>CAWUFW010000123.1:3264304-4651108 GCA_963921515.1 Calotriton arnoldi | reverse complement strand
GTACCCTCTGCTTGCAGGTACCACTCATCTTGAATCCACCTTTGGGTTCCACCGGATTACTTTGTCTTCTTCTCCAGTGGCATCTTTCCTGAAGTCCTCCATTGTGGTCTACAGCAGTTTCCGACGTCACTTGACACCTATTCACCCGGCTTCCCTGGTGTAGGTATCCTGGTTCCTGGGGTATCCACAGGTGGGGTGACTCTCCAACCTTCCATCTTCCACGGGTTTCTTCAGGGTCCACTGGGAAGGGTCCTTCTTCTTTAAAATTGCAACCGCGACTTACCTATTGACTAACATTGAGCACACAGTCGTGCTCCCACTCTGCACACAACCTCCGTGGGGTTCCTAGATACTCACATAGGGTGGTTCCTTGGGTCCCTGGCTCTTCTACGTCTTCTGGGTCCATTCTCGACTTGACTCGTGGTTCGCATTCCACTATTTTAGTATATGGTTTGGTCTCCCCTTGGAGACCACTGTATATTTGTGCTATTTACGTGTTCTATTTCCTAAGTATTGTGTGTATTGTGTTTATATCTCTAGGTAGGAGATAATTCAAGGTGTTACTGAGTGTTTGTAAAAAAATACATATTTTTATAACTACAATGTGTGATTCTTTTTCACTTAACCAATACCATAAGATTAAGTACTGGTAAAACAAGCTGCTTTACACTCCTTCTGCACTAAGCATGAAGGCTGCTCTCCACAGCGCTTTCTAAGGTTGTCTAAGACCACTAAAATCGCCATAAGGGTTGTCTGGATTAGTGCAGGGTGCTACACTTACATACGTGGGCACCATATACTAAGTCAGCCTCTCACAATATGTTTAAGAAGTAAGGCTTGATTTTGTTGGCTAATAGGTGTCAGCAAACATGGGTAATCTCTTAAAAACCTGTCCAATTGAGGTAGTCAAGGTTTTTCATAATGTGAAATGTGAGTACGTCAGTCAGTTCGGCTTAACTCAAGGCTGACAGGGCCTGTTAATAGGGGTGGGTGATAAATTCCACTCCGCTGGCAGAGTTCGCAGAGTATTGGCCACTAGTTCCGGCCAAACTCTGCTTTCCGCCGCATGGCAGAATTTTGTCTCGCAGGTGGTTTACCAACGGTAAGTTGGCGAGCAAGAATTGGCATCCCCAGTCACGAGCGGTCTTGAACATTCGTGATGAGAAAGCTGCAGCTCGAGTAGAAAATCTACTCGAACAGCAGCAAAGAAGCAGCACCCTCTGGTGCACCACATGGTGCCGTTCACACTGATTTTGCAATGCGTAACAAGCTCACAGCACTAAAAATCAGTGCGAGCAGCGCAACATGCCGATTTTTGCCCATTTGCGGAACTCTGCGGAATCTCACAGAGTTTTCATGCGTGAGTGAAACTCAGTAAGTTCCGCCCACCCCTACCTGTTAAGAAGAGTTGTACAGAGACCTTATGGCAAGGATAATTGTTAATATCCATCACATGGCAGTACAGTAATCAAACAGAGGTGCCCCTCATTCTTTTTTAAATAATCTTTATATAGAATAACTAGCACAGAAAATACAAAGCTGCAAGGCAATAAAACCATTTAAAAATAGGCCCATCTAAAAAGATTGCCTTCTATGCAGATGATATGTCATTTATATCAAAGCCTGGAGGAAGTTCTAAACAAAGACATTTTAAGTTCAGGAAGATGCTAGGTTGTAAGCCAAATTGGAACATGATTTGTTGAAAAGTTAGAATTTTAGGATTTTAGCACCACTGCTAAAGTCTAAAATCAGGTGTATGACAAATAAGGATAGCATTCAAGTGAAAATTGGATAACGTTAAAAAGGAGATAAAGCAAGCCCTTCTCAAATGGGGCATACTTCTATTAATTTTCATGAAAAGAATAAATGTAATCCAACTTTTTTTATTTTTACTAAAAGTGTACTTCCTCTCAGTGGCCACCCCCCAGTATGTGGACAAAAAAATCATATCTCACATTCACTCTATAATTAACAACTTTTTATGTGCATCTAAATGGGTCAGATAATCTTGGAAGCAAGCATTTGAAAGAGTAGAGTGATACAGGTTATCTAAACTCTGGTATTAGATTAGGAAGAAGTGTGGGACACAGAAATTTATTCATTTCTAAGATGACTCACTGCTAAGGAGCTCCTGTCTGGAACTCCTGGGCTAGGGATCGCCTTTATGGCGTAAATCCCTGGAAAAAGCCCCCCCCCCCCCATCAGCTCATCACCCCTCGGCCAATGCAACGCAATGCTGATCGAAGATAGCTGATCATGGCGAAGCCCTGCAGTGGCGAAGAGTGCGCAGAGGCGAGAAACAAAAAGGAAGGAATCCGGGAAGATCCCCCGGGCTAGGGATCGCCATCAGCGTAAATCCCGCTGGGTACTTAGAGATGTGCCTGCAGACGGCCTCCTGTCCTGCCATCCCGATATGCACGTCCCCTCTCAGAGAAACAGGAATTCTTTCTGAGCCGGGTCTAACTGGTAGGAGCGTCTAGAAAACAAAAAAGGCAGAAGATGGAGAGGTGAACTTGACTGACGCTGCCCTTCACCTGCGCATTAGACCGAACTCACAAAGGACTGTCATAATGTGTGGGACTTCCATGAGATCCAGGAGTGACTAACCCGACTGACTCCGGCACCACACAAGTGCGGTGGGTCTCCGGTCTGCCCCGATACTTGGCGACCAAGGGACTGCCACCCCCCCCCCTCTCCTCCATCAGATGCGAGACCTGCCTGAAGCTGTGACAATGAAGAGGAACTCCTCGCTGCGCTATGGCTTTGGCGTTATGTCCATTCACCGGTCTACACCATTATAATATGCTTTTTTATGCTTGCATGCTTTGTGTATTTTTACAGGTACACTGCTAGCTTATGCACACACAGCTATCTAAGTTAACAAGCCCTATCATAGCTATTTCTGAGCTGTATCGCCTATATATCCTGCTGGCCAGCGTATACACTGTTGCCATATATATTTGATTCTCCGTGTGGCTGCATTTACTCCTTATGTAACAACTGTTTATAATATATTTATGTGTGTATGATCGCTATGCATTTTTCCTACTTCATTTACTTTTTTACCCATATGTAACTCGGGTAACTATTTCTCTGTTAATCATGTAAAGCAGTCTTATACCTTCGGGTCGAGTTTGCGTTATACAAAAGTCTATAAATAAATAAATGATTGGAAATCCCATATCAACAGAGTTTTTTAGGATGCTATTAGTGAGCAAGTTTGTGATGGAAAATGGATAATTATTGGATATGTGGACTACTGTTAATATCTTCTCTCTGGACACAAGTACTTGTGGGGAGAGGAGTTGGCCTAACGGCTAGGGCGGTCGACCTCGAATCTGAGGAACTGGGTTCGAGTCTCGGCAATGACGCTGAACATCCTGTGATTCTGGGCAAATCACTTAATCTCCCCGTGCCTAACAAAAATTAATGTGTCCTCATGTAATGCAACTGGTGCTATGTAAAGCGCTCTGATACCCGATTCGGGTCAAGTTCGCGCTATATAAAACTCTGTAAAAAAAAAAAAATTATGATGTTAGTGAAGAGATAACACAATTTTAAAGCGACTGGAGAAAATGTCAAAACCACAAGATTACCCGGGGTTATGATACTGTACTTGAGTGTGAAAAGATTAAAATCTTCTTTGGTAGCAGGTGAGGGAGTCTGAAATGCCAATGTAGGAGCTACTAAGGGGCTTATTACGATGTGGGTCAGAGTTGCCTCCGACCAACACGGTCTCAGGACCGACTAACCTCTGGTCGGCAGTTCTGACCGCCTGATTATGAACACTGTTCGGTCACATACTCACTTTTCTCTATGGGAGCTTGTGTTACGGCCGTAAACTGGCCATAATACATGCTCCTATAGAGAAATGGGGGGGTGTAAAACCCTGACCATGTGGCAGGGACCCCATGGTGCCTGCCACACAGTGCAGGGTTTTACGACCAACCGTAAGCCGTGGAGACAAGGGGGCCCTGCTAGGGGCCCCAAAGTCGCTCCCCGACAGCCTTTCCGTGTCGGAAAGGCTGTGGGAAACCGACATCGTAATCCCAAAAGTGGAAACGCCGTCCATAGGGGATTAGGGTGCGGTTCCGACCAGCCGGAAGACTCAGAGAGCTGGTCGGAATCACGTCGGAATGTCCGGCCGGTTTACATTCCGACCGCCAACATCGTAATCGAGCGGTTGGACCACAAACCGACCGTGTCGGTCGGAAAGCCTCTGACCACGGTCAGAAAGTTTCTGACTAGCGGTCGGAGACTTTCCGACCGACATTGTATTCATCCCCTAAATATCTGACCAATATCCACCTATTTTGTTTCATAATTGAATCAAGCCTACCACAATTAAGAGGAATCAATTCATCACTATTTATAGATTATCCTGGAAGCAAGCGAAGTGGGCAATATTTCAGGTGGATATGAGGTTGAAGTGTCCGAAAGTGTTAGTGGGAAAATGAAGATGGCATTTGTATGTTTGTGTATTGCCTTACTTCTGGAGATTCATATGGTATGTAACAGGAATAAGAAAGGGGATAAGTGAATCATTAGTTACATTCGGAATTGTAGACTATATTAAGATCTTTGAAAAGGCGACAGAGAAGGTGATTTTACAGATGGTTCTATTTTCCATAATACATATAACCAAAAAATAAGGGTGTGGGTGCTATGGTGCCAATACATTTTGAAGAATCGTATGTTAGATAGTAGTATAGCTACCACGATAGAAACTACATTTTATGAAGTGACGAAAAACTTTAAGAACAGTTTTCAAAAAAAGCCTTTTAATTGTAAATTTCTTTACTAAGTTCGCAAACTAACATTTGTTATAAAAAAATTAATATTGCCAGAATAACTTTCAGTTTTAGTGAATTATGGTGATGATCGAAATCCCAAGGACCACAGGAAT
The DNA here is from genome assembly GCA_963921515.1 of Calotriton arnoldi. Taxonomy (NCBI): domain Eukaryota; kingdom Metazoa; phylum Chordata; class Amphibia; order Caudata; family Salamandridae; genus Calotriton; species Calotriton arnoldi. The sequence goes on along the minus strand of CAWUFW010000123.1, from coordinate 4,646,202 downwards.
CCCACAGTTATAACTAGCTATCTAACTATAACTCAACAGTGCACTGCTCAGGCATAACATCAGAGATGATAAAAGTTGATATAGCAACTGACATCATAAATGGGATCACTTTCCCCTTTGGCTATACTCTGTGCGGTGTTGGGGAATTCTGGATTCACCTCCATAAATGTGGAATGTTTTTCTACTTTGCATTCTATTTCTATCAGTTATATAATGTTAATATTTAAGTATGGCCATTGTAACTGAGTGGTGGGTAGAGAGTGAAGAGTGTATCAGTGCTGCAAGAAAGATCTGAATCTTCGTACTTCTCCCAGTGGTAGCACAATTGTTGGTGATGAATTCTGCAGCCCTGGAAAAAGATGAGCCCGTCATGTTGGGTGTTTAAGCCTGAAGTGTCAGCTATTCATTGTTCATGGAACAAATCGGCATTGATCCCTGGGTGGATTTAAAGATCTTTAGATATCACTCTAAATCCCAATCGACCCAAACAGGGTGGTAGGAGATAGTGTAACTACAGGAGTCACAGTGTTGAAGGAATTTCCTAATTTTTTCAGGAAAAAATTGGTGCTCTGACTGGCTTTTCCCATAAAAATGTTTTTTTAAAAAGGGGCTGTACCTAAGCAAAATAAAGTGAGGAATTTATCCTTGGTTGTAAGTGAAGAAGTTAACCAGGAGATATATAGGCTTTTCAAGGCTTGTATTGGTTAAGTATGGTTATTGTACCTGAGTGCTAGTTGGAGGGCAGAGTCCACACCAGGGCTGCAATAAAGAGTTGAATCTTCGTGCGCCTCCAAGTTGTCTTGACAATTTGTGCCCAAACCCACCAGCAAACGTTTTTATTCTGGGCCCTCAGACCCATGCAAGCAATTTTGACCATCCTCACTGATTCATTAGGCAAGAATGGAGTTTCCAGTATTAATCCATGCCAGCACCCCACAAAGCTAGCTCAGCAGCTGCCAACGGTAATTCCTCTCAATTACAGGGCTGTCAGCCCATGGAAGGGGAATGGTGGGCTATGGCAGACATAAGCATGCTGACCCCCCTGTTATGTTATGTTAGGATTTGTATAGAGCACTTATCATCTGAGGGGTATCCAGGAGCTGGACTAGATGAGTAGGCCGATCAGGCTCTTAGTCGAATAGCAAGGTCTTCAATTTCTTGTTGAATTTGAGAAGGGATGGGGAGGTCCTGATGTGATGTGGAAGGTCGTTCCAGGGTTTGATGACGGTGTAGGAAAAGGAGCGTCCTCCTGCATTGCTCCTGTGGATGCGGATATTTGTGTGAGGTAGAGTGAGGCTGAGTGCAGTATCCTGGTGGGTTGGTGGAAGTTGAGGCAGTGGTTGAGGTAGGCAGGTCCAAAGTTGTGAAGGGCTTTCTATGCATGGTTGAGTAGCTTAAATAGGCATCGCTTCTGGATTTGTAGATAGTGTAGCTCTCTGAGGTGGGCGTGATGTGAGTGTTGCTGGAGATGTTGAGGATTAATCTAGTGGTGGCTTTCTGGGTGGTCTGGAGTCTTTGTAGGAGCTGATTTGTGATGACAGCGTAGAGTGCGTCTCTGTAGTCGATTCTGCTGGTGATCATGTGTCTGGTGTGGGCGGAGAGCCAATGTAATATTTTGAAGAGCATACATCGAATGAAGAGGCAGGAAGAGGTGACGGCGCTCACTTGTTTGACCATTGTGAGTTTGTTGTCCACTATGATGCAGAGGTTTTTAGCATGGTCGGTGGGGCGGGCATTGGTCCCAAGTCTGTTGGTCACCAGGAGTCCCATGGAGACCTCTTGTTCCCAAAGATCAGGATGTCCGTTTTATCTATGTTGAGTTTGAGACAGAGGAAGGGATCCTACCATCTGACTTGTGGTTTCCACCTCTGCGCTTGTCTTCTAATTGGTGACCAAGAGGTGGAACATTCGCTAAAAGGTTGAACATTGGCTGAGAGAACCAGCTACCACTCTCCTCCTTACATATACATTATCAAAACATCGTAATTTTGCCTTGCTGTGCATGGCCCTAAAAACCTTTATTGCCTTAGTGAAGCACTCCTAGGAGTACATATCTGCTCATTTCATATCTAATACTCATGCTGTTCTTAATGTTATTTGAATTGCCTATTGTAGTATGCATTTCTTCATTGAATTCAGATGTCTTTTTTAGCTTCAGAAGTTGCCTTGTTGCTACTCCTAAGAAGTTGACTATACAGATGTGCACACATATCTCATAAATCTCCTGAGATAGACTGAATCATGTGGGGTTAGTGTGGAACTTGTCTGTAGCCACATGCACAGATATAGATGTTGCAGATATGATTGCGAGGATATTGCTTCACTCATCCTGAATAATGTTTTTACATTGATGTGTATATACACATACATACAACAATTATTTTTTGAATTCTAAATCTTTAAAACCTACAATGTAGGGACACTGAAACATTCAGGTACCAATCAAATGTTTAATTTTCTGTGGGTGTACAATGTTATTTGATATCTAATGGCATAGCCTGTTACCTTTTTGGTATAAATGGTACGTCGTGTTAGGATAGGATTGTAGCTATATTTTGACATTTATTTGCTCTGTGTTCCTAAATGGTGTTTTGAGTGTTTGATGTATGCCTTTATATTTGGTTCAAATTACGGGTGGGTGGCACTCACATGCGGAATTCTGAAGAGTTAAATAAAAACTCTGCTACATACTGCGTAGTTTCGCCAACAGGCAGAAAATATGCAGTTTGCACTGCAATTTAGCGTTGGTAGTGCAAGCAGCGCTTAAAATCAGCACAAACTTCACCATGCGTTTCGCAAGAGCACAGCCATTCAAGTCGATTTTGCTGCCGATCGAGTAAAAAGCCCTCTACCATGACCGCTGACGTTAGAAAATCACTCTAGAGATGCCAAATCTCACTCGCCAGTTCACCTTTCTGGAGCCTCGTAGGAGAAAAATTCCGCCACACGACGATTTGCGGAATTTGGCCAGAACTCCACAGAGTAGCGTGGAGTGACCAAAATTTCACAAATTCCGCAGGCGGAATGAAACATTCCGCCCACCCCAGTTCAAATTCTCCATAATTTTATGTGTTGTTTGTAGTACTACTGCTAGTGTGCCTTTCTTTTTTTTTTTTTTTTTACTTGTATTGTGGTTGGAATGCATAAGGTATTTTTAGAAACAGCAATAGATGCCTGTTTCTTTATTGTGGCTATAGGCATGGTAGTATGAGTCCTATTTAGCACAAGCAATTCCTTGCAGGTAAACGTCCTGCTGGAGCCATAGCTCAGTCGAGGCAGGTGCTGGCAGGCACCAACAGGGAGGGCCTGGGCAGTGGGAGAGGGCGACAGAAAGGAGCTGAAGACAGAGCTTGCACTGGAAGAGTAACAGCACCTTGCCTGCCACATACTTAATAATAATTGCCCACCCTCTTCCTTTTAGTGCAACAAATGTCTCCCAATCAAATGAGATTATAAAATTCACCTGTTTTTTGTTACTCCAAAGAGTGTTTTGGAACATTAGCAGATGTATGTATTACTGTAGAGCTTACATGCCATTTGCATAATACAGTGCAACATTTTTATGTTTTTTACAAAACCTACCATACCAAAATTCACAAATTTGGAAACGCCACCAAATAAATCCATGCATAATTTGACTATTAACTTGTGGACTAGTTTTGTGGAGAGAAGTGAAGGGGGAGGAAGGGGGCAATGTTTGCAAAAATCCTTTTGCATGGAACTTGAGTTTAAGCTTAACTGGAGATTTCAAAAGTCATTGATATTATGATGAACCTGAAATACTTACGAGGCACCGTTACATGGCCAATGACTTACTAGTCTATGAAATATACTAGGAGTTAGCTAAAACAGTAAACTGGACTTAAATGCCCTAAGAACAGGACAAAGATGGGAAAAACAATAGATTGTATTTTTTGGAAACACTGCTCTAGGCATTAGGGCACAGAATATTTAAATGAAATCCATGTTCTGTATAAAGAAAGCAGAGCTGCACATGTTGTTTTCAGGGGTGGGCAGAATGTTTCATTCTGCCCGTGGAATTTGGCGACTCCATGTTACTCTTGTAACATGAAGTTCATGTCAAATTCTGTCAATCGGCACCTGGCGTAATTTTTTCCTGCGAGACTCCAGGAATGCGAGCTGACAAGCGTGAGCAAGATTTGGTGTCCCTTAGCATGATTTTCTAACACAGGCTGTCGTGGGCGGTTGCGGGCGGTCACGGCAGTCACTGTCAGAGGGCTGCTTCTCGAGTAGAATTGCAGCCGTTCAAGTAGATTTTCTACTCGAGTTGGCAGCATAACCTGTTCAAATGGCCGCAAGCTCTTGTGCACCGCATGGTGCCGTTCGTGCTGATTTTTCAGCATTGCTTCCACTGTTGGTGCTAAATTGCAGCGCGGCGTGCTTAGTTTTCATCCGTTGGCGGTACTCGGCAGAATCTTGTGGAGTTTTTATGTAGCTCTGCAGAATTCTGCGGAGTGACAAGCCACGAGTTCCGCCGACCCATAGTTGTTTTATACCTAAAGCCCCATTTGGAGTTTGGAGGGCAGTGTACTCCTTTGCAAATCTCCTTTGTCTGCCCGTCTCATTTAGAGACAGACAGACCTTAAGTATTTGTCTAAGGAGTCCCCATAGTTTTAATCAGAAATGGAATTCTTCAGCAAGCAAAAAGTCAAAGGTTGACATGGATCTGAATACATTAACAACACTTCTGAAATATTAAAAAGAACAGAAAGCTGAATTGTGTGATACAGATGAAAGTTGGAGCTTCTTCGCTTTTAATCACTAGCATTGCAGAGTGGACCTGAAGTAGTTAAGTATCTGAACTGAGTAATATGACAGGCAATGTCCTTTGCTCGAATGCAGAACTGTAAAGCTACTCAGCTTTTTTTCCACGCCCAGTAAATGATGTTTGTGTGGAAGGTCAGAAGGTGGTAGACACAGATATGCGTCTTCTGTGTCCTGTATGCCCTGACCAACACCTTGTGCACGGATAGTATGTGAAAGCAGATGCTATACACTGGGGGCAACGCTCTTTTCTTCTCCCTTCAGGCAGTTTAATAAAATATGCTTCCTTCCATAGATTTTCTGACATAAATGTGAGGGGCCTTGGAGGTTTGAAAGTCTGATGCCTCTATTTTATGTCAGCCTCAGAAGAGATACCACAATTGGTTTGTCGTGGCTGGCACTCTGGCTCACTTGTTCTCTCTCTCTTTCTTCCTCTGCAGAGTGGCAGGCTTCCAGGAAAAGTTTGGAGCAAGTTCGAGAGTTTACAGATAGACTTTTTGTGCAAGCTGCAGATAAGAGTGTAATTTTTTCCTTTTGCACATCAACACCAAGTTAGAACTTTGACATCCCTTGAAGTTGCAGTATGACAGGATTGTAGCCACCGTCATTTCACTTGGCTAAAGGGAGGCCCCCCACTGCTACATTCTGTGTGTTTGACTTTCTTACAGCAGAAAAGAAATGTGATTTATTCGGGAAGTAGTCATCTTCCAGGTCTGATGGCACTTCCTGAAAGAAGAATACGGGTTCCTGCATGTGACCCATTCCAGGCAGTGCAGAGCCTCTACTGATGATGCAGGCACTTGCACGGAAGACAAAGCTTATTAATATGATTTATACGAATTACTCAGGCCATACTAATGTCAACTACTGTATAGTCATTGACATGCTACATTGGGATATTGTACCAGTGTGCTTTTGGGAACTTTTAATGGCAATTTAAATAATCACTTTGATCCATAATCAGGCTTGCGGTAGATTTAATACTGGCACTCATCGTGCCTCCTATGTGGGCATTGTTGTTATTGTTGATTTCCAAGGGCCACCAATGTCAGAACACTCCAATTGGATGTCTAATTTACTCCATTTATGGACGTCGCTCTCCAGGGTCCTGAAGCTGAGAGGTCCATTCATTTTCTAGACGGTTTTGAGAATCTCAGATGTGCACAGTAAATTTCACTCAAACTTAAACTCAGGCCAGTGCTATATAATGAAAGAAGAGTGTGACTTGTGTTTACATTTAAGTACAAAACAACAGCTGAAAATACGAAACATAGGAATGACAAGAAAAGACCCGAAATGTTTTATTTCGTTAACATGCCTGTCTTTTTTCAATATATAATGGGGGACGTATGGATGCACTCTGGTTGATTCAGAGAATTTCGAAACTACAGTTTTTTATCCAGTGTTTGCTCTCAAAGTTTCAGTCGATGAGACAGAGATGACAGACAAAAAGATATAAGGAAGCAACATAAGGCCGTCTATTACAACAGTTCCTGGATTCAACGGCTGAATTTTCAGCTACTGAGTTGCTAGTCCAAATTCATAAAAAGTCCTTGCGCCAAAAAAAACAAGGCTTCCATCCAAGAAAAGTCAATGACAGAGTTTAGGGTTCTAATAGCCCCTTGTACACTGCAATCTTAATCTGGGGTGCAGTACTGAGTGATCAGGCAGGTTGCAGTTGAAGTTTGCCAGAGACCAGTTAACATCCCAACTGGTGTCAAGGTTTTGAAGTGGAGCAGATGAAGAAGTGTGGCAGCTCCCGCTGTGAAGCCCCCTGCTGATACCTACCTTTAGAGGCACCTACCTCAAATATTAAGCTGTTGCTGGTAGATCGTGCAGTGGTGAAACATCTACGGCACTAGGGCACTGACCGGACGACAACTAGTGCCACTTTGGCACTGGATTTTGGGATTAAAGAGCAACAGTGACTTTAAATGGTCCTAGGTCTGGTTCAAATGATTCTGGAGTCAGGACAGCCAGCGTACAGCCAACAAGACCTGAAGATTCTGAACCTTCAATGTCTCTAGACTGGAGATGCCACTGTAAGGATATGGGGTCACTCAGGGTCAATGTAGGCTCAGCAGTGATGGCACAGGAAAGAATCTGTGCAGCTGCACCAATCAGGTGGTGTTTGTCTGTGAACTTGAGCTTATCTTGCTACTTGCCCAACTGTGCTCTACAGATGTTGTATCTTTTGAGCTCCTTGTAGCATCCTCCAGGCAGATCCTTAAGTCAGTTGAGCCTCTTGAAGATCTACCATTGGTCTGACAGCTCCTTTCCTTGAAGGGTAGTCCAACCCCTCTTCTTCAGCAGGTCACAGCACAAAGGACTACAGGTTTAGCTAATTCCTGAAGGACAGCGACCCACTAACGAGGGTTCGAGTCTTGGCAAAACATCCTCCTAATATTTGTTTCTATTTTATTTATGTTTTAACTAAAGCACTGCTAACCATCCTCTGGAGGATTCAAATCACTTGTGAGAAGACTCTTTGAAGTCCAGCCAAGGTGCAAGTTCAAGCTTAAGCATATCACACTGTATCCTTGTTTGGTGGCCAGAGTGGAAAGTATGGGTCAATCAAAGGTGTGCTTTGTTTGAAATGCTAAGACTTCTCCATGCAGGGTAAAGTGCGTCTTCCTTCTTTTTGTCCATATTTTATGGGCATCTAGAGTAGGAACTTCAAGATCCGATCACTTTGGCCTGGTTAGGGTGTTTTGTTATTGAGAGCCGGACAAAGCCCCAGCAGAAGGCTACTGTTGATATATGACATGCAGCAAAACAAGAGGGCAGCTTCACTCCAGGAGATTGCACTGATCTTGTGCACAGGATCCAACTGCAGTGATGCTCTTTTCTACTGCCCACCACTCCAATCAACGACCGCATATATACAGAAATGTGAGGGCCAGTCGTAGAATTGGGCAAAGGGGAATGGGATAATAGAGAAAGCAGAGACGCAGGACTCTACTACTTCTGCCTCATCACTGCACTGGTCAATGAGGTCTTCACAATGTAGTGGATTCCTATAAGGCAGAGAGGTATCTTAAGTGTCTTGTTATACAGAGCACTAAAATAAGTATCATTGCATATAGATATACCTGGACTCTATCACTGTGTCACCAAAGTTCTGTGGGGTGATATGGAACTGGTAATTCCTGTAAACTAAACATACAAACATTAAGTATTTAAAAAATAACACGAGTGTATATAATTCCCTATTCTAATTATAACTATCAGAAATGCTATCACAACACACTTTCATGTGGAAATGAATTATAGTCTCTGTTTGAGCTCCGTAAACTGGAAAGATAACAATACCATTAATGTCATGTTGGTCCTGAATGTGCCAATGATGTTCTTATTAAAATTCAAATATATTAATCATGATATGTGTCTCCAAGTAGTGAGGCCCTGGCTGCATCAGCATTGTAGCAACACTGTCTAGCAAAGATGCCATGAACCACAAGTAAAGTTATACAGAATAATCAAAGATGGCTACCTCTCTCTAGCACACACAAGAATTCAGCCCCCTAGGAACTGTAGTTCACATCCTGTGCGCTGCCATGCAGCGCATCCACCACATGCGTGGCTCTTCAGTCAAAACAGCACCCTCACTCTGCAATTACTGCTGACTTTCCCTGGTCTGCATTACTCCCAGTATGGGCAGACTTGACACACCGCCTCCACTAGCATCGACCATACAAAGTGGTAAGCGACACCTCCTGCCCTGCTTCGAGAGAAAACCTACAACGAACATATTAACGAGATAGGAAGCCTCTCCACTTAACTCCAGCTAGTTTCAAGGAAAGATTCCTGACCACTGGACTGTGCAGAATGCCATGTCCACAATGCTGGGAGAGTGCAATCTTGTGCACCTAAGCACATGGTTTACCAAATGGACGTCAACATTCAGTTGATTATAGCAAAAGATGACAGAGAGGCAGAATGTAATATCCTCAAAGCAGTACATGTAAAAGATCTGTGCACTTGGACAATAATTACATTGCAACCAGTACCAACGTTCCCATAGCATGGGATGAGGTAGAAGTAGCCGCTTTCACTTGGCACTGGGGTTCAGTTTGAGTTGAGCTCTGCTGATGAACAGCACAGTAGGATTGCTGTGGGTGTGAAGAAAGTTGAGTTCACTGGATGGAAAACACAGGACAGGCTGAAAGAAAAAAATATACGGGGAAGAATGGCACAGCCTTTTCAAGATAGGGAGAGGAATTTTGCACCAACAGCAGAAATATGACAGCGGGCTGCCGGTATTATAGTACGGTGCAGACATAAGTGATGCACTAGTTAGGGGAGTAAGTAAAGCATGTGATTTTGATGGAGAATGAGAGGGTGATGCTCTTTTATACCACTCATCAGTCCTACCAATGATCACATAAATGGAAATATGAGAGCCGGTGGCAGAGGAGGTGAAAGGGGAATAGTATAAGAGAGAGAACAGAGGCACAGGACTGCATCACTTCTGCCTCAACACATGGCTTATCAATGAGGTCTGTGGACAGTAGCGGCCGGTGCAGACAAGCGTGGTGAGGCAGCGGGGGGGTTCAAAAGAGAATGGAATACGATTTATTTTCTTATTTAGTGTTCCCTATTCCGTCGTATGTCGACCCGCCCCAACCCAACACGCTTACCTGCCCTGGCCACTGCTGTCTGTGGAATATAGAGAGCTCTTATAATACAAAGAGATATGTTAAGTGTTCTGTCATTCAGAGAACTGAACATAACTACAGTTGTAAAAAGTTATATGCGACCAATATCTCAATATATAACCACTCTCTGTAGTTTGATATGAAACTGATAATTTCTGAAAACTAAACATACAAACAATAAGTATCTCAAAATTGACACATATACATATAGGTCTTTCTCTGCAAATTACCTCATGTGCCATCACTACACACCCTCTTGTGAAGATGAATTATAGTCTCAGCTTGAATTCTGTAAACTAGAAAGATAACCAATATAATTATTATCCTTTGTTCCGAAATCTGGCAATGATGTGTTCTTACTGAAACTCTAATATCTTATCCATGAAAATGTGAACTATATAAATAATGAGTTACTAAGTGTTGAAGATTATTTCGAGGTTGTTTATATGAACACAACTATGGAGGCCGGGCACACACTATCTCCAAGCCAAGGTCACTCTGTCCATGCCCGCCACTAGACTAGTGGGAGAAGGCCTCTATCTAGTGAGAAAGGTATGCGCTAATAAGAACAGTGTATTCATTAGCAAAGCAAGGCCCAACCTTGGAGAAACGAACATTTTCCACAACCCATTTCCTTGAAGAGGCAAGAAGCAGTTTCGAGCATGGTTCAAAATGGCGGCTAAACATAAAATGGTGCAGCGAATGCTAACTTACATAGAACATTGCACAGGCAAAATAACGAAAGCATTTTCATTTCAACAGACCCTCCTTTTAGCATGAGCTAACCATTTTAGGAAATGATCAAAGAAAATATAAAATGTTCGAGGACAAAAGAACATCAGTATTAGGAGCTAGTCATAGATTCAGTATCAGAGATGGAGGCTGCAAGGAAAGATGTAGTCTCAAAAATACCTTCATCAATCTGCATCAAATCATCAATATCCTTTTGTAACATAATTGCAGCATTAGTATCACGAATTGACAATTTCTGTTTGGGAGTGAGGATATTATTACAATAGGAACAACAAGCTGGGAGACATTGTATGCAGAGGCAACATGTGAAGAAGATACCGGCAACTATGGCCAAGAAAGTGAGGATCTTCCAACCCCAGGAAGTTAGCGTGTTCCAAAACCACCCCGACAGTGTCCAAGTACCTACTTCTTTGTGTATTTCAGCAGATAGTCTATGTAATTTTTGTATAGCTGAATAAGCATTGGGAGCGTTATCAGGTATGTAAACACAACAGCTGCTGCCGATGACGCCTAGCACCATCCTGTTCTGCAAAGTGACTAATCTCGTAGCCTGGAGCTCAGCAGTGATATTTGTCATTATCCCAGCAGTCTTATTGATAACCCCCTCAACAACTATTGTCAGCTGACGAATTTGAAGGCTATTAACCATGTGGCCCCAATAAGGTAGTAGTCCTTTCACAGCATCCCCAAATTGCTGTGCGGTGGTGTCAGTCTGATCTATATCTTTCTTATCAACAACCCTCTTGACTCGGGACAGGAATGGACTTCTACGTTGCAGTCGGTGAGTTTTGTGATAGTTAGATGGGGAAAACACAAGGAGATGGGGTGAGTGTTTGAAAAGTTTCAGCACTCCGTCCATCATCTCCTTGTGTTTGCTTTGTTCGCCCTAAGTTGACAGGGTATGCCCAGACGTGGGTCCCTTGCTCACTTTGCCACTGGATTCAAGCTAGCCTGGCTGATGAGGGCTGTTAGCCCGAAACCGGTCCCAGGATGCTTGATTCCGGTCCAGGGAAGACATGGCTTGGCAGTTCGGTCTGGACTGTTCCCATGAGGCACAGGGTCAAGACTGATTTGCATATAGCTGTGTCTGAACTGGGGTGGCAAAGTGAGCTAAAGAATGATGATGGATTCAACCCATATCTGTGACTGGGGGTGAGTGTTTGAAAAGTTTCAGCACGCTGTCCATCATCTCCTTGTGTTTGCATAGTTAGACGGGGTAACATATACAGGGGGAAGAAGAAATGAGAGATAACATGTACCAGATCATCTCCTCGGGAGCCAGACATGAGCTTGTGATCCACAGACAAAATAAACATTATGGGGTAGAATCAAAGGCGGACTATTAGTCGTATTCAATCTGTAGGTAAAATTACATTTACTGTCCCCCACCTTTATCTCCCCAGTCCCCTGGACACAAAAACTAGCTGTCGTATTAACCACTGACACAGGTATCGGCTTATCTTTGGTAATATTGCGACCTTGGAAGGATTGAAAGATGTGTTAAACCGTTGGAAATCAGCCAATTCCATTTGAAACCAGGCATTATCCTTTACTTTATGATACGTATTCAAATAGGACTTTGAGGACAATGTGCCTAGAGTCCCTTGTCCTACCGGTCCTATGGGGGTAAACCCTTGGTAGAAGTGTAAATATTCAGTTGCAGTGTGAGAATCAGAGGATGTCATACCCAAAGTAGAAAGATGAAATTGGAAGTACACCAGTCGAAACAATTCGTACCAACCATTGCAGCTGCCAGTATACGACAGTGGCATTGACAACAAATTGTCTCTCTTATGAGTGACCGAAGGAAGTAACCCACAAACCCAACCATTAGTGGTATTGGACATATTAGGAGCCTGATGCAACATTTGTATAAATACATTGTCTGTGTAGGACTTTCTATGCGTTTCTTTGTGAGGGGCTAGAGTAACAAAAATGTGTTCAGGGGGAGCGGGAGTTGTACCAACCAAGGAATGTACAGGAAATTTCTCCTCTAAGAACCAGGATATTCCAAGTATTGTTGCTAGTGCAATCACAACTATTAATATAGTTTTACTCTTTGTCGACCAACCCCTCATTGAACGCGGTGGTGCGAAGGACTGTTCCTCCTCATCAATAGGCCGACCAAAGGGATGCATAATTAAGCAAGGAGAGAAATGCCACAGGAATGATGGTGCAACAAAAATAATAGTAAAGGTAAGTGTTCCCAGTGTCCGTCAGAGCCTCACTGGTACAGGGTCCTATTGTTCATCAATACGTTGGTGCTCATGAGCACCGGTGGTGGAGCTTGCTCAGTCCTAAGTGATGCATCCCACGTCGATCAGGATAAGGTACCCCCAAAGGGATACCTTTTGAGCTATCCTGTCCAAAGTCTGCATCGTCCCTCAACCGAGGACGCAAATTGTACCTGGCAGCCCCAGGCACCGTTGGATCAACAAACAGCGGCTCCTTAATAGCTCGGATTTCTGGGGGGACCGCTGTATTTAGCACTTCATCATTTTCCAAATCCATTTGGGTCCAAGTTAGCTTTGCATCACTGAAGGGGACAAACTGAGGCACCTTCTCGCACTCAGAGTCCCCTATGCCGTCCCTCACCCATTGATCATAGGGCAAGGGTATCCTGCGGCAGTGTGTGGCGTGGATCCAGTTCTTTCGGCCGGCGACCTTCACAGCAGTTCAAGTGGCCAGGAGGACTTGTTCAGGTCCCTTCCAACGAGGCTCCAAACTCTTCTTCCGCTGGAAGCTTCTGATTAGTATAAAATCTCCAGGCCGAATGTCGTGTCCAGGTCCCTCTGGTGTAGCGGGTAGGGACTCGCGGACCTGTTGGTGAATAGAACGCAAATTTTCAGTTAACTGGTACAGATAGTCAATTAACAAAGGATACTCAATATCAGAAAGCCTACGGGGTTGCAGGACGCCCCAGACATTTGCCGGGCGTCCAAACACGACCTCGTACGGTGACAATCCTGTTGTTTTTATCGACAAAAGAGCTAATGGCAGAGCATCTGGTCATTGTAACCCTGTCGTCTCCTGAATCTTTGCCAATTTAAGTTTGAGAGTACCCTTGTACTTCTCAACCAATCCTTCAGCATGAAACTTCTGTTTTATGTGCAAACCGTCGCAAATTAACTGAATGACCATGGCATTAAAATGACTTCTGTTATCACTCCAAATCAAACGGGGCAAGCCAAAACGAGGAAAGAACTCCTTCAGGAGTACCTTTGCAATCGTAACAGCTGTATTGTCTTTGGTAGGATAAGCCTCAACCCATCTACTAAATGCACAAACAACCACCAACACATACTTCAAATTATTACACCTGTCTAGCTCGATGTAGTCCATCTGAAGGACCTCAAAGGGGAAAGAAGGTGGTGCAAAATTACCAGGTGGTGTAGAGGTACCCTTTCCATGATTGTGCATCATACACACCATACAGTATTTCACTAAATGTGCAGCTGTTTTTGGGATGTTGTCATTCTGCCATACAGGGTCTAACAACTTGCAAATTCCTTTAGCGCTGATATGGGCTGGGCCATGGGCCATGGTGACTACAGGGAGAACATATGCATCTGGCAACATCCATCTCTGCTTTCGTGACTTATCAATCCAACATCCTTCATCGTACAATTGTGCTGTACTTTCTTGCCACATTGCTAATTCTTCTATTGTGGCCTCGCTCTGTATTTCTTTCACATTCTCAAGAGTATCCTCAAACATTGTAACTTCAGGTACCCACCTAGCAGGTCCTGCCACAAACATTCTCTTCATTTTAGTCCGTGCCGTTTCCTTAGCTGTCTGATTAGCAAAAGCATTCCCCCTCCCCACATCATCAGTGATTTTCCTATGGGCGCTACACTTCACTATTGCCAACTTCTTAGGGAGCGTCAACGCAGACAAAAGCCTCAATATAAGATGACCATGTTGAATCTTTGTACCATGGGAAGTAAGGAACCCTCTCTCAGCCCAGAGTCGCCCGAAATTGTGCGCGACCCCGAAGGCATACTGGCTGTCAGTATAAATATTGACAACCAGTCCCTCGCTCAATTCACAAGCTCGAATAAGGGCGGCTAACTCAGCTGCTTGGGCTGACTGATAAGGGACTCGTGATGTCTCTACAGCTGTATGCAATGTAGTGATAGCATAAGCAGCAGTTGTAGTGCCATCTGGTAATTTGAAACAAGAGCCATCAACATATAGCTCCCCTTGTGGGTCAGATAAGGGAACATCAGTTAAGTCTATCCGTCCTTTTGTCTCTTCTTCCGTCCGGAAGATACTATCATGTTTCTCATTTGCATCATTTTCAGAAGGGAGAGGTAGTAACATGGCTGGTTTCAGAGTGGCACATCTTTTAATCATAATATGTTCGGCGAACAAGGTCAATTCATAGCCAGTTAGAGGTGCACTGCTGATTGCTGTGTCTTTGTCTTATTCAAAAGTGTATCCACAGCATGGGGTACCACTAACCCTGGGCGTAGTACTACGCTACGCTCACAGAGCATGCGTAGTTTGCGCTACTACGCACTACACAAATTGCATGTAGCACAGTACAAAAAGTGCTATAACACGTAGCATAGCAGCAAAATCATCAACACCTACAAATGCTTTGATAAAGCAATTTTACATGCTAAAAAGCATATAACCAATTCTCAAAAGTGAACTTTGAGAATGAAAATATTATGCAATGAGAGAGGTGATGATTTTGGGTCCCCCTAACCTAGGGGAGGACCAAGCAGATGCCTTGAACACAAAGAGCATATCATGCTGAACGATTCAGTGGTGGTCCCTTCCTCCTAGGACCACCCTAAGCACAGTTATGGGCAAAAATACAATCCCAACCAAAGGCCCTGCAAAGCATTATGGGACGAGATTAGCAGTGGGCAGTGAATATTATAGTGTCCAATATCAAAATACTTCTACAAAGAGCTGCAGTTCAACTAGTCGTTACTAGATGTCCCTCACGAGTCAAATGCAAAAGCATTGAAATTATTATTACATCAAGCTGCAGTTCCACTAGTCGTTACTAGATGTCCCTCACGAGTCAAATGCAAAAGCATTGAAACCCTTTCATGAAGCTTTTGTATTTGACTCGTGAGGGACATCTAGTAACGACTAGTGGAACTGCAGCTTGATGTAATAATAATTTCAATACTTTTGCATTTGACTCGTGAGGGACATCTAGTAACGACTAGTTGAACTGCAGCTCTTTGTAGAATTATTTTGATATTGGACACTATAATATTCACTGCCCACTGCTAATCTCGTCCCATAATGCTTTGCAGGGCCTTTGGTTGGGATTGTATTTTTGCCCATAACTGTGCTTGGGGTGGTCCTAAGAGGATGGGACCACCCCCGAATCATTCAACAAGATGTGCTTTTTGTTTTCAAGGCATCTGCTTGGTTCTCTCCCTAGGTTAGGGAGGATCCCAAAATCATCACCCCTCTCACTGCTTGCTAATTTAGCGTTTTCACTTTTGTGAAATGACTGTATGCATTTTAGCATATAAAGACTGAGATTCTTATTTTATCATAACTTGCACTGTGTAAGATGCTGTTTGCAATTATTCTTTGCGTAGGTGAGCGTAGTTCAAAGTGTACTTCGTGTAGTTACCTTAAAGCTACTACGCAACCTACACCCAGGGTTGGGTACCATGACTGTGAGGTCAGTATCAAGTATAAGTCCAGCCGATTGTCTTATAGAGACAGCCACAGCCACAACCGCTCTTAGACAGCTCGGGAAGGCTCTTGTGACAGGGTCAAGAACAGCAGAGAAATAAGCACACAGCCGTTGCTTATCTCCAAATTTTTGTGTTAAAACAGAAAGCGCGCAGCCAGCCATCTCATGAACGTACAACACAAATGGTTTAGTATAATCTGGAGTGCCAAGTACTGGAGCCGAACAAAGCGCAGTTTTCAATTGCTCAAAAGACTGCTGACAGGCGTCCAAGGCAGAAGCTCATGCACATCTTTTAGTGTTAGGGCGAGCAGGGGTTTTATTAGTAATGAGTAGCCAGGTATCCACTGCCGACAATAGGAAGTGATACCTATAAAAGCACGCACATCTTTCTGAGTCTGTGGGATGGGCATTTTAATAATGGTACTGATGCGCTCAGGAGTAACCCTGGGCATAATACTTTGCTACACTCACGGAGCATGCAAAGTTTGTGTTACTACGCACTACACAAATTGCACGTAGCGTAGCAGCAGTATATTTAACACATACAAATGCTTTGTTAAAGCAATTTTCTATACTAAAAAGCATATAACAAATTCACAAAAGTGAACTTTGACAATGAAAATATCAAGCAATGAGAGAGGTGATGATTTTGGTTCCCCTAACCTAGGGGAGGACCAAGCAGATGCCTTGAACACAAAAGCATATCATGTGAACGATTCAGTGGTGGTCCCTTCCTCCTAGAACCACCCCAAGCACAGTTATGGGCAAAATACAATCCCAACCAAAGGCCCTGCAAAGCATTATGGGACGAGATTAGCAGTGGGCAGTGAATATTATAGTGTGCAATATCAAAATAATTCTACAAAGAGCTGCAGTTCAACTAGTCGTTACTAGATGTCCCTCACGAGTCAAATGCAAAAGCATTGAAATTATTAATACATCAAGCTGCAGTTCCACTCAGTCGTTACTAGATGTCCCTCACGAGTCAAATGCAAAAGCATTGAAACCCTTTCATGAAGCTTTTGCATTTGACTCGTGAGGGACATCTAGTAACGACTAGTGGAACTGCAGCTCTTTGTAGAATTATTTTGATATTGGATACTATAATATTCACTGCCCACTGCTTATCTCGTCCCATAATGCTTTGCAGGGCCTTTCGTTGGGATTGTATTTTTGCCAATAACTGTGCTTGGGGTGGTCCTAAGAGGATGGGACCACCACTGAATCGTTCAAAAGATGTGCTTTTTGTTTTCAAGGCATCTGCTTGGTTCTCTCCATAGGTTAGGAGGATACCAAAATCATCACCTCTCTCACTGCTTGTTAATTTATTGATTTCACTTTTGTGAAATGCTATATGCATTTTAGCATATAAAGACAGAGATACTTATTTTATCTTAACTTGCACTGTGCAAGATGTTTTTGGCAATTATTGTACAGTGCAGTCAAGCACACAGCTACGCACTATGCAATTTGCATAGCTATGTGTAGTTCAAAATGTACTTCACGTAGCTATGTGAAATGCTACTATGCAAACTACGCCCAGGGTTACTCGGGAGTCAATCTCATACCCTCCTTCGACAGTAGGTGTTCTAAATAGGTGACCTCACGTCAACAATACTGAAATTTGGAATAGGACACTTTATGTCCGTGCTGTGCCAAATGCAACAACAGTTTAACCGTACTATCCCTACAACCTTGTTCTGTGTCAGAAGCGATGAGGAAATCGTCAACGTACTGAACCAATACATTACCTGTAGGAAGCTAAAGAGAATCCAATTGTCTCTTCAAGGCTTGACTATAGATACTTGCACTCTCAGTATAGCCCTAAGGAGCTCAACAGAATCTAAAACTTCTGCCAGCTAGTGTAAAACTGAACAAATACCTACTATCTGGATGGATAGGAACACTGAAGAATGCATTTTTCAAATCGATGACAGAGAAGAATTTGGCAGTAGAAGGAATCATTGTTAAAAGAGTAGTAATGTTGGGGACCACAGGAAACTGGGGAACTACTATTTTATTAACTTCGCGCGAATCAATCACAAAACGATAAACATCTGCATGAAACATCAGAGGAACCCGAAGGTGTCCGTTTTAGAATGGGGAGAATAGGGCTATTACAAATATTAGCAGTTGTCTCCTCAACCACTCCTTTCTCAATCAACTCCTGCACAATTTGCAATAAAGCTCGCTCACCTGCCTGCGGTATTTAATACTGAGGGATACGAGGCAAAATAGCATTGTCTGTAACTGTGATCGAAACTGGCGGTATCTGTAACAGTCCCACATCTGTGTCGCCTGTGGCCCACAAAGTGGGCGGCACATCTTTAAACTCAGCTGAAAGGGGCGCATCTTTGGACAGACACTGTTTAGCGCGTGCCACATCCGGACCAATTGTCATGTAAACACCTGCCAGGGAGCAATAGTTCGTAGCATGCAATTTCTTTAACAAATCCAAACCCATCAAATTCTCTCTACAATTAGATGTCAGTAAGAATGGCGAATCCACGGTGAAAGGACCAATGGTCAATGCAAGAGGTCTTGAAATGGGGCTCACAACCGGTACACCGGAAAAACTTACCGAAACATTATTATGGCCAGATAGAATCGCCCCAGGGACCAAAAAACGAGAAATAGAACTGTTCGTTGCACCTGTATCCACCAAAAATTCCTTAGCTGAGCCATTCAAATCCGCAGTAACATAAGGACCGCGTTGGTCTACAGGTATCAAAACTGGTCCCTCACTCTGTCCCTGGCTGTCCTAGCTGTAAGATATTCCTGTCACCTCATCTGTATCATAATCATCATGATAATACTGTCCGCCCCGAGAGTCATCAAAGTAATTATTATCAGAATGACCCTGTGAAGCCGCAGCATTTGAAGCCCTGCCTGCCCCACCAGCTCCCCGACCCCGTCCACGAGAACCTTGTCCTCCAGGGACTGCCACCTTCTGCAACAACACAGGACACTCGCTACACCAGTGTCCCTCCCCCTTACAATACGCACACTGATTCGGCCCAAAAAGGCGTAGTAGTCGGCTGCCTGCTAGTGCGTGGGAGCTGTCGGGCCAAACCACCACGTCCTCTACCATTCCCTCTAGAAACCTGCTGCAACAACATCTTTGTCTTCAAATCCTTGTGCTTCTTCTCTGTTCTTTCCTTATCCTCATTTTCCCTATGCTCATAATACTGCGCCATATTCAAAATAACAGAAGGGGAAGAGGTGGACCAAGTGCTTTCGGAAGCCTGTAATCGAGTCGCAATCTCTGGAAGCAAATTGGAAACAAATCGATTAACAAACAACCGGACACCTCCCTCAATAGACAAATCATGCCCACTATAATCCAAGAACACACCTTCAAACCGAGTGAAAAAATCAGACACACTCTCATCTTTCTTCTGGCGACAAGCTGTTAATTTGTCCCAATCAACCTTTCTCGACGGAATAAGAGAATGTATATACGTGATAATGCGGCCTGGCAAGGCAAGTATCTCCACCATAGGCTTATCATCGGGCTTTCTCTTCTGATCCCATACTTTAATTTGATCCCATGTACCTCCCAATTCCGCTATATGATCTTGTGTGTGCACCTGCCTCCAAATATCAACCGGAACCAGTAGACCAAAGAATATTTCAATGTCCGCAAGCGTCATTATTGTTGAAGAGGCCGCTTCAGTCAATTCTTTATAATATGCAGTAGGTTTTTTCCTAGATCAGGTAACTGAGTCTTAAGAGACAAAACTTCACTCCTTTTCCAGGGAGTATAAACCCATTGTTCTTGGAAACGGGCTGCCACACCTGGTCTAGTGACAATACCGCACTGATCTGTTAGCTCTGGTATTTCAGGGTGATATATAGGATGAACCTCCCGCATCGGGAACTGAGATATCGGAGTGGGGCTCTTCTCAAGTAGCCTACCCCGGTAAGCAATCAACGTCGTAACACTACCAAAAACTTGATCAAGCCCCATATTACTGACATATACACGATCTTTAATATCATACAAAATCTGTGGTGCCGCATCTTTGAAACACTGCTCCCAAAGACCAATCAGAGTAGCAGACATATGTTTAAGGGCATACTGCAGTACAAAAAACTCATAATCTTTCATCACATTCCACACATCTTCCACACTGTAAATGGGGTTTCGGGCACACTGTGCAGCCTGGTTAGCCACTACCTTTTTCTCTGCATCTCCCACTTAAGATCGCACATACGGACACATGCGTTCTTTAAACTTCGTCCAATCTCCATCTCCAAACCCGCGCACTGGCGTTCCATCACTCAAGGAAACCGGGGGATGAAAAACCAGAGAAGGAGAGGCAACTGGAGTGACAGGTATCAGTGATGCTGAGGGCTGCAACACAGGGGAAAAAGCTGGCGAGAAGGATGCTGAAACAATGGGCGTGAGGGGGGTGCTAACAGTCACAGTGGCTGTGGACGGTAAGGAAGCAGGAGGAAGGGAAAGAGGAGAAGGAGCCGATGCCACGGCTGTCGAAAAAGCAGCAGTAGATACAGGAACAGAGACAGTAGAAGCGATAGTAACAGGCAGCTGTGAGGGCAAGGGAACAGTGGGATATATCCTTTGTGGGGCGTACGGAGGTGGGGGTCGACTATCTAATAATTCCTCCACAAAAGTATCATTTTCTTCTTGGGCTACATAAGATTTATCAGCCTGTAATCGAAACCTCCTATTTTCACGTTCAATTCCTATCTCTTGTTTCTCCCTATCATGTGCTACAGCTTTCTGAGTCAATGTTTGCATTCTCCCTTTTCACGCCTCCTTTTCCATCTTTATTCATCTCTGTTTAGCCTCCTTTTGCCACCTTCAAACAGAATCAAACATAGACTGCCTGCTTCGCAAACAATTTTTCCTGTAAAAACTCAGGGGCATATTAGCAAGAACGGCGTTAAAATTATCGCCGCTTTAGCGGCAGAAAACTGCCGCTAAAGCGGCAATAATGGGCTTGATAATATGCCCTTGAGAATACCAATAGAAGCCCATGTTCTGCTGTGATCCTGGGCTTCTATTGGAATTCTCAAGGGCACATTATCAGGCCCATTATCGCCGCTTTAGCTGCAGTTTCCTGCCGCTAAAGCGGCGATAATTTTAATGCCGTTCTTGCTAATATGCCCCTCAATTTTTTGTTCATCAGAAGTGCCCGTCAATGGCCACTGCAATTCGGCATTGTCCCTCATATATTTGAGCCATAATGTACTAAACATAATAGGGCCAAGACCATGTTTCACATACATATCACAATTAGGAGTACCTTCCGGAGGCGCCGGCTGAGCTTCTTCCAATCCAGCATCTACAGAACAACAGCGACAGCACAAAGAAACCAATTTACTTATTCCAGGCATTTTCAAAGAAAACAAATTCACTATTCTATGCCTGGCAAAACATTTGCAAACGTTTTATCCAAATGACAGCCCTTAGACCATACCAAATACAAACCAAAATGGTACCATATCCACAAAGAACCAAAACAAACTCACCTGATGCATGCAGGTCGAAACAAAGTTATTCTCCACTGCCGACTCTTCAGACCAAACGGTCAGATCTAAGGGTTTCCCCGTTCAGGGCCCCAGTCTGGATGACCACTAGGCGAGGCACCATCCGGCGGGACAGAAGGGGCAGCTGCGAGTTACAGGAACTCTCTCATGCAGGGATCCCTGATCTGTCCGTCCGACCCGACGATAGCCCCGACCTCCCCACCCGTCCACGGGATGGGAAGGGCCACTCACCCGAAGGGGTCCCTGTTCGGGCGCCAACTGAAGGAAGTGACCCGATTAGGGTCACCCGGGTCACTCAATACAAACCAATATATGTTTATTCAGATTCGCTCGAGCGGAGCCCGGTCTGCCCAGTCTCTTAGGAGTGCTGCAGAGAGGGACTGACATCAGCAAGCATAACGATACACTATGTACATTTCAGAACCAATGAAGGCACGCCCATAATGGAATTTTCCAAGCAGATGCAGCTAAACAAAGGAGTACAGAAGGATAGGTTTCGATTGTGAGGCTGGGCACACACTATCTCCAAACCAAGGTCACTCTGCCCGTGCCCGCCACTAGACTAGTGGGAGAAGGCCTCTATCTAGTGAGAAAGTTATGCGCTAATAAGAACAGTGTATTCATTAGCAAAGCAAGGCCCAACCTTGGAGAAACGAAAACTTTCCACAACCCATTTCCTCGAAGAGGCAAGAAGCAGTTTCGAGCATGGTTTAAAATGGCGGCTAAACATAAAATGGTGCCGCGAATGCTAACTTACATAGAACAATGCACAGGCAAAATAACGAAAACATTTTCATTTCAACAGTACTGCAGTCTTATATTTTCATATGAACATTATGAGGACATCTGGATAGTAAGAGGGTTTTAGGTTTTTGATAAGAACCATAAGACTTATGCATTTGAAGGGAATTCTTGTGGTTTTCATAAAGTAAGTAAGTCTGTGATCTCAGTGACCAATCATGATGTCCATGTAATGATGTTTTTGTAGTAAATTTCCCAGGGTTTGTAATCATACACTCTAGTTCTGATACATTTACATGGAAGACCCTCCAAGTGTTTTTCATAATCATCACTGTGGGTGCCATTCCTCTTCGGACCAAAGAATTGTCTCAATGTTAGGTGTTCCTGTAACATAACATAACATGCATTTGTAAAGTGCACATTCACCCAGAAGGGTATCTTGGTGCTGAATAACAGATGTTTGGTACCCAACGGTACTTATTTTATTGACCTCAGAAGGACGAAAGGCTCAGTGGACCCGCCAGGATTTTAACCTATGACCATGAGGTTGAACCCAGGCCCCCTACAGTGGACACATTAGTCCACTAAGCCACCAGACCCGGCCCCGTAGGCTGTTCTTGTGCACAAGGCTGAAATGGTGTTTGACTGACCAAATGGTGAAGTTCAGATTTAAGTTAATGGAGGCAGACTTACCTGATAGATTCTTGGAGTCCTCAGAGACTTTCAGTTTGTCGGCTCAGTAGATGGAGAGGGAATTGTGGATAGCTTTGTAACATATATAGGTCAAATTAAATCTGATTCTGGTTTTATGGGGTTCCAAAGAAACTCTTGTAGTATGTGGGTAATGTGATTAAATACTTTTTCTCTTGAATTTAATCTCACTGTTGCTTCGAAGTTATCTTCAGAGGTGTCAAGGTGCTGGCTGGGATTGGGATTAGTATCTGTTAAATTACTCCTCAAATGTTACATTTATACGTTGATGATACAGGACTCGAAAGTAGAGCCTATGGATGCCCCTTTCACTTGTATTAAAAAATTCTTTTGGATACAAAAATAGTTTTGTCAATGTGAGACATATACAATTGTTGATAAAAGATGTATGCACTTGGTGGTTTAATCTGGATTTGAATCCCTAGGTAAGCACAGAGAGGGAGTCTTGCTGTGGTTTATTAATGCTGAGGCAGTCAACATTAATTCCAACCAGTAATTCAAATGAAGCTTCTCCTAGATGCCCATCTATCAAAATAATGGTGCTGGTGTTGTCCTCCAAGTTGGACACACACTGAGAGGACATTCTGCAAGAATTGGATGAACAGGTACCTAATAAGAAATTGACACCTACACCATGAGGAAGCCTGGAAGGATCAAGCTGATGTTAGGCCCTCCTACATGGAATATAGATACCTGGAATATTGGGCATGTTCTTATGGGGATGTCTGAGTCTGTCACTTGTCCAACTTTCAGTGAGACCTATTTCCACATGATGGTAATAAGAGCATGGGATAGGATGCTATGTTTTGTTGAGCCTTAGGGTCATAGTGAGGGAGCTGGTTATTTCTCTCTACAGTTCAATTTCTTATTTGCTCTTACACTAGTGTCCAAGATAAAATCTGCCTTCCTTGCCTGCGGGTCTAATTGCGATTCAATTTTCACAGATTCTTAGCAACTGAGGTAAAAGGACCTAAATATCTTCATATGCAAGGCTATTCTCACATTTCATCTGTCATGTGTGGAAAGATAAAACCTAGATGATACATGCATTCCTATAGCATGGAGGTGTGTAGGGGGCTGGGGAGGGTAATATCAGTGTTATCTCATGATAAGCACATATCTCTCTTGAAGTACTTGACAGAAATCTGCTGAAAAGGTTTGATTTACTTGTTAAAGAAAAGCCTCAGACTCATAAATTAATATTTACATTCAAAGGGTACTAAACATGTGTTGCTGAGGTTGGTAATGTGGACCTCATCTAGAATTATCAATAGCCCTCTGCCAACCACATTTTCTAGTATGCCTAGGCTATGTTGTACATCCACCTACAGGATCCAAGATAGTTGCACACCAATGATTTGTGGTTTCATGCTCCTGAATTACTCCGGTATTTCATTAATTAAAAGCGTGCTGAAAAAGAGTATCTTCTGTCCATGGCTACTCAGTTAAGTACCCTACATATTGATTCCTTAAAATAAAGGGTTACCCAGATGAAGGGTATGGAAGATTGAGACTAGCAAGGTCACCAGTGGGACATCATGTACTTTGTACTCTCTAGATGCATACATGCAGGAACAGGGGAGGATGGCGGGGGAGGAAGAAGATTGAAGATAGAGGTTGGAGTCTATGGGGTCCATTGGGAGGAACGGAGGGGAGGAGAGGGAAATGGGAACAAAAATGGGGGGTGCAAAACACTGGGCCAAAGGAAAGAAAGCATGGATGCTGCCCAGCAGCCCTCCGACCCAGTTCTAGCCAAAAAGGACGGCCAGATTTGCAGGTAAAGGTCAAGCTTGTCCTGTACCTTGTATATGAGTCTCTCATAGGAGGCAGCTTTATACATTTCATGAAGTCATTCATTGTGGGAGGGTACGTGAGTGGATCTCCAATGGAGGAGATCCTGGCAGTGGTCATAGCTGTAGAGGGAAGGCGTTTCTTGATCGTCAGTGTAGGAAAATCAACCGTTTCGTGTAACATGATCAGTTTCCTCTTCAAGGGGAGGGGTATGTCTAGGGTCTCGGTAAGGGTGCACCCTATCCATTGCCGTAGTTGAAGTAAGAGTGGGCAGTCTTGGAGGACATGTAAGATGTCATATCCTGTCTGGCCACAGTGCCAGCAGTTGAAGTGAGGGATCAAGTCTGCTTTGTGCGGAGTCCAGTACCACTCCTGAATAGTCTTGAATACACAGAATTTCTAACCCCTTTGTCCAAGTCCACAAGCAACTCTTTCCAGTCACAATCAGTGTAAGCAACATGAGTATCCTGTCATTGACACAAAACTGTGACATGAGGGGTAGAGCATGCAAGTGGGACGTCAAGAGATTGTAGAAGCAAGCCATGACACCTCTGAAGAGGGCGTAATAGTGTAGGTACTGTTCCATAGGGGAATCTCAGATGTCCCAAGGTGGTTTTTCAAGTTTACTCCATAGGCAATGCTATAGTTGACTATATCTCCATATTTGTGTAGCAGGCAGTTGAAATTCCTCCTGCAGCAATGCAAAGGATTTAAGATCGCCATGCAATAGAAGCTGTTCCAGTGTGCGGATACATGACGTCCACAACCCTTCCCAGAATATGGGACATCCACTCACACAAATGGTGGAATTGTGCCAGAGGGGTGTGTGAGTGTGGAAATGAGCATCCCCCTTAACATTTTTTAGCCACGGAAGCAGAAGCACACTGTGGAGCGCACCACTGAGTTCAGTGACAGCGAAGACAGATTGTTGTACATATAAAGAATCTAGAAACCTGACTGCTGGACATGAGATGTTGCTCAATGGCACCCCACAATGGGGTGCCCTTAGCAGTTGAGCCCAGCACAGCTAGTTAAGAGAGTTGTAGGGCCACGTAATAATGTTCGACTAATGGAAGGCTGAGACCACCTTGACTTCTGAGTACCAACAATTTGGATATTTGGATTCTGGGCTTCATGGCTCCCCACACAAAGGTCTTGATGTCTTATCAATGGCTCGCAGTTTGGATAAGGAGTCCAACAATGGTAGCATGCCCAGAACATAAGTGAATTGAGGTACCACTACCATCTTCACTACTTGTATCCTACCCCATAAGGATAGGTGTAAGTGTGCCCATTTTGCATAGTCTGCCCTGGCAATGAGGAAATCGATATTGTCGGGCACCATCATCTCCAGGCCCCTATTGAGGTACACCCCCAAGTATCTGAGCTGGTCTCCATTGGAATGGATAGGAAGCAATAAATGCTGCAGTAGTAATTTGTGACAGAGCCAGAGCTTCGCTTTTATCCCAGGTACTTTGTAGCTGGATATCTCATTTTCCTGACATCTCATATCACTGGCACCGAGCAATGGCAGCTCGTGGGATGGTTTCAACATCTGAAGTCAGAGGGGCAACAAAGAAAACCTCAGTCTTAACAATCAGCCACCAATATCCTTCCCATTAAGGAATGGCTTTCCTCAAACGCAGGGATGGGACCTGCATGCCGTAGCTCGTCTGAACGTGGAATGTCACAGTGTCATTGTTCACATTATAAAAATGCATTTCCTCTGACAGCCAGTTGTCTTTCTTTCTTAAAGCCTAGGTGGATGGACCAGTTTTGACTCTCAAATGACCTATCTGTAAGCAGAGAAACTCATTAAAACACATACTATTTTTACAAGTTTCATTTTTCTCTTGGAAAGGTGAAATCTATGATGACGAGGCCCGGTTCCCCAAAATCAGAGACTGCGAAGGATGCCCGGTACTCTGATGAAGTTATGCAGCACAGCAGAGGCTGAGTTAGTCGCTAAGCAACATGAGGCAGAGGAGTGAAAAGTGGGCGATTGCCCTGGGAAATGCTATTCTTGCGCTGGCTTCGAACCTATTATAAACAGATTTATTGTTGTGTAATTTCATTGGCTTCTACATGAGAATAGAGTGCTTTATTGGCCCATGAAACAGTAGAGCTGCGCTGGCTCCCGGGGCAGCATGAAACCCTCTAAACCCCCTCTGGCGCTGGCACAGAAACTTAAACACGTCCTTGGGCTGAAGCCACAGATGTGACTCTCGTAAAACCGAGCGGATCAGAAGTAGCTAAAGGAAGAGGAAAGTGCTGATCGAGAGCTGCCCTCAGCAAGAGGGGACACACCACTGACCTTCAACTCAATCCACAGCCTTCTATCAGCTTCCAAGGGCAACTTCTACAAAAGAAAACTTAAACTGCCTGCTGGCAAGTTAGAAATCCCTTTTTATTCCCCTTTCTTATAAATAATAACACCATCCAGATCCTCCTATCCTCAGGCCTGTCTGTATACCTGCTGACACATTTACCAAGGACAACAGCTATCGCAACTTTTTGACTATAAGTAGCCTTTGAATTTATATTTATTTAGTGAACCCTAACATACCACCTTACAACCTCTTCCGAGCAATTTTGAATAGAGGGTTTATCAGCATTACAAAAATGTTATTCTACAGATGGATGCAAGACCTAGTGGTATAGTTTGGTCATTTATTTGTTGAAGAATTGTGTATAGCGCTCCTGCACCAGCGAAAGTATTAGGGCGCTTTGCAGTCGAGCAAGAAGAGCTGCAAAGTTTCACATTCATGAAACTTGCATTTAAGAGTAAGAGTTTGGTGGATGGGGACATCATCCAGAAAGCAGGGCACTGACCCATCTTTTAAAGGTCAGGGGTATATTGGGCCTCTAAGCACTCTAAAGAGAGCGGACAGGACATGTGCTACTTTTTGGTGGATGTCAGACATCCACCAACTGCTAAATAAGGCCCTGACTCAGAATGCCAAGAAAATGTTCTAATTTGAGAAATTACTGGAAAATGTAGGCTTGTAAAACTGTTGAAGGATGTGAGTTACATGTTATGCAGCACACTGAAACGTTAAAAACGTCTTTTGTCCCAAAGTTACTGCGAACAGGGAAATAGCTTGTGGTACCTCTATGCACACAACCAATCAGGTAGGTGGAAACATTTCCACAGACATGCCTAAGAGTCGGGCATTGCCCATGATCTACCGACCCTTCATTCTTCATTACTCCTTGAGCCTGACCCTCTCTCTGTGCTCCGTGCTCTCCCTTTCAGCTTGCATTCTTCCTAGTATTTTACAATTCCCTCTGTAGCATGTGCTCTCCTCTTGCACCCTTCACTCCGTGCACCCTTGAATTCTGCACTACATTTTTTGCCAAAAAAAGTGTAGGCAAAAGTTTTATGTCCACTTGCACCATGCCATGTTCCTTGCCCCAGGAAAGCACCACCTGACCGCTTCTGCTTAACCCCTGGGTGCCCCTACTGCACCCTACATGCCAGCTTTGCAGCCTGTGCAGTTTGCACCCTCTACTCCCCCTTGCACCATGGGCTTTCTCCTTTGCACCCTGAGCTCCTCTTGCACCATGTGACCCAGTTGCATTTTTCACTTCTTTGTACTCTCTAGCCCCCTTTAATTCCAAAATACCTTTTGCGCCCTGCGCTCCAGATTGCATCCTATGAGTCCTCTTCCCCCTGCACTCCCCCTCTTGCATGTTGTGCTCCCCTTGTACCCCGCACAACTCCTTCCACACTGAGCTCCCACTTGCACCCTGCGCTCACGTCCCCTTATGCCCTGTTGGCACTCTGCCATATCTCATCGCTTCATGCTGTGTCCCCTTCATCCTGCTGTGGCCCCCTTGCAAGCTGCACCCCCACCTAATTAATTCCAATCAGTGTGGATTTTGAAGAATTAAAATGTGTTCACCAAGATTGGCTAACAGAGTACAGGTAAAGCATGCAGCAATGCCTCATCTCATGGTAATTTATAAATACATTGATACCTTTGGTGTAGCCTACAACTCTGCACTGGTACTGGCAGTAGATAATCTTGATGTAATCATTGACTCACACTTTACATTCACACGCCACATAAATGGTTTGCAAAGAAAAGTAACTTTAAGAGATCAGTCTTTAGAAAGATCCCTCCATTCCACCACAGAGAGGAGCTGGTGCATCTGTAAAAGGTCAGCGTAATCTACACTGATCTTCCAAAAAGCGAATGACAGCAAACAGCAAATGAAGAACCCTCATACAGCCACGCTGCCCTAAAAAGGAAGTGCCACAGACACATGAAAACGACCTTAAAAACAGTTTACGGCCTCCCGGAAGGGTACAGGACACAATTTAAGGTTTGTGCTCACCATGTACAACATTGTCTGGAAGATGAGCCTAGAGGAGCAGAAGCTGACAAAGTAAATCCTGGTTAACCAAGACACACATACCCCACCATCTAATATCAGTTGGTATAAATGTGTGCAGAGGAACCTTGGAGTGGAGGGCCCTTTACTCTGAAATGGTCTTAAGCCACCCTTCAGAGAACAGCCACAGTAACTTAAATTTGTAACTAATGCTTGGATCACTGACTAGACACAATTGGCCACATGTATCATTATTCTATATAGCAATTACCTATTTGCAAATCTCTGCAAATGACAATTAAGTAATCGCTATTTGAATGTATGAAACTCCATAAGTTTCATTTCACATTTCCTAATGGATTGCAACCGACCTCATTAATAATCATGAGGCAGGTCGCATTTTGCGACCCATTAGGAAACACAAAAATCACAGATATGGTGGCCTGCTGGGATCAGCAGACCACTATGTCTGTGATTGCTTTTATATAAAACAGTCCTTTTTAGGTCGAGACTGGGCAGCGCATGCGCTGCTCTGAGAGGCATGCTGTATTCGAATATGGACTTGAAGCTCCGCCAACTCTCCATCCATATTTTTCATTGGCTTGTGTCATTGTCCTTTGTAAATGCTGGCTTCTGATTCATTATTAGACTTGTTAGTCCCTTAGTACCGCCATGTTTTCATTTGTAACCTCTCATGAGGACTGGCCATTTTACTTCTGTTGTTACACAGTACGTCTTCTTTAGTCTATAAGCACTATTTCCTTTAATTAGTTTCTCCAACTGCAGGGACGACATGCTTTCCTGCAACATTCCCCGCCATGCGAGCTTTCACTTTCCAAGCAGCCCAGGACAGAGGCGGCCGCTTCCTTGAAATGAAATAGGTCTCGCATTTACAAGAGTTTGAGCTATTGACATTGTGAATGAGAATGCCTTTTATTTATGTATTAATTATAAAAATAGATAAATAAAAGGCATTCTCATTTACAATGCCAATAGCTTAAACTCTCGCAAATGCAAGAACTATTGCATAGCAAATACTTGTTTAAAATGCAACCTGTTTTCCTTACAGGAAAATGGGACGCGTGTAAAAAAAGGAAAATTAAAAGTATTCTTTTCATTTTTTAAGAGTAGGCAGTGGTCCGTAGGACCACTGACTGTTCTGAAAAACATTTTCGCTACCAATCACAAAGGGGAAGGGGTCCCTATAGGGGACTCCTTCCCCTTTGTGAATGGTGCAAATGTTTTGCGACCGCATTTCAGTCACAAAACATTCCGAAATACCACTGCGTTTCGGTATTAGGAAGGGACACCCTAAACACGCCCCTTCCTTATACCAAATCGGTATGTATTCGCAATCCCAAATTGCGATTCGGTAACATGTTACCGAATTGCAAATTGGAATTCATACATACCAAAATGCACTTTTGCGGTTGCAAACGGCCCAATTGACCGCAAAAATCCATGATAAATAGTGCCCTAAGTTCCATTGACCTTTGTCACTTGTATCATCATACCTTGCTAACTAACCCCACCACCAACATTCCATTTTCACCACAACCTCATGGGGTGGCTCCATCTCTCCTCTCGGTCACATCAAATTCAGGGCAAGACTTACCTAATTTATATCAACCCAGAAACCTAGTGTAAATGCGCACTTTTGACAAGCAACAACGAATAACGAAGTGATCACAAGTCAACATGTTGGTGCTGAGGAAAATCCGGAAATGATAACACGTAAAAAATAGTGTGCCCCTATTCAAAAACTTCAGCTGCCAATGGTTTTCTTGCAAAACAAGATTTAATGTATAGTGTCCAAACTGTGAGTTAACCACATTACATGTCAAATGCCAAGTGGTCTAGTACACCCTAGCTGCAAATCCATTAAATAACTCTTCTTGTTACAAAACCTCATACGTTTTCATGGTGAATGCTTACATATGCAATAAGGTTCAACTAAATCCCTTTATTGAGCCCCATGCACTGACCGATGCTATGTTGTGTCTGCCCTGATATCATGCACCCAGCACTGGCTGTAAGCTAATGTTTTTTCTGTGATTCTACTCTGAACAATAATAAATAAAACTTTCTGTCTGCCCTTTCACTCTGCACCGAACATATATATCCAACCCATAGAAACTTAGCACTTGAGAGCAGGTCTCTCTGCTCTGCCCCTTAAATAATGATTATTGCTCCTATCTGTCCTGCCACCAAGTCTGGAAATTGATGTCCGCCCACTAATGCTTTCTTTCTGTCCTGAGGCCAGCAACTAAGCCCTGAAATATTTTATTTACACACTGTGTTTTCACGTAGTTGGTTATAACCTGGCTAGAGATCAATAACACTTCCCATTTTTACTTTCTGCAGGCCCTGAAAATGTACCAGTAAGTAGTTTTGTCAGGCATTTTTATATCCTCAGCAGACAGGCCAAGAATGCTAGAAATCTGCCTTTTATTCTGGCGTCTTGGGAATGGTCAATAAAGATTGAGGGGCATATTATCAAGAACGGCGTTAAAAATTATCGCCGGTTTAGCGGCAGAAAACTGCCGCTAAAGCGGCGATAATGGGCTTGATAATATGCCCTTGAGAATTCCAATAGAAGCCCATGTTCTGGTGTCAACATGGGCTTCTATTGGAATTCTCCAGGGCATATTATCAAGCCCATTATCGCCGCTTTAGCGGCAGTTTTCTGCCGCTAAACCGGCGATAATTTTAACCCCGTGCTTGATAATATGCCCCTTAATTCTCTTCTTATGCCATAACAGGAATCTCTGTTATGCCAGCTTCATACAAGTTTTATCGCTGTATTGTCCTAAAAGAAAACATATTTTTTTTGCCTTTTTACTATGTCTTGAACACTAGAAACATGGGGGCATATTATCAAGAACGGCGTTACAATTATCGCCGGTTTAGCGGCAGAAAACTGCCGCTAAAGCGGCGATAATGGGCTTGATAATATGCCCTGGAGAATTCCAATAGAAGCCCATGTTGACACCAGAACATGGGCTTCTATTGGAATTCTCAAGGGCATATTATCAAGCCCATTATCGCCGCTTTAGCGGCAGTTTTCTGCCGCTAAATCGGCGATAATTTTAACGCCGTTTCTTGATAATATGCCCCATATTTCGTTATAGGCCCCAAGCGAATAATGCTCTAACACGTGGGGAGTGCATGAACATGGTTTGGCAACTCCTTGTCATGATTTATTGTGTTAATAAAAAAGAGTAAAAAGCTATTTTAGTGAAAAATAAATTTAGAGTATTTACCACATAACAAATATACGCTTTAGTTGCTTGTTAACTGTTTTTGTAGTTATTTTATTACATAGTGTGGGCTTTGTTTAATAAATTACTTTGTGGGCAGGAGGAGAAGATTGTTTATTAGTGTTTGCAAACCTTAGAGATTTTTTTATTTTTATGAGTTATGGAATATATTTCACATTTTGTTTTTCGTTGGATATTTGAATGTGTGTTTTGGAGTTAACAGAGTGTCCTGATTGCACCTAAATGGGGCGGCCTCGAAATTGTTTAGCAGAGCTCGACAGACTCGAACACTGAGAACACACCTTTTTTATTGTCATAATTTGGAAACGGGACTGAGATACAGACTCACAGCTGCTGGAATTTGGGTGGTGGTGCTGCTTACAGTACCCTCAATTTAACCATGCTGGAGTTCAGAAGGCGAATCAGGAAAAATATGGCTTTACATTTATTTTCATCTGGTCACATTTTCTCTGCCAGTCCAATGATTTGCATTTCATGACTCTTGCCCGATATTCCTCGCTTGTTACCATCAATTCTGCGGCCTAAACTAGGCTATTCAGAATATCTAAGCTCCTAGAAGTTATCTGAAGTACACACACATGGGTTCTGCCATCAAAGCTGTGTTCAGAGATCTACCATGGTGGTTTCCCTCTTGAATGTTTGTAAGGTGATCTGGTGTGATATAGCTGACCATACATTTCTGCTCCAGATGCAGCTAGAGCAATATTCTGCATATACCACAGGTCTTTTTTCTGTACGTACCATAAAGAGAAATGTAAACTTACTTCTCTGGTTCACCAGTGGATAGTCAGTTTCTTCAACATTGGCTTAACCTATGCATGCTTTAAGAGATGTATGCACAGTCTTTCTGCACAATTCTGTAGTGGTTGCATTTCTTTAGCCAGGTGTTCTGGAAGTGACATGTATTCTGCATTGCAGTACTCCAGTGCTTAATTTGAACCTGTGGTTTCCGGGCCTCAGCACTGGCACTTAATCATCAACACCGGCACTTTTGAGGACCAGTTAAGGACACATACATTAATGGTAGGCACTGGGAGATTAAGTGATTTGCCCAGAATCACAGGATGTTGAGCCGAATACGAGACTCAAACCTGGTTCCCCAGAACTGAAGTCGGCAGCTCTGGCCATTACACCACATCCTCTCCCCACTTTTCATGGTTAGTAGTTGGTTCTGTTTTAGGCGGCGCTAACAGGAGAAATGGGCTGGTGCAAGCTGCTTCCTGATGAGAGCCTCATCACTTATTTTTTTACAAATTAACCCCTGCAGTACTCCAGTTAAGGGGCTTGTCATTTCCACTCAATGGGTGCAGCAGAGTGAGGGTCTGGACTTTCTCATAAAAGCAGCTGCAGATCTGCACCCTTAACTACAGCATTGACTTGAGATGAAAAAGACATGTCAAGATCTAATAGAATTCCCATGTTATTTGCCTTCATGAACACAAGGATAGCCTTCCAAGATTCTGTAGCCATTCCAAGGGGATGGATTTATAGTCTGTTCCAACAATGCAACTATCTCAATCTGTGCTCCATTGAAACACAGAGCATGTTTCTTCCATCCAGTTGTAATGTGCGTAAGGCTTTGGTGGCATTACCCAACGTCAAAATGCCCATTCGTAAAGACCTGCAAAATTACTGCTCTTGCTCTAAACCTACAGTTATAGAAAATTTCTGTCCAATAGCTTAACTTTCCTTTGATCTCAAAGTTTATGTGAGCATTAGTTCTTGGCCAGGACTAGTCTCATTTGGAATATTTCCACTATGGCCAGCATTAAGGCACTTCAAATCCTTTGTTTGAATACTGCGTCCGCCAGGAAACATCAAAGAATTTTTCTAAGTGTTTGTCTATGGTTTGACTCCCACATTCAACAGTGCAGTGAAAAAGAAACATTCACCATGATAATCTACATACAATGGAGAGCCATTATTGTCATTTGTCTAGAAACAAGGCATAAGTGGAATCGGAGTATAAACACATTTTGAAGTAGTAAAGTATGCTTTTAGCAGACCTGATACAAAGCTCAGAAAAATTGCCTTGTCTAAATGTTGATGCCATTTTATGAGTCAAAGACAGTGTAGGAAGCTGGCTCTAAATGTGATATAGCAATAAGTTGATATACTGTGTAAAGAGTCTAGGGGTTCCCTTATGA
The DNA here is from genome assembly GCA_963921515.1 of Calotriton arnoldi. Classification (NCBI taxonomy): domain Eukaryota; kingdom Metazoa; phylum Chordata; class Amphibia; order Caudata; family Salamandridae; genus Calotriton; species Calotriton arnoldi. Next base: position 4,611,806 of record CAWUFW010000123.1, on the reverse strand, counting down.
GTGGACAGGGGTTTGCTATGCAATCCCAAAAGTGCTCTGTTAGGGGGTAGTGTGGTCGAGCATCCTTAAGCTTAACACAGAGGAGTGCAAGACATTTGCAGATGCTCACAATGATTAATAAATGACAGCACAACTTAAGGAGATCCACACCAATTTACAGAAATATCAAGTATCTTTATATATGTTTAGGCCTCAGAGAAAAATCGTTCAGGTAAGTACGTTTTAAAATATAAATTCGTTTCACTTTAAAAAGTGGGCACTGGGGGGCGTGGCTTGAGCGCCGACGAGAATGGCAGCAGGCTGATCTCGCTCCGGATCGAGATCTCACTAATCAAGAAGGGCAGCCGATGGAGTTGCTTCACGGCGGTTTTTGAAACCAGACGCGGACGTCGGAGTGTCCGCTGAGTACAAGGACACCTTTTTCTTGTTTCACGGATCCCGCAATCACCCGCAATTTGGCTCGGAAATGCGGCGCGCTTCCTGAGAGGATCGCGGCCAACATTTTGTGTATACTGCAGCTCCGCATTAACTCGGCAGTGGGCATCATGCAGGTACGCCGTATTTTCTGCATTTTATGAGCTGGACTGTTGCCCATCAGTTTTCATGCCTCCACCTCCAAGTATCCTGCAAGCTAACTATAATATGAGGTGTGTTTCATCAATTAAACATCGCGACCGCCATTTTGAGTGCCCTTAACCTCCTTTACTCTGGTGAAGGCTTTCTCCTCACAATGTTTCTTTTCTTTTTCTGAGGAGGTTGTCTGCCTAATTAACACTTTTCAAATGTTTTTATAATTACCATTACCATTACCATTACCAAGCCATATGGTAGATTATTGCTTCCGCTTCTACAACAGTTTTTCTGACTGATATATTCCTAGGTTGTGACTGACCTTTCTGCAGTCTGTTATATGCCAGAAATGTACGTTCCGCCATAGCTGGGTCGTGCAAGGTATGGAAATTCGGCGGCTGATTCATAAAAGTTTTTTTTTTTCTCCTTTGGTGCTGCATAATTCTGATGGTCTCAGTGCTTCAATAATTTTCTATATATGGAGCCTTCTTCCTCGACTGGTCAGAAATTAATTTCAACAAATATGTCTTCCTCTCGCAAAGACTCCAACCTGGCTGCTCTTCCTAAAAGACAGAAGAAAGAACCTAACTCGCCTACCAAGTCGCCACTACCCATTACAATGGAAGACCTTATGGAGGAGATTAAGTTATTGAAACCATTTGTCCTTGACACTAATGCTACCCTTCAGAGGTTAGATGAGAAGTGGTCTAATTTGGACTCAAGAGTGTCTGAGATGGAACAGAGGATCAGTGATGCTCAGGATTTGACACCTCAAGTAGCGGCCATGTCCAAAGAGATTGCTCTCCTCAAGATTCAAACAGAAGACTTAGAAAATTGCAATAGGCGCAATAACCTTCGAATTTATGGTATTCCTGAGGGTGAAGAAGGGTCCGACATGTTGGCCTTCCTAAAACTACACATTCCCAAGATTGTTGGTCTCAAAGACGGCGCTAATCTCAATTTACAACGTGCCCATCGCATCGGCCCCAAATCTGCAGATTCATCTTCGTCATCGTCTGTACATCATCCTCGAGGGATAATTGTTTTGTTTTTGGAATACACCGAGTTGTTAATGGTCCTTTCAGCAGCAAAGTCGAGGAAGCAGATGTTGTGGTCTGGTCAAAAAGTTTTCTTCTCTCAAGATGTGGCCCGCGTTACTGCTGCGCGTCGCAAAGACTTCCTTTCTTTTCGTCCGGCTCTTCGATCCATGAACGCCAGATATGGACTAGTTCACCCCTGTTTTTTCAAAGTTACTTATAAGGAGAGATCTTATTCCTTTGATCGCTCTGAAGATCTGCAACAATTTATATCTTGCCATAAAGGGGATGATATGGAATTTGGAGGGTCTTGAAGTATACTGTTGTTCTGTTATGTGTCTGTTTTTCTGAGTATAATATTTCCATTTAAATGTTCTGAAGATTTTCTCCTTTATGTTGTTGTAGTTTATGATCTGTAGTTGTTGGTCTCTCTTGATTATTATGGTCTGTGGCCTTTTTTCAGCTGTTATTTCACATTGTGTTTCTTTTTCATTGTCTTTCTTCGTAGCTGCTCCTCCTCTTGTTTTGATTCTTCTCCCAGATGTTTCCCTCCTCCTTGCCCTTTCAACCTGACCCTAGGGTTCATCGATGTCTATTATGTCTGGTAAGTGTTGTGTATCCTATTGTTATCTCGGTCGTTGTTGTCCGCTAATTTTATTCCATTCCATCTTAGGTTATTGGTCTCCCTTGATTAGTTATTCTATGTTAGATTTCCTCTTTTTTTTAAATTATCCTATTTAATAGTCTCTGATGGATCTCGATGCTGGTACCGGTTTTGTCGTCTGTCTTCTCTCGCAGCTCCCTGCCTCCACATGTTAATTTCTTCAACATGGATATCTATTCCGTCTCTCTTGACTGAAGTCTCTCGGCTTCTAGTCAACTTTTCTTTCTTTATCACTTGCTTCTTGTACTTTCTCTTTTTTTCCTCTTCTCTTTTTTCTCCTTTTATTTTCTCTCTCTTACTTTCTGGTTTTATTTCTTTATTTTTACATATTTTTCTCCTATCCCCTTTCTCTCTTTTCCTCATATTTCCCCTGATTTTTCTCCCCTATCAACCTCTTCTTCTTGTTCATCTATCTTCACTATATTGCATTTATCTATATTTTTATGTCCAATTGTTCATTTTTAAATGCATTCATGGTTTTGTTCTTGGTTTCTTTTATACTGATTATATAATTTGGCAGAAGTGTTTATTACTATTAATACTATTACTAACTAATTTGACTGGCAATGACTGATAATGTTCGGATCATCTCATGGAATGTAAAAGGTCTGTGTAATCCTGTTAAAATGCAACGGGTACTTACCCATTTATCTAGACTCCAATGTAAAATTGCTATGTTACAAGAAACCCATCTTACTACGAACGATGTTAATTCCCTTAAAAGCAATGGGTAGGTCATGTTTATTGCTCTCCCTCTAAAGACAGGAAAAATGGTGTTGTAATACTTTTTCACAAATCCTTATCCCTTACGATAGAAAAAGAAGAAAAGGATGAGGAAGGTCGTTGGCTCCTTCTTCATACTACTATTAATGGTTCCCAGGTTACCTTACTTAACATCTACGGCCCCACAGGCATCGACTCACAATTCTGGCTATCCATGTCCCACACTTTGCATGCATGCACGAGCCCCAACCTTATAGTGGGTGGTGATTGTAACCAAGTCATGGATCCCTTCACAGACAGGAAATCCTCCTCTAAATACATCCCCAATAAAATGCAAAAAACCTTTGCTAGGATCATTTCTGCAAGGGGTCTGGTGGATGCATGGAGAATATTCAATCCTGACAATTTAGAATACACATTTTATTCACCTACTCATAACTCTACTTCTAGAATTGATTACATATTTTTAAGCCCACACCTTCTTTCAAACCTCATACATGCAGAGATTGGCCCTATTCTTATTTCGGATCATTCTCCTGTCCTGATTAGCTTAGATCTTCCTTCTTCGTCTCCCAAATCTCGCCGTTGGCGTTTTAACAACTATCTTCTTAAAGATCTCAGCCGCTTTAAAGATTTTGGGGCCGATTCCGATCTCGGCCGGTAGGGCTCCGAATCGGATTCGGCTTTACCGGATCCGATTCGGAGCCCTGTTTCCCGACCGATTTGTACGCGGGTCCGGCCGAGCGAGTACGATGCAAGCGCCCGCGAAATCGCCGACCGACTCGTACGCGGCTTCAACACGCTCCGACCGACTCGCTCGGACTCGACTCGCACCGCGCAATGGAGACGTTCCCCGGCCGGGTAAGTACGATGCGCGCCGCGAGCAGTCCGACCGAGCCGCGCACTCCGGCTCGAAAGAGCAGTCGGAGCCGTACTTTGGGGGTCCGTGTCGGACCCCCTGTGCGCGTAGCCGCGCGAGTCGCACACAGGGGGGACCCATGGGTCCCCCTACCTGTGTGTGTACGGCGCGAGTCGCTTTGCCGCGTACACGCTGTAGGGGGCGCCCTTGTCCGCCTCGCACCCATTGAGTCAATGGGAGCCCGCGTACGCGTTGTACGACAGGCTCCCATTGACTTCAATGGGAGTCCGACCGACTCGAGTCCGATGGCATACGTGCGCATCGTACTCGTTCGGTCGGGCTGCACGGGTCCGATTCGGTCGGAAATCTCTCCGGGTCCGGCTCGGTCGGAGAGATTTCCGGCCCGAATCGGAATTGGCCCCTTTGTCTCTGAATTCTTTCTTCTTAATTCTACTCCGGATATGCCTTTTCATATTGTCTGGGATTCTTTTAAAGCTACAGCTAGAGGATTTATTATAGATTATGTAGCTACAAAACGGAAACAGTTCCGCAAAGAATCAGTTTCTTTACTTTCTTCTATTAAAAAATTAGAACATGCGTATTATTCATCTAAAAATGCTGATTCCCTTAAATCTTTGATTCAAGCAAAACTCGATTTTAACAAGAAATCCACCGAAGAGGCTTCGGGGACATTGTTAAAAATAAACTCTAAATTTTATGGTGGTCGTAACGAGCTGGTAAGCTGCTGGCGAATTATTTAAAGGTGAAATCTCAAAGATCTAGAGTTGTTAAGATTATTGATGACCATGAAATTCCTCGTTTCAAGGATGAAGAAATATTAACTTGTTTTACAGATTTCTATAAGACCCTTTATACCCCTGAATCTTCCCCTTCTGACGCTAATTTGGACTCCTTTTTTGACTCATTACCTCCTCGCTCTTCCTCTCTTCCTGACTGCTCTATGTTAGAAGGGGATATTTCTTTATCTGAGATTAAATCTGCCTTGTCCATGCTACCTAAGGATAAGGCTCCTGGTCCTGACGGTCTTACTGCTGAGTTTTATTCTTCTTTTTCGTCTGTTCTTCTGCCCCATATTTTATCTTTTTTTCAATATTTTGCTCTAAACGGAGAGGCTAGAGGTTCGTTTCTTGAAGCTATGATCTGTCTCATTCCCAAAAAAGATAAAGATCCTTCCCGTTGTGCTAATTACCGTCCCATATCTCTGATTAATCTTGATTGTAAGCTATTTGCCAAGGTTTTAGCCCTCCGCATTAATCAAGTCCTTCCGGACTTGATTGGTTTTGAACAAACAGGGTTTGTTAAAGTAAGGATTATTTCTGATAATTCCAGAACTTTCCTCATATAATTCATCTTGCATCTAAAAGTTCCTTGATTGGTTTTGAACAAACAGGGTTTGTTAAAGGAAGGATTATTTCTGATAATTCCAGAACTTTCCTCAATATAATTCATCTTGCCTCTAAAAGTTCCTCCCCTATAGACGCCGTAACCTTGGATGCGGAAAAAGCTTTTGACCGTGTTCACTGGCTATTTATGATGCGTGCTCTCAAATGGCACGGTTTTGGCCCCTCTATTCTTTCCTTTATTAAACTGTTATATTCCTCTCCGACTACCTCAGTTTTCGTTAATGGATCTCAATCCCCTTATTTCCCTTTACAAAGAGGTACTTGTCAGGGATGCCCTCTTTCCCCATTACTCTTTATCCTTTCTCTTGAGCCCTTTCTTCACTCTTTACGACACTCCCCCACTTTTCGAGGTTTCATACACAAATCTGTTGAAATTAAATTTACTGCTTACGCAGATGACATTATGTTATATGTCTCCGATCCCTCTACTTCTCTGCCTGCTTTTACCAATCTTCTCTCCAATTATGCGGCCCTGTCAGGATATAAATTGAATTTTTCAAATCTGAAGTGCTCCCTTTAAATAAATACTGTCTAAAAAGTATGTTTGAGGGTATCGATTTTAAATGGAATACTAACAATATTACTTGCTTAGGGATTAAATACTCTTCTACTTTTGCAAAAACGATTCAGGTCAATTTGGAAGAGGTTTTGTCTAAAGTTAAAGGTATGGTTGACAGATGGTCTCCCCTCTTTTTGTCATGGTGGGGTAGATTAGACACTATCAAAATGATGTTCCTCTCAGTTATTAATTTTTACTTATCTATGTTACCTGTTAAAATACCTTTGAAATTTTTTAAAACCCTTAATAGCATTTTAAGTAAATTTCTTTGGAATGGTCGGAAAGCTCGTATTTCTTTGGCCCTTCTTTCTGCTCCTAAAGATCGGGGCGGTGTCCAGTTTCCTAACTTTCGACAGTATCACTCCTCTTTTTTAATACGCCAAATGTTACCATATATATCAGCTGTGGAAGAACCTATCACCTCAACATGGCACAGATTAGAGAAATCTTTGATTTCTCCTTTCCCCTTTTCTCTTTTAACTGGTTTTACTCATTCTCCTCGATCTTTTAATTGTCCAACGATTTCCAAATTTATTTCAACTTTTCATCCTATTAATTGTAAATCTCAAAGTTCTTTACAGATATTTTTGGATTCACCTCTTTGGCATAATAAAAGTATTAAACTGTCTAATCGTACTATTTTTTGGAAGACATGGGCTGCCAAAGGGATCTTTCAGGTTAAACAATTAATTCGGGATTCTTGATGCCTCTCCTTACAAGAAGTTCAATCCACTTTTGACTTATCGGCGTCCTCTCTATCAAGATATGAATCATTACATTTGCTCTTAACGGAACAGCTTTCCCTACTTTGTGGATTGTCTCCTCCCTCTCAAGATCCCCTGTTAGACCCTTTACCCACTTCTTCTATCATTAAAGCTTCCCATATCTACAAATATTTACATTTTTCTCCCCCTAGCCGTCCTAAAAGTAAAGTGGAGCTCATATGGGAATATGATTTACAGCGTACTCTTTCTGTTCATACTTGGAATACCATCTGGACACGTATACATCACACCTCCTATAATTCTAGTACCACTCAGACCCTTTATTATTTTTACCATAGACTATTTTTAACTCCTTTATCAATCTCTAAATATAGCTCCAATTTATCCCCGAATTGTTGGGTATGCCCTTCTACTCCCGGTTCCTTCATGCACTCCTTTTTTCTTTGCCCTAATATTGCTCGATTTTGGACTAGGGTATGTGAGTCAATTTCCTCTATTTGTACTATTAACTTCCCTTTTGACATATTTTCCATATTTCTGGGAAGTAACTCTGTAGTTTGGTTTGGCTCACGCAAGGTGGGCAAATTTGTGGATTTGTTAATAGCTATTGCTTTTCAGGTAATTACTTCTAATTGGAAAGACGCCTCCAAGGTTTCCTTCTCTGCCTGGTGGAACCTTCTATGTTATCACCACAGATTGGACCGAGCTTCTGCCAGAACCTCTCAGCAACTTATTCGTAAAGAAGCACTCTGGTCTCCACTTACTAATTACTTATCGGCAGCGGCATTGCGTAATCAAGATACTTCCTTTGTTTATCAACCACCATGAGTATTTTACTCCTTTCTTCTATTAGTTTATTGTCTTTTATTATACTATTTATACAGTCATTATTCTGATTTTGGAAACCAATGTGTTCATTTCAAGATGTATTTTTTAATATAATGTCGGATGAATGATATTAATATACTTCCAGTTTCCTTTCTCATTTTCACTTTCTTTTTCTTTCTTTTCTTCTCCTTCTTTTCTTTCTTCTTTATCTTTCCTATTTTTTCTATTTTCCTTTTCTTTTTCCTTTCTTTTTATTTAGACTTTTCCTTCCTCTGAAAATCAAAAAACGTAAAATGCTACTTGCTCTTTAGGTACATATTTTTCTTATTGCTTTCCCCTTTTGGCACATCTTCCGTATATGATAGTTTTATTGGATTGGTTGTTCAGCCAAATTATATATTTAGTTGATTATTTAATGCTTCTTGTTTTATATGCATTGATACTTATTGTACCCATGCTTCTAAGTACTTTAATAAAGCTCTTAAACTCAAAAAAAAAAGTGGGCACTGTGCAATTTCTGAGTTTTGCAATGTTATCCGATGGAAGGAAGAACAAGGTCTGCAAACTGGTACAGTACATCGACTTACAGGACCAATCTCCAGGGGTTAAGTTGAGTGGTAGGCAAGGTCCAAGGTAGCACCAACAGTACACCACCAGTGGTAAGAGGGCAGCCGGGTGCAGGGTGCAAATCAGCGCATGGAACCCAATGCATTTCAATGGGGATCGGTCACTGAAAAAAGAGGCTGCAGGCTCTGGCTAGGAAGCCAGTCGGGGTGAACCAACAGGGGAGGGTTTAAGGCTTGCAATGCTCAGGGATGTGGGGACAGCTCGGGTACTCTTCTCCATGGCCTGGGGGCAACAGATGCAGAGGTGTCTTTGGGCATCTGGTTTCCCTTACCTGGGGCAGTCACGGTCGAGGGGGCCTGCGTGCAAAGGCTGCAGGCAATGTCGAGGAGTCCAGGAGGGGTGAAACCACAATGGACTTGAGCTCTGGAGGGCTGGGGAACCTTGTTGGCACCAGTGGCCCACTTCAACTCAGGCCGGAGGCGACTGGTGCAGTGGTGGCTTCGGGTGTCAGGTTTTGGCGGTTCCAGAGGCCTCAGATTCTTCTCCATTGGAGTTTTTTTAGAACAGGTCCGCTGTTCATGTGAGGTCCTGAGTCTTTTTCAAAGGCAGGCAGTCCTCCCACGTTTCTGGAGTCACAGCTGCAGGGCAAGTCAACTTTGGTGCCATTTTTGACGAGAGGTGCAGACAGGCCAGCAGGGTTAGTACCAGGTCAGCTGCTTTTTCCCTCTTCTCGGCATTCGCTGCTCTTCGGGGAACTCATTCTTCTTAGGTCATCAGGATCTGCTTCTTTGGTGCCAGGGACTCCCCTAAATACTGAATTTAGGGGGGTTAGGGAAGTGTAGGGTAGTAGCCAATGGGCTACTGACCCTTGGGGTCACTATGCCCCATATATGACCACTTCCTGTGGGAAGTGGGCATAACCCTGTCCCAGAGTTCCTAATTCTGTCATCCCAAAGATGGCTACTTTTGAAAAATCGTGTCCACCTCACAGTAGCCCGTCTTAGGGGTGGTACTAGCCTGGAGGTGGCATGCCTACCCGACTAGCTAATTTTCCTGCCTATCCAGGTGCCAAGGGGGCTGTGGACGGGGGGTGACTACCTCTCCTGTGAGGGGAGCCAGATTCACATTCCAAAGGCGGCAGCTCTTTTGAAGCTCGCCAGTCCAAGGAGGCTAATTAGCAGGTCATCCTGTGGGAGGAGGTTTACACCCTCTTCCCGGACAACCTTTTGTTCTGGGCCTTTTGAGAGCAAAGGCTCTCCCCCTAGTAGGTCAGAACAGTATCTCGGATGGCAGGCTGGCAGAAACCAGTCAGCAATGCACATCAGAGGTCGGTAGGGTTTCAGGGAGCACCTCTGAGGTACCCTCTGGTTGCATGTATTGATAAATCCAACACTGGCATCAGTGTGGATTTACCAATATGAGATGTTTGATACCAAACATCCCTATTTTTAGTGGAGCCATCATGTAGCTGGGGAACTCGTTTTCACCAGTGTCCAGCACATATTCTAATATGGCTTCACTGGTCACTTGTACTGGCAGTAATGGAACTGACCAGCACAGGGGCATATCTGCTCATGCAGGTATGCCCTCACATGTAATATTCAGCAACCTGCCTTAGGGTTGCCAGGCATGCTGTATGGGTGACTTACAAATATTACATGCAGTGTTAGGGACATGGTACACAGGGATGTGTAACGTTGCGTTTTTACTTTTGCCTGCAGCAAGACATGCAGCCTGGAATGGCAGCCTGGCATGGGGTGCGGGGTGTAACACACTAACCCTAGCAGATACCAGGGGAGGGAAAAAGAGGCGCGGGGCACTTGGAGACAGCTAGCCTCCAACCTAACTTGTAAACACAACAGAAGCTGCTCCAAGTAATGTGACTGAAACCTAGCAACTGCTAGGTGAAGTGAGTGATGGCATCTCACAAAAAGTTAAGGACTGTCCTCAATCACCACCTGGTGTCATGCTTCATCATCGGCAGTCCTCGCTCTCCAAAAACTTGGTTTGATGGAGAGCGGGCCTACACCTGGAGACAAGGAGGCACATCTACAACTAAGTGGGGGCCCATAAAGTGAGTGAGTTTAAAAATCAGTATAATCCCAGAATGAAATTTATTCTGAGGAGGGGATTATATGATATTAAAATACAAGACCGGTGAGCGTGGGGAACTTATTGTCCCATCACCGTAGTGGTAAGTGTTGTCGACATGTTTCTGCCTATCTGGCCCAAGGGGTCCGTGGCATTCATCAGGACACAGAATAATGAAAAAGGGCTCCTTATCTTACCACACACATTGGTAGGATGACACCACTGCGTAGGCTGACCTATGTCAAAGCTCTACCTAATGTACACTTCATCAAGTCTGTATAGGAAACAAATTAAAAGAACATTGCCATCAAGGTAAAACAGTCAGGAAAATAACCCTAAATGCATCAATAATACAGTTAATGGGAATTTGTGTAGCACGTGACACTGCAAGCGTGATTCACATGCAAAAACATAAGAACAATTAATTGTGCGATGTACTCACTACCTTACCCTATTAGGGGAACCTACACGCCCCATGGGAGGAGAGAGAGGGAGAGACCCCTGTAGTCACACTCTAAAATTAGAGAAAGAAGGAAAATGCCAATGTTTTAATAATTAAGTGAAGGAATGGAGATGCTCCTCAAAAAGTGGTGCTCCCGCTTTTCTGGAGGTTGACTTAAACACAAACATTCAAACCACCACTCATACCCTTACTTCGTCAAGGTGCGTCTCTCGCCGTAACCTATGTGCATCTGGTCTCCGTCCCCGATGACTAGTGAGTCAAACGTAGCATTGGGGCTTAAATACTTGCAATAGGTAGGCGGATCAAAGTGCATTGAGCTCAGGTGGGCTCCAATTTGAAGCCAGACGTCGTATCCGGTGTCCCGGCCGAGCTCGTCTAAACCTATGCGTGGGTGCCTGGCCTGAGCGTAGAGGTGCGGGATAGCCAATCTGAGCCCTTTCATAAGGAAATCCGGTGTCTCACTGGGAGTTGCCTGACCACGCCTGACATGCGTGTCAGTGCGTAACGCGGTCGGCACCAGTGCCGGATCGGGTTCGTGGGCGTGCCTCCGATCAAAGAGTGATCAATTTTTGGGCATGCGCGACTCACTTGCTTTTGCTGCAGGAGGCTTTTTGAAACACCGGTGGTCCAGTGTATGTGCTTAACACAGTGGGTGTGTGAACAACGAGAACGCATGCCCGGGTGTTCAGTGCACCTATTGATGTGCAACCAAGTGGTAAAAACATTGTATTTAAACCAAAACGCAGCCTCAAAGAATGAGTGTATACAGATGGGCAGTAGGCAAACCGTATTGCACAAAGTTAGAAACAAACACAATGGAAGCGGGGCTAGTGTCTCCATTTGACAAAATGGCAGTTGGTATTGCACCAGTGTTAAAAAGCAGGACATTAAAAGCTGTCACAGTCTTATAAAAACCAGGCTGGAGTATTAATGTGCACATAAGTGGGGCACATTGTCATTAAACTAAATGGGGTGAGGGGTCCCTTAGGGTGGCACAATTTGTGCTGCTGCCCTTAGGGACCCTCTTTAGTACCTCAGGCCCTAGGTAATAGGGACTTACAGAGGGTGCTAAAGGTTTTGCCAATTGGGTAAAAAATTGTACATTTTTAGGGAACAAACACTGGTACGGGGAACCTTGTTAGCAGTAACCCAGTACACTTCAGTCAAAGTTGCATCAAAAACCAGGCAGAAAGTGGGGGTGTACTGCAAGAAAAACCCAGACAGTCATCTCAGAAATGTGTTAAACAATCACAACTGTAATTTGCCCTATTTGGGGCTCTCCAGTGTGAGACCGATAAAAATTTAAGAAAGAAGTGACATGTGTAGTGGGCCAATAACAAACCAATATTGTGTTTAGTATGTATTTGGCAAGGAAATTCACCTCAGATTCAAGGGTGTCCCAAAGCTGCCAAATTGAAATGTGTCCAATATGGGATGACTGTTGTTTAGCTTTAAGGATTCAAAGCAAAACCTCTGAAAATACCTTAATCTAAAATATGTGGCATGAAAGAGATCACAGAAGCGGCCTGTGTGCTTGTGAGAGGAAAAGCGACTATAACCACAAGGCTCCATGGGGCCGATTCACAAATTGCATTTTGGAATACTTTAGTAGTACTACAATGCTGATCAAAAACCTATAGGGCATATTAGCAAGACCAGCGATAAAATTGTCGCCGTTTTAGCGGCAGGAAACTGCCGCTAAAACGGCGATAATGGGCTTGCTAATATGCGTTATAGAATTCCAATAGAAGCCCAGGTTACATGTGCAGGACATCTAACCTGGGCTTCTATTGGAATTCCATAACGCATATTAGTAAGCCCATTATCGCCGTTTTAGCGGCAGTTTCCTGCCGCTAAAACGGCGATAATTTTATAGCCGGTCTTGCTAATATGCCCCTATAAGTGTAATTCTCTAACTCAACCTCTACTATCTTTTCTATGGGGAGAGTCTCACACATGTAAGTTTACTACTCAGTAGTAAATGTGAGCGAGACTGGGGGAGTGACTGAAAAAAGGGCCATACTTACTACTAAATGGGAGAGATTTAGGGATGGTTAGTAAGTGGTTTAGGGAGGGATATGCACCCACCCACACAAGAGTAAGCCCTTTGCTAGTCACAAACTCCACTTCCAAAGTTAGTACAACGAAAAAGGGACCCAAAACAGTAGTATGTTACTCCATCTAAGAACTCCAGCACCACACATGGCGAACCATTGGCACTGCAACACCCTGCAACAGAAAATAATAGATATAGGGACTTAAAGTAAAAATTCATAGGAAATAATGTTAAAATTTATTTTATTTAATTTATTTTATTTGAAGAGTTTTATATAGCGCTGGCTAGACCCGGAGGTATTAGAGCGCTTTACATGAGAACAGTTGAACAAAGTTACATCAGTTACCATAGCATAAAATAAAACAGATACGAGTTACTTGGAGCAAGAGGGTGGGTGGGGGGGGGATTGCGACTAGGGTGTAGGAAAAAAACAGAACAAAGTCAGGCAGGGCTGGAAGGGGAAGGAAGCCACAGGATCACGGAGGGAGGAGGCGGGGGAGGGAAAGGAAAAACACAGCGGAGAGACGAGGAAAAACTAGGTAACGGCCAAGGGGGTGAAACCAAAGCCAATCTCCTCTATAGCTGCCTAAACAGCTCCACCGGGCATCAGCCATGTTGCTCGGGCTCCGCGGACAGTACAACATATATGGTTTCCGCCCAGGGGGCATCGTCATAGTTCCATCAGCCGTTGTTACTGGGAAGCGCCGCCCGCCTCAACCTCCATCTCTCCGGCACTCGTCTCTCCTCAGCTGGTCGAAGCTCACTTGGAGCGAAGAGTATGCAGACTCCGGTCCACGTTTCAGGGGCGTGGCCTCGCGGCCCCTCACCTCAGAATCCGGTATTCCGACTTTCTCCACGCAGGCACCGATGAGTCCCACAGATATTTGGGTGGCTGCCATGTGGTTGGCTTTGATGTTTGAATAGATAGGCGATAACACATTAAAAGGCTGAGTTCCATGAGAGCTGTATGAGGGTTGAAGAGGGCACCAGCGCTTTGCAGGATAAACTAATAAGGCACGCCACCTCACCCCAATTGGTCCCTGTAAGCTGGGACTCCCTTCTTCAAGATCACCTCCTCCCTTGGATCTATCCTTGCGGGGGAGCTAGTTCCCTTCAGTTCTCTGTAGGTCTCCGCGTCGTGTAGTTTCCCTGCTTGTGTGGCTAAATTTCCCCCCAGGGGAACCAGCAACTGTAGGTAAGTTTCAGGCTGTTTGATGCCCCTGGTGCGGCGGCCATGTTGAGGTCAGGCACCCAAATGCACAGATATCCCTCCTACGATGCCCCCAGATGTCTCCATCAACCAGGGTGAGCTATTCAGTAAGCTTCTATTTGCCCCTGCAGACTCCGCTAGCCCCGCTGGTACCTGCTTTGCAGGAGCTCGTTCGTGGCGCGGACGGCCGCCATGTTGGAGTCAGGCGTCCCTAAAATTAAATAAATTATTTAAAATAGTAAACAAAAACGAATTTAATTTTAAACAAACCTCTAAAAATAAATGGTACATATTACTATATAAAAAATATTTTTACAACCTTTTTAAATGAATAAATTAATGTAACATTAATGTTTATTATACTATAATTAAATGACTTTCAATTCATTCTATACATCATTTTTAATAATTGCTAATGCTTAAAAAACAAAAGTCTTTTTTTATTTTAGGTGGTAATTTATAATTTAATTAAAACATCAGAAACATGTTTTTTATTTAATGTAATATAGTTAAAGTAATTAAAGATTTAACTCAAAAGTAAGTTAATAGTGCTTTATCATTTTTATTTTGTTCTACATTTAAAATAAATACTATCCAGATACTGTTCTAGATGTGTATTTACATACAATAACTATCACAAAATCTCTTTCTCCCTGAATGTGCCACAGCAGGGTGTTTACTTTTCTGTCATCTCCTTCCTTCCCAAATTGCATGCTGGGCCTGCCCAATAACCTCCACCAAGGACCAAAGACTAACACCATCCCAAGCAACCTTCTGCTTCAACTCCCTGGTAGTGTTTGGCTCCTAGAGCCAAAAGAAGACTGTGCTACATTATCTACTCACAGGGAGATGTAACTTGGAAGTGCTTTGGGCCACTTTCCCTCCCTTTCTGGGTCTCATGCGAGATCAATTTGCTGCCGTCTCTTTCAGCCTCAGAGGGGTCATGTTGTACAACAAGAGGTCGGCAGGAAATTAGCAAGACTCATTTGTATTCATTCAAAAAGAGATAAAGCATTAAAGTAGAGAAAATCAGAATATTAAATTGATCTCATACTGGATTAAATCTACCCTGCAAATTTGATTTTAATAGCAAAAATGTTGTTAATCAATATTTTGTTTACAACAGGCTACGCAGCTTAGTTGCATTCAACATGCTTTGTCTAATGCACATTTTATATTTTCAGGTGTGAGATGGGAAAGTGTTCTTTCACTCTTGCACTGCATAACTGAACTTTGTTCAACTGCACAAGCATTTTGAGCACAAATACAATTGATCTACCAATCAGATATAACTGACATACAGTGAGCAGGCCTCAGCTTCTATAAATGAAAAATAGCAGATGCAGCAGACAAAGTGTCCCATCATGCATCCCATTGTATAATAAAACAGAAAGTATCAGATTGTCCAAGAGTTAAAAAGAGCTGCCAGGAGTTGTAGGTGCAGCTGGTCAGAGCAGATTAGGACTATGAGGGCCAGAATTCTTTATGCCCTTGTCAGCAAATAGACCAATCACCCCTTAAGTAAAATCTGGATCCCATGCTCACCTGAGGGAGAAGAAAAGTACTGAACATTCGCTGGGGGAGCATAAAAGTGCAGGGACCAATCATAGAAATGCACCTGGCAAGTGGAGAGTAGCGATAGATCTGAGTACAGATCTGAGTACAAGCCCCAAGACAATTCTGTTACATGAAGCAAGTTTGAAGGCTTTATATTAGGAAGTTTATAGGAGTTGAAGGTATGCCACAAGTCAAACAAATTTCAGCAAAGAAGATACAGCCCTACTCAATTTATTAAAAATAAAAAGATTTAATAACAAAAAAAGCACAAAAAACGAGCAAATATCATAAAGAGAAAATGGAGAAAATATCTTTGATGGCATGAAATTCCGTTAAACGGAGCGGGTAAAAAAAAAAGCAAAGTACTATAAAAGGAAAGTCAAAAATATTGAAAGATTTCTTAGTGTTTAATGTTCTCTTACAACTTGCTATCTGTTCCTTAATTTGGGAGTATATAAAATAATCTGCCTCAAAGTGATCCAACCATTTCAGCCAAACGAAGATCTGAAACTGTTGTCTCACTTCTTGTTGGATCTATTGCTCAAATAACATCGATTCCAAAAGATTAGCATTAATTTCTAGATGTGATTTCTGTTTTCTTAATTCAAAGAAAAGGAATTACCACCCAATTGACCTATTGATTGTTCGGTTGACTTAATACCAGATTGCAATTTACCATTTGGATGAATTTCTTCCCTATACCCCTCTTGAAAATTTGCTCTTAAGGAATATCTTAATAGTAATCTTAAGAGTGGTCTGATTGTTTCATCCAAGTCTGCAGCTGGCTCATCATTGTTTTTGATTATTAAAAAAAAAAGATTTGACTGAACTTCAACATTTTATTTTATTTATTTATTTTTATTTTGAAGGTTTTATATAGCGCGGACAAGACCCTTGCGGGTATCAGAGCGCTTTACAGGGCAGATGTGAGAAACAAATACCAACATCGAAAAATATAAGTGAAACTAATACATAGTGATAGCTAATACAAACTAGAGAAAATAAAAAATACTGAAATGTAAGTAGTTCAGGTAAATTTGGCCATGAGAATCGATTTCACTTCTTTTTTGAAGGAAGCAGTGGAAGGGTTCAGTCTTGTTTCTGGGGGCAAAGCATTCCAGATTCTGGGGGCAATTCCTGAGAAGGTCCGGTTGTAAGTTTTCTTCTTGGCAAATCGTTGCAGTTTCAGAAGAAGATTCCTGGAGCTCCTAGATGATCTGTTGCGACAAGAGAGTACCAGTTTCTGAGCTAGATAACTCGGAGTATTGTGATGTAAGGCCTTGTGCGTCATGCAAGCGATTTTCAGATGAATTCTAGCCTCGAAAGGTAGCCAGTTGAGGGCTCTAAGGTCTGGTGAGATGTGACAGTTTCTTTTGGAGCCTGTGATGAGTCTAGCAGCTGTGTTGATTGAGGCTCTAAGAGGGGCCGTCGTCGATCTGGGCAGGCCGCAAAGAGCGACACTCCCATATTCCACTCTTGGGATTACTAGAGCTTGAACTGCCTGTTTGAAGTCATTTGCGGGCAGGAAAGGTTTCAGTTTTCTCAAAGTGTTCATGATTCCAGAAGACTAGTATGGAATTGAACATCCTATTGTCTACATTTCTCAGGAATTCACCCCAGCAGAATTCAGCTATCAAGCATGCGAAAAAAGAATTACTAACTCTTAAGGAAGCCTTATTTGAATGGAGATACTTTCTTCTTGGGGCTCAGTGTAAAGTCACTGGTCATACTGATCATCAAAATTTACAACTGCTACATCAAGCGGAATGCAGGAACTGCTGAGAAGCTAGATTGGCTATTTTCCAAAGGTACGATTTTTTAGTTACTTACATTCCTGGAGCCCACATTACAGTAGGTGACAGTTTATCTCTGTGATTTCGAGAAAGACAATTTCTTGAGTCCGAAGAAATAACTGCTTTACTTCAATCCTCCTTTGCCATTTTTACCTTAACCCTTTTACATCAAGTCCATCAAAAGACCAAGGAAATTCTACATTACCACTTTAATCGTTCATTGCTTCAATCATGATTCAAGAACATCAAAGGATTAATTTTCTACCAAAACAGAATGTTTGTGCCATCTAAATACCCTCATAAAATTTGAATTCAATTGCGTCATGACTTTTTGATTTCTGGACACAAAGGCAGAACGGTGTCAGAAGAGTTACTTAGAAGAAAGTTCTTGTGGCCAACTATTCATCAAGATGTTTCAAGTTATGTTAATGCCTGTGGAATCTGTGCTCTGAGTTCTGGAAATATTTGTGCAGCAAATAAGGCATAAAAGAGAGCTTTAAATTCTGCTCTGCATCCTCAAGATAATAATTTGATGAAGAAGTAAAATTGCACCTTAGTGGAAATGATACGATGCTGCATCTCTGCTTCCCAAGATAACTGGAAATCCCTCCTTCCAGCAGCAGAATTTGCCAATAAGAACGTAATTCACACCTCTTTTTTTGCTGTATACGCCTTTCATCCTGGCACAGTTCAGAAATTATTGAAGGTGATGACTCTGTTCCTGCTTTCCAATAATCTTTGAAAAATAATGATCAAACCAGAATTATTTGGCACTGAATTTACAATCTTATAAATTGAAACAAAATCACCAGGTCAAGCAAAAGAGACGACTAGCATCTTCTGCTAAAAATCTTCCTCATTCAATCCAGAGATCTAAGATTAGTCCAAGATATTATGCCCCTTTTCTGATTTCCAAAATCATTAATACAGTCACTGTCAGGTAACAAGTACCCCCTTCATAGAAGGTTTATACTTTTTTCATGTGTCCCTTCTGAACTATGTAAATTGGCCAATCACTTCTCTTAAGAACAGGCCTCCACCAGTTTTTGTTGATGGTCACCCTGGATATGAGGTTCCATTGTCTCATTGATTGGAAAGTTTATCCTCTTTGTGACTGATCATGAGAACCAGCAGAAGCAGTTCATGCTCCTCATTTAGTGAAATGTTTTTTCACAAAGTATCCCAATAAACACAGAGCTCCTAAAAGGGGGCAGTGTCATGGTTTTTTATTCACCAGTTGTCTTTTCTGACTGCAATTACCACAGTCACAGATTCAAGGAAAACTTTGATGTTGTCATCCTATTTGGCAGTGGGTTGCTACCACAGTGGTCGTGACCCCTCCTTCCTGGTTCAGCATATGCAGCTAGGCGTTCCTCTAAGTGCTGCATACTGATTTATAGGTCGAGTTTGTTTTTTCACTGCATGCAGCATTTCTGTAACATGGCATGTGTGGGAAACCCTTGAATAAGTTACCGGGCATGGTATGTCTCTGTAATGGCACAGGTACTAAAGGTCCCATATTTTTTTTCTATTATTTCCTGGCATCTCAGTTATAGTACATTCTAGATTTTCTATTTTCGAATAGCTCCCAAAACGTCTTAGGTTAGTTTTGTCTGTTACCGAGGTGTTATGGAGGGCAACTAGCTCCTGTTAACCAGGAAGTCACATCCTGAAATAATTGTATTTTGTTTGTTTGCCTGGGTCCCGTCTTCTTGGACTCACTGGGAACCCCTTTTTTCCTCACATAACTGCTGCTTATCTCATCAGTTGGCCTGCATTCCAGTTTTTTCCCCTTCTATCTACAATCTAATTCCAGGGTTATTTTCAGGCTTTTTCTGTAAAGTCCTGGAGCCTTGGAGTTGGAAAGCCACTTCCTTGAACCAAGAAAGTTTTACAGCCGTCGCCCAGAACACCTACTCTCCACACTGAGGTGCTAGAAATAAACATAGTAAAAGCACAGAATGTCAGCACTGGGTCTAAATATCCTGTATTTAATTTCACTGAACAATAGGATCACCACCCAAAAGCCTGTGGTGTACTTTAGGGTCTGTGTCCTTGATACTCAAGCTTACACTTTTCTTAGAGATGTTATGGTAGAATTATAATTTCTTGGACAAGAATCACTAGGAGCTGGGAAAACAAACTGTATATGACTAAGTTCACACTGCATATGAGTAACTTTGACTAGCTATCTTCACAGACGTGTTTGGCATAAGTGTTCTTAGCGCACAGCCACCGGCCAAACCCCTATCTCAGCTTTCAGGCTAAGAGTCAGCACTGGCTTGATGGTATCTTGAGATCTAATTTTCCCACTCGGGGGATTAGCAAGCATGCTCCATTGGGTGACCTTCTGAAATGCCGGCATTGATGGAAAACAGTAATTTCCCTCGAGGTCAGCATAAAGTGCTGCTATCTATAGGTATTTCTGAACCTACTGTGAAAATTATGAAATCAACTCATGACACCATTTACAATGAGATGATTTCCT
This sequence comes from Calotriton arnoldi, assembly GCA_963921515.1. Classification (NCBI taxonomy): domain Eukaryota; kingdom Metazoa; phylum Chordata; class Amphibia; order Caudata; family Salamandridae; genus Calotriton; species Calotriton arnoldi. The sequence goes on along the minus strand of CAWUFW010000123.1, from coordinate 4,592,192 downwards.
GTTGCTAAAAATGGTGACTTCTTTGGGCATCCTCCAAATGCACACTTGGTGGGGTTCCTTGACCATATGCCTCAGACAGACTGCTCCCAAACTCATCTCATCCAGTTCAGGGGTTTTACTCTTTATCTAGACTTGTGTCTGTATATCCAGGGCACACTATAAGTGAAACACAGGAGCTTTCCTTTTTAGGACTCTTGTCCGTTCATAACTCAGGAAGTCCATGAGAATAGAAAATAAGACTTCCAGTTCTTCTCGGGTTTAGGGCCTCCCGATTCAGCGTCTTGCCACCCCTGAGGATCTAAACGTCATGACTTTTCAGCTGCACCTTTCGATGCTGGTACATTTATCCCTCAACCATGGCTCCATTTCCTGTTTGCCTTATAAAACAATGTTGCGATGTTCTTCAGTCTTTCGTTGCTCAGTTGGCATAGGCAGCTCAACTACTGAAGATAGCCAATTGCGGTTTATCTGAGCTCTATCCTTCTGTTCCTGTCAACTCTATATGTCCTGAAGAGGGCACCTCAGTCAAAGAACAAGTTCACCCTCATGATATTTTGGAGTACAAGACCCCACCCACTATCACGGTCTTTACACTTGGGCTCCTACTGAGTAGTGAACAGGGTTCTTAATCTCCACTGACACACTGCACTCGAGGATGCTTTCAACATGCAGATCAATATCAACTGCAGCCAACAACAGGTGTCCCACACTCCAATGTTGTCTAATTATATGCAGCCCCCAGAAACGCTCACAAATACACTGAACCATTGTGGACTTCTCCGCTTCACAAGCGTCTCCTCTGCCATGGTTACAGTAAGAAAGGCCGCATTTACAGAACCATTGTGGAGGTTTGTCTGGGTATTGCATCAAGGATATTGCGGTCTACAGTACACCTCAGGGAAACAGATGTTTGTTTATTTTTCTCAAATTTTGAACTTTATTGGGCTTTTTTTTCCATATCAGCAAAGAAAGGGGTGGAACTGGCATGTCGAAGCCGATCAGTGAGCTTTTCATATGGCTGTTGCATGAGGGAGAAGGCTGCAGTGTAATAGAATAAAAAAGTGTTTTCTGTTAGCACTCTGGTCAGGATCTACCATTCCTTCTCTGAGAATACAAGGAAAGGCAACTGTAAGCCTAATAGTACATGGCACCCTGGAGGAGCAGAGAACAAGCAGCCACAGAATGCTTCCAGAGCGGGCCTATAGTGGTAGTTACTGCATGCAAAATACATATTCTGATTGCATGACCTGCTCTCAATGGTCAACTTCGGGTATGAATATAGCTAGCCTTACCTTAGGCTATACTGTTAATTAAAGGTCTCGTTCCTGAGCTATAGGAGCAAGCCACAGGGCCTATAAATGGGGCAGAGAGCATTTACTGACCTGTATAGCCTAAGGTAGAAGAGCTTTAATGCTATTAGAACATTTCATCCACTGAAGGTATAATGTTCTCAGTTAAATAAGGAGAAACATTGGAATTGTGGAGTAGGAGGCATCTACCAGCCATTATTGCCATCTGCCAGTATTTTGTGTTCAATGGAGCTCCAAACATTTAAATGTTCTAATATACATTAAGCCATTGCTGTAAGTAATTATGAACCATGACCCCTGATGACCCTTTAGTCCCCTGGACTCAACAGTGGGAACTTCTGGACGCCAAAGATAGTATGACATGCTCAGACAATGTAACTGAACATTGAATACATCTGAGTTGGCTACAACCCAACACTAGGAAGATGAAAGTAAAATTCTGTTAGCTAACCTTTTTCACAAAAAGGCTTTGTTTACAGCCCTTTCATCTTTCTTTGCGAAAAACAAAGCCTTTGCCGTACTTACCTAGGCCCACCTCGCTGCAACAGTGATTAGTAATAAAGAGTCCGCATATTTGCACACCTATGTAATGCTTAGCTATGTGTTGGGATGGAAAAGTCCCCAGCCACATGATGGACATGCACTATTGCCTTGAGTGCCCCAGCTGTATGGATATCCGTAACCCTGCTACTGATTTTTGGTCATAAGCAAACACGAAGCAAGCGTGTACCCCATGGCCTAGGCCTGTCTCATGGAACTGCGGTCTGGTTAGACCTGGAGGGGCACCGAAAGTGCTACCCTTATAGAAGTAAAAGGCTACTGCCATTGAAGGGGCTACATGACATGAGCACAATGGTGGCAGAGTACTCTTTTTGTGCTTTATAGCAATCAGTAGTGTAAACAGGCCTTTTTACCTGTGTCACTGAGTGGTGCCTATAGGCCCACTTATGTAAAGTTCTGCTGCTGTGCATTTAAATAGACTTGGCTTACATGGTAATAGTATGTAGCACCTTACAGCACGTGACTGCATGTGAATTAAGTGTTGCACGCAAGTGCCCGAGTGTGGTACATAACATAGGGGCCTGTGGTTTACATTTTGGGATTGCTGACATTCCTGGGGGCTGGGAAGGGAAAACACTGAAGCGAGAGAAGCAAAGGATTCTCTTTGCACATCAAAGGCTTTTATGATTCAGGAAGGGTTCTAGTAGTGGGGCCTAGGCACAGTGTTTAGAGCTGATGGTTGGTCAGATAAGGCACACATTACAGGGATGCAGAATTATTATTTTAAAAAGGGGAGGTGTAGGCCTTTCAATTTTTGGGTCATCACTGGTTGAAGTGAAACCGTTGGAGCAGTTGCCCTTGCTCGTGACCTCTTTCTGCCAAGCAGGGACCAATAGGAACATTGGGGCCATCACCCAGTACAACCAACATCATTGGGACCTTCGCCATTGCCCCTGTTGCCTGTCCACCAGAAGGTGGCCATATCCGAGGAATCCTACCTGCACAAAGCATGAAGGGAAAGCCACATGCTTCACCCAGAAACCGTCACTAACTAAAATCACCGCAGCACTCCGCTCATGTTGACCACTGGAAGATGCAGTGCATCTCGCTTGTCGGCGAAGTGCAGTAAAGATGTGCTCTTGCTCATGAACACTTTTCCAGGCCACTGCTGTGTTAGACAAGAGCAGGGCCGGCAGGCCTTTTGAGACTTGTGAGAACCCTGCGAATTAGCACCATAGCGAGCTGAACTTCGAGGGCCAAAATGAGACCTTCTTACACATTGCTGGTGCGGGTAGCACCTGTGGAGTCACCTCAAATAAATTGCCAGGTACATGTTTATTAGCATGAAGAAGGGAGGGTGAGCACCTGGAGGACATGGCCTAGGAATGTGCTAGAGCACTCACCCTGAGAGACTTTGGTGTGCAATATTTTGTGTGATATACTATATTTTGTGTGTGTAATAAATACTTCTTTTCTTACCAAAAGTTCATATTGAACTGAACACTAACATTATTGGGGTCATTGTTTGTATTTTGAGTCTTGCGCCTTGCTTACCTTGCACATACTTCTACGGTAAAGCCGTGGACTGTTCGACCCGCGCTACCACTGAGAGTCAAGTACTGAAGAGGTAGTACTTGGTTTAGCTGTTCAGAATCCATAGTAAGTCAGGCCCTGGGAATAAAAGGCCTCAACCCCCACGGATGGGGCCAGTAGCCCCTGCCTGCCCCACGGCCCTCCAAAAGGGGTCGTGACAATATGCAAAAAATGCACTTGGCCAGTAAGCGAAACCAATGATTCTTAACCAAATTTTTTAAATTACATTTTTGGGGAGTTTTATATAGCGCAAACTCGACCCGAAGATTTCAGGTATCAGAGCGCTTTACATGAGCACCAGTTTCGTTACAGACAGACACATTAATTTTTGTTAGGCACCGGGAGGTTAAGTGATTCGCCCAGAATCACAGGATGCTGAGCGCCGTTGCCGAGACTCAAACATGGTTCCACAGCTTCAAGGACAACCGCTCTAGCCGTTAGGCTACATCCTCTCCACAATATTTTGATGCTCTTCTCATCATGAACTTAAAAAAATAACATAAGTGTTCCCCAAGTTCCTGGACCTTAACTGATTGGAAATTTAGACTGAGATCAACTGTTTCTGGGACTGTTGTATAGTCTCTACTTCCTCACACAACTTTCCCTGTAGATTAAGAGACCTGTCATCAGTTAGCTCAGCCAACTTTTCAGTTTTACCCTAGAAAAGACTAGATTTTTAGGTTTAGCCCTTAAATCTGGAAACATCTGCCAAGGAACATTCACCTAAAACACTACAAAGAAGGGGTTGGATATCTGAAAAACATAATGTGCTGTTTCCTTCTTTGTTGGTCTATTTTGATTAGTGTCTTATGAGTGATGCTAAGAATTCTATCACATGTCAGCAATCGTCCTTGGATGGTCTGTTTTGGGTAATGTGCTCTAATATGCTGCTAAGCAGGCTGGTGTTATTTAATTTGCTGGTGGTGATTTAAATAGTGGGGAAGTGTGACTGTACTTATTTTGTAGCTCATCTCCTAGGAGAGTAGCAAGCATGTTGCCCAGCAGTTATATATTTTTTGAGTGCAATGATGCTGGCTGAATGTCCTGTATGATTTGTATTATTTATTTGTAGTGGTCTGCCTAATGTGTTCTTTGTATTTGTGATGTAGAAGTCATCAAGGCGTTTTGTGGTATTGTAATATTTGAGCTGCACACTAAATGAATATGTGTGGTTTGTTGTGCCTAATGTGTTTTCTTGTGTCTGGGGGTCATAGTGTCTAGTGCATTTCGTAGCTTCTTAATTGCCTGGCTTATGGTTTATATGCAATTTTTTAATGCATGCGAGTAAGCTGTAAAATGTCTTCTCCAGCTTTGAGTTATTTAGAGCAGTGGTTCTTAACCTTTTGACTTCTGTGTACCCCAACTGAATCATTACTGGAACCCGGGGACCCCCACTGAGTCATTATTGGAAGCCGGGGATACACTGCATAAATAATTTCTATCATTTGAACCTCAAAAAAATACACAAAATAAAAAAAGTATACACTAAAACAAATGTTTGAAATATTTTGTTTACTTCACAATCAAATATAGAAAAGTTTTCAAATTTTATAAGTTGTGTCTTTATTTGTATACACTTTATTAATTGTATTTTCTTAGTTTTAATATTATTCAATTTTGTAGAGCAGTAGTGGACCGTCAGAGTAGGCCTAACAGATCCATGGGGGTCCTCAGATCACAGGTTAAGAACCACTGAATTAGAGAACAATATGTTGCGCCTGTGCCATATTTTGTTGATCAATGTGAGAAGGACGTGAAACCATTGACATGATGTATCTCGATGCGGTATGCGACTTGTCCTGCCAAATGTGTTCCCAATGGTGGCTCCTCCACTAAGGCGGGGGAGCGTCGCCACTGCTCACAGAGCAATGTAAAAGAAAAAAAAAATGATAATAACTTAAGTTATTATCATTTTATTTTTAGTATTGTCACGGGCGGGGCGGGGCGGGGCTTGGCTCCCCTGACGTCAGGGAGAAGGAGTGGTTGCTGCACTATAAAGTGCGCATGACGCTTTGACCGACTGCTCGGGCTGGCCAAAGCGTCATGCGCACTTTGCATGTTCTCCACCCAGGCTGCATTACAGCCTGGGTGGAGAACACGCCCAGGCCCCCAGTCTCAGCGCCGAACCACAGTACTCAGACCACTGACAAAGCAGTTGTGATTGGCTCGGGGATGCAGCATTGTGATTGGCTGTGGGGAGCCTGGGTGCTTCCTGGAAGTGACACGACTTGGGAGAGACGGCAGAGAGACGCGGCGAGATCAAGTAAATGAATTTTAATTTTTTTTCAACTCCCCCCACCTCTATCTGCCTCCCCCCCTCTAGCCCCATCACCCCTGTATCGTACCAGCCGTCACTGTGTGTTCCAGTGGATTCTTATGTGCAAAGTATCTAGGTGGTGATACTCAATTGTAGGCCCGGGTAAAAGTTTCATTATGTCTGCGTTATGTTGATCATTTCTGGCATTTTGCATCACGTGAAATTCCTAAAATTACAACGTCAAGCCACTGTTGTGTAATTTCAAACCCATTCAGGTAAAAATCCTATTGTGGGAGCACGGGAACACAATGCAAGCGCTTGTTGTTATTCATTGCAGTTGTGGGTTTTTTGAGCTTTCAAAATGGACATGAGGACGCATTTTGCACTAACATACAGCACTAAATGGCGAATTTGCACTTCATGTAATTTTGCATACATTTCCCAAAATATCAAGTAATCACGCAAAAATAAATGATGCAAATTTCACACACACTTACTCAACTGTGTTGCATTTCTGTGCTGTGATCGATGTTCTGACAAATGTCTTATGTTTAATGTGTACGCATTGAATACCTGGGTGTTGTATGTTAGAATATCGCACACATAAATATTGTGTAACATAACTATTATGTCATAAACATAGTTCACAAAAATATTGTTCCTCTGGTGTAGATTTTCTATTGTTAACTCCAAGGGTGGCAATGTTTTTGTACACGATATTAGGGACATGATATTTGCTTGACTTGTTAATCTGACAACGATATTCTTGTCTCAAACGATATATTGGAAAAACTGTGCTATTCAAATATGTGGTACATATGTTCTGGTTAATGTGCTCGGGTGAATGTATGTGTGTGGCATATCTGGTGATGGGCCGGCTTGCTTGCTGTAGGGCAATCATACTGAACTATTAAGCCCTACCACTTTCAAATGTCACCAGCCTCCACTGACCTGTACGCAATTTCCTCATACCGTATTGTTGCCAGCAGGCCGTCTTCCATTTGATATCAGCCCCCTTCATTAGTAATCAGGTTGGCCCTGGGCCTTACCCGTCTCCGTGTAGGACATTAGTGCTCCTGTCTATGCTACTATAAAATATTGATTTTACTCAACAAATAAACACATTTATGTTCTATATTTGTGCCAGAGTATAGAGTTATGCTTGTCTTTGTATAAATCCAGTACTACAGACCTGTAAAAGGAAACTGCTTACTCCACACAGGAGGAAAGTTGTGGAGGGTCAAGACAATAACTTGTGTATTCCTACTGCAGCTGAGAGCCATTGCAAGAGTGACCCGGTTTTGTAGTGGGTGATGTCCAGGGTAGCCCTGGTGAGCCACGTTTAAATTATTAAATGATAAATTCAGAAGCCCATGGATTTTTCTTAGAACCCGGCTGCCAGTGCTGCTGGATTCTGGTAATTCCAATCACCAAGGCTGCCTTGCCTTGAGCCCAACTCATGCCCCTTTCTCCCCCCACCCTATACTTGTTGACTCTTCATCTTCCAACGGCTGAGTGTGGAGTAAGGATTGGCAATCCCCATTGGTGTACCACGAGCCACAAAGTGTGGGCTTGCAGTTGGACACCTGTAAAGATTATTGTCCACGTGTAGGCAGTTACACTTGTCCAAATGTCTCCTTTGTAGATACCCGACTTTGCTTTAGTGAGTCTCCATACTAAACAGCTGAGATGCTCAGACATGTTCAGCTCCCCCAGTTATCACACACCTACCTGCCTTTGTACCGAAGCACACACACAAAACATCACACCAAGATGCCACTGTTCGGTGGCCTGAACGGGTATCCCACTCTTTGGATGGCACAAATTAACATACTAGGCAATAATTGCTAATTAGCATGAAGAAAAAAACCTTTAATAATATCGTAGTATAATAAATAATAGGCCTTAATTGCTAATTACCGTGAATAAAAATACTTTAATAACACTTTAATATCCTAAACATGTCAACCTAGAAAAACATTAACCAAACTGTAATAAACCACTCAATACAATAAACACATATAACATCAATCCTGACCTCGACACATGGCTAAGAAAGGGCTTGATGAGGGAGTACTAGTGTGGGAAAACCCAACCGCAGGGACACAAGAGGCAGGAGATTATAGCTGAAAAGTGTGTTGAACTAGCATGACCACTGGGCTATGCGGAGAGCAAACCAGGATAGAATAAGAGGGGTAGGAAAGGCTCAATGGAGGCTGATGTGGAATGTGCTGGTTCTGATAGGGGTGGCATTTGTACTCTTGTAAGTACATTGCTATCAGACTATGGCCTTCTCCTAGCATGTGGGAGGGAGGCTTACACTGTTAGAATCGTTCAAATGAGACTGCAAAGGACCCTTGCGATGAGCTCCATGGCGGGTGGAGCGAGGTCACACTCCCATTACTAGCACTGCAGGATGCAATGGTGACCCTTCTCTTGTCCATGGTGGACTAACAGGGTGGTCAGTAGCTCCACTAGAAGTTAGTTATGACCTGTATTCAGCTCTCCCAATGGGATAGACATGAGATTAATTGAGTGAGCTCTCCATGCATCATCATTTCCTACAGATGTGTTCTGACCGATGGTTCCTCTCCTTCACCTCCTACTACTCAGTCCCCACGACTCTCCTTCCTGCAGCGGTTGCAAAAGGGTCTCAAGCGCTCTGGCTCAGAGGGTTGATTCCACATGTCAGATATTCCTGTCTTAAATATGACGGAATCAGGGATGGGTGGAGCAACCAATACCAGAGTGTTTGTTCAGTATTTGTTAATGTCTTTAGCCTCGCTGAGCAGCTATTGTTAGAGCTGTGATTCAGTTAAACTGGTTCTGACACTGTCACTTCTTGTGTTTTTTTTCCTCAAAGGACATCCCTAAATGCAGCAGACCTTCAAGACATCTAGATCCAGCGTCCAACTGGAACCATGGGACAGAACACAACTGCAGCGGAGGCTCCTCCATTAAGGTGGAGGAGCGTCGCCCCACTGCTCTCTGAGCAGTGCAAAGGTAAGATAAAATGAAAATAACTGAACATTATTATCTTTTTATTTTTACTATGGAACTTTGAAGCCAGGTTAGGGCGGGCGGGGCTTGGCTCGTGGGACGTGACGAGAGGGAGGAGGAGTGGTTGGTGCACCATAAATGCGCATGACGGTTTGGCCAGCCATAGTAGGCAGGCAAAAACTGTCATGCGCACTGTTCTCCACAGGGCTCTAATGCACAGCACATGCACAGGCTTACACTCCCTGTCTGAGCACCAAACCACGGTGCTCAGACCAATCATGACGCTGCTGTCATGCTGGTGACAGGAGCGTCGTGATTGGCTAGGGGAGTCTGTGAGGCTGAGTGCTGCCGGGAGTCAGGAAATCAGCGAGGACGGAGGAGAGGCAGCGGCTGGCGACCATCAGGTAAGTCTTCTTTTGCTTATTTTTTAACCCTCCCTTACTAGTCCCCTGCCACTGTTCCCTGCCAGCCGCCACTGCACTCCTCTCATAGCCTTCACAGCTAAGACACACCATATATTTGGACATCAATCATCAACACATGTAGTACCACCAGCATTCCTAGGTGCTCATGGTTTCCTCACCAGAGAAAGTGGTGAGAAGTTTACAGAGCAGCTGCAATCCCAGGGGACAGGGGTCTTAGTTACACCTGGCTAGCATTATCTATGTGTTTGCTATCTTACCAGCACATCTAGCTAAAACTTTAGTTGTACCTTGCTGTACAACATCAGGAAAGTTTAGGCAAAACGAATGCACCACCATAGGAACAACACTGCTCCAAATCATGCAGCTGGCTCTGCGTTTGCCATCCCATTTTCAGGGGTGGCCTCAACTCGCAGATTTTCACTCTTTGGAATTCTGCGGAGTTACATAAAAACTTTAAAGATTCCACGGAGTTCCGCCAACGGGTGGAAAATATGCACGCCATGCTGCCGTGCTGCAATTTTGCACCTGTAGCGTGAGCAGCACTGAAAAATCCGCGCAAACTGCACCATGCGGTGCGCAAGACTGCCTGGCCATTCGAGTTGATTTTACTGATGCTCGAGTAGAAAACCTACTCGAGCAACAGCAAATCTACTAGAGAAGCAGCTCTCTGACCGCGACCACCTGCATTAGAAAATCATGCAGCGGGGACACCAAATCTCACTCAAGCTCACCAGTTTCTGGAGCATTGTGGGAAAAAAAATTCCAATGCGTGGCGATTGGTGGAATTTAGCCGGAACTCCATGTTACAAGGGTAACGTGGAGTCACCAAATCCTGCCAGTTACGCGGGCAGAGTCAAACATTTCATCCACCATTACACATTCCCACGTCTAGCTAAAGAGTTACATGCACACAACTCCCAGCATCATCATGCACCTAGCGTAGCTTCAAGCCCTACAGTGTGCTGAACATTTGTAGCCTCAACAGCACAGTCAGGTCAAGCCATAGTCACTCTTGATTCACTCTTAGTCATTGAATGACATTAGCATTTAGATGCAATTCTAAGCATCATCATGTGCACAACACAACCAAGTACTTGCCATCCTATGGTACATCTAGACCAAGTTACACTCGTACCTTAATGTTCACCAATGGTTCACACTAGACATGGAGTCTGACCCTCACACACACAACATGGCTCCTAGCTATATGGTTAACCACACATCTGCCAACTCAACGGCACACATATTAACCATCCTGTATAGTTTAACTTGAACATTTTACAACTGTATAGACAGAGAATAGCATCAAAGCCACAAATGGCCAAAGAAGTTTTGACAGTACACAACCATCTGAATCCAGACATTTGACAACTGTACAACCCTTACAGCTAAACAATCGACAATGTCCATTGAAACATGCCTCCATTCACATAATGCCTCACAAAGATTTAAGGGAAGGTCTAGCTAGCCCCTTTCAAAATAATCCATTACTAATCAATACACTAACCTACCACAACCTGTTATGTTATGATAAGTTGAATTTATAAAGTGCACTATCGCTCCAGGGAGCATCTTGGCACTATACGAGAAGGAGAACAACAGAGACTCCAGGCTACTATGGACCTCTGCAAGGATCAGATTAGAGAAAAGCATAGGTAGTCCGGAGCTGCAAAGACCCAGGTTTTCAGCAGTTTCCTAAAGGCGGGTTCTGAGTACGAATGTCTAAGATGGTCTGGGAGCAGGTTCCAGGCTTCAGCTCCAAGGACCGCAACCAATTTGCCACCCTTGGTTATGCATCTGAAAGGGAGCGGAATGAGAAGATTTGTAGAATAAGATCTAAGAAATCGAGACGTGATATTTAAAGTAAAACTGGCCACTAGATATTTCGGATTTATGCCATTTTCGCTCTAAAGGTAATAAGCAAGATTTTGAATAACACTCTTTTATGAATAGGTAACCAGTGTAGTGATTTGAGGGCTGCCGTTGCAGAACACTGGCGAGGTAAATTCAACACCAAGCGTGCTGCAGCATGTTGTACTATCTGTAACAGCTACGGCTAGCACTTGTGGATGAAAAGAATGTAGGGTATCAAATTTTACTCCTAAATTCTTTACCATCTCCACAGTATCCGGCGGAGGGGGGATATCTTTAGGCCACCATACACTGGGGATGAAATGGTTGGCCTTGCCTAATAGCATGACCTCAGTTTTCTCAGTGTACATTTGAGGTGATTAAATTGCAGCCAGCGGATAACTTCTGTGAGGCATAGTTGAAATTGCTCTTCTGCAATGGTAGAATTTTTGCCCAGCACTAAGATCAACTGAGTATCATCAGCATATGAAGTGGTTTCAATTTTAAAGGAGGATATTAATTCAATGAGGGGAGCCATATATATATTGAATAAAAACGGGCTGAGGGCGGATCCCTGTGGAATGCCAGATTTGAGTGGCTTTTCCATTGATTAGTAGTGACCAAGCGTAACCACTTGCCTGCGATCAGTAATGAACGACTTTAGCCAGGCCAGGGCTAGATGGAATTAGATTTGTGTAGTATGCTTTTTTTCCACTATAATTTGTTTATGGTATACTTTTAAAACTGTTTTGAACTGAGTTAAGTTTTCTGAATTATATCCTTTCTGCCATCTGCGCTCAGATTGTCTACACTGTAGATGTAATTCGGTTAGTTTTTGAGTATAATAAGGGGCTGATACTTTGGTAGTCGATTTCATTTTCAAAGAATTAGGGGGTGAATATATTACTAAGAGTGGTCATCCAATGGTTAATGCTCTGGTTATCTTGGGAGGTAATGCCTGATAAGGTGGGTCTAAGCCCTAATGCACTATTAACTAGATCTGGGTGCTTTAACATGTTGCCCCATTTGCGTAATGTCTTGGAGGTGCTAGTAATAGTTGGCCGTGTGGGATTAACGTGGGGCCTTGTGATTCGAAATGGAATACATTTATGGTCTGACCAATGCAGCGGGATCTGTGGGTCAACAGTTAGTGAGCATAAATTAGAGCAAATTCCATCAAGGATGTGTCCCGCACAATGAGTGGGGGCACGCACCATCTGTTCAATACCAGAGTCTCAATAGACTCCAAGAAGTTTCTAACTCCAGGGTCCTTCCTATGATCTAAGTGGAGGTTAAAATCCCCTAATCAAATACAGATGGAATATATTAAAATTAGGTACCCTAAGGTATCCCCTAAAGATTCAAGAAATGCAGAGTTTGGGGCAGGTGGACAATAAATCAGTGCTCCAGATTAGGACAGTGAGCCATCAATTTGGAAACAAAAGCCTAAGCTTTCTGCTCCTTTAAGATCAGGGAGCTCAAACAGGGAGCATTTGAGCATGTCGCGATAGATTATGGCCAGACCTCCTCCCCATAATTCAATCTGTGGATTAGATAGCCCGGAGGAAGAGCCTGTACAATAGCGGGATTGCACCCATCTTTAAACCAAGTTTCCGTAACAAAAAGGCGTGTAAATGGGACCTTACCGACTACCACTCAATATATCTAAAACAGGATGGAAAACGACCAAACATAATTTTTAACAGACAACCTTGAGTCCGGTGGATGAGAATAAAAGAATCATAAACTGCACCCAGAGTCCAAAAGATATTCAGAACCATAGAATGGGAGGAATGTGCTACACATGTGCTCTTACCATGACACAGCATCATTTATACTTTCAGTTTATGGGTTCCTCGTAGTAGGAGCCAGTCAAATTTATCCCAAAAACACAAAAACGTTGAGACATTTCTGGAGACCCAGGAAGGGAAGGATGGGGGCGGCTGGACCATATATCTGGGGGTGTTCGTCCTCAAATCCGGAGTAGCCAGACTTCACCACAAATCTGTAACTAGACTTTGGCGGTTTTGCTACAGCCCAGAAGCAGATGCTATATAGTAAAGAGGAGCTTTTTTGTAGTAACACAGTGAATGATGCTGGCACTATGCTGCCCTGCCTTGTTTTGCCTCTACTGACTGGCACTGTTTGCTGTGCAGTGTATCTCCGCTGCAGATTCATCTGTCTGCCAACAAGAAGGACTCAGCTAGAACAGATGACAGCTGCAATGTGAAAGCATGACACTCATTTTCCTCTCCATTGACGCTGACCTTAAAGCTTGAATGACAGCTTTCCAATACTCTAAATTCTTCGCTGAACTTTTGGTGTACAAAGATGGCCTTTTACAAACTTGGGAGGGTTGGCGCATTTTCTCTGGCAGGTGTCAATACTGGAAAGTTACCCAGAGTCAGGCTATAAATCGGATTTCTCCAGGAGACAAAGTTGTGAACTGCGTTCTTTTCAAATATTTTTCTTTAGCGGCCAGGTTGTCTCTCAGTCACTTCAAACCACTTTACTTAGAGGAGATAAGGAGAAAGACACATATATTTTGTACATATAACACTTTTTCCTTTTTTGGTGATTTCATATATTACTCACCGATGTGTGAAGGGATAATTTTTCAAGTTGTGTACATGTCATCTCCAAAGTTGTTACTCCATGCGGATCCAAACTCCAGAAGCCCTCAAACGCATGCATGAATCATAGACAGGTAGAGACTTTACTAATATAAACTCAGCTGATACATTATTTTAACATTTCCTTTAAAGTGATATCTCGTTGAATTTTGGGGAGACTCCTGCTTAGGAAGGTAATCAAATAGAATATAAATCTTCATTTTGTGTAAAAGGCCTCAACCACAATAAAACAACGACTTGTAAAACTGTATAGCTCTGTTAGAGAGTTAGAAAGAATGAACGTAAGCTTCCCCGATCTCAGATTCAATGCAATCAACTTTCAATGTGTGACATCAAATGCAGCCAAACCACATTTTGCTGTTACCTGAATACTGCAAAAACAAACTTAACTATAGGAAATAAGGCTTTGTGCAGAATAGGACAGGAAGAATTGCAATAATTCAATTACAAAGATTATAATAATTTGTAAAAGTGAAATGGGATTTTGGCAACTATTAAGAATAAATTCTTAATTAAAAGAAAACACAGTTATCTCAGTGGGTAAGATCTGTGGTGAAACTAGTTGTGAACTACGAGTCTTGATGCATGAATCTTAGGGCAGTGTATCATTTATAATGGTGTTGGGATAATGGAGAACATGCCAATGCTTGACCACTGGTGAGTGTTGGTTCAACCGTGAGTTGAGTGAAAGCAGGAAAGACCATTTCTATACACCAAGCTTGCCTGCAGCGTGTGAAGGGTGACCACATTTCTCCAGGTCATTACAGGCACAGTTTCCAGCCCTGGACTTCTGTAGTAATAGCATAATGCATTCTGGGTGTTGTAGTTTTGTTTTGCTTCTATTGAACTAATTAGACTAACCTACACGAAATCAAAGATTTGCAGGTGAAAAGCTCAGGACTGGAGACAGTGTCTGTAATGAACTGGAGGGGATGGCCATCCCAAGCATTTGGAAGATTGCCTACCCACAGATGGAGAACCACAAACAGACTTTGATGATTCGACTTGGATAACTGCTGTTAAACCAAGACATTTAGTTCATCAGGAAATATTGCAGTTACATGTTGTGGATGCTGGTGGACAAAAGGTTTATCAGGCTGCTGATGCTTTTTACCAAAATGTACGTGAAAAGCAGCTCTGACCCTGGGTTTCCTTGAAGTGACACCATCTGAGGAATTGAGGGTGACCCCACCAATGCTGCCCTTGCATCTGTGTCTGTATTTGGTCTGTGATGAGCAGGGTAGAAGGGCAGGCAAAGATTCAGTGGATCAGGTTGTGGTGAACGAAGGTAGGCACAGAGAGTTGTTACACTACACCATCTGAGTGCTACAGAACTGGAGACAGTCTTTCAGATGAGTGCTCACCAGTGAGCTTTGGACAATCCAATCATGAAACAAATCCCTTTTCACTGCATCTAATATCGCTCCCTCTGCACCCCAGCATTCCCTTAGCATTCCAGACAGCCTTGAGATACAATGTATCCTCTTTGAGGGCATCAAACATGAGAACTTGACCTGCTGCCAGAGTTGTAATTATTCAGCATATGTAGGGGAAACTTGCAGTGAAGTTACCTGTGCTGTACCTGTTCTGTATGGATTAGGGAAGCTTACACTACTGGTGCAATGCATATGCTGTACCTGTCACACTGCTGTCTGTGTTTGACCTGCTTCGATATGTTTACACTGCTTGTATCCTTCCTGTACCAGGAAAATGTGTGTTACTGTGTGCTACTGAACCTTGGCAAAAAATCTTTTCATTATCAAAAAGTCAAATCGATTGGCTTTGTAAAAGTCTGTTATTCTGCATAAAAGTGAATGCATAATCCTAGACTCGTCAGGATCATATGTGGTGGTTGCAAGTATTCAATAAACAATCCAGATGCAAGACACGAGCCCTGTGGAACCTGAGGTTGACTTTTCACCATTCAAACTCCATTCAGACTAGCATGAATCTATCATTCAACTAATCCATTGCCTTTGGGGTGATATAATGTGTCCAAGATCGGCTGGCCACTTCTTCTGTCTGTGTTGCCAATACACCATAAATGGTGTTTACGCACTCTATAAATCCCTTTTCATCTTTATCAGCTACATCACGCATCCAGGATACAGCCATAATTAAAGTGTCACAATCTAAGAGTCAAGTAGGTGTCTGGAGATACAAGTCATCAGCGCCCACTGCATAAAAGCAACCATATTAGCATGTAAAAGCAATCAATATAGGAAGGGATAGATCATCCAACTCGTACGGTCCGCCTCATAGTCGTGATGAACATCATCCAAACAAAAAACAGCTACACATATCAAGAAAAGAACCACCAAGACCAAGTACAAGAAAAAGATGGCACTCAAATTGACACTGGATCAAAATGACACTCGAACGTTCTTCAGAAGATTAATCAACAATGGCAATATAATTTGAATGTTTACATACAGAATGGGTTTGGACCATTTCACTGAAAATACAAGATTTGAAAAGAATATTATTGTCTACGGGTGCTCTTTGAAGACAATTTCTATGGACTGGAATCTAGAGAATGCTAAAGTGATTCTGGTATTTTACTGACCTATGCTGGTTGTTTTCTATCAAGAAAGTTAAATAGAGGCAGTTGCAGAAAAATTTAAAAAAGAAAGTCCCTCAGCAGAAAGCAATTCTGGTATTTTACTGACCTCTGCTGGTTGTTTTCTATCAAGACAGTTAAATAGAGGCAGTTGAACAGAAAAAGTCCCTAAGCGGAAGCAGACAAGTCCTAGGGCTGATCTCCAGAGCCCACTAAGTACATACACATATAAGTATATAATAAGTATATACTAAAGTATATTCAAAAGGTCTCGAATGCTCGACCTAAAAAAATGAGTCACATAAAAGGGGTGGCTTGACTAGGTCACACAAACAGTTGAAATGGGTTGTAATGTGG
The DNA here is from genome assembly GCA_963921515.1 of Calotriton arnoldi. Taxonomy (NCBI): domain Eukaryota; kingdom Metazoa; phylum Chordata; class Amphibia; order Caudata; family Salamandridae; genus Calotriton; species Calotriton arnoldi. Next base: position 4,575,705 of record CAWUFW010000123.1, on the reverse strand, counting down.
TACACACTTGACTTCAATGATTACTGAATCTGGAAGGCAGAAACTGATTGAATATTTCTGAAGGGTGACCACTTTAAGGAGCATTGATGTTGCTCCACTGGCTCCCAGTGCAAGAGAAAACCAAGCTCCAAATTCTCTTTACCTTACATAAAGCATATTTGAAGAATATCCTTGATACAGGTAAGGTTTGGCTCCCGATTAAGACCCAGCCAAAAACCTTTGGTCTGCTACTTTACACCGCTTCAGCCAGTGAACATTCAAGAGATTAAACCATGAAGCTAGCTCTCAGAGTTCAAGAAAACCCTAACATTTTAACTATTCATTTTAGCCTTTAATTATTATGTTAGTATTGAGGGAGGAATATGAAACAAACCCCAAATCTACTGGAGTCAAGTGAACACATGCTCGCAAACACTTATTTCGACCTATCCAGCCCTTCTGCTGGCAGTTCAGTAGGAGGATATGGAGAATTGGGTTAAAACAGTGTTCACATGATTTTGGTTACGAAGCACATGCGTGTCCCATTGCCCCTCTTCGCCGCTTCCTTCCTTCCTGTAAGCAAGGGGTGCATAGTTTAAGTCATAGACACACAGAATCATTAAATATACAAAAACATAACACTATGAGCTGCAGCAGATGATTTCCCTGTGACAGGTTTGTCTCTTGGTTTTGTTATTTACCCTTTCTTTGGTAAGGGAATGCATCTGGTCGTATTTAGTAACAAAAAGATGAGCAAAATGAAGTAGCAAAGCAGTGGAGCCAATCTAGCAGACAGCAGTAAATCACGAAGTCCTATGGTCAGCTTTTTGAGTTCTTGGTCTAGGAACATGTGACTTGAACTGGCACAACTCTAAAAGCCTGACTGTGCTTGAGCAGTGCGCAGTAGCATTCCAAATAACCTCTATTACACTTACTAGCAAGTTAATGTTATTATCATTAGTGGTAGTAGTATTATTATTATTATTATTATAATTATTATTACTAGCAGTAGTAGTAGTTCTATTATTATCATATTAGTAGTAGTTCTACTATTATTATTAGTAGTAGTTGTAATATTATTATTAGTAGTAGTAATAGTTGCATTATTATTATTAGTAGTAGTAGTAGAAGTAGTAGTAGGAGCAGTGGTAGTAGTTGTATTATTATTAGCAGTATTATTATTATTAGCAGTAGTAGTAGTTCTACTATAATTATTATAATTAGTAGTAGTAGCTGTATTATTATTAGTAGTAATAGTTACATTATTATTATTAGTAGTAGCTGTATTATTATTAATAGTAGTAGTAATAGTTGCATTATTATTATTAGGTAGTAGTATAAGTAGTAGTAGGAGCAGTGGTAGTAGTTGTATTATTATAATTATTATTATAATTACTAGCAGTAGTAGTAGTTCTATTATTATTATATTAGTATTCTACTATTATTATTAGTAGTAGTTGTATTATTATTTGTAGTAGTAGTAATAGTTGCATTATTATTATTATTAGTAGTAGTAGGAGCAGTGGTATTAGTTGTATTATTATTATAATTATTATTATTACTAGCAGTAGTTCTATTAATATATTAGTAGTAGTTCTACTATTATTAGTAGTAGTAGTACTAGCAGTAGTTGAATTATTATTATTATTAGTAGTAATAGGTGCAATATTATTGGTAATAGTAGTAGTAGAAGTAGTAGTAGAAGCAGTCGTTGTATTATTATTCTTGTTGTTGTTGCTGTTATTATAATTATTATTAAGCAATGGCACATCCATACAAGGATGGAAAATCCCTTGTGGTTTGCTCTGCTTGAGTATTCTTTTGCCGTTCTATTCATTATTCGAATTGCCACACCCTCTTTTCTTTCCTATGTGTAAGTAGAGTAACTCTGGGGCATATTAGCAAGACCCTCGTTAAAATTATCGCCGCTTTAGCGGCAGGAAACTGCCGCTAAAACGGCGATAATGGGCTTGGTAATATGCGTTATAGAATTCCAATAGAAGCCCAGGTTAGATGTGCAGGACATCTAACCTGGGCTTCTATTGGAATTCTATAACGCATATTAGCAAGTCCATTATCGCCGTTTTAGCGGCAGTTTCCTGCCGCTAAAACGGCGATAATTTTAACGAGGTTCTTGCTAATATGCCCCTCTGTTTTTATAATTTGAGCTCTGTGATGTTGATGTGCTTGATTTTTCTACCAAACGCTACCTAAGGTCGTCCATTGTGACTCATGCAAAGGGCATGTATGGAGCGTGGGGTATATTACAACCGCACACACCGCAGGAGGACTACAAAGAGGACTTGCTTGTGGAAAATTGACATACAAACATAAACAGTCTATTTTAAAAAGAACTCCTGCCATTGATACCTCATTTTTAAGGACACTGAAATGGATCTCCTTTCACCGTCTGTGCCACACCCTAGAAACCACTGTAACATTAGTATAATAGCTTGGCGATCCAATCTATCAAATCTGAATCACAGTATGAGGGCAAGTGCCTTTTTGATGTTGACACCTCTGACAATTCAAAACAATATCCCAGTCCTAAAAGGGACTATAAATTACATCTCACAGACCTCATCACAAAAAACAACCATGTTGATGTGAGCCTGAATTCCCATTGATGCTAATCCACACCAAAGAAGACATCACAGCCATCCAGCACTCCCAAACTCCTATTTGCTGCTAACAAATATATTTTAAGCTGCATGTGCCCAAAAAGCCATCAACCAGCTTTCCTAAAACGGCACATATATCTAAAAAATGTCTCAATCCCACCTGCATAGCCGATTGTATGACACCATATCAAGAAAAACAATATTGAAATGCAAAAATATTGCCTAAACATTATTGAGAACCTAAATATCTTGATACTATACTTACTCAACAAATATATATATATAGACAACAAAAATATTGTTGAACAAAATACCTAAAATTCAACACTATCAAAGACAAAACCAAAGAAAAACAAGATATAATAACTACATTAAAACTAATGCAATATAACAATAACCATGAAATCAAAAATATCTAAACACCAAAAAATGTATATAACGTAAGTATAAATGTTTAGGAGACCTCATTTAGTGGGGAGCTTCCCTGGGGATTTGGGATTGGAATTGGAAAGGGACAAATTCTAGTAGTTGGGTTTTGGGTAGCCAGATGCTCGCAAGCACAATACACATTAAATGCGGGGAGAATAGTGCAATAACTAGACTTCTGGAGGACATTGCAGGTTTCCATAATGGATCTCATTTCTGTGTCAAAGATGGTATTTTTTCACTGTAGTTTGTATATTTATAGATGTTCGCAAGCACAATATGCATTAAATGCGGGGAGAGTAGAGGATGAACTGGTAGAGTTCTGGATGACATTGTCGCTTTCCATAATGGTTTGTATTTCTGTGACGAAGCTGATGTTTTTGCCCCAATGTTTACAAGTGCTGCAAAAACAATCTGTCCCAGTCCAATAAAAATGTTCCATTACCTCAATAGATTGTTAGGTAAGCTGGTCTGGGCAGGGAAGGACAGCCAAGTAAAATTAGAGACGCTAAACCTATAGTGGTTAAAAGGTGAGTTGGGCTTATCAGACTTTTGTTTATACTATTCATGCAGTTGGTTGTTTTGACAAAGACCCAGACAAGAAGTTATTGTTGGGATCATGGGTAAAGACACATGAGATACCCGGTGTTTCCGTTGGTGGAAAACTGGCACATAGTAGTGGTTAGACTTTTCAAAAGAGCCCTGTTCACAGTGGAAATTCCCATCTGGTCCCCTAGCCTGTTCCAGGCGTTGGCTAGGGATATGCCCTTTCACCATTGGCAAGAGAGTGGCAGTGCATGGGCTGGGGATCTGTATGTGAATAATCTATTCATTACATTTGAACAGGCACAGGACCACTTTGGTGTGGGAACAGACAATTTTTGCAATATGCCAGAACAGCCCATGTGGCAAGAACCATCTGGAATGGCTTTCCAGAGGCTCCTGTGAAACATATGGGGCTGCAGATGAGCTCAGATCTAATCGTTAGCAGAATGTTTATAACCCTATTATATGCTGCAGTGGAACAGGATGGCGGTGTGATACACAGAAAGCTAAAGGACGAAGGACTGCCTGGATGGCTTGTCAGACATTGATTGGGGTAGAGAGTGTGACCAAATTAAAACAATTTCTGCGAATGCCAGGTTTAAATTGATACACTTCGAATATATTCATAAGACATATCTCACCTCTCAAAGGCTAGTCTGGGTACAACAAGGCAGATTGTCAGCATGTGCTACATTTGGGGGGGATAGGTCAATTTCCAAAACATGATGTGGGAATGCCAAAAGATAACACATTTTTGGAGTGAGGTGATGACGGTCCTCCATGATATAACTGGTATGAATGTGGTGAAAACTATTAAAACAAGGATAGGGAGCCCTGCCGAAGTGGAAACAATGTAAAATGAAACTGCAAATGTGAGATTTTGGGGACTGTGTGGGGGAAATAGGAGACTAGCCATGCATTGGATTTCCCAGACTCTCCTTGGATGGCTCAATGGAAACAAGACCTGGTTCAGTGGGCCTTACCAGATGAGTAACATATGAAGAAGCCAAGAAGAGATGATAAGTTAACAGAGAATTTAGCAAATTGGTTAGGAATGTTAGCCAGACTCCCTTCCCCCCCCACCACAGACCCCCTTGAAGGGAACAGACGTTGAGACTAGCCGTGCTTTTTTGTATTTATTTGTGTCTTAATTTATTGCAATGTTTATATATATATATATAAATATATATATATTTATATATACTTCAATCCATCAAAAATATTTTCAAAAAATTGATAAAGTTGTTTCAGATGACATTATCTATATATATAAATATATTTCTCGAAACTCCTTCTCCTTCTTGTCTTGCCAAGGAAAAACGGAACGGACACCACTTTCTTTGTGCTGCGTTATTTTATTTTTCGTGCATTGGCCGCCATGACGCGTTTCGGGCTTCACAGAGCCCTTGATCACATATATATTCAAACTGAAATTATACAGACACACAAACACACATATTTATGCATAAATAAAATAAATATATATTTGATTTAAAATAAAAACACTGGAGTTCATCATAAATCTTAAACAAAAATCAAACTACTCGCCAAACAATCCATGAAATTAAACCTAAAAACAGTTACGAAATATAAATGCTATCCAATTTAAAAACGAATATAAAAAGAACACAAAAACATCCAAAAAATGCATCCTAAAAAGCTAGCACAGCAGGAATGCGTCAGTCTGAGAGCTTATACCTCCACATAAAAAGATTGCTACATTTAAAAAGATGCAACCTTATACTAACTGAAAGAAATAATAAAATATGTAAACTAAAAATACTAAAACTATACTATACATACTATACATATATATCTCCAAACCACTCCAAGAAGACAAAAGGAAAAAGAAAATCAAGCCACAGGCATTTGAAAATTACAAGTCCAAGAAAGACTAACTCAAATGTGTTATAGTTAAAGCACAAATGATCATTATAACTAAAAATAATTTATCTACAAATTAGAACCAAACTAAACTTAACACAATCAAAACAAAAACATGACTACATAATAACCCTACACAACTAATATATCTCTTTGTCTCAGACTGCTCCAAACGCCAACTGTCATCAATCAAAAACAAACATCCATTCAAAATAGAAATTTTGAGGGGCGGACGTTCCTCAAATTTATCCAAAATGTAAGTAGAAATGTGTGGCTATAATGTTAAAACATATGAAAAACATTAAATATGTAATATATATTAAAATAATTGATATAAAATCATTATAGCCCAAAACTCACAGATAAAATGTTAGAATAGCAACATACATCATATCCCAAATAGGGAAGCTTTTACTATGGAATAGGGGATATATCTATAGTAAGCAGAGCACCAACACTGAAGAAACTGAAAATGCAACATGTGTTACTGAAGTGCAGTGGTATGGCAGGGATACTACTAAAAATGACATTGTTAAAAATGTTAGGGAACAAAGTCATCCCCCTAAGATTACAAAAATAGAAGTGAGGGATGCCACACAGGATCTGAAAGAGGCCAGTAGAAGCTTACACAAGCCAACAGAACAATACTGAAAATATTATTCAAAACAGTCATGACCAGGCAACAGGCCAACTCCCTGCGATACCAAATCTAAAAAGATTAATGTGTCAGAACACATAGAATATCTAGGGAAACAGCAGTAGCACCTACAAGATATGAAGAACTAGACATACCCCAACATTTATTAACCACACATTAAAATGGCACCTACTTATTATATGACAACCATACTAATGAAAGAAGAATTATAGTTTATGCTACTTCAGTGAAGTACTAACATAACACATATAAAACAACACATTAACAACTAAAACTCTCACAAAATCATCATAGATTTTGAACAGACACTTTCCACTATACTTGAAACTTGTTCACACACTGCAATTCAGAGGTACTATTATGATTTTAACAAGAGCATATGGGGGTCATAAGTGTGGAGTATGCAACTAACCAAGAATTTGCACATGGGAATAAAAATACTTATCATTTTAGCATACATCCCTGTAACAGACAGTTCCCTTCAAGGAACACTTGGAAGAACCCACCTTACTCTAAACCAATTTTTAGAAATACTCAAAAGAGCAAAGTTACCAGGAACTAAGAATGGAGCAATCCCTACCCCAATCAAATCAAAAGTATCTAAACAAACTAAAGAAATACATCAAATTTTAGCAAGCAAAATAATAATGTTGCTAACAACCATCTATCATATCTAGATTCAATAGCAAGAACCCTTTTTAAAACCAACACACTGAACAACATCACAATTTAAGTGATCCCAAATACACATATTTTTATAAATGTGTATTTATAAATAATAAAACAAATCTTAAATAACCATCTGAAAACTAAAATAAATGTGCAATACCTTATTTTTCAGATTGATAAGTAAAAATTGCATGAATAAATATAAAAACCAACAATAACCTAATTGATTTAAACAAAACAAATCTCTATTACATACACAAATATTTTAATATAATAAAGAAACATACAAATACCAAATAGCATAATATAAAAATATTAACAAATTAACAGTGCACTCCGAATAATATATCATATAAATTAAAATTACACTTACAATTTTGTTTCTGAAGTCCTTTGACATGAAACTCTGACCCCAAAAAACCAATTCCAAAAATGTATCCATGAAAAAGATCACAAAAAATGCAACACAAAAATAAAACATCCAATACTTCATTAATCCAGTAAACACATCGAAAATCTGATAAATCAGATAAATCAAAAAAAGAGGGAAGAAGAAAAAAAGTATTTTGGTCAAAACATAACCAAATATTTTTCCTTGAAAAAAACACACATCCAGAGTAAAAATGTCCTCCAATATCTGAAATAACAACATGTAAAGTAAAAACATATAAACCTAAGCAAACAACATTCACAACTCTAAACCCACATATGAACCACAATCGAAATTTTATAAAAACATACATCCATATAAAACACAAAACACATAAACGTATTGTAAATTACATGTAGACTTAGCACACTAACGTAAAATAGGTAATGCAAATTACACTTATAAATTACATACATATGGCCTTATAATGACTTTGGCAGTGTGGGATCGAGCCGCCATGCTGCCGCCCCGCTCCCACACCGCCTAAGCCAAAACAGACCGCCCTCCAGATTACGACTTTTTAAGTTGCTGGCGCGCAGTCCTATGGCTTTCCCATGGCGGTGCCTTTAAAATAGGCACCGCCATGGGAAGGTCAAGGCATGTTCCTGCACGGACCGAAATGCACAATGTTGTGCATTTCGTTCCGTGCAGTAACATGGGGGTGCATGCAGACAGGGAGGGCACACTATGTGCCCCGCTGCATGCACCCCATGGCGCAGAGGCACCAGGGGGCCCTGTAGGCCTCCTTTGTTTCAGCACCGCCACAATTTTCATGGTGGTTGCACCGCCATGAAAAGCGTGGCGGTGAGGAAACTCGTAATATGCCTAGCAGCCCCACCAAGCATATTGCAACCTCAAGACCACCGTGCCACCGACGCAAGGGATCTCTGATCCCTGGTGGTTGCGGTGGTCCCAGGGCAGCCCGACCGCCCTGGTCATAATAGGGCAGTCGGAAGACTGCCACCACCACGCACCCGCAAGTCTGGCGGTTTGTGGACCGCCAGACTCATAATAAGCCCCTAAAATGACATTACATTTCAAATACTGATCTACCTAACTTTAAACACTTCCCATCAAACACTAAGTCCTTGCAAAGCAATTGTAAACTACTCTTACCTGAACCGGAAAGCAGGAATGGGAAACTGCAACCTCAACGTCCACAAGCAGCCCAAAATTATGACGACAGTCTACAAAATAAAGCAGATGGTAAAAAATGTTAGAAAATTAGTATTCAAAAAACAACTCACATCCTATACAAACAATGGAACAAATAAATACACTTATTATTAATGTTTGTAAATCAATATAAAACATGGGAAAATGTTACAATGTATTTTCTTGTGCAAAAAAGTACAAAATTTAAAATAAATATATATACACTAAGAAATACTGAAAAATAATTGCTATTTGTTTACGGCACTTTTTAATATTCCAGAAAACTAATTCCAACCACTACTGCTCATTACCTACGGTGCTGCTGCCGGTAAAAAGTGGAGTCCCGTTTACCATAGCAAGAAATTAAACCCCAACAGTCTTGTGCCGCTCCTCAATGGTCCCCAGTTTCACCTGCACTCTCTAAATGGGCCATCCCTTGTAGAGAAAAATCTGTTTTCTTTACCCAGTCCTGCATCACTAACAATTTAAAATAAAAATTGGAGAAATATATTTTATTTAAACTAGGAACTTTAAGGGCGATGTAAAGCCATGTCTGTTGTAGGAGCAGGGTTAGGTTTAGAATTAGAGCTATGGTAAAAAGATAGCATCAAGGATAGTCTTGGGGTAATTCTCTTATGGTAAGGGTAAAGATATAGTTATTGCATGAATAGTGTTATGATAACGGTAAGCATCAAAGTCAGGTAGGGTCATTGTTAGGGTAGACTATTGTTAGATAACAGAGTCAAAGTTAGGCTCATGGCAAAAGTTAGGGTCAGGGCAATTCATGATAAATGTTAGAATTTTTAAGTGTCTTTGCTGGGGCCAAGATTATGGCTAGGCTTTGGGTAATGGTTGTTAACAAGGTCTAAGTATGGTTAGCATTAGGTCAGGGGTATGGTCAAGGTTAGGGTTTACATTCATGTTTGGCTGAGGTAAGAGTTAATTTAAGATAGGTTCAAAAGTTAGGGTAAGGATTGGGCATAAAGATAGGGTAAGGCATCAGGTATTTCTGAAAAATATTGCAATAAACACAACTTTGAAAAGAAGAGGGGCAGTGTGACAGAAAATGAATACAGTTTTTTTCACCAAAAGGATTTCATTCATATACTTTCAATTAAAGTGCCTTTTAAGGCATTATATAGCAAATTATGAATTTAAAAGGTGCCACTAAACTATATTGAGTGGAAAGGCTATGATGATATATCAACTATAGCCTCCTTTTACATAGCAATTTATACCATGTCTATCATTTATAAGCACTGTACATAAAAGGTTTTAAAATTCTCAATTACAAAACTGGTGACACATAAGTGTAATACGTCCACTCACGAAGAAATGGGACAAATGCGACACAAATCAGTCATCTTTTGTAGATGAGACATATACCTTTACAATACCGGTGTCCGTCTTCACTTGCACGATTAGATCAAAGAGGACATCCTAACATCACTTCATTGAAGCTTTAGCAAACGTCTACCAATTACACCCACGTCACTTCCCCTGTTAGGCCCGTTATACAATTAGCTCATTAATAATGATTAGGGCCAAAACAGGTTTCACCCATATGAGTTTTAAGAGGCACATGGTAATCTGCATGCAAAATTACTGAGTGCAAAATTATAGATGACAAATCCACAAAGTCAAAGCTGGAGGAATTTGTCAAAAACCTAAAGGCTCGAAATTACAGGATAATATGTAGAAATTGGTATGGTAACGTCTATTTCTGCCCCTTATTCCCCATTGCATGGGAGTCTATAGGCTATTACAGATAATCCCCTGTTTTCTCCACATCCTGAAATTATTAATAGTCACAGCATTTATCAGCCCATGTGTAGAATTACCAATTCCCAATTACAGCAGTGGTCATGATGAAAGCCATATTGGAAAAATACATCTCAAATGTGGAAATGTTATTATGTTTGGCCTTCGTCAACTGCAGGTGAGCTTCAGTGCTATCAACCTGAGGACTCTGTCGTCAAAATCTTAGGGTGCCCCCCACTAAAGGCACCAATTCTTCTTTTAATTCATTACGCTTCAAAAAGCAGTCCAATGCTTGCATGATATAAATTACAAGATGTATTTACTCCTTTTCCTCAATGAAAAAGTGCTTCCCTGCAGCCCATTTTCAGTTTTAAAATTCCAACCTGTGTTTCATCCAGAACAACATGGACTTGTTCAAGATGATTGTGCGGAGGTAAGCATAAATGACCATGTACAAAAAGTTTTCCTTTGCATATGTTGTTGAAGGACCCAACCCGTTTCATGTGTATCCTGTGGTCAAATGGGATTGTTATCTCGTAGTAGGTCAATAAAATGGTGATATGATATTCGTCCCTCTCAGTGCAGGGCGGTTCTCCTAGAGGTCACTGTCTTAAGAGACTCTGCAGCAACTCTGTCTCTCAAGTTAACAGTGGCATGAATGGAAAAAGTTTAAGTATTCTCAGATCTAATAAAGATGTGAAAGAAGGTTCTTTGCAGGCCTGGCCTTTACAACCTCTATATCAAAGACTGCTATGAGGCCATGGTAGATGTATCAAAAGACATCCTGAAAGGTGGATCTTAGAATATCCCCATATTTATTAATCTATGCAGACAGCACTATGCTGCTGGTCAGAACGCCAAGATGCTTGAAAGCCCCACTAAAGGTGGATGAGAGTTACTGCTTAACTTGCCTAACTATTAACAAATCTAGAGTGAAAGTAATAGTCTTGTGTTGGGATGGAAAAGATCCCATGCATGGTTCTGGGAAACATGTATCCCTGCCTCAAGCTCACCATAGCAAGCTCTGCAGGAACTGCTCAAAACTAGTCCCGCAGTGGACTGCTAAGGTATCCAAATGTTGTATTTAGTATAAAGAGGGGATACAAATGTCCAGCAAATGTGCCAAGATTTCTCTTCCAGAATCCTGGGCCCACACCAGTGGCAAACAAGAAACTCTTTTGTGCTCCAGGTATCCACCAACAACTCCCCGTTGTCAGGTTCTGGACCAGTAATTTAGGAGTTTCTACAGCAGCCTTGAGGTCCGTTATGAAAGCAGGCGCTGTCTGACTGCTCGAGAGTGACATTGGAGGTGTCTGTACACCAACAAGATGCTACCTAGTGCGGGGAGGGTGAAGGAGCTTAGCCGGTGATGACTGAGGTGGCGGTTGCTGCACCCTGGAGAAGGCCTGAACTACTCATGCTGAAAGATGAGGTCTGGGTGACCACCAGAGTGTCCCTGCAGCGAATGCTGAACCATGGAACTACCTGTGGCAATGTGACCTTCCTTTGGATTAGCAACATGCCTAGTGGGCTACTCTGCTGACAGAAACTTGTGTCTAGAAGTATGAGGCACTGACAACATCACACCACATTTGGCGGTGCCATCTAACTGACCTGTGCCAATGTGGAAAACGTCCCTGTCATTGGAACACGATATCAATCTATGCTGGAAAATCACAATTACAACCTGGGGTGGGTTCTCAGCTTATTTTTGGTGGTGGAGGGCTTGTGTTTAGGCCCAAGTAAAATCCAGCAAAGCAAGACAGAGACAACTGCAAGCAGCGTGACTTGCACACAGTCGATCCTCCACTGGTACTGGCACTCACCTGATTGGGTATGCAGAGGAGTGCAAAACATAGGCTACATTGGATGGGCTGAGGCAGAGAACAGGCGATTCCACTCGGTAAACCCTGTAAGGAGCACACCACAATAAGCAGCACTGCCCACCAATCACTGACAAGTTCAGGGCTTGCCTGCAGATCACAAACATCCTCAAGGACATAAAAAGGTACTATGCAACTACAATTCCGGAAGGAAGGGGAAGCATTATCCTACTGAACTTGAACACACCTGACTCCTGGATGAAGGGGTGAGTCAAATACAGGATAGTGAACCACAGAATCAGTTCCCCCTAGGTTTCCCTCAAGGGGATAACATTTGATCTCATTTGATTCTGTCCTACTAGTAAAGCAGAGGCTGTTCTCCCATGTGCACTGTGGTCCCATATATAGGATAACAGTGTAACATGTGAAGTACCCTCTGAATTTTATGTACAGTATTCTGCTGTGTAAAAGTAAAATTACAAAAGTAAAATTGTAGTTTTTAAGCACAATCACTTGCTGGACATATATTTATTGATTGTAGTTAGTTGGTCTTTCGAGTTCTGAGTATCTAACCCCACACCACCTCCCTGTGTAAGCCTTGGATTGCCCAACTTATTGTTGAAAGGGTGTATTTGATGCTCATTTTTGGGACCAATAGTAAAGTTAATCACCTGTGGAAACCTGCTCTGACTGTCACAATCTGAGTACAGTAATTGTCAGCCTGGGACTCCTGAAATTCCTGTAATTGGTGGCAAACAGTGGCGGATCACTAGATTCCAGTTCCAATAGATGCTAATAACAGTTACTAAATACAGGATATTCACAGGCAGCTTTCGCATAATAATGGCAGATGCCAAATAGGATGAAGTAAGCTTGAAAGCCCATCCCTAAATGAGTAACGAGATGTATTGCAATAGGAGGTACAGGAGTTCAAGATTCAAGATCAGGAGAGCATTACAGATTTCATGATGAATAAATGGGAGAAAGAGCAATGGAGCAGGTTGCCGGATTCTCATGGAAGGGTTCAGTAGAGGACACTCCAGAGGAGAGTCCTGGGGATACAGGCTCTCAGAGTCCCTGGTATATGCTTTTTCTAGACAGAACCCCACTCTCCCACCATGGTATTTGTTTTTAAGAATTTTCTTTAGACAGTCTACTCTACCCATCTCTAGGTCACCAATTTGTCCCAGGGATGGCTCCTATAGATAGGTTACACTTTATTGACAGCTTGAAACTTGAGCTCAGTAAATCTAACGAAGATCAGGAGGAAAATGCTAGGGAGTTTGAGCGAGAGAGTACAACTGCTAGGAAGAGGAAGAGAGGTAAACAGAGAGAATAAATGAGCCCAGGAAGAGAGGCAGAGGGAACATGAGAGGCAGGAGTAAGAGAATTAGGGACCTACAGAAGAAGGGGTGGCTATAGAAAAAAGCTCAGGTTAACAGCACAGAAAGGGTTTAGTTCTGGATATGGGATTTCCACCTCCAGGTCCATGGAATCCGCTGCTAAGGCACCAAAAATGTTAATACATATGTAAGGCACTAACATTTCAGCATGGTTAAGCAATTGTGGGATTACATGCATGGCTCAAAGTTTGAGTGAAAAGTTGAAGGCAGTGATTCTACTTAGTCGTCTCCCTTAAGACGGTACTGAGTTCAATGTAAGGATGACAGAGAATGACAATCTGACAGATGAGTGTATGAAGGAATCTTTGATGATAGAGTTCAAGCTGAAGCCAGACTAGTATGTGCAGAGATTCCAGGAGAACAAGCTGACAGGTGGTGTTTTGTATAAGAATTAGAAACAAAGTAAAGGAGTACCAGTTCCTTAATCAACTGATGGTAACATAGTGACTCAGGGAAATGTACTGTACCCCTTTTAGGAAGTACTTGTCTGATCATACTGAAAGGGTTAAGGAGAAATGTTTTCTGTTGGCTGATAAGTACTTAGCTAACTGGATCAAAAAAGGGCTTGGGCAGCAGAGTTCCAAGCCTAAAGGGAAGAAGAGATTCCTAACAGAATGTTTCTAAGCTAGAAGGAGAGGGACAGAAAGGTTCTGCTGGGCTCTGACTAAGACAGAAGTTGAAGGGGAACAGGGATATGAGTCAAAACCACAAAGAGAAGTGCGGGATAGGGGACACTTCTCAGGCCAAGGTTGTTACATGGTTTAGAAGCCATCAGGAATGGCATTACAGGACTTATTGGCAAGTTAACAACCCTACACCAGCACCCTTGTAGGCAGTATGCTGTTGGTAAGGATGGGTACCAGTGAGGGCCCAGTGGTACTCAACCAAGTTATGATGGACATCTGGCAGAGGGAAGTAGATGCTCTTAAGCATATTTACCAAAACACTTTGGGGATTGTTAGTAAGGTGGATATCAAGGGGAGGATGGTTCTTGCCTTAAGGGATACTAGCTCCTACAGGACTATGTTTTGAGAACAAGTATCTCAAATCTGAGGGAATTCTCCCTGGTACCATTGCCAGTGGCCTGGGTTCCAGGGAGGACACAATGGAGTGCCTGTTTGCCAGAGGTGGGTTTGAAGTCAAAGGCAATATGGCATGATCAACATAGGGGTGGGAAAAAAACAGGTTGGTGGGAGTCTGATAGCTATGACAATATAGCACCAGACTAGTGCCAGGGCCAGAGCCCTACATGGCCTGGACAATGTCACCTTTGCTTACCAGAACACAGGCTGCATGTCACCCTTTGAAGGAGACTGTGGTCACTCCCAGAGTGGGGAGATCAAGAGAGAGTAGGCGTAAGAAGGCACCAGGTGTGGTACAAGTGGCCCCTGCTCGAGACAAAGACTAGACTGAGGCCCCACAGGCACGTTCTGTACTGGAGTCTGGGCTACAGCAATCTCTACATGAGTCAAAGAAAGATTTCTGTCAGGCACAGGAAGTGATTCCTACTCTGGTGGGTCTACACTATGTAGCCAAGTTTCAAGTTCCCCCAAAGTGGCTGGCAACTTGAAACTGGAAGGATGGGCTGTATAGCGAACTAACCCTGGGCATAATACTTTGCTAAGCTCACGAAGCATGCAAAGTTTGTGCTACTACGCACTACACAAATTGCACGTAGCAGAGTGAATAACTGTGCTAATCAACATAGCTTAGCAGGAGTATAATAAACTCCTTCAAATGCTTTGATAAAGCAATTTTTTATGCTAAAAAGCATATAACCAATTCACAAAAATGAATTTTGACAATAAAATATCAAGCAAATGAGAGAGGTGATGATTTTGGAGTCCCCCTAACCTAGGGGAGGACCAAGCAGATGCCTTGAACACAAAAAGCATATCATGTGAACGATTCAATGGTGGTCCCTTCCACCTAGGACCACCCCAAGCACAGTTATGGGCAAAAATACAATCCCAACCAAAGGCCCTGCAAAGCATTATGGGACGAGATTAGCAGTGGGCAGTGAATATTATAGTGTCAATATCAAAATAATTCTACAAAGAGCTGCAGTTCAACTAGTCGTTACTAGGTGTCCCTCACGAGTCAAATGCAAAAGCATTGAAATTATTAATACATCAAGCTGAAGTTCCACTAGTCGTTACAAGATGTCCCTCACGAGTCAAATGCAAAAGTATTGAAAACCTTTCATGAAGCTTTTGCATTTGACTCGTGAGGGACACCTAGTAACGACTAGTGGAACTGCAGCTCTTTGTAGAATTATTTTGATATTGGATACTATAATATTCACTGCCCACTGCTAATCTCGTCCCATAATGCTTTGCAGGGCCTTTGGTTGGGATTGTATTTTTGCCAATAACTGTGCTTGGGGTGGTCCTAAGAGGATGGGACCACCACCGAATCCTTCAATAAGATGTGCTTTTTGTTTTCAAGACATCTGCTTGGTTCTCTCCCTAAGTTAGCGAGGATACCAAAATCATCACCTCTCTCACTGCTTGTTAACTTTTTGTTTTTACTTTAGTGAAATGACTATATGCATTTTTAGCATATAAAGACAGAAATATTTATTTTATCTTAACTTGTACTGTACAAGATGCTTTTGGTAATTATTGTACAGTGCAATCAAGCACACAGCTACGCACTACGCAATTTGCATAGCTACATGTAGTTGAAGCTGTACTTCACATAGCTATGTGAAGTGCTATTATGCAAACTACGCCCAGGCTTATAGCGAACCCACTGATCCAGACTCCAGTGCAAGCAAGAAGCTATTTTTTCTGCAAGCAGTCAGAAACTTTCTGTTGAGCTAGCCCATGAGTTACCTCTAGCTGGACATATGGGCATCAAGAAGGCCAAGGACAGGGTAAAACCTTTGTTCTGTTGTCCAGGTATGGGTCAAGATGTACAGCAGTTAACAGAGCCTGCCCAACTTGTCAAGTGAGTGGAAAGTCTGGAGGCCAAACAAAGGCAAGGTTAGTGACTCAACCCATTGTCAGTGTGCTGCTTGGGAGGGTGGTCATAGAATAGGCATAGTTGGGCCATATGACCCCCTCTACTTAAGACAACAGGTATTTCTTAATTGTTGTGGACCATGCCACCAGGTACCATGAGGCGTTCCCTCCAAGTAGTATGACAGACTAAATAGATTACAGGGTCCTTTTTGCGATATTCTCCAGGGTCAGATTTTCAAAGGACTGTGGTATCAAACAGAGGAAAAAATGTATCTTATTATTCATGAGGGTCACATGGAAGCAAGCAAAAGCAACTTACTACTACTCTACTGCATACCACCCTCAGACCAGTGGGTTGGTGGAAAGTTTCAACAGACCCTAAAGTGCATGACAGAAACTCAATCAGACAACCAGAGGCAGAAATGGGATTTCCTCTTACCATACAATTCTTATTCACCTGGGAAAACCCACAGAAGGGGTAGGATTTAGCCCATTTGTGTTTCTGTTTTTGCATTCTGACCACTGTCTATGACTTTGGTGTATTGTGTGTAAAAGTAAGGTACTTATTCGTTTTTATAAATAAAAGCAATGGCTGGACATTGACATATTGATTGTTGTTAGATGGTCTGTTAACTGCTGATTCTCTGAATCCACATCACCTCAGTGAGTAAGACTTGGACTACTTTGCTTTGTTATTCTGAAGGTCCTGTGCTAAATGAGTGGAGTTGGTGCTCAGTTTTAGGCTCAATAGTACTATTAATCCCTTGTACACCAGTAGTAACCACTCTGATTGTCACAATCTCAGACCAGTAACCACTATCTGCCCAGAGGCCTACTGAAAAAGTTCAGACATCATGTCTCAGAAAAAGACATTGGTAATGGAACATATTTTCCTTATAAAGCAGAAGAAACTGAATGACATTCTATTGTACCTTAATGTCAAAATAACACACATGTCACCTGGACCAAGTATCTGGCCTTAATCAAGCAAATAATGCTGAAACTACCATAACAACTTTCCCAAACCACCTGGGTTACATTGACACAAATCTAAATAGGGAAATAAGCAAGCACCACAGTAGATACACTATACAGCAAACATATGACCTAGACCAATGATGAGCGAACAAATTGGGAAATTAAATGAAATATCTACAAAGGAATTTTTCAGTGACCCAGGGCCTCACATTTGCAACACCAACAGTGTCAGTTAGTTAATAGTTCTTTATTCGGCCAATATAGACCATTAACGCACATATAAAAACATAAATATAACATAAAATAAAACTTTTAGTACAAATGTGTTGGTTTCAATAAACAGCATAGAGGACTCGCCCAACAGGAATCTGACAACAAAAACCTCAATTTTGGGTCCGCTATGTTAGCAGGAAGTAATCGGGGCCACCTAAAAACCATCCATCTAGTTTTGTCAATTAAAATTCCATGATGAAAGTTCTTTCGAGTAAGTTGCAATGTTGCACTAGAACGTAGGCTATTGCAAAAATATTTGTATAAAGTGCAAGTGCAGCTTAAGAGTACCAAAAACACAAAGTGCAAACACAGGCCATCCCCTGTCCTGACCCTCAAGTCGCTATCCATGAAAATATAAAATATCACAATATCACAATACAAATGTTAAAACAGTCAAAACAAATGACTTAGTTAGTTAAAGACCCTATAATCATAAAATAGCTTTTTCCTCAGTTTAAGGGCACCGGAAAAGAAACTTGCAACCCCAAACATACCAAGGTGGAAGAGCAGTTGCAAATACAGCAAGGCTGGTCTCACTTGTACAAATTGATTATTTCTTACCAGCGAGAGAATAAATCTTAACCTTAATTTGCAATAAAAATTGCAGAAAAATATATAAAATGTGTAATGTCTTGCTCAGAAAAATTGTCAGAAGAGCATGGTTTTAAATCCTCTAGGGACAGCTAGAAACTAGTGTATTGTATTGAACCTGAACCTTGTCAGTAAAAAACGATGATGAGCGTTATTAACAATCGACAAATGTGGTTCCCCCCGAAGACATGTTTTCTGCAAGATATATTGTTTCACAGTGGGTTTAACCAGTTCCCTTTCCTCTTTCGCATTGCCAACCGGCTAAAAGCATGTTTTTTATATCCTGCATCTCCCTTGGCCATAATGGTCTCGGATTGGTAAACAATTCTAAACAACCCGCACTCTTCAACAACTCCTTGACGTACCCCAACCATGGGATATGCAGTGCCCCCGCAAGTGATCCACAGTCCTCAATCACAAGTTGGTTTAAATTAAGAGTGGGCTAGACCGAATTCTGAGCCATCGCATAATGGGTGCCAAAGCAATAAGATAGGAGATATAACCTAATCCAACCTCCTCATGAGCCATAAATGATGGAATACTAGCGGGAACGGTGAGGAGTCTACGCAGAAATTTATTTTTAACCACCTGTGGCTCTCTCCCACGTAGTTATACCCCCAAACATAACACCCTTAACTAGCCATTGGTATACACTTATCTCGATATACCTTTACTAGGGCTTGCACCAGTTTGGCCCGAGTCTTTCGGCAAAATCCATTGTCACAGCTACTGCCCTCATTAAAATTTTCTTTTTGAGGGATTTTTGTGCAATCCAGGACCCTCTGTCATCGAAACATACCCCCAAATAGGGGCAAGTCGAGACTTTGGTAAGTTCGACCCCTTTACCAAAAAACGTAATCCCAACAGCCTTCCGACAGGCCAATCGTCAGTGTGTGATTCAGTGTAGTTGGTTGACAAATCTAGAGAATCCATAAAATCAACAAAGGCATTCAGGAGATACTGGAGGACCACAGCGGTCCGCGCAAGTTTAGAACCTACCCTGGGAATATCCCTACAAGCAACTGTCAAAACCTCCCCCAAATTATTAATGTATAGGATAAATAGCAGAAATGCCAAAATGCACCCCTGCCTTATCCCTCTCTGTACCCCCCCAGGAGGCAGTCAAGCTGTCATTCTCATCATACCTCGCCTAGGCAGAGAGATTCGAATGGGAGCTGTGTAAAAAAGCCACTAGCTCAGCTTCCATACTCAAATCCAGAAGAAGAGGCCAAAGCTTGGATCTGCTCACCCGGCCGAACGCTGAAGTGAGATCTATAAAAGCCATATGCAGACAACCCCCATTAGCTATAGTGTATTAACCCACAGTCGAATGCAGGTTGACACACTGGTCCAATGTCCCTCTCCCCTGCCTAAAGCCATATTGTTCTTATGGAAAAATAAATAATTATACTTGGTATTAATTACGCACAGTCGCTGATGATTCTGATAGGGTATGTTTGAAACAGAAGCGCACATCCAAGGTTTAATCAGGAGACCAAATATTGCTTTGCACAGAAACATGTTTTTATATTTTGAAAACAAATATTTAGAAAAAAGTGCAAAGGTGTCCCAAGTGAAAAGTGGAACCCACACGGTTTATGTGGAAATAATATGTGACATACAATTGTGGATTCTCAATACAAGAAAATGACCATTTCAAATTACATGATACTAATTACACAGCTCTGTTATATGTATACACACTGGACATGATTAGAATTTACTGATCCTGCGAAAAAAGATCTATTTACAATCTCCCAGAATTTAGTACTGGAGGATATGGGGTTTCTGGTTGGCTAGGGTATACACCTAAGCCAGGCAGAACCCACCACCCTAGTCAGGGTAAGGGAGTTACACACCCAAGATAATCCATGCTCCCCCCCTTGGTAGCCTGGCAGAGCAGTCAGGCTTATCCCAGAGGCAATGTGTAGAGAGCTTGTGCAACACACACACACACCAGTGACACACTAAATACACCACAAAAGAAACTCCACACAGTAGTATTTAAAAATATCTCATATATTGTATATAACACATAGACCACAATCACATAAATCACTTTGCCAACTAGGCAACTGTCATAACATCACAGTTAGTGCAATAAAGTAAATACTTATAGGTTGCACACGTCATAACAATATCATCACTGCGTACATATTATGTAGCTCCTGAAAGAGTGTTCATTATTCTGTCCGTATAAGGTAAGAGCACAACATGCATCATAAATCAAAGCACAAAATGTAGGCTTTTTGGTTATAACCCGAAAAAACACATGAATCATCACGAGTGCAGGCAATGCTAATTAGATCCGCGAAATACACAGGAATCACCAAATAGCATAAGGGGTACATAAACCACAACATACCCCTCTAAGCACATCAGTGCGATCAAGGACCATGGACCACGGCCCTCCTATTAGCAGGGTTTGGGTCAAGACTATGGCTTCCTTGTAAAGAATGTGTTCAAGCCCAAAGTGTAGGCCGCAGGAGCTCCTGCGCGCCTACTATACGAACTACAATAACTTTCCTCATGCAACCCGCGAGCACTCGAGGATAAGTGAATTGTGACCCCTCAGGACCGAGAAATCGATGGTGAACTCATTCAGACCACCTGAGTCACATAGGTAGCAAAGAGAATCTGTAAGATTGATTGCCCCCAGGTACGCTTCAACAGGGGCCTCGTGCGTGATACCAGGAAGCTGAGGGGTAGACAAAATCGGGCCCCCTTGGCCTCCTTGATGACAGCAGAGCCGCCAACGAAGGAGCGCAGGACAGCTGCCAGACACCCCCGGGCCCCACTCACCCGCTTGGCTCCTGGGTGGCGAGAGCAGTCCTCTCGTCTGTGGGGACCCACTCTGGCAGCATGTGGGGTACCGAGCCTGATTCACCTGGTGATGCTCTGGTGGCGGGCCGGGCTGACTGGGCCTCATGTGCCTGACCCGTCCCGGGTTACTTGGCAACACGTCGTTGCACGAAGGTTGCGCTGACCTCACTGGCGACTCCTCTGTTGCTGCGACAATGAGTCTAGTGTGGCTCCATCCACGTTCGAGGGTACCAGCCACAGTCACCGCCGTACTACTTCCCTCCCACGCTACCACAGGGGGGGGACAGGGCAGCACTCCACAGGCTCTTCCCCTACACCGGGCACCACATCCCTCACGCTGCGGGCCGTTTCTCTGCGTGCTTTCTATGGAGTGATCTCTCTGTCGAGCGGTGAGCACACACTAGTTCAGCCAAGGTGAAGAGCTCAGCAAGAGCTGTTCAGGGACTGTTTAAAGGCCAGAAATAAAGCGTTTCTCAGCCTTCATGGAGGAATACAGCGCTCACCACGTGCTGTTTTGAAAATTGTGAGAGAACAGTCCAGACCTTTCTCTGACTCCAGACAGGAGCAGCAACTGCAGGCCAACCCACCCCTACCACAACAGACAGGGTAGCGTGCCTCACACAGCTCTCTAGCTCTCCTTCCAGGTAGGTTCCTTTTAGATCCAGCAAGGATCTGGCAAAGTCTTTTATCTCCCTGGGACTTCCAACAGGAGGCAAGAACACACAAGCCCTTTGAGGCCTTCTGAAGCAGGATACCACAGCAGGGCAAAAAGAGTCAGTCCTTTTCCTCTGCCACAGATAGAAGCAGCAACTGCAGGCCAACCCACCCCTCACACAGAAAATGCAGTGCTCCTCATACAGCTCTTCAGCTCTTCTTGGCAGGGTCCTCTTGTTTCTAGAAATAATTTAAAGTCCTGGGGTTTAAGGTCTCATACTTATACCCAATTTTCTCATTGTTCTCTTTCCTTCAGGATCTCTGATCTCAGTACAAACCAGTTCTCTCCTCCCTGGTCCAGCTTGACCACAGGGGGTGGAAACAGCATTGTGCAAAGGAGGCACAGCCTATTCAGTTGTAGGCCTGGGTGGTGAACTTCGCTCCGTTCGCGGAGTTTGTGGAGTTTTCTGCACTCCGCGGAGTTCGCGGTGTGCAGAAAACTCTGCTTCGCGATGTACAGCGGAGTTTTTTCTCCGCTCGCGAACGGTAAGTTCGCGATCGCGAAAGGTAAGTTTGCGAGCGCGAGCTGCTGCTCGGGTAGAATTTCTACCCGAGCGGCAGGAATACCAGCACAAACTGCAGTTCGCACTGCACTCCGCTACTCACGGAACTTCGCAGAGTTTTTTTGTAACTTCGCGGAGTTCCGCGTAGCAAAACTCTGCGAACTATGCCCAGGGTTATTCAGGTGCGAGCGAAACTCCACCCACCACTCTAAATGCAGACTAGGACTATTCAGCCTGGCTATGAGTCACTCAGGCAAGGCAGGACACACATCAACCCTCTTTGTGACTGTCTAGAGTGAGTGCACATCCCCAGCTCCTATTACTCTAAAACCAGACGGTGAATACACAAACAGGCAGAGGCACACAGAATGGTAAAGCAAAAAAATGGCCACTTTCTAAAAGTGCCATTTTCAAACACACAATTTGAAAACCACCTTTATTAAAGGGTGTGTTTTTAAATTCTATGTTCGAGAGCCTAAACTCCATTCCTCTATCTTGTCCCAATGGAAAGTTACACATGTAAAATGTTACAAGGCAGCTCCCATGTTAGCCTATGAGAAAGGCAGTCTTTCAGTAGTGAAAAACAAAATACACAGTATTTCACTATCAGGACATGTAAAACACACCAGTACATGTCCTACTTTTCACATACACTACACCCTGCCCATGGAGGTATATTGGGCCTACCTGAGGGGTGCCTTACATGTAAGAAAAGGGAGGGTTTGAGCCTGGCAAGTGGGTGCACTTGCCAGGTCAACATGGCAGTTTAAAACTGTGTGCGCAGACACTGTAGTCGCAGGTGAGACACATTTACAGGGCTACTTATGTGGGTGTCACAACCAGTGCTGCAAGTCCACCAGTAGCATTTGATTTACAGGCACTGGCACACTCAGTGCACTTTACTAGGGACTTACCAGTAAATCAAATTTGTCAGGCATGGATAACCAAACAGAATCACCATTTACACAGAGAGCATATGCACTTTAGCACTGATCAGCAGTGGTAAAGTGCCCAGAGTCCTATAGCCAACGAAAACCGGGTTAGAGAAATAGGATGCAAAAGGCAAAAAGTTTGGGGATAAACCTGCAAAAAGGGCCAGGTCTAACAAGTACTGTTAGCTATCACACCGGACTGAAGTAACTCCGCTGAGGCCTGCTCCTTAATTTCCTTTTTTCTTAGCAGCGTTGCTATGCTTTCCTGCATGCCCTATTCGTATCCTCGTCCCTAGGCCGCTGCTGCAGGGCGGACATCAAATTCCTATTTGTCCTGGAACAACTACCATCAAACCACCTTTCTTCTTTCTTGTTCCTGTGTTTGCCATGTGACAAGAGGTTCGAGGCAATCTGCTTGCATAATCTGCTAAAAGCATCCAGAACTGCCACATCCTGCGTACCGCTTTGTAAGCAAAGTGCAATATCGCCCGCATTTACTGTATAAAGATTTTCTAAAAATGCTTCGGGTATCACCCTTTCCCACTTCAACCTCCGGGCCTGGTCCTTGGTGCTGAGGATGCTATTGGGTGGACCTTTTTTCCCCTTGCCATCTATGTCTAAGTCCCATGCCAGGTCCAAAGTTATGGGGTTGTGGTCACTAAAATTATTCCACGTTACTCTCAGAGATTTGACTAAAAAGGCCAGGGGTGCAGATAACATGATGAAATCAATAGTAGAGGAACAACCCCTACCAATAAAAGAAGGAATAACTTCGCTCTCCCCTGTCTGTTCCAGACAGTGCAAGTTGCTGGCCGCCAGGAACTCCTCCATCAAGTTACCTTGCTCCGAATATTCCAAGTGAGTAACCCCAGGAGATACATCTAGGGGTCCTTTTACAAAAACACAGCCTAGCTGACATAGATGTACATTAAAATCACCCAATATTATGACCTTGTAATAAGAGGTCCTTTACTCCCTGTAGTGTTCCAAAAAGCACTGCAGGGCAAGGATGTGTTCTATTTCTGTGTTCCTACCAAAGGAGTTATAAAAGTTCACCACCAGCAAGGGGGGGTTATTTGTGAACACCCACTCAGCTGCCAATAGATTAAGTGAATTATTTTCCACCAAGGCAAGAGTACAGGGGATCTTAATGGAGACTAGAATAAGGCCACCCTTAGCACGCCCGCAGGAGAAGGGCATGCAACTTTAAAAAAAGAGGAAAACCCATCTCTATAAAAAGATTTTTCAGTGTCCCATGTTTTCTGCAAGGCCACAATGTGATTTCCCCCAGGGATTTCCAACCACCTTACGTTGTCCCTTTTAGTCTTCAATCCAGTGATATTCCATGTCATGACTTTCAGTGAGGGGGTGTGGGGACTCGTGGTTTGAGACTAGACCTGGCAAAATAAACCTTCTGCCAGGCCTAAACCTTCCTTTTTAATATTTATAGGTCAACCCCAAGGCAGGCCCTAAATGCCCATAGAGCAGGGTCCATGGTATACAAAAACTAGGATGCATATTTACGTTTTATATGTCCTGGCAGTGAAACATCTCCAATGTCGTTTATTGCCGTGGCAAGGCTGGCCCTCCCATAGAAAAGCACTGGGTTACATTAGAATGCCTTATAACGCATAACTTCAACTTTGGAATAGATAGAACAATTATTAAAGGACTCAAATTATCAGTAATTTAAAATCCAATCAAATGGTTGTTGGATTTGAACCTACTATTTTGAAAATGCCACTTTTAGAAACTTGCTACAACAACAAATGATGGACGGAATGCTGAATGAATCAAACATTCACTCCCAGTCAAGAGATCTGGGTTAAATTTATCGTTCTTATGCTCAGCATGCCACCCCAGTTTGGACCCAGCCATATGCAAATCAGTCTTGACCCTGCTCCTCATGGGAACAGTCCAGCCCGAACTGCCAAGCCAGGACCTCCCTGGACCGGAAACAAGCATCCTGGGACCGTTTTCGGGCTAACACCCCTCTTCACCCAGGCTAGCTTGAATCTAGTGGAAAGTTGTCATTTTCCTGCCAAAATCCTCTAGTAGAATTTTCAGAGTTAATCCTCAACTGTCACATGGCAGCCTGCTGGCCCCCTGCAAGGAGGTGTGAATGGCTCCCATGAAATGGAACAAAAGAGGCCGTGGGTGGGAGGACGTCTGACCTCCTTCTGACAGGATGGCTTCGGGGGGGGGTGCCCACAAACTGCACAAGCTTCAAAGGGGCATCCCATGTCACAGGAAGATGTCATTCACACCTAGGCCTGCCCTTACCATTGTCCAAGTAGCCAGAGTGGCAACAGTCCCAGTGGGATTGTCCAAGTAGCTGGATTGGCACCAATCCCAGTTTGTGTGAGTGGGGGGGGGTTCAAAACTGGTTTCCAGGGGAGTTTCGAATTTCCCTCAACACACTTCAGAGATGTTCACAGAGCTCTGCCCAAGGGAAGAAAGGTTCTGCAATGTTGAAAGAACAGTGCACTGTGGGATTGGTTAGGGCCAAACCCCAGGAAGTGATGTCAAAGTGGGCAGGGTTGCCCCTGGGAAATGTTTCTTGATTGGTCAGGCAGTCTTCCCTACCCACAAGGTAGTGGCGGGCATAAATGCAGCACCCCTGGGTACCTTCTTCAGAACACTTCTGGACCTGTTGAAGACAGAAGAAGGACTGTACCTGCTGTTTAACTTGTGTAAAGAGACCCCAAGAGCTGGACCTGCTCCCCACTTGTACCCAGGACAGAATAGTGGACTCCAGGTTGGCTATCCTCCTGTTAAGCTCACAAAACACAAAAGCTGCAAGAAGCCCAAAACACTTTGGAGTCCAGCTGATCAGT
Organism: Calotriton arnoldi; assembly: GCA_963921515.1. Taxonomy (NCBI): domain Eukaryota; kingdom Metazoa; phylum Chordata; class Amphibia; order Caudata; family Salamandridae; genus Calotriton; species Calotriton arnoldi. Next base: position 4,549,733 of record CAWUFW010000123.1, on the reverse strand, counting down.
TCCAGTTGGATTTGCTCTAGACCCTGCAGGTGGTTTATCGGAGATTGAGTCTTAACCCCCAAATGGTGCTCAAAAGGTCCTGGACCCTTGGCTTGTGTTAGAGTGTGCTCATTCCCCTTTCCAGATTTCCCGAGCCATAGCTGCCGATGTCGAATTGCCGGTCACTCTCAACTTGCTGGTTTGCACCTCTGAAAGAATCCTGACTTCCAGAAAAGTTGCTAAGTCCAAACGTAGAGGACTTCACTGAGACCAATGCCGAGCAGCACGACTTTGTCTGCTTTGAGTTTTGCCGCCTTCAACGTTGAGAGCCTCAAACTTCCCACCAAGGACCATGCTTCAGCCGGCCACTGGGGGCAAGCCCCTCTTAGGATCCAACCTGCATCCCGACCCACCAACGATCCTGTCGACAAGGACTTTCTCCAGAAAAAAGACTAATTTCAAAGTTAAACTTTGGACGAACCTAGTCCCTGTATCCGACCTGCACTCCATTGAGGTCGGCCTTAGCTTTTGACTTTGACCCGGTCTAGCATGACAAGAAACCCGCGATTGGCGCTTTGTGCTTTTTGGCGCTCTAAATATTTAAATCTTCCAAAAATCATCTCTTCAGTTCTCTACATCTGATTTTTGTTGTTTTGTCTCTACTTGCTCATTAAAACTTACTCCATTTTTATAACCTGTTGTAGGATTTTATAGTGTATTGTTTGCAGCTTTTTAACTGTTTTCGTAATGCCAAATGCTTTACACATTTCTCCTACGTTAAGACTGAGTGCTCTGTGCTACAGTTACCAAGGGTTGAGCTCAGGTTTAAATTATTGAGACGTAACTGGATCTAGTAAGGAATAGGGACATCATTACTTAAAAAGGACTACCATCCACTTCAATTAATAATCCGCTTTCTCACACTGGAAAAATGGGAATCAAAACAAACTTGAATTACTTGAATTTTGATGTGATTCTGGGTTTGCTGTACTTTCAGATTTTTAGTGGTTCAAACCATAATTATGACTCCCCAACTTTGCATATAAACGTAAAACATTTTTTCTACAGCTATTGGAATGCCAGTTTTAGGGATCAAACTCAAATAAACTTGAAATTATTTTATGTAATTATATATAATATAATTTAAAACTGTTCGACCTCTAGGGAGATAGGTTTAATGTGCCCTTAAACATCCTCAAGAGATCCGAGAAGCCAAACTCCCTAAAAGCCAATTCAACCCAAGATTGCTCCCTACAGATGGTAAATTTAGAAACTCAGATAGGTAATTTCAGGAGCAGCATTTTAAAAATGTATACAGTTAGGGGGGCCATTGGGACATCAGCCCACCTGGCACAGTAATACCCACCTGTCTGGCAAGGAACTCTATGCCTTTCGTGCAGCCGCGGGTGCGGGGCTGCAATGAAGATACTGATAAATGCGGAGCAGGTACATGTTTATTTCACCCTCTGGGCATTCTTCTTTTGTTCTCTAAAACAAACTCCCAAAGCAGAAGTTTGTTAAAAAAATGTTGATTTCCCTACACAGAACCCACATACCTTGCAAGGTAACCAGCAGGAAAGTCCAGTGATGGTTGCCCCATTCTACATGGGCGAGGTGACCTTGCTGCCCTCAGGCCGATGAACCACCAGCTTTAAGGCTTCCAGTGGCGGAGTCAGCTCAGGCTCCACGGCCCGATATACTGTGGCTCCCCCGCCTCTAAATGACGGAGGGGAACTGCTAGTTCGACAAGCAGGGCATCTGCTGGATCAGAGGGATCCTGTTGGAGGATAGATGGAAAGATGAAAATTGCATTCAGCTGAATTTGAGTTTGGAGATTGGGAAAGCAAATGTGATATCTTTCCTGGAATGAGATGAAGAGCTGCACAGAGACCTAATTTAAGTAACTGCCTGAAAACAGGTTTGGGCGTTCACAGGTGCATGGCGTGCGCATCCTGATTTGCATCCTTGCGTAATTAAAAATTCTCCACGTGCTTGCACAAATTGATTAACATTTACTTGTTCTTGCAAGTACCCTCTTGTCGTGAACAAAAAGTAATGTACGGTTTGCATAAAAATACATCTCCATGATAACATGGCTGCTGGGCGGACAGAGTCCTGGTATTCCCAGTGAGCCTCTGTGCCCGCTAGTTATTCAGACATTGGTTCATCAGTCTACAGGGGCCAGACACGTAGCAGGGCCTGGGCCTGCAGCTTGCATATAGCATTTCTAGTACCTACAAAATGCCCACATAGCTTATTGGTTAATCTGGATTTGTCCTATTTTGTGGCCATCACGTACATTTGTGCTGCACACTATTGTGCAAAACTTATACTCTAAAAATGTAATAAATTGAGGGGCATATTAGCAAGGCGATTATCGCCACTTTAGCGGGACTTTTCCCGCTAAAGCGGCGATAATATTATCGCCTTATCAACAAGCTGTCGCTAACTGCTGTTAGCGACAGCTTGTAGGCGATAGCGACCGGGTTGGGTGCCGCTTTGCATGCCAGCGATATTTATCGCTAATGGCATGCAAAGTAGGCGTTCCCCACCTAACAGCGACTGGAAACAGTCGCTGAGGTCGCTAACGCCTATCAGCGAGGCAGGGGCGGTGATTAGCGAACCAGCGCTAAACACGTTTAGCGCTGGTTTGCTAACACCTGGTCCTACCCTGATTTAGCCATGTAATCCAATGAGAGGTGGATTACATGGCTAAGTCCCCCTCGCACTATCAGCAAGCAGAACTGGGGAACAGTGTGAATATCGCCTGTTTTCAGGCGATATTCACACTGTTCTCCAAGGTTTCTATCGCTTTGGAGATTAGCATTGCTGATTGCACGCTAACTCCGCGATAGAAACCGGCGATGCCTGGCGATAATTATCCAAGCGCTAATTGCGCTTTGCGATAATTATCGCCAGGCATTGCTAATATGCCCCTTAGTCCCATGTGCCGAGGACCTGATTGGTTGTCTCACCATTTTGATGTTGTGGCCCCAGAACGCCATTTAAAACGTGTATCTTCAAATTCAGTTGCCTCCAAGACATAAGAAGAATGGGGGTCCGCTGAATTCTCTAATGATCCCAGTAGTGGATGGGTATCGGGCTGGGCAAAAAGCAAAGATGGACATCGGCAAAGAAATCAAGGGGCATATTAGCAAGACCGGCGATAAAATTATCGCCGTTTTAGCGGCAGGAAACTGCCGCTAAAACGGCGATAATGGGCTTGCTAATATGCGTTATAGAATTCCAATAGAAGCCCAGGTTAGATGTCCTGCACATCTAACCTGGGCTTCTATTGAATTCCATAACGCATATTAGCAAGCCCATTATCGCCGTTTTAGCGGCAGTTTCCTGCCGCTAAAACGGCGATAATTTTATCGCCGGTCTTGCTAATATGCCCCCATATCTCCAGGGAATGAGAGAGTGGCACACTTAGGCAAATTTATTGTTCAAATTCTAAGCTATAGGTCTGAAATCAACCGATGTGTTTGGAAAAAGCATAAACCAGCAGTATACAGAGGGAAGGGATAGGGGTATCTATATATTATAAAGAGAAGCTGTAGTGAACAAAAGGCTGCCAAGAAATTAAATTGCTTTTCTTAACCTCTGACAGCTAAGGCTTCTTAAATGCTACCATTTGACGTAGGGAAACAACAACACTGTGGCTTTAGACCCATGTTTGTTTTGGCATGGCCACAGATGTCAGGTTTTTGTAGACGTGTTTGAATAAAGTATACGCATGGGCGACCAGGAAAACTACCAATGCAGGTGGAATGTTCAGCAAATACTTGAAGAAGGATCTTCAGTTTGATGGAGGGACTGTGTGGAACTGAGTTAATTGTACTAAGTCTGTCACTGGTCCAAGGAGGCTTAGTAGATCACAGCTAGCCTATTGTATTGGTCCTAGGCCAGCAACTGTAACCAGGCAGGAATTGATAAATTGGCAGCAGGGGTCAATACGACGTGTTGCCTTTTAGATGCACTGGTCTTCATTTGGTTTCACCTTGACTACTTTACTTATGTAATGTTCATGACACAAGTTTTATAGAATACAACCGAATGAGGGAGAAACCAAAGGCTGACAATTATATTTGTTAAAAACAAGTTTCACAGTTGCTAATAGAATGAGAGTATTATATTGTATACTAGTCTCAAACTGAGGGAGGAGATGCCAATGGAAGGGCTCTCTGTGAAGGAATATGGGACCCTACAGATGACAAGTTGAACCTGAAATGTGTGGTCAGATACTTTTCCCTTTGTGTTCACTAGGGAGACGCCTTTTCCCTTACAAGTGACCACATTGTACCCAGGATGACCAATCTAATCTAAATGACTAACCTGCTTGGCTTATTAAAACAGGAAAGCAATGATACCACCAAATGAAACAGATGACCAGTTTAGTTTAGACTAGATGGAGTTGATGATGAAGTGTAACAGGGAGTCCAATAGTTCAACTTGGAATAGCTACAGTTTTCTAAGAAGCTCTGTTTCCTTGTAATAATTATTTAGCAAAAAAGCAGCCTGAACACCAACTATAATAAAAAGTAAAATAATTTCTGTTTAATATAATATTATATTAATTATTATTATTATAAACACAAAGTGTAAAAAGAAAGGCCTAAAATAGTCCCATATATCCTTACCCACCTGTCCGATTTCCCTGGAAAAAGTTAGTAATTACTCAAAACCCAAAGAAGAAAATAAGAACTTTAACAAAAATCCTGAGAAGAAAATAAGAACTTTAACATTCCTAGCAAACATTTATGTATTTACTATCTTATTTGTGCATTTGAGCAACAGGAGCGATTTCGACAAGAAATACTTTGCACGAGTGACAGCAATGTGGTACATAAGGTCACATGCAGCTAGGGTATTAAATACTAAGGGGCTTATTTACAAGCCCCTTGCGCCACTTTTGCGTCATTTTTAACATGGGAAAAGTGACGCAAAAGTGGCGCAAAGGGCTTGTAAATCTGCCCCGTCACTTTTCCCATGTTAAAGCCCCCTATAAGCCCCTGTGGGGCAGATTTACAAGCCCCTTGTGCCACTTTTGCGTCATTTTTAACATGGGAAAAGTGACGCAAAAGTGGCGAAAGGGGCTTGTAAATCTGCCCCCAAGTGTTTTGTGGGGTTTCATACAAGGTGAAATAACACCTGAGTGAACCTACTAAATGTAATTAGATTAGTTGTGGCTGCTTTCCAGGTTTATTAGAAGTGTGTGTCCCATTCGTTTCCCTTTGGTTTCTGACAAGCAGCGAATTTGGTGACAATAGTTAGAGATTGGGGTCTACTTAGGAAAATTGTGAAAGGTCGTCGCGGTGAACCTTAACATTTTGCTCAATGGTAAGAATGAATAGTGAGGGAGGCTGACCAGTAAGCTGCTACAATAATCTAATTTGTGCAGGACAAATGCACCATAGTAGAGTTTTAACCTTGTGTTTAATTACTGTTGAGGATTTTGTACCTGGTGACAGTAGCAGGATAAAGGATTCAATGCTCATAGTTGGGTTGAATTTTAAACCTAAATTTCTGGTCAAAGGTGTTTTTGTACTAGTGCAATGAAATTTCAAGAAATATGCATAATTATGTGTAATTTGCAAGAGCATTTTGAATATTTCACAAGAAATTTAAAATTTACCCATCTTTAGGACTTAGGCTGCTTCGCCTTAGAAAGGGTCTCCCCCAGAGGCAAACTACAGAGCAGACTTATTTATTAGGATTGGATAAGGTCCCCTCAGATACAAACTATAGCACAAGCTGAGAATATTCAGACTACTTGACCCTGTAAGCTGCCCAGCAAGTTGCAAGAAGAAGCGTACATAAGTAAGAGGCTTACGGGAAGTTAAATGGAAGAGGTCTTAATGGACTGGGGCAAGAGTTTTACTATCTGCTGGGAAATTCTACTTAGCTCGGTATGCTGCTCATCAAATGTGCCATGCGTTGTATTTTCTCCTTCTACCTCTTTGTATCTCATAACTCTGAACTCAAGTGGCGGATCAAGACTTGAGCAGAGTTGGATGCTGCTCATTTAAATGACCTATACAATATCAATCAATCAAGTGGCTTATAAAGCGCGACTACTCACCCGTAAGGATCTCAAGGTGCTGGGGGGGGGGGGGGGGTAGGAGGGTGGCTCCAGATCTGTCGAAAGGCACCGTGGTTCAGTCGAAAAACCAGGTCTTGAGGTCCTTCCTGAATTGGGGCAGTGATGGTGATTGCCTTAGGGGGAGAGGCAGGGTGTTCCAGGCCTTTGCTGCGAGGTAGGAGAAGGATCTTCCACCGGCCGTGGTCTTGCGGAAACGTGGGAGGGCGGCTAGCGCCAGTTGAGCGGAGCGGAGGTCTCTAGTGGGTGCGTGGAATGAGAGGCAGTGGTTGAGGTATGCAGTTCGCATGTCGTGTAGGGCTTTGTAGGCGTATGTGAGGAGCTTGAAGGTGATCCTTTTGTTGACTGGGAGCCGGGGGAGGTCTCTCAGGTGGCTGGTGATGTGGCTGCGGCGGGGGATTTTGAGGATGAGTCTGGGGGAGGCGTTCTGGATGCTTTTCAATTTCTTGAGGAGTTTCTGGGTGATGCCGGCGTAGAGTGCGTTGCCGTAGTCGAGTCTGTTGCTGATGAGTGCATGGGTGACCGTCTTTCTGGACTCCGTGGGGATCCACTTGAAGATCTTTCGGAGCAGGCGTAGCATTTGGAAGCAAGATGATGAGACGTCGTTGATCTGGCGGTTTATGGTGAGCGAGGAGTCCAAGATGATGCCGAGATTTCTTGCATGCATAGTCTGTGGGTGTGGATGGAGGTTCAAGATCTGCAGGCCACCAGGAGTTGTCCCAAGCAGAGGGTCTTCGGTCTTCTCTGAATTTAGCTTGAGGCAGCTGTCCTTCGTCCAGGTGGCGACAGCCTTCATCCTGTCATGGAAGTTTCTCTTGGCGACTGTGGGATCATTGGTGAGGGAGAGGATCAGCTGGGTGTTGTCGGCGTAGGAGACGATGTTGAGTCCATGCTTCCTGACGATGGCTGTGAGCGGGGTCATGTAGATGTTGAAGAGAGTGGGGCTCAGGGAGGAGCCCCATCCCACTCTGCGGATTTCTGTGGGTTCCGAGAGGAACGGTGATAGCCTGACTCTCTGTGTTCAGCCGGTGAGAAAGGAACGGATCCATTCCAGGGCATTTTCACAGATGCCGGCGTCGTGGAGTCTTGTGCATAGGGTGCGGTGGGAGACGGTGGTGAAGGCTGCTGAGAGGTCCAGGAGAATGAGGGCTGCAGTTTTGCCTCGGTCAAGGAGAGTGCGGACGTCGTCATCTGTGGCGGCGAGGGTGGTCTCCGTACTGTGATTGCTTCATATGCCGGATTGCAAGTGGGCCAGGATGTGGTTCCCCTCGATTAACTCGGGAAGTTAGGCATTGAATGCTTTCTCAATGACCTTGGCTGGAAAGGGGAGCAGAGAGATGGCTCTGAAGTTCTTGAGGTCCTTTGGGTTGGCAGAGGGTTTCTTCAGCAAGGGGTTGGTCTCTGCGTGTTTCCAGTCTTCCGCGAATGTGGTGGAGTTGATGGAGCAGTTGATAGTGTGGCAGAGTTTGAGGGCTATGGAGGTGCCGGCTCTGTTTAAGATGTGGTGCGGGCAGGGGTCCGAGAGTGAACCTGAGTGGATGCTCTTCATGACCTTGAGGGTGTCGTCAGTGGTCAGGGGAGTCCAACTGATCAGGGTCTGCTGGGATCTGGTGTCATTGGGTGCGGTGGTTGCGAGTGGGGTGAGAGGGTCTTGGGTATTGAGGTTGTTGAAGCTGTCATAAAGCTCCTTAATCTTGGGGTGGAAGAAGGCGCTGAGGTTGTTGAAAAGGTCTTGGGAGGGTGGGATGTCTGCTGTCCCTGTGCTGGGTTTGGCGAAATCTTTGACCACGGTGAACAGTTCCTTGCTATTGTGTGCGTTGGCGTTGATCCTTTCTTTTAGGGCCTCTTTCTCTGTTGTTCTGATCGGGTGATGATGTGCGGTGACAGCAGTTTTGAAGGCTGAGCAGTCTTCCACGGTCTTGCTGATCCTCCATCTCTTTTCGAGCCACCTACAGGAGCATCTGGACTCATGCAGGGCAGGGGAGAACAAACTGGCTTTTTTGGAGTGTGGTTCGCCTGACACTTTCTTGATAGGAGCCAGTGCGTCGGCGCAGTTGGAGATCCATTAGTGGAGGTTATGAGCTGAGGTATTAGTGTCTGCAGAAGACGGAGGTGGGGTGTTGCTAAGGGAGGTGACCTTGTTCCAGCTTCTGCGAGGGTAGCGGTGGGTGTGGTGGTGTACGGTGGGTTTGGTGAAGGAGAAGTGGACGCAGCGGTGGTAGGTCCAAGGCAGCTCAGGGGTGTGGCTGAAGGAGACGTTATCGCTGGTGTGGAGAAGATGGGGTCGAATTTGTGTTCTGCTGAGTGGGTTGGAGAGGTAACCCATTGTCTGAGTCCGACGGCGGCGAGGTTTTCCAGCAGGGACAATGCATTCTTGTCGTTGGGGTTGTCCACATGAAAGTTGAGGTTGCCGAGGAAGATGTAGTCAGAGGAGGCGAGAACATGGGGTGCGATGAAGTCGAGGATGGAGTTGCTGAAGGGTGGACGGGGTCCGGGAGGTCTATAGATGAGGGTGCAATGGAGGGTGGTGTTCGGGTTCGTCTGAACCTGGAAGTGAAGGTGCTCCATGTTGGTTGCGTAGTCGTCTCAGTGGGTGGTGAGGTGGAGGGTGCTTTTGTGTACGATGGCGATGCCTCCACACGGTTTGTTGATGCAGTCCTTGTGAATCCATCCTCTCCACGTGAATGTGGGTTTCCCTCAGATCAGATGGTTAATGTTCCATTGACCACCATGTCTTAGGAGTTATCTACAGAGCTACTTCCTAGAGTAGGAGATTACTGGCTGGCTTCCAGTGGTGATAACTTGCTTATTACACAGGTGATCATGGAAGAGCTTGCCTTCACCTATTCATGATCTGGCATTAAATTGCCCAAAGGCGTGTGGTTCCCCAAAGTACAGTGAAGGTGGTGGTGTACAAGCACAAGGTGATAGACTCTGCATCAATGTAGGAAATCAGATATCTGATGCCAACCAAGCTCCAATAGGCTGTATCATATCAACAATAACAGCATTTTTTTTTACAGACGCTGGGGTCTCCAAACACTGTGGTAAGAAGTTTTATTCTTACACAAATAAAGTATACTTACTTGATCAATGGAAGGTGGGTTCCGTCTTGCTGAGATTCACACCTACTGCCCCGCAGCTGACCCACCAATCCCTGCAATGGGTTCGTCAACACACTGAGCTATCCTAGCACACTTTGTGGTGGCATATAGGTCCTCGAATTTTCTTTGCATTGACCTACTTTAGGGTTCAAATGTTTTATACTTCAGGGAAGGTCAGAAAAACATGGCTTTAACATAACAAACATGGCTCTACAGTGATATGTGTGTTCACTAAAGAAATATTATTTCTAGCACCAAGAAGCCCTTGGGTGTACGTCAATGGTAACTTAGACTGCACCAGAGTTTGCAGAGATCCAAATGCACACCCCCAAATAAACCAGAAGAGTCTTCATTGATGAAACCCTTCAAAGAATTTGGAAGTTGGAATCTCATGAAACTGAGTGCAAAAGCCACCTCATAGTCTCCTTGGTACTTCTCATGACTGGACAGAGGTTAGGATTTTGTTCGGCTGAAGCGCTACATTTTGACCTCGACCATTCTGAGGAGAGAGTTAGTTCTGTGGAATTCACTTTATAAATGCTATTAGTCACTCACTCACATATTGAGAGGGCCGTTTACAAGTTTCCATAGATTTGCATTGCTTCATTGTAGGCTGAGGGCCTCCTTTAGGGACGGGTAATATTAGGGCATCTGCCAAAAATCAGCAGAAGTCCCATCCCTTCTCCTCATGGTTGCTCTCTAGGAAGTAAGTGGACGACTAAGTTGATGACAGTGGAGCCTCCACCAGATTGCTCTTGGAAGCCCCTTGGCAATGGGCCATCTGCTGAGAACTGTAGGTTCCATTGCATTGGATGGTCTGCTTAATACACGTAGGTCTTCCAAAGCTGCCTAATAATGCATTGGACCAGCACGCAAAGCCTGGAGTTCCTTGGCAACAAAAATAGAACATAGCCCATGATGTGCTGAAAGAAATCTCCCACTTTGCAATGGATATTGATTTAAAAAACAAATCCACACTTTGGGGGCAACTCTTTGAAAAACAAGAAAAAAATGCAAAACTACCTTGTTGGCAAAGACCATATCGCATGATCTTAAATTACCGCCTAAGCAAAAAGTAAAAATGGGCTTTTAACGCATGCAAAAATAAAATTTAATAAAAAATAATATTTGCACGTTTGAATCCACATTTATTAGGTTTCGCCTGAGGCAAAGTATGCTTTGCAAAAAAATGTAAAAAGCTTAAAATAGGCTTAGAGCCCGCCCATTACGTACCATTGGTTGGCTTCAACGTCACCCTTGTTTCCTTACTTCTTATTGGTCAGCTCCTCCTGCTTGCCTGCTGCTTTCTCCAGTGTTGTTCCTCGAGTGTTGGAATTTCACCAGAAGGGATAACTCCAGCAGAATTCCACCACCTGCCTTTCTGTGTCTCAAGGCACAGAATCGGGTTCACAAACTCTGGATCTGATAATTCTGGGTCTGAAGACACCAGACTCGTCTACATGTTGCAGGAGAAGTGCTGTGGACAGCCACACAGTCCAGACCACAGCATTACAGTGGAACAGTCTGGGCTCACCCCAGTCAGGCTGAAGCCTGCCCTACCCCGGGACCCCCCTAGTAACCCCTCACCAGCCCTCCTGCTGATTCTTTCCACATGCTCTGAACAGGCAGAAAATGCCAGCGGTTTTCTCACTAGAATCGTGAAGAAGAGCAAGAAAAAAGACCCGGCATTAGTGGGTCTGTGTAGTTTTCCCCATTCCAGGGAGAAAATCTGCAATTACGGGAATTTTATGCACGGGTACGGTACTGGCTGAAATGGGAGATTACGGTCCACCAGGATCCCTGCGCCAAATTCCGGCACATACACAATGAGGCCCTAAATCACATACGAAAGACAAATAATAATCTTTTATGGCCACATTATGTGTTAAGGACACTTTTAGCTGAACATACCATAGGAATTGTGAAGATAACAGTGCTTAATTTGAGCCGGTGGTTTCCCGTGCTCAGCACCGGCACTTAATTATCAACAACGGCGCTTTCCACGAGCACCACCATTCATTTATGGTGGGCACAAGGAGAGTCCGTGATTTGCCCAGAATCACAGGATGTTGAGCGGACACCGAGACTCGAACCTGGTTCCCCAGCTCCGAAGTTGGCAGCACTGGCCGTTACCCCACATCCTCTCCCCACTTTCATGGTAAGTAGTGGGTTCTGTTTTAGGGGGCATTAACAGGAGAAATGGGCTGGTGCAAGCTGCCTCCTGACGAGAGCCGTGACACTTATTTGTTTTTACAAATCGACCACTGGAGAATGACTAAGTGTATTGAACACACTGCTGACATCTGCTGAGATATGCAGGTCACGAGCTCACATCCTGACAAGGCCAACTTAGTCTTCCATCCTTCAGAGGTAACTGAATTGAGTGCCATTAAATTAGATAGTAATAGCACCTGTTATTAACAACACTTCTCATCGCATGATTCCTCTATATACAGTTTAATAAAACAGTCCCAGGTCACACAGTTTCCTTGCATACCAAAATAGGGACTTGATACTTGGTAAACCTTCACAAAGTCCTGTTTTCCAACTGACAGCAATAAGCATGCTGGGAGTGGTAGTTTCCAGGGGGCGCAGTGAGCGGTCATTAATGCAGCAGGTGCAGTGCTTTAAATGGGCCGGTACTCACCGGTACTGAGTACCGGCACTTCCAAATTTTCTAGCCGTCAGTACCGGCACTTTTCTTTAGTCAGGGAGAGTACCGGTACCCTGATTGATGGCATGGCAGGCTCAGGTTCGGTATCTCCTCCAACGCAGGACAGATGCCGCTCTGCTTCCGGATCTCACAATCGTACTGAGTCTCTGAAGTAGACTTTTGCAGGGACGCTGCTAAAGTCCAGAGGCGCCTCTTTGAATTTCCCCACACTGCAGGGGTTTGAGAGGGCTTGCATCACGCTGTGATTAACAGTGCAGGGTCTAAGCAGACCCTGCACTGTTAATTAGGCGTGCAACGACCATCCAGGAGAAAGTGCTTTAGCCCCTCCCCTCCTCCCCCCCAGCCCCCTCTCCGTCAAGTGCGTGAAATGGCCTGGGCTGGGGCTGCGGTCAGTAATTTAGTCCCATTTAGGGTATTGCACTGGCTTTACTAAAAGAGTGGCAGTGCAGCGCAATCCTACACCTTCCCCAAAGCCGGTTTTCCATTCATGCTTGTTTTTTTCAGCGCAGGAGCTGCTTCCCTTTGTGTGCCCCTCCAACACTAATGGCTGCATTTACATAACAGCGAGGGATCCCTGGGTGTGAAGGTAGCCCTGCCCAAAGAGCAATGAATAGCAAGGACCGCTGCAGCACTCCAGGAATGAGCTCCCATGACAACCGACAATGGGTCTTGTTGGGGGAAAACGAGATGAACATAGAAGGAAGGGGGAGGGAGGAATGTAAAAAAGTGAGGTGACAGGTGAAGTTAGGATTGACACTTTTTTCAGATTAAAAATACCAGATATTTGTTCAGTTCTGAAATCGGGGCTTAGAAATGGCATTTTAACACAAATTTGTGTAAAGTTAAAAATCTGTATTTCTTGTTAACTTAAATAAATATATATATATATATATATATATATATATATATATATATATATATATATATATATATATATCGCCACACTCCGCTTCACACTTCTCCTTGCTCGGAAAAAGACGGACGACGAACCCAGATTTGGTGCATTCAGGTGTTTATTTCAGTGCGCCACCATTGCTGCCATAAATATATATATATATTTATCACGCTCCTATCTCCAAAAGGAAATTCCGTGCACTCTCGGGGTTCTTTGATAGCTTTATTCAGCGAGGACACGTTTCGGCGTTTAGCCTTCTTCCAGTTCGCATTACAATTGAAACATCACCAGCATTGCACTTTTTAAATTACAAAAATCCACCTCATTGGATGAGGGAATCATTGGAAACAAAGAGAGGACTACCATTTTTATGTATTCCAGACCAATGTCCAGTTCCCTTAGATCCGATGTATCCAGATCTCTCAGTCACTCAGCGGGACCATCGCGATCTTCAAAATCCCCGTCTGCATGACAATAAACCTGCCCGCTGCGGCGCACTCGCTGTGAATGTTTCCATAGATGGGTAAGTTTCAAGCAGTTCTCCCTTGTACTCAAAAAAGTGCACTGTTGCTCCTTAAATGTCACAAATTGACAACCCCTCGCCAAACCACGGCAGTTTCCAAACACATGCCGCAGGAGTCAGTCATATGGCGCTGCTCCAGCAATTTAAATAATTGCCGATCCTTATCGACGGTAGTGCTCTCCATCTGCCATGGCGGTGCAATCAGCCTGTTAAACACTCTGCTCCTTGTTCCACCAAAAGGCTACGGCTGTACTCTTCAAGGCAGGTGCACTGGTACACGGTGGTGAGTCTGTGTAAATAAATCACGCTCCTATCTCCAAAAGGAAATTCCGTACCCTCTCGGGGTTCTTTGATAGCTTTATTCAGCGAGGACGCGTTTCGGCGTTTAGCCTTCTTCCAGCTCGCATTACAATTGAAACATCGCCAGCATTGCACTTTTTAAATTACAAAAATCCACCTCATACATATATATATATATATATATACATATATATATATATATATCCGACCAGAATGACGCTCCTTCTGAGTCATCGGGGACCCGTGGAGAGTGGCGCGTGTGCCGGCGGAGCACACCGGCGTGACTATTTCAGACAAGACTTCGAGTAAACGCGCTCTCAGAAAGGAAGGACGCTGTGTCAGTAATCCACCGCTGTTTATTCACTGTTTGGCTTTCATGTTGTGTAATGAGTTAACCTGTTTTGTTTGCATAAACACATTTCTCGTGTTTTAATATGTGCTGCAACTGGTATAGAAGTCATTATGTATCATCATGGCTTGCCCTTCGCCCCGCCCCTAGCCCCGCCCACTTGCCACACCTCTAGCTCATTTTAATGAATACCTGCACTTATTTTTTTCCCATTTAAAGCACTGAGCAGGTGCAGTGGGGTCCAAGGGCGTGAGGGCCCACTGGACTTTAATTCTGTTTGTCTTTTACTGCCCAGTTGAGGTTAAAGGGCCCATGTTTCTTGTTGCGTTAGGGACCCTGCAATGCTTGCTTGATAGCCACCAGCACCTTTTCCATAAAACTACAAGTCCCAGCCAGGGTTGGATACGGATCAAAAATCGGCCCGGGCACACCAAAAAAAAGTGGCCCACATTTCCGTATTGCACTTCCGCAAAACACTGCTTCAGCGAAGTTGTATGAAAAGAAAGGGGGTGGGGGGCATGTTTTATTAACTTCACTTAGATTTTTTTTTAAATGCACAGATTAGTTCACACTGCTGAGCCACACATGAATGCAAGTGAGACCACTTCTGCTCAGGCCCCCTGCCCCCGCTCAATCAGCATACATTAATGGGCCGGCACAGCGAGAGAAAGGGAGTGATACCTCTGCCCATCTGCCTCTAGAAAGGCCACTCAGGCACCGACTGGGCCGCTGGCGGCATCCTACCAGCACAGACAGCCCCCAGTGTGCCCAAAAAAGCAGCCCACAGCTGGCACTCAGCTACCGGCCCTTCGGCCATTTCCGGAGTGCCCGCGTTACCAATCCGACCCTGGTCCCAGCATGCTAAGTGCTCCTGGCAGAAGAACCAAGGGGCATATTATCAAGAACGGCGTTAAAATTATCGCCGGTTTAGCGGCAGAAAACTGCCGCTAAAGCGGCGATAATGGCCTTGATAATATGCCCTGGAGAATTCCAATAGAAGCCCATGTTCACACCAGAACATGGACTTCTATTGGAATTCTCCAGGGCATATTATCAAGCCCATTATCGCCGCTTTAAACCGGTGAATAATTTTTAACGCCGTTCTTGATAATATGTCCCCAAGATGGCTGCAAGACACCTTCCTGACATTTACCTAGTTGTTAGATGCGCTTTTTCAGTTGGAACAGACAGTAGGTGTCAAAAGGATGCTATAATTTTACCTATGTGAGGCAGAGGTGAAAGACTCTCTATCCTGGTGCCAAACCATGAAACTGGCCAGACCCAATAACCAAGCTGCAGCGTTTGCAACAGGAGCCAAGTGTCTGCACCTACATAAAGCGGTATATTTTGGGACGGTTTTGGTGTGGACCGCAAGACGCAGCTCTCCCTCCGAGACTTCCCACGGTATCCCATGACTCGCCTGTCCCCACCACGCCCACCCCCAGTCTGTCACGCGGCGCCCCGCCGCTCTCCTCCAGCTGTTTCAAGTTGTTGGGTGGACAAAGCATCGAAAGAAAGAAGAGAAAAGGGCCAGTAACATCCTCCGTGACTCAGGCTCAGACAGACGCCAGAGTGTACGGCGGGGCCCGGACGGGGATTCCCGGCGGGAGTTTGAGGCCCGGGTGGAGCATCCGAAGGGACAGCGCTCGCCACCGCGTCGACCGCTCCCAAACCTACGTAAACAGAAGTAAAGTGAACAGATCGGCCCATTGGCGTGCACTGCCCGCGGCGCTGTCACGTCAGTTTAGCATGACTGTATTTTAGTCAGAGCGCAGGGTTAGAAAGCCTGTTTGTCTGGCTTTATGTGTGTTTTGTGAACTGGGAGCTTTTAGGAAAACTACTGGTTTAGGGGAATTTAAAGTGGTCCATCGTGAAGCGCAGCGGCTACCAGACAAGGCCTTAGCCCAACTAAGATCCACAAAACTATTGCATGTAAATACTCAGGGCACAAGTCGGGGGTACACGATGGTGGACGGCGTCCATCCTCTATTTTCACAGGGTGGACGCCGTCCCCCTCTCAAGAAGTTGGGCCCCATATAATATGCTGAACATGTCCTGGTATAATTTTCCGACACCGGGACAAATTCAGCAACGTCTGCACGTTTTCTGCTTTCCCTTCTGAGCAGCAACGTGCTGGCGGTGGAGGGGCTTTCTTACTTTCACCCCCAGCTGGGCCACAGACAAAGGCCTAATTTAAAGGGCTACCAGCCCTCCTTTGGTTCGAGTAGCATCCTGACCGGAAGTTATCTCAAGCCTATCACCTAGATGCCAGAGCTATGGACGGGAAACAAAGGCACACCGCTTCTTATGCACCACTTAAGTACTTAACAGAAACTAGGATTAGGGCACAAGCTGTTGACTTTGTTTAATCATATATAAAACAGATATAAATGCACAGGAATTTAAGATGCATTGGTACGTACAAGTATTTACATTACAAAACAATTTTAATGCCACATTATTTTAAATGTAATTCTTTTATAGTGTCATTCTCGATGTAGAGTGTCAAAGCACATTACATCACATGCACGCATTTAACATTGACAATAAATCATACAAGAGTATAAATCAAGGTACAGGATGTGTTTCATAATACAATGATGACGGGGCCACTGGAATTATGTGGCAGGGACAGTCCAAATTGTGCAGCATAATGCAGCACATCTAGTGTTAGTATTACCTCATTATTTTGCAATGTATACACATGTTGACAAAATCTGAGCAAAGGTTTCATCTCATTAGTACAACTGTGACACCCAAATACAGAAATAAGCAACAAAAAGGAGATCAGTCCACCTTCGCTAAGGACCTTTCACTCTGTGGCTATATGTGTCACTGTGCATTTAGTAACTTTTAATCCGTTTGAGCACGGAACAAATGTTGTTGAAATCTGCAGATTATGCAGCAAATGATGGATTATGTGGCAAATGCCTCAAATCCATAATTATGAGAAAATGCGCCGACTGTAACATCACATAATTCCAGTGGATCTAAATAAGGGTTCCAATGTATAGGAGTCCCACGTCGTCCTTCATAGCTCACTGTGCTAGATTAGAAGGATTACAATTTATGAACTGCAAGTAACAAAAGGATCTCTGTGTTAAAAGCAGTAACTCACTTACCCATCCACATAAAATAAATATATGTAATCTGCGTGTTACATGATGTGCTTTGCAGGAGACACATTGACCCTCTATGCTACTTTGAGCCAAAACTGTGACCAGATAAAACACAGATATCTCCAGCACGTGCATTAATCAACATAGTTATCTTACCATTATTATTTTTACCTGAGATTTACCCGGCACAAAGATCTCTGCAGCAGGTGCCTTAACTCCATAAGATATTTTAAAATGTGGCCTTTGCAACCAGTTAAGCCAGAACAGATTTACTGTCACGTTTCTCCTTGTTGACAATTTCTTTGTGGCAGAGTTGCTTTTCAAAAATAAAAGTTGACTTTTAGACTGCTTTACATGACTCCGCCCCAGGTGACCCCATCAACATTTGTTGCACATAGACATGGGTAAGCCAACAAATCAACAGGAAGACCTGAGCCAGAGTCGAGCAAAGAGGTTTGCTTGGTTGTAGGAACCTGTTCACGAGAAGAACTCTGGAAAGGTTTGGCAAGTAAATCATGCAACAAACAGCATCTTTGAATATGTTATGGTGTCTTCAAAATTCAATGAAGTTTATTTAGCACGCGTAAGCTTTTCACCTTACTACATCAGATTATATTACTGCATTGATTAAAAGTGATGTTTTGTAAACATGAATTTGTAAACAGTCCTGCCCACCCTGGCCACAATGGCATTAGTGATGAAGGAAGCAAGTCAGTTGTCACGCATACCCTAAAAAGGAGCCTGATTCTTATTATAAATGGATCAGCATTGTAGTCTATTAAATCACATACAAGTAATTTTTGAACATCGCATATCCTGAACTCACCTATCTGAAGGTGCTCTCATATGTGGGGATAAAGAAAAAGAAGGCTCAGTCAAATGAAATACTTGCCTAGGATCACATAATTGGTGAGCATGGCAACCGTGATGGATCATTGGTATTCTTGTTGAACATTGTGCAGTTCAGGCCTTAGATGGGTATCTTTTTGTGTCAGCTGTTAATGCTTTGTCTTCAATTCTTGGTGTACGAGGTTAGAGCATGCGGCCAGGCAGGAGCCACATGAAAGCTTGGCTTATATTGGGATTGAGGGCCCAAGAAGACCTCAAGTGAGCCAGAACCAGCCACCTGGCTCAAGACTGGCTCGAGCTTTCAGTGGGTCACCCACTTCTTGTTGTGCGCCAATTAAAAAGTCAGAATGTGGTATTTTTGTTCCTGCGCCCCCTACACCTTCCTTAGTCACTCTGACTCTTGCCTCCCTATTGGAGGTGGAACATATGCTGCACCTGGACAGAAAGAGGAGGAAAGAAGCCAGCTGGAGATTGCAGGTGGAGAGGAATCATCTCTACCGAGGCCTTCATTCCAGCTCTTGGTAAGTACTAGTACCCCAGCCAGAATTCACCCCATCCCACTGCAAAAGAAATACTGTGTCTTATCTTTGGACAAAATGTTGCCCCTGTTACCTGGGCCTGCAACTGGAACTTATTGAGCTCTGCTGGTCTCTGCAAGAGTGAGTCCCTGATCCCCCAAGAGATGCCTCTCCAGGTCCTGGACACTTGGCTGGCATCAGAGTGCACTCCTCTGACTCAAAAAGGAGAACTCCTAAAGTTTTGGGCTGTTCGTGACCAGGCCTGTTCGCACCAAGATCTTGCAGCCCATGCCAACAGCCAACACGAAGCTACAGTGAACGCAACTCTTGGTGCTACTGCGACCACCAGCAACGCAAGATCTGCACTTTGCAATATAGCAACAACAGTGCGCGGTGACCACCAACGTGAATCTCCAGCAACAACAGTTTGCAACCCCTAACAGATCTTCACGGCACAGCAGTGACGGTTCGCAACACCCAGCCTGCTCTTCGCACTACAGTAACAACCATCCGTGATGCTCTCCCTGCTCCTCGTGACCTCCACCATAAACGGAACTCTTTGCGCTGGACTTTAGAAGGTTACTAACTTTTTAGGCTTGACTAATCTGGTCCCTGTATCCGCCCACTCCTTCGTGGTTAGCCTGAACTTGTGACTTTCACCTGGTCCCGCAAGACCAGATAACCACAAGTGGCGCTTTATGCTTTTAGGCGCAATACGTACCTAAAATGTTGAAAATTGCTTATCTCTGGTTCTACTGATTGGATGTTTATTGTTTTGGTGTAATTTTATTTATTACATTTTATTCTCTTTTTCTAAATTGGGGAGAGGATGCGGCCTAACGGCTACATCGGTCGATCTTGGAGGTGGGGAACTGGGTTCGAGTCTCGGCAAGGACGCTCAACATCCTGTGATTCAGGGCAAATCACTTATTCTCCCCATGCCTAGCAAAAAATAAAAAATGAATGTGTCCATCTGTAACGCAACTGGTGCTCATGTAAAGCGCTCTGATACCTTCGGGTCTAGTTTGCACTATATAAAACTCCCCCCCAAAAATTATGTGAGATGTTCCTTGTGTGTGTTTTTACTTTATTACTGTTTTTGTGCTGCATAAATACTTTACACATTGCCTGTTAGAAATGGGATTTTTGGTAGGCTTGGGCGTGGGCCAAAGCCAGGCAAAAACCACCACTCTAGTC
This sequence comes from Calotriton arnoldi, assembly GCA_963921515.1. NCBI lineage: Eukaryota > Metazoa > Chordata > Amphibia > Caudata > Salamandridae > Calotriton > Calotriton arnoldi. Next base: position 4,530,123 of record CAWUFW010000123.1, on the reverse strand, counting down.
AGGATAAGGGAGTTACACGTCTAAAATAACCCCTGCTCACCCCCTTGGTAGCTTGGCACGAGCAGCCAGGCTTATCTTAGAGGCAGTGTGTAAAGCATTTGCACATAACCAACAGTAATACAGCGTAAGCACTACAAAAGGACACCACACCAGTTTAGAAAAATATCCAATATTTTTATATACTTAAGACAAGACCAAAAACGATAAAAATCCACAGTACTATGCTTAAAAGTTCACAGTTCCAAAAATACGCTGATTAAAAAGAGTTCCTTGTGTGGATAACTCCGTCCGGGCTACCATGGCATCGTGAACAACAAATCCAACAGTTCTGGCTGGTCGCGGGGTCGCGGGCCAGCTACGGTGTCGGGAAGACCCGCAAACAGTACCTGTGAGAGATGCAGGGCGTTGAGGCCCTTGAAGTCACTCGCGTTGCAGGTCGAGCTCCTCTCTGATGGAATCAGGAGCGCTGGCGCCGGCAGACATCTGGTGCTGCGGTGCGAAGCGCAGCGGTGCAGCGTGCGGTGCCCCCAGGTCGCGGTGCGAGCAACGGCTCGGTGACGGCGTCAGATGGCGTAGTCGGTGAGACCAGGGTCGCGGTGCGAGATGAAGGCGGTGCTCGCCACGGTGCTAGCAGGTCACGGTGCAAGCAGCGTCGTCGTCGTTGCTGAAGCGCTGTCGTCGGCTGACGAACTGGAGTCGATGGCGCCGCCGTCAGTAGGCCAAGGTTGCGGTGCAGGATGAGGGTGGTGCGTCGTGTGACTTACGAGCGGTGCCCTTGAACCACGGTGCAAGCAGCAGCGTCGATTTCGGCGGGAAGTGGCAGCGTCAGGAAGGCCAAGGCGTCCTCGTGAAGCAAGGCGGTGCGGAGTGCGGTGCCCACAGGTCGCGGTGCGAGCAGCGGCTCAGTGGTGGCGTCAACAGGCGTCGTCGGTGAGACCAGGGTCGCAGTGCGGCGGTGCTCTCTGCAGTGCCAAAGCTTCGGCGTGAAGCAAGGCGGTGCGGAGTGCGGTGCCCACAGGTCGCGGTGCAAGCAGCGGCTCAGTGGCGGCGTCAACAGGCGTCGTCGGTGAGACCAAGGTTGCGTTGCGGCGTTGCGGCGGTGCCCTCTGCGGTGCCTTCAGGACACGGAGTCGGCAGCGGCGTCGTAGACATCGTTGAGTTGGCGTTCTTCTTGCTGCAGCACAAAACACACAGTCCCCAGTGCTGCGGGTCGAAGAACTTGAAGTCTTTTCTGTTCCTGAGACTTCGTGAACAGGAGGCAAGCTCTACCTCAAGCCCTTGGAGAGACTCACAAATTAGGTTGCAGAAAGTCCAGTCCAGGCCTTTCACTGCCCAAGACAGAAGCAGCCACTGCAGGTCAGCCCAGCAAAGCAGTCGTTCCTTTTCGCAGCTTCTCTGGCTCTTCTTCTTGTCAGTCTTCTTGTCCAGATGAGTTCTAAAGTTCAGGGGTCTGGGACCCAGCATTTAAGTCCAAAAATCCTTTGATCTCTTAGGCAGAGAGGGCCTGTGCCCAGTCAGGACCAGTTCTGCCTTCTCTGGTGTGAATTCCTGGCAGGAGGTGGAGACGGCATTTGTCAGAGGCAGAGCAGGCCCTTTGAGGTGCAAGGAAATCTCCTCCCCCTTCCCCCATTGTAACCCAGGTCTCTTCAGCCCTTTCCTGACCTACCTAGACCATCTGGCACCCCTCCTGCTCCCCCAGCCTTCTGTCATCCAAAACCCAGACAGGCAATCCACATTCCAGCAGAGGCACACGGGATGACTGAGCAAGAAAATACCTACTTTCTAAAAGTGGTATTTTCAAACACAGAGGGGCCGATTCCGATCTCGGCCGGTAGGGCTCCGAATCGGATTCGGCTTTACCGGATCCGATTCGGAGCCCTGTTTCCCGACCGAACCGTACGCGGGTCCGGCCGAGCGAGTACGATGCGAAATCGCCGACCGACTCGTCCGGGCGTCCCGACCGCTCCGACCGACTCGCTCCCGGCTCGAACCGCTCCGACCGACTCGCTCGGACTCCGACTCGCACCGCGCAATGGAGACGTTTCCCGGCCGGGTAAGTACGATGCGCGCCGCGAGCAGTCCGACCGAGCCGCGCCGTCCGGCTCGTAAGAGCTGTCGGAGCCGTACTTTGGGGGTCCGTGTCGGACCCCCTGTACGCGTAGCCGCGCGAGTCGCACACAGAGGGGACCCATGGGTCCCCCTACCTGTGCGTGTACGGCGCGACCGCTCGCCGCGTACCCGCTGTAGGGGGCGCCCTTGTCCGCCTCGCACCCATTGAGTCAATGGGAGCCCGCGTACGCGTTGTACGACCGGCTCCCATTGACTTCAATGGGAGTCCGACCGACTCGAGTCCGATAACATACGGACGCATCGTACTCGTTCGGTCGGACTGCACGGGTCCGATTCGGTCGGAAATCTCTCCGGGTCCGGCTCGGTCGGAGAAATTTCCGGCCCGAATCGGAATCGACCCCAGAATGTAAAAATCACCTTCACTAAAAGATGCATCTTTAGATTCTGAGTTCAGGCATACTAAATTCTATTTTCTTACCGAATTCCCTGGGCCAGTTATGTTTATAAGATGTTATAAACAAACCTCCCATTCTATCCTATGGGGAACTGGTAGCCTTGCAATAGTGAAAAACGAAATTGGCTGTAATTCACTATCAGGACATGCCACACACACCAGGGCATGTCCCACCTTTCACATACACTGCACCCTGCCCACAGGGGTTCCTTGGGCCTACCTGAGGGGTGTCTGACATGTAAGAAAAGGGAAGGTTAGGGACCGGCCAGTGTGTGCACTGGCCAAGTCGACATGGCAGTACAAACTGCGCGCAGACTTCTGCAATGGCAGGTCTGAGTTACTGTTTTCAGGGCTACTCACGGGGTGGCACAACCAGTGCTGCAGGCCCCCCGAGTAGCATTTGATTCACCAGCCCTGGCACACGCAGTGCACTTTACTAGGGGCTAACAGGTAAATCAAATATCCAATCATGGAAACACCCATCCATAACACAATTTACACAGAGAGCATATGCACTTTAGCACTGATTAGCAGTGGTAAAGTGCCCAGAGTCCTAAAACCAACAAAAACAGGGTCAAAACCAGGAGGCCAAAAAGCAAAAAGTCTGGGGGTAAACCCGCTGAAAAAGCCAAGTCTAACACAACCCCCTCCCAGCCTAAAGCCAGGGTAGACTAATCAATCCCTTGATGGACTTCCCTGGTTGGGGCGATAGAACATAGACCTGGCCCACAACAGCGGGGGCACGTTCTGGTTCTACGCCTTTCCAAACCCAGTTGGATCCCTCTATCCATACTCTCAGGGCCCACTAAGCTGACCCATCGGGTACTCTTCTCTTCACCTGTGAACCCCATCTGTGCAGCGCCTAAATTTACTTTGCTCACAGATGTGTCCCAACAGGCCGACAGTGCCCACATGGCCAACACAGTGGTGTGGCCCACTCCACCCCCGGGGTGTGACTCCTGTCCCCCTCCCAGGGGCAACGCTGTCGACCAGGACAGTAAGCCACAGTGGCTACCGACAGTTGTCAGTGGGGAGACCCAGGCCTTATGCCTCTCAGTGCTCTCTAACCTCTGTGGCGTCAGAGAGTGGGGGCGGTAGCCCCAGGTGCCTGGCACCCTTTGTCCACTCTCCCTCTTGTCAGGCCAGGGATGACATCCTGGCACTGACCCACCAGCCTAGGGTCTGTACCTGGCGGCTGGACAGGAGACTGGGGTAGGCTTTCCCACCCCCCGGTCTTCCTCCCAGGGGCTCTGTACCCTCCCACCTGGAGCGGTACCTCCTTCCAGAATTGTCAGGGCACCTGTAGCAGGTGCCTTGCACAATTCACCCACCAGTTCAGGGGTGCTATCCTGCAACTGGTACACCAGCCTGGGGTCTGTACCCTGAGGCTGGACACAGGACTGGGGTGGCCTCTCCCACACCCTGTCCTCCTCCCTGGGACACTGCATCCCCCCACCGGGAGCAGTCCCCCTCAACTCCAGAATTGTCAGGCCACCTGTGGCAGGCGTTCTGCACAATTCACCCACCAGTTCAGGGGTGCTATCCTGCAACTGGTACACCAGCCCAGGGTCTGTACCCTGAGGCTGAACCAGGGACTGGGGTAGGCTCTCCCACACCCGGTCCTCCTCCCTGGGGCACTGTACCCTCCCACCTGGAGCGGCACCCCCAGAAGACAAACTGGTAGTGGCACTGTTAGCAGTTGCCCCTTCCCCCAGGCCAGGGGGGACACCCTGAACTTGGTCCTCCAACCCAGGGCCTGTACCCTTAGGCTGGACCTGTGCCTGGCAGCCCAGGACTTCCGGGGGAGTACACCCCTCATGAGTTGTGCCAGAATCCGCCTGGCGCAGGTCTCCAGCCTCCTGTCCACCTGACAGAGCATGAAGACCCCCCAGGCCCAAAGTGGCCTCACCCGGGTCAGTCCTGGGGTTCTCTGACCTCAGAGCTGGCAACCCCAGACCTACTGGTCCGTCCAAAATTGTCAGGGCACCTGTGGCAGGTGTCCTGCCCAACTCGCCCACCAGTTCAGGACCTCCCTCCAGCAACTGGTCTCCCAACCTAGGGTCTAAACCCTCCAGTTGAACCGGGGTCAGTGGCGAGGACTCCCTCCCTCTGCACAACCCGGTCAGGACACTGCTTACAGTCGTCCTTCCCTCCAGGTCAGGCAGGACCTGAACCTGGCTTCCCAACCCAGGGACTAAACCCTGCAGCTGAGCACCTGCCCGGCGCACCAGGACTTCCTTGGGAGCACGCATGCCCCCCCTGAGGGTAACACATGACTCATGCGTTGTGTGACAGTCTGCCTGGCGCAGATCTCCTGACCTCTGTCCATCTGACAGTGCGCGATGATCCCCCAGGACAGAAGTGGTGTCACCATGGTCACTGCTAGGAGGCTCAGCCCTTCTGGCTCGCCCCTGACCCACTGGTTCTCCCACTGGGGAACACATCCCCCTCTCACCCCTCACTCTGGACTTCTGCACCCTCCACTTAGGAGCGGCACCGCCAGACACCAGAACCACTGGAGCTCCGTTTACAGATGCTCCAGGTTCTCCTGACTCTAGGAGATCCCCCTCAATGGATGGCCTATCAGTACAGCCTAGGCTCCACACCTGGTGTTCCCTCCTGGAACCACCCAGGCTCTGGGACCGGGTTTCGGGCACCTTGGGCCGCAGCCCCTTCCCACTCCTTCTCCGCGGAGACAGGACGTGAGTCCCTACACCCTTCCCACGACACCGGGACCCATCTGGGCGACCACGAACCTTTCCCACCACCCTTGGTTGGGAAATACCTAAGCCACTTCCTTCCGGGTCACCCCCAGATGCTTCTCCAGTCCCTCTGGAATCCACCAAAAGGTCTGCCTCCAGTGCAAGCTCCCTGGGGTCAGAAAACTCACACTCCACTGGGTGTTGGCATAGCTCTGGAAAACAGGGACTTAAAATATGCTCTCCAACAATTGAATCACACAGCCCCACACAGGTGTTAACCAAACTACCCTTCACCCAACCATCCAGTGCCTCAGACAAGTACCCCACATCATTCTCACAAGACCGGCGAGACAGTGTCTGACTGTTGCTGTCTCTCAACCCATACTCTTCTGGCTGGTCTTCATACTCACTTACCAGGGCTTCTATCATGTTGGAACCCCTCTCCCTGCACCTCTCATCTAGAGTCAGTAGAGTGTCCCTCCCACTACCAGGAAAATGATCCCCTGTGCCAGTTCCCCAATACACCTCAGGGACACTACGCACCACTGGAGTAACCTCACAATCCTGAACCCCCTGGTGTATGTCAACCCCCTCCTTGAAGCAGGGCCCCAAATCTGTGTGTGTGTGTACCTCATCCTCAGTACTGGACCTAACACTTTTGCTGCCACCATCTGGGCTGGGCCTAGCCCTACTGGCTTCCCAGTCCAGCTCTCTCATTTTAAACTCATGGTCTAAGATCATCTTCTTTTCCTCCATGGCTATTCTTTTGTCTTTCCTCTCACTTTCCATCCTGAGTTTCTCTAATTCGAACTTCCTTGCTTCCCGCCTGTCCTCCAGCTCCTCTGGGGACAGGCCACTGCTGCCTTGCCAGGAGGGTCCCCCCCCTCCCAAAAGCACATCCACCCTAGGAACAGGCTCCTCCACCTCTCCATTGAGATCACCAGATTGCCCACTGGCATGTCTGGCTGCTACCCAGGCCCTCAGCGCCTTTTGTAGCTCATCCTTCCTGGTGAGGCCTCTGACCTGGACTTTCAGGTTCTTGCAAATCGATTTTAACTCCTTGACATTGTAGGCTTCCAATAGATCCTCCTCAAAGGCAATTTCTATTGATGCCATTGATGATACTCTAGATTCAGGCATGTTGAAGTAGCAAGTTCAAACTGGCAAGATCAAAAATAGGCCAAAAAGAAAAAGAACCTGTAGGTGGTATGAAATGGTCTGCGATATGGTAGTAGCGCACACCAATCACTGTAAGTCAAGTGCAAACACAAGTCCTATCCTCACCGCTGACAACCAATGTTAGAAATGGGATTTTTGGTAGGCTAGGGCGTGGGCCAAAGCCAGGCAAAAACCACCACTCTAGTCAGGATAAGGGAGTTACACGTCTAAAATAACCCCTGCTCACCCCCTTGGTAGCTTGGCACGAGCAGCCAGGCTTATCTTAGAAGCAGTGTGTAAAGCATTTGCACATAACCAACAGTAATACAGCGTAAGCACTACAAAAGGACACCACACCAGTTTAGAAAAATATCCAATATTTTTATATACTTAAGACAAGACAAAAACGATAAAAATCCACAATACTATACTTAAAAGTTTACAGTTCCAAAAATACGCTGATTAAAAAGAGTTCCTTGTGTGGATAGCTCCGTCCGGGCTACCACGGCGTCGTGAACAACAAATCCAACAGTTCTGGCTGGTCGCGGGGTCGCGGGCCAGCTACGGTGTTGGGAAGACCCGCAAACAGTACCTGTGAGAGATGCAGGGCGTTGAGGCCCTTGAAGTCACTCACGTTGCAGGTCGAGCTCCTCTCTGATGGAATCAGGAGCGCTGGTGCCGGCAGACATCTGGTGCTGCGGTGCGAAGCACAGCGGTGCAGCGTGCGGTGCCCCCAGGTCGCGGTGCGAGCAACGGCTCGGTGACGGCGTCAGATGGCGTAGTCGGTGAGACCAGGGTCGCGGTGCGAGATGAAGGCGGTGCTCGGCACGGTGCTAGCAGGTCACAGTGCAAGCAGCGTCGTCGTTGTTGCTGAAGCGCTGTCATCGGCTGACGAACTGGAGTCGATGGCGCCGGCGTTAGTAGGCCAAGGTTGTGGTGCAGGATGAGGGTGGTGCGTCGTGTGACTTACGAGCGGTGCCCTCGAACCACGGTGCAAGCAGAGGCGTCGATTTCGGCGGGAAGTGACGTCGTCAGGAAGGCCAAGGCGTCCTCGTGAAGCAAGGCGGTGCGGAGAGCGGTGCCCACAGGTCGCGGTGCAAGCAGCGGCTCGGTGGCGGCATCAACAGGTGTCGTCGGTGAGACCAGGGTCGCGGTGCGGCGTTGCGGCGGTGCTCTCTGCGGTGCCAAAGCTTCGGCATGAAGCAAGGCGGTGCGGAGTGCGGTGCCCACAGGTCGCGGTGCAAGCAGCGGCTCGGTGGCGGCGTCAACAGGCGTCGTCGGTGAGACCAGGGTTGCGGTGCGGTGTTGCGGCGGTGCCCTCTGCGGCGCCAAAGCTTCGGCGTGAAGCGAGGCGGTGCAGAGTGCGGTGCCCACAGGTCGCGGTGCAAGCAGCGGCTCAGTGGCGGCATCAACAGGCGTCGTCGGTGAGACCAGGGTTGCGATGCGGCGGTACTCTCTGCGGTGCCAAAGCTTCGGCGTGAAGCAAGGCGGTGCGGAGTGCGGTGCCCACAGGTCGCGGTGCAAGCAGCGGCTCGGTGTTGGTGTCAACAGGCGTCGTCGGTGAGACCAGGGTTGCGGTGCGGCATTGCGGCGGTGCTCTCTGCGGTGCCAAAGCTTCGGCGTGAAGCAAGGCGGTGCGGAGTGCGGTGCCCACAGGTCGCAGTTCAAGCAGCGGCTCAGTGTCGGCGTCAACAGGCGTCGTCGGTGAGACCAAGGTTGCGGTGCGGCGTTGCGGCGGTGCCCTCTGCGGTGCCTTCAGGACATGGAGTCAGCAGCGGCGTCGTAGACGTCGTTGAGTTGGCGTTCTTCTTGCTGCAGCACAAAACACACAGTCCCCAGTGCTGCGGGTCGAAGAACTTGACGTCTTTGCAGTTCCTGAGACTTCGTGAACAGGGGGCAAGCTCTACCTCAAGCCCTTGGAGAGACTCACAAATTAGGTTGCAGAAAGTCCAGTCCAGGCCTTTCACTGCCCAAGACAGAAGCAGCCACTGCAGGTCAGCCCAGCAAGGCAGTCGTTCCTTTTCGCAGCTTCTCTGGCTCTTCTTCTTGGCAGTCTTCTTGTCCAGATGAGTTCTAAAGTTCAGGGGTCTGGGACCCAGCATTTATGTCCAAAAATCCTTTGATCTCTTAGGCAGAGAGGGCCTGTGCCCAGTCAGGACCAGTTCTGCCTTCTCTGGTGTGAATTCCTGGCAGGAGGTGGAGACGGCATTTGTCAGAGGCAGAGCAGGCCCTTTGAGGTGCAAGGAAATCTCCTCCCCCTTCCCCCATCGTAACCCAGGTCTCTTCAGCCCTTTCCTGACCTACCTAGACCATCTGGCACCCCTCCTGCTCCCCCAGCCTTCTGTCATCCAAAACCCAGACAGGCAATCCACATTCCAGCAGAGGCACACGGGATGACTGAGCAAGAAAATACCTACTTTCTAAAAGTGGTATTTTCAAACACAGAATGTAACAAGCATTGGCATAGCCAATAGGTCTCGCTTTTGGGACTTTATAAGTATTTAGTTATGCAGCACAATATCCTTGGTGCAACAACATCAACTGTTGCATGACTAAACACTTATAAGGTCCCAAAGGCGAGACCTATTGGCTATGCCAATGCTTGTTTCCACAGCAGGCTAGGTAGGCAACCTCGGATTTAAGTACTGATCCTGAGCAAATTGGGCTATGGTAATGCTTTGTATGTTGGTCTTCCAAAGTATTTGATTCAAAAACTGTAATTCAGAATGCAGTTGCTAGACAGATTTTTTTATCTTTGTATATTTGATAAAATTTCTATGCATGCACCCAAGGAAACTTCATAGGTTTCCTGTTTAGGAAAGATGTGAATTGAAGGCCCTGTGTCTCGGTCATAAACCCATTTTCTAAACGCATTGCGCTAATTACATCTCCACTTTAAAAAAAAAAAAGGTACTCCTACTAGAACCCTACGTTCAGGGTCTCTTAATCTTCTAGTTGTGCCTACATTTCGGAAGGCTAGACAGGGAGGTCGTGCCTTCTTTGTGGTTACTGCAGAGACCTGGAGCAAACTGCCTATTGTGTTACAGATGGAGCCAAATCATTTCACATTTCAGAAGGCTCTAAAAACACATTTATTTAAATAACTTAGACAGACTGCTTCCTATCTGAACTTCTTAAGCACCAGGACACCTTTGGGTAACTGTACACTCAATAAGTTAATATTATTAATAATATTTGAAATAAAAAATATGCCACCGATCTGGACTGCCCCTACTTACTAATGAGACAAGTGTCCGATAGCTGCTTACATAAAATATACAACACAAAGCCCTATTTGTCCTGCCACAGCCTTTGAAATGTGGGCTACTTTAGCAGATTTTGTGATGGAAGCTCTGCATTAAGATTTTTCGAAAAGATTCTCTAAGATACAAAGCATAGAAAACCGACCACCAATTCTGCCTAATAGTGGCCACTGAGATGGAGCTTAGTTCCTTATTTATAAACAGTTATGCGAAAACACATGTGAAAATGTCGAAAGTCATTCTAATGTGGTTTCATTTAAAACATGTTTTGTTTTTTAAATCCTCTTAACCACGTTTTAAACAGAAAAAAAAAGATTCTTTTAAACACGAACGCCATCTCTGGATTTTATACTTCCCGTGGGAGGTTTTCCATGGTTCAATCCCATTCACACATTAGCTAAGAATGCAGAACTGGGGAGGTGGCGAGGGTTAGTCGAGAGGGCCAGAGAGGAATTCGTGAAACATGGAGTGAAGGGACCAAGTTTATTCTCTGACAACCGTACAAACGCTCTGCGCTGAAAACCACAGTTCGTGCAAGCGGGGGCTGCCTTCCATTTTCCTCTCCCCGCATCTGCTCTGCTTCCCCTGAGGCTCGCTGCGTAACCAACTTGAATGCCTCTGCTATTGCCATTCAATGAAAGGCATGCCTGTCAGCTAAAGGGAGTTAAAACCCTCCAGCGAATGGAAAGAATAGAACATTTTCTGAAGGTAATGTAACGATTTCAGTTACATCCAACAGTGCTCGCCTCAGAAGCAAAAAGCACAACACCACGAAGGCATCTCTTAAAGACACGAAATTCCAATGGAAGCAGAACATAGTCAAACAAGCCAAGCAAACAAGTGAAGCGCTGGACAGCAGAGACGTCGGCAGCGGGGGCGAGCGAGCGCGGCAGCCTGGGCTTTTGAAAGCTGACCAGACGCTCGTGCGTCATGGCCTTTTCCCCGCACGGCCGGCATGTGTTTCCAATTATCGCGCCCGCGTCTGGGCACGATAATTGGAAACAGATGTCTGCCGCGCGCGTAACCGCAGGGAAAAGGCCATGACGCACGAGCGTCTGGTCAGCTTTCGAAACCCCCTAACTTAAAGTCTCGCCAGGGCAGCGCTTGCGCGCTACTCGAGGCTCGACCTAAAAATCACCTTCACTAAAAGATGCATCTTTCGATTCTGAGTTCAGGCATACTAAATTCTATTTTCTTACCGAATTCCCTGGGCCAGTTATGTTTATAAGATGTTATAAGCAAACCTCCCATTCTATCCTATGGGGAACTGGTAGCCTTGCAATAGTGAAAAACGAAATTGGCTGTAATTCACTATCAGGACATGCCACACACACCAGGGCATGTCCCACCTTTCACATACACTGCACCCTGCCCACAGGGGTACCTTGGGCCTACCTGAGGGGTGTCTGACATGTAAGAAAAGGGAAGGTTAGGGACCGGCCAGTGTGTGCACTGGCCGGCAGTACAAACTGCGCGCAGACTTCTGCAATGGCAGGTCTGAGTTACTGTTTTCAGGGCTACTCACGGGGTGGCACCACCAGTGCTGCAGGCCCCCCCGAGTAGCATTTGATTCACCAGCCCTGGCACACGCAGTGCACTTTACTAGGGCCTAACAGGTAAATCAAATATCCAATCATGGAAACACCCATCCATAACACAATTTACACAGAGAGCATATGCACTTTAGCACTGATTAGCAGTGGTAAAGTGCCCAGAGTCCTAAAACCAACAAAAACAGGGTAAAAAACAGGAGGCCAAAAAGCAAACAGTCTGGGGGTAAACCCGCTGAAAAAGCCAAGTCTAACATTGCCTCTAAGTTAAGCCTGACTGGTTTTGTGGCAAGCTACCAGAGGGTTATCTACAGGTTGATTTAGTGACTTTTGCTGTTCCCCCTGACAAGGATCATAGCTGTTGCTTGAGAAGGGCTCACACCCCTCTCAACCAACAACTCCATTGCTCACAGTCTCCAATGTCTGAATTAATATATGTTCAGAATATCCAGTTATAACTGTATCTTTCTTAGGGTATCTTTCTTAGGGAATTTCTTTTGCCATGCTCCCAATACCAAATGCAGTGTGCAACTTGCATTTTTTTTAATGGTCAACGTACTAAAATTGTCAGTGTATATAATGGTGGTATATTTGGTAGGTTAATACACTTTACAGTTCTGATAATCATAATTGCAGATTCTAGCAATTTTCATGTAATGCATGAAATGTGCTTTGCTCTTGGTATCAAGTTTTGTATGCCTAGCTTGTAGAACTTAGTGTCTTGTCCACTGTAGTTAGTCAGATACCAAACTTCATCCACATTTGGCCTATTAATTTCTTCAGACAGGGATCTCAAGTCACAGGCTTAAATACTATTCAGCGTTCATTTGTTAAATCTTGTAATACTCTCAAATGTACTCATATTAGACCTGCTAAATATATGCGTGAGGTCCTAAGATCTGATATTACGTCTTGTGATGTCACTTCCTGTGATATCATATGCGATGTCATGCGTAGTGATGCCTCTTGCATACTGCTACTTGGTTAGTCCCCCCACTTCTTTTTTAGGTCGAGTCTGCGCAGCGCATGCGCTGCTCTGCGAGCCATGCTGCATTGGGGAATGTACTTGAAGCCCAGTCCACTCTTCGCCCATATTTGTCATTGGCTTGTCTCATTTTCCTTCATAAATGCTGGCTTCTGATTCATTATTAGGCTTGTTATTCTCTCCTTAGTACCGCCTTTTCTTCATTTGTAACCTCCCATGAGGACTGGCCCTTTTACTTTGGTTGTTAAACGGTACGTCTTCTTTAGTCTGCGAGCACTATTTTCTTTAATGAGTTTCTCTTACTGCAGGAGGGCAGGAGGGTCTCTCATGTTCAGTTGTGACCACCAGCTTGTTTAACTCATAGCAAACGGGGAGCTCTTCAGGGGCCATGGGAGACAGAAGGGGCCAACTCAGCGATGCCTTTAGGGAGGTCAAAGGTGCGTGATGTAAATTCCACTAGATCTGGTGTGTTTATTTTCTGAACGAACATCTATGTTAAACATGAATATGCTTTTGGTTTCCTCCTCCGCTCACTTGCTAAAAACCATGACTTCAACAAAGGGCTCTTACCCTCTTTTCTCAATTTATTCCTCTGTGAAACGGATCTAAAAAAGAAAGAAACTCTTTGGCTGCAAATGTCTCTTTGAACACAATCTCCTGCAACCACAAATGCGAACCAAACCGGAAGGTATTGGAGCGCTTTACTGAGCAGTTCTCCAGTTCGAAAGTGGTAGCTAGCTGCGCTTTGCTCCTCGGCTCAGATAACCTGTAAAGGGTGTGCTTTCACCCTCAGCTTAACGTTGCTCTCGCTTATTTGCTTTTCTCCCCCTGCCCACCACATTGCTCTGTCTATCGTTTGCTTCCCTATGCCCTCTATGCCCCTTCCCCCCACTGCGCCATCATTTTTGCTTCCCACACCCGCACCCTCAGTTTTGCTTCCCCACACCCTCCCCGTCTGTGTTCCTTCTGCTACCTTCTGTTTGCACCCCCTCACACACACACACACTTTTTAACAAGCATTTGGAATGCAATAGGTCTCACATTTGCGAGAGTTTAAGCTATTGGCATTGTAAATGACAATGCATTTTATTTATGTTTTAAAAACCAAAACAGAAATAAAAGGCATTGTCATTTACAATGCCAATAGCTCAAACTCGCGTAAATGCGTGACCTATTGCATTGCAGATGCTTGTTTTAGGACTTGTACCCTGGCAATACTTGACCTGAATTGCGAGCAACGCAGCCAGGCTTCATCTAGGAAGGTACCAGGGGTTTCCTTCACTTCCATGAGACTTTTTTTTTTTAAATTAAAAAGGGGTTAAATGGTGCATTTAAGTCACCGTACGTAAATTTGCCAAACGTCATAGGCTCTTAAAGGCCATTCAAAAATATTCCAGTAGTTTCATGGTGCACCAAAGAAACCTGACCTTCACAGTGGCTGACCCCATTTTCTCAGATGTTGCCGTGGGTCTCTATTACTGGGCGGCACACATGCTAGTCATCAAAGACTGACTATTTGGCGATAGACAAGACCTAGCCGAGACCTAGAGATAGAAGGGTTCGGGTGGGAGAGCACTTCCTTCCTCGCACGCCTGGGAGCCCACAATGTCCAGCACGAGGTCACAAAACTACATTCAGGGCTTGGAAAGGTGACTTACACCACAAAAATTGGTTTAAAACTCTCATTGCAGGAAACACCACTTTGGGTGGGTGACTAGCTGGCCAACGTAGGCAGGGCATGCTATTTTAGAGGGTGGGATAATATAGGGCTCTCAAAATTAGGGGACAAATTGTAGGTCATTTGAATAACTCAAAGGGGAGTATGACCTACATCAGTGCTTCCCAAACATTTTAGAAGCACAACCCAATTTTTTTACCTTAAAAACTTTTGTGACCCACCTGGCTTTAATGGACATGAGTCGGGCGATTTTGCTAATGTAACTAAAGCATCATGTGGCAGCGCACTGTCATTTACAGACATCACATTTTCCATTGAAATAGCCACTTAATTCGCACAGACCTACAGTTTTACTGATAAAACCATATTGTACCCAAATGATAATGTGGGAACGTCGGGATTCAGTGAATATTTATCATTTGTGCATCACTGAGTAAAGTGTCTTGATTTATTTTGATCCTAACTAAATGTTGGTTTCCATCACACTTCTGAATTACCAAAAGATGTGCTTCATTTTTGCTTTTCTAACTGCTGAATGCACAGTTCATTTTTTGCTGTGTGTTATCAATAATGACAACCTACAGCTTTACTTTCTCACACTCTGTACCCCAGCAAGATTGTCACATTATACAATTTACTTTTCTTCTCTGACTGTAAAGTGAGAGGAGTTTTTAAACACCAATCCCCTATGTTAAAAAAAACAGCAATTTGTCAAAAGCCCTAGCCAGACATTTGACTTCTTTCTTTGAAGGGCAGCAAATGTGCCAAGATAAATGCAGAATTTAAAAGCATCTTTATTTATTGCTTGGACTTTCAAGATCCACCCAAAATCGTCTCACGACCCACCAGTGGGTCGCGGTCCCCAGTTTGGTAAACACTGACCTACATAAATTGCAGTTCCATAGCGTTTTGCAGTTGAGAAGCATGTTAGAGCCACTGAGGAGATCTCCAGGGACTGTTCCCGAGTTTAATCCACTCGAGGCCAGGCTGACATTGGAACCAGTCGGGGCACATGGAATCTCTGGGTTGTATCGCTCTTTGTTGGTGAATGCCCCTCACTCAGTGAATGACCTGCGGTGGAGGGTGCAGGAGGATGTAGGGAGAGGATGATGAGTGGATGAAGATGCTGTTGGGTTCTCATAATATTGGCGCGTCTCTGCCTTATGGAGCTTAATTACCTCCACAGAGCCTACTACATGCTGGAAAGACTGTGGAGAATGGGCAGCAGGCCCAATCCACCAAACTATACCTGATGCTCAGAAGAGAAGGAAACCTTTATGCACATGGTCTGGGACTGTCCAAGTATTAGGAATTTCTGGAAACAAATGGAAGAGGTCATGAGGGGGGTAATAGGGAAGCCAGTTCAACTCGCCCCTAGAATAGCACTGTTCGAAATGTTGGATGAAGATGGAGGACCCAGGTTTATGGTATTATGCTGTTGGGATGCACCATTGCTAAGACAGACATAGCACACAGATGGCTATCATGTGGTGGTTGTCACAGGAGTGGCAACCATGGATACTGGCAGAGAGGCATGGACCTCTGCGCAGTCGTGGAGAGGGAAATGTACCCAGCAAGGGAGTGTCCCCCACAAACATAGTAAAATCTGAGGACCATGGCAGACCCATTCACAGGAGGGGCTCGATAGAGGGCACATGGGTGGCTGTTGGTAGGTGAGGAACTTTGGGCTTAAACAGCATCACCCCAGGGATTGGATTTCTCCTGGAAGGCTCCATGTTCACAGCCAGAGATGGCCATCGACGTTTGTAACCAGATAGACCCTGGACAGAGTGAATTTACTTGTTATATGCTTCGTGGTTGGTTGATTCAGCTCTGTGCACATCACCTGAGTGGTGAATGTATGCCAAAGGTGATGTGGATTAATTTGTTACATAAACTAATACAAATTCTTGTAAAAAATGCAATGGGCTCACTTCATATGTTGCGATTACCTACAGTGTACCAGGGCCAGAATTTTGTAATGGGAGACCCCATAATGTCATAAATTAGTTCCGGTATGCCACGGTTAGCATTTTTTCATGCGAGTCTGCCAATATGCCATGGGGGCTCCCCTTATGCCATGAATTACATACAGTATCCCAGTGCCCCCAAATGTCAACAATTGCCTCTGGAATGCCAGGTCTTGCATTTTGCCATACGTAACCCCCCAACGTGCCATGGTTTCCAGCCCCAGAAGCAAAGAGTTACTACAAGTATTTCAGGGCTAGCAGCACCCTTGCAAACATAATCCCCAGACACGGACTCTGACACTCACTTCCACATAGATTCACTCATACTAAAACACTCCCACATTCTCGTACACATACAGACACTCACACTCTTGTTGTTCCAATCCGAATGAGTTAGGAATCTTACACTGCTGTTGATCCTCCTAAGCCTGTCTTGCCAGTGAGTGAAGAGTGGAAAACCCTTCTCTACACACTATGCAACACGTGGCAGTGCTTGTTTTCACGCATGATGTGAAATGAATGATCATAGACTAATCACAGGTACCAGAAAGCATGATCATATTACACCTGACTTAATCCAGCTTAGCTGGCTGCCCATTGAAGCAAGGATTCGCTTCAAAATAGCCTGTCTGACTCATAAATCTATACACTTCAATAGCCCCGTTTACCTGGCAAAAAAACTCGAGCTCTCCGGAGCCAGGCAAAACTTAAGAAGCTCCAATACCCTACTTTTGAAACCACTGAAATTCAACAAAAAAAGAACTTACAATCGCACCTTCTCAGGGCTGGCTCCAAGAATCTGGAATGCCCTTCCAACGGAGATCAGAGCCAACCCCTCGACTGCTTCATTAAAAAAACAGGTCAAATGGCTACTGTTGGAAGAACTTCATCAACAATAGCCCCTATGTCAGTTGCTAAACACTTCCCTTTCGTGCTTGACAATCATTTTTACTTTGTGTGTTGAAATGTATGCGTGACAATTATGTGTTTGATATATGTGCTTGACAATCATTTTTACTTGGGGCTTAAAATGTATTCCATCTTTATTTGGAAACAGATGCTAAAACTGCTCGTCCCCAATGAGTTGGGCTTTTACCTGTTTGTTCACTTGCTACCTCTTCTTCCCCTTGCACCCACATTTACTCCCATGTGACAGGTTCCTCTTATGTTCCGGATTGTATTGTACTTATATTGTGTCTTCATGTCAACTTTAGTTTTCCTCTTTGTACAGCGCTCGGATACCCGTCTGGGTCTTGTTCGCGCTTTATAAAACTTTTCAAATAAAATGATATAGTGCACTTCCAGGAAATAAATGCACAGGATTTATATCTGGTTTTACTTGGTGTTCAGACAGTTACTGTGTTTGAAGTGCCCTAGACTGCACATAACATCTAAATTATTTTAATTTCACATACAACTGGTTCAGGCTTTCAGTCCCTACTTGCAGCAGCACTGTTGTCCCTGAGAAAGCAGGACCGACTAAAGGTGTAAGACAAAACAGGGGCCACTTCTCAAATAGGTGAATAGTTAAAAACAACATTTTTCAGTTTGTGATTTTTGGCCCTTATTCTTGGAAGCAAGTATTGAGCAGGTGGAGATGGCATTTCATGTACAGATGTTAGAATCCCAGTGCTAGTGGGAAAATATTCACATTCCTCTAAAACAATGCGACTTGCTAGAACCTTTACTGCCTAACACAATTAGACTTCCTTTGTTGTGTGGACCATATGTCAGAGCACCACCTCCAACCCTTCCTGTAGTCACATTTCGTAGCAGCAGCAGTAGAAGTAGCTTGGGGCCATATGTACAAAGCATTTTTCCTTTAGAAAACGACTCTATTCACAGTATCGGGACGTTTCCAACTGCAAAATTGCTTTTTCATATGTACAAAGCACAAATTGCAACTTTGTAACACTTTACCGAATAGCAATTTGTGTTTGCGATTTGGGGCGTGTTTAGGGCATCCCTCCCAAATACTGAATCTCAGTATTGATGTTTTGTGACCGAATTCTGGTCCGCAAAACATTAATACTTTACCAACTCCTTGAAGGAGGTGGTAAGCCATTCACAAATGGGAAGGTGTCCCAAGGGGACCGCTTCCCTTTGAGAATGGAATAAAATATTTTTAAGAGCAGACAGTGGTCCCACAGACCACTGCCTACTCTTAACAAATGAAACTTCGATGTTTCATTGTTTTCTTTTAAACACATCCCGTTTTCCTTTAACAAATAGGGCTACATTTAAAAAAAAAAAAAGATTGCTTTTCTAAAAAGCAATCACAGACATGGTGGTCTGCTGACCTCAGCAGGCCACCATCCCTGTGATCGTTGCGATTCCAAATGGGTCGCGAATTGCAACCTACATCATTAATATTCATGAGGTAGGTCGAATTGCAAACCCTTCAGGAATCCCTATTTAGGAAATCATTCTTTTGTACATTAGGAATTGCAATTTCCTAATTGCGATTCAGTAAGGATCCCAATTAGGAAATTGCAATTCCCTTTTTTTTTGCATATATGGCCCTAAGTGCATCTGAATATACAAGATGACACAAATGCCTCAATACCGGAGTATCTGTTCACATGTAGAGTGCAGCCTTTGGTGCACCTTCTCAAGCCCCTCAGCTGAAATATTGCTGGGACTCAGGCCCCAGGGCTCCATACCAGTTGGCACCCATGGCCCCACTCCACATGGACCATCACCAGGGGACTCAGGCCCCAGGGCTCCATACCAGGTGGCACCCATGGCCCCACTCCACATGGACCATCACCAGGGGACTCAGGCCCCAGGGCTCCATACCAGGTGGCACCCATGGCCCCACTCCACATGGACCATCACATCAGGGGACAATGGGTGCAGTGTGTTTACTGGTGTAGTGTTTGGGATTAGGATCATAGCTCCGAGGTCCACACCAGGGAGAATAAAAAACATTAATCTAAAGTTGAAGGCAAAGGAACAACTTCTCTGAGGAGTTTACTTTGAAACCTGCTAAATGTACAGAGAGGTGTATACCATAACACACGGCTCCCCGATTCAGGGAATGTTAATTCCAGACCCCTGGTGATATCGATGTCTGGGACGGTCTTTCCAGGTGTGAGACTGGCCGGCGAAATGAAAAATCACTGGGGGAATCAGTAGTACCAGTTTCAATTCTCATGGTAATTCCTCATTGCCTCCCACTGTTTCCTCTGGAAATCTCTGAGGGAAATATGACAGGTCCATGGTGTTTCTAAGACCCTTTGAATTCCAGGTGAGATCAGTAACTTGCTGTTTGAAATAAAAAATAAAACACAACACGTTGAGAAGCCGAAAGTCTAACATGCATTTAATGCAAAAATAGCGAGCAGCACAGCAAATAAGAAACAATTGTCATTTCATCCGCCTGGAGCTCTGACCGAAAACAGTCAGTTGGAGCAGGTAATGCTAAAATGCATGCAAATTTGAATATTATACATTTTGCTTCAATACAATGATATGTAACATAAATATGTAACAGAAATTTGGTACTTTCAGTGAAACTTATCTAATGAACCTGTGGCAGGATCTTCTCATGGAGAAAATGTGAGACATCTTTGAAACCAAGATAAAATACATGAATACAACACAGACTTCATTAAAGTCTTAAAATCATGCTTCAGTATGCCAATTTAGAAAGCAAGGCTACACTTTACTACGAGATTCAGCAAATATGTAAATGTCCTCCCTCATAGGAAGTTGCTTCAGGCCTACTAGAGTCATTAAACGTAGACTTAGGAAGCATATTTAGGTTAAAGGGCACTTCACAATAATAGGAAAAGGATCTCCCTATTTGATTATAAATGTGATTACAATTGTGATACATTATCGCAAGGGAACTTTAGAGTTACAGCCGTAGGAATACAGGATTATGTTTTTTCAAACTGCTTTTGGCCGGAGATAACATTTCTTAGGAATACTTAAATAGTCTCAAGACTATCTGCTTTCACATGTTCATTATCACTGTTATCATCATCAACAAAAGTAACAAGTGGAAAAGTATTGGTGGTACCTTTATTTGCACAAGTGCATACAATTATGCACATTATCAATGTAATTAATACATATAGAACAACCACAATTAAAATGATTGCAATGATTATTTCAAATATGTTCATTCTCTATTTTTTATTTTTCGCCCTAACAATGTCCAAATGCCACTTAAGTTAAAAGCTAGCCTGCTTTGCAACTCATTCCGTTTCTTAGCACTATTCTTTATGTGGTCTGTTTGCTAATGGATACTGAGTGAAGTGTTGGGACGATGACTGCATCATTTACAACCTGAAATAAACCCTTCTACCTCCCCAACCGGCTGTTAAAATTTAATCTAAATTCATTAAATTCTGAACCAGCTTCTTAGCATGGGCGTCTTATTGATCTACCACTAATCATAAAGCTAATAGAGTGGAGTTAGCAATCTCTTCCACAATGTCTGTCTTTCTTTTTACTTCATCTAAAGTAACTGTTTTTCCATAGGTTGGAATTAAAGTAGAAAATAACCTAGAAGTACTAGAGGCAACCCGCCAACCCCTCCTCCACTGCAAAGGGTTATCACCAAAGAGTCTCCTGGCAGGAATAATATATCCTAGATAACAAGCACCAGTCCAGTCTAAGGACAGGAATAGATAGGCTTGAGATCCACAAAAAAGTATGCATCGTCCCCAGCTCTTGGCTCCTGTGAAACCACAGTCCATACAGAAGAATGAATTTGTAAGAGGACAGTTTGACAGGACTGCTCTCTACAATGTGGTCATATTTACTATTTCCAATAAATACACGAAAATATTTGCTTTAAGTTGCTTACACATATGTCCTGGCTCAGTACAAGGTGAGTCACACCTGGCATGTTCTAGATGAAAGGTGCCTTAAGCATTTCAAGGACCTGATAAGAGGTGGGGTATCAGCCGACACACTCTCACAATCGGTGTCCAAGGTAGAAGAGAGCAATGCAAGTGTCATTGTAACTGATGGGCACACCAATTAACTATATCCACAGGCAAGTGCATGCAAATCCAGCAAGAAGAATCATTTGTACTTCTCCAGCAACAGCATGGAGGAATTGTTCTAATAAACGGAGCAGCAATTCCATGCAAGGACAGGTTCAGTACAATCAGATCTTGGAATGATTCCACCTTCTGCAGTGAGGATGTACTCCACCACCAACCTCCATGCAGCAGCAAAGACAGCAGGCTAGACCTGCGAGGAATCCAATATCCTAGAGGAGGCCGCTTACCTCCGATGGAGGTGGTACTTTGAGAAGCTGCAGGGCAGTATGACTTGGTGTCGGGGACCAGGTAGAAAAGTGGATATGGAGGACTTGTCCCACTGACAGTCAGCAGGATATCAGCATAAAGAGTTCCAGCAGAGGGTCCACTTAGAACATTGCCTCTAGGAGGAGCAGCTCATTTGCAGTGAGTTGAGTGGATCCCTATCATTAGACTACAACATTAAACAGCTGTGTTGGTGATCAGCAGGACCTGGTGGGTTATGTGCCATTGAGGCTGCAGTGAAGTCTCCCTCTGGTGTTACACATATGTACACCCAATCACTGGGCTTCAGGTAGTGACAGTCTTCTGCCAGACACTGAGGTAAGGTTGCTAAATCTCAGAACAGAAACTGCAGAGATATTGTATAAGCTTTCTGCATACTTCACACTGCATCATCATTCCACTGTAAACCTAGCTTAGCTGGTGAGACTGGTGGATTTAAGGGCAACATCATGGGTCGGCCCATGACTATTACTCATACAGGCTCAATTGTATTTTCTGTGAAGGAATTGCTCTGAGACACCATAGTGCTAGTGGCAGGGGATCGGGCCATTCTAATTGAGTTTCTGAGCATATCTTAGCTATCTTATTCTTGAGGGCATCGTTTATCCTCTCTGCTGATTCTGGGTCATATGCAAAATGCAAATGCTGATCTATTCCTAACGCAACAAACTGCCTTTACTGTTGCTGACACAAAGTGTGTTCAATGGTCGCTTGCAATCCGGTACAGAACCCTGAACTGAGCGATAAAATCTCTGAGTACCCACTTAGTTACTGTAATGGCATCTGCATGGGCACACAAGTATGTGCCTACCAATCCTGAAAATATGCACACAATAACTATGACAAATGAGTAATTAAAGTACCTTGGCATCCATCTGAAGGTGCACAATGGGGTGCCAAGTAGGAGGATGAGCAGCAAGGGGTGGTCTTAATACCTTTCTGGAATTGTGTGACAAGCAGATGGCACAGGACTGGCAATAACGATGGTGGAAAAAAGGTGCATGTCAGTGGGTTGCTGCAGCAGATGTCATTCCATCCCGACCGACATGGGCTACTCCAGAGAAACAGCCTGATGAGTTTGGGCAGTTGAAATGTGTTGCACATGCCCATTGCTATCTTTCCACACCACCTCATGGTCTCGTTTACATTTCTGCTTGATTCAAGGCTGTTTTTCACTTTCGGAGGCTTGCTCCTGCATTTGAGACAGGTATTTTAGCACCGGTACAGAAAATAAGTTCGTGTGGCACATATAGCGACATCAGCGGTTTTAGACAAAGCAGCCTCTAAAGCGGCTGAACTAGCTAGGTTGTTACCCTTTGACACACCATTGCGAGGATGTTTTTGGGCAGCACAACTTTGTAGGCATCTGTAAAGCATTCATTTGGTTTAGGAAATGATTTGCATTCTTAATAGAGGTTCTGGATGATTAAGAAGCCCCTTTAAATCCATAGGAGCCTAAAGTTGTGTTTTATTCCTAACATATTTTAAGTCTGTGTACACAGTCTCAGCCTTTTCCTTGGATAAAATGCAAGCTCTGGTGAATAAGCTCTGAACCTGAGCAGATCTCACATTTGGCAAGTGACAACTTTCCACAATCTGATACCCAGTTCATAAGGCATAACCAGCAACCATTACATCATTGTTGTTTCTGAGACCCATTCCCTCAAGAAAATATGTTAAGTCACAGTTAAGAATAGGCACATCAGGTAAATCCACATAGAGTTTGGTTACATAGACAGTGACGAGAATGCAATCATGGGGTTCCTCTTCCTCAATGGTGAGCATTAAAGAAGCAGGGTTGAGAGCTAGACACTGGGTCAGGTTGATATGAGAAGTAGACAACAGTATAATTTCATACCGGGACAATTGGGCTATAGAGAGGTGCTGGGTTTTTGTAGAGAGGAGTAGCGCTACCACAGAATGAGCCACAGTGACAGTTAAAAGAGAACTCAGCACACTATTTAAGAGGCTTCAAAAAGATTTGTGGCAGCCATCACAGTCGTTAAACATGTTGGGAGCCCACTGTGACAAGATTCAGGATTGAAGAATAATAAGCTGTGGGCTTTTTCTAATCCCCATGGCCATGTATGAACACTCTGAGTGCAAATCCGTTATGTTCTTGACAATACAAAGTAAAAGGTTTGGCATAACCAGGGAGTCCTAAATGTTTACAAATGCATTTTCAGCTTCTATAGATGAGTGCTAGGGTTAATGGGTGTCTTCTCTGAGATAATCTTGCAAAGGCTTCGCCATTCGCCATACAGCGTAGTGCAGGATCCACTGTCTGCAATACCCAGCCATGGAGGCAGTTACAGATCTGAACTACATACGAATGGCTTTACCCTGTTCAAAGGACAGCTAACGCTTGCCAGCAGAGATTTCATGACCAAGGTATCGCATTTGGGGAAGGCAGAACTTGAATTTATCCTTTGAATCCCTATGCTGTTCAATAACCAATTCGGTGAGGAGACAGAGTCCTCCTTGCAATGATCCAGAGTGCCTCTGTGACATGGGAGATGGGTACACAAAAGTTGAAATTCTGAGAATGTAAATGAGAAGAGATACTGACTCTCCTCATGTATGGGAATGTAGAAGAAAGTGGAACAAAGATCAACCACAATAAAACTTTGGGTATTTTTGGGAACACAAGAAAGGATGGTGGCATGGTTACGGCCACAGGGAAGCTTGAAATAACCACATTGTTAATAGCCTCAAGGCCCTGCACAAATCTGTAAATGCTGGTTTTCTCTGCCTTGTGTATCGGAAGAATCAAGGTATTACATCTACTAACAATAGACACTGCCCCTTCCATTGCCTCTCCCAGCTCTCCCTCCTTCCCTTCCCATACCCCTTTGTTTTTCCTTTTGCGAGGCTCCATGTCCATCAAAGGCTGACTGTTCTCTGCATATTCTGCATTTTCAGTGACATCTGTTACCATTCTACGTTATCTTTTTTCCTCTCTTGGGAAGCTACACAATGGTGAGCAACCGTCACCAAATAAGCCAAGCTCTTAGTATGCAATCTAATGCAGATGGTCATACGTGGACTCCTAACGTTCAGTAATAACGCTCTGCACAAAAGCAGCACCTCTAGCTTCCTGAATCATCTCTGTAGTAGGACAGGCAATGTCTGAATATCTTTCAAGCACATACTTGGGTCTGTCCAAATGATCACCTGGTCTTCACCCTTATTTTGTTTATAGTTCAAAATCTTAATCCAATCATTTTATACCGGACACACCTCCGCAAACGTATTCAGCAAAGCATCCTTTGCTGCATTGAACTCTCCTTCACTGCTAGGGGCAACGCATTGCCACATCCACTTTTCCACTAATCTTTCTCTCACTTCACTTGGCACCACAAATTGCAGTAAATGATTCACATCTGCCTAGTTAAGTCTGTATACTTCAAACACACTCTGCAGTTCCTTTCGGAACTCAGTATGGTTTTATCTGATATTAGAGAATTGTTTCTTAATACTCATGAAATCCCAGGGTGTCCAAGGGACAAGGACCATAAGTCTACCCCTAGCCATGGGATTTTCCAATAAAGGGAAGATTGGTGGAAGAGGAATAAGTAGTCTACCGATTTTACTACAGCCTCTTGTTTGTTTTAGGAGCATTCGATCCGGATACTGTTTTTATCACTGGGCCGCTACCTTATGGTCTGCTCATTAAAGACACAGGAAGATAAGCCGCATAGAACTACGAGGTAGTGTCCCTTACTATCTGCGAGCTATCGTGTGAATTACTTGTTTCAAGTCTTGTTGTTGGTAAATTCTATTTGATCGAGCCGTTTACTTTTATGCCTTGTATGTTTCAGAAGGCTCCACGTTGCATTTAAAAAAATTGGCATTTGAGTAGCCTTGACAAACGCAGATTTTCCGCCCTGATGGCCGATACCTGTCCACTCCCAGGTTGATGACGCCACCGAGTGAATGGGCGCCCCAATTCGAACATACCTGCTGCCATCCTCTAGCTTTTTCACTATTGGTTGTTTTTATTCATCATTCCTGTGCAGGTCAGTAACTTAATGGCCACCCGTTTCTTTTCGTTCATTCAGCATCAGAATGTATCCTGATTTTGGATGTTATACATACTGTTTGTTTGCTTTCTGTTGCAGATTCATTCATCATTTCAATCATTTTGCTTGAATATTTCGAGTAGACAAATATATCTTGTTTGGCCTTCCTTTCCTTGCTAGGCAAGTAACTTATGCAGTCAGTTTTCTGACCAGACTTAAGCATGTAAGAAAACATGATTATACTGTCGTTTGGGTTGTAAATATCTCCCCCTAATTAGGGACCGTGAAGGTTTGGCTGTCTGTGTTTATTTATCTTTCCTTTTCCAATCAGTATTGTGTATTTGTTGCGCATTAATTTTTCGTTTTATTCTTTTTTTTAACATTTGGTGTTTCTTCTACGGTAATGTACTTTTGTAATGTGTGCAGAGTTATCTTAACAGGCTATAATATTTTATCACTCAACACCCTTTGGCTAGACCATGTGCTACTTCAACTGACACACCTGTGCAGTATTGATGTGAGAAATTTGAAAAACTATTATGTATCTGAAAAAACGAATTATTTACGATATATTTTTTACCACTCAACAGGTCCTACGGACTTCTGACACTAATTTACTGTTACGCCCTGAAGAAGGTGACACCCCGACATTGGGGGTGGCAACACCGAAACGCGCGTCGGCGTGTTTGATTGAAAAATCTCTTGTTCCTTACACATGCATCTCATTGTTTGACTTATGTATACATATTTTGCTGATTTGATTAATTTCTTCCATTTATTCATTCAAAGTGACGTTGTGACCCTTGATGTAAATCTTTATAAGTTGTGGATCGTTTATTGGCAATTCAATTGCTTTATGAAAGTGTTTTTATGTTGCATTTGTATAGGGACCGTGTATCATACCTTAGTATTATGTTTGATGAATATTAAGTGTGTCTTCACAGTCCGATTGGGTTATATGAGTGTGAGAGTGTATGAATGATTTGTATGAAAGGTAGTCCATGGGAATTTTCACCATTGAGGGCCAGTGTTATTTTTTGTATATATTTTATGATGTAAAGACATGACTTATATATTAATGTGAATAATAGCAAAACAAAAATAAAATGTTTGTTTAAATAACTGCCTCATTTTCAATAGTTTGAGCACATGGTTTAGCTGGAGTGGTATATTTAATGACTTAATTGCGTTTTTGTGAAGAAGATAGGTAGTGCAGACTGTGTTTTTGATACTTTGGAAGAGGAATAAGTGCCACTTGAGCAGGGAGAAGGGAAACGCCTTCTACACATTCGTTCTCTGGTCTGCCTCAAACATTGGAGGGTCGTAGTAGGGCCTCGTTCTCGGTGCCTCGGAACCCAATGTACATGGGGCCCAAGCTGATCAACAGTATAAGAATCAGCCTCCTGTCTACTCGCTCACACCCCTCTACCAGATGCTATACTGTCTGGCAGTCATATCGTAGCACTCGCCTGCACATTACACCCTTTTCTTTTTGGGTTCCTTCAGTTTCTTATGTAAGGTTACTAATCCTTCGATATCAAAGGTATCATGCTCAGGAAAGGACTTTATCCCATCCTCGTTATAAGTCCCACCCACTCTTGTAAAAACGTGCCCATGCCTTTACCGTATTGTATGCACATAGTACGGGCAAGAGTCCCTTTCACTGGGGACTTGTTACATGTAGATATTTTTACACCTAGCAAGGAATCGGTCTGCCTGCAGTGTGTCCGCAGCTCATCCCATGGAGTGTGGTAGGGAAGGAGATGTAAGACTTGATAGGGTTCCTCAATTATATTTCTTTTAACTGATCTCAAGAAGTGGGAAAGAAGGTAGGGGCATATTAGCAAGGGGTTTATCGCCGCTTTAGCGGCACTTTTTGCCGCTAAAGCGGCGATTTTTTTATCGCCCTATCAGCAAGCTGTCGCTAACAGGCGTTAGCAACAGCTTTCTGGCGATAGCGGCCCGATTTCCCATCGCCTTCCATGCCAGCGATAATTATCGCTAATGACATGCAAGGTAGGCGTTCCCAACTAAAAGCGACTGAAAACAGTCGCTAACACAACTTCCCCCTATTAGCAACGCAGGCGAAGCAATAAAAAAATTTGCGCTAAGCGCGGATATCGCTAGAATTTAACACCTGCTAAAAACATGACTTACCTGTTTGTTGTATGGGAGGTGGATTGTCAGGCTAAGTCCCCCATGGCGTTAATGCGTGTATATCGCTGGATTTCCAGCGATATTCACGCATTTCGCCGCTATCGCTGGATATTTTATCGCATTGGAGATAAACGTTGCTAATAGCATGTTATCTCCGCGATAAAATCCAGCGATACGCGGCGATAAAAAAAACGCGCTAAGCGCGGTTTGCGATAATTATCGCAAGTTGTTGCTAATATCCCCCGTAGTCTGCACTCCTACCCAAACATCTCCTGCTTTTGACAAACAATCAGTCAACACTTAGAGGGGGGCGGCATGGCTGGGTCAGAGGGCCTCTTTCGTGTACAAATACATCATTTGAGG
Organism: Calotriton arnoldi; assembly: GCA_963921515.1. Classification (NCBI taxonomy): domain Eukaryota; kingdom Metazoa; phylum Chordata; class Amphibia; order Caudata; family Salamandridae; genus Calotriton; species Calotriton arnoldi. Next base: position 4,502,466 of record CAWUFW010000123.1, on the reverse strand, counting down.
GTCTGTGCTTCGGCTCCTGGTGCTCCTGTCTATCTTCCCTATTACCACACTATTTCTAGGGCCGGCTCACTATATACTATGGATTCACACTCATACGCATTTGTATTCACTGGACTCCTCCCAATCTTACTTCCCAATCCTACTTGTTTCCCCCATCGTCTCCTAACCAGAGGACAGTTGTGCGCACCACATTTTAAGACCACATTTGCAACCATAAAGTAGTGTCGGCCATACAAAAACAAGCAAGCAAATATATGGTAAGTGCAGTTAGACTTTAGATAAGTTTTGTTTCAACATGTTCATGCTTTTAGCTGATTCTCCACTTCATGTGTTGGGCCTTGCTCCACCCCAGTCCCGATTGAGAAGCTTTCCTCTAGTGCCTGGGATCGGCATGTGGATTCCAGTCCAGCTCTCTCCTGTCTACTGTCTGCAGAGTTGATTTCCTGCCACCAGTGTACCATCCGATAAAATTAAACACAACACGTCAGGAAGCCAAAAGTTTATAGTGTTTAATGCAAAAGGAAACAAAATATAAATATAAAAGTTTCACAGCTACAGCCAGCTGAACAGAATTACACCAAATTTATAAAAGCTATATCTTGGTCTAGAAAGCTTGCTTTTTGAGAATTGGTGTAAATCCATTCAGTAGTTTTGGAGAAATTAAAGCTCAAAATGTTTGTATATTTCACACCACAGAGGATTGGCAGCCAACAGATCAGGATATATGATCTGATTGACTGCCACCACATCAACAAAGATGTGATGACAGCCATTTTAAGACTTGGGGATTCAGTGCCCTGTCCTGAATAAAAAAGAAACAAATACATATGGGGGCAAGGATACCCTCCCCCCCCCCCTAGGCCTAGTGGTGGCGTCCCACTCTCCAGGGCAAACAATTCGGGGGCATATTAGCAAGGGCCTTATCGCCGCTTTAGCGGCACTTTTTGCCGCTAAAGCGGCGATTTTTTTATCGCCCTATCAGCAAGCTGTCGCTAACAGGCGTTAGCGACAGCTTTCTGGCAATAGCAGCCCGTTTTCCCATTGCCTTGCATGCCAGCGATAATTATCGCTAATGACATGCAAGGTAGGCGTTCCCAACTAAAAGCGACTGAAAACAGTCGCTAACACAACTTCTCCCTATTAGCAACGCAGGCGAAAAAAAATTTGCGCTATGCGCGAATATCGCTAGAATTTAACACCTGCTAAAAACATGACTTACCTGTTTGTAGAATAGGAGGTGGAATGTCAGCCTAAGTCCACCATGGCGTTAATGCGTGAATATCGCTGGATTTCCAGCGATATTCACGCATTTTGCCGCTATCGCTGGATATTTTATCGCATTGGAGATAAACCTTGCTAATAGCATGTTATCTCCGCGATAATATCCAGCGATAGGCGGCGTTAAGAAAATACGCGCTAAGCGCGGTTAGCGATAATTTTCGCCTGTTGTTGCTAATATGCACCGTAATTTTTTTTATCAGCGCTACAGATCCACGGAGGATCCGAAGGAAAAAAAAACATAGGCTCCCACCCAATTGAAAAATAACCCCTCCCCGGTGTGGGCCAGGGCCCAGGAGGGATATGCGGTTTTATTCTTTTTATGGGGAGGGAGGCCTCACCTTTTTCTGGCCTGCCGGGACCCTATTCTGTGGGGCTGCATTTCATTAAAAAGGAGGAGGCTCGTGCCCCCCTTTCCCTGAGCCTTATTGAGGCCCCAGGGACCCTATCCCCCAAAAGCTGGTAATTATAATTAGGGGAAGGGGAGCACGGCTCCCTAGCCAAGCCTTATAGAGACCACGGGGGCTAATCCTTAAACCTGGGTGAGGGGGATTGGACACTGCTCCTCAAGCAAACATGGGTCCCAGGGATCCCATCCCCGGGGACCCACGTGAGCGGTGTCCCGGGGACCTGATCCCCCGGTATATTGCTGTTTCCTTCCTGGGAGAGTGAGGGCATTCCCTACTCGCACTCTCCCAGGCAGGAACCATAATTTTGCTCCTGCCAAGCTGGAAGCACAGAAAAATGTTGCTTTCACCCAGGCGCAAGCAAAGTAAAAGAGCTGGCACAATAGATGCTGGCTGGGGAACGCGTAGGGGCATTGGGGCTCCCCCGCAGCACCCATTAAAAAAGTATCCAGCTCCTACAACAGTGGTGGCTGGGAGGAGCAGTGGCTGTGGAGACCCTGAGACTCTCTCCACCACCCCCAACAGAGGCACATGTTGTGGGTACCCACAAGTGGACACTGGGGCGCCCAGTTGAAAAAGTGAAAGAAAATGGCCAGATCCGATCTCGGTCGTGCCTGGGGAGCCAGCGGGGGCCCTGCAGCTCCCCTGTGGCCTCAAACAATGACACATATTGTGAGTGCCTTGAGTGGGTAACGGGGAACCCAAAGCATTTTTTTAAAAATGGGAAAAAAGAATAAATGTGCAGCAAGAACTGCTCATTTATTATTCACTGCCCTAGGGCTTTTTACTCATGTTGTTTTGATCCTGGAGGTGCCCCTAGAAAGGGCAGGGGCATCACCAAAGATAAAACCTTGCAATGTGGGAATTTATAAAATAAACATTTGATTTTAGTTAGTTGTGGCGTTTTGACAAACGCAATAGGTCTATATGTTGTGCTGACCTAGATAAAGCCAAAAGGCCCCCTGCTTTTTATATTTTGGTGTTTTGACACTTTGACAAAGTCAGTAGGTCTGCCTTACTTAAAATGACACATTTTATATTGTTACATGATATAGCTGTGTGCGACTTCAAGGTTTTGGGTGCCCAAAGGCCATGTGTGGTTGGGTGCTGACAGAGGTTTGTACGCACGGCCTGGCCAGGCCTGCGTCTAATCTCATGCAGGACGTTGGCTGGCCACTCACGGGGTGTTGTCCACAGGGGTTTGGGCACATGAACTGGCTGCAGGCCAGGCCTGCGCCAAACCTCATGCTGCGCACCCACTGGGAGCTGGGCACAGGCCTTGCGCCCAACCCCACGGTGCGCATGGCTGAAGGACGTGCGCAGCTAGAGGTTGGGCTCTCGCAGGGAGTTGGGTGGAGGCCTAACACCCAACTGCACAACACACATGCTGATGGACATCTTCCTTTACATTGAAAAAATAGAAATTTGCTGAAAAAAGCAAAGGTTAAAGTGATGTTATAGTTAGGAAATGTAATAATATGTTATTTTACATTAAAAAAACCTAAGAAATTCACTGAAAAAAACAAAGGTTAAAGATCATCAATGATGTCATTTGAGATGTCATAAATAATGTCATAGAAAATGCCACGAGTGATGTAATATTATGGTCATAAGCAGTGCATGGTGAGGGCACAAGTTATAGTTATCTCTGCTAACTATAACTGGTGAAACATTAATGTTGTCACTGCCATATTCAACTAACTGTAACATTAATTTAACCTTTTGTTTTTTCTATGAATTTCTAGTTTTTTTTAAATGTAAAGCAATATATTATTACCATGCGTAAAGCCACCCCCCCTACGCACAACACCCACAGAGCCTTATGTTTTTTAAAGGGGAGGGGGCCAAGTGGCCCCCCTCATCTAGCCTCATTATGCTCATTATATGAAGCAGCGTTCATAGTAATTACTAAATACGGAGAGTAGAAGTATAAAAACTCTCAAAGTTAAAAATATTTTAAAAGTGAAAAGAGTACCATCTCAAAGTGCAGAGTGCTGTTTGAACATCTTTGTGGGCAGCAGAATCCAAGTTTTCTTTTCGTGAGTTCTTGAGGACATAGGAATTGGGTCACTAGTGAAAAGTGCTAGTGCAGGGATCTGGCAGGCTGGAGATGGTCAGAGTCTCTGAGCCTGAAGGATAGGTATGTTGATGGAGACTGTATGTGGCTCAGGTAAAGTCTGATCCAGAGGTGCCCACCTGCGACAATTGAAGTGCTGCACGGATGACACCGGTAAATTTCCCCAGCTTTGCTATAGTCATTGGGGTGTTGGTGGAGAAGCACAGATCCGAGGCCATTCTGCAAGTTCTTGTTCCGTGAACCAGACATCGAGGAACTAACGAGCGATGGCGGTCGCAGGCGTGTTTAGGGCAGCAGCACAATAAATAAAGTCAAGATTCCTTATAGTAATTGCACAGCCTGCATGTTCTTACCACGCCCTGCCTTCCTTGCCCAGGAGGGGTTAAAGTCTATGATTGGAAGGGCAAGGAGCCACATATATAAGATTTTCCTGCAGGTGAGGGTTGCTAAAGCTTGATAGTCTGTAGTCCTTATTTAGTTGGGTCCATAATCACTAAGGGGCCGATTCCGATCTCGGTCGGAGGCGCACCCAATACCATTCGGTCGGGAAAAAAGCCATGCGAAAGCCTGTTTCCCGACCGAACCGTACGCGGGTCCGGCCGAGCGAGTACGATGCGAATTCGCCGACCGACTCGTCCGGGCGTCCCGACAACTCCGACCGACTCGCTCGGACTCGAACCGCTCCGACCGACTCGGTCGGACCCGATTCGCACCGCGCAATGGAGACGTTTCCCGGCCGGGTAAGTACGATGCGCGCCGCGAGCAGTCCGACCGAGCCGCGCACTCCGGCTCGTAAGAGCTGTCGGAGCCGTACTTTGGGGGTCCGTGTCGGACCCCCCTGTACGCGTAGCCGCGCGAGGCGCACACAGGGGGGACCCAAGGGTCCCCCCTACCTGTGCGTGTACGCCGCGAAGCGCTTCGCGGCGTACTCGCTGTAGGGGGCGCCCTTGTCCGCCTCGCACCCATTGAGGCAATGGGAGCCCGCGTACGCGTTGTACGACCGGCTCCCATTGAGTTCAATGGGAGTCCGACCGACTCGTGTCCGATAACATACGGCCGCATCGTACTCGTTCGGTCGGACTGCACGGGTCCGATTCGGTCGGAAATCTCTCCGGGTCCGGCTCGGTCGGAGAAATTTCCGGCCTGAATCGGAATCGGCCCCTATGTTGTCTGTATATTGCCGAATTGGGAGTCTTGTCGATCCTAGCCTGGGTGTGTCTAAGTTGCCATTTTCTAATGCTTTGCCCAGGTTGGCGGTATAAAGGTTGAAAAGAAGAGGGGCCAGCAGCACACAGCCCTTTTTGAGGCCGTTGTTAGTTGGAACTTTGGCAATTACTGTGGAGGGGCCTGGTTTCATCCAGATCCACTGGTGTAAAGATATTATTGCTTTAAGGAGTAGGGGCCATGCTGTTAGTTTTTCCCACAGCGTGTCCCTGACCACCCTTATATAAATATATAGATATATTTATATAAACACACATGTATACATGGGTGTGTGTATTTAAATATATATTTATATATAGTATTAAATAATTAGTGGACATTATTTACATTATATTGATTACATATTTTATAAATTTAACATTTTACTTTAAACTATATATATACATTAGAAAAATGATATTGCTGAATGTTTTTGGACAATATTACTGTCCACAATATTTGTTATTCAATATTTTTCCCATTACTGTTATAAGTATAGGAACACAATATTGTGGTAAAAGATATTTTTGACAGAATATTTTTATCAACGATATTGGTTTCCATGCTATTGTGTCATTGAACCTGGGTCGAAAAAGTGATGCTTCTTATTTTAACCCCCATTGGATTATTTGCTTTCCTATACAGGAAAAAATGACTGAACGGAATTACACAAAACTTGGCATTAAAGTAAAACTTTTATTAAAAAGTGACTTTGCTTGCATTGGTGTCGATCCATTTAGTAGTTTTTGAGAAATGAACTTTACAAAAATGTTTCAGTTGGGCTTAAAAAGGTTAAAAAGTTAGAGATAAACGGGCGGCTAATTTTCAAATCCTCCACAGATTTGCTAATCCTCCAATTAAAAAAATAATGGCATGCCAATGAACGAGTGAGCTTTTGCACCAGTCATCCATTGTAAATTTGTGAATCTAGTGGTAGATTTGTGAATTTACCATATTCTGATTGGCTGGCGATACAGAAAAATGTATCGAGGGGCCACAATTGCCAAAGAAAAGGATGCACTGAGTGCTGCATTGAGAAGAATGAAACCAAAATAGGGCATATAGGTGCAGGGCAGGGTGAGCAAAGCTCCATGTGGTGGAACTCAAAGGAATCTCTCTGGCATTAAACTAAGGGGCATATTATCAAGAACGGCGTTAAAATTATCGCCGGTTTAGCGGCAGAAAACTGCTGCTAAAGCGGCGATAATGAGCTTGATAATATGCCCTGGAGAATTCCAATAGAAGCCCATGTTCACACCAGAACATGGACTTCTATTGGAATTCTCAAGGGCATATTATCAAGCCCATTATCACCGCTTTAGCAGCAGTTTTCTGCCGCTAAACCGCGATCATTTTTTACGCCGTTCTTGATAATATGCCCCTAAATATTTAAAAATATTTTTATCACAGTTTTCATGGATTCTGGACCCACCTTTGATCCTCCTAGGATTCATGAATTAAGCACAGGATTTGTGAATACTAAAAAAAAAAACTGGCACACTGCAGCTGCACTTTGGGTCAAGCCCTGTGGCCAACCCCTGTGGTGCATGGGCAAAGGCGGCGTGGGTTGGCCTTCTCAAGAGGGGATGGGTGCTGGGCCTAGCCAATCCCCGCTGCACGTGGACATGTACAGCAGAAATTGGCTGTCCACACGGGTTGACATTTGGAAGAATTACATAATCAAAAACAGACTAGTTCAATAAAAGCTCTACAGTTAAGGTGAAGTGATTGTTACAAATTGTTATAATATCTAAAAGTATGTTTAAAATACCTCTGAAGTTCAGTTGAACGCCACAGTTAAAGCACAGTTGTGGCTATGAATTAATACTGGAAAACCTTTGAAATTTGCAAGTTGTGGTTAGCTCCACAATTCGTAACTCTCACAAGAGTTAAGGAACAGAGACTGTGCTTCCTACCAGAAAGGCAGTGGCAGCTAGTGAACTTTAAAAGTGGTGCGACGTAAATAACCACTATGAGAGTCAGACTTACTCTAGGGTACTACTAGAAATCTCTCTCCAACAATTAAATAAGAAAAGGCCTAGTGCTGCGTTTCATCGACAAATTTCTGCATAATTTGGTCAAGAATACAGAATTTTTGAATGGGGAATTAATGATATATTTCAATACTTGAAGGATGCATGTGGTAAGTCTTACACTTCCTGTATTTTTGGGCTCACAACCACTAAGAAATAGGGGGCATATTAGCAAGACCCACGTTAAAATTATCGCCGTTTTAGCGGCAGGAAACTGCCGCTAAAACGGCGATAATGGGCTTGCTAATATGCGTTATAGAATTCCAATAGAAGCCCAGGTTAGATGTCCTGCACATCTAACCTGGGCTTCTATTGGAATTCCATAACGCATATTAGCAAGCCCATTATCGCCGTTTTAGCGGCAGTTTCCTGCCGCTAAAACGGCGATAATTTTAACGTGGGTCTTGCTAATATGCCCCAAGGTTTTAAAAAGCAGTGATAAACATTGATGTTGTAGCACAATTTCCCAAAAGAAGGGACCCCCTGCTTTAATGCAGTTACTAGGGCAGGAAAAAAGGCTAATAATAGTGAAGGAAAACCCCGGCAACCTCAAACTTTCAATTTAATCTCATACATACATGTATCTATACATAAAAATGTATGGCCCAGAGAGTGTAACCCATAATTCACATCTTTTTATTGTCAATCAGTAGAAATTAAAAATAATATCATTCCTACACAGTGAACAGGCGATATCCTGAACATCACTATTACAGGTCACAAAAATAAAAAACTCCACCCACTAAAAACACCATTTACCTTCACTTGCATATCATCATTCATAACTCTTTCACACTAACATCTGAATCATAAAACTATTTTTATACTGCTTTAGTTCTATAATACCAACAGAGAACGAGAGAGGCACACGACTGCAAGCATCCAATCCGTTTATTTTCATCAGGACATAACACAAAGAGTGCCTCCCCGACGAGTTTCGGTCACCTGACCTTATTCATGGGTGTAACCGGCAAATCAACTTGTCATGTGACTGTTGTCCTTTATACCAATGGCACTTCTGATACGCCAGCCAATCGGAGTTGCAATGATGCATTGTGGTTATTATAGTCTAAAATAGAAAATCAGAAACAATCATGTTTTAGCAATCCGACTGGAATATATCTTTTGGTATAAATATCACAGTTCTTGTAATTAATTTCAGTCAATTCCCTTTGGTCATGTCCATAAAACCGGGACGGCACCACCTCGCTAATGTCAGCACTGTGTCGCCTGGAGGATTGGAGGTGACTTGTGCTGCCGTGGATTCTACTGCGTAGAGGGCCGTGTTTGCCTTTGGAGTAGGGCTATACATGGGACAGCACGCAAAGTGATTGTTTTATGGACATGACCAAAGGGAATTGAGTGAAATTAAGCAAAGGTGGGAAATTCAGTCCCAGAAAAGGAAGGGAGAATTCGTCAAAGACATGGTGGGTGGAAGAACAAAGGTATAAAAGGCAGAAATATGAGTAATCAGGGTAATGAGTGTGTAGAAGGGCCTGAGAAATGGGGGAAGAGAGGGAGTAAAACGGAGTACCTAAGGAGAGCAGTGAATCTGGAAAACTTGAGTTCCCCTCAAGAACAACAGGATTTTAATCGGTATTTCTGTATGGAGGTTACAAGAAAAGGGAAGAAATCGTCAAAAATAAAGCCACTAAACAGGAGTAGTCTTTCAGTGTCTACCGGGGTTGTAAAGCCCTTACAGCCATCTCTTCAGATGGCATTAGCAGAGTGGGTGGATGACATGGGCACCGCTATGCTGGGACTACCTTTATGCCACAGATAGCCAGATTTATGTCAAGACGTGACACAACATGTTAAAGTTTGGCACCACTAGACAAAGGCCTCCATTATGCCAGGCTAAGCCTCAATTATGTCAGGAATGTCCATGCTGTGTCTAGAATATGCACCATTATGAGAGGGCCATTATTGTTCCAGCATCAGCAATTTTGTCATGAATGCCTGCCGTATTTCACAAGTAGGCAGCATTATTCTAGGGCTATCATATTGCCAACAATAGCCACAAATAAGTCAGGAATTCGGTCAATATGTCAAGAAGGATGAAAATTAGTCAAGGGACGCCATTACTCCAGAGATAGGCACGAATTTGTTAAGAATTTTCACAATATGTTAAGGTTCAACAACATTGCGCCAGGATCACCACTTTGCGATGGGTAGCTACAAAATGTCAACGATGATTGTCTTCCCAGCAACACCATTTTGCCAGAAATAGCCACACTTATGCCAAAAACGTCACGCCCACACAATGTTATGGATTGGCCACCATTATGCCCAGCATAGGTCACAACATTAAGTCCACAATAAGTCAAGGCTGTACTGGATGCCATATATAACCACAATTGTGTCAGGAATACTCAATGATGAGCGCTATTAAGCCAGGGCACTTCCTCATAAACACATACAGGCACCCACTGGTGGAGATGCAGGTTGTCCTCCTCTGCTCCCAGCTTGGGGTCTGCATATGCAGGAACAGGATGACAGTTGTAGGAGGTGAAAGGTGTCACAATCGACACCTTCCTCTTGTCCTACCAAAGTCTACTGAGGCCTACTATCTCCATGCTTCTGGTACTCCTGGCCTACATTTCTCATCATCCTTATAGGCCCAGAGTGCAGGGGAGGCCTACAATCCCCATGCTGATGTGCTTCCAGCCTACAATTCCAGTGCACATGTAATGGTTGTCTCTAAGCACGCCAGGCGCAACCACAACAGTAACATGCCTTTAATCGAAGAAGAAACTGGAGGAGAAGCACATAAGGTACTGTTGTCCTCCACTGAACTTAGGAAGCGTATGAGGTCTCACTGATAATGTCACTTGTTATCTTTCTAAAAATCTGAGGGTTACCAATTGGGCTGAAACATGTCGACCTTCTTTATAAGGGTTGAATTATTCCCCTGGCTTTTTTAACACCACCCTAATAAAACATTTCAGTCTACCAGGAGGAAGTCTTAACAGTTTTCCTCTCTAACCTATACACATATTAACCCCACACCAGATCATTTAGGCCCCATGTCCACAGGAGGGGACCTTTTGTTTTCCACCCTTTGCTCACTGAGGGTAGTATTTCAAATTGATGGTCACTTCCATAAATGTTACGAGAGCCCCCATGATGATGAATGCCACCTCTGGGTGGGTGAGGGCTTCAGTCCTAAAACAGTCAAAACAATTCCAGTAAATTCCACATGAGATGTGGCTATTTTTAAATTACCACACGCTGTTGTTAAATTATATTTTATTCAACCTTTTATTCAATGTAACTAATTGGTATATTGTACAAAGATGATCACATGGAGATTATCACTTTTAAAAGTAAGTGAATGAGACACAAACTGCCTATAAAATGGACTTTCAACATTAATGTGGAACTAGCTAAGGAACACTGATGCAGTCTTCCTTAGCTAGGTCTAGGTCCACTCTCTCCCCACTGCTCCGCTGTGCCGTCTCTTGCCTCCAGACCCCGACCTCCTCCTTGGGAGGTTCGAGGCTGCTGCCCGCTCCTGTGCCTGCTGCCCGCTCCAACTGGGACCATACTGCCTCCAACCACCGTAACCTTTCTCAGACGCTTTTTTTTCTTAATTTTTTTCCCTGTTGTGCCACTGTTATTGTGCCCATCTGTGTCTTGCTCTAATTCCACCACTATTTTTATTTTCTCGTGCCTGCCTGTTCCTTTTGCCTTTCGCCGCTGCTGCCCCTGCGGCCCCTCCCCCCGGAATTCCCCCCGGAATTTCCCCTCCGGAATTTCCCCCCGGAATTCCCCCCCGGAATTCCCCTGCTCCCGCCTCCCAGCCTCTCCTCCATCCCACCTCCCCTACTTAATGGCGGCCGCTGCGTGGTCGCGCAGCAGTGCGCTGCCGGCGCGCCGAAGGTGCACCAAAGGCAAGCCCGTCTGCGCCCGTCCGCGACCCGACCGCGGCCAGCGCCAGGAACCCTGGCCCTCCCACTACCCATCGCTACGACACCACCACCCTCCTCGCACTCAACCCTGGAAGACTTAGAGAATGCCAACAGGCCTCGCCGAACACGACCCACGGCCAGTTCTACTGCCTCCACTGCCGCCAGACCCTCACCGCCACCCCGGCCTCCAACACCGCCAACGCCAGCACCGGCGACACCCTAAAATGCATCCTCCTCAACGTACGCTCCGTACACAAATACGCCATGGAAATCTGGAACCTACTCGACTCTCTTTCGCCCGACATCGCCTTCTTCACAGAGACCTGGACCAACGCATCCTCCGCCCCCGACATCAGCACCGCCATCCCAGATGGATACAAGATCCAGAGGAAAGACCGCCCCAACCACCCAGGAGGGGGCCTCGCCATCGCCCACAAGAGCACCCTCCGCCTCACCACCTCCAGCGAAACCTTCCCCTCCGCCGAACACCTGCACTTCAAGATTCAGACCACCCCCAAAGCCACACTCCGAGGAACCCTCGTCTACAGACCCCCCGGCCCCCGAACACCCTTTGCCTCCACCATCACCGACTTCATCGCACCCCACGCGATCACCTCAACAAACTACATACTCATTGGAGACCTGAACTTCCACCTCGACAACCCCAGCGACCCCAACTCCACTATCCTTCGTGACAACCTCGCCAGCATCGGACTTAAACAACTCGTCAACACACCGACCCACAGAGCAGGACACACCCTCGACCCCATCTTCGCGGCAGGAAACAGCGTCCATTTCAGCCACACAACGCAGCCGCCATGGACCGACCACCACTGCGTACACTTCGCCATCAACAAACCCAAGGCACCCAAACCAGCCCCACGCCCACCACGAAGGAATTGGAGCAAGGTTACCGACGAGCAACTTAACTCCACCCTCAACCGAGACAACCACACCTGGGCACGCGACGCAAACAGCGCAAACGACGCAGCCAGAGAACTCCACACCTGGATCTCCAACTGCGCAGATGAGCTCGCCCCGCTACGCAACCCCGACAGACAATGCCCCAGGAAAGCCGCCTGGTTCACAACCGCTCTCCAAGAAGCCAGACGCACCTGCAGACGCCTGGAGAAGAACTGGAGAAACACCAAGACAACCGAAAACCACACCACCTACAAGGACGCCATGACGGACTACCACAACCAGATCAGAGCCACCAAAAGGAACTTCATCCACAACAAAATCCTGGCCAACTCCACCAACTCCAAGGAACTTTTCAGTGTCATTCAAGAATTCACCAACCCATGCAGCGAAGCCACAGACATCACCCCATCCCAAGACCTCTGCGACAAGCTTGGAACCTATTTCCACCTCAAGATCAAAAACCTCTACGACAACTTCATCGACCATCCACCAGGCGCCACAGACGGCCCCCCGCCCCCCAGAAACGCCAGCCAGCCCACCATCCCCAACTGGACACCGATCACGGCCGAAGACACCGCCTCGACCATGAAAAGCATCCACTCAGGGGCCCCCACCGACCCCTGCCCCCCTCACATCTACCACAGAGCCGTGGCCGCCATTGCACCCGAACTACAACGCACCATCAACACCACCTTCAAAACAGGCACCTTCCCAGACGACTGGAAGTGCGCAGAAGTTAGACCCCTGCTCAAGAAGCCCACAGCTGACCCCACCGACCTCAAGAACTATCGGCCCATCTTGCTCCTCCCCTTCGCAGCCAAAGTTGCAGAGAAAACAGTCAACAGGAAACTGACACGATTCATTGAAGAAAACGCCGTCCTCGACACGTCCCAATCCGGATTCCGAAGCAACCACAGCACAGAGACCGCCCTACTCGCCGCCACACACGACATCCGCACCCTTCTGGACAAAGGCCAATCCGCAGCCCTCATCCTACTCGACCTATCAGCGGCCTTCGACACCGTCTCCCATCGCACACTAGTCATCAGACTACACGACGCAGGCATACAAGGAACAGCCCTGGACTGGATCCGATCATGCCTCACCGGAAGAAGCCAAAGGATCAGACTCCCACCCTTCCTCTCCGACCCCACGAAAATCACCTGCGGAGTCCCACAGGGTTCATCACTGAGCCCCACCCTCTTCAACATTTACATGGCCCCCCTCGCAGCCATCGTCCGACAACACGGCCTCAACATCGTATCCTACGCCGACGACACCCAGCTTATCCTCTCCCTCACCAAAGACCCCTCCACTGCCAAACTCAACTTCCAGAAAGGAATGCAAGACATCGCAGTCTGGATGACCAACAGCTGCCTGAAGCTCAACGCCGAGAAGACAGAAGTCCTCGTCCTCGGTACCACCCCTTCTGCATGGGACAGCACCTGGTGGCCGACCGCCCTCGGAAGCCCACCTACCCCCTCAGACCACGCCAAGAACCTCGGCATCGTACTCGACTCATCACTCTCCATGAACCGACAGGTCAACGCCGTCACCTCCAGCTGCTTCAACACCCTCCGCATCCTCCGCAAGACCTTCAAGTGGATCCCCCCTGAGTCAAGGAAGACAGTCACCCACGCACTCATCACCAGCAGACTGGACTATGGAAACGCACTCTATTCCGGCATCAACAAGTCCCTACTCCGCAAACTCCAGACAGTACAGAACACCGCCGCCAGACTCGTCCTCGGCATCCCCCGACACGAACACATCAGCCAACACCTACGAAGTCTCCACTGGCTCCCCGTGGAGAAAAGAGTCACTTTCAAAATCCTCACTCACGCCTACAAATGCCTACACAACAACGGACCCAAATACCTCAACGACAGAATAAACTTCCACGTACCCAAAAGAAACCTCCGATCTTCCAACCTCGCACTGGCCGAAACCCCACGCATCCACAGAGCCAGAGCAGGCGGAAGATCCTTCTCTCACATTGCAGCCAAGACCTGGAACGAGCTACCGGCAGACATCAGACGCGCCCCCTCCCTGAACACCTTCAGGAAGACCCTCAAGACCTGGCTCTTCGGCTAAACAGATCTGCGGACCCCCCCCTCTCAGCGCCTTGAGACCCTCACGGGTGAGTAGCGCGCTTACAATTCCCTGATTGATTGATTGATTGAGAGAATGTATTACATAGAATGGCGGCAAATATACAAATTTTAGACTACTTTTAGCATTCTTCTTATTTAAACAATGTTTAGGGATGTTTTTAGTCTCTGTTAGGACTTGAAACTGGTACTGGTTTCGGACTTTTTAAAGGTTTATGAAAACTACTACAATGCATTTATTGAAAGTAAGATATAGAATGAAATCAAATGCAATATCTGTTTTTGCAAAGTATAGCTGAAAAGCAAAAGCTTAATATGAAGAAATATTGGTCAGAAAGAAACAGAAATACTCTAAATAATTTAAAAATAAAAAGTAGCAAAATGTAAGGACTAACCCTGGGCGTAGTACTACGCTACGCTCACGGAGCATGAATAGTTTGTGCTACTACACAAATTACACGTAGCACAGTGCAAAAATGTGCTAATTGACGTAACGTAGCAGTAAAACCATCAACACCTACAAATGCTTTGATAAAATAATTTTACAGGCTAAAAAGCATATAACCAATTCACAAAAATGAACTTTGAGAATAAAAACATCAGGAAATGAGAGAGGTGATGATTTTGGGATCCCCGCTAACCTAGGGGGAGGACCAAGCAGATGCCTTGAACACAAAGAGCATATCATGCTGAATGATTCAGTGGTGGTCCCTTCCTCCTAGGACCACCCCAAGCACAGTTATGGGCAAAAATACAATCCCAACCAAAGGCCCTGCAAAGCATTATAGGACGAGATTAGCAGTGGGCAGTGAATATTATAGTGTCCAATATCAAAATAATTCTACAAAGAGCTGCAGTTCAACTAGTCGTTACTAGATGTCCCTCACGAGTCAAATGCAAAAGCATTGAAACCCTTTCATGAAGCTTTTGCATTTGACTCGTGAGGGACATCTAGTAACGACTAGTGGAACTGCAGCTTGATGTAATAATAATTTCAATGCTTTTGCATTTGACTCGTGAGGGACATCTAGTAACGACTAGTTGAACTGCAGCTCTTTGTAGAATTATTTTGATATTGGATACTATAATATTCACTGCCCACTGCTAATCTCGTCCCATAATGCTTTGCAGGGACTTTGGTTGGGATTGTATTTTTGCCAATAACTGTGCTTGGGGTGGTCCGAAGAGGATGAGACCACCACCGAATCGTTCAACAAGATGTGCTTTTTGTTTTCAAGGCATCTGCTTGGTTCTCTCCCTAGGTTAGGGAGGATCCCAAAATCATCACCTCTCTCACTGCTTGTTAATTAATCGTTTTCACTTTTGTGAAATGACTATATGCATTTTTAGCATATAAAGACAGAGATACTTATTTTATCTTAATTTGCACTGTGCAAGATGTTGTTGGTAATTATTGCACAGTGCAGACAAGCACACAGCTACGCATTTGCGTAGCTACGTGTAGTTCAAAGTGTACTTTGCGTAGCTACGTGTAGTGCTACTACGCAAACTACGCCCAGGGTTAGTAAGGACTCATATACATGCATGGTGTGTCAATAGCGAAAAACTTCCCAATAATTATTTCAGGAAGTTAGAAAAGAAACATGGGACTATGAATCATACGGTGAATATCTGACAGATTACATTAATATTACTCCCTTTTTCATTTTAGTCTGCGGTGGAATCCCAAAAGAGCATGAACTGGGCATGTTAATCCTTTATATGCTGCTTCGGGTAAAATGAAAGCTGTACATCTGGCTAAATGAAATGAGGGGTTCGTTAATTAAACTGCTGGTGTACATGTAACACCGAATTCAGTTATGAGACACTGCACTTCTCCACATTACGGTGAATTCCAACAGTATGAAGATAACTGGCAACCTGAATAATCCTTTCCTTCCCCTCAAACCAAGCACGTCATCCAATAAGGTATGATGCTCAACTTGCTGTCAACCTGTATCCTTTGTCCAGGGACTGTACAAAAGAAAGTTTTGTAATGAAATGTTCACAGTCTAGAGCTAAATTCTCTGGAAGCCTCTATCTGAGCTGTAAATGAACATTGTGAAAGTAAAAAATAATCCATATAAAATGAGGAATGTTGCCTGATAAAATATTATGCGGAAGTCCTGCTACCACTCCTACCTCCGCTTCAGGTTATCCTAGTTGACTTATTTTAACATCATTTCCCAGACTATTGGACTAAAACTAATTTTGTTCAGTTCCTGTCTAAGAACCAATTCTGGACTGCTTGTTGGAACTACTCTAAAAATCAATAATAAGTCATCGGTGATAGAGATGGCCCTTCCTCAAAGAAGCCTTGCCTACAAAATGGAGGATTATCTTGAAAAGTTTCCCCCTGGCAATATTGACATGACCTTCTAATGTCATTATGTACTTTTGAATGCCTTAAAAAATAACATCACTTTTTGCTTTTAACATTATTAACGTTTTTTATCATAACTGAGGGGCTGATTACGATGCCCGCCACCATAGCGTTGATTGGGACCGCCCGCCAGACATGCGGGGGTCCCACCACTGCAATTAGGATGCGCCCGCCATACTGGCGGGCGCATTCTGGGCTTTCAACATTGCGGGCGGTGCTGCTGGCTGCAGCACCGTCCGCAATGTTGAAAGTGCTTGCACCTCATTTCCCTGCACCGGTGCCTGCCACTTGGTGCATGGAAATGCAGGGGGGTACCATGGGTACCCCCCAGTGCAGCGACACCCCCCCACACAAGGGGGGCCCGCAACGGGCCCCCAAACCCAATCCCCACCAGCCTTTCCATGGCGGCATCGTCGCCATGGAAAGGCGCATGGCCACACACATCCTAATATGGTGGACGGTGCCTGCTAGGCACCGCCACCATATTAGTGGCCCTGCTCTGCCCGCCAGGCAATCGGTGCGATTGCCACCGGTGGGAAAGCAACGGACGGACTTTGCGTCCGCCGCGATACCCACCGCCATCCTAATATGGCGGTGGGTAAATCTCAATATGATGGAGGAACGATCGCCACCGCCGGCCCGGCGGTGGCGATCGTTCCGCCATCGTAATGAGCCCCTAAGTAACATCATCGCGCACCAGGTATTTAAAAAGGAAGCCGCAAATACCTTTTGTCCCTTATGCATCACGAAGCGTTGCTATTCGGAAAAGTTAAATTTAAAATTTGATCTATACTATTTTCATAGTAACATTTAATACTAATTTCATCATATGTAAATTGGCTTTAATTCTCCCAGCTTTTGTGGTGTCGAGAGCTACATGTCCATGAATGTATTTGGCCTTAGACAACACCTTGATTAATATTAATATTCTGCAACCTTCATCCTCAGTTAGAACATTTCCTAATTTTCTGATAAGGTGACCCTGTAACTTTATCCTATTCAAGTTTTGAGCAGGAGTTTACCATTGTTTGGGACACAAATTCAGTGTTTTCCTGTCCTCACTTGGCCAATGATACCCAGATGTATACTTTTTATGTTGCTCTTCTGTTATATACTGTGTTGCTGACCAAGCAGAAGCAAGGCAGAACCAAAACACTGAGGGGCATATTTACAAGCCCCTTGCGCCACTTTTGCGTCACTTTTAACATGGGAAAAGTGACGCAAAAGTGGCGCAAGGGGCTTGTAAATATGCCCCTGAAACCTTTAAATGTAAAAGATACACTGCTATGAGTCCCTTAATTTGATGGAGCTCAATTATGCTGCTTGATCCAGATAAAGGGCCTTTATTTTAAATGTTTTTAGTGGATCGTATCACTTGCCCTTTGAAAACAGAGTTTGGCTTTAACGGAGAGTGTTAGAATGAACTCACCCAATGTCAAATGTATACACATATCTAAACCTATACATCCCTGTAGCAGTCTCACACTGAGAATGTTCATGGTATTAACTACAAGCTACAGCATTCAGGTTCTAGGATTCCTGCAGCCCTCACCCGAAACTGAACCATGTACTCTAAGGCGCAAAGGAATCTGATGCTGGCCCTGAAATTAATTTCCCAGAATACAGAAGGGTGTTTGTCTATGCCGAACTGACTATGAAAATGCGGTCGCCACTAGGAAAAAAGAGATTAGAGACAAAGCTTATAAAACCCTTTTAAAGACTTGTAAAAAAAAAAAAAAAAAAAAGGAGAGTAAAGGATCTGGCAAGAGGTTAATTATTCGTTTTTGAATGATTCAACTAACAGAGGGTTGGATGTGGTCATTTCTCCTCACGATTGGTTTAACCATTTTTCGGGGGTCTATAATGTTGGAACTCTTTTTGATAAGCCCCCAGCATAGCGTTATCCAAACATTGTGGTTTGTCAATCGAATATGAATGAAGATGTTCTAAAAGACATCAGTAAAAGTCCTGTGGGCAAGGTTCTGGCCAGGACGTGGTTCCGATTGATCTCTTTAAGGCTAATATTGATCTATGGGCACCCCTCCTTACTAACATCTTGCGGGCAGTTGTCACGGGTCCTCCTAGGTCTTGGTCACGTGCCATAATCGTGCCGATTTTTAAAAAGGTGATAAAGCTGATCTGAAATCTTGCCGTCCAATTTCTTTGATCGATTCTATTGAGCAAAGCCCCATGAGGTTACTTCGGCTCTACAATGTGGTTTTAGACCTGGTGTGGGAACATTAGGGCAGTGTCTTAATTTTTATCATCTAATAAACAACTACTCTGTAGCGAAAGGCGGTTCTGTATATAGTGCATTCATGGATCTCAGCTTGGCCTTTGACCACGTGAATCAGAGTACATTTGGGCCATTATGAGTGACCTGGGGGTTGAAGCCAATATTTTTTTTTCTAAGGCAACTACATACCTAGATGACTTCGAGATTTAGATATGGCACAAATGGGGAGACGACCAAACCCTTCCAGATTGCTAGAGGAATCAGGCAGGCTGTGTCTTGGCCCCTTTCTTGTTTATTTTGTATATTAACGGGTGGTAAAACATATTCTTAATTCCCCCGTTGATGTACCTCATGTTGGCGCTCATCTGATTCCCGCACTTTTATATGCTCGGGCTTCAGAAGCTGCTGGAAAGATTTGCAAACTTTATGGCGAATCTTGACCTCACTATAAATCAGGCAAAGAAAAATATAATGGTTTTTGGGCCCCAAAAATTAAAGAACATGGCATTTATTGTTAATAATACTAAGATTAGCCCTGTCTCTACTTTCTTCTATCTGGGTGTCCTTTCTCATGACTCTTGCGGGTGGTCTATTTTAGCCCACAATAGGGCTGGCATGTTTGGGAGAATTATAGAGGCGCTCTTTAAATTTGCCTCAAAGTTGGGCAATAAACCAATTAGAGAACTCATTTTGGTGTATAAATCTAAGTACCTTTCGACTGCCACTTATGGTGCTGGGCTATGAGGTTTGTGGGAGCATGATACCGTACAGAAAATAGAAACAGGTTTTTGAGACACCTGCTTTCAGTCCCCAGTGTACATCTACTTATTTGTGCCACAGTGAATTGGGGTTGGACTCCACGGTTGGGCCCCATAACTCCAGCATGCCCCATGGTCCTCTGAAAGGGGTTCTGACAATGAGTCAACAACAACACAGCAAAACGACACCACGTAACCAGTAATAGCATCAAATAACCAAACAACTTCAAGTACAGCCTTTATTCTGAATACAGCAAACTTTATTGACAGTCTAAAGATACACTACGAATAGGAACTTTTTATAAGTTCCCAGAAGGCAAACAGTGAATACAAAACATAACCCAGACCCTACCAGCCATATCTGTACAACTGAAATGTACTCAACACTAAATATAAACGTAATTAACTTTAAAAATATGAGCCAAAGTAAAATCATTGATAATAAAATAATTAAATATAGGATGCTGTATTAAAAAAGTAAGCCCCAGCCCACAATTATATTATCAAATCAACCAAAGTAAAGAGGCTGTAGGGGACCAAAGTCCAATAAAAAAATAACATGCAACCTTAATTATGACCTTGAGTGTACCTAACACCAAACATAAGAAGTCTAGATGGCCTTTTTTAGACCCCGAGAAAAACCGAGTGGGAAACCAAATGTAGCAGTTAAAGAAAGGAAAGGTAGACTTTCTGTAGTGGACTGTTGTGTTGGGATTGTCCACTGGCACAAAGCAATCCAAATTGACAAAGTCAAATTGATGGATTGACAAAGTCAATCCAAGTCAGAGAACCCACTTCCATCACCTTCTGGACCAGACGTTTAAGCATCTTCTGGCCCTCCCTCAACTCTTACCTGACTGTGGCAGTAGGCTACAGTCTATCGGCATTGGAGGAGGGTCGCAAGGCTAAAAATGAATCTGTGATGAAGTGTTTATTCTTCTGGATGTTTGTCCACTTCTCCATGCTCTTGAGTGACACCAGTGGCTGTTGACTTCACCACATGTAGAGTGAACAACTTTTGCTTATGCCAAGAGTTCTAGCTACATAGAAAATTATCTATGAGAAGGCATTGAATGGAGGTCACCTGAGAATGTTCCAACCAGCACAAACTGGTGCAGGCTGCCACACTCTTCTCTTAATTTTCCACAATGAGGAAAATGAAAATGTAGTCCAAACACGTGTCCTTTAGGTATGTCTCCATCATGCCCGAAGCCTGGACTCACTGCGTTCCTCACCATTAGGGCAAACTCCGAGAGGAGTGAGGACCATAGGGAGCGGGGAAACCCATCAGTGTGATCTGGAACCTCTGAAGCAATGTTTGATTGTGTCCTGGAGGTGTGTGAAACTACAGAGTTCATGACATTCTGGAATTAAACAACAATTTTAATTTTTGGTGATTTATTTTACTACTCATCCTTCTAGGTAGGTGAAATAAAATCATGGAAACTGGCATTTTATGAGAACATTTTCCAGCTAGCATATACCAATTTTCAGGTAATGCAAAATTATGAATTTGACCAAAATTAAACCAGTGGAATTGTAATATTGCATACTCCTAGCCACTACCAATTTGAACTCATGGTCAAGAAGTGGAACGCGTTAAAGCACACCAGCACTGAGTGGTGTGCAGACAGAATATCGAGTAAAAAATATCGAGTTGTACAAATATTGAGTAATAAATATCGTGGTTCAGAAATATCGACAGCAAGAATATCATGGTCAAGAATATCGACTTAAGGTAAGTAATATTTATTTTAAAAATATCGAAGTGTTTAATATCGTTTGCAAAAATATAGTTGTTAAAAATATCGTTTTTTTAATTAATGTTATGTATTTTAGTATATATTTTATCTGCATGTGATGTATGTTTTTTTGTATAAGAATTGTTTGTATTTTTGATATATGTGTTAAATGTTTAGTAGTTAATAATTTTTTTTATTCGAATTTTGTGTTTTTAGTTCTGTAGCGGGTTGTAGGTTTATAGGGGAATAGGGTGGGAAGTAATTTAATTATTAAATTAATTGATTATGTTTTATTTATTAATATTAGTTTAATTGAGATTTTATAGTTTTAAATGTAAGTTTATCATTAATTAATTAATAATTGGTTAATTAATTTAAATTAATTAATTGGTAATTATTTATGGTAATTGTGTGATTAATTTCAGGTGTGTTTTGTGGTGTTTATAGGTGTAATGGGTGGGAAGTCATTTATTTTTAATTTATGAATTAATAAGCGGTTCTTAATTAATTTTAATTAAATAATTGGTGATTAATTATAGTATTTCTGTAATTAATTTTAGGTGTGTGTTTTGGGGTTTATAGGGATAAAGGGTGTTAAGTAGGTTATTTATTTTTTATCATTAATGTTTTTGTTAATTGATATTAATTAAATTAATTAAAATTTTATTATGGTAATTGTGTAATTAATTTTAGGTGTGTGTTGTGTTTATAGGAGTAAAGGGTGGGAAGTAATTTGTGTTTAGTTAATTAATATATAGTTGTTAATTAATGTTAATCATTTGATATTTATTTTGGGTAATTGTTTAATTTTTATGTGTGTTTTTACTTTTAAAGGGGTAAAGGGTGGGTATTAAATACATTTTAATTACTTTATTAATAGTTGTTAATAGTAATAGTTTTAAATTTAAAAATAAGTTTTAATTGTGTTTTATTATTTTATAGTTTAATTTATAGTTAGGGGTGTGTTGTGGATATTATAGTGTTAAAGTGTGTGTAGTCAATTAATGTTTATTAGTTTTTGCATTAAAAATATTTTTTAATTATTAATTATGTTATTTATGGAAGTAAATTTAATTTAAAATGTTGAAGTGTTTTGTTTTTGGTGTGGTGTTATAGGGTAGGAAATAAAATAAATACATTTATGTATTAATTCATTTTTTAGTTTGTAAATATTTTCTAGCTTAAAAAAGAATTAAATGTATTTATTATTTTATGTTATATAATATTATTTTATGTTATATAATATTTGTAGGTTTTTGTTATATGTAATTAATATTATAATATGTTTTCTTTTTATATATTTAATATATTTAATTTTACATTTTTTAAATATTGTTTATTTTTATGATTGTTTTTTATTTTTAATATATATATATTTTTAACTGTTTCAGTGTGAATAGGAATTTTTGTCCCTCCCCTATCCAACACTTTCCCTAATGTTGCTCTCACTGGAGTGGGAATAGTAATTTTTACCCCTCCGCTATCTAACACTTTCACTACTGTTGCACTCACTGGAGTTGGAATAGTAAATGTAATTCCTCCGCTATCCAACACTTATCTTACTGTTGCACTCTCTGGAGTAGGAATAGTTATTTAAACCCCTTTGCTATCCAACACTTTCCTTACTGTTGCACTGATTGTATTGTGAAAATTAAGTTTAAATATTTTTTCATAGTGTAATATTTTAATTTGTTATAGAGTTTTGTTTTTTTATATTTTAAATCATTAATATATATTTTTATTTTTTATATTATTTTAAACTTTTAACAAATTAAAAATAATAGTTTATTGTTTTAAAGTAAATATATATGTATAAATTATTATGTGTGAGTGTGTTTTTATTAAGTTTATTTGTTATATTTTATTAAAATGTATATTACATGTATTTTATTTTGTTAAAATTATATTTAATTTTTAATATATTTAATATATATTATTTTATTTTATATTTATATAAAAGTCGATATTTTATACATCTATAATTTTTACAACAATATTTTTTAGTCAATATTTTTGTACTTACCTGTTTAAGTATAGTAGTCGATATTTTTGTTGTCTATATATTTTACTCAATATTTTTAACATCGATATTTTTTGCATCGATGTTGTGTCAGTGAACCGTTAGACCTGACAGCCTTTGGGTGGTCTTTCCCCAAACTTTTTGCCTGCTTGCCTCCAATTTTGCTGGTCTTTTGCTTCTGTTGGCCATAGGACTCTGTGCACTTTACCACTCCTAACCAGTGCTAAAATGCTTGTGCTCACACTCCTAAACATGGTTTGATTGGCAATGGCATACCCCTAACTAGCATTTTTAATTTACCTATAAGTCCCCAGTAGAGTGCACTAAATGTGCCTAAAGCCTGTAGGTTAAATGCTACTAATGGGCCTGCAGCACTGATTGTGTCACCCAATTAAGTAGCTCTTTACACATGTCTCAGGCCTGCCATTGCACAACCTGTTTTCCTCTTTAAAATTCAGGACTACAAATTTCAGAATGTAAAGGACAATGCGCCGATTGGATGAGCTGATCATGAATGAAACTGACAAACTGTAGCTGAGCTTTAAACCTGCTGTACAAGCCAGTCAACCACAACCAAGCTAGACCACCATGGCATTGTGTCACCAAAATCATAGGTCAGTGGGCAAGACTTGTTGAGTGAGGGAAGTCTTTCTTTGGGGTGAAAAGGAGATATGCAGAGTGGGAGGGATCAATCCTAGCTACAGAACAATGAAGACCTGTGCAGGAAGGGTTAATACCTGTGCAGGAAGGGTTGATACCAAAGAGAAGACGAGAAAGTTGGAGAACAATGGCAACAGTGGAGAGGGTGAATCAAAACAAAGGGCAAAGCATAGTGGCGAGTGAAGTTGGGTGATCTTTCCAGGAGGGATGACTGAACACACGAGGAGGACTTTTTTCATGTGTCCAAGTACAGGATTAATCAGCAGCCATTATCATAAAGTGTTTTAATTAACACAGAAAATATGGGCTCAAAAAGTTGCATTTAATTACGCTTTGTGCCTCATTGTCTGTGTTTGCTAAGTAGGTGGACCTTTCAATTAAGTAATTCTCTGCTCCTTGGACGATGCAAAATGGATAATCTCGACCACACATCAAAAACTGAAGTTTATAGCAATATGATCACAGTAAATGACAGCTATAGCTGGGAGGCTACTCCCTACTACCAAAAGAAGGCATCCAGAGTGACAGAAGAGTCATCACTCATCTCATGAACAAGGGGGCAATGAACTCCGCTCTGCCAGCTGAGATTGCGGAGATTTGTTAAAAAGCATATAACCAATTGAAAAAATAAACCAGGCAATGAGAGAGGTGATGATTTTGGGGTCACCCCTAACCTAGGGGGAGGGCAAGCAGATGCCTTGAACACAAAGAGCATATCATGCTGAACGATTCGGTAGTGGTCCCATCCTCCTAGGACAGCAAAGTTATGGGCAAAAATCCAATGCCAACCAAAGGCCCAGCAAAGCATTATGGGGCGAGATTCTAGAGTGCAGTGAATATTATAGTATTAGCTCTCAGCTGAGCCCGGAGAGCCTGCCCCTTGAGGAATGTTTTGATATTGGATACTATAATATTCACTGCACTCTAGAATCTCGTCGCATAATGCTTTGCAGGGCCTTTGGTTGGGATTGTATTGTTGCCCATAACTGTGCTTGGGGTGGTCCTAGGAGGATGGGACCACCACCGAATCGTTCAGCATGATGTGCTCTTTGTTTTCAAGGCATCTGCTTGGTTCTCTCCCTAGGTTAGGGAGGACACCAAAATAATCACCTCTCTCACTGCTTGCTGTATTTTCATTTTCACTTTTGTGAGATGACTATATGCATTTTTGCATGTAAAGATAGAGTTACTTGTTGTTTTATCAAGGGTATGTGAGGTTTCTGTTTTATTAAATGGGATGAGACGGAACGGAGTTGCGGAGCAGAGTTCACAGAGTTTTTGATCAATTACGCAGAATTCCACGTAGTGGTACTCCGCTAACTATGCCCACCCTTAAAATATATATATATATATATATATATATATATATATATATATATATATATATATATATATATATATATATCCAAACCATGACCCTCCTCCTCGGTCACGAACGAGGTGCACACTGGGGAAATTTGATAAAGTCAATTATTTATTCCACCACACGACCACAACACCAGACAGACGCGTTTCGGCTTGCGCCTTTCTCAATGCCTGGGTGGTTTAAAAAAACAATCATTTTTAAAGAAAATGTAACGTAAACACAAAGGAAGGAAAGCAGTGCGGCATAATTCATTAACATAGAGAAAGTCCTTCTCTTAGTTGCAATAGTGCATGATTCCATTTCGGCCATCTTGGAGTCGTATGGTTAAGGCTAATGTCTCAAAGTAGTGAATAAAGGATCAAAGTTCCTAACGTGAACATATAATGTTTGTGCATTTCTGTAAAGCATTTGTTCACACAATTCATTGAAAAAATGATAATTATGCCCTGGATGGGCAAGGAACATGATTATGGCACTTCAATTTACAATTCCACTCAATAGTCGTCTTCTATAATTAAGCCCTGGATGGGCACATGATTCTCTAAGACATTTTAATTAAATGGAAAATAACAGTCAGCCATAATTCCATCAATAACAATACCCCTGCACTTGTCCTCAACCAAATTCTTTGACTATCCCACTGTTTCTAGTTGGCCATTCTTAAATGCAAACCTAATGATCTATTTTAAGGAATATGAACCCATAGTTCTTCTTCATTATTCAAGCCTAGCGGCGTTTTGGTTTGTAACTCGATAATGTACTTGGACTCCAACTTCCGTAATTTCTTAGTTCTATCCCCCCTCTCTTCTTTAGGGATCTGATCTAGACAGAAGATTCTTAGCTGATTCTGGTTACTTTTGTGCTTTTCAAAAAAGTGGCGTGCCACTGGATATGTTTCGTCATGGTTTTTGATCGCCCTCATATGCTCCAAGATTCTTTTCTTGGTTGGATGGATCGTACTGCCTACGTACTTCTTGTCACACGGGCAGATTAGACAGTAGATCGTATACTCTGAGTTACAGTTCATAAGTTTATTTATTTTTCTTTTAGATTTTCGGCCAGGAACTTCAAACTCTTTTACCTTGCTACTGTTTTTGCAAGCTTTGCAGCTCATGCAGGGATAGAAACCCATGACTAGATCTTTTGTTTTTGGCACTTTTGAGAAATGACTTCTTACTAGATGGTCTTTGAGGGCAGGACCCCTCCTATATGTGATTAAGGGATTTTGAGAAATATGTGGTCCCAAAATGGTGTCTGCTTTCAGACTCTTCCAATGTCGACGGAAAATCTGAAACACCTCAGATGAGCTGGTGGTATATTCTGTGATCATTCTTACACCACTATTGTCCCCTTGGTGCCCAACTGTATGTTTTGTTTTTTTTATTAACAGATCCTCCCTTAGTAAGTTTGCAGATTTTTTCATTGCCTCATTTAGTACACTTTTGGGATACCCTCGCTCCCTGAATCTTTCAGAAGGCCTCCTCTCTAGATTTTACGAACTCGCTTGTAGTTGAGCAGTTACGCTTGATCCTAACTAGTTCCCCATAGGGGACACTGCTGATAACACTGTGGGGATGAAAACTTTTAGCATGGACCGTGCTGTTCCCAGCCGTGGGTTTTCTATACAATGTCGTTTGTAGAGTGTTGCCTTCAACATAGACTAGCAAGTCTAAATATGGTACCTCGGTGTAACTGATACATTTAGTGAACCTTAGATTTAAATCGTTGTCGTTGAGGGCTGCCACATAGCAAATGGCCTCCTCATACGACCCCTTCCAAATAATGAAGAGGTCGTCTATGTAGCGAGCCCACAACGCAACTTTATCCAACCACATTTCATTTTGGCCTGCCCAGGCCATGTCCTTCTCCCACCACCCCACGAATAAATTCGCGTAGCTGGAGGCGAAGCGCGTGCCCATGGCTGTCCCCTGTTCTTGTTGGTACAAATCCCCTGAGAAAAGAAAGATGTTATTCATCAAACCGAAGGATATAAGTTCCAGCAACATCTTGTTATGTTCGTAATATTTCAGGTTCCGTTTCTCAAGGAAAAATTGGATAGCCTTCAGTCCCTTTGTGTGTTCGATGCTCATATATAAACTCGTTATATCCAATGTTATCAAAAGCATATCCGGTTCCCAATCAATGTTGGTTATGATTCTTAAAAAATCCTTGGTGTCCTTCACATAGAAACTTAGGTCTTTTACAAGGGGATTAAGAAAACAATCAATATATACTGATGCATTCTCCAATAGGCTATTCTTTGAGGACACAGTAGGCTGTCCTGGTGGATCTTTTTCATTTTTGTGGACTTTCGGAAGATGATAAAAGGTCGGCAGTTCCGAGAATTCACAGTACATGAATCTAAAATCCTGTTCCCCAGTATTCCTTTTTTCTTCCACTTGTCCAAGATTCCATAAAACTCTTTAATGCTTGTCTCATACACTCTTTTTGGTATTATTTGATAACACTCTTTTACTTCCAATTGCCTCTAGGCTTCTTTTTGGTAGGCTAGCTTGTCCATTATAACGACGTTTCCGCCTTTGTCTGAAGCTTTTATTTCTATTCCATTATCATTTTTGAGGTTCATGACCGCCTGCCACTGACTCTTCGTTAGATTTTCCTTAGTCAGATCAGGGCCTTTGTATTGCAGGTTCTTTAAATCATCAATTACTAGTTCATGGAAGGTGTCGATTCCATCATGGGGCGTTTGTGGAACAAAATGAGACTTAATGTTTAGATTGCTACATGCCCCTGTCTGCGTAACTCCCACTTGTTCAAGAAGTTCAAGAATACCATCTCCTTCTGGCATGTCACTGTCTATCTCTAGTTCCCTTAAAGCTATCAGGGTATCAAGATCCATTCCAGTTAGAGGGTCACTGCTCTCAGAACTGCTCGATGTTATCCCCATAGGTTTCTTTGGGTGAAGCAGGTGTATCTTTTTAAGTTTCATTTTTCTTACGAATCGGTAGAGATCTATGCGTGTGTTTGCATAGTAAAATTGTGCTGTTGGACAAAATGTTAAGCCTAATTCCAAGACATGAGTTTCCTCTGATGTAAGTTGTCTCTTTGATAAATTCGCAATTGTATGTTTCTTCATTTGTTCCATTTGCCTCCCCGTTTGCTCCGTGTCACTCGTTGGTTGGGTGAAGTTACTTTTTCCTTTTGTCCCCCTTCGTGTCTTTCGGTGTTTTTTTCTGGGGGATGTGTCCGTTGTGTTGGACGTTGTTTTGCTTGCCTCAGTAGCTGGTATTGTTGAAAAAAAGTAGTGGCAGGCGCCTCTATTGCTTTTCTTCATACTGTTTGTTCCCCCTCAGATCATTCTACCTCCGATTCAGAGGTATCTCTTGATGAAGCTTCACCTAGATTCTGTGAATTGAGTTGTCTTCTCGGGGCGTCAAATTTTTTCGCAAACGTGAGAATGCGACCCGATTCGTAGACTTCTTCGTCCCGTAAGAACTTGGTTTGCTTGCGATGTTTAATCACACTCTCGTAATCCGTGAGTCTTTTCTTCATTCGTTGGTGCAGTTCGTCTTTCAGTTTAGTGTCTTTTTCAAGGGCAATTGCCTCCTCAATCTTCTTTATTTCCTCTAGTAACTTTTGACGGTCACTCCAGGCATACTTTACAAGTATTTTCACCATACCCCTGGCGGTTTCTGTGGTATATTCTGCCCACTCCTGTAGTAACAGCGGATCCGGGTTCTCATAAGAGGGTGTTGTATAAATTCTCAATCCTCTTGGTATGCGATTTGCGTCCAAGTACTTTTGCAGAGAGGTGGCTTCCCACCATTTGCGTGTTTCTTTTTCATATGCTTTTTCGAGTTTGTTGTAGAGGCTTTTCAAATTGTTAGGTGCTGTTTGACTGCTAGAGGCACCTTTCGTTTCAGGGTTCGCACGTTTATTACTTTTAGAAAAAATACCCTCTGCTGCTTCCTCCCTTTCCCGATCCATAAACATTACGATTTGTTCCTTTCGTGTGGTTTAGAAAATATATTTTGACTTCAATCCCCAACGTATCTGCCGTTAGCGTTTAGTCAATTACACAAATGTGCTTTCAAGCAAGAAAGACTCACCGCTCGGTTCGTTAGCCGAAAACCTCACGTCCTCCGACCTGGAGCTTCCGGCGCTCCCCTCTGCGGTAAAGTCTCCCGTTGCTCTCTCCGTCATGAGAATCCGAATTGGACTCCGTTAGTGTCACGGAGAAAACGCACGGCGAGGCTGGCTGCACAATCCAATTTTCCTATGCGTCCACCAGCAGCCGCTCCTCACGATACGGGTGCAATCCTCCGCGTCGGTGAAACGCGTACATAAATCCAAACCATGACCCTCCTCCTCGTTCACGAACGAGGCGCACACTGGGGAAATTTGATGAAGTCAATTATTTATTCCACCACACGACCACAACACCAGACAGACGCGTTTCGGCTTGCGCCTTTCTCAATGCCTGTGGGGTTTCAAAAAACAATCATTTTTAAAGAAAATGTAACGTAAACACAAAGGAAGGGAAGCAGTGCGGCATAATTCATTAACATAGAGAAAGTCCTTCTCTTAGTTGCAATAGTGCATGATTCCATTTCGGCCATCTTGGAGTCGTATGGTTAAGGCTAATGTCTCAGAGTAGTGAATAAAGGATCAAAGTTCCTAACGTGAACATATAATGTTTGTGCATTTCTGTAAAGCATTTGTTCACACAATTCATTGAAAAAATGATAATTATGCCCTGGATGGGCAAGGAACATGATTATGGCACTTCAATTTACAATTCCACTCAATAGTCGTCTTCTATAATTAAGCCCTGGATGGGCACATGATTCTCAAAGACATTTTAATTAAATGGAAAATAACAGTCAGCCATAATTCCATCAATAACAATATATATATATATAACCATCACAACTCTATGGGATGTAAGGAACTCTGTTTATTCGATCAGACAACTCCGGACAGGACACGTTTCGGCTGTATTAAAGGTCAGGTGACAAAGGCTGTTGAATACAGCCGCAACGCGTCCTGTCCTGAGTGGCCTGATCGAATAAACAGATTTAATTACATCCCAGAGTGCCATTTCTTTCTTACTTGAAGGGAGTTGTGATGGTTTAAAAATGCGCTGCAGTAGCATTTTAACGTGCACCACCAGTGTTCTGGAAGCAAGCCAGAGTAACCGCAAACCAGGTATATATATATATATATATATATATATATATATATATATATATACAGTCTTTGCTTTTAATTAACAAAATTATGCCAAATAGATGTACAGTTTATTGAATCGAACAGACATAAAATTGCCTCACTAAATAAAGCAATACAATTTTGTATGTTGCTGTGATCACAAGAAACACGCGTATAAATTTAGTACTTTAGTCCAT
The DNA here is from genome assembly GCA_963921515.1 of Calotriton arnoldi. Lineage (NCBI taxonomy): Eukaryota > Metazoa > Chordata > Amphibia > Caudata > Salamandridae > Calotriton > Calotriton arnoldi. The sequence continues at coordinate 4,471,988 of CAWUFW010000123.1, read as the reverse complement.
ACAAGACAGGGCCAGCCTCTGCGTCCAGGCCTTGCATCCAAACCCCTACTACACATCGTCAAAAGGTATGCTCAGTGAGGAAGTTGGGTAAATAGGATTTTAAAAAAGCTGAATTCACTGAAAAAACAAAGGGTAAAGTAACATTATAGTTAGGCAAGGTAATTAGATTTTAATATAAGTTAAAAAAAACACCAGTAATTCAATGAAAAAAACAAAGGTTAAAATGATGTTATTGTTAGGCCTGGTAATAATATCTTTTGTAACGTTAAAAAACCATCATCCACGTTATCAATTATGTCATTTGAGATGTCATCAGTAATGTTATCAATGATGTCATTGAGCAAGTAATGGGTGATATCAAATGTGAGGTCATGAGCAGTGCATGTTGGGACGCTAGTACTAGTTAGCTAAGTAAACTAAAACTGGCAAACTTCAGTGTTTTTTTGTTATTTTAAAAGGAAAGTTTTAAAATTATTAGAAGGCCTAACTATAACGTTACTTTAATGTTTGTTTTTTTCCAGTGAATTTCTAGTGCTTTAAATATATATATTTATATATATACAGACTGCTGACATGGTGACATAGCACAGAATACTACGCAGCAAGGTTGTTGATGCATTATTACAATGTATTCCATGAACGCTGATATTCACATCATTTGCAAAACAATTTAAAAAGATACGGCCGACGCATTTTGGCTACACGCCTTCAACTGGGCCTCGTAAACAATTACACTGTAAATCATTTTATCTTCTAGTCCTTTCTCAGTTTTGACAGCCCTTGAGCACTATTGAGATGTAAAGATGTATATTTATAATCATTTAAGGATAATTATCCAGATGGCCAATAATTGGTCCCCTATAGTGCATTTGACATAAAGTGCATAACATGCTTAAAGTGTATACTGCATATATGTAAACAAACATATTAAACATCCCAAATTTCTCATTCAAAAGTGAAAATACATTTCCATCTACAATGTTTCTATGATGTTTCTGTCTGAGGTATTTAGGGTATATGTTATGACAACCACATCTTGTTCCCAATCAACAATTGTTCATGCTTAGTCCTCTTATTCAAAAGTGCATGTATGTTACCGCTTACAGTACTTCTGATTTAAAGTGAATAAGATATACATATTACAACTTCATGTTAGTGGCCATAATCAGTTTCTCACTTAAAAGTGCATGACGCATATATGTAAACACGAATATGTATTTGATCTGAAAGTGCGAAGGTGCGATTATATAAATATATCAGGAGTACTATATATTCTGTTCAAGGTCTTGTCCCAGTCTAAAAGGATCTCCGTCATAGATTCGATAACAGAAAAAGTACTATGTGCAACCATCTCATATGTTAAGAACAATTAATGCATCATACATCATCATTGAAACCAATTACATTTGATAGTCGTAAAGGGTTACAACAGGTCAAAGTTCAATTCAATGGGGTATATTCACAAGAACGTGTGCTAAACATCTCCAAAAAATGTTAACGCAACTTTACACATCGCAGTCCATCGCGGGAAAATAACCCTGTGTTAACGTGGAATTCACAACATGGCGGTACCTTGCGATAGTCTCCTGAAACCGTGGACAATGTCCGCGATACAACCACCGTGACGGCGATAAAAACACAAACCCCAACACCAAAAAATATGCGATGGGCCCAATTGCGATGAGGAAATCAGCGATAAGCAGCGCCAGGCCTGCCATACACACAAGGCAGGCGGAAAAATCACTACAAAAGGAGAAAAAACACACAAACACAAAATGACCAACATCGAAGCACCATGGAGGCAGCCGGAGCAGGCGCAGAGGACGAGCGCAACCCCACAAGTACCCCGGACGACCAGCCCGGGACCACGGTGACAGGGAAGGGCAAGGACAAGAAGAAGAGGAAGACGAAGTACAGTCCGCAGGAGAATCGGATCCTGGTCACGGAGGTGATAGAACACCATCAACAACTGTTTGTCGCCTCCAGTGTGTCATTGGGCACCAGAAATGGACAAGGTGAACGCCGTCGGAGAGCACAAGAGGTCAATGGACGAGGTCAAGAGGCGATGGAATGACATCAAGTGCAAGACCAAGGAGAAACTCGCAGGCAACCAGAAGGCAGCAATGCAGACTGGAGGTGGGAGCCCAGCACCACAGCTGGAGCTGGATGACATGGAGGAGCTGGTGTCGACAGTCATCAGTGTGGAGACTGTGGCCGGAGTCGGGGGACCGGACACTGCTCGACAGGACACAACACAACCGCAACAGGGTGAGTGACCACCAGGTATGGGGGGAGATGGCCACAATGGCACACATGCACAATCAAGCAGAGCACAGTGCACACTCACAATGACTCTGGATCATGGCCCTGATCTACACACTGTCACAATGTACATTGCCATGCTGTCTGAATGTCAACATGTACCATGCGGCCACATACATGAGGACACATTGTAACAAAGCATCTCCCGTTCACATTGCAGGGGCACCGTCAACGCCACCTGCAGAGCAGTCCCAGACACTCTTCACTGATGACGAGGAGGACGCCACCAGCATCGACACACAGCCCTCCAAGACATCATGGAACTCATCCGCCACTCAACTCCAGGACCAGGGCAGCCCAGCTGCATCGAGGAGACCCCACCCACTCCACTCCACAAACCACCCAGCAGGAGACACCCACAACCCTGGCTGTCACCCATGACCCCCCCGAACAACACATGGCCTTCCAACGCCGTGCGTTGGAGGTCCAGAGGGAGATGGCTGAGCAGGTGCGGGTGGGGTTTGACCTCATGGCTACCAAACTCAACGCCATCCATGGGTGTCTGAGTCCCATCAGGGACCACCTCCAGTCCCTAACGGACACCCACAGGCCGCTCCATGGTCTCCAACGAGCCCTGGCTGACATTGCTGGAGTCATGACTCGCAGACAAGAGCACCTGTCCGCTCAGAGTGGCTCCAGCGATCTCAGCCAGGAGATGGCACGCATGCGGAGGCTCATGGAGGACATGGTGCGGATGGAGGCGGAAAGGATGGCAGCCACCACTGCACATCAGCGAAATGTAGCTGGGACCTACCATGCCCTGCATGTCCTCATCATGGCATTGCTGCCACAAGGCGTGGCGATGATGAATGCTGCTGCCCCCACACCATCCAGATCTCCGCCCCCTGGTCTGTCAGTGCCTCCCAGTGCGGCAGGCGTATCCACTCCGGCACCTGATGTGTCACTGCCACACAGTGCGGCCGACAATCCTCCGGCCCCTGATGTGTCAGTGGCACACAGTGCCACAGCCGGTACTGCAACACCCACAAGTGGGGCAGAGCACACATCCGAGGACGTGGATAGGATTGAGTTCAGTAGGAGGCACTAGCATTCATTTCCGCTACCTTGCCTGTTTCTGCTTGGTGCCGCACATGGCCCCATGACCTTCCACTGACCCCGATACACTCCGCTGCACTCACCTTGGACCGCGACATGGACTGCCATATCCTGTTTGATGACCAATGACACGGCGACCACACTGCGGACTGTACCCTTCCTCTTCCGCAGTACTTTTCATCCCCGGATGGACTCTGGCTGGCCCTCCACAAGCCCATATTGTGTAGTGTGCTTGGCATGGACCTGTACTGCTCCAGCTGCAAAACACCACCGGATGTGCAATAAACATCCAGAAACGCACTGCTGTGTCATATCCTTCATCATTCATGTATGAATGTGTGGATGAATGTAGGGACAGTGATTTCCCTTACGTCAATGATGCTCATCTAGTGGGATGCCAGTCACAGTGTGCTACATTGCCGATTGTGTTCCGGGTGCCGTAGACACTACAACAGGGACACACGCATTAGTCACTTCCTTTTCCGGACATGGACTGAACCACGCCCAGAGCCCCTGAGTCATTGTTGCAAGCCCTGCGCTGGTCCGGCGTACACCAGGCCAGACCACTCCACTTACGCTCAGAGGGGGGGCCCACATAGCTACATGTCGCAGGCATACACGCTGGTGGTATGCAGGTCACTGGTCTAGTTGTCAGCATGTCATGGCCACTCCCTGAGGGCAGGTTTGCACACACACCACATCCATCTGGCACAGGCGTCACAGGCCATGTGACCCCGCCAATATAAGGGGCCGACAACGTCACATTCCCCACTGCCGGTGGTGACTGGATGACGGACGCTCCACGGTTCTTAATCATAAAGGGCCCATGAGTTGTTGCGCACAGGGTTGGTCGCACCCGAAACCTTGCGCCCGTCGCGGGCCTACCACCACGTGGCGCTGACTGGGGTTGCACAGGGTTAGTGGCACCCGAAGCCTTGTGCCCGTCACGGGCCTACCACCACGTGGCGCTGACTGGGGTTGCACAGGGTTAGTGGCACCCGATGCCTTGCGCCCATCACGGGCGTGCCACCACGTGGCGCTGACTGGGGTTGCACAGGGTTAGTGGCACCGAAATAGCTGAGCGGGTGTGCAGCCTGTGATAATGAAGTGTGCAATGATGTGGTCTCTGCCATTGATGCCTCAGGACTCAGTGTCATGTGTGGGACCTGCTGGGCCGCGGGGCGGCTCCGCATGATGTGGCCCATGCCATGGAGGCAGGACCGGGGCCTGGAGCTTGCACGGGCACGTGGTGTGCCCACTGGTGGACACACCATTGGCGGCTGGTGAGCAGTGGGCCCGGGGTGCGCAAGTGCGGACAGCCAGCGCTGGCCGGCGGGAGGGGGTGGGGTGCGGCTGCATGCGTGCGCAGGGATGGACAGGCGTTGTTGCCGTGTGCTGTGTGATGGACTCTGCCATGATTGACTCTGGCCTCGATTACAGATTGCAGACCTGGCGGCTTGCAGTGTATCCAGGCACGTGGTTGGAGACACACCAGTGGCAGCAGGTGAACAGTGGGGCCTGGGTGCGCAGGGGCGGCGGTGTCTCTCTCTCTCTCCCTTCCTTCCCTCTCTCTCTTTGTGTCTCACTCCTTTGATGTGCGCATGGCACACGTTCTGATTTTGTGCTTTATTTTCCAGGCTGTGACATCGAGATTGTCCCGGACGGACCCGACAGGTGTGTTGTATTTCAATAAAGTTTTTGGTTGTTACTTCAGTGCTGTGTGACTGTTTTTTGTTCTTCTGGCCACACATGTGTGTTATTTTTTGTCAATGTGCGTCATCATGCGCTTTTTTGTGGCTCTTGTGTCGTGCACAGTATGTGTAGGTCCGGGGGGGTCAGGGGGGGCTGGGGGTGGTGGCGGTGGGTGTTGTGGCCCTCATGGGTATCGGAGCTGCATGATCATTGTCTCCATGGCATCTGTGGGTCTTCAGGTGTGGCTCTTGGCTGGGCTCCCTTTCATGCTGCAGGTAGTCGTCCTGCTTAACACCAGCAGAAGGCAGGTGTTAAATCCCTGGTGCTACAGCGGCTTATCGCCTGTTTTTGGTTTGCATCGCAGATCTGGCAGTTCGTTGTGAAAGTGGTGTTGTGGTGTTTTCGTGTGTTTTTGCACGGGAACGCCTACTCTGCATCTCATTAGGGTTAGTTGGTGGTGTCACCCGTGGAGGTAAATGTTGAGGCGGTTATCGCGGGAATACTTGCGTTGTCTGCAGTTTGCAACCGCTTGTGAATGGGGTGTTAAATCTGTCACCACTTTTGTTGCGTTAAGTTGGCGATAACTCGGAGATACGTCCTTGTGAATATCCCCCAATGTTTTTACAGGTGAATATATAGCTCGTCATCTGCATTATGGCCCCAAGGAGTCTCAGTTCCTAATGCCAGTATTAATTGCAACTCTTGTCTTCACAGCTCCTTCTCTCTATCTCCTCCCCTTGGGTGGGCGCTGACATGCATGATTCCGTAGTATTTAAAAGTCGCAAGAGATCGTTCATGATCCTGCTCGACAAGTGACAAGCCATGGGGTAATTTTTGTCGCCATTCATGATTGTCCTCATGTGCTGGAGGATCCTGATTTTTATTTTATTGATGGTAATCCCCACATATAGCTTGTCACATCCACATTTCAAAACATATGGTACATGGTCCGTGTTGCAAGTGATCCTGGCATTAATTGTGATTTCTTGGCCCTCAAAGGTCTGATAACTCTTACAATTCAGTCCATGTCGGCATGCCTTGAACAAGCTGCATTTTATGAAGCCTCTGGTGTTATTGAACAACCAATTCTTTCCTCCCAGGGGTCAAAATGGCTCGACGTGAGTATGTCTCCCAATGATTTGGCCTTTTTAGATGTTATCCATGGGCCCATGCACACAATATCCTTCAAGTGTTCATCTTTATTCAACACATGCCAGTTTTTTTGTAATATCGTTTTAATGCTAGATTGTTTCGTGTTATATTACAGAAATAATCTTTTCACCCAGTTTTACTTTTTATCCACACTGTTGCCTTGCGGATATAATAATTGCTCTCTTGTTGTTTCACTTGGTCTTTTCTTTGCATCCTCCAAGATGTTCCTAGGGTAACCCCTCTCACTGAAACATTTGAACATATTGCACGTCTCTATATTAAATTGTTCATCAGTCGAGCATATCTTTCTGGCTCTCAACATTTGACTATAAGGAATGTTTCATTTAAGAGCACCTGGGTGGCCACTGTTGGCATGTAATAAAGAATTAGTAGCAGTTGGCTATCTGTATAATTTTTTTTTGTATATTGGTTGTTGACCACATCCAATTCCACATCCAGAAAGTCATAGTGGGATCGACTGCACGTGCTTGTAAACTGTAAATTAAGGTCATTGGAATTCAGTTTTTCTAAAAAAGGAGTCCAACTTAGTTTTGTCCCCTTCCAAGAGGATAAATAGTCTATAAACTGTGTCCACAGTGCAATCTTCTAGACATGTTCTTTGTTTTCATCAGCCCAGGCCACCACCTTCTCCCACCACCCAATGAACAAGTTTGCGTAGGTGGTGACGAAGGAGGTGCCCCTTGCCGTTCTTTGCTGCTGTAGATAGTATTTATTATTGAAGACAAAGACATTGTGGGTAAGGCAGTACCTTAACATCTCCTTTAACATCTGGGTGTGTTCAAGCAACTCTATAGGTCGATCCCTTAAGAAACATTCACATGCTTGAGTTCCTTTATCATGACCAATGGACGTACATAATGATGTCATATCAAGCATGACCAATATATACTCCATGGGATGTGGTCCAGTTTCTTAAAACAATCTGTTGAGTCCTTTAAGTATGATGGCAGATTGACAGCATATTCTTGTAAATAACAGATCCAGGTATCGTGAACTATTCTCCAACAAGGACACAATTGAACTCACAATGCGTCTTCCTGGTGGATTTTGAATGCTCTTATGTATCTTAGTCCCTCATTATGATGTCATGGGGACCACCACTGACAAGCTGTAGGTGGCGGTCTGCCTGACAGACAGGGCATCGGTCTGACCATCATATTACGATGCAGGCGGTCTGACGGTTGACGGATGGGGGACAGATCGCCACCTCAGACAGGATCTACTGATCCCGACGTGGCAGCAGTCAGAATCGTGATCCTGAATGGAGGCAGTGCCTGCTCAGAATCTGCAGTCAGGATTACGATGTACCTTTCCGACTGCCTGTTCATAGCAGTCCGACCGCCATAAAAAGGCAGCTGGAAAGGGACTTTAGGGGCCCCAAGGAGGGTCCCTGTGCCTCGTGGTCTTCTGTAATGTGGCCCTGGGGGCACATGTAGGGCCCCCACACACATCATCAATGCACCGTGTGCCAAGCACCATGTGGTGCCTGGCACATCGTGCATGAATGTGCACAAAGTGCTCAATAACACTGCAGCTTGTGCTGCAGCCCTTTTCCAGGGCCGCAGCTCAAACCCTAATGGTATGAAGCAGTTTTCCGCCCACTAGCGCGGCGGGCACATTGTAATTGGGCAGTGGGACCGCCGACGTCTTGTCCGGCGGCCCCCTGACTGCAAGCATCCGACCGCCATCGTAACCCCCTTATAGAGAAAGTAGATGGTGGCAATCCTTGCATGCTCCACCCATAAGTATTGGTATTCATCCCATTGCAAGAGGTTGTGATCATGCCGTGGTTATAATTTCAAGTGATATTCTTTTTCCAGTTCCTTCATGGGATTTTCCGGGAGGCAGCTGTAGTGTGTGATGTTATTCAGTTGTCTCCTTGCTTCTGATAAGTATGTACTCCGATCCATCAGCATAATGTTGCCCCCCCCTTATCAGAGGGCTTGATGATTAAAGAGGGGTTGTTCTTAGATCATAAATGTCTCTCCAGTCCTTCACTGAAAAGTTACTCTTTTTTTAATCATTCTGCCACTTCTTCCTTAATATATTCAACTCTTCAACGACCAGCTCTTGGAATAAATCAGTTCAGTTTCCTGGAGGTAGCTGAGGGCAAAATCTACGTTTTGTTTTCAACCCACTCTCTATTTGATGGTCTGTCTCAAATCCCATGTTTCTAAGGTCATCTCTTTGGAGGGTCAGCTCTCTTGATTCTCGCTCCTCATCGTCAATACCTATACATGTGGCTGATCCTGCACCACCATTTATGTTATTGCCAGCTGGTTGTATGATATTTCCCATATCTTTCATTTCCAGATCATGAATGGCAGTGAGGTCAGAGATATCAGATATTTTGAAGGTCGAGGATTTGAATCTCGTTAATTATTGGTGACTTTCTTAGATTTCATCTGATGGTATTTATGGAGCTTAAACTTCCTAGTGTACTTGTATAATTCAATTCTACAATCAGTAAAGTCAGGACATGATGTTGGGCAAATGGTACGCCTAGATTTAATAGCCTCTCTTGATTAGGATTTAATTTAATCGATGAGATATTCACCACAAGGGGTCTGGTTTCAGGCACCTCATTCACATGTGCTGTTCCTACCTGCACTCTCTGTTCCTCACCCCCTTCCTTTTGCCCCTCCTTGTCCTGCAGTTTATTTTCTGTAATTTTGTTGCGTCCTGCCTCTTCCACCTTGACGCATCGTCATTCGTAGGAGTGGAAGTTCCCTATGAACATACACCTTTTCTATGGGTGCCTCATCTGTGCTGGAGCCTGCATCAGAGCTGACTTCACTTTCACTTGGGGCATCATTTGTCGGTGCATCCATCTTCTCCTTGGCCCTCAAGTTGTCAAACTTTTTTGCAAAAGTGTAAACGTGGCCATATTGGTGATCCAGCCTATCCTGGTGAACTTTCTTGCTTTCCGTTCCATTATTTCTTCGCCATATTCCTGCAACAATTTCTCCATTTTTTTAATCTTTTATCGTTGTATCATCTTTATATTTCTCCAATTCTTTTACAATCTGTTCCACTTTTGCTGATTGCAGTTCCATCTTTCTTTTGGCATGTTTGGTTAATGTACTCATTAGTCTCACTGAACACTCCTCCGTATTCTCACACCATTCATTCACCAAATCCTCATAGATGTGGTTGTATGTTGGCAATAACATTATCCGCAGCCCCCTTTGTATTTGTTTGCATTTCAAATACTTTTTTAAATTTTTTTATTTATTTGCTTTTCAAGAAGTAACAAAAACAAACATTGCATGGCTTGCCGTGCATATTTCCCGCCCGTCCTCCCCTTGCACAGATAACAATTTTAACTTTACACTGTGATGATATTGTGTGGGCAGGTATTTAGTCCGAGCCACCTTCCAGATTGGATTGGTCTCTTTGTCTTAGGTAGTCCATAAGTGGCGCCCATATGCCCTTGGGTCGCAATGTCGCTGGTAGTTCTTCAGCATATGTTACCAGATTCTCTTTGCAATACACCAGGTCTTTGATCCACTGTTCCAGCAGCGGAGATGTCCTACCCTCCCAGTGCATCGACACTCTCCTTTTCGCAAGCAGCAGTGCAATTATTACAAATTTACCCACTGTGCCTTTCAAGTGGGGAGTCAAACCTGGCAGACAAACGTGAGGGGTGCACTGTATGGTGTCGGGAGTCATTTCCTGCAGGTGTTTTATAATCGCTGTCCAGAACTTGTAAATACGTGGGCAGTCCCATGCAAGGTGTATGAAGTCCGCCCCCGTGCCCTACATCTTTTAGAGGAGCCAGTGTCCCTGATTCCATATTTGAGCAACCGAGGTGGTGTATGGTAAACTTGGTGTAAGTATTCAAAATGGATGATGTGTAGGTTGCCGTTCGAGGTTAGAGCTTCCGTTAATCGGCAGCAGTGTCCCCACTCCACTACAGTAAGGGGAGGGTTAATCGTTTCGTTCCAGCGGTTGAGGCTTGTATTAGTATTTAAAATGATTTCATCCCGGGCCGTACTATATAGTTTAGTAATTAGTTTATGCCGAGTGGGACTGGTTAAGAGCAGCTGTAGTGTTTGCAATGTCGGCGGTTCTTCTGGATAGGTGTGGTACCAGGACTGAATGGCCATCCGTAGCCTATGGTACGTGAACATAAACCGTGGGGTTTTGTTTTGTATGTACTGTACATCCTCTGTAGTTCTAAATTTACCATTCGGATATAAATCCTGCATTTTTGTGATGCCTACGCGTTTTAGTGTGGACATGGCTCCTGTTTCTTGCGTGACAGATAAGGCTGCATGATGCGCTAGTGAGAGCATCGGGGCATATAGAGGGAGCTTAGCTGCTTTGCGGCCTATGGTCTGCCAAGCAGTGGTCGTGCAGTCTATAGTGTTTATTTCGGTTCTGGGTGTTCCACGTCTAGAGTGAGTCAGGATGCTGTGTAATGGGATTCGGTGAGCATCCCCATCTTCTACCGCTATATGCGGGATAAATTCATGAGGGCCGTACCAGTAGTGCGCATATTACGTCTGAGCACATAGATAATATAGGTGCAGATCTGGCATGCTAAAACCTCCCTTCTTATAGTCCAGAGTGAGTGTATCCCACGCTACTCGAGGTTGCTTGCCACCCCACACCAGTCTCACCAATTGGGAACGGATGTCTTTAAAGAACTAGTTGGACAGGATTATGGTTATATTGCAGAATAAATATAAAAAACACGGCAGTACAATCATTTTAATCAGGGCAATTAGATCGGCAAGGGATAATGACAGTTTTATCCAGCTGGATACTAATTGTTCCAGTTTCATGTGAGCCGTGCCATAGTTTTCTCTCACTACCAGCTCTGGATCCCTGTGAACCCATATCCCCAGATACTTTACCGGGTCCGTGGACCAGGTGAGCGGGTATTCCAGGTCGTATGGGGCCATACGCTCCGTTAGGGATATTATGAGAGATTTACCCCAATTTATTGTAAGCCCGGAGAAACGTCCGAACCTGGTGTACTCGCGAAGTAGCGGTGCCAGGTGGCGTTGAGATTCTCTGACAAACAGCACCATATCTTCGGCATATAAGGAAATGACTATGGGTCGCAATGCGAAGCGCAGTTCCGACTCTTTGTGGCGCTGTCTGATAATGCAAGCCAGTGGCTAGAGTACCAGGGAGAACCGTAAGGGGGAGAGGGGGCAGCCCTGTCTCGTTCCCCTGCAGATCCGTATGGGTTCCAGTGTCAGGCCGTCCACACGTAGTCTCGCCGTTGGGTCTGTATACAGCAGCCAAACCCATCTGCAGTAGAACTCGGGTAGCCCCATTCTCTGTTATATATTGAACATGAAGCCCCACTCAATAGAATCGAATGCTTTGGCAGCATCCAGCATGACTGCATCCGCTTGGAGGTGTGGATCCAGGAGATGATACATGGCAAATATCGAGCGCAGGTTGTGCGATGTGGACCTATCTTGCATAAACCCAGATTGGTCTGGGAGAAACATTTTGGTCAGCAAGGGCTGAAGTCTGGTAGCCAATATCTTGGCCAGTATTTTGGCGTCGATATTTATGAGGAAAAGCAGTCGGTATGACTCACAACGCGATGGCGGCTTGTCCTTTTTTAGAAGGGTAATTATTAGGGCTTCACTGAGCGTAGGCGGCAGTCTACCTTTCTCATAAGCTTCCTCATACATATCTAGTAGGTTTGGTATGACCTCATCAGCATATTCTTTGTAGAACTCACACGTGAGCCCATCCGGCCCCGGGGCTTTTCTATTCTGGAGGGCGCAAATTGCTTCACGTATATCAGCTGCAGTGATTGCTTGGCACAAGTATTCGCGCTGCCCGTTCGACAACCAGGCGATTGCGATGTCATCCAGGTATTCATCAAGCTCCCCGGGATCTGTCTCGCCTTTTGAGGCGTACAGATCCGCATAGAATTTCTGAAATTGTGTGGCTATGTTTTGATGGTTAGCAGTGATCTACCTCTATATCGTCTGTAATATTTAGTATGGAGTGTTGATCATTTCTGCCCTTGATTTTTGTGGCTAGGTTGTGACTAGGTTTCCCGCCTTCGCCATATGCCCGGGCAGTATGTCTTTTTGATAAGATTCGCACTTCCCCTGCAGCCAGCTCATTATGTTCCAGCAACAATTCTTTAATTCTCGCTGAAGAGCCTGCTTGCAGATTCGTCTCTCGTTCCTGCTCAAGTTGTTTCAGTGCCAGCTCCACCCTTGTGATCTGCCCCCTAATGTCTTTCAAAATGCCCACTGCTGTACTTATGCATGTTCCTCTGAAGGTGGCCTTGAAGGCCTCCCATAGTGTGGCCGCTTCGCTAACCAAGCCTGTATTAGTAGTGAAGTATTGCCAGATGGCTTCCCTGACCGTTTAGTTATAGATCGGGTCCAGTAGGGCCTCTGTCTTAATCTCCAGGTGAACTGACGAGGAATACCACCCGGTATCTGCAGTGTGAGCTTGACTGGGTTATGATCTGATAAGGTTCTAGGTAGTCTACCAATATCTGTCACCCAAGAGTTCGCCCCTACCTAGTAGCCAATAATCTAAACGCGACCAGCTGACGTGTGCGGTGGATGTGTGTGTACCTTCCAGCCTGTCTGTATTGCGCACCGTCCATGCATCAAGGTCAAATTCGAGCATCCCACCCTTTATAACATGTGCCGCCTTGGGGGAGTGTCCATCCTTTTGACTGGATTTGTCCTTACCAGGGTCTAGATGTGTGTTTAGGTCGCTGCCCCATATGATTTTTGAGTCCGACCATTCTCTCAGCACCTTGAGTATGCCTGTAAAGAACCCGGGCTCATCCGTATTTGGACCATATACATTGACTAAGGTGACCAGTGTCCCATGCAGTTTCCCAAGGACCCAGGCGTAGCGTCCGTTTTCATCGACAATGGATTGAATCTCCGTAAAGGGGATGCCTTTCTTTATTAATATAAGTACCCCTCTTGCATATGAGGAGTAAGAGGATGCAAGTCTGAACCCCGCCCAGTGGGAGCCCACCCTGGAATCGTTGTGACGCGTCAGGTGAGTTTCTTGAAGCATTGCCACTGCGATATTATGCCTATCTAGGTGAGCAATTACCTGCCTGATTTTCTTGGGGGAGTTCAGCCCACGCAAATTCCAAGTCAAAAATGAGAGCTTCATGTTCTGATACCCTCCCATATCACCTAGCTAAACATCCCAGTACAACATCCTGAGGAGGATTCGGATGACAAAAGAAAAAAAAGTGGTTCTGCCACCAAGTAGCTTCAAAAAGCATAAAACGTATTTATAGAATTTGTCCCTCTACCATGATGAGACTTTCATTTAATGAAAAATATCAAAGCAAAACTAACCCAAACTAAAGAAACTATACCACAACACAATATAAACATAACAAAAGAACATATATTGAAAACACATATTTAAACACAGTGTGAGGTACATGGAGATTATGATTCAACCCGATCAGCAATTAATCTTGTACATTTTAAATGGTCTGGGTGATCATCAACACTTGAAAGTGTGCGTCGACGTTTCGACCCCTGGGTAATGTTGTGATTGTGTTATCATCTGTGGGGGGTCTTCTTCAGGACTTAATATAGAGTCTGTGTGTGGCCTTTAAATAGGGTTCCACCTGGATACCAGAATAATAGTTAATACAGCACGGCAGCTTGTAAAATGTAAGAGGTTGATCTGAGTCCAACAGGTTTCCTCTGGTACCTCACACTGTGTTTAAATATGTGTTTTCAATATATGTTCTTTTGTTATGTTTATATTGTGTTGTGATATATAACAACACACCTTTTGTGTTCACTTCACATCTTGAATTCACCAAAAGTGTAATTGTACACTATGGGGCCGATTCCGATTCGGGCCGGAAATCTCCCCGACCGAGCCGGACCTGGAGAGATTTCCGACCGAATCGGACCCGCGCATCGTACTTACCCGGCCGGGGAACGTCTCCATTGCGCGGTGCGAGTCGTGTCCGTGCGAGTCGGTCGGTGCGGTTCGACCCGGGATCGAGTCGGTCGGAGCGGTCGGGACGCCCGGATGAGTCGGTCGGCGAATACGCATCGTACTCGCTCGCCCGGACGCGCGTACGGATCGGTCGGGAAATAGGGCTCCGAATCGGATCCGGTTAAGCCGAATCCGATTCGGAGCCCTACCGGCCGAGATCGGAATCGGCCCCTATGTGTGTATATTTAAATGTCCTGTTTTCACTTTGAGAACAAAAAGGTTTTTTTGATGTTATTATAAAATCTCAAACATATTCAGAAGTACATGAGTGATCTTTTGGTATAGTTTCTTTAGTTTGGGTTAGTTTTGCTTTGATATTTTTCATTAAATGAAAGTCTCATCATGGTAGAGGGACAAATTCTATAAATACGTTTTATGCTTTTTGAAGCTACTTGGTGGCAGAACCACTGTTCACTTAATGTACCTATCCCCAGGTTCTGCACATAACTGGGTTACCCCATTGTTTCATACTAAAAGAAAAAAAACAGCGTGAGCAACAGCAAGCTATACGCAACAGTCCCGAATGCCCAACCCCTCCCCCCATCCTTTCCCACCCACAACAGCATCCCAAACATGCTGAGGACATAGACCCCAAAAACCCCATAACCGCAACAGTGAACAGTACTCATCAAGGCAGATGGGGAGCTCCCGTCGGGGGGTCGTCAGGAGACCGCACATCCTCCTGGCGGAGGTGGCCAGGCGAGTCAAACACCAGTGTCCATATATTTTTCTTTTATTCCTGCGTGTTCATGCTGGCGATAAGTCCAAGCAGCTCCCATGTAGCACAATTCGATATTGCCGCCACATTGGCATAGTCTCCACACGGCTTATTAGTCTGAACCCCTGAATCCTGGGACCGCTGTACGCGCTTTGCAATCCGTTTGAGAAATTCCTGCGCAGCTTTCGGGGTGTTGTAGATTTCCTTGCGTCCTTCATAGTCGATCCGTAGTTTGGCAGGGTATAACATAGCATAGGTGATGTTTGCCTTTTGCAGGTGTTTCTTCACCGCTGCATATTCCCTCCTAGCCGCCTGTACCATTGCCGTGAAATCAGAGTAGAAGGCAACCTGAAAACCTTGGTAGTTGAGCTCTGGTTTCTCACGGACCATGCGAAGAATCGCGTCGTGGTCGTGATAGTTTAACAGTTTGGCAATGACCGGACGCTGCGGCGCACCCGGGGGCAGCCTCGTCACCAGTGATCTATGGGCACGCTCCACCACCAGGAGGGAGAAGAGATTCTCTCGGCCGAAGAGATCCGCGAGTATCTGTTCTACATATATCTCCATCCTGCCAGTATTTGTAGTTTCTGGGATGCCCATTATTCGCACATTGCTGCGCCGTGAGCGCGCTTCCAAGTCCTCGTTCTTGGCGTGGATAATACTGAGTAGTTTTTCCATCTCAGAGCACTTGCTGGACGTAGCTTGGATGTCATCTTCCGCTGTGGCAATCCGCTTCGGTGATTCTGGAGGCTTGCTTATCTAATTTCACCACCATCGTGTCCATGCGCTGATTTAAGGTGTCTATTTTACTGTCAATAGACTGGAGGCTCTGCTGCATGGCCTGCAGTGTCACCGCAGGCTGCGAGGAGCCCTTGGGGTCAGGCTCAGATTCGGAATCGCACTGGTCCTCCTGCGCCGATCTCGACGCTTTCTTGGATTCGAATGTGAGGCATGGCTGGACCTTCTCAGGTTTGCCCATTATGGCGCCGGTGTGTTTTGTATCGTCGTCAAAAGAGTAGTTAAGGCCTGTCTGTGGCGGCTATGCACTTCACAGCAAAGAGGGCCGGGGGGCAGCAGCAAGGGAAAGGCCGATACAGATGTGCATACAGTCCACAGCTGCACCAGTGGCCTCTATAGCTGCTGCCTGAACCCTCGAAAGCGCGGTCGCCGCTCACATCCCACCTCAGCCGCACTTGTCGCTTCTGCTCATATGGGAATAGGCCTTGTGCAAGAGACTATTCCAGAGGGGGGGGGAGATGTATCAGGCCAGTTCGTCTATGGTGCTCTTGTGGGCTGTATGGGCAAGCCTCCACCCCCTGAACTCAGCGGCCAGTCCACAATAGTCCCGCTGCCGTTTTTCATTCACCGGACCTGGACCCTCACCTCTCAATTGCTGTATGGCTCCCGCTCGCGCAAGACGCCTCCAGGCCCCGCAGGTCGCAGCCACCAGTCGGGCGCCCGTCCCCGCCTCCAATCAGGCCCCAGAACCCGGGCAAGGCAGTCCAGGCGCCACGCGTGTATGGGGCAGCGGTAAATAGGGAGGCGGCCGGCTCTCTTTCACTCTCTGCGGCAGCGTCTGACGGTAGCACCAGGCAGTGCGGCCCAGCAGCCCGCACTGCAGACACCGTCCACTCCAGCGCCAAGGCTCACCGCGAGCCAGGAGTCCACGGCGTCCCCGTAACAGGCACACACCACGGGCAAGGCCCCCTGGGCCGCGCACTTTGAGGGGTCGCGCAGCTGCGTCGACACGCCAGCAACTCCGCGGCAGTATCCTAGCCGAAGGCCCAGCACTGCGCGGCCCGCTCTGCAGCCGCAACGGGCCCGATCACTCCCAGCGGTCAGCCAGCCCTCAGCCTTTCACGGCCGCGGAGTCAATATTTCACCACAGATCACTGCCAGAAGCTCATGTTACGTGTAAGGGCAGTGGATGGGTGGATTTTCGGCGGATATTGATCGCCTGGCCAGCGGAGCTGCACTAGTGTGCGGCCATCTTGCTTCGGGCTCACTAGCGCCCCCCTGCATTCCAAATATTTAGTGAGTGATGTAATTTCCCACCATTGCTTAGCCTCCATTCTTCTTGCTTTCTCCAGTTCCCTCACTAACTGGACTGGCGTTTTATTCGCAGCATTAGAGGGTTTCACTGAAAGTGCGTTCTGCGGCCAGATTCTATTTTGCCTCTGTGTCTTCTATTTCTACACATTTGCACTTAAACTTTATATCATGCAGAATCAATTTAACTGCACTTCTTCTAAGCCATTCGCATTTTATCGTGCTGCTCTCTCTGTTAATTCTTCACCCCTTCAGGTTACGGATTTCCGTGCTCTCTTAATTTGTTTGCTGTAACACTCTTAATTACAATCGGCACATGTGTATTCTTTAACACATCCAGTTGCTGAGTTCAGCATGGGACTACACCCTTGTAAAATTCCAAATTTTAGCCACCCCAGGCTCACTCGGCAGGTGATAGTAACCACCCTGCACACCCTCCGGTACACGCGTCAGTTACCCCCCTTACCTCGATACAGCCTGGCGGCTATTTCTCTCTCTATATATATATAAAAGTGAGGCACAGCTGTTCTTTCCAAACCCGGAGTGGGAGCACCGACGAGCGGAGCCGGAGGACACCGCCCGATCGGAGACTTGCCAGGTGAGGAGCAGACTGGGGGCCTGACTGTCACTTGAATATTATTGCATCAATGTTGCAGCAAGCGATGTAATTTGGGCGCAGACATTAGTCCGAGTTACCGCTCAGAAGCATTTAACTGATGAAGCACATGCCACGAAAAGCCAAAACACCATCGTAAGTGAGAAGGGACACGGTGATATTGCTGATCACAATACTCTTGAAATACTAACGAAATGGAAGCGAGAGCAGCAAAGAGGTGCCTTATAGTGGAAACACTCTTCAAAAAGGGTACAGGAACTGATAAACAAAATGGAAACAGCAGAGAAGGCACTACTGGTCAAAAAAATATGAAACAATTATTCTTTCAACTTGAAAAACTTTTAAAGAAGGAAATATCAAAAAGCTGGGAAGTAATCACTCTCGAAAAATACATTGAGCATGACCGCATCCCAAGGGGCTTACTTATTTTCACATTGCCTAACCATCCGGATACTAGACCCGAAATGCTCGAAGAATGGGCGAAAAATAGTATGCAATGTTCGAAGAATATGCTTCTGATCATAATCAAATATGCTAAAAAGGACATCGAAGATTTGCATAATGAGATCAGAACCTTGGAAGCGCAGATTGCGGCCTTAAATAAGGAAGAAGAATGCAATACATTACGGAAGGAGATGGAGAAGAATCTTGATAAATATGAGGATGAAGTGGAACAACGAAAACAGCGGAAATTTAAACGCGACGAAGAGGACTATGAGTCAGGGGCCATTTTAACATTTGCCAAGAGATTCGATTCGCTGAAAAAACAACTGCACATTGGAAAACTATCATTACTTGAGTCTACCAAAACACTTGCCAATGAATCAGAATCTGATTTGAGTGAAGAAGAAAGGTCAACTAGAGTTGGAGGTAGAATGACTTTTTTAGAAGAGATGAAATTGATCTATATAGATCAGAAAACACAGAGAGAGAGAGGGAAAGAGGAAGAGGTCGGGGAAGAGGAAGAGGAAAGACACAGACAACCAGCCTAAATGAAGAAGGAAGACACGAAGGGGAGCCGGAAAGATTAAGGGGCTACCCCCTTCGCAACAGAACGACAACGACCAATAAATAAAGAGGGGAGCAATGACAACAGAGTCTAACAATCTGATTATCAATCTATCAGACTATACCTTGGATACAAATGAGAAAAACGTTCTAAATAAAGGCCTGACCTTTTGCCCCGATCAGCACTACGACCACATTGAGACACGAATTGATCTATATAAAAATACTTGAAAACTCAAATTAACTAAATTCTTCTCAAAAATGGAAATGGGAGTAAGACCGACAACATCAGAACTAAGAGTCAATACAAATTTGAATATTGACGATATACCTAACTTAAAGACTACTTATGACCTTTTGACAAACTCATCAGAAGGAGAAATGACTGAATCACAAATGTTACAAGATCTTAATATCACTGTGGATAAACATGTGAGCTCTGGATTTAAACCTAAATCCAGATTCTGCCCCTCACTAAGCCCTGGAAAAAGAATTGACCTTTTCCATGACCTCGTAGTTGCAGACCTAGAGAAAATGGAAAATGTAACATCGAAAAAGAAAATTTGAGCAAAAGTGAGAAGATCGCATTACAAAAATTGATAGCGAATGAAAAAATAACAATCAAACCGGCTGACAAGGGTGGAAACGTGGTGATACTCAACACGGAGGATTACATAAAGGAAGCCATGAATCAACTTAATAACACCAAGAATTATACAAAACTATCAAAAAATCCTTTGAATTCATTGACCCTAGACTTGGAAAATAAAATATCAAAATGGAAAAACCAAGGACTTCTGAATGAAGATGAAGCCAGGTTCCTTTTTAATGATAACCCAGTGATGCCAACTGTATATTTTTTGCAGAAAGTGCACAAGACCCTGATTAATCCACCGGGGAGACCAATAGTATCGAGCTGTAACTCTCTATATGAAAATATATCCACATACGTAGACCATTTTCTGGCACCCATGGTAATGAGTCTAAGCTCCTACATTAAAGACACAGGAGACTTCTTAAGAACACTGGCTAATATGGGATGGCAGAAGAACTTCCTACTTATAACCATTGATGTGGTGTCCTTATACACCTCAATTGACCATGACATCGGCTTGAAATCTGTGGGATACTTTTTACGCCAAAGAAACATCCAGGAACTCAAACATATTGAAATGTTAATGGAAATGATTGAGCTATGTCTCAGAAATAACAATTTTCTCTTTGACCATCGAATATATATTCAAAAATGTGGGACTGCTATGGGCGTTTCATTTTCACCCAGTTACGCCGGTCTCACCATGGGATGGTGGGAGAAATTTGTGGCATGGAAGGAAGAACATGAGGAATACACATCCAAAATACAACTCTGGCTGAGATACATAGATGATCTCTTCCTTATCTGGAATGGGAGTAAGGAGGAGTTCAAAACATACTTTGAGATCCTGAACAACAACGACATGGGATTAAAATTCACATACAGTATGAGTAAAAAACAGGTACAATTCCTGGATGTCTCTGTATACATTGAAGATCACATCCACACTAAAATATTTCGGAAGCCCACTGCTAATGATATTAGTCAAATTTGCGTGGAGTGATAGAGATAAAGCCATGCAAGAAATTGAGAAGTTGGAGGCCGCAATAGATAAAGAAGAGGACAAAAAGAAAATTGAAGAATTAAAAGAACAAATGAAAAAACGTCTACTAAAGTATGAGATAAAAATAAAACGCAAACAAGAAAAGTTTGAAAGAGATGCTCGGGACTATGCCCAAGGTCGAGTACTAACATTTGCCAAAAAGTTCGAAGGGGTAAGAAAAGAAATGGCATCTATACAACCAACCACATCAACAACAAGGATTGAAACATCAGAGTCCGAGGTGACGGGAGAATCATCAGGTGAAGACAATGTGACTACCTCACATCCAGGAAGACCCCTTTTCAGGTGGAATTCCGAGTCATGCGTCAAACATGGCTAAGGGGAGGAAAGAACAAGCCCCCGGAGGGAGAAAAAGACCAACAGGAAGGGGCGGATGGAAAAGGAGGACCAACTATACCACCAAGAACCCGCAGCAAAAGGGGCAGGAGGTGGAATTGAAAAATCTGACCATTGTGAACCTGACACCCAGAGAATTAACAGATGCGGAGACAACAGTACTGAAATTGGGTCTTACTTTTTGTCCCGCGTCAAATCTTGAATATACACAAACAAAAATCGATCTGTTTAAGATGGTAAGAAAATTAAAGCTACATAAATACTTCAAGTTGAAACCGAAGACTAACAAATTGCAGGAACAACTACGGTCATATAAAGAGACTGACGAATTAACAGGAGAAGATCTGAGCACTTGGGAAACCATGGTGTTGTTAGGCAATGATCAAGATGACCAAAGTAATACAACATTGGATATTGTAGAAAGAGTAACACGATTGGGGTAGAGCAAGAAAAAGACATAAGTCAGTTCAAACCAACCTCGAAATTCTTGCCGCAACTACCACCGGATGCAATAGATGTATTTTCGGAGGCTGTAAGTAAAGATCTACTGGCATTAAGAACAAAACTGAACAAAAGACCATTACAGAATATAACCAAAGAACAACAGGAGGCTCTTATGGATCTACAAAATGATCAAACCATCGTGTGTAAGCCCTCAGATAAGGGAGGGAACATTGTGCTACAGACGAGAGAACAGTACTGCACGGAAGCATACAGACAGCTGTTAGATGCAACTTATTACTTGAAGGTTACGAAAACATTTTATCAAGAAAGTATTTTGAAGTATCAAGATCTGATTAAAGCATGGTATGACAAACAAATGCTAGATAGGGAAGAATTTTTGTTTTTGCGCTGTCTCAATCCTATTGTCCCCACTTTTTATCATGTTCCAAAAATTCATAAAAATCCGGAGAAACCCCCGGGGAGACCAATTGTATCATCTCAAGGCAGCCTCACGGAACATTTGTCGATCTTCATTGATCATTTCTTATCTAAGTTGGTGAAAGAGTTACCCTCATATATAAAGGATTCCAGGGATTTTCTGTGCCGTATGGAAGCGCTATCTTGGCATGATGATTACAAACTGATCGTGCTGGACATAACAAACCTATATACCTCCATTGGTCATGAAGACGGGCTGCAGGCAATAGCATACTTTTTGGCTAAGAGGCCATTAAGATTTAGTGAACATAACAAGATGCTGTTGCAAATGACAGAGTTCTGTTTGAAGAATAATATCTTTCTGTTTGGAGAGGAATACTTCTGGCAGACGTCCGGCACAGCGATGGGCACCTGCTTCGCCCCCAGCTACGCGAACTTGTTCGTAGGCTGGTGGGAGAAGCAGGTGTCCAGTTCGTTTGAGGGGAGGACTTGGATGTCCAAGGTGGTTTCCTGGGATCGGTACCTAGATGATCCGTGTATCGTGTGGAATGGCTCAGCTGAATCAGCCAGAGAGTTCATCAACTATCTGAATAATAACACCATCAATCTGGAATTCACAGGGGAGATAAATCAAAACACTGTGAATTTTCTGGATTTACAGATTAACATAAGAGAGGGAAAACCATGCATGTCCTTATACCGTAAACCCACCGCAGGCAACTCAATATTGCATGCTGCAAGTAGTCATCCACCAAGACTAGTAAAGAGTATCCCCTATGGGGAATTTTTACGAATTAAAAGGAATAGTACTAATGAGGAAGATTTTAATATTGCAGTGCAAGAGAGCCAGCGAAGATTTGAGGTGAGAGGGTATGATAAGAGCATGCTTAATGCAACACTTGAAAAAGTCAAGAACATCCCGAGAGAAGGGATGTTGAAGACAAAGATTAAAAAGTATGATGAAGACAACAAACTTAAATTTAGAATGATAACACCTTATTCAAACAATGCTAGCCAACTAAGAATGATTTTTAAGAAAAATTGGCACATATTAAAAACAGATAATGTTATTGGAGCAGATGTACCAGCACAACCACTAATCACTTTTAGAAGAGCAAGGTCTTTGAAAGATAATTTGATGCATAGTCATTTAAAAGGCTTGACTAAACCCAGTGGGACTCTCAAAGAAATGAGAGGGTTCTACCCATGCGGTAAATGCAAAGCATGTGTGGGGGGTAGAAAGACCTTGTCGTATAGTGTACCAGGGCTCAAAAATCCTAAAATTATAAAAAGTTTTTTAACATGTAACACTCCATATGCAGTGTATTGTCTAACATGTCCATGTGGACTAAAGTATATTGGAAGCACCATCCACCCATTGAAAATTCGCATTTTAGAACATATGCGAGCAATAGCCAAAAAAGATGCCACATATCCTGTGGCGAGGCATTTTGCAGAATGGCATCAGAGCGATAGGGATCTGTTACGCTTCTTTGGGGTGGATCAGGTGCTTTCTAATATACGTGGAGGGGACAGAGTTATCAAACTTAGAAGACTAGAGTCACGGTACATAATTGATCTTGAAACTAAGAACCCGAAAGGAATGAATAGTGGGGAGGAAATGGCAGTACATCTGGGGGACTGACCTTGAGTATATTAAAAATGATGGCTTCTGTGGAGGATTATGAGAAACTTTCTAGGTAAATTGAAAACTTACAAAAGAATAAAGGAAAAATTAAATATTGAAAGTATAAACAATCTGTTCAGTTAAATATTGATTCATTGCAGGTCAATAAGAGGGAAATTTTGAAGCCAATTGTAATGCCGATACACGGCTAAATTAGGAAGGCAGGGGTGAACTTTGCTCCATGTAAACCAATATACAGTGATATAAGATTTCACTCTCATATGAGGCCGATTTACGGCGAAAATGACTGGCAATAATGCCTGTTGGTTTATTAATGTGTTTGGCCAATGTATGGCGGAAATGTAAATATAGAGTGAAGGGGGAACGGTGTTCTACTGCCAAGGAAAGAGCATGTTTTGTAGATACATGAATAAATGACGATTGGTTATCTAACATAGGCTTAGATAAACAAGAATACTCGTTTTTACCATTCAAAGATGGCGGATATTCTTGCAATGGATCGAAATGTCCGTTGTTGATTGCAATGATCTGTAAATCATGTGATGTGATCTGCCTTGAATGAAATTATTTAAAAAACGCCGCAGCAATGGCGCATTTGTAACAAACATTTGATGAAGGCGCTTGCCGAAACGCGTCATGTTTTTACTAAAGAAATTAAAACCGCACAGAATTTAATCCCCTGTGAGTGCCTAATTTTTCCTAAGGAGTGACGGAAAACGGAGCAGTTATTCAAATCGCGGACGCACCTCCGCGAAAAAGGCACCCGTACAACAGTGCACCAAGCAGGTGCAAAGGAGCAGAATATATATATATATATACATATATATATATATATATATGTATATATATATATATGTATATATATATGTATGTATATATATATATATGTATATATATATGTGTATATATGTATATATATGTGTGTGTATATATGTATATATATCTTCACTCCAAGGGCGTGAATGCCAGCGTACTCCTGAACGTCGCCGGTGCTCGATACACGCGCTTGCCAGTACATAATAACATCCTTGGACAGCTCTTAAAATTAAATAAGAGAATGGCACTCCAGCAGTAGTATTGTAGCCAACATAGTTTAATGGATGAGGCTATCAACGCAATTCGGCAGAAGGGATTTAACCAGCTTACCCCCTAAAGCATCGCATCGAGAAAGACCGGAGGCGAGGATTGCGAGTTGATAGTCTGAAGGCTTTCAACATTGCGACAAGCTCCCGCCAGTGACTGGATACAAGCAAGCAGCTAAAGTCGGATCGGGGACTGGGTGCCTAATGGAAGTAAACCCGCGGAGATCTAGAAGAACCTTGACGGCGGCAGTAGAGCATAATGATGCATTTTGACGGAGAATAAGTGCTAGTAGCTAAACCTGGCAGTAAAAAAGGCTTACTGGTATGAGACTCACTAATGAGTTACACGGCTGTGGTGAAACATTTGGTGATATCAAGAATGTAGGCCTAGGCAGTCCTGGAAGGGACAGTAACTATTATTTGAACCGCATATGTGGAATCTGCCAGCAACTTGTGGGCTTCAAATGAATGCATACAATGTTTTAAAAATGTTCTCACATTCGATCTTAGTGTGAATCAGTTTAGTAAAAGGACTAGATATTATCTTTTCCATTTAGGCATGAGTGGATCGTGAACAAAGTTGTTTAAAGTAGTGTGTGAAATATTGGAATTGTTAATGTTGAGTTTTTGTCATTTTATTCCTAATGACGCAAGGAGACCAAATACATATTAGGTGTGCCCACTTGGGTTGGATATTGAATCAATATCTTGTGATGTATTTAGTCACTCTGCATCAAGAACGAGAGCAGCACAAAGTCTTTTTCAATCAATTGGAAAAGAGACATGAATAACAACCCCGCATGATTTACCTATCTACTGATTTGTAAGCCTTTTAAGCACAGCATATATAGCCATTAAGAGCTTTGGTGCACTACAATATGGAGTGATACATAGTTTGAATTGCCTAGTCCTTTATCTATGTTTATGTCTATAGGTGCAATGTGATTGTCTTAAAGTTTTTTTTAAATACAAACAAATGAAATGGTGTCACTATTGTGATCATAGCTTTTGCTGAAACGCGTTAATTGCCTAAACCATTAAACTATGTTGGCTACAAAACTACTGCTGGAGTACCATTCTCTTATTTAATTTTAAGAGGTGTACAAGGAGATATATATATATATATATATATTTTATTTTTATTTTTTTTCACTGAAAAAAACAAAGGTTACAGGGATGTTATAGTTAGGAAATAGAATTTTAAAAAACTTGCAAAGGTTACAGGGACGTTATAGTTAGGAAATAGAATTTTTTTAAACTTATAAATTTACAGACAGAAACAAAGGTTACAGGGACGTTATAGTTAGCCTAAGATTTCACTCATGCAAACCCAGTTAAATTCAGCAGTTATAGTTACCTGAGCCAAATATAACTTACGCCCCTGTAATGCACTGCTTATGACCTCACATATTACATCACTCATAACATGGTCAGTGACATCACTGATGATATCACTTATGACATCTCACATGACAACACTGATGACATCATCCAGTGATTGTGAGTGTTTTCTAAACATTTTTGTGTGTTAAACTTATATACTAAGGTATCACAAAAGTTAAATTAGTATACTTTGTGTACTACTAATGAGTGATTCCTTTTTTTAACATAGTTTATATGAGTCACTGTGTGACTGTGTGTATCCGTGTGTGAGTGGGTGTCTCAGTGAATGTGCAGGTGTGTGAGATGGTGTCTGAGTGGCTATATGGGTATATAAGTAGGTGTCTCAGAAGCTGAGTGGGTGACTTAGTGGCTGTGTGAGTGGCTGTATTGGTGAGGGAGTGGTTGTGTCAGTAGCTGTATGGGTGGGTGAGTGAGTGGCTGTATGGATGGGTGAGTGGGTGAGTGGGTGTGTCAGTGACTGTATGGGTGAGTGAGTGGGTATCTGAATGGCTGCATGAGTGAGTGACTGGGTGTGTAGGTGGCTATATGGGTGAGTGAGTGTCTGGGATTGACTGTATGGGTGAGTTAGTGGCTGAGGGGTTGTATGGATGTGTGAATTGGTATGCAAGTGAGTGTGTGAGTGGTTGTTTGGATGAATGAGTGGCTCTGTTGAGAGACTGCATGGGTGAGTGAGTGTGTAGGTGAATAACTGGGTGTGTCAGTAGCTGTATGGGTGAGTGTGTGGCTGCGTGAGTGGCTGTATGAGTAAATGACTGGTTGTATGATCAGGCTCAATGAACGGGTCTGTGGATAAGTGAGTGGTTGTGTAAGTACATGAATGGGTCTGAATGGATATGTGAGTGGTTGTGTGGGTGTGAGTGTGAATATGAGAGGTTGTAATGAGGTGTGAGTGGGTGTGTTAGTGGTTCTAGGGATGATGCCATCAGTGATGTCATTTGAGATGTCATCAGTGATGTAATATGTGAGGTCATAAGCAGTGCATTGCGGGGGCATAAGTTATAGATAGCTCAAGTAACTATAACTGCTGAATTTCACTGGTTTTGTATGAGTGAAACCTGAGCCTAACTATAACGTTCCTGTAAACGTTGTTTTTTTCCGTGACTATCTATGTTTTTTTAAATTCTATTTCCTAACTATAACGTCCCTATAACCTTTGGATTTTTAAGTGAATTTGTAAGTTTTTTAAATTTTGTTTCCCAACTGTAACCACTGACCTTTGACACTGAGTGTGTGAGTGAGTGCGAGTGTCTCAGTGAGTGTATGAGTGTCTGAGTAGGTTTGTAAGTGAGTGTGAGAGAGTATGAGTGGGGCTGTGAGTGGGTATATGAGTGTCTGAGTGGGTCGGCGAGTGGGTGTGTGAGGCTCTGATAGGGGTGGGCGGTAAACTCCACTCCGCCGGTGGAGTTTGCAGAGTTTTGCCACTCCGCGCTCCACTTGGAACATGGAGTTCAGCAAACAATCCGCCAACAGTCGGCTGACCAGAGTTTATGAGCGCGCTCACCACTAGACTTCATCCCCAAAGAGTGGTGTGCCATAAAGCGCGTTTGCAGAGTGGTTGAGCAAGGGGACGGAGCCTCCGACGAGGTCTGAGCAATTCCACTGTGAGGGGAGTTACTTGTGACAACAATAGGCGTTCTTGGCCCCTAACCACCCTCAGCAGCCAAGGGGACTTCATCCCCCAACCAGTAGTGCACCAGGAGGCGCATTTGCAGAATGGTTGAGAAAGGGGGCGTGCCTCCGATGAGGTCTGAGCAATTCCACTGTGGGGGACTTACTTGTGGCAACAGTAGGGGTTCTTGACCCCAACTGTACCTTACTTTACTCTATGCCACTCCACTCAAACACAAAGTAAAGTTGATCAATAAGGCAACTATACACAAACGTCTCTGTTTTATATCAAGCTTCTCACTGAGATTTAGCTATGTTTTATTAAGTACTTTCAATATTTTTGGCAGCTAAGGAAACCATTGAGCATGAAAATAATGTGACTTGGTCAGGATCACAGAAGCGAGCCAAGTCTCGAAGCCAGAGTTAGAAATCAGACTTTCAGGTTCCACATTCAAAAACCTACGCAATGCACCACACCTCAGCACACAAAGAGGAACTCGGTACACTAACTGTCCCAGCACATTACACAATGGGTGACTGCATAACTGGGTCAGGTGTTTTATGCATGAATGTGAGCTGTGATGCATTTTCAAGAATAACAAATTTTAGATGTACTTTTTTCCCCACTGCAATGAGAATTATTACAAAAAGTCATCCAGGCCCGCGGCTACGTAATGTACATCAACACATTGAAAGGAATGTTAGAAAGTTCAGCATCCAACAAAAATTAATGGGAACTAACCACCAAGATAGAACCCCATTCCAGGCATGCATGTCTCAGATGCCTTTAGCGTGAAATAAATTCCACCTTCCTGCTACAGTCCTGGCACAGTTTGTACTCTGCTGGTTAAACTCACCGAGAACGAGTTACCATGAAATAAAGTCCACATTTCTGCTGTGGTGCTGGCACCAGGGCACTGCCGTGAAACATATACACCACAGGATAATGTTACTCAGGAGTGTGGAATAATGTCCACTTCCTGCTGTGGTGCTGGCACGAGAGCACTGCTACTGCTGTGAAACACGTACACCACTTGATACAATCACCTAAAAGGCTTAATAATGGGAAAACGTACACCTTCCTGCTGTGGAGCTAGCAGTGCTTAATTTGAGCCTGTGGTTTCCGGTGCTCAGCATCGGCACTTAATTGCCAACACCGGGGCTTGTAACAGGTCTGCCAAATGGTGGCGCTGTCTAATTTAAAGATCAGAACAACAACAGTTGTTAACAGCTGTTATGCCCATTACTTCCATCAAGCCAGCCTTCCAGAGCCTTAATAGCACTGGCTACAAAATCAACTCAGTCTTGGGTGTGTGCCTTTTGTGTGTTCCTAAACGTAACCCTGTATTGCTCAGTGGTTAAACCAAACCCATCTATGAGGGCACGCCTCACGACTGTGTAGTCCTCAGTATCTTCCTCCTTGACAGTGAGAAGTAGTTTGTCTCTACCTCTGCTGGCAAAGGAGAGCCACAGGATAGCTGCCCACTGACCTTGAGGTACCTTCTGTACCTTACAGGCCCTCTCTAAGGCAGTGATCCATTTATGGATATCATCCCCCTCCTGGTAAGGAGGGACTATCCTGCTCAGGTTCCTAGTATCAAAGTACTGTTCCCTGATCCTAGGCTCGCTAGGGCTGCCACCATGGGACCCTAGTCCCAAATTCTTCCTAACCTTTTGTACTTCTAGGGTCTCCTTATCAAGGGCCAACTGCTTCTTCTTGAGCCTGAGCTTAGCTCTCCCAAGTTTGAGCAGGTGGTATTCCCTTTTTGTGGGGTCCTCCCTCTTGCTAGAGATGAAGGTCCCTATGGAAGTGTTAGAGGCATTGGAGTTAATTGAGGAGGACCTAGACCTCCCCTGGACTCTTTTCAGCCTTCCAGGAGGAACAAAGGGGGACCTACCTCTAGGGACCTGCTCTGGGGCATCTAACCCATTCCCTGGGAGATCAGAGTTTACCAGTGTGGGGTATTCAGACCCCTCCTGGCCAGGCTCAGAATTGTGGTCACTGGTCTCTTCTTGGGCCTCACCTTTCAGAATTCTGAAGGTCATACTGCAGGAGCATCTGCAAGAGTTGCTCTGGGTTATGGTTGCTACCTGTATTTAACTTCCTGAAAGCAGCCAGGGTCCTAAGTTCCTGGAAATTAAGACCACTGTAGCTAGAAGGTTGGACCCACTGGTTTCCCCAACAAAAGACATGGTGACTAGGTCTAGTATGGTGTTGCACCTACCTAGCCTAGTGAGACTAAACTTCCAAAGATTGAAAAGATGGTTGTACTAGACCCTTAACTGCCAATCCAAAAAGTTCAGTAGAACTTACTAATCAGAAAAAAGTATTGTATATGTGCCCAAACTAGTGATGGTTTTTCATCTACCTAGATTAGCTGGATTAGATTAGCTGGTAAAACAGTGCAGGCTTAAATCCCAACCGCTGTACACCAATGTAGGATGCTGGCTTAGTATATGGCGCACACTTATTTAAGTGAAGCACCTTGCACTAATCCAGGCAACCATTATGGTGATTTTAGTAGTCTTTGATAACCTTTTGAAAGCTCTCAAAGTGGTAGCTGTGGAGAGCAGTCTTCAAGCTTATCTTGAAGGAGTGTTAAGCAGCTTGTTTTACCAGGTCTAATAATGTAGTGTAGGTTAAACGAAAAAGAACCACACAGTGTATATATAAATATATGTCTATCTATTACACAACACTCACTCACACATTGGTATATATCCTACCCAGAGATATAAACACAAATATACAATAATGCTTCAATTGCAATACGGTAAGTAGCACAAAATACAGTGGTCTCCAGGGGGAGACCAAACCATATATTAAGAAAGTGGAATGCGAACTGCGACCGAAGACAGGACTTGGACCAGGAGACTCAGAGGATCTGGGGACACAAGGAACCACCCAAGGCAAGTACCCAGGAACCCCAGGGAGGCTGTGTGCAGAGTGGAAACACAGCCACGTGATCAACAGAAGTCAACTGAAAAGTCGCGGTTGCAGTTTCCAAGAAGAAGGACCCTTCCCAGTGAACCCTGAAGAAACCCCATGGAAGACAGAAGGTTGGCGAGTCACCCCAACTGTAGTATACCCCAGGAACCAGGATACCTACACAAGGGAAGCCTGGTGCATAGGTGCGAAGTGACGTCGAAAACCGCCGTAGACCACAATGGAGGACTTCAGGAAAGATGCCGCTGGAGAAGACTGTGGAAGAGTCTGGTGGAATCCAAGGGTGGATTCTTGAAGTGAAGAACCTGTAAGCAGAGGGGACAGAGTCTATGGCACTCGGAGGTGACCAGGAGGCAGGGAAGAGTAATGCCCACCGATGTCGGTTGGTTCAAAAGTGTTGACGGTGACCTTGTCACTGCAGCTGTGAGGACCAGGCAACGCTGAGAAAGACTAGGAGATGTGCACGAGCTGTCCCACGTTGGAAGTCGAGAACCGAGGGGTCCGTGTCTGATGGGAGCACCAACAAGCCTTGGTAGCTGCAACAGGCGTGGAAAGCAAAGATAGAGCAACGTTGGGAACAGCAAGGTCCAAGGGACTCACCACAAGCAGGAGAGTAAGAGCAGGCCCCGAGCAAGCAGGGGAAGCCACTGGAGCAGAAGAAGACCCTCAAGAGGACCCACAGGCCGAAGGCACAGTAGTCACAAGAGGACCTCGAGCAGCTCACCAAGAAGGAGGATGTGGTGAGGATGCTGTACTTGGCAGGAAGAGATGCTGGAAGCTAGAGCTTCTTGTAGCTTGAAGATCTCTGGAATGCAGAGCCAACAAGCCTTGGCAACGGCATGTTGACACGGTGCACAGGGGTTTGGTCCTAGCGGTTCCGACGAGGGATACTGGCCTCAAAATTGCAGAGAGGGCAGGTCAGGTCTCGAGGGAGTTGCAGAACTACCACCTGTGTTGCTCGGCCTTAGGAAGTCTGTGGGACGTCAGGAGCAGCACACCTGTCAGCTTCATTGCGGTGCCTGCAGATGCAGGGGAGTGACTACTTCACTCCAAGGGAGATTATTTCGGGTGTCCTTGATGCATGCTGGTCTGTTGAAGATCCTGGATGAAGCACAGACACAGACAATGAAGAAGACTTGCAGAACAGTGAGACCAGGAGCAGCAGGAGTCTTCCGTGATGTCGTTTTGGTTCCAGACGAAGTCCAAGTGTCCTGACGGTCAAGAGTGAAGTGGTTTCAGTCTTGATTCTTGTCCCACGACGAATCTGAGTACCCATCCACAAGTAAGCCCTTAAGTACCCTAAGGGAAGGGTTAGAACAACTAAAGGGTCCCTCCCAGAGGAGGGGCTGGACTGAGGGGAGGATACTCCCATGTGCTTTGTCCAGTTTCGCACCAGAGCGGGAGCCAAGGGCTCCCCTAAACTGGCTCAAACTGGAGTATGCAAGGAGGGCACCAAATGTGTCTTCAAAGTAGTCTGGTGTCGCTGGCAAACACCCCCACCCCAGCCGAATACACTAAGTCATGTCTGGGTGGTGGTCACACTTCCCTGTGACAGGAAAGATATTGTTCTACTTTCCCATGCTCGAGCTCAGCTTAGCAGCAGGAGGGCAGAATCATGTCGGCAGCAGCACTAGCTTGCTGGCAGACCCTGAAAGGCTGTTACCGGAGGAGCCCCCCAATGCATGGAATCATACCTTCAACACCCGTAAGGTAATAGTGTTGGATTATATTTCCAACATGTTTGATACCAAACATGCCAAGGTTCACCACAGCCACCACATAGTTAGCCATCGCGTAATGACGGATGTCCACTATATGTATAAAAATGGCTGGCCCCACTTACAAAGTCTGGAGAATCGAGTCCTGGGTTTTTAGGGGTGTCTTGCTCATGCAGTGGCACCCTCACACTTGTAACCAAGCACCCTGCCCTCAGGACTGAAGAGCCTGCCATGGGGATGACATAGGTTTAAGTGCAGTGACCTCAGTTATAAGGAAACTTATATCTGTCTTAAGTGGTGCTAGCACTAACCTACACAGGCTGCATTGGTAGGCCTGTAGTCACAGTTTGAGTGGTCTCGCATGGGTGGCACAATACATGCTGCAGCCCATGGGGGACCCCTGGTGTACCAATGCTCTGGGTACCTTAGTATCATATACTAGGGACTGACAAGGGTACACCAGTAGCCAATTGTGAATGTACAGAAGTACTCACCATGGTAAATTTAGGGAGAAGGCACCGTGACTGGGGTCCTGATTAGCAGGATCCCAGTCAGACTAGTCAAAAAAACATACTGACACCAGCAAAAAGTGGAGGTAACCATGAAAGCAGATCCTACTTTCCTCTACCCCCTTTCTCAACCACTCTGCAAATTCGCCTCCTGGTGCACTACTGGTTGGGGGATGAAGTCCCCTTACTCCTGAGGGTCGTTGGGGGCCAAGAACCCCTATTGTTGCCACAAGTAAGTCTCCCACAACAGGATTGCTAAGACTTCGTTGGAGGCCCGCTCCTTTCTCAAACACTCTGAAAATGCACCTCCTGGTGCACTACTGGTTGGGGGATGAAGTCCCCTTGGCTGCTGAGTATCGTTGGGGGCCAAGAACTCCTACTGTTGCCACAAGTAAGTATCCCACAGTGGGATTGCTCAGGCCTCATGGAGGCCCGCCCCCTTTCTCAACCAATCTGCAAATGGGCTTTCTGGTGCACTACTGGTTGGGAGATGAAGTCCCCTTGGCTGCTGAGAGTTGTCTGGGACCAAAAACCTCTATTGTTGCCACAAGTAAGTCCCCCACAGCGGGATTGCTCAGACCTCGTCAGAGGCCCCACCCCCTTTCTCAAGCACTCTGCAAATGCACCTCCTGGTGCACTACTGGTTGGGGGATGAAGTCCCCCTGGCTGCTGAGTGTTGTTGGGGGCGATGAACCCCTTTTGTTGCCACAAGTAAGTCCCCCACAGTGGAATTGCTCAGATGTCGTCGGAGGCCCCTCCCCCTGTCTAAACCACTTTGGAAACATTCTTCCTGGCACACTACTCTTCGGGGATGAAGTCTAGGGGTGAGTGCACTGGTAAACTCTGCTCTGCTGGCAGTTGGCGGAGTTTTTGCCATACTCCGCATTCCAAGCGGAGTGAGAAAAATCTGCAAACGTTATCGGCGAAGCGGAGTTTACTGCCCACCCCAATCACAGACTCACCGACCCACCCACAGCCCCACTCAGACACTCATATTCCCACTCACAGCCCCACTCATACTCTCTCACACCCACTTACAAACCTACTCAGACACTCATACACTCACTGGGACACTCATGCACTCATTCACTCAGGGCCCGATTCTGATGCGGGTTGGAAAAGCTTCCCGACCGAGGGCCTGATTCTGATGCGGTTAGGAAGGCCTCCTAACGGCATTTGCTCCTTCCAAATCGGATCGGGAATGTGTCTTCCCAACCGAGGGCCCAATTCTGATGCGGTTAGGAACAAATGTTCCCATTGAAGTCAATGGGAGTTCAACCAAATCGTATCTGGAAGCATCCGGATGCATCCTACTCCCCCGGTCGGACTTTCCCGATCCGAGTGGGTCGGACACCATTTCCCAACCGATTCGGTCGGGAAGCTTTTCCAACCCGCATCAGAATCGGCCCCTTAGTGTTAAAGGTTAGTGGTTACAGTTAGGAAATAAAATTAAAAAAACTATACAAATTCACTTAAAATTCCAAAGGTTACAGGGATGTTATAGCTGGGAAATAGAATGTTAAAGATCGTAGAAATTAAATGAAAAAACATCATTTACAGGAACGTCATAGTTTGGAAATAGATCAAAAAAACCTTAGAAATTCACTGAAAAACCCAAAGGTTACAGGAACGTTATAGTTAGGCTCAGATTTCACTGATACAAATCCAGTGAAATTCAGAAGTTATAGTTACCTGAGCTAACTATAACTTACACCCCCGCAATGCACTGCTTATGACCTCACATATTACATCACTGATGACATCTCAAATGACATCACTGATGACATCATCCACAGAACCACTCACACCTCCATACAACCTCTCATATGCACACTCACACACCCACACAACTACTCACCCATTCACAGACCCATACAAGTAGTTACACTTACACAACCACTCCCTTATCCATAGACCCACTCACACACTGATAGAGCCTGATCATACAACCAGTCACTCACTCATACAGCCACTCGCACAGCCACACATTCACCCATACAGCTACTGGCACACCCAGTTATTCACCTATATACTCACTCACCCATGCAGCCTCTTAACCGAGCCTCTCACTCACCCATACAACCACTCACACACTCCCACACACACACACACACTTACATACCTATTCACACATCCATACAACCACTCACACAGCCACTCCCTCACCCATACAGCCAATCCTAGACACTCTCTTCCAAACAGCCACTCGCACACCAACTCACTTAACCAAACACTCACTCAAACATCCACTCACTCACCCATATAGCCACTTACACAGCCAGTCACTCCCACTCACACCCATACTGTCACTGATAAACCCACTCACCCACACAGCTACTCACTCACCCACCCATGAAGCCACTGACACACCCACTCACTCACCAATACAGCCACTCACACAGCCACTAAATCACCCACACAGCTACTGAGACACCCACTTATACACCCATACAGCCACTCACACACCTATACATTCACTCAGACACCCACTCACACACTGATACACACAGTCACACAGCGACTCACATACTGAGTTAAAAAAGGAATCACTCATTAGTAGTACACAAAGTATAGTAATTTCACTTTTATGATACCATAGTATATACGCTTAACACACAAAAACGTATAGAAAACACTCACAATCACTGGATTATGTCATCCGTGTTGTCATTTGAGATGTTATCAGTGATGTTACTGGCCATGTTATGAGTGAGGTCATAAGCAGAGCAGTTCAGTCTATTCCAGGCCCCCAAAGCTATAAGAATGGCTTGGGTGGCAGTCAAAAGTCAATTTTAATGTATATTGAATTAATAA
This sequence comes from Calotriton arnoldi, assembly GCA_963921515.1. Taxonomy (NCBI): domain Eukaryota; kingdom Metazoa; phylum Chordata; class Amphibia; order Caudata; family Salamandridae; genus Calotriton; species Calotriton arnoldi. Next base: position 4,436,762 of record CAWUFW010000123.1, on the reverse strand, counting down.
ACAACTGTTGACAACACTATGAGGGACTGTACAATTTATTGAATAGGGAGCACATCCTTAATAATTGTCCAAATCAGCAACTGCACCAGTACCTGGTGGACTCTGATGTGACCTCTCCCGAAGAATTCGGAAAGAAGGCAGACAAATGGGTCCGCACCAGGGTAAAGCAGAAAAATAATGGTGGGGTGGCAACCAGAAGAAGCAAGATTCTTCTAAGGCCCAAGAGAAGGGTGGGGAGAAAGGTAAATACAAAACGGAGTCTTCGCAATATCCCCAAAAATCTTCCTCTGGGGGTGGGTCCCAAACCTCCTCTGGCAAGAAACCTTGGTATTATCTATGTAAGGAGAAAGGCCATAGAGCGAGGGATGTCAATTGCTCTAAAGCTAACACCAAAGAAACTACTTCTACTGCCCCTAACGCTACTTGCGCCCCTAGCACCAGTACAAGTAGTAGTAGTGCCCCCAAAGGATTAGTATGGTTAACCTTGGATTCTGAAGTGGGTTCTGGCTTAGTCAGAACACCCACTCGGGCTGTCCTTGTCTGTGATAGTGGCATGGAATTTGCCACTATACTTGTAAGTCCCACTAACTTGGGCAAGTACAGACAACAGCCTCTGATTAATGGTCAAGAAGCTGTGGCATACAGGGATACAGGGGCCAGTGTCACAATGGTGACAGAGAAACTTGTGTCTCCTGAGCAGGTTAAAGTTAGTCAAATGTACCATGTGACCAATGCAAGCAATGTCAGGACTGATCATTCCTTGGCAGTTGTGAATCTCAGCTGGGGAGGGGTAACTGGCCTTAAAAGAGTTGTGGTTTCCCCAGACCTACCTGTGGACTGTCTTTTGGGCAATGACTTAGAAACTTCAGCCTGGTCTGAAGTGGAGTTCAGGACACATGCAGAGATGATGGGAATCTCTGCCTGTGCATTTGCTGTTACTAGGGCTCAGGCCGAGCAGTTAGGCACTGAAGGAGCTCTGGATCCTGGAAGATATGGACCAGCTATCTCCTAAAAGAAGGAGCTGGAAGGCTAAGGAATTATGCTCCTCTCAGACTCCCAGTGAGGATCAGTCTCTTGAGGGAGATGACCTCAGCCCCTGTGAAGGAACTATCCCAGAGGACCTTCAGCCTGACACAGCAGAGTTCTTTGGAGTAGGGTGCCCTTCCAGGGCAGACTTGACTCTGGAGCAGAAATCATGCCCCTCTCTTGAACAGCTCAGACAGCAAGCTGCTGCTGAGGAGGCAGGTAACGTCAGTTGGTCCCTTAGGATCTATTGGGAAGATGGGCTCCTATTTTTTTACTGTAGAGACCCCAATCATGGTGCCACCAGGAGGATGGTCATACCTCAAATTCAGGTTTTTTTTTTGTCCCTTGCACATGACATTCCCCTTACAGGACATCTTGGGCAAAGCAAGACTTGGGACAGGCCTGTCCCTCACTTTCACTGGCCCCACATGTCAGAAGATACCAAGGAGTTTTGTCGCTCCTGTGTCACTTTCCAAGCCAGTGGTAAGTCAGGTGGCACTAAAAAGGTCCACTTAACTCTACTTCCAGTAGTTGGGGATTCTCTTTGAGAGGGTAGGGATAGACATTGTTGGTCACTTAAATCCTCTAACAGCATGTGGATATAGTTACATACTAGTGGTTGTGGACCATGCCACTAGGTATCCAGAGGCTATTCTCCTTAGGACCACTACAGTTCCTCTGGTGGCTAGGGCCCTTCTGGGAGTCTTCTCCAGAGTGGGGTTTCCTAAGGTAGTCTTGTCAGACAGAGTACAAACTTCATGTCTAGCTTCATTACTGCAATGTGGAAAGAGTGTGGTGTAAACTACAAGTTTACCACACCCTACCATCCACAGTGCAATGGGCTTGTTGAAAGGTTCAACAAGACCCTAAAGGGTATGGTCACGAGGCTCCCAGAAAAGCTGAGGCGAAAATGGGATGTCTACCCTGCCTTCTGTTTGCCTACAGAGAGGGTCCTCAGAAGGGGTGGGCTACAGCCCATTTGAACTTCTGTTTGGACATCCAGTTAGGGGTCCATTGTGTTTGGTTAAGGAGGGATGGGAGCAACCTCTCAAACCTCCTAAACAGGACATTGTGGACTATGTCCTTGGTCTACGTTCACACATGGCTGAGTACATGAAGAAGGCCAGCAAAAACCTTGAGGCCCCCACGAGCTTCAGAAAGCTTGACATGACTAAAAGGCTGTACTGACTGGACAAGTGGAGTGGACCCTACACTATCCTTGTAGAAAAAGGTGAGATCACCTACTTGGTTGATCTAGGCACTCCAAGAAGTCCTCACAGAGTTCTTCATGTGAACCGCCTAAAGCCTTTTATTGACAGGACTGACATGAGCTTGCTCATGGCCACTGATGAGGGACAGGAGGAAGAGAGTGAACCTCTCCCTGATCTGCTCTCTCAGGACCCTGTTGATGGGTCAGTTGATGGAGTAGCCTTGGCAGGCAGCCTCACTGACCAGCAGCAAGCTGATTTTAGAACACGGTCTCAATCAATTTCCCCACTTGTTCTCTCTGACTCCCAGTCAAATCACCTGGTGTATCCACGAAGTGGACACAGATGACAGTCGGCATGTCAAGAGTAAAATCTACAGACAGCTTGACCATGTCAGAGATTGCATCAGAACAGAGGTCCAAAAGATGCTGGAGTTGGGAGTCATTGAACCTTCAGATAGCCCTTGGGCTAGTCCTGTAGTCCTTGTGCTAAAGCCTCAAATCCAATATGGTAAGCGAGCGATTAGGTTTTGTGGAGACTACAGAGGTCTCAATGCAGTCACTAGGACTGATGCCCATCCAATTCCCAGGGCAGATGAGCTGAATGATACTCTGGCCTCTGCAAAGTATCTCAGTACATTTGACCTGACTGCTGGGTACTGGCAAATCAGACTCTCTGAGAATTCCAAACCAAAAACAGCATTTTCAACCCCAAGTGGGCATTATCAATTTATTGTAATGCTTTTTGGTTTGAAGAATGCACCTGCCACATTTCAGAGGTTGGTGAACAAAGTTCTAACAGGTCTCGAAGCCTATAGTGCAGCATTTCTAGATGATTTGCTGTCTTTAGCTCCACTGGGGAGGGTCACTCGATCCACCTCAGGAATGTTATGGAGGTCTTGCAAAAGGCAAGCCTCACTATCAAGGCCACAAAGTGCCAGATAGGGCAAAGCCAGGTTGTGTGCTTGGGCCACATTGTAGGTGGAGGCCAGGTTCAACTATTGGAGAGCAAAATCCAGACCATAATGGACTGGGTTGCTCCCACTACCCAGACTCAGGTCAGAGCTTTCTTGGGTCTGACTGGGTACTACGGGAGGTTTGTTAAGGACTATGGATCCATAGTGACACCCTTAATGATCTCACCTCCAAAAGAATGCCAAAGAAAGTTTAGTGGATAGTTAGCTGTCAGAAGGCATTTAGTTACCTGAAGCAGGTAATGTGCTCCGCCCCCATTCTGCAAACTCCTGATTACTCCAAAACCTTCATTGCCCAGACAGATACTTCTTTGATAGGGGTAGGTGCAGTATTATCACAACTTAACAGAGATTGACAGGACAAACCAGTAGCTTTTATAAGCAGAAGGTTGACACCCAGGGAGAAACGTTGGTCAGCTATTGAGAGGGAGGCCTTTGCTGTGGTCTGGGCCTTGAAGAAGTTGAGGCCATACCTGTTTGGCACTCACTTCATTTTTCAGACAGACCAGAAGCCCCTCTTATTGCTTAAACAAATGAAAGGTGAAAATCCCAAACTTTTGAGGTGGTCCATTCCCCTACAGGGGATAGACTTTTCTGTGGGAAAATAGACCTAGGAGTAACCATGCCAATGCAGATGGACGCTCCAGATATTTCCACTTAGAAAATGAAGACTCAACTGGGCAAGGTTAATCTCATCTCCTTTCATTTGGGACGGGGTTGTGTAGGAAAGTAGGATCTGCTTTCATGGTTACCCCCACTTTTTGCTGGTGTCAGTATGGGGCATATTAGCAAGAACGGCGTTAAAATTATCACCGCTTTAGCGGCACTAAACTGCCGCTAAAGCGGCGATAATGGGCTTGATAATATGCCCTTGAGAATTCCAATAGAAGCCCAGGATCACAGCAGAACATGGGCTTCTATTGGTATTCTCAAGGGCATATTATCAAGCCCATTATTGCCGCTTTAGCGGCAGTTTCCTGCCGCTAAAGCGGCGATAATTTTAACGCCGTCCTTGCTAATATGCCCCTATGTTTTTTAACTAATCTGACTGGGATGCTGCTAATCAGGACCCCAGCCACTGTGCTTTCTCCCTAAATCATGGTAAGTACTTCTGTACATCCACAATTGGCTACTGGTGTACCCTTATAAGTCCCTAGTATATGGTACTAAGGAACCCAGGGCATAGGTACACCAGGAGGCCCCATGGACTGCCGCATGTATTGTGCCACCCATGAGAGACCACTCAAACTGTGACTACAGGCTTGCCATTGCAGCCTGTATAGGTTGGTGCTAGCACCACTTACAACAGATATACGTTTCCTTATATCTGAGGTAACTGCACTTAAAACCTATAAGTCACCCCTATGGCAGGCTCTTCAGCCCTGAGGGCAGGGTGCTTGGTTACAAGTGTGAGGGTGCCCCTGCATAAGCAGGACACCCCTAAAAACCCAGGACTCGATTCTCCAGACTTTGTAAGTGGGGCCAGCCATTTTTATACATATAGTGGACATCCGTCATTACGCGATGGCTAACTATGTGGTGGCTGTGGCGAACCTTGGCATGTTTGGTATCAAACATGTTGGAATCATACCCAAACACCATTACTTGTGTTGGAGGTATGATTCCATGCACTGGGGGGCTCCTCTGGGAAGCCCGCTGTACTCCCGGTAACAGCCTTTCAGGATCTGCCATCAAGCTAGTGCTGCTGCCGACCCCAGACATGATTTTGCGCTCCTGCTGCTGAGCTGAACTCAAGCAGGGCAGGGTAAAACAATAGGTCTCCTGTCACAGGAAGTTGTGACCACCGCCCAGACAGGACTTAGTGTATTGGGCTGTGGTGAGGGCACTTGCCAGCACCACCAAACTGCTTTGAAGGCACATTTGGTGCCCTCCTTGCATCCTCCAGTTTGAACCAGTTCGGGTGAGCCCTTGGCTCCCACTCTGGTGCGAAACTGGACAAAGGACATGGGAGAATCCTCCCCTCTGTCCAGCCCCTCCTCTGGGAGGGACCCTTGAGTTGTTCCAACCCTTCCCTTAGGGTACTTAAGAAATTACCTGTGTGGGGGTCCTCAGATTCATTGTGAAACAAGCCTCAAGACTAAAACGACATCACTCTTCGACCGCCTGGACACTTGGACTTCGCTGGACTTCGCCTGGGACTGAGACTGCATCACGGAAGAGTCCTGCTGCTCCTGGTCTTGCTGTTCTGCAAGTCTTCTTCATCGTCAGTGTCTGTGCTTCATCCAGGATCTTCAACAGACCAGTGGGCATCAAGGACACTCAAAGTGATCTCCCTTTGAGTGAAGGAGTCACTCCCCTGCATCGGCACCGCACCAGGCACCGCAATGAGGCTGACTAGTCTGCTGCTCCTGACGTCCCTTGGACTTCGTAAGGCTCAGCAACACAGGTGGTGGTTCTGCAACTCCCTCGAGGCCTGACCTGCCCTCTCTACAATTTTGAAGCCCGTATCCCTTATTTGAACCGCTGGGACCAAACCCCTGTGCACCGCGTCGACTTGCCGTTGCCAAGGCTTGTTGGCTCTACACTCCAGAGATCTTCAGGCTACAAGAAGATCCAGCCTCCAGCATCTCTTCCTGCCAAGTACAGTGTCCTCACTGCATCCTCTACACCGTGGGCCTTCCTTCTTGGTGAGCTGCTCGAGGTCCTCTTGCCTTCAGCCTGTGGGTCCTCTTGATGGTCTTCTTCTGCTCTAGCGGGCTCCCCTGCTTGCTCGGGGCCTGATCTGACTCGCCTGCTTGTGGTGAGTCCCTTGCTGGTCTCATCGTGGTTCCTTCTTTGCTTTCCACTCCTGTTGCAGCTGCCAATGCTTGTTGGTGCTCCTGCCGGACACCGAGCTCCTGGTTCTCGACTTCCAACGTGGGACAGCTCATGCATGGCTCCTGGTCTTTCTCAGCATCACTTGGTCCTCACAGCTGCAGCGGCAAGGTCCCGTCAATAGTTTTGAACCATCCAACATCGGTGGGCATTGCTTTTCCGTGCCTCCGGGTCACCTCCGAGTGGCATAGACTCTGTCCCCTCTGTTTACAGGTTCTTCACTTCAAGAATCCACCCTTTGATTCCACCGAACTCTTGCACAGTTTTCTCTAGCGGCATCTATCCTGAAGTCCTCCATTGTGGTCTACAGCGATTTCCGACATCACTTCGCAACTATACACCCGGCTTCTCTGGTATAGGTATCCTGGGGTATCCACTGGTGGGGTGACTCTCTAACTTTCTGTCTTCCACTGGGTTTCTTCAGGGTCCACTGGGAAGGGTCCTTCTTCTTGAAAACTGCAACCACGACTTTCCCGTTGACTTCTATTGAGCACGCTGCTGTGTTTCTACTCTGCACACAGCCTTCGTGGGGTTCCTGGGTACTTGTGTTCCCCGCTCCTCTGAGTCTACTGGCCCAAGTCCCGACTTTGGTCACAGTTCACATTCCACTTTCTTAATATTTGGTTTGGTCAACGCCTGGAGACTACTGTATTTTGTGCTACTTATCATATTGCAATTGAAGTATTATTGTGTATTTGTGTTTATATTCCCAGGTAGAAGATATACCAATGTGTTAGTGAGTGTTGTGTAATAAATAGGCATATTTTTATATGTACACTGGGTGGTTCTTTTTCATTTAACCTACAGTACATGATTAGACTTGGTAAAACCAGCTGCTTAAGATAAGCCTGAAGGCTGCTCTCCACAGCTACACCATAAGAGTTTGCTGGATTAGTGTAAGGTGTTTCACTCAAATAAGTGTGCACCATATACTAAGCCAGCCTCCTACAGGGGGTGGGACCTCCAACGAGGTCTGAGAAATCCCGCTGTGGGAGACTTACTTGTGGCAACAATAGAGGTTCTTGGCCCCCCAACGACTCTCAGCAGGCAAGGGGACTTCCTCCCGGCACCTGTAGTGCACCAGGAGGTGCATTTGTGGAGTGGTTGAGAAAGGGGGGTGGGACCTCCGACGCGGTCCGAGATATCCCGCTGTAGGGGACTTACTTGTGGCAACAATAGGGGTTCTTGGCCACCAAATAGTGATTTTTGGCCCTGTCGGAGTCACATGTGGGGCACCTATGGGGTCAGGGTATTCCTACCCAGCCCCCTTTTCTTTTATTTAAGTGTTTTTTGTGGGACTCGGCTGAAATCAAGTCCCAAGATGGCTGCCAATGCTTCCTGGTTGAAGTGTTGGCAGCCAATCAGATCGCACCATGAGATCTGTGGTTAGGCTCTGCCCAGATATACTTATTTGCTGTCCCTTAAATTTCTCAACAACCACTAAACGTATTTACACTGGATATCCGGAAGCGTGATCTGCTAATCAAAATCTGCATTCCTGCCAAATTTGGTGTAATTCCGTCTTGCGGTTTGGACTGTAGTTGTGTTCAAAGCTCCTATGGGAATTAACATAGGAAATTGTATTTTTTTGGACCCCCCCTCTTTCTTGGCCCCCGCTTGACGGATCACCCCGAAGCTTTCCATGCACAACAAGACTCACTATGACACTTTTGGGGGGAAATTTCGTGAAGTTTTATCAAACGGCGCAAAATATATAGACAAGTCAAAAAACGCTTTTGCTAATGAAATATAGTTGTAACTATAACTATCTACTGGCGACCATATATATATGTATTCAGCAAGAAAAAAGCGAAAGTTAAAGTGACGTTATAGTTAGGTGAGAAGTCAATTAAAAATTGCAGTGTTAAATGTACAAAACCACTGAAATTCACCAGTTATAGTTATCTCAAGTTAACTATAACTCAGGCCCTAAAGCAACTATAACACGCACCTCTGCCATGCACAGTTTTCTCATCAATAATTTCATTGCAAATGTTGCAGTGATATTATCAATGATGTAGCGTAGGATGGGGTAGAGTGGAGTTATGTACAGTGGAATAGCATTGAGTACAGTGGCGTACAGTGGACTAGCGTACAGTGAAGTGATGTTGACTGGAGTGGCCTAGAGTGGAGTGCCATACAGTGGAATAACATACAGTGGAGTGGTGAAGAGTGGAGTGGCGTACAGTGAAGTAGTGTACAGTGCAGTGGTGTATAGTTGAGTGGGGTAGAGTGGAGTGGCGTACAGTGGAGTAGCATACAGTGCAGATTCGTACAGGGGAGAGTCATACAGTGGATTGACATACAGTAGAATAGCATACAGTAGAGTAATGGGCACTGAAATAGCATACAGTGGAGTAGCATAGAGTGAAGTAGCATAGAGTGGAGTGGTGTACAGTTGACTGGCATACAATGGAGTGGCATAGACCAAAATAGCATACAGTGGAGTGGCATATAGTGGAGTAGCGTAGAGTGGAGTGGCGTAGAGCGGAGTACGGTACAGTGGACTAGCATAAAGTGGCATGGCATACAGTGGTGTGGGCTAAAGTGGAGTGGCGTAGAGTGTAGTTACGTGCAGTGGAATAGCATATAGAGGCGTGGCATAGACTTGAGTGGGGTGCAGTGGCATACAGTGGAGCGGCGTAGACTGGAATAGCATACAGTATGGTGTTATAGAGTGGAGTGGCGTACAGTGGACCAGTGTACAGATAAGTGGCGAAGAGTGGAGTTGCGTAGAGTGGAGAGGGGTAGAGTGCAGTAACATATAGTTGAATAGCATAGATCAGAGTGGCATAGAGTGGATTAGCGTATATTTGAGTGGCGTACAGTTGAGTGGCGTAGAGTGGAGTGGAGTGCCATACAGTGTAGTGACGTACAGTGGAATTGCATGTACTGGAATAGCGTACAGTGGAGTAGCACAGTACAGTGTAATGGCGCGGTGTAGAGTATAGTACAATAAACATCTGTTATTCAGCGTCTTGAGACCCATGGGTGATAAGTGCGCTTTACAAATACAAGTGTTATGTTATGTTATGTTAGTGGCGTACAGTGGAATAGCATACAGTGGAGTGGTGTAGAGTGCAGTGGCATACAGTGGAATGTGATAGAGTGCTGTGGCGTACAGTGGAATAGCACACAGTGGAGTGGCATAGAGTGGAATAGTGTACAGTAGAGCAGCGTATACTGGAGTGGTGTAAAGTGAAGTGGTGTAGAGGGGATTGAGGTACAGTGTAACCAGGTACAGAGGAATAGCGTAGAGCAGAGTGGTATACAGTCGAGTTGCGTACACTGGAGTGGGGTAGAGTGGAGTGGTGTCAAGTGGAGTGGCGTAGAGTGGAGTGGCATAGAGGAAAGTAAGGTACAGTGTAGTGGCATACAGTGGAATAGTGTAGATTGGAGTGGCGACCAGTGAAGTGGCGAAGAGTGGAAGAGCATAGAGTGGAGTGGCATACAGTGGAATACGTAGAGTTGAATGTTGTAGAGTGGAGCAGGTTAGAGTGTACTGAGGTAGACTGTAGTGGCGGACAGTGTAATAGTGTACAGTGGTGTGGTGTAGAGTTGAGTGCCGTAGAGTGGAGTGCCGTAAAGTGGAGTGACGTAGAGTGGAATAGCATAGTGTGGAGCGTGTAGAGTGGAATAACGTTGAATGTAGAGGTGTAGAATTGAGTGACGTAGAGGGGAGTGGTGTACATTTGCTTGGCATAGAGTGAAGTGGCATAGAGTAGAATGGTGTACAGTGTAATAGCAGACAGTGGAGTGCTGTAGAGTGGAGTGGCGTATAGTGGAGTCATAAAGATTATAAGAGAAGGAGCACTGAATGGTTAGCTAGTCTATCATAGAAAGATCTTTTGCGTGGCATACAGTGGATTAGCATAGAGTGGAGTGGCATATATGGAGTGATGTAGAGTGGAGGCGCATAGGCTCTAATAGCGTAGAATGAAGTGGTGTAGAGTGGAGTGGCATAGAGTGGAGTGGTGTAGAGTGGACTGTGATAATTGATTTAATGTGACAGTAATATAGATTATGAGGTGTAAATGGTAATTTTTGGTAGTAGTGTAAATAGTGTAAGCGGTATTAAGTTATAAATGTTAAAATCCTTAGTTATATATTCCACCACAGTATACCGTGGTTCATGCCAATGAGAAGGCACTATGTGATTTGTTAATAGCTGTCTTTAGAAAATATAAAAGGCAGCCATGTAGTTTTTAGCACAGTTTCACTGCGTTGTGGGTTTTGGCCTTATATATAGGTAAGTAGTAAGTTTTATTGTTGCTCCCTACCTATCACCACTTTATTAAGAGCAATAAAGCTGGTATTCGGGTGCGCCGCACCTTGTCCAGAAGGTGACCTAATCGTTTTGTGTTGTCGCTATATCCTCGCTCCGAGACAAAAGCGGCTTGGTCGAGGTCTACCAGACCCTGAACGTAGGGGGCAGTCTGTGGGCTAGAACACTGGTAAAAAATGTTGCATCAACATTCAAGAGGGAGATTGGACGATAGAAAGAACAGCACTTGGGATCTTTGCCTGCCTTGGAGATCACTGTGATTGTGGCCAAGCACATGGAGTCTGGTAGTGTGCCCGACTCACTGAATGAGTTAAACAGCCGTGCGAAGATGGGGGCGAGCTGCAGTGCGAAAGCCTTATAGAATTCAGCGCTATAGCCGTCTGGGCCTGGTGCCTTGTTAGGCTGTAGCTTTTGAATGGCTGCTAGGACCTCCTGTGGAGTGATATCTACATCAAAAGCGCTGAATGTAGGTGCACCGGCAGTAGGGGAGGCATCTGAGATAGATACCCCCGTGCATCAGACTCTAGCAGGGGTTGAGCAGGCCGTGTAGAAGGATGCATAGAAAGCTCGAAAGGTATCCGCTATATCTGCGTTTTGCTGTTGTAGTGTACCATCAGCTCCCTGTATTTCAGGGATTCTCTGATCGGTCGCCTGTGCTCGGAGGCAAGCATGCGTCCTGCCTTATTACCACCCGCATAATATTTCTGGTGAATGCGAAGCAGTGCATATTCCACTCTACCCATGTCTATCTCCCGTAATTGTTTCTGGGCAGCTGTCAATTAACGGCGGACCGCCTTCGAGCCCGACCGGACGTGAGTGGCCTCAAGCTTCCTGACCTGTAACTCTAGTTGGTGACGCTTAGTCCACCTTTCCCTGTTATAGACCATGGTCAGGGCAATGAAATGGCCTTAATCACAACCTTAAATGTCTCCCACAACGTGGCAACAGCAACTTCAAGTGTGTCATTAATTTTCAAAAAGGCGGTTATGTATGTCATCGTAGGTGAGGGGTTTCATGTTAAGATGCCAGGCCGGTGGGGGCGGCAGACGTCCTCCGAGCTCAAGGCGTAAGATTATGGGGGAATGGTCAGAGAGAGCTGTCGCGCCAATGCCCACCGAGACTGTGTCACGGGTCACCCCGGATGAGGTAAGCAAAAAGTCAATACAGGCATATGTTTGGTGGGCAGCTGAGAAAAAAGTATGGTTTTGAGTTGTGGCATGTTTGTACCGCCACATATCAGTTAAACCCGCCTCCTTCAACCAGTGACTAGTGCCCGCCGTGAGCCCCCCGACCTGTCCCGCCCTAAGAGTAGTCCGATCCCTATGAGTATCCATTACGATATTGAAGCCCCCACCCACCACCACGTCTTTGTCTGGAGTGGTCAACAGTTAGCCCAATGAATCCTTAAGAAAAGGTTCCTGACGTTCATTGGGTGCATAGATTGTGGCTATGGTGTATCTAGTGCCCTGGATTAATACATGCAATGCTAAAAGCCTGCCTGAGATTTCCATAAAAATTCTTTCCACCCGCCCTGGGAAATGGTTGGCAAACAGAATAGCGACCCCCGCCCGCTTGGCTCCCCCAGACAAAAAGTACTGGTGGTCGAACCAGCGGGAGCGCAGCCTCCGCCAATCACCCTGGAGCAGGTGAGTTTCCTGAAGCATACAGATGTCGCATTTATTTCTTTGAGAAATAAGAGGAGTGCAAAGAGTTTAGCTGGTGCATTAAGGCCTCGGACATTGAGGCTAAGTATGGACAGTGTCATGCAAGTACCTGAGAGAAGGTGTGTCAGTACATCAACCACAGAAGGACACACCTGGCCTCCTATAGGAAGCATGCGAGGTTAGCCATGTGAGAGGAGGGGGAGAGGAGCAGAAAAGGGGGAAAGGGCAGAAGTCAGAAAAGTGAGACAGTAACTCAAACAAGTCACCCACCTCGGGTCAAACAGAAAGCATTGGTTAGGGTCCATGTCGTGGGCAAGTTCACCAGCGATTCGGTCTCAGCGCGGAGGAGCTCCGCTGGTACAGTCATGAGCCTGTGACAGAGGCGATGCAAAAGATAAGTGACTGCGGCCGTGGCCGTTAACAAGGCCGGGCGGGAGTCACGGGGCTTCCCTGAAGGTTCAAGACACCTGGAGTCGATCATTGATCATCATCTGCGTTTTCATAGTCACATTCCCATTGGAGTTGCTGAAGCAGCTTAGTACGGGCCTCTCGACTGTCGGCTTCATATGGTTTGCTCAGGACCTTTGTCTTTCGTCGTTTGGAATGCCACGAGTTGGAGGATATGGACTGAGGGTCCCGCACGCATCGGGGACGCCACCGGCGAGGCAGAGTACAGGTCGGACATGTCAGGGAGTGCTCGAGCATCTTCAGGAAAGCGTACCACTCGAAGCTCCTCCTGGCACACAAATTGGAGACCATTTATTTCTAATGCTCTGGGCTCGTAAGAGATCAGTGAGAGGCTTGAGGGCTCTCTGGCACTGCAGCGTTATCGAGGAAAGATCTTGGTAGAGCCACAACCGGTGGCCCTCAAAGTTGATGGGTGGTAGTTCCCGGGTTGCTGCCATGGTAACTTCCTTCTGCACGTAAGAGTGGAGGCAGGTAAGTATGTCCTCGGGTTGGCACGGTGCGGCAGCCGGCTGCCCAGCACGGTGAGTGCAGCCCAACACAATCTCCTGATCCTGCAGGGAAGGGGCTACATGTTTAAAGAGGCGGGTGACAAAGTCCTCAAGACTGCCCGGAATTGCCTGCAGCGGGGCACCCTTGACTCATATGTTGGAGAGACAGGACCTGTTCTCAAGGTCTTCAAGGTGACAGCAGATATCTAAACTCTGACCACATAGTGCCAACAGCTCATGGTGGTGGCTCTCCAACTCCCCCTCCCATGCATCTTGGCCTTCTTCCAATGACGCCACTCTCAGGCCCACTGTCTCCACGTCATAGCGTATCTCCTTAATCTAAGTGGCAATATCACGTTTGAGTCCCACGAAGTCATCCGCAGGGTGTCAAACAGGTGTTCCAGGAATGCCTTAGTGATGGGAGAGTCATCTCAGGCCAGGCCAACCACTCTGACGTCTTAAGCAGGGGTATCTGGTGTTGTAGGCCCAAGCGTCCCCTCTCCCTTCCTAGCAGTGGATTTGGCGAAAATGTCCTTGACCGAGGGTTTTTTTTTTCCTGTGCGAAGGGAGGACATGTTTAGGCATCAGCGGGGTCACAAAGCACTCCGGCTGCCACGCCCCCACCATGGTGGATGGCCAGTTCCAGTCGAGGATCACGTATGAAAGACGCTCCAAACCTCTACGGGTAAGCAGGGATGCCGGAATCACCTTGCGCAGGATCAGGAGTGCTCCACTACGTCTAGGAAGAGCTGCTCATACACTCACCAGTGGAAGGCGGGAGCTACCAGCCTCCCACTCATGTCGGAGGCAGTAGGGCCCCCCGAAACAGGCACCCGCGGGGTTGACTCACAAGGGGGCTCTGTGTACCACCTCCTCACCACCAGGGCCCATCGGGACACTGAGGGGTTATCTCTCCTGGTGTTCCCATGGTGATGGTGCCATAGACCGGAGAGGGGGGTGGCCGGGCGTCTCAGAGACGGGCAGGCCCACTCCCAGTGGGCTGCAGAAGGCTACCGGACGCAACCCTCATCTTGCGGCCTCCCCCTGCGCAGCCGGGGCAATCTTTGCAGGCAGTTTAGCTCTCTCACCAGTCCTACACCGGAAAGGGGGGGTCAGGGGCGCACCCCGCACCAGCTGCAATTACAGGTCATCGCTCCTCGAGGGTGGTGAAGACCAGCCCGGGCGCTCAACAACAGGGCCGGGCCACACACCAATGTCCAGTGGCGGCCCGGGGGGGTTGACCACAACGCGGCTACCGAAGCCCCGTTCTGGGCGTACCACGAGGGCAAAGCAGGTGACCAATAGGCCACGAAGTCAAGGGGCGCAAAACCCGCGGCCCAGGGCCCAGGCAGCAATCTCACTCTGCTGTGCCCCCTCTACCCATCGGCAGTCTGTTCACTCACCCACTGCAGGCACGGGGGGCCGCCTGCCGTGAACCGGCTGCCGCAAGACCGAGCAAGTCCGGGCCGCACAACGCGCACCAGCGATCCGCCGCCGGCTCCCTCGAGTTCCCGCCTCCTCTGCGCCTCGGGTGTCCCGTCTTCCACAGGTCGCCGCCACACTCTCAGGGGCCAGCATGAGTGTTCCGCAGCAGTTCGAGGTCGGACACGGCAGTGGAATCCTCGCCAGCTGAGCCTACCACGCAGGGCCTAGAAATTCAGAGGAGCTCTGAGTTGTGCGACTTACCCGGTCACCATCTTGGACACTCCCCTCTGTAGACTTTTTTGTAAAAAATTAAATATGTAAAAATTGAAAATACACTGTACTACACCATATTATAAATAATTTTCCCTACCTATTACCACTTTAGATATAGTGGTAATAAATATAAAACCTAATACTTAGCTATACCTAAGGGTGTAACGCAGAACACAGCTAAAGTGTACTTAAAACAACATGGATGCCTTTAACTTTTGTAAAGCCAGTCATTAGACAGTTAAATGATGCCTTGTCACCGCTATGTACTGCGTTACTTCCGCGAAACGCTACGAAATTTAACAAAACTACAGTGACACCTGACATCACTAAGTTAAAATGCCTTATAACTCAAAAATACTTACCCTACTAACCTGTACTACCCAAAAGGATTATCTGCGCAACATAATCTATATTCCTGCTAAATTTCATTGAAATCCGCTCAGCCATTTTTGCACTACATATGAGTACCAAGTCAATGGAAAATGCATTGTTGACAAAATGCATTTTGGGGCCCCACTTTCTTCTTTGCGCTTCTTGACGAATTTCTAAAAAACTTTGCATCATCCGCCAATGTAGAAAAGGGTCTAGCTCTGCAAAGTGGGGATTCGTCAAACAGGTGCAAAGTTATTAGCAACTAAATATCCAAGGAATTCCTATCTCTGGGAAGTCTAACTGTGAATACAGGGTTTACTAAAATCAAAAGGTCTTGGCTAACTCTAGAAATAATAATATATTTTGCACATAGCACTTGCTACCACAATGTTGCCATTTAATTTGGCTATATACAGTACCCAATGTAATGACACTGAGTGTGCCTACCCCCAAAGGATGAAGGACTAAATAGGCCCTGCTCATGCTCCAACTGATACCTGCAGGTTGCACTTAAAATGTCAGCGGATAGCTCAGGTCAGTGTAATATTTTTCTGGCACTTGCTTCTGAACTTCGACTTTCTCTTTTTCTATAAGGCAGGAAGTCGTTGCCTTGTATCGAGCCCAGATTCAGCGTCTGAGGCAAGTCTCGGCCAGGAAGGAGAGATTCTAGTCATGCTGCCAGAACGTTCGTGGAGGTTGTCTTGTGGAATAAATAAATTGCATTTATTCCGTATTTCTGCCTGGTATTTACTTCATAAATAATCCTTGTAGTCTCCGGATAAAGGGGGCGTGCGAGTCTGTTTATCTACTGCATGGGACAGCGAGGGCAGGTTTGCCAGGAAGCGATAGGCCTGTGACAGGAAATTACAGAAAAGACATTTATTTTTAGAACGGTAACAACTCTTAGCCAGAATTAACTGATGCTGAAGGGTTGTGCTCATTTTTGTCAGCCGGACTGACTAGCAGGACCCCCTGCCCCTGGTGAGCAGATCTGCATGGTAGCTCTCTGGCGCAGGCACGTGCAGAAAGAAATATGTATTTGAAATATGGGTAAAGAATGCACTGTAGATGTAACTAAACACTCCGAATTCAAGAATCTCTGCTCGCACCCTAAGAGGTAGCGGTGAACTGTGTACTCCTTGCACCCAGATGACATTACAGGAAGTGACAGCACACACCTTTGGAATCTGATCTAAATCTAAATCTGTATTTGTAAAGCGCGAACTACTCACCCTTACGGGTCTCAAGGCGCTGGGGGCCGTCGTGGAAATTAAGTGAGCTTTTTGCCCAGAGTCACATGGTGCTGAGCTGCGGCCGGAGTCGGGGATCGAACCGTGAACCCTGTGCTCCGAAGGAAGCTGCCCTGGCCGCTGCACCACACCTCTCCACTGATGACGCAACAGTGTGTGTTTAATAAACATCATCCAGTTAACACTGGAGAATGCAGCATATGTCTGCACAGTGATTGATAAACAGACACAAACAGCTACTAAACCCTGCAAAAAACTACAGGCACATTACTTTTAAAAGATCTGAAGAATTCGATAAAGCAGAGTTGCAAAATAGTCTGCAGGAATAGCCAGCCTACAGAAATAGTGTAGGATAATAAATAAAAGCAATAACTAGTTGCACCTACATGATGCCCAGGGGTGAATACAAATGTGCTCAACTATCACACAGTAACCTATAACAAAGTCAGTGACTAAAAATACTTTCAATTTGAAAGCACCCCGAAAACACAGTCTGTAGGAGGTTCACGTTCAGTTTGCAATTTTCATTCCAGCTCAGTTCGCGTTATCGGTTACGTTTGCATTTTACTTTCTTTTAACGGGGGACGTTAAAAAAAGATAGGGTCTGATTCACAAACTGCACTTTGTAGTACGTACATTTTGTAGCTACACAATGTAAGTTTTACCCATACT
Source organism: Calotriton arnoldi (assembly GCA_963921515.1). Taxonomy (NCBI): domain Eukaryota; kingdom Metazoa; phylum Chordata; class Amphibia; order Caudata; family Salamandridae; genus Calotriton; species Calotriton arnoldi. Next base: position 4,419,823 of record CAWUFW010000123.1, on the reverse strand, counting down.
TATGTGTGCAGAGTTCTCTGCCCGGACTGCGGAGTCTCCGCACAGGTAAGTATAGGTTTTAGTACTAAATATGGGAGGGACTCAGGGGAGTGGGTGGGAAAAGGGGCAGACTTACTCCTAAAGAGTATGGAATTAGGGAGGAGTAAGAGGGGTTGAGTTAGAGTCAGGAAGGGCATTAGGGAGGGACTTCACCCAGCCACACAACAGCAAACCAAAGCTTTATTCTGGGGGGGAATCATGTAACTTACACGTCTTTAGTAAGTTTAAACTCTGCGTTTGTGAATACCGGAAGTAGTAAACTTAGTTCAAAGTGTAAACTTACTCAAAAGTATAAGCTACCTTTGTGATTCAGGCCCTTTGTGTTTAAGTGCAAAAGGAAGCAGAAAAACACAAAGTACAGTTGATCAAGAAGGCAACTATACACAAATGTCTGGTTTATGTCGAGCTTCTAACTGGGATTTAGCTATGTTTTTTTATTAAGTACTTTCAATCTTTTTGGCAGCTAAGGAATACATTGAGCATTAAAATAATGTGACTTTGTCAGGATCACAGAAGCGAGTCAAGTGTGGAAGCCAGAGTTAGAACACATACTTTCAGGTTCTGCAGCCAAAAACCTACGCTATGCGCCACACCTCACCCCAGCACACAAAGAGGAACTCGGTACATTAACTGTTCCAGCACATTTCAAAATGGGTGACTGCACAACTCGGCCAGGTGTTTTATGCATGAATGTGAGATGTGATTCATTTTCAAGAAGAGCAAATTTTAGATGTTCATTTTTTTCCCCACTGCAAGGGGAATTATTACAAAACGCCATCCAGGCCCGTGGCTGCGTAATGTACATCAACACATCGAAAGAATGTTAGAAAGTTCAGCATCCAAGAAAAATGAATGGGAACCAACCACCAAGACAGAACCACATTCCAGGCGTGCATGTCTCAGATGCCTTTAGCGTGAAATAAGGTCCCCCTTCCTACTATAGTGCTGGCACGGCCTGTACACTACTGGTTAAACTCACCCAGAAGGCGCTAGCGTAAAATAAAGTCCACCTTCCTGCTGTGGTGCTGGCACCAGGGCCCTGTCGTGAAACATATACACCACAGGATAATCTCACTCAGGAGTGTGGAATAATGTCCACTTCCTGCTTGGTGCTGGCATGAGAGCACTGCCGTGAAGCATGTACACCACTGGATACAATCACCTTGAAAGCTTTATTATGGAATAATGTCTGCCTTCCTGCTGTGGTGCTGGCAGTGCTTAATTTGAGCCTGTAGTTTCCGGGGCTCAGCACCAGTACCTAATTGCCAACACCAGGGCTTGTAACAGTCTGCCACATGGTGGCACTGTCTGTCTAATTTAAAGATGAAAACAACAACTGTGTTTATTAATTCAATATACTTTAAAACTGACTATTGACTGCCACCGAAGCCATTCTTATAGCTTTGGGGGCCTGGAATAGACTGAATTGTCACACTTGTAGGAGTGTGATGACTAGTAATTGTGTTGGTACTGCCATTGACAGCGCTGGGAGGGGCAATGTGTGGTGCAAGCTGCAGTGGCCTCCTGACGAGGGACCTGGCACTTACTTTTTTACAAATTAAGCACTGCGCTGCAGTGAAACATGTAAACAACAGGAAAAAATTCACCCAAAAGGCTTTACTGTAGAATGAAGTCCACTTTCTTGATGTGGTGCTTCCACCAGGGCACTGCCACTGCTGTGAAACGTGTACTCCTTTGGATACAATCACCTAGAAGGCTTTTTGATGGAATAACGTCCGCCTTCCTTCTGTGGTACTGGCACCGGAGCACTGCCGTGAAGCATGTACACTACAGGATAATTTCACCCAGAAGGCTTTACTGTGGAATAAAGACCACCTACCTGCTGTAGTCCTGGTACCGAGGCAGTGCCAGTGCTGTGAAACACGTACACCACAGCATATTCTCACCCAGCAGTGTGCAATGAAGTCCACTTCCGCTGTGATGCTGGCACCCGGATACTGCCGTGGCACCCGGATAATGCTGTTAAACATGCACACTATTGGATAAAAACCCCCAGAAGGCTTTACTATGGAATAAAGTCCACCTTCCTGCTGTGGTCCTGGCACCAGGGCACTGCCAATGTCGGAAATATGTACAACACAGGATTAATTCACTGCTGTGGTTTTATTGTGGAATAAAATTCACCTTGCTGCTGTGGTGCCAGCTCCAGGGCATTGGCACTGCAGTGAAATATGGACACCTCTGGATAAACTCTCCCAGAAGGCTTTAGTATGGAATAAAGTCCACCTTCCTGTTGTGGTGCTGGCTCCAGGGCACTGCCATGACACATGTACACTTCTGAATAAACTCACCCACAAGACACTTTTGTGGAATAAAGATTACCTTCCTGCTCTGGTAGTGGCATCAGGGCACTACCAGTGTCCCAAAACAGGTACGCCATTAGATTAACTCACCTAAAAAAGCGTTATTGTAGAATAAAGTCCACCTTTCTGGTATGGTGATGATACCAGGCCAATGCCAATCTCATGAAATATGGAAATCACTGGATAAGCTCACCCAGAAAACTTTATTTTGGAATAAAGTCCACCTTTTCTGCTATGGTGGTGGCACCAGGCCACTGTCAATCTCATGAAATATGTATATCACTGGATAAACTCACACAGAAAGCTTTATTGTGGAATAAAGTCCACCTTCCTGCTATGGTGGTGGCACCAGGCCACTGCCAACCTCATGAAATATGTAAATCACTGGATAAACTCACCCAGAAAGATTTAGTGTGGAATAAAGTCCACCCTACTGCTACCGCCTTGGTAGCTGAGGCAAAGTACATTTCAGAATAAATTCTCTCACTCATTTGTGTCCTCTATTAGAATGAGCTCTAGGGGGCACTGTTTAAGAAGAGACACTGAATTGTGTGACACTGGTGTGAAAGCCTTTTCCAACTTCACAGAAAAGGTCCAGCGCTCACCTTTGCTATTTGGCATCTCCTGGATATCCACAGCGTCTTGCCATTTCTCAATGATGCATCTGTCAGGGAGACACCCTGACATGCCTTGACTTTTATTGGATAACCTAATGCATTCTGGTAGTGGAAGTGTGACTGTCCCTACACTTAAGCCAACTGGACTAAAATACCAGATTACACTGGTTCATTAAAGGAAGCTGCTGGTCGCAATGCATCTTTTGTTCACGTGGAGTCTTCAGGATAACTTAAGGGGCACAGTTCATGGAAACCCCCGCGGACAGCTTTGCAATCACCATGATGTAACCAATGCAACAACTGATCTCTTACAAGCAAGAATGTGCTTAGTTTTGTTAGTTTGGGCTACTGACTACGTATTGTGAATCATTTGTCATTATTAGAATATTTTTTACCGTGAGCAAAACACGATGTAGGCCAAAGGATGTGTGATGCCCTGCCCTATCATGCTCTGGGGGTGGGTGCATGAAATCACTGTAATATCCTCCAGAAGAACTCAGTCTCATCCTCCATGAGTAACAGTAGGTTGACAGCTATGTCAAAGAGCAGAAGCAGCTGTGGAGACAGAAAGGGATGCTGCATGGGCGTATTGCTGTTCTCATGACAATGCCTTGTGTGATGTCCCCGGTAACGGAATGGCCATAGTGCATGCATATCAGTTGTGCGGAGTGGTATCTTTGCTGGTTTCCTGTGGAAATACTATTTGCTCATTACAAGTTTTACTGGTTGTAGAATTTCCCCGATTACAAGCACTTGCATCTCTGCTCACATTTTACACCTCTAAGAGCAGTGCAATATGTGAGACGAAAGGGGCTCAGAATTGGATAGAATCGTGCGGTAAAAGGCCGAGTAATTCCAGGACCCTGTGCTATTTCCCATTCCTGGCCTCAAACTTGTGGATGTCTGGTACAAGGGCAGGACTACCAGGCAGTAACGGTAATACCGCACCCGTCAATTCTATGCAATGTGCAGTGGGCAACTTTCAATCGGCCCCTAACAGGCAAAGACAGAAATGAGACAATAAAAAGTTAAACGTTTAGCTTCAAAGAGGAAACAAAGTCAAGAATAGGGAAATAACAGCAAGCAATGAGAAAGCAAACCAAAGTCAACGAAATGAATGCCATATAGGATAAGCAAAATTAATAGGTTAAGTATTAAGTAATCAACAGAAAGAAAAATCAAAAACTAAGAACCGGGAAAAGGAAGATGCTGGAAGGTAAACTAAGACTTAATAACCAAAAGCTAAACCTCGAATTAATTGTTCCCATCAACAACACCATAGTTAGGCAGACAGACACGCTAAAACAGAAGAGGCCGGGGGAGTTGCCAAGCTCTTTGCCAGGAAGTTGGAACATGACACCTCCAGTGGGAGAAGTGTTCGGGCTTCAAGACTGCTGACAATTTGGTGCCGTTCCAGCATTCACCATGAAAGCCTCGCTTCCTGCAAGCCCGGGGAGTGCGTGCGCGCGCTCCCTTCTTCCTGGTGGCTCGGGGGCAGGTGCAGCCTATGGCAGGGCGCGGGCAGCCAAGGGGGCGTGGCTGTTCAGGAAGCCGCATTAAACATTTCCCATCAAGTGTCACAACCTGCTGCGTGCGACTGGAGTGAGTAAGACACAAACATGGCGGCTGCCCAATAACTTAAAAGTGATATTTGTTCAAATGAGTCAGGGAGCTTTTTGGCAAAACAAAAAAGGCACGAGACGGTCGGCCTCCTTTCCATTCGCTCCCTAACATTTTTACTTACTTAACAATAATTTTCCCTTAATGCTTTCCCTTAATGGAGGCCCATGTGGGGGCGAAACTATGCTCGAAGCCAGGCAACAATCTCTCGAATACTGTATATGCCAAAACGGTTGGGAAACTTGCCAGTCATATTCGGCTCTTCAAACGGGCCTCTAGCACAGTTCACCCATCCTTCAGGAAGACACATACATACCACTTAACACATTTCTCTACCAGTCATAGAATGGCCAAGCAAGAGAAAGTATGCCAGCCCGGCTGTTCTAGCAGGTGAACGCCTTTACCACTTTTCTGTACAGAGGCATGGCTCTCTTAAACTTACAATTTATTTGTGGCATGTGCTGTACTCCTTTGCAGTGAGGAGGGCAATTGACATCTGCATGAGCGGGGCATGAGTATGGGAAGGGTCACTGGAATTATGCGATTGTGCGTCCATTTCCACATAATTATAGATTTACCGCACTTGCCACATAATCCATCGTCTGCCGCATAATCAGCAGATTCAAGCAAAAAAATTGTTTCTAGCCCAAACGGTTCAAAAGTTACTATAAATGCGACAACAAGTGTTGCAGCATTGTGAAAGGACCTTTGCAAAGCTGGACTGGTCACCTTACTGTTGCTTATTGATATATTTGAGTGCTAAATTTGTACTATTGTAATGCAACCAAGACCCAGAAGTGTTACCAAGTTTAAAAATGATTAAATAATTTAGTAATACTATAAGAAAATGCCGCATAGTTTGCCTTTTCTTGATGCATAATTTACTCAACCCTGCTGCATAATTTGGCCCTCTCCTTCCGCAAAATTCCAGGGGCCCTGACTGTCGGCCAAATAACTGTATAGTTTTGCTTGGTTAGGACAATAACCATGGCCACTATAATTATGCAGTTTTGGGTGTTTTCATCATAATTATGGATTTGCAGCATTTACCACGTAATTCATCATCTGCTGCATAATTTGCTGATTTTATCCCCCCCCCCAAAAAAAAATTGCTTCTTCTTCAAACGGATTAAAAGATATTAAAAATGCAGTGACGTTTGGTGCTGCACTGTGGAAGTCTATCTCTGCAAAAGTTGACTGGTGACCTTTCTGTTGCCTATTACTGTATTTGAGTATTAGATTGTTATTAATTAAATGGAACCTTTGCTCAGATAGTGTTCACGTGTAGAAAAGACAAAAAATGCAGTAATACTGTCAGAACATGTGCCACATAATGGCATATAATTTCCCTTTTCCTGCCGCATAATTTGGTCCTCCCCTGTCGCATAATTCCAGCGGTCCTGAATATAACTGAGAGGTTACTAGAAACATTTCTGATGCATCGTGATTGCAGGCACAGTAACTGCATGAGGGGCCATGGTTACAGATATATTAAATGTACTGTAATGCATAATTTACAGCACAGATAAGTGGAAAGGAGCAGAATTGCATGCACTGTTACTGATGTGACATTGTTGCACGTAAAATTACTGATGGGGCAGGATTACTGGCACAATAATTGGTGTGCCATGTTTACAGACATGTTAACATCTGATGGGGCATTATTTCCTGCACAGACACTTTCTGAAGGGGCTGATGACGTGCACAATAACTGATGGGGCACGATTACTGGCACAATAGCTCATAGTGCATGATTACTGTCACAATAACAGTTCGTTATTAGTGGCATATTAACAGCCTGACGGCATATAGTCCCCAGCGCTGGAACGGAGTGGCAGGACATCATTACATGCAGACTGTCTGGCATGTTTCGATTCCAATCCTGGCACGGTACCTGTCGTATCACGCGGAATGATTATAGTCAAAGTAAAGTGTGGATGGGGTGTGATTAAAAGGACAATGACGTTTATTTAAAGTAAATTGCCTGCACGATAAATGTAGCAGTCCAGAGCAACGCATACCTTTATTCCACAAAGTCATAAAAGGATACAATGCAAATTTTATTTTAACAATTGCAATAATGAAGATATGATTTTAGGTTTTTAAATAAACTGAGAAAACAAGTGCGAAAAAATAGTTGATGCGCATAAAAACCTACATTGTCATACCATTTACTATTTACATAAATGTGATAATAATACATAATAATAAACGTGTTCGTGAGTTCAAGTTTAACACTAAGGATAAAATGAAAAAAGAACGTTTAGAAAGCACGCACAAGGACAGAAGGGAACAATTTTCTCACTAGCCAAAAGTGCCCGTGAAAAAAAACGCATTCTCTCTGGTTCATCTTTTTATAAACCCTGCTTTTTGCCAGAACGCTGTACCCCACTTGCTAATTTTTTTTTGTGTGGATGTCTGCACATGGCGGTGACATGCAGCACAAAGGACACGACGCGCGTGCACAGCATTTATTCTACGACCTTTTTAAAGTCTAGTAATATCGAAAATATTCCCCTTGCTGTCACACTGATTCTAGTGCGCGATTTCGCAGCAGATGTCGCCTTAGGTGGCACGGCTCCTGCAGGCGGCGTCTAAGGGGAGCGCGGTATCGAAAGAGACAGCGGCAACCTGTTCGCTCGCCGGGAGGGGGCGCCTGCCAGGGACCAGTCACGCTCGACACGCACGTTTGTCAGGGCACGGTTCGCGGCTTGCGTAAACCAGGCAATGGTTGGCTCGGCCCTGCCTCGAGCCTGGTGGTGGTAGGAACATAGGCCACCGTAACAACGCCTGTTCAGTCTGCAGTGCTCCACAGATTGTGCTTCCGAGGAAAAGGCCACACCCACCCCGAACACAGAGGGATGAAGCCGCGTTGTGTTTGCAAAGCAATTACTGCACAAACTGAAAGGCTTCGCGAACGCAAAGATAGCATTTGTAATGTACCAAAGTCCCCGGCGCTGCAAAGCAGCAGGGCAGAATGGATGCAGGCCCACCTTCCTGCTACTTTGAAGTTGTAGCATCCCTGTAAGAGCTCATTCGGTTACCCAGAACTGAATATTTGTTTTATTTTTACATTTTTCTATAAAATGAAACTGGTCCCTGATGGCGCCCTAGCGCTTTACATGTGTTGCAATGGAACCTTGCAAAGAGTATCAAAAACCTATAAACCTTTTTTTTAACAAAGTTTTTCGGATTGTGGTAGCTCAGGTTGCATCAACCCAGAACAGCAGCACTAGACCTAGTAACCAAACTCCTTCACAACAAAAGTCAGAACTGATGACCAAGTCCCTTCGTAACAAAAACCTGGAAATGACACTAGATTAGCAAACCATCCACAATGGGCCACATGCAAGCAAGGAAAATGAGCCCCCACTCAGAGTTTGATAGTAAACAACAGTTATAATGGGAGGATTTCGGCAGACGACAACAAGGGAAAATTAATTATTTATTTAATTTTCCCTCGTGGTCGTCTGTCAAATCCCGCCCCAACCTGGCCCAAATGCCTCACCGCTCTTACCTGCACGGGCCGCTCCTGGCGACATAGCCATTGCGGGCGAGATGCATGTTCTCTTTTTCTACTGACCCGATTAGGGCCACCCGGGTCACTCGCGACCACCTCTCAGCCTTCCATACAAATGAAGAGTCGGTCAAACAGTAGAGAATACAAACCAAGTATATTTTATTCAGGTACACTCGAGCGGAGTCCAGTCTGAGCAGCCTCTTAGGATTGCTGCAGAGGGACTGACTTCAGCAAGCATGGCGATACATTATGTACAATTCAGAACCAATAAAGACACGCCCTGACTGGAAATTTCCAGTTGGTAGCTGGTGAACAAAGGAGATACAGAAGGATAAGTTTCGATCCTGAGACCGGGCACATGCTATCTCAGTGCCAAGCTCACTCTGCCTGTGCCCGCCGCTCTAAGGGTGGGAGCAGGCCTATCTAGTGGTAAAGGTATGCACTAACAAGAACAGTGTATTCATTAGTACGGCAAGGCTCAACCTTGGAGAAACGAAAACTATCGCAGCTGCTTTCAGCTGGGGCAGAGAGACAGAACTTAGTTTAGATCATGGCTCAAAATGGCAGCTGAATATAAAATGGTGTTGCGAATGCTAACTTAAGACGTACAATGCATGAACAACTCAGCTAAAACATTTTTATTCCAATAGAACATATTGCAGGAATAAAGCTACCACTACAAGCTGATGCGTACAAAGTCAATATTCAAAGATACCCTCGTCAATCAGCATAATGTCGTTAATATCTTTCTGAAACATGATCGCAGCATTAGTGTCATGGGCTGATATCTTTGGCTTAGGTGTCAGAGCACTTACACAACAAGCGGAACAAGCCGGGAGGCAGTGTATACAAAGGCAACATGTAAAGACAATACTAGCAACTGCAACCAAAAAGATAAGGATCTTCCAACCCCACGTTGTTAGCATATTCCAGAACCATCCAGAGAGAGTCTAAGTACCATTTTCTTGGTGTATGTCAGATGAGAGTCTATGCAACTTCTGTATGGCAGCATACACATTGGGGGCGTGGTCAGGTATGTACACACAACAGCTACTGCGAATGACGCGACAGGCCCCACCCCTATTTGCAAGTCTAACGTCTAACACCATCCTGTTCTGCAAGGTAACTAACCGTGTAGCCTGAAGCTCAGCAGTGATGTTTGTCAATTTACCAGCTGTTGTATTAATAACCCCTTCAACAACCCTGCTTAACTGGCGAATGTTAAGGCTATTGGACATGGGCCCCAAAAAGGTACGATACCCTTCATGGCATCCTCAAACTGTTGTAAGGTGGTATCTGTCTGATCTATATCTTTCGTGTCAATGACCCTTCTGACTCAGGGCAAGTATACACTCCTACGCTGCAGCTGATGATCTTTATGGTAATTGGATGGAGCTATATACACAAGGGGAAGGAGAAAGGAGAGATAACACCTGCCTGACCATCCCCTCGGGAGCCAGATATAAGCTTGAGATCCACAGACGAACTAGACATTAGGGGGTGGTATCAAGGGCGGACTATCCATCGTTCTCAATCTGTATGGGAATTGCATCTGCTCTCCCCCACCTTTATCCTCCCTGTTCCCTGGACACAGAAACTAGCTGTTGTGTTGACCACTGACACTGGTATTGGCTGATCCTCTGTAACATTACGAACCTGGAAAGATTGGAAATACTAAGACGTGTTAAACCCTTGGAAATCAGCCATTTCTATTCAAAACCAGGTCTCGTTCTTTACTCTTTTGTATGCGTTCATACAGGACCTTAAAAACAATTTACCAAACGTCTCTTGTCCTGTCGATCCTACGGGGGGAACCCTATGATGGAAATGTACATTCTGTACCACAGTGCGAGAATCAGCAGGTGTCCTATCCAAAGTAGAAAGTTGGGGATGGGGACACACCATACTGAGCAATTCAAACCAACCCTCGCAACTACTGATGTATGACAGTGGCAAGGACAGCAAATTATCACTTTTATGAGTAACTGAGGGAAGCAATCTACAAACCCAACAATTTGTTGTATTGGACACGTCATGAGCTTGATGCAATATTTGTATAAAAACATTATCTGTATAAGACTTTCGGTGCTCACCTTTGTGAGGGGCCAGGGTAACAAAAATGTGTTCAGGGGGGATGGGTGTTGTACCAACCAAAAAATGTACAGGATACTTTTCCTCCAGGAAGCAAGCTATTCCAAGTACTGTTATTAATGCAATCACAACTATCAATACAAAGACTATTTTACTCTTTTTGGACCAGCCCTGTTGCGCTAATTGCGGTGATGCAAATGGCTGTTCCTCCTCCTCAATGGGCCGACCAAACGGATACATTATGAAACAAGGAAAAAGGAATGCAATACAACTGATGGCAAGGGCAAGTGTTCCCAGTGTCCGTCAGAGCCTCACTGGTAGACTCCTATTGTTCATCAACGTTGGCGCTCTTGAGCACCGGCGGTGGAGCTGCTCAGTCCTAGCTCTCAATTAATCCCACGTCGTATAGGATAATGTACCCCCCCCAAGCGGGAGCACACTCGATTTATCCTGTCCAATGTCAGAACAGTGCACCAATCTCACCTCACCCTAAACTAACACCGTTGGTACTGCAGCAAAGTACACCCTAATTTGCACAGTCCATCCCTGACTAGTCTGACTTTTCCTTTGGTGCGCTATTCTTCAACCGAGGACGCAAATTGTACCTGGTGGCTCCAGGCACAGAGGGGTCAACGAAAAGGGGCTCTTTAATGGCTCTAATTTCAGGGGGGACCGCTGCATTTAACACGTCATCGTTCTCAGCAACCGTTTGGGTCCATGTAAGCTGCTCGTCACTGAATGGGACGAACTGAGGTATCTTTTCTCCCTCAGCGTCCCCAATACCATCCTTCACCCATTAATCGTAGGGTAAGGGCAAGGGTACTCGGCGACAGTGACTGGAATGTATCCAATTCTTTCGGCCAGCGACTTTTACAGCTGTCCTGGTGGCGTGGAGCACCTGCTCGGGCCCCTTCCAACGGGGCTCCAAGCACTTCTTTCGCTAAAAGTTCCTGAGTAGCACCCAATCCCCCGGCTGGATGTTATTACCAGGCCCCTCTGGTACAGGCAGAAGCGACTCCTTTATCTGTTGGTGAATAGAACGCAAATTTTCAGTTAACTGGTATAGGTAATCGTTTAACAAACGGTACTCAATCTCGGAAAACCTATGCGGTCACGGGACGCCCCAGACATTTGCCGGGTGTCCGAACACGACCTCGTAGGGTGACAATCCTGTCCTAGAATGTGCTGTTGTTCTTGTGGACAAAAGAGCTAGTGGTAAAGCATCTGGCCATTGCAACCCTAAGGTCTCCTGAATCTTTGCCAATTTCAGTTTGAGAGTACCATTGTACTTCTCAACCAAACCTACTGAATGGGGGTGATTCACAGCATGAAACTTGTGTCTGATGTGCAGTCCCTCAAAAACTAGCTGGATAACTTTGGCATTGAAATGACTTCCGTTATCACTCCAGATCAAACGGGGCAAGCCGAAGCGAGGAAAGAACACCTTCAGGAGTATCTTTGCAGTTGCAATGGCTGTATTTTCTTTAGTGGGGTAGGCCACAACCCATTTACTGAACGCACAACTGAAAGCACAGACAACCACCAACACATACTTCAAATTATTGACCCTGTCCATTTCGATAAAATCCATTTGAAGGACTCAAAAGGAAAAGTGGGAGGTAAAAAATTACCGGGTGGTGTAGGGGCACCCTTGCCAGGATTGTGCATCATGCACACCATGCAGTATTTCACTAAATGTGTAGCTGTCTTGGAGATGTTGTCATTTTGCCATACGGGGTCTAATAGCTTGCAAATGCCCTTAGCACTGATATGGGCTGGGCCGTGGGCCAGTGTCACTACAGGAAGGACATATGCATCCGGCAACATCCATCTTTGCTTCCCTGACTTATCAATCCAACATCCCTCAAGTTCGCTGTACTTTCTTACCACACTGCAAATTCATCCACCGTGGCCTCACTCTGTATCTCCTTCACGTTCTCAATAAGGGTGGGCGTAGTTGGCAGAGTACCACTACGCGGAATTCTGCATAACTGAACAAAAACTCAGTGACCTCCACTCTGTCTCAGCCCAATTAAAAAAACAGAAACCTCACATACTCTTGATAAAACAACAAGTAACTCTATCTTTACATACAAAAATGCATATAGTCATCTCACAAAAGTGAGAATGAAAATACAGCAAGCAGTGAGAGAGGTGATGATTTTGGTGTCCTCCCTAACCTAGGGAGAGAACCAAGCAGATGCCTTGAACACAAAGAGCACATCATGCTGAACGATTCGGTGGTGGTCCCATCCTCCTAGGACCACCCCAAGCACAGTTATGGGCAAAAATACAATCCCAACCAAAGGCCCTGCAAAGCATTATGGGACAAGATTCTAGAGTGTACTGAATATTATAGTATCCAATATCAAAACATTCCTCAAGGGGCAGGCTCTCCGGCTCAGCTGAGAGCTAATACTATAATATTCACTGCACTCTAGAATCTCGCCCCATAATGCTTTGCTGGGCCTTTGGTTGGCATTGTATTTTTGCCCGTAACTTTGCTTGGGGTGGTCATAGAAGGATGGGACCACCACAATCGTTGAGCATGATATGCTCTTTGGGGCATATTTACAAGCCCCTTGCGCCACTTTTGCGCCGCCGTTGCGTCACGCATGTGACGCAGCGGCGACGCAAACCATGCGCCGCGTTGCGCTATATTTACAATGTGACGCATCTAGGGAGATGCGTCACGTAGTAAAGCCCTGCGCCACATGAAACCTGCGTCAGGTTTCATGTGGGCGTACCGGCGCAGGGGGCGTTCCGGCGCAGGAACGCCTCGGAAAAGTGACGCAGTGAAATCTACAAGATTTCACGCAGTCACTTTTCCGACGCTGGTGCGTCAAATCCTTACGCCTGCTTCAAGCAGGCGTAAGGATTGACGCACCATGTTAGGGATAGGAAGGTTGGAACAGTGCTGGAGTTGCGTCGCACTTGCGACACAACTTCAGCACTGCGCCAACCTTCCGCCGGCAGATGCGTCACGCATCTGCTTATTCTTGCGCCACGATGCGCCGCATTGTAAATGCGGCGCATCGGACGTGGCGCAAGGGTAAACTTGCGTGACACATTTTCCCTGGCGCATCCCTGCTGATATGCAGGGATGCGCCAGGGAACGTAAATATGCCCCTTTGTGTTCAAGGCATCTGCTTGGTCCTCTCCCTAGGTTAGGGGGGACCCATCATCACCTCTCTCATTGCCTAATATTTTTGAAAGCTCACTTTTGTGAATTGGTTACATGCTTTTTAGCATGTAAAGGTAAAGTTGTTTTATCAAAGGGTTGTGAGTGCAGTAGTTTATTCCAGAGTTTTTGCATGAATTCCGTGTTATGCATGTTAATAAAACAGAAATCTTGTGTTTTCAATGTAATGTGTATTAATAAAACAGAAATTCACATACTTTTAGTAAAATAACTGGGGCATATTAGCAAGAACCTCGTTAAAATTATCGCCGTTTTAGCGGCAGGAAACTGCCGCTAAAACGGCGATAATGGACTTGCTAATATGCGTTATAGAATTCCAACAGAAGCCCAGGTTAGATGTCCTGCACATCTAACCTGGGCTTCTATTGGAATTCTATAACGCATATTAGCAAGTCCATTATCGCCGTTTTAGCGGCAGTTTCCTGCCGCTAAAACGGCGATAATTTTAACGAGGTTCTTGCTAATATACCCCACTATCTTTACATGCTAAAATACATATAGTCATCTCACAAAAGTGATAATGAAAATATAACAAACAGAACCCATTAGTTAAACAATAAATAATTCTATCTTTACATACAAAAATGCATATAGTTATCCCACAAAAGTGAAAATGAAAATATAGCAAGCAGTGAGAGAGGTGATGATTTTGGGGTCCTCCCTAACCTAGAGAGAGAACCAAGCAGATGCCTTTAACACAAAGAGCACATCATGCTGAACGATTCGGTGGTGGTCCCATCCTCCTAGGACCACCCCAAGCACAGTTATGGGCAAAAATACAATCCCAACCAAAAGCCCTGCAAAGCATTATGGGACGATATTCTAGAGTGCAGTGAATATTATAGTATCCAATATCAAAACATTCCTCAAGGGGCAGGCTCTCGGGCTCAGCTGAGAGCTAATACTATAATATTCACTGCACACTAGAATCTCGCCTCATAATGCTTTGCTGGGCCTTTGGTTGGCATTGTATTTTTGCCCGTAACTTTGCTTGGGGTGGTCCTAGGAGGATGGGACCACTACCGAATCGTTCAGCATGATATGCTCTTTGTGTTCAAGGCATCTGCTTGCCCTCCCACTAGGTTAGGGGTGACCCCAAAATCATCACCTCTCTCATTGCCTGGTTTATTTTTCAAAGTTCACTTTTGTGAATTGGTTATATGTTTTTTAGCATGTAAAGGGAAAGTTGTTTTATTAAAGGGTTGTGGGTGCAGTAGCTAGCTCAGCTACATGGCGAAATTATTGCATGAATTCCGTATTATCAATGTAATGCATAGTTAACAAATCTCCGCAACCTCTGCTAGCGGAGTTCATTGCCCACAGTTAGTTCTCAAGTGTATCCTCAAACCTGGAGAATTAGATCACCCACCTAGCTGGACCTGCTACAAACATTCTTTTCATCTTTGTTCGGGCTGTTTCCTTAGCTGTCTGATCTGCAAAATTGTTCCCCTTACCCACATTGTCAGTAACTTTCTTATGAGCGCTGCACTTAACAATTGCTAATTTCTTAGGGAGTGTCAGAGCGGACAGAAGCCTATGTATAAGAGGACCATGCTGAATGCGTGTCCCATGGGAAGTAAGGAACCCTCTCTCTGCCCAGAGCCGCCAAAAATTATGGGCGACCCCGAAGGCGTACTGGCTGTCAGTATAAATATTAACAACCAGTCCCTTGCTCAATTCACAAGCTCGAATAAAGGCGACTAATTCAGCTGCCTGGGCGGACTGATAGGGAACTTGTGATGTTTCAACTACCGTACGTAGCGTAGTAATTGCGTATGCTGCATTGAAACAAGAGCCATCGACATATAGTTCCCCCTGGGGGTCAGATAAGGGAACATCAGTCAGGTCTACCCATCCTTTCGTCTCTTCTTCCGTATGGAAGATACAATCATGTATGTCAATTACCTCATTCTCAGAAGGGAGGGGTAGTAGCGTGGCTGGATTCAGAGTGGCACAACATTTGATCGTAATGTGCTTTTGAAAGAGCGTTAGCTCGTAACCGGTCAGACGTGCACTGGTGAGGTGCTGTGTCCTTGTCTTATTCAAAAGTGTATCCACAGCATGGAGTACCATAACTGTGAGGTCGGTATCAAGTACGAGTCCCGCCGATTTTGTCTTATTGAGACAGCCACAGCCACGACTGCTCTCGGACAGCTCGGAAAGGCTCGTGCGACAGGGTCAAGCACAGCAGAGAAATAAACACACAGTCGTTGCTTATCCCCGAATCTTTGTGTTAAAACAGAAACGCATAACCACCCAGCTCATGGACGTACAACACGAAGCATTTGGCATAAATAGGGGTACCAAGCACTGTAGCCGAGCAAAGCGCAGTTTTCAATTGCTCAAAAGACTGCTGACACTGTGGCATCCAAGGCAGGGGCTCATGCACATCTTTTAGTGTTAGGGCAAGCAGGGGCTTAATAAGCAGCGAGTAGCCAGATATCCACTGCCTGCAATAGGCAGTGATACCTATGAAAGTGCGCACATCTTTCTGAGTTTGCGGAATAGGCATTTTCACAATGGTACTGATGCGCTCAGGGGTCAATCTCCTACCCTCTTTCGATAGTAGGTGACGTAAATAGGTGACCTCCTGTCGACAATACTGAAATTTGGAAAGGGATACCTCATGACCATGGTCAGCTAGATGGAGCAACAATTTAACCGTACTATCTCTGCAACCTTGTTCTGTGTCTGTGGCGATGAGCAGGTCGTCAACATATTGGAGTAATACATTATCTGCGGGGAGCGCCAAGGAATCCAGCTGACTTTTCAATGCCTGACTATAAATACTCGGACTTTCTGTATAGCCTTGAGGAGCACGATAGAATCTAAAGCTTCTACCAGCTAGGGTGTACCCGAACAGATACCTGCTGTCAGGATGAATGGGTATACTGAAGAAAGCATTTTTCAAGTCAATGACAGAAAAGAATTTAGCAGAAGAAGGAATCATTGTCAAGAGTGTTGTAATGTCAGGGACTACCGAGAACTGGGGAATCACTATTTTGTTAACTTCAAGCAAGTCAATCACAAAGTGATAAACATCTGCATGGTCATCATAGGAACACAAAGGTGTCCTTTTGAGAATAGGGAGAATAGGGCTATTACAAACATTAGCAGCCGTCTCTTCAACCATTCGTTTCTCAATCAAATCCGGCACTATTTGCATCAAAGCTCGCTCACCTGCCTGTGGTATTTTATACTGGGGAATGCGGGGTAAAATAGCACCTTCCTTGACACGTATCGAAACAGGCGATATCTGCAACAAACCCACATCTGTGTCGCCCGTTGCCCACAGTGTGGGTGGCACATCTTTAAATTCAGCAGGGAAGGGCGCATCTTTGGACAGACACTGCTTAGCGCACACCACATCAGGACCTATCGTCATATAGACACCGGCTGGGGAGCAATAAATCGTAGCATGCAATTTTTTCAACAAGTCCAACCCCATCAAATTTCCTCCACAATTGGATGTCAACGAAAATGGCGAATCCACAGTGAAAGGACCAATAGTCAACGCAAGAGGCTTTGAAATGGGCTCACAACCGGTACACCAGAAAATCCTACAGAAACATTATTATGGCCAGACAGAGCCACCCCAGGGACCAAGAAACGAGAAATCGAACTGTTCGTTGCACCTGTATCGGCCAAAAACTCCTTAGTCGAACCATGCACATCCGCACTAACGTACGGACCTCGTTGGTCTGCAGGTATCAAAACTGGTCCCTCACCCTGTCCCCGGCTGTCCTAGCTGTAAGACATCCCGGTCACCTCATCCGTATCATAGTCATCATGATAATATTGTTTGCCCCGAGGGTCGTCAAAGTAGTTTTGATCAGTACGACCCTGAGATGAAATAGCGTTCTGAGCCCTGTCCTGGCCACCATCTCCACGACCCTTTCCACGAGACGCCCTCTGGGGACTGCCACCTTCTGTAAAAGCAAAGGGCACTCGCTGCGCCAGTGTCCTGCCTCCTTACAATACGCACACTGATTCGACCCTACAGGCGTAGTATTCCTACTAGTACCGGTAAGCTGTTGGGCCACACCACCACGTCCTCTACCATTCCCTCGAGAAGCCTGCTGCAACAACACCTTCGTCTTCAAATCTTTATGCTTTTTCTCCATCTTCTTCTTATCCTCATTTTCCCTGTGCTCATAATACTGCGCCATATTCAAGATAACAGAAGGAGAAGAGGTGGACCAGGTGCTCTCGGAAGCCTGTAATCGAGTCGCGATCTCAGGGAGCAAGTTTGAAACAAATCTACTAACAAACAAATGCACACTGCCCTCAATCGACAAGTCCTGTCCACTATAATCCAAAAACACACTTTCAAACCGAGTGAAAAAATCACACACTCTCATCCTTTTATTTATTTTATTTTTATTTGTGTGTTTTATAGAGCGCGAACTTGACCTGTTAGGGTATCAGAGCGCTTTAGAGGATTAACAAGTTGTATACAAAAGACTTAGGAGGGTGGTGGAGACATTTGGGATAAAAACAGGTAAATACATTTTACAAGAAACAAGAGGTCCCAGATCCCAGGGTGGGATGCCCGGAGGTGCCGGGTGGATAGCATCCGGATAGTCCAACGTGTGGCAGTAATAGGAAGTAGAACAAAGTCGCTGTGGTGATTGTAATGCAAGTTAGGAGAGTAATTTGCCCATTAGGAAGGTTTTGGCCTCCTTTTTAAAGCGTGCCAGAGACGGAATTCTTCTAATGGCGGGCGGGAGTGAGTTCCATATTCTTGGTGCGGCCCCAGAGAAGGCCCGATTGTACGTTTTTTTTTCTGCAAGCGTGCTGGTTGGAGCAAGAGGTCTCTGGCGGACTGGGAGTTTCTGGCTCCTCCGGATACCACGAGTTTCTGGGTGAGAAATGCAGGGGAATTAGAGTATAGAGCCTTGTGCGTGATACAAGCAAGTTTAAGTTGGATTCTGGCCTCGAGAGGAAGCCAGTTCAGAGCTTTCAGGTGTGGTGAGATGTGGTCGAATTTCTTTGAACCTGTTAGGAGTCTGGCGGCAGCATTGAGGCAGGCTTTTAATGGGGCCAGGGAGATCTTGGGTAGACCCGAGAGGGTAGAGCATCCATATTCCAGTCTAGAGATGACTAGTGCCTGGATTGCCATTTTTAGGTCGGGAGTGTCAAGGAAAGGTTTCAGATTTCTTAGGTAGCTCAGGTGAAATCTGGCTGTTTTGGCCATCGAGTTGATGTGGCCGTGCATATTCAAGCTGCAGTCTAGGGTTATTCCAAGGGATTTGGCAGTGTCCACTATGGTCGGTGGGCAGTTTAAAGCTGTGATCGCCTTAATCCATTCCTGAATGTCAGGGTTGGTTTTGGGTGGGGAGATTAGAAGAAATTCTGTTTTTTTTGCGTTAAGTTTGAGCTGGTTAGAGGTGAGCCATTGGACAGTCAACTTCAAGGCCTCATTCAGGGAAAGAATCTCCTCAGGAGAAGAGATTTTGATGTAGATCTGAGTGTCGTCGGCATACATGTGGTAGGAGATATTGGTGGTGCGTAGTACTTCTGCTAGCGGTTCGAGGTAAAGATTGAAGAGGGTAGGGGACAGGGTTGATCCTTGGGGGACTCCAACCGTGATCGGAGAGGGAGCGGACAAGTTACCGGTGATTAGGAATCTCTGTGAGCGGTTCTGGAGGAAGGACCTAAACCATTCAAGAACGGGGCCATCCAGTCCCATCCTGAGTTTGAGGCGTCCTTCTTCTGACGACAGGCTGATAGCTTGTCCCAATCAATCTTTCGGGGTGGGATAAGGGAGTGCATATAAGTGATAATACAGCCAGGCAGAGCAAGTATCTCCTTAAGCTTCTCATCAGGCTTGCTCTCCTGATCCCATACCTTAATTTGATCCCAGGTACCACCCAATTCAGCAACGTGATCCTGTGTATGTACCTGTCTCCACTTATCAACAGGAACCAACAAACCAAAGAACATTTCGATATCCGCAAGCATCATTACTGTCAATGAAGCGGCCTCAGTCAATTCTTTATAATATGCAGTAGGATTTTTCCGAGGGTCAGGTAACTGAGTTTTAAGGGACAAGACCTCACTTTTTTTCCATGAGTATAAACCCATTGTTCCTGGAAACATGCCTCTACCCTTGGCCTAGTCACATTATCATGCTGATCCCGTAGCTCTGGTATCTCAGGATGGAATATAGGATGCACCTCCCTCATCCGATACTGAGATACCGGGGTGGGGCTCTTCTCCAGCAGCCTTCCCCGATAAGCAACCAATGTTGCGACATTACCGAAGACATGAGCAGGCTCCATATCAGTAACATACACATGATCCCGAATGTCATATATGATCTGCGGTGCTGCACCGTTGAAATGCTGCTCCCAAAGACCGATCAGAGTATCCGACATGTGCTTAAGGGCATGTTGCTGTACAAAAGGCTCATAATCTTTCATCACACTCCACACATTTTCCACACTGTAAATGGGGTTACGAGCCCACTGTGCTGCCTGATTAGCCACCACCTTTTTCTCTGCATCTCCCACATCAGATCAGACCAATGTCCGCCCCATGCGTTCCTTAAATTTCATCCAGTCTCTATCCTCAGGGCCACGTACTGGTGTCCCAATACTCTGTAATGTCGGGGAATGGAGGAACACAGTGGGAGTGATAACGGAGGTAGTGGGCATTAACGTCGCTGCTGGCTGGGTCGTGGGTGTAAGGGCTGGTGAAAGGGATGCCGAAGCAATAGGCGTTGCAGGAATGCTAACAGCCGTAGTTGCCACAGACAGCGAAGACAAAGAAAGGACAGGAGGTGCCGTGGCCAAGGCAGTCTGATCAACAGTAACAGAAACAGCAGAGACAGAAGAACTGGGCAGCTGGGCCTGTGAGGGGAGAGCGGGATATACCCTCTGCTGGGCATACGGAGGTGGAGGCCGAGCATCTAGCAATTCCTCTACAAAAGCGTCATTTTCTTCTCGGGCTACATAAGATTTATCAATATTCAGTCGAAACCTCCTGTCTTCACGTTCAATTCCTATCTCCTGCTTCTCTCTATCATGCGCTACAGCTTTCTGAGTCAATGTTTGCATCCTCCCCTTCCGGGTCTCTTTCTCTGCTTTCATTCCCCTCTGTTTAGCCTCTTTTTGCCATGTGCTGAGGGAATCAAACATAGACTGCCTCTCGCAAACAGCTTCTCCTGTAAAAAAACAATTTTTTGTTCATAAAAAGTGCCTGTCAAGGGCCACTGCATCTCGGCATTGTCCCTCGTATATTTGTGCCATAACGTACTAAACATAATAGGGCCAAGGCCATGTTTTACATACATATCAAAATTCGGGGTGCCTTCCGGAGGCGCTGGCTGACTTTCTTCCAGTCGAGCATCAGCAGAACAACAACGACAACAAGAAACCAAAAAACGACTAAACACCAGCATTTTCAATAGTAAGCCAAATTCGTTATGTTGCCAGGCAAAGTGTTCACAAAACACTTTGTATCCAAATCAGTCCTCAGACCGTCCCAAATGCAAACCAAAATCGGACCTCAGACCGCACCAAAGACAAACCAAAATGGTACCATATCCACAAAGAACCAAAACATACTCACCTGGTGCACACAGGTCAAACGAATTTATTCTCCACTGCCGACTCTTTGGACCAAACGGTCAGATCCAAGGGTTTCGCCGTTCAGGACTCCAGTCGGGATGACCGCTGGGCGAGGCACTGACCGGTCAGACAGACGGGGCAGCTGCGAGTACTAGACTCTCTCGTGCAGGGATCTCTGGTCCGCCCGTCCGACCCGACGATGGCCCCGACCTCGTCACCCGTCCGCAGGCAAGTATGGGTCACCCGATGGAGTCCCCGTTCGGGTGCCAACTGAAGGAAGTGACCCGATTAGGGCTACCCGGGTCACTCGCGACCACCTCTCAGCCTTCCATACAAATGAAGAGTCGGTCAGACAGTAGAGAATACAAACCAAGTATATCTTATTCAGGTACACTCGAGTGGAGTCCAGTCTGACCAGCCTCCTAGGATTGCTGCAGAGGGACTGACTTCAGCAAGCATGGCGATACATTATGTACAATTCAGAACCAATAAAGACGTGCCCTGACTGGAAATTTCCAGTTGGTAACTGGTGAACAAAGGAGATACAGAAGGATGAGTTTCGATCCTGAAACCGGGCACATGCTATCTCAGTGCCAAGGTCACTCTGCCTGTGCCCGCCGCTCAAAGGGTGGGAGCAGGCCTATCTAGTGGGAAAGGTATGCACTAACAAGAACAGTGTATTCTAACCCTGGCCGTAGTTTGCGTAGTAGCACTACACGTAGCTACGCAAAGTACACTTTGAACTGCACGTAGCTACGCAAGTTGGGTAATCGTGTGCTTGTCTGCACTGTGCAATAATTATCAACAGCATCTTGCACAGAGCAAGTTAAGATAAAATAAGTATCTCTGTCTTTATATGCTAAAAATGCATACAGTCATTTCACAAAAGCAAAAACGATAAATTAACAAGCAGTGAGAGAGGTGATGATTTTGGGATCCTCCCTAACCTAGGGAGAGAACCAAGCAGATGCCTTGAAAACAAAAAGCACATCTTGTTGAACGATTCGGTGGTGGTCCCATCCTCTTAGGACCATCCCAAGCACAGTTATTGGCAAAAATACAATCCCAACTAAAGGCCCTGCAAAGCATTATGGGACGAGATTAGTAGTGGGCAGTGAATATTATAGTATCCAATATCAAAATAATTCTACAAAGAGCTGCAGTTCAACTAGTCGCTACTAGATGTCCCTCACGAGTCAAATGCAAAGCATTGAAATTATTATTACATCAAGCTGCAGTTCCACTCAGTCGTTACTAGATTTCCTCACGAGTCAAATGCAAAAGCTTCATGAAAGGGTTTCAATGCTTTTGCATTTGACTCGTGAGGGACATCTAGTAACGACTAGTGGAACTGCAGCTTGATGTATTAATAATTTCAATGCTTTTGCATTTGACTCGTGAGGGACATCTAGTAACGACTAGTTGAACTGCAGCTCTTTGTAGAATTATTTTGATATTGGACACTATAATATTCACTGCCCACTGCTAATCTCGTCCCATAATGCTTTGCAGGGCCTTTGGTTGGGATTGTATTTTTACCCATAACTGTGCTTGGGGTGGTCCTAGGAGGAAGGGACCACCACTGAATCATTCAGCATGATATGCTCTTTGTGTTCAAGGCATCTGCTTGGTCCTCCCCCTAGGTTAGGGGGGACCCCAAAATCATCACCTCTCTCATTGCCTAATATTTTCATTCTCTAAGTTCATTTTATGTGATTTGGTTAAATGTTTTTTAGCATGTAAAATTGTTTTATCAAAGCATTTGTAGGTGTTGATGGTTTTACTACTACACTACGTCAATTAGCACAGTTTTTGCACTGTGCTATGTGCAATTTGCGTAGTAGCACAAACTACGCATGCTCTGTGAGCGTAGCGTAGTACTACGCCCAGGGTTAGTGTATTCATTAGTATGGCAAGGCTCAACCTTGGAGAAACTAAAACTATCGCAGCTGCTTTCAGCTGGGGCAGAGAGACAGAAGTTAGTTTAGATCATGGCTCAAAATGGCAGCTGAATATAAAATGGTACCGGGAATGCTAACTTAAGACGCATATTGCATGAACAACTCAGCTAAAACATTTTTATTCCAACACTACCGCCTCTTAAACTCCTTAGGTAACCCTGACTCAAACCCCTAATAAGATCCGCAGGGGTGCAGACAACAGGATCTGCCCTCAGCACTACCAAAATGTGATACCTCTCAGATGGTGGTGTTGGTCCTAACACAAATTTTGCATGATGCCCAGAGACGAAGGTCTTCTCTAGCTCCTGAGAGAAACAGGCAGAGACTATGAGCGACTACTATACAACAGAAGTGACCTGTTCAATACATTTTATCCTTTTTATAAGGCATTATGGTGACAAAATTAAATTCAAATTCTTGCATTCTGTTGATTTTAAGATATTTAAGCCCATTACTTAGTTTATCATGTGGTATTATATTTCATCTACATATATCTTATGTTTATAAGGGCTTCGCCTCAAAATAAACTATCTCTGGAAAAAAAACATCTACAGCTTAGAACTTACCATGATGACCAAGAAGAGTCTGACACCCCAACCCATTCACATAAGACACTGATCAGGTGTCCCGCAAGCAGTCACTTTCAATCACTGTCGACAGGCTCCTGATTTGAATTGGTGTCTTAATGAATTAAGACACAGTGCCCTGTACCGAGCTGTCCGATAACCTCCAGTAGTAATACCGGGCCTGGAATTACCGGTTCCAGCTAGTATCTCCACCATCCTTACCGACAATCATGGGTTTTTGGGAATAATTTGAGGCTTCCGGAATTACTGGGCCCATAACTGCATGTGAGCCTGAATTTTGGTCCCTTTTCAACAAACATTTTCCATATTTTCCATCTGCTTTTAGCAGGTGTAGAATATGAGCAGAAAAGCATTTGGATTTACTTGGTGCATTACCACACCCAGGAAAAGTCATTATTCTATTGGGTGGCAATTGTAGAAAAAAGCTCACAAAATTTCTGCTCTGCGTGACTTAAAAACAGGCCCTTAGCAGTCTTGCACAGCGCCCTCCTACCAGTGGCTTTTGCAAACTGATGCTAACAGGATGTCACATACATTCAACAGAAGCACAAGCGGTGCTCAAAATGCAAATATTTACTCTGGGTCTTCAGTGTAGTCAGGGCATTAGGGTCAAATGAAGGCATGAGGGGGTGGGGCTTAAATGTAAGAGTGACAGCTAGTAAATGGACTTGAAATGGAAAATGTACTTCAGGCATCCACGTTGCCATGAATATTAATATATTAATAATTACAACCACATCACAACATGTATGCTTAATGTGACATTGCCAACGCTTCTCACCAGGGCCGCTATACTAGTAACGGCAAACCCAGCACTTCACTGCAGAACTGCTACACTTTTAGTTGGACATTAGTGGCACATAGCAAAAGGGCTTGCTGGGGGCCTCAGCAAGAGTTTTATACTTTTAGCTGGACAGGACTTGCACTTCTCAGCAGAGCAGCCATATTAGTAATGGACAGTATCAGCACTTCTCTAGGAAATTGCTATACTTATAATGCACAGTATCAGCAAATGTTGCCAGGTGGCACCAGCACTTCCCAGCAGGGCTACCATATTAACAGCCAATGGCAGCACTTCTCAGCAAACCTACCATATTAATAACAGCCAGTAGCAGCATTTCTCAGCAGGGCTGCCATATTAATAACAGCCAGTAGCAGCACTTCTCAACAGAACTACCATATTAATAACAGCCAGTAGCAGCACTTCTCAACAGAACTACCATATTAATAACAGCCAGTAGCAGCACTTCTCAGCAGAACTACCATATTAATAACAGCGAATAGCAGCACTTCTCAGAAGGGCTGCTGTACTTGCAATGGGCAGTACCTACACTTGTCTAGAAGGATGCTAGACTAGTGATGGCCAGTACTTGCACTTCTCAGCAGTGCATTTGTACATTTTACCTGGACAGGATTTGCACTTGACAGCCACATTTGTAATGGACAGTACCAGCACCAGTACTATTAGCGGGATGGTACCAGCACTTCTCCGCAGAGCTGCTGTACTATCATTGAGGCAGTACCAGTACTTCTCTAGAGGCATTTATCTTATTGCTAATGGATGGGACCAGTACTTTTCTAGAGGATTGCTACTGGTAATGGACAATAACAGCACATTTTGAGAAGTTTACTTTACTAGCAGTGGACTGTACCAGCACTTCTCAGCAGGCTAATATACTATTAGGAAGACAGTGCCAGCACTTTTCAACATGGATGCTGTACTATTAGTGGAAAAAAAAAACTATTCTCATGAGAGTTGCTCTACTTGCTATACTAGTAATGGACCCCCCACCACCTCTTTCTCCCAATAAACAGCTGTTGGTATTGTCAGAGGAGAGTAGCCCTTTCTGTGATCACTGACTTGACCATCAGACAACACCCCTGGTCAGTCTTGCTTTGGATAGTTTTGGCAGTGCCCTGGCTGGGTGTAGGTGTATGAGTTCAGAGGGACTGCCACACCCCTCTGTTACACTATAGCCTTAGAACCTTTTGTAGTAGGCTCTACCGCCATTATCGGCTCCAGCATTAAAGGCCCAGTAGAAGGCCACTCCTAGAGATCGTCAAGACCACAGCCACTGATGAGTATCTCCGTGTGGATGTCTCCGCTCTGGCTTCAGGAAAGGGGAGTACTTTGCTCGACAAAAATACATATCATACGGATGGCGCCAGGCTGACGTTAGCCTCCCTGTACAATGTTCGCTCAGAACTCGCCTTGTCCCCTGAAGACTGTCTCATGAGAGAATCACGTCTAGTGATTCCTGGGACTCTTGTTGGAATGGAAAATGTTTTTCGTCGACTTCCCCTTGCATTGTACGATTTAAGTTAGCATTTGCTGCACCATTTTGTATTCAGCCGCCATTTTGTACTATGACCGAAACGAAGCTTCTGTCTCATTCTGTTTGCCTCAGCAGAAAGCAGCCTCAATGTTTTTTTCTATTTCTCCAAAGTTGAGCTTCGCTGCACTAATGAACAGACTGTCTTGTCATTGCATACCTTTCCCGTTAGATAGGCCTGCTCCCACCCTTAGAGTGGCGGGCACGGGCAGAGTAACCTTGGAACTGAGATAGCATGTACCCCGACTTAGGATTGTAGCTCATCCTTCTGTGTCTCCTTTGTTCACCAGCTACTAACTGGAAAATTCCAGTCTGGGCGTGTCCTTAGGGGTACTGGAAATGTATATCATGTATTACCATGTTGGCGGGGATCCGTCCCTCTGCAGCAATCCAAGGAGGCTGGTCAGACTGGACTCCGCTCAAGTGTATGACTAATAAATAACTTTGGTTTGTATTCTCTACTGTCTGACCGATTCTTCATTTGTTTGGAAGGCTGAGAGGTGGTCGCGAGTGACCCGAGTGACCCTATTCGGGTCACTTCCTTCACTCTACAACAATGGGTGGTTGACCTAGCTCACCTGGCCCATCAAGGGGTCGTCAATACGAAGTCTCGACTGAGATGCAAGGTCTGGTTTCCTAACTTGGACAACCTAGTTGAATGGACAGTTTTCCAGCGCTCCCTATGCCAAGCTGCCAGCCCTGCCGACCCACCAGCACCAATCATCACTGAAAATACCCCGCCATTTCCCTGGCAAAAGGCCAGCGTGGACTTTGGCAGTCTCCCGGATGGGAGGCACATGTTAGTGGTCATAGATAATTTTTTTAAATACTCTGAAATTGAAATCATGGACCCAACAACTGCCAGTCAAACAATACCTCGCTTGAAGAAAATCATGGCCACCTATGGACTCCTCAACGAGCTGTGCACCGACAACGGCCCTCCATTCTTGAGTCAGGAGTTCACTGACTATCTACAATCCCAGGACGTTCACCACAAGAATTCTAACACCCCGTTGTCCGCAAGCGAATGAAGAGGCAGAGCATTTCATGCATACGTTAGACAAGGTGCTCATAATCGATTTGGCCATTGGACAGAATATGGATTGTGCGCTCTATGCTTTCCTCAGGGAATATCGTCTTACACCTCACACGACGACTCAAGTCAGTCCCAGCTCCCTATGCATGAATCGCACTGTGGGGGATGTCATTCCCCAAATTGAAGGACCACCAGCAATGCAAAAACAAATTGTCCAAAAGTTGCAAAAGCTCTGGATACGGAATGACCGCATGTCTCGATCGTGCAGAGCCAAACAAAGTTCCATCAAAGTGGGTGATATGGTGATGGTGAAGAACAGACATCCCCGGGGCAAGTTTTTGCTACCTTTTGAGCTTGATCCCGGGAAGGTACAATCAGTAAAGGAAACCATGATCACTGTTCAGAAGGCTGTAGAGACAATCACGAGGAACATATAATTTTTTAAATGCTACCAAACTCCACTGAACAGATCCATGACGGATCCACCTGCAACGCTAGGAATAGGGATGTCGCATGATGAAGAGTTTTCACCAGGCAGTTATCCTGCACTAACAGAATCACCTATGGTGGTGCCTTTGTCCCAAGAAGATGGGAGGCGCCTCCTCCCAGAACCATGTCCTACTGTGCTGTCTGATCTCAGCACATCTCCAACGCCAGTAAAGCAAGATGAGACGAGAGAAGACGTCGCTCGCCAAAGGATGAGAGATACTATCTTTGGCCACACTCCGCGAGCTCTTCTCGTTTGAAGGACTTTGTACTGGACTGAACTACTATCTTGCTCTCTCTCTCTCTCTCTTTCTTTCTCTCTCTCTCTCTCTCCCTCCCCGTACTATCCACAGTGTTGATTCGGAAATGAAGGTCAGATTTCATGTTATGATGTTTCTGTTATGCTGTTTTTCTTTACTTGCGATAAAAGAGGAATGTTATGCTTTACGATGGTGGGTGAGCCCACTATGTAACCCCAATGAGGGGTGTTTTGGGTTTAACCCTCTTTTGTGTGCGCCTTTAGTTCAGACCGTGACGTACATGAGCCCTAGTACAGTTACTAGCAATGCAGTGCTCTGTTACCAGGCTGCGCCGTGTCACACTACAACAATTTTGTAGGCATGTGCCGCATGTATGTGCATGCCTACAAAATGACGTGGGGGGGTTTGTATTTATTTACCGATACAAGTTGGAGCGGAAAATAAAAAAGTTGAAAAAGACACACAAAAGTGTTTTGTTTTTTTATTGTTTTTTTTTTAGTGAGGGGTGGGGGGAAGCAACATTGAGGGCACAGATGGGGGAACTAATATGGGGGTGAAGCAACATGGGAGGCAGAAGGAATACAGAGGGTGGGGGCAGAAGTGGCATGTAGGGTGCAGGTGGGTGAAGCAACAAGAGGGTGATGGGAAGGAACACAGGAGTGAGCCAGTAACGTGGAACGCGAGGGAAGAGAAGCACATGAACTAGAGAGAGGAGCGTGGAGCTGTTGGGGGGGTAGGCAAATGGGCGAGAAAGCAATGAGGGAGATGAACTACCCTTGGAAGAGCACAACATGGAGGAGGCTAGGGGCTGGGGAGAAGCACATGGGTGAGAGAAAGCACCACAAAGTGTGGCGTAGGGGGGTAGAGCAGTACACAAGGGAGACAGCTGGAAAACACATGCACTTTCATGGAGTGCTTAACCAAAAGAAAAGAGTAGTACTTCAAAGGTGAGCAGTGGAAGGACACTAGCAATGCGTCCATGCTCCAGGGGAAGGACAAACATAAGAAGTGGAAATAAAGCCCATCCAAGCTTACAAATAAAAATCATAAAAATTATAGTGATAATGAAGCCAACAATGGTAAACAATGGGGGGCTCTAAACCCACTGTAAGCAGACAATAGGTCTTTTCACCAACAGAAGACAGCTTGCACTGTCTGATAGGCGAAACATTAAAATGATCATTTACCTTCTGCAGCTTTGAAATTATTAGGCCTGGATGGAGTTTACGGAGTAGCGGAACTCCGCGAAGAGACAAAAAAACTCTGCCAGGCTATGCGGAGTTCTGCAAACGGCAGAGTGCATTACGTCGCGACGTTCGCGCTGATTTTTAGTGCCGGGTGTTTGTCCCGCACTGTAAAATCAGCACGAACGGCACCACGCACAGTGCAACAGGGCGCTGCTTCTTTCCACCAATCGAGTAGAAGTTCTACTCTAGCGGCAGCTTCCTCAACACGAACGGAAGGTTTCTCAACACGAGCAGTAGTGATCATCTGCGACCGCCCGCGTTGAGAAATCTCGGTGGAAGGTGGTCTAGCCCGCTTCAGTTTTTCGAAACTCTGGGTGGTCCGTGGAGTGCGGAAAATTCTGCAAACTCCGCGAACGGAGCGGAGTTCACCGCCCAGGCCTGGGAATTATCCCTTCAGTCTTAAGCATTTCAATGGAAACTTCATACAGAACCTGCACTGTAATTAGAGGTAGGCAAGCCAACAAATTAACAGGCCTGGGCGTAGTTCGCGGAGTTTAGCTACGCGGAACTCCGCGAAGTTACAAAAAACTCCGCGAAGTTCCGCGAGTGGGGGAGTGCAGTGCAAACTGCAGTTTTTGCTGGTATTCCTGCCGCTCGGGTACAAATTCTACCCAAGCGGCAGCTCGCGCTCGCGAACTTACCGTTCGCGATTGCGAACCTAACGCTCGCGATCGCGAGCAAGGAAAAAACTCTGCTGCACATCGCGAAGCGGAGTTTTCTGCACTCCGCAAGCTCCGCGGAGTGCGGAGTGCAGAAAACTCCGCAAACTCCGCGAACGGAGCGAAGTTCACTGCCCAGGCCTACAAATTAACAGGGTGGGCTGACATAGAGCCGAGCGAAGGGTCTGGCTGGGCTCTAAGGGGCACATGCATCAATGTAGGCTTTTGCGATTCCTTAATTGCGATTATTAAGGAATCACAATTAAGGAATTGCAAAAGCCTATGCATGTAGGAATCGCTATAAAATTAGCGATTCCCAAACATTCCTTAATTGCAACTCGCAAATTGCGAGTCGCAATCAGGGAATGCCTTCCCATTCATTCCTATCGGGCACATGCATCAATGTAGGCTTTTGCGATTCCTTAATTGCGATTATTAAGGAATCGCAATTAAGGAATTGCAAAAGCCTATGCATGTAGGAATCGCTATAAAATTAGCAATTCCCAAACATTCCTTAATTGCGACTCGCAAATTGCAAGTCGCAATCAGGGAATGCCATCCCAGTCATTCCTATGGGCCTACAGGCCCATAGGAATGAATGGGAGATTGCATGCGCAATTTTCGAGTACCAATAGGTACTCGCAAATTGCGCATGCAATTTCAAGGGTGTCAAAAGGACACCCTGTTGCACCCCTGAAATTGAACTGTGCACACATGTTGCGCACACACATGCCCCAAGGGCATGTGTGTGTGTAACCTACAACTTTGAAAAATGCACTTTAGTGCATTTTTCAAGTTTTGCAAATTACCATCAAGTTCAAATTGATGGTAATTTGCGCCTCTATTAGCAAAATCGCTATTTGCGATTTCATCATGCATTGCATTTAAGGAATCACAATTTGCGATTCCTTAAATGCAATCGCAATTTAAGAAATCGCAATAAATTGCGATTTCTTAAATTGCGAGAGCTTTACAGTTTCATGCATCGCAGAGGCCCTTTTGTGGGCGCAAACGGCCGATTTTTGCGAATCGCACCGTTTGCGCTCGCAAAAAGGTTGATGCATGTGCCTGTATGTGCCTACAGGCCCATAGGAATGAATGGGAGATTGCATGCGCAATTTGCGAGTACCAATAGGTACTCACAAATTGCGCATGCAATTTCAAGGGTGCAAGGGTGTCAAATGGACACCCTGTTGCACCCCTGAAATTGAACTGTGCACACATGTTGCGCGCACACATGTGTAACCTACAACTTTGAAAAATGCACTTTAGTGCATTTTTTCAAAGTTTTTGCATATTACCATCAAGTTCAAATTGATGGTAATTTGCGCCCCCTATTAGCAAAATCGCTATTTGCGATTTCATCATGCATTGCATTTAAGGAATCGCAATTTGCGATTCCTTTTATGCAATCGCAATCGCAATTTAAGAAATCGCAATTTATTGCAGTTTCATGCATCGCAGAGGACCTTTTTGCGGGCGCAAACAGCCGATTTTTGCGAATCGCACCGTTTGCGCTCGCAAAAAAGGTTGATGCATGTGCCTGTTAGAGCCTGGGCATTACCGAGACTTAAAAATTGTTGGCATCTACATCATGCAACAAACATCATGTGAAAATAGGACAGTCTCTTTAAACTTAAAAAAGCAATTTCTTTAACATGCAGAAGCGTTTCACCTTAACACGTCAGATTATTTTTGTATAGTGCACAAAATAAACTCATGTATTTGAAGATGCTCTCATATGCGAGAGCAAAGGATAAGGAGACTCTATGAAATATTTGCCTATGATCACACAATTTGGTCAAGAATGGAAGCCAGGAGGGGGCAAATTCAAAGCCAGTAACACAGGAGCAGCTGGGGCGCCGCTCTCTTTATTTTCTGTCAATTTATTATTACACTAATAGTGAGTAAAATAAAATATATTATTCACTAATAGTGTAATAAAAATGGAGTACAATAAGCTTGAATATGCCCTACCATGGCAGCAGAGGTAAGTAAAAAATGCTTTTAAATGTATGTTGTGTGCGTGCTTGAGGGTGCGAGCATGTTTATGTGTGAGAGAGTGTATATGTGTGAATTTGTGTGTATGTGTAAGTATGTGTGTGTGTGTGAGTGAAAGTGGAGGTCAAAGGGCGTGTGATGTCACTTCCGCTACCCCTAGCATTTCGGTGAATTGACGTCCATGCATATAATGACGGTGGGGAAGCTGGTAACGTTCTGCTGAGATATGTTCACTTGTAAGGAGTGGAGCATTCTTATGCATCTTACCAAATGTATCACCACTAATTTGCTAATGTCCCGTGTTGGTGGAGGATAGTGGAGGTCCAGGGAAGAATAGTTTTGGCACGGGCATGCAATGCAAAAGAAACACTTTGTCAGGGGCTAGGGTCGAGGTTTGGCTGCTGTTGCAAAAAAAACCTCATGAGAAGAGCCAGCCGATAAAGACAGGTCCTGTGTTCCCACACCCGGGAAGAAGTGGGTGCTGGAACACCGGGGCAGTGGCTGCTAGGTGGAGCAGAATTCCAAGCGGGAATTCCGCTGCACCTGACTTGTAAACTGGGCGGAAGTGTCCTATGCCACTGTTTTGGTCGCTGCACCACCGGTGGCAGGAACCTCAGGAAACCTTTTGCACCTGCAGTTAGGCATAGCGTCCACTGGTGCAGCAGGTGCAGCGGCACAGGGGCCCCACTGTATTTCACAGTTCAAACAGCGGTGTAACTTCATTGCACTATGGCCCATGACAAACTAGCTAGGCCCCTGCACCTGAATGACCCCTCAAGTGGCCGGGATTGACCTCGTCGTGCTTCAGAACCGGGAACACGTGATTTCTAGATTCTCCGCAGCATGTCCCGCCAAGACGTCTCTGTCAAGGTCGCAGGCCTAAAATACGACACTGCAGGCCGAGAGGCTGAGTCACGGGTGGCGTCTGGCCCCATTGTGTCTGAGGGCGAGACTGGCAGGCCCTCCGTCTATTTGCGCTTCTTTCATCACTGTCAAATAAAGGCGCTTGGCTGAGGCTGCGTCCCCGGGCGCTGGCAGCCTCCGTGTTTATTTACATTGCAGATATACATATCAATCACGCAACGCGGGGACGGCCTCCTCTTGAAAAGTGAAGTCACCTTTATTTGAGTTTTGGTGCCAGGCCCACAGAGCAAACATCACAAGAATGGAGCGCCACGCTAACCGCAGGCAGGATCCTCCCTCGTGCCCGAGGGCGCTGGTAGAGGATGACTTGGAAGTGGATCGTTTAAGATGGCTGCTGCCGCGCGAGTCCACTGACCCGTCCTGCCTCGCGCGCACACCATGGGCTCTCACCTGCAGAACCCTCGCCACACCACCTTGTGTTCATATAAATGTCGCAGTAATTCACGCAGAGCTTGTGTTCCTCTATCTAGCTCATTTCATGTAAGATTTTGCAGCGCATATCTACCGACTGATCTCATGGCCTAGATTTTTAGCAAACATCCCTCAAGCTGTTTTAGTCTTAGTATACGATTCTGTGGCCAAATATTTTTTGCATAATTTACGGATTTGGCGTATTTGCCACGTAACCCATTATCTGCTGCATAAATATGCAGATGTTAACCCCCAAAATTTTGGGGCATATTAGCAAGACCGGCGATAAAATTATCACCGTTTTAGCGGCAGGAAACTGCCGCTAAAACGGCGATAATGGGCTTGCTAATATGCGTTATAGAATTCCAATAGAAGCCCAGGTTAGATGTCCTGTGGGTTAGTGGGTGCCTGAGTGGCCTTTCTAGAGGCAGATGGGCGGAGGTATCACTCCCTCTGACTGGGACAGCCTATTAATGTATGCTGATTGAGTGGGGCCAGGGGGCCTGAGCAGAAGTGGTCTCACTTGCATTCATGTGTGGCTCAGCAGTGTAAACTAATCTGTGCATTTTTTTTTATCTAAGTGAAGTTATTAAAACATGCCCCCACCCCCTTTCTTTTCATAAACCTTCGCTCTGAAGCAGTGTTTTGCGGAAAGGCAATACGCAAATGTGGGCCACTTTTTTTTGGTGTGCCCGGGCCGATTTTTGATCCCAATCCAACACTGTGTAGGAATGTGTGGCAGCTATAATAGTGCTGTAAATAACAGGTATTTCTAAAGCATAGTGCAGTAGTCTGGTACACAATCAGTGAGTGGACTCACCAGGATTCGAACCTGTGGCCTTCACACATGCATCTATGCCTGGTTCAATTCACCCACTGTTGACAACTAGCTTCCTGTCATCAGAAGCATCCTGTAGCAGTTCTTTTTGTTAGCAGCACTTTCAATGCTGGGACGTTTAGGTCCAATCTTATAACTGAGAAAGAAAGACTACAAGTCACAGTCTGCCACATGCTTGTAACAGAGAAAGACAGACCACGCACCAGAATGCAGTGCTATTTTCTAAAAAACAGCCTTGGATGTCAGTACACCTGAGGACATACAGCCAGTTAGCCAGACATAGGCCCTATTAATCCTGAAGATTACTGTGTTTTGGGTTCCCCCACCCCCAACAGGGCAACATTGTCCTTAGACTTTAATCCTGAATGGATAAAGCACTTTACCACATACGTTCTAGAATAACGTCTGGCCAACATCAAAACTGCATTATCTAGTGGTTCCTATAGGCACTGTTGTTGCTCAGCTAAAAGCACTCATTTTACAGCCTATCAGAAGATGAAAGGGTGATGGGTTCAATCCACTTAACTTTGTGTTACCCTCAATACTTGCATCCACAGCAGAGGTGCCAAGATTCCCAGATCCCTGTGTGACCAGATGCTGCAAGACAATTGTTTTCTTAGTATTGTGCGACTTCCAGTCCCGGTGTCACTATGGGACAAAAAACACTACAAGTCCCAGAATGCAAAAACAAAACCTGTACTGGAGCAGCTAGTCATGCCTGCACTTGGGAATCTTGGCAAGCCTGCCACAGACTTGCAGCGTTATTTGCAACACACTTTTAAATGTTATGTTATAGAACACTTATAGAGCGCAAATTCACCATAAGGTCTCATGGCGCTGAAGTAGCAAAAAGCAGCAGCTAACATCCGAGTTAGACGTAAGCGTGTTGAAACAGCCAGGTTTTTAAAAGTTTTCTAAAACCCACATAGTTGGATGATGATCTAATGTTAGGAGGGAGAGTGTTCCTAGTGTGGGGTGCCATTATGGAAAAACAAACACCTCCTAGCCTTTTCCTTTTACTTCTTGACACCATGAGAAGAATGCGGTGAGCTGATCTAAGATGGCGATTGGGAATGTATCGCTGGATTCTGGGAGACACAAAGGCAGGACGTTTGCCATGGAGAGCCCTAAAAAGAATGCAGGCTGTTTTAAAGTTGGTCCTCGGAGCTACTGGATGCTAGTGAAGTTTATTTATCAGTGGCTTAGTTTGACAGTGTCTTGGCTGACAAAAGACCAACTGGGCTGCCTGATTTTGCACTAATTGCAGCCTGTTGTTTAAACTAATAGGGAGACTCAAATAGAGTGCCTTAGTATAATCAATCTGACAGATAACTCAAGCAATAAGAATTTGCACGACAGCTTCCACTGTGAAGTATCGCCTAATTTTCTGAAGTTGGAAGAGGCAGGAAGATGACACAGCTCCTATCTGATGATTCAGGGATAAATCCTCATCAATGAGAATCCCAAGGCTTTTCACAGCTTTCTTGGGCATGGGTGGAGGACCCAATTCAGGGGGCCAAAAGGAAAGATTCAATTGGAACAGTTTGTTCTTAGTGACCACAACGTTGGTTTTTTTCGGAGTTTAACTTCAGCTGGTGAGCATTCATCCCGTCCCCAATGTAAAGCATGGAATTTTGAAAAAATGCCTTGGATTCCGTGGTGTTGTCGATAACTCGTTTTAAATGTTAAAAGGAGGAAAGGCCGATTTGGCTCTCCCGGGGTTTGAAGCCATGCATAGCAGCCTCTGAAACCACTTTATCAGGCCATGTCTTTTTAACCGTTAACCAAAAGAGGGGGGACTAGGAGTTAATAAAGGTCCAGCACCCATGCTCCCATCTAATCACAGTCATACGTAAAGAGGGGGCTGTTCCTGTAAAGAGAGAAAAAGCTAAGAAATAAAGGTTGGAACCCTGCAGAGGAAGGGGGATCCGAATGATCAGAAGATAGAGCCCTCACACAGCCGAATGGGTGTCATGCTTCATCATTGGGCTTGCTCCTCGTCGGGCCGGCACTGCAATGCCTGATGGGCCCCGCAGGAGGGCTCTATATTGGAGATCTTCTGTTTATGCCGTAATGATGAGTGAGGGAAAGGTGAGTGTAGGGTGGCGTGCTAGATTAAGTGATGTGTGAATTAAAACTGCCTAAGGGGTAGCTATCCAATGTTAATAAAGTGGTTCCCTTGACAGAGTTAAAAAGAATGAGGGCGTGCTGTTGTAGGAAGGTAGGATCCTTCTGCATGGTTACCCTTACTTTTTGCCTGGTGCTGTGATGGTTTCTGACTAGTCTGACTGGGATCCTGCTAATCAGGACCCCAGTCTCTGTGCTTTCTCCCCTAAATTGGTTTGGTAAGTACTTAGGTACATCCCAGATTGGACACTGGTGTACACTTAACAGTCCCTAGTATATGGTACTAAGGTACCCAGGGCATAGGTACACCAGGGGTCCCCCATGGGCTGAAGCATGCATTATGCCACCCATGGGAGACAACTCAATTTGCAATGAGAGGCCTGCCATTGCAGCCTGTGTAAGCTGGTACTAGCACCACTTACGAGAGATATATGTTTACCTATATCTAGGGTCACTACACTTAAAACCTATTAGTCACCCCTAAGGCAGGCCTTACAATCCTGAAGGCAGGGTGCTTGGTTCTAAGTGGGAGGGTGCCCCTGCATGAGCAGGACCCACCTATAGCCCATGGAGTCTATTCTCCGGGGTTGTAAGTGAGACAGCCATTTGACATATAGAGGGGCACCGCGTCATGACCATCTCGAAACTGGCTGTAAAGAAACCCTATCATGTTTGGTATCAAACATGTTGGAATCATACCCCCACACTGTAAACAGTGTGCGAGGTATGATTCCATGCTCCGTAAATCTCCTTTGGGAGGCCCTCGGTGCTCCCGGTACCAGTCTTCCAGACCCAGAAAGCCAGCCAGGGCTGCTGCCGGCCAGAAACACGTTTCTGCCCTCCTGCTGCTGAGCCAAGCTGGGGCTGGGGAAGGCAGAACAATAGGTATCCTGTCACAGGGAGGTGTGACCACCTCCCAGACAGGATTTAGTGTATTGGGCAGGGTGGGAGCACTTGCCAGCGCCACATAGTCTGCGTGCAGGGCACACTTGGTGCCCTCCATGCATAGTCCTGTTCAAACCAGTTCAGGGAGCCGTTGGCTTCGCTCTGGCGCAAACCTGGACAAAGGACGGGAGTATCCTCCCCCTTGTCCAGCCCCTCCTTAGGGAGGGACCCCTGTATCGTCCCAACCCTTTCCTTAGAGTACTTAAGGGCTTACCTGAGGGTGGGTCCCTAGAATCGTCGTGGGACAAGATACAATTCCGACACCACTTCTTCGACCGTCTGGGCACTCTGGACTTCGCTCTGGGCATCGAGGCTGCAACCAGGAAGACTCCTGCTGCTACTGATCTCGTCGCCCTGCTCGTCTGCTGCAACATCCGTGTCTGTGCACCATACAGGAACCTTCCAAGGCCTGTGGCCATCTTAGACACCTGAAGGAATATCCCTTGAAGTGAGGGACTCACTTCCCTGCATCTGCAGGCAACGCAACTAAGCTGAACGATCTGCTGATCCTGAGCTCCCACGGACTCCAAAAGGCTCAGCAAGACAGGTGGTGGTTCTTCACATTCCTCTAGGCCTGACCTGTCTTCTCACCAAGTTTGAGGCCAGTATCCCTTGTCGGAGCCGCAGGAACCGAACCGATGTGCACCCCGTAGACTTGCAGTTGCAAAGGCTTGTTGGCTTCCTTCCACCAAGATTTTCGGGCTCCAAGTAGCCCCAACCTCAAGCATCTCCAGTGACCAAGATCTTCATCCTCACCACATCTTCATGCATCGTGGGGTTGCATCTTTGGTGAGCTGCTTGAGGTCCTCTTGCGACTCCAG
This sequence comes from Calotriton arnoldi, assembly GCA_963921515.1. Taxonomy (NCBI): domain Eukaryota; kingdom Metazoa; phylum Chordata; class Amphibia; order Caudata; family Salamandridae; genus Calotriton; species Calotriton arnoldi. Next base: position 4,382,200 of record CAWUFW010000123.1, on the reverse strand, counting down.
TGCCTCCAGTCTGTGGGTCCTCTTCAGGGTCAACTTTGTATTCTTTGGGCTCCCCTGTTTGCTTGGGGCCTGCCCTGACTCCCCTCTTTGTGGTGAGTCTCCTGGACCTTGCTGGTCCCGACACTGCCCCTTCTTCAGCTTCCCCGCTGGTTGCAGTTGCCAAGGCTTGTTGGTTCTCCCGCCGGACACCGGCCCCTCAACTCTTGACATCCGATGTGGGACAGCTCGTATTCGGCTCCTGGTTGTCCTTAGTGTCGCCTGGTCTGCACAGCTGCAGTTTGAAGGTCACCGTCAGCTTCCCTGCAATACCCGACATCGGTGGGCATTCGTCTTCCGTTCCTCCTGGTCACATTTGAGTGGCATAGACTCTGTCCCCTCTGCTTGCAGGTTCTTCAGTTACACCGAACACTTTCACCTTCTCCAGCAGTGGCATCTTTCTGAAGTCCTCCATTGGGTGCGACAGCGGTTTCCGACGCCACTTCACACCTATGCACCCGGCTTCCCTGGGGCAGGTATCCTGGTTCCTAAGGTATCCACGGGTGGGGTGGCTCTCCAACCTTCTGTCTTCCACGGGGTTTCTTCAGGGTTCGCTGGGAAGGGTCCTTCTTCTTTAAAACTGCAACCGCGACTTACCCATTGACTTGTATTGGTCACACAGTAATGTTACCACTTAGCACACGACCTCTGTGGGGCTCCAAGTTACTTACCTCGGGTAGTTCCTTGGGTCCCCGACACTTCTACGTCTTCTGAGTACAGTCTTGGCTTGAGTCGTGGGTCACATTCCACTTATTTAGTATATGGTTTGGCCCCCCCTGGTGACTGCTGTGCATTAAGTGCTACATACCTGTTTCTATCGTAAAGCAGTGCTCGAAAAATCCCAAAATTGTTACTAGACCTGCCGGTCTAGTAACTTAAAAAATCTACTCGACCTAACTGTAATGCACTTGACCTCTGTAAGCAAATGTGACAAATTAACAAGATTTAAAGGCATTTTTATTGCTCATTCACTTTGTGAGAAATAAAGATGTCTTTAAATCTTGCTATCTTGTCACATTTGCTCTGCTTTCAGGGACAGAGGTGAAAAGTCAGTTTGTCTTCCTACTGGCCAGAAAGGGTGAGTAGGACTTACAAATAGCTCGCCCTAATTAAATCTGGCCAGCAAATGTGAGTGGGCGAGTGGATTTTTCGAGCCCTGTAAAGTATTGTGTGCATTGTGTTTAACTCCGGGTAGGAGATATCTGTATATGTTAGTGAGTGTCTTATAATAAATACATATTTTTATAAATACACTGTGTGTTTTTTTTTCACTTAATCTATACTTATAAGATTATGTTCTGGTAAAACAAGCTGCTTTACACTCCTTCTGGACTAAGCCTGAAGGCTGCTCTCCACAGCTACCACTGAGAGAGCTTTCTAAGGTTGTCTAAGACTACTAAAATCACCATAAGGGTTGTCTGGATTGGTGCAAGGTGCCCACTTACATAAGTGTACACCATATATCAAGCCAGCTTCTCACAGCTGTCAATTGAGATCTATGAATTGTGATAGCCTCAGAGTGAGTGTTGTAGGGTCAACATGTTTCATGCCTGGATGGCCCAGGATGGATCCAAGGAGTTTCTTCAGGGCCGAGAGAATCCCTACTCTACACCCAGATGGGATATGTGGCAAGAATTAGGTATTGCCAAATAAGCTAATTTCTGCTATCCTTGCTTGTATGCAGAAAAAAGAGGGAAATGTTCCAGCCCTGTTGAGTAATTCAGTATTGCTCCCAAGGTCTAGGCAGCGTGCCGCATGTATCTGCGGATAAAAGTGTCCCCACATGAAATTACGCCAGTAACCTCCCCCTCTCTGCCTGCCTTTTTAACCAGCAATGCTTTTCCATCTGAAGATTGTAGTTTTTTTTTCCCCGTTATAGTGTTTGGCGTTCAGACCTAGTGTGTAAAGTGCTTTTGGCAAAAAGCCTTGACTGACTGCCACAAACAGCATAGTAAGTGTATGACTCATGGATCTCTGCAGCAGTTTTTGGGCACCCTGCTCAAGGAGCTAGCTCACGTTCAAAGTGTTGACTTGGTTAGTCATGGTTTGATTTTTACTTATTTGGTGATTTATAGGATGTCAGACATCTCTGCAGGCCTTAGAAAAATTGTTAACAAGGGCTGTGACCAGCAGTAGGAAGTCAACGCACCGTGCTACATATCGCTTAAAATGCTATTGATCCCAAGGGATTGATGATTTTTCACTAATTGATCATTCATTGATGCCACTGTGCTGTGAAGATCACTCCAGGGAGCACTGTCACAGAAGACCACACAAAGGCTACAGACTGGGGCTCGGTGAAGTAAACAGCGGAGCAGCTGCATGAAATACAGCTCATCAGTGGCAACTCTTCAGCTAAGGCGGAGGAGCGTCACCCCACTGCTATTTGAGCAGTGCAAAAAAAAAAAAGAAAACGATAATAACAAGACGCTATTATAATTTTATTTTTCTGTGCAGGACTGGAGCCAGGTCAGGGCGGGGCTGAGCAAAGTGAGGATTGGTTTGCACTCCCTAAGTGCGCATGAATGTTTGGCCGGCTCTCTTGGGTCGGCCAAACATTCATTTGCACTTTGCATGTTCTACACCTGGCTGTGTTGCACAGCCCGGTGGAGAACATGCTCAGGCTCCCAGGCACTGCCTGAGCGGCCAAACAGGCCATTCAGACCAATCACGACGCTGCTCATGCAGCGTCGTGCTTGGCTGGGAGAGTACAGGAGCCTGGGTGCGTCTGTCGCTGACAGCAGAGTGAGGACGGAGCAGAGGCATGCGGCGGCGAAGGTAAGTTTATTTATTATTATTTCTTTTTATCCATTCCACCCCACCACCCCCGTTCCGAAGCAGCCACCACCGCAGCTCATAGAAGGGAGGGCAACATTGTGGTACAATTACAATTACAGGTGTGGCTGTCCCTCTAGGCTAACGGTGATAGCCAATGGGATTGGGCAATATGTCAGCTTGGTAAAAAGTCTAGTTTAGGGGTCTCCATCCTCCCATATAGTGAGAGTTGTTTCTGATCACTAAAAACCTCTCAGAGCGAACGCCTAATATAGAGTTTTGATAAAGGTACATTAAATGCTACAAAACTTAAACACTGCCCCTGGTGTACCACGTACTTGCTCCAGTGAGCATGCAACTTTAATGGCACAAGAGTTGTATCACAAAAGGCTTAGCTGTGGGGTTCCAAAAGGATTCGTTTTTCCTTTTTCCTTTAGTTTGTGAGTCATCTGCGAGAGGCGAGTGTCTCTTTTCTTCCTATCACCTTATTGTCATCCACTATATGATGCCACTGCTCTCATATTAATAGCTAGGTCCCAACAGACTTCCACTATCTGGCTAATTGGCATGAACAGCATTGATTGATGTCTGCAAACAAGCAAGTACATCTTTTCTTAATGTATACATTGCACCCTTAACTAGGACACTTACTGCAATATTGCATTGTGAGAAGCACCTGCAGACATTACAGCACTCTAGATATAAATATATCTCTGCAGTCACCCCCACATGGTTTACCAGGCAGGCAATACTGAGGCACACATTATGCATGAACAATATGCTCCGAAAAGCTAGGAACGCTGAAAAAAGGAGACATAAATAAAGGAATAAAAAAGGGATGACCAGGAAATAAAGAAACAATGAGAAAAGAAAGGAAGAAAGAAAGAAAAAGAAATGACAGGGAGGAAGAAATAAACAGAGAACAACATGAAGAAAGACGAAGAAGTGAATAAAGCAGGAGATGAGGAGAAGGAGGAAAGAAAAAGAGAAACAAGAAGAAAGAAAGAGGTAAAGGGAGAAAGAACAAAAGAGAAAGAGGGAGAGAATGGGTGTTAGAGAGAACGATAGCAAGTGAGTCAGAAGAAGGGAGAAACTGAAAAAGAGAAAATAGAGTGAACAATAAAAAAGAATAATAAAGAAGCAGAGAATGAAAGTATGAAACATTCATTAGAAGAATGTCAAAAGTAACAGAAAAGAGTGAAAGAAACCAATGGAACACATATAGGGGAAGAAAAAGGCACAAATGAAACAGAAAGGCGAAGAAGAAGGAAAAAGCAGCACAAGATTAGAAGAATGAAACAAGGAAAGAGCAAAGCAGTGGGAAAAGCAAGAAAAAGAAAACGAAAGAAACAAGATGAAAAGAAAGAGTGGAAGACAAAAAGGTAAATAACATATATATGGAGAAAAAAGGGAGAGAGTTAGAGGAAGAAAGGAGAATAATGAACAAGTAGAGAAAGAAAGACATACAAAGAAACCAGGAAGAAAAATGAGACATAGAAAGAAGGCAAGACGGAGAGAAATAAGGAAAATAGAAAACAAATGAGTGCAAGAAAGAGAGAAAGAAGATAGGAAAGAAAGCTAGAGGAGGAGAGGAAAAAGAAAAAATTATGAAGGGAGAAAAGGAAAGAGAAAACAAAACAAAAGAAAAACAGAGAAGGAAAAATTAAAATGAAAAAGTAAGAGGTAGAGAAAGAGAATATTTCAAAAGAGAATGAGCTGCTTGGTCCTGCGTTGTGATAGGCAGATATAATGTGTGAGCTACTCAGAGGCAGCCTGCCACCTACTAGTAGCTCATTACTGACCTGTTGGAGACCCCTGGTCCAGTGGCAAGAATTCCAGTCTCTACATGCTTCTATATTAGCAGGGATACAAGGTTCCAGTTCTAGGTTTTCCTTTTACAAATTGTTGTATTCAGGTATGGTACTTGATACGAAGTCGACACGCGCTTGTGATTATAAGTATTTTTGCCATCCACCTCCAGCAAGTACACAAACTGCTTCACAGTCCCGTCTCTTCAACATAACTGTCACCAGGTAGAATCACCGGCACCCGGGATTCCAGACTGACTTAAAGGGACCCTGTCATAACAGGTATAGGCCACAACACATCTCCCCCCAACGTAATGATAACAGCTGAAGGGCGATGAGAAAGAGATCGGGGATAAAACAAGGAAATATGAGGAACAACATTCCGCTACTATAATGAGGAAAGGAAAAGAAGAAGAAAGAAAGAACAGAAAATGAGAAAAGTGGTAAAGGTTGCAACGATAATGCATCACTGTTAATATGATGTAAAGTTGTTCAGAAATCATAACATCATCACATACTGTAGTGGTTATCTTAGAACTTAGAGTGTGTCTTATGTGGCAGTTGAAGTTCAGACGCTGCCCGAGCTCTGCCGTGGGTGGTGCAGTAATAGGCCTGGGTGGTAAATTTCGCTCCGCTCGCGGAATTTGCAGAATTTTGGCAATTCCGCGTTCCGCGGAGACCGCGGAATTGCTGAAAATTCTGCGATCTGCGGCGTAGCGTAATTTTTTCCTTGTTCGCGCTTTCAAAATGCGTGTTTGCGCGCGCTGGAGCGACTTACCGGGATCCCTGCGTTCGCCGATGAGTTTTCCTATCCGTTCGCGTGTGCCACGAGATTTTGGTAGCCGGCCGCGCGATCCCGCGAGAGTGTGCGATCGCGAACACGTCATTCGGACGCGCCATCGGACATCCGCGTTCGTGAACAGGAAACACGCATCGCGAGCGGGCGGGACATGTGAAACAAGATGGCCGCGCCAATTGGGGACCGCATGGGCAAGTTCGCAAGATATTTCTCCCGAGCAGGCAAACAGCATCCACGAACAGGAAAAACGCATCGCGAACGGGCGGAACAAGCAATTCCGCGTGCTCGCGGAGATTTTTTACTGTTTCGCTGAACTTTGCGTAACGCGACTAAGCAAATTCCGCCCACCCGTATCAGTAACTGATGAATTAAAGGACTTTGGATGAAACTTACCTTGCCACCGTCATCTTTCACTACATTTTTCGTGGAGACGACGAGTGCTGAACCATCTACACGAGCCCGCCTGCTGAGCACTTCATATTGTATTTGTCGAGGGACAGTCAGCTATCAGCGCTGACTCAAGTCTCAAGTTGCTGGGAAAAGATGCTGAAGATCTGGTTTGCAGTCGGCCTTTCGTCCGATGTCGAGTGAGGTGCGGATTGTTCTTAGGTACCGACTTGGCCTTGAAACGCAAGGGGGGCAGTGCGTTCCAGTTTGAGTCAAGACGCTGTGACGCAGGACGCAACACAGTGGAGACATTTTGTGCGTACGTTTCACTGTGGTGATCTTGAAACAAAAGGGGGCATATTCTCAAGGACTTATCGCCGATTCATCGGCACCTTAGCGCCGAAAAAGTGGCGATAGATATTTCGCCCTATTCACAAGCTGGTGCAAACTGCCGATATCCCCAGTTTACCAGCGATAGCTCCCGCAAAAAACATCGCCACAGATGAGAGCGACAACTAACGCTAATGATATGCAGAGTAGGCGTTCCCGTGCAAAAACACACGAAAACACCACTTCGCGACATTCTCAACGACCAGCCAGATCTGCGATGCGATCCAAAAAACAGGCGAGAAGGCGCGTTAGCAGCAGGGACCTAACACCTGCCTTCTACTGGTGTTGAGCAGGACGACAACCTGCAGTATGAAAGAGAGCCCAGCCCAGAGCCACATCTGAAGACCAACACATGCCATGGAGCTACTAATCATGCAGCTTGGAGACCCAAGAGGGCCACAACACCCACCGCCACCACCCCAGGACCACCCCCACCCCCCGGACCACCCCCCCCCCGGACTACCACCGAGGCAGCGCAGAACAAGACAGCGGACCTTCCGAAAACGCACCAGCCTCACAGACTTAACGCCAGAGGAGGTCATTGCCCACTACAGGCTCAAAAGGACAACCATCCTCCGCATCCTGACCCACATTGCCCACATTCTGACGGTACCAACACAGCGGACAACCAACATCCCTCCGCAGACAAAGCTGCTGGCTGTGCTGCACCTGTTGGCCTCTGGTACCTTCCAACCAACAACTGCCAGAGTCGGAGGAGTCTCACAGCCAGCCCTATCAAAGTTCCTCACACCTGTCTTGGATGCCATCATCAGCTTGGTACCCCAGCACCTTCACTTCCCCCACACTGTGCAGGAACAGCTGGAGACCAAGCAAGGCTTCTACGCCATAGCTGGCTTCCCGCACATGTTGGGGGCAATTGACTGCACACATGTCCTACTTGTGCCCCCTGCCGACACTGCACACAATTACCGCAACAGAAAGTACACACATTCCATCAATGTGCAGGCAATAGTGGACCACCGGGGACTCTTCACCAACGTCGTCGCCAACTACCCAGGCAGTGTGCATGATTCCTACATCTTCCGACAGTCCATCATCAACCAGCGCTTCCAGGATGGCACCTATGGAAATGCACTGCTCGTTGTTAAGTACCAAATGAACACACCACACACCTCAGCTCCACAATCATGCAACTCACAACTGTGAGAATGCACACGTTACGAAATCACATACAACATGCCAGACAACATGCCCACCTTCCAGACACGACAACACAAGTAACTGTGGTAACCGTGGCCAGCCATGTAGACAAACCATCCACTTCATGGCACCTCTGCCACACAATTGCAGACTGTGGGGAGAGGTGGGAACCAAGTCTGTGCGAATGAGGCAAGTGAACCATGAATAAGAATGTACACAATGTGAGGCAACGTTATACACATGGATGCCTCTCATTTGGCACAAGCAATACATGTCAAACATGAATCCCAAAGTCGCACACATCACACACCACTAAACTAATAAGCCTGCCAACACAGAATGCAGAACCACCGATTGACACATATCTCTCTCCCCTGTCACAGGTGATCAAGGATATGCACTCTGCCCGTGGATGATGACACCCCTCCGAAACACGAACACCCAGGCCCAGAGGCAGTACAATGCGGCCCACAAATGCACCAGGGGCATTGTGGAGCGCTCATTTGGCGTGTTAAAGTCACGTTTCAGATGCCTGGACATCACAGGTGGAAGACTCCTGTACAGCCCGGAGATAGTGTGCAAGATGATCATTGCATGTTGTGTGTTGTCCAATGCCCCATGGATCCAAGTGCCAGAGGCACCGGACGATGATGATGAAGATGAGGAAGGTGGACCACACCCCAGTGCAGCCGCAGCAGGATTAGCCAGAAGGAACACAATCATTAACAATTTCTTCACTTGAGCACGTCACATTGTGACTGTTTGGGGGGGGGCTGCCTTATTGATGCGGGACAGTGGACATTTCAACAACATCACGGATGTGTGTTTGTACTTGTACATTTTCATCTCACATTTCCCTGCTATGCCAAATGTGATTGGCCAGTTTCTCCACACAAGCGGCACCAGTTGTGTCCTCTGTTCTGTTGTGAACGTGTTGCAGTTTGTACCACATTGTTGTCAATGTTGATGTGCTCTGAATGTTATGTGTGTGTGCTGCATTTTGGGAGAGTCGCCCCTGCAGCTCTGATTTTGCTGCCCCTTATCCCTTTCAGGAGGTGTGCCTTTGACTTCTGTGCTTATACAGTGCTAAGATGTTGCATACTTGGGTAAATTGGACTCTTGGTGGGAGTTGGGACTCTTGGGCATGGTTTGTCCGCAGATATGCTATACTTAATTGTGCATGTGTGCCATTGTGCCCATCTCCCCCGTCCCCCCAGTCCCTGGTCGTTACTCACCCTGTTGCTTTTGTGTCAGGTCATGTTGAGCAGTGTCCGGTCCCCCAACTCCTGCCACCGTCTCCACACTGATGACTGTGGACACCATTTCCTCTATCTCATCCAGCTCCTCCTGTGGCGCTGGACTCCCACCTCCAGTCTGTGTTGCTGCCTTCTGGTTGTTGCCAAGTTTCTGCTTGGTTTTGCGCTTCACATCATTCCAGCGCCTCTTGGCCTCTTCCATTGTCCTCCTCAGCACTCCGACTGCATTCACCTTGTCCACGATGGATTGCCATATTGCATTTTTTGTTGCCAATGACACAGTGGGTGTGACGAACAGTTGTTGATGGTGTTCTATCACCTCTGTTATCAGGATCCTGTTTTCCTGCGGACTGAACCGCGTCTTCCTCTTCTTCTTCTCCTTGCCCTTCCCTGACCCCGAGGTCCCAGGCTGGTCCTCCGTGGGGCTTTTGGGGTTCTGGTTGTCCTCTGTACTTGCTCCAGCTGCCTCCATTGTGCTTCGCAGTTGTTTTGGTTTTTTTTGTGTTATTTTTTTCTGCTTTTATAGTGCTTTTTCCCGCATGACGTGTGTGAATTGCAGGCCTGGTGCAGCTTATCGCTGGTTTTTTTATCGCGGTTGGGCCCATCACCGCTTTTTTCATGTTCGGCTTTAGATTTTTATAGCCGTCCCGGTAATTTCATTGCGGACATTTGACGCGTTATCGGGAAACTATCGCATGTTACCGCCGTGTTGGGAATACGACGTTCACATGGCGTTATTTTCCCGCGATAGGCAGCGATATGGGAATTAACCTATTTTGGCGATGATTATCGCACATTCTTGTGAATATCCCCCAAGGTGTGTAGAGTGCGTTTCAGTTCCTGGCAAGATGCCGTGACGAAGACTGCAGCACGACTGAGCCATTTTGGGAGTAGAGCGGAAATCAATTCCTTTTCAGTGTTGGAACTGTGAAACGCAACAGAGGATGTGCATTTCAGTTCCAGGTGCACGCAGTGCCGCGGAACCTTCAGAACCATTTTGAGTGTGTGGTTGGACTTGTTCCGGTCTAGTCGTGCTGTCATTTTTAGTGGTCGGTGTGCCCTGTGTGCCAAGATCTACTGCCATTCGTTTATGGTTGAATGGCCATTCATTCTTCCAGAAATTCAACCCTGCTGCATGGAGGGCTGATTGTACAGTAGGTGCGGTCAGTATCACGCTGATCCGCACAGCTTAGGTAATTTTGTGTGGCATTTCCATGCAGTTGTCTACAGTTCAGCTTTCGAGTATCAACCATCCTGCAGCTCTGGTGTGGTGTCGATCAGCTCAGCTGTTAACACAACTCTACTCTTCACAGTTATTCCCTTTGTTACAAGTACTTTTGTTACATTCCTATTGCTTTGGGCAGATTATTATTGTTTTAAGTGCTGATCTACACAGCTTTTGTGAAGGTTCAGTGATTTCTTTTGGCTGCATTACATACAGGTCCTGAGGGGTGACAAATGTAACATACTCTCGTTGGTGATTTGCGATGCCTAAAACAGCTTGTGGTGCGTAATACTTCTGTGTTAGACATTGTCTTCATTTGGTTTGTTTTTCTAGTTGTATAGACTGAGAACATGCATGCTGTAGCACCCCCACCTCCATTTTTAGAAACACCTGGTGAACCACTCATAAAGTGGAGACAGTGGTTTGATGGTGTCGAAACTTATTTAGGTGCAATCGGCGCTAGTAGTTTCAGAACAGAAAGAAGGAAATACCTTCTTCTTCATTCATTGGGGTTTGAAGGGAGGGCCATTTTGAAACCTTTGCCGGAACCTGTGGTTGAAGGAGAGGATATTCTGGACGAATATCAAGACACAGTAAAAAGTATCAAAGCTAGGTTTGATGTTCATCCAAGTTTGGTTGTCATACGTCATAAGTTTTTTTTATGGACACAAAATGCTAATGAAGTTGTTGACACGTATATCACTGCGTTGAGAAGGTTAGTTGGGAGTGTCAGTGTCAGAGCCTTACTTGAAGTTATCCCAGATTCTTCACAGGAGCAGAACGACGCCTTTTCCCAACGCCTCTCCAAAGACCCCCCCAACCCCTCAAGATAGCCTTAATGAGGGCATGGAGGAACCTCCGGGGGGGGAAAGGGGAATGGGACAGAGAAGAGACAGTCTTGCCTTCTAGGTGTCTGCTAAGCAACTGCTGCTCAAGGACTTCCTTCACAGTCGTGGTAGTGTACACTGTAAAACAAAACAACAATTACTAAAGCCCTATCCCTAGCTACCTCCTCAACCCTAATATCTATACCCTCTTGTGCTCTTTACATGCCCTTATCAGACTAGACTCTTGCCTCTCTTCTATTCTTTCTTTAATATTGATATACAATTTAGTTGGTAGGTTTTCTCAATTGAAAAGTCTGCTTTTTAAACAATACTTTTCTTTTCTTACAGGTGTTTAAAGGGATTCTCTAACTGACTGAAGACTCAATGAGCAGGTAAGTTATCCTCTTTTCTTAACTATTATATACAATTTAAACTGAAGTCTTTAATTCCTTCTAAGGTACTTGCGTGAACAGCAACTCTGGAGAATTCTGCATTTCTCTGCTGAGTGGGTTTTCTTTTCTTTCTTTCAGGTTGCCCCACAGAATATATCCTTTTGAAGATTTGGAAACTCCTCCACGGACTGCCAGGAACCGACGCACAGCAGGTAACACTATACTACCATCGGGAAACACGAACAACACTAAACTACCCTGACTAAAATACTCTCGACGTCCAGAACTCGAAGCACATCTATGTGTGGTAAAATCCTCGGTGAAGTGCGCAGAACGGAGGGCGCGCTCGAGCTTCACACAGCTCCTCACGCCCTCTGCTGATCAACTAGAACGCTGACCCCTAATCAGCCGCCATCTTGGAAAACCGCATTTGCACTAACGCGGTCCAAGACAGATCTTGTCTCTTGCTTCGGTAGTCAGCGGGGATTGAACTCCTTGCTCTCTTGGCAGTTGAGATGGCTCCTGCCGTTTGACTGGTAATGCGGTCTTCTTGCTCTTGCTCCCTGACAGTCAGTTTGAGAACTTTGCAGACCAATTAGTAAGAGACCAATTCATATGTCATTGCAATGATAAAATGATCAAACAGAAACTGCTGTCTATGGGAAATCCAACTTTAGAGGACACGATAAAAATGGCCAAGAGCATTGAAACCTCACAGCTGTCAGCCAAAGAATTAGAAGTAAAAAACAGTTAATCTATATCTGTTGTTAAAGTGAAGGGTGTAAAGGAGGGTAAAGATAACAAACATGTTGACAGGTCACGTACTGGTTATATTGATAAACAGAATTCTTTATTTTCACAACAAAATATGTTTCAGGTGTGGGTACAGAGCACATGTGAAAGGTGGCAAACAGTGTCCAGCAAAGTTTGTAACCTGCAGAATTTGCAATAGACCAGGTCACTTTACAAAGGTGTGCCAATCTGGCAAAAACAAACAATTGTCTTCGGTCAAATGTATAATTGATGACGAGCTGGTGGATGAGAGAGATATGAGTATCAGCAAGGATCTTAGAGATATGGTTATGGTAGTGCAGAGTGAGGAATTCAACGTGGGTAATCCTGAACTATGTGTGGATCCATATGTAGAGATCATGGTGGGAAACAAAATTTTGAAATTATTGGTGGATTCATGGGCACGCATCTCAATGATCACTCAAGAGCTGTATGACAGTACATGGCCTACGAGACCACTTTTACCTCCTGATCGCAGAGCAGTCTCCTATGAGGAACATGAAATCAATTTGTCTGGGTACATACAAGATATTATGGAGTTCAGGGGAAGGAAGATAGCAGGGAAAGTGTATGTTGCGCACAAGGGTTTGAACATCCTAGGGTGGTTTCACCAAGGGTTATTTGAGATGGTGCTCAAACCAGGAACCAGAGAACAAGTATTAGTTGTAAGAGAAAATTTGGATTTGGAGAGCGTAATAAATAAATACCTGCATGTATTTTCTGAGGAGTTAGGAAAAGTAAAATAGAGTTAGGAAAAGTAAAATATTACCAGCACAGAATTATAGCAAAGGAAGGAGCAAGGCCTGTAAAGTTGAGAAACGTCCCTTTTAGTAAAAGACAGGATTTGGAAAAAGAACTAGATTCTTTGTGCAAAAGGGGCATCATTGAACCTATTGACTCGTCCCTTTGGTTATCTCCCTTGGTTGTTTCCTGCAAACAAAATGGTGAGCTGAGGGTCTGTGTTGATCTTTGCTGTTTGAACAAGGAGATCTGGGTGGATTCTCATCCTTTGCCTAATATCAATGAACTGTTGGCAGGGTTGAAGGATGCCAAAGTTTCCTCTAAATTGGATTTATCTCCGGCGTACCATCAGGTTGTGTTGGCTCCGGAGTCTAGGCACCTCACAGCATTTGTTTCTCCTTTTGAAACTTACCAGTGCGTTTGCATGTCGTTTAGGCTGGCGTCTGTGGCTTCGTTTTCTCAGCGGGTGATGAACAAAATGCTCAAGGGAATCAAGGGGTTGTCTGTGTTCCAGGATGATGTTTTAATATTTGCACCAGATAGGGCAAACAGTGATGGGATTTTACAGGAAGTATTGAGCAGATTTCAGTCAAACGGTGTGGTTTTGCGGAGAGACAAATGTGTTTTCCTCATTAAAGAAGTTGAGTACTTGGGGCATGTGGTTCCAGTCAATGTGTTTTACCAAAATCAAGTTTGATTAACTCCATACTTCAGACCAAAGCACCCACACACAAGGCTGGGCTGAAGTCATTTTTAGGGTTATGTGAATTTTACTCACGGTTTGTCTAGAACTTTGCCACGAAGTTGAGGCCGTTGTCGCAGATGCTCATGAGAGATGTTGTGTTTGAATTGAATGCTGAATGTCAAGAGGTGTTCGATTGGGTAAAACAACAACCAATATCACCTAAAGTGTTGAAGCATTATGATCCTGACCTTCAATGTACATTAACTGTTGATGCAAGCAATGTCGGGATTGGTGCTGTTCTTAGTCAAACTAAAGGTGGGGAGGTGAGAACCATTGGTTATGCTTCAAGAGTGTTATCAGGGACAGAAAAAAATACTCTGTCATTGAAAAGGAGTTACTAGCCTGTTGGTGGGCTGTAATGAAGTTTCGAAATTATGTATGAGGGAAGAGATTTCACCTTCAAACTGACCACAAACCTTTGATTTTCATTTTTTTTTTTTTAAACACTTTTTATTGGTTGCCATAACAGTATAATGTTGAAAACATCTGCAGTATACATGACAATTTCAGTTTTTGTTGACATCTCTCAAAATATTTTCAAATCATACCATCATTAAATACCATGAACACCAATATTACCAATTCAGTTGTTTGTGGGCAGACGGTCACCCCCGTCTACCTCACCAGGATACACCTAGGCCACGTAGGCAATGTCCATCCGGATTTGTTACCAATAACATGTGTAAATATTAACCTTAACATCTAAACTTGTGAAACAGCCCCCCACCCCCCTCCTGGTCTGGCTTCACCCTTAGTGCTTGTTGTGGCCCAGTGACTATAGTCGCATGCCCGTGTGTGCTCTACTTCCCTGCTATCTCATAGGGTCATGGTTGTGGTGTGGGCAGGGAACTCTCGGGGAGGAGATCAAGTTGTTTAAAGTTTTCCATCAGGATGTCCCAGCTCATAGAGATAGGGTGTTTCCGTAACCCTCTTGCCTCTTCCCTTCGGATCGCCGCACTCTCGGCACTACCCCATTGTATCACATCATTCTGCCATGTAGTCATTAATGGGCTTCTAGGGGACTTCCACCTCATAGTGATTACCCTCATAGCAAGCAACAGTGCCAGGTCTATAAACCTCAACTGTACCTTTAATGCAGATGTGCGTTTGCGGAGACCCGCCAAGCATTCCAGTGTATCATTTTGGACAGGTAGATGAGTCACCTCATGAAGTGCCCCCCTTATTCCGACCCAATAATCACTGAGGCGTGGACATGCCCATACCATGTGAATAAAGTCTGCCTCATCTCCCTGACAGCGGGGGCAACAGTGGGGGCCTCCGGGTACATACGATGGAGTTTCTGTGGGGTTAAATAAGACCTGTGTAGGATCATTGTCTGAATAAATTTAAATTTAACATTACGTGATACTCGTTTGGGATGTTCTAACATGCTCGCCCAGTCCTTGTCGGTAATTTCAGTATGCGCGTCCGTCGCCCATTGTGTCCTGAGCCCCGGGAGACCTGTTGATACCTGCATTCTAATGCCCGCATATAGCCATTTGACTAGATGGCCTCCTGTTCCCATATAATACAATAGGTGAACCAGTTCATGTTGTGGGGGCTCTCTACGCTGCGGAGCCCATGTCTTCCTAATATAATGTAGTACTGCCGCGTGTGTTAGATACAGGCGGTCTGACGCCCCAGTAGTCTGCACGAAGGTTGCATGATCCAGAAGACTTCGGTCTCCAAAGAGCTGTCCCACCTCCTCCACCCCAGTCTCCGTCCAAGCCTTTAGTCCGGCCTGCGTTAGTAGCCCTCCAGGGGTGGGTATGCCTAGAAGTGGAATGTTAGGCGCATATGGGATGGCCCTGGAGGTATATAACAGTGCCTTCCTCCAACATTGTATCGCTGTCGTAAGTAATGGGGGTCTCCCAGGTGTAAGTTTGGCTTTTGGTAACAGTAAGGAATGTAGGTTGCCCCGTTCTATGTCTTGAGAGGTAACCCTATTTCTTGTAAATTCTTGCCCGCTGTCCAGTGCCAGGTAGGTCGCTCCCCCACCACACAGATCCGCCTGTGCTGGCCGCCCGCTGCTGCTGCTGGTAAGATCGCCCTTCCGTTTGTGGCCTCGGTGCCCGTATTGCTTGCTTGTCTCCCCTTTTCCCTTTTGTGCCCCCGCTGCCCCCATTTGAACTGTGCCCGTATTTGTGTCCGCTTTCTCTCCCCTTTTCCTTCTGTACCCCTCGCTGCCCCATTTTGAATTGTGCCCGTATTTGTGTCCGCTCTATCTCCACTTTTCCTTCTGCACCCTCGCTGCCCCATTTTGAATTGTGCCCGTATTTGTGTCCGCTTTATCTCCACTTTTCCTTCTGTACCCCTCGCTGCCCCATTTTGAATTGTGCCCGTATTTGTGTCCGCTCTCTCTCCACTTTTCCTTCTGTACCCCTCGCTGCCCCATTTTGAATTGTGCCCGTATTTGTGTCCGCTTTCTCTCCACTTTTCCTTCTGTACCCCTCTCTGCCCCATTTTTGAATTGTGCCCGTATTTGTGTCCGCTTTATCTCCACTTTTCCTTCTGTACCCCTCGCTGCCCCATTTTGAATTGTGCCCGCATTTGTGTCCGCTTTCTCTCCACTTTTCCTTCTGTACCCCTCGCTGCCCCATTTTGAATTGTGCCCGTATTTGTGTCCGCTTTATCTCCACTTTTCCTTCTGTACCCCTCGCTGCCCCATTTTGAATTGTGCCCGTATTTGTGTCCGCTTTCTCTCCACTTTTCCTTCTGTACCCCTCGCTGCCCCATTTTGAATTGTGCCCGTATTTGTGTCCGCTTTCTCTCCACTTTTCCTTCTGTACCCCTCGCTGCCCCATTTTGAATTGTGCCCGTATTTGTGTCCGCTTTATCTCCACTTTTCCCTCTGTACCCCTCGCTGCCCCATTTTGAATTGTGCCCGTATTTGTGTCCGCTTTATCTCCACTTTTCCTTCTGTACCCCTCGCTGCCCCATTTTGAATTGTGCCCGTATTTGTGTCCACTTTCTCTCCACTTTTCCTTCTGTACCCCTCGCTGCCCCATTTTGAATTGTGCCCGTATTTGTGTCCGCTTTCTCTCCACTTTTCCTTCTGTACCCCTCGCTGCCCCATTTTGAATTGTGCCCGTATTTGTGTCCGCTTTATCTCCACTTTTCCTTCTGTACCCCTCGCTGCCCCATTTTGAATTGTGCCCGTATTTGTGTCCGCTTTCTCTCCACTTTTCCTTCTGTACCCCTCGCTGCCCCATTTTGAATTGTGCCCGTATTTGTGTCCGCTTTATCTCCACTTTTCCTTCTGTACCCCTCGCTGCCCCATTTTGAATTGTGCCCGTATTTGTGTCCGCTTTCTCTCCACTTTTCCTTCTGTACCCCTCGCTGCCCCATTTTGAATTGTGCCCGTATTTGTGTCCGCTTTCTCTCCACTTTTCCTTCTGTACCCCTCGCTGCCCCATTTTGAATTGTGCCCGTATTTGTGTCCGCTTTATCTCCACTTTTCCTTCTGTACCCCTCGCTGCCCCATTTTGAATTGTGCCCGTATTTGTGTCCGCTTTTTCTCCACTTTTCCTTCTGTACCCCTCGCTGCCCCATTTTGAATTGTGCCCGTATTTGTGTCCGCTTTCTCTCCACTTTTCCTTCTGTACCCCTCGCTGCCCCATTTTGAATTGTGCCCGTATTTGTGTCCGCTTTCTCTCCACTTTTCCTTCTGTACCCCTCGCTGCCCCATTTTGAATTGTGCCCGTATTTGTGTCCGCTTTATCTCCACTTTTCCTTCTGTACCCCTCGCTGCCCCATTTTGAATTGTGCCCGTATTTGTGTCCGCTTTCTCTCCACTTTTCCTTCTGTACCCCTCGCTGCCCCATTTTGAATTGTGCCCGTATTTGTGTCCGCTTTATCTCCACTTTTCCTTCTGTACCCCTCGCTGCCCCATTTTGAATTGTGCCCGTATTTGTGTCCGCTTTATCTCCACTTTTCCTTCTGTACCCCTCGCTGCCCCATTTTGAATTGTGCCCGTATTTGTGTCCGCTTTCTCTCCACTTTTCCTTCTGTACCCCTCGCTGCCCCATTTTGAATTGTGCCCGTATTTGTGTCCGCTTTATCTCCACTTTTCCTTCTGTACCCCTCGCTGCCCCATTTTGAATTGTGCCCGTATTTGTGTCCGCTTTCTCTCCACTTTTCCTTCTGTACCCCTCGCTGCCCCATTTTGAATTGTGCCCGTATTTGTGTCCGCTTTATCTCCACTTTTCCTTCTGTACCCCTCGCTGCCCCATTTTGAATTGTGCCCGTATTTGTGTCCGCTTTCTCTCCACTTTTCCTTCTGTACCCCTCGCTGCCCCATTTTGAATTGTTCCCGTATTTGTGTCCGCTTTATCTCCACTTTTCCTTCTGTACCCCTCGCTGCCCCATTTTGAATTGTGCCCGTATTTGTGTCCGCTTTATCTCCACTTTTCCTTCTGTACCCCTCGCTGCCCCATTTTGAATTGTGCCCGTATTTGTGTCCGCTTTCTCTCCACTTTTCCTTCTGTACCCCTCGCTGCCCCATTTTGAATTGTGCCCGTATTTGTGTCCGCTTTATCTCCACTTTTCCTTCTGTACCCCTCGCTGCCCCATTTTGAAGTGTGCCCGTATTTGTGTCCGCTTTCTCTCCACTTTTCCTTCTGTACCCCTCTCTGCCCCATTTTGAATTGTGCCCGTATTTGTGTCCGCTTTATCTCCACTTTTCCTTCTGTACCCCTCGCTGCCCCATTTTGAATTGTGCCCGTATTTGTGTCCGCTTTCTCTCCACTTTTCCTTCTGTACCCCTCGCTGCCCCATTTTGAATTGTGCCCGTATTTGTGTCCGCTTTATCTCCACTTTTCCTTCTGTACCCCTCGCTGCCTCTCGCCACTCCCGCCGCTGCGTCCCCTGCAGCCCCGCCCCCCTGACTGCCCATTCGCTGCCCCTGCCTCCCGCCTCCCAGCTGCTCCTCCCTCCCACCTCCCCATAAATGGCGACCGCTCGCGGCCGCGCAGCGGACGTGCGCAGTGGGCGCGCCGCTGGTGCGCCGAAGGCGCGCCTAAGGCAAGCCCGTCTGCGCCCGTCCGCGCCTGGACCGCGCCCAGCGCCAAACCCCTTGGCCCCCGCAGCAGCCAACCCACCCACCGGACTTACGACACCGCCACCCTCAACGCACTCAACACCAGCCGCATCCCCGGCTGCCACCGTGCCACCCCAGGACGCACCCACGGACCCTTCGCCTGCCAATCCTGCAAGTTCTCCTGCCTCCGGACCTGCACCACACCCGCCAAGCCGAGCACCAGCAGCAACCACCTGAAGTGCTTCCTGCTCAACACCCGCTCCGTCCACAGACACGCTGTGGAACTTTGGAACCTGCTCGACTCCACATCACCAGACGTCGCTTTCCTCACGGAAACATGGATGATCGCCTCCTCAGCGCCCGACATCGCCATCGCCATCCCGGACGGATACAAGATCACCCGAAGGGACCGCGCAAACCAGACAGGAGGAGGAGGCATCGCCATCGTCCACAAGAACACCATCCGCATCACGACCAACTCCGACGACACCTTCACAGCCGGCGAACACCTGCACTTCCAGATACACACCGACCCCAAGACCACCCTCAGAGGCACCCTCATCTACAGACCCCCAGGACCACGCACACAATTCAGCGAAGACATCGCCGACCTCATCAGCCCGCACGCCCTCCCCTCGGCTGACTACATCCTCCTTGGGGACCTCAACTTCCACCTAGAGAACAACAACGATCGCAACACCACCACCCTGCTGGACAACCTCGCCAACCTCGGACTCAAGCAACTGGTGACCACCCCCACACACCTCGCCGGCCACACGCTTGACCCCGTCTTCTCCTCCAGCAAGGACATCTCCTTCAGCCACACCACCGGACTCCACTGGACAGACCACAGCTGCGTCCACTTCAGCTTCAGCAGGATCACCACGCACCACCACCCGCAACAGTTTCCGCGCAGAAGCTGGAACAAGATCACCACCGACCAACTCACCACATCCCTGAGCCAGAACCCTCCCGCCAGCTCAACGAACCCCAACCAAGCCGCCAGCAACCTCACAAGATGGATCACCAACTGCGCAGACGACCTCGCCCCATTGAAGACCCCCCAGTCAGACCCGGCAACAAGAAAGCATCCTGGTTCACCGACGAACTCAAGATATCCAAGAAGAACTGCCGGGCCCTCGAGAAAGCATGGCGCAGAGACCCGACTGCAGACAACATGACCACCCTCAAGCACGCCACCCGAAAACACCACCAGCTGATCCACACCACCAAGAAAACCGCATTCAAGGAACGACTGGACAACAACGCCCACAACAGCAAGGAACTCTTCATCATCGTCAAAGAACTCTCGAACCCCAGCGCCGGAAACAACGACATCACTCCCTCGCAAGACCTCTGCAACTCGCTCGCCTCGTTCTTCCACAGCAAGATCGCAGACATACACTACAGTTTCAGCACACAGCCGACGTACCCTACGACCGTTCCAACGCCCCCACCTCCACCCTCCGAGCCTGGACCCCTATCAACACCGAAGACACTATCCGCACGATGAACTCCATCCACTCCGGATCACCAACCGACCCCTGCCCTCACCACGTCTTCAACAAGGCCGACGCCGTCATCGCACCCCACCTCCGGGACATCATCAACACCTCCTTCGTCACCGCCACCTTCCCAGAGAGCTGGAAGCACGCCGAACTCAGCGCCCTACTGAAGAAACCGTCAGCAGACCCCACCGACCTCAAAAACTACCGCCCCATCTCGCTCCTTCCTTTTCCTGCCAAAGTCATCGAGAAGACCGTCAACAGACAACTGGCCGCCTTCCTCGAGACGAATGGATCCCTCGACCAATCGCAGTCCGGCTTCCGGGCCAACCACAGCACCGAGACCGCCCTCATCGCAGCTACCGATGACATCCGAGCCCTGCTCGACAACGGGGAAACAGCGGCCCTCATCCTCCTGGACCTCTCCGCAGCGTTCGACACAGTCTGCCACCGCACCCTAGTGCAACGCCTGAACAACGGCGGAATCCAAGAGAAGGCACTGGAGTGGATCATCTCCTTCCTCGCCGGAAGAACCCAGAGAGTCCGCCTCCCCCCGTTCAGTTCCGAGGCCACCGAAGTCATCTGCGGCGTACCACAAGGATCATCACTCACCCCCACCCTCTTCAACGTCTACATGAGCCCCCTCGCAGCCATCGCACGCCAACACAACCTCAACATCATCTCCTACGCCGACGACACCCAGCTGATCCTCTCCCTCACCAACGACCCCACAACCGCCAGAACCAACCTACATGAAGGGATGAAGGACGTAGCCGAGTGGATGAGGAACAGCCGCCTGAAACTGAACTCAGATAAAACGGAAGTCCTCATCCTAGGATCATCACCCTCCGCCTGGGACGACTCCTGGTGGCCCCCTGCCCTGGGCAACGCACCCAAACCAACGGACCACGCACGCAACCTGGGCTTCATCCTGGACTCCTCCCTCTCAATGACCCGACAAATCAACGCCGTCTCCTCGTCTTGCTTCAACATCCTACGCATGCTGCGCAAGATCTTCCGGTGGATCCCCACCGAAACCAGGAAGACGGTCACCCAGGCCCTCGTCACAAGCCGACTGGACTACGGCAACTCCCTCTACGCCGGAACCACAGCCAAACTTCAAAAAAGACTCCAACGCATCCAGAACGCCTCAGCTTGACTCATCCTGGACATCCCCCGACACAGCCACATCGCCGGACACCTGAGAGACCTGCACTGGCTCCCCGTCAGCAAGAGAATCACGTTCCGACTCCTCACCCACGCACACAAAGCTCTCCACAACCAAGGCCCCAGATACCTCAACGACCGTCTGACCTTCTACACTCCCACCCGCCAGCTACGATCGACCAACCACGCCCTCGCCGCCGTCCCCCGCATCCGAAGAGCCACAACGGGAGGAAGATCCTTCTCCTACCTGGCTGCCAAGACGTGGAACTCCCTACCCATCCACCTCCGCCTTACCCAAGACCACCTCTCCTTCAGGAAGCAACTCAAGACCTGGCTGTTCGAACAGTAGCGGACCCCCCTCCCCCAAGCGCCTTGAGACCCTCCGGGTGAGTAGCGCGCTATACAAATGCTTGATTGATTGATTGATTGAGACAGCCATTGGAGTTGACTGGTGAAGTAATATGCTTTGAAGTCTGGGACGCCCATACCTCCCTTATTGGAATCTAATTGTAATTTCTGAAGGCTGATTCTCCTGCGACCCTTCCCCCATATAAGCTCTATGAGTATAGTGTTCAGGGTGCAGAAAATGGATTGCGGAATCACCAGCGGCAAGTTCACAAAGAAATATAATAAGCGAGGGAGCATCACCATCTTGGAGATTGCGACGCGTCCCATCACGGATAATGGCAGTGAAGTCCAAAATGTCACACTTGAGCGTATAGCAGTGATAGCCTTTACCAGGTTTCCTTCGAGTTGGTCGGCCCTTGTTCTGTATATTTGTATCCCGAGATATTTAAAAGTAGTGTGTGCTACTGGAAGGGCGTAAGCGCCGAAATGTGTCGTATCTGGGTGGGCACCGTCATGGAAATAAAAGGCATTAGATTTTCGCGAGTTTACCGCAAGCCCCGAGATTTGTTCAAATGTCGAGAAAATAGTAGGGAGGGGTGCAACATCAGCATTCAGGTCCTTCAGATACAACAAGATATCATCCGCATATATTGAAATCAAGTGTGTAGCCCCATCAATGGGTATGCCCAGTTGTTGTGTTGACCGCCTCAGGGCAATCGCCAGGGGTTCCAGCACCAGCACAAACAACAGGGGGGAGAGCGGGCATCCCTGTCTTGTACCCCTATCTACCGTGTATTCCCGGGAGATGTGTCTTCCAGTGCGTGCTCTTGCGGTAGGTGAAGTGTAAAGTAGCTGCACCCATTTAAGATAATCCCTAGGGAGGCCAAACCGTTGCAACGCCGCGAACATGTAATCCCAGGATATGGAATCAAAGGCCTGGCGCAAGTCCAGTGCCAAACAGCCAGCCCCGGGTAGTCTGCTGTGATGGCTGACATGATAGAATGTAGTCGTCTCGTATTGAGGGACGTGCTGCGGCTTGGCAAAAACCGCATTGGTCCCTATGTATTAGGGTAGTCAAGTATGGCTGTATGCGGTTTGCCAGGGCTTTGCTTAAGATCTTGTATTCGGTTGCCAGCAACGACAGGGGTCTATAATTTGAAATTTCGGTGCCATCTCGTCCTGGTTTTAACAATGAGACGACCAGTGCCTGCATGGTGGATTGAGGCAGATGGCCAATCTCTAATGCTGTCTTATAGACTACCTCCAGTTTTGGAACCAGGGCTTCAGAATAAGTGGCATAAAACTCCACAGGTAGGCCATCTAGACCAGGCGCTTTGTTGCGATTAAGGCCTTTGATCGCGGCTCTAATCTCCTGTTGTGTAATGGGGCCTGTGAGTTCTTGCTGTACATCCTCCGGTAGAGAGGGGATAGGTAAATCTTGAAAGAAATCCGCTATCTGCGCATCCCTATTATGTGGTGGGGCTGCGTATAAGTGTCTAAAGTACTCATAAAAGGCTTCGTTTATCTCGCCTTGTGAGTGAACTAGTCCTGTCCCCGGTGCATTAACTGTCGTAATGAGTGGAGGTTCTGGGCTGTCTCTTATTATGCGAGCTAATAATGTCCCGGCCTTATCTGCATCGGTATGTTTCCGTTGTGTATAAGCCCTATTATCTATCACTCGCAGAGTTTCGAGGACATCCGCGTGGTCAATGCGGGCCTCCTGCAATGCCTCCTTTTTCGCCTGATCCGTCACCGCTGCGGACTCCAGCGTGTGCATCAGATTTTCTATCCTAAGCAAACGCTGGTGTATTTCTTGTCTGGCCCCTACCGTTTGGCCAATAGTGGCCCCCCGCACCACCACCTTAAACGCGTCCCAGTCTATAAGGTGAGTGGAAGCAGTGTCCCAATTGTCCGAAAAATAGTTAGTAATGGTAGTGGATAGAGCCGACCTGAAGGGGCCGTCCTCCAGTAACTGGGGCCGTAATGTCCAGGTCGGCACCGGGGTCGGTACTCGCCCCCATGTGAGTGTGAGTTCCAGGGGGCTGTGATCCGAAAATGTCTTGGCTAAGTATGTGGAGTGTCGGGCACGAGTAACAATGGAGTGTGAGCACAGAACCCTGTCTATCCTGGTGTGGAGGTGGTGGACCGGTGAATAGAAGGAGTATTCTCTATGGGTAGGATGCAGCAGTCTCCAAACATCCGTCAGCCCCCAGCCATCCAGCCAAGCTTTAAGTAGGTCTGCTTGCCTGCGAGTGCCAGCACCATGTAGTGGGGGTGGGACCTATCCAAATCAACATCTAGTGCTGTGTTGCAGTCCCCTCCCAGTATCAAGGGCAGGGTATCCCACCCAACTAGCGCTGCGCCTAGTCTATGGAAAAACTTGTCCTGTTCGAAATTGGGGGCATATATACTGCCCAGGACCACGGAGACTCCGTCCAGGGTTCCTTTTAACAAGACATATCTCCCCTGGTCATCTATGCGGCGGTCTAGTTCCAGGAAGGGAACCCCATGCCGGATCTAGACAGCCGCCCCTCTGGCGAACACCGAGTAATCAGTGGAGAATATATTGCCTCGCCATTTCTTACGGGTCTTCGCGGCCTCTGATGCAGTAAGATGCGTTTCCTGTAGGAACGCGATATGAGCATTGCGTCTGAGTAATTGGGCGTGTATACGGTGTCTCTTCTGAACTGCCCCCATCCCCCGTACATTCCAAGTAAGCAGGTTGTATGAGCCTATGGTGGTACGACTACTAGGCATGAGTTAGTGTGGTGAATCTTACCCCTTTGACTAGGGCGCCATTGAACCGTCCCAGACCAGGAATACCCCGTCCCCTTAAAACAACTAACTAAACATGGCTCAACCGATGAACAATGCTGGGCCCAACCAAATTTCCAACAGTTATGTACCACGTTACTGTGCATTCGCTGAGTGGGGGGGTCGCCGTCACCTTTCATCTCGTGAGTGGTGCATCTGCGGAGACCCGGCGTCTCGACAGAGCCCGGGGGGGGAAAAGATGCACATATCAGTACCAAGACTTTCCAATCGCTTCCCTCCTGTCCACCCGCACGTCTCTTAAGCTAGGAGATCACCCAGCCGCCTCCAGTAGGGTCGACACTATCATACTGAGCATGCCTAGCATTACAATTCTTACAGCTGTTGTGGCTCCCGAGGGGAACAATTCCGGTACAATTATATTCTATACACTGTGGGAGAGAAGGAGGATCTATCTATAGGAGCATAAGGCTATTGTAACGGTTCTCAGGATCCTTCTTACTATCCGCTACGTCGTTCACTGATGCCATCAATTGTCCACCAAGTCATCCACTGTCTGAGGAGTGACTGAAGGGAACAGCGTGATACTGTGGTCGGAGTCCGACTGGACGGCACTTTCTTCCGATTCCGGCTGAGATATGGCAGGTTTGTCTCTGAAGGAGCCGGCCATAGCCAGGGCCTCAGCCCTGTCCTTCTGTTGTTGTGCCCGTGACGGGCCTGTCCCAGGCTTGCTCTGTTTGTGGCCGGAGGGGTGCCGCTGCCCCCGCCCCTGCGATCGGGCGGAACTCCGGTTGGTTCTTCCCGATAATCCGCTCTGGTTTGGGTCTAGGTTCATAACTTCCAGCCATTCCTCTGCGTCTCCAGGGCTATCAAAGAAATAGGTTTTCTTGTTGTGGATAATTTTAAGCCTCGCTGGGAAAAGCAGAGCATATTTCAGGTTAGCCGTCTGTAGCTTCTTCTTGATGGTTTGGTACGAGGATCGTTGTCGTTGCACTAGCATTGTATAGTCCGGGTACAACGATATGCGGTGGTTTTCGAAATGAATCTGCCCCGTTTCTCTGGCTTTTTGCAGGAGAGTGTCTCGGTCCCTGTAATTTAGGATCTTAACTATTAGAGGCCTTGGGGGTGCTCCTGCCCTCGGCGGCCCAGTTGGAATCCGGTGCGCCCTCTCTACGCAGAAGTATGGGGAAAGTCCTTCCTGCGCCACATGATCTCTGAACCATGCCTCCATGAATTCTGCCGCTCTGTTGCCTTCACTGCGTTCCGGCAGGCCAATTACGCGTACGTTATTGCGCCTA
This sequence comes from Calotriton arnoldi, assembly GCA_963921515.1. NCBI lineage: Eukaryota > Metazoa > Chordata > Amphibia > Caudata > Salamandridae > Calotriton > Calotriton arnoldi. Next base: position 4,356,738 of record CAWUFW010000123.1, on the reverse strand, counting down.
TTTCTGCCTTCGGCATCTTCCATCCTATCACGCAGGCCCCGAACCTGTTGTTGTAGAGTCTGTATTTGCGCAGTGTTGTCTGTGATTTGAGGTTCGATGGTACGCAGCGTCTGCCCTTGGTCCTGGATCTTCTCCGCCAGTTTCTCATGATCGGCTCGGAGCAGGGTGAAGCCCGTTGTTAGGGTTCCTATTTGTTGTTCAATTGCCATACGTGATTCTCGGACTTCCTTAAGGATTAGGTCCAGTTTATCCGGGGCGCCCTCCACTGTGTCCAGGGATGGGGCCCCAGGGGATGGGGGCCTGCTGTTCACATCAGGCAGAGGAGCGGTTCCTCCTACACACAGGTGGCCCTCTAGGGTCTTCCCTTTGGTTCTCCCCATTGTCGCACTCTCCGGTCTCTAAGGGTGTCCCTGTTCCGGGTACGCCTACCGTGGGAGCCCGTGTGGAGGCCTCGTGTAGTCCAGCCCCCCTCTGCGGCCCAGTTCACCACACACCGCCTAGCCTGGTAGTGCGCCGTGGTGTGCAGGGTGCGGCACCCAACCGGTCAGGCCGCAGCCCCTGCGTCGCAGCCGGGAGATGTAGGCGCTAGTGTCCTCCGGTTAATGCGGGACTCAGAGTGTCCCCCCTCGAGGCATGCGGCCATCGTCGTATCGGGGTTCGTCAGTTTACTTTCACCCCGGGCCTCCGGGCCACGAATGAGCACCACTCTGCGCGAAGTCTTGTGTCGGCTGGATGCAGTGCCCCTCTCTCTGTTTCAGGGCGAGCACGGCCTCTCCCCGGATGTCAGCCAGGCCAGAACCCAGCAGCCCCATTCACCGCCGATGAAACATGCACCAGCCCCCACACGCCACCGGGGGGCCCCCGAGCCAATAGCTCCTCACAGCCGACGCTGGTTATGGGCGCGGGAGGCGGGAGGGTGGGTACATGAAGCCGGCAAGTCCCGACCCCCTCCCGGTACTCACCGCCTCGTGATTGCTCTGTGCAGACTCAGGTTCCGCGCCCCCTCTGTGGGCCTCCTGATCACCGGCGCCGGGTGCCGAATCTCCGTCCGCTACGCCACCGGAGCCCCCAGGAGCCCGCTCTCGCTTTGCCGTCACTTCGCGTCGGACGTTCGGGATGCTGGCGCCGGCCCGACCGCAGCCGTCCCGGCCTCCGTAGTTCCTTTCTGGTAGGCCCCGCCGTTGGACACTGCTACAGGGCGTCAGCTCAGCGCCGCGATGCCGGGCGCCAGGTCAGACCCAATGATCTGTTGTCGGGGACCTCCGCAATAATGCCCTGCCGTGTCCAGAGCGTGGTTCCTGGATTTCAGGGCGATTTCACATGATTTAACCCCCCCCAGGGTCCAGAGCCTCACCGAGGTACGTCCACCATCTTAGGCGGCTAGCCACGCCCCCCACCTTTGATTTTCATTTTAAGTGGGAAGAACGCTTGGGGATTTACTCCATGCATTGCACGTTTATCATTTAAATTGTTGCAATTTGATTTTGAACCGGAGTATATCCCTGGCAGTAGGAATGGATGTGCGGATTCTCTGTCACGATCGTCAGAGGTTGTTGAACTAGACACTGATGAGAGCGATGAAGATAAGGAAGAATTCATTGTGGCAGCTGTTGACCTTCGGCAAATGTGTGCGATCTCCGAGAGTGAGTGGCGCCAAGCTGTGAGCAATGGTGCCTCCATGTTGTCAGTCATGAAATATGTGGAGACGGGTTGGCCAAGAGAAAGAAATCTAAGTTTTGAATTTAAGTCGTATGTCAAAGTGGCAAATGACCTATCCATAGAGGAGGGATTGTTAATGAGAGCTGACAAGTTGGTTCCTCCGGTGAGTGTGAGAAATGGCATCATTGTACGAGCCCACGAGGCACATTTGGGAGCTACCATAACAAAGAAAAGAGTCAGATTGTCCTTCTGGTGGCCCTCCATGGACAGGGAGATTGAATGTGTTGTCAAGGAATGTGTCATTTGTTCAAGGACCTTGTCCTGACTAGTTATCACTTTGCCAGCTAACACAACTCTACCACCCCCCCTTGAACTCAACCATACAGGGTTCAATTTAGATCCAGCCAACCATCCCTTAAGCAGTCGGAAAGGAGAAAGTCCTGTTACAGCATTCGGTGCATTCCTGTGAGCCCATAACTTCTCCCGGAGAACAGTCATGAAAGGTAACCTGTTCTCCAAAGCAGTTTGCACACTGGCTCTCACATCTTCTCAACCAATCCATTATCTTGTGGAGCATACAAAGCAGTGCAGAAATGGGAAATAAAGAAGATACCAAGAAGTCCTTCATCTCTTGCAAAATAAAATGGACCTCATTATCCGTAAAAATCGTCTTTGGGACCCCTTCACATGCAAAAACGTCTTTCAAAAATATCACAACAGTCCTGGTGGTAGTGATAAATCAGTGAAATTAAGTACACCACCTCTATCTCACATAGAGCTGCCACCTGCACCATGGGTGAAGTTGGGTATTGACATAGTTGGACCATTCAAAGCGCTGGATGTCTCTTCAAGGTATGCTTTGGTCATGATGGACTACTACACTAAATGGCCGGAGGAGAAGTTTGTGAAGGATGTGACGTCGAGGACTATAGTCGATTTTTTGAAAGATGTGTTTTTGAAGGAGGGTTTTCCGGAAACCCTGGTAACAGACAATGGGACACAGTTTGTGTCTGGTGAAGTTGAGATGTTTTTGCAAACTAGTGGAATTAAACATTTGAAAAGCTCACTGTACTGCCCTCAAACTAATGGTTTAGTGGAATGAATGAACATGGTGTTGGGAGAGTGCATACAGTGGGCTGTTGCTAACAATTGTGTGATAGCTAACGCTGTCAAAACTATGCTTTGGTTTTATCGTACCATGCCTCATGCAACTACTGGTGTGTCACCATTTGAGTTGTTGCGGGGTCATAGAGCCACCACCAGTTTTTGTCCCAGTTGGATGAGTAAATGGGTTAAATGTGGTCAATGGACAGATGGAGGTGTGAGGAGATGTGTGAGCATGTCACAGGACAAGCAAAAAAATATTTTGATGAGAGGAAGAAAGTTAAGGACTTTAAGGTGACAGTGGTAGATTCTGTTAGAGTGAAAAACCCACACATGTGAGGAAGAGTGGATCCAAATTTGATTCATCCACCAAGGTTGTAAAAGTGAATAGTGGTGCTGTGAACCTCCAAAATGGCCAGTGGTGGAACAAGTGTTGGTTAGTGAAGACTAAAATTGGTGAAGAAGGTTGTGGTGGTCAAAGTGTGGATGGTGGATGTTTACCAACAAAGATGGAACAGGTAGGATTGAGACGCAGTTCAAGAGTAAGGAAGGTTCCTCTCCATCTTAGGGACTAATGTGTTTTGGGTATTATGTTGAATATTCTTTGGGATGTTTACAATGTTATAGACTTATCCATGTTTTGCTTAATCTTCTGTTTTATCTCCATTACTTTAGCTTTAAGTGTTTTTATATGTCATGTTTTATTTTATTTAAAGGGAAACCCCATGTAGTGGTTATCTTAGAACTTAGAGCTCGAAACCTCACTGTGTGAGAGTTCCTTATCTAGAGTGTATATTATGTGGCAGTTGGAGTTCAGACGCTGCCCGAGCTCTGCCCTAGGTGGTTCAGTAACTGATTAATCAAAGGACTTTGGATGAAACTTACCTTGCCTCCATCATCTTTCATTACACATACATAACAATAATTACAAATGAAACTGAATGAGAGCTCATACACATATGATATGCAACATGAAACTAATCCATTGCATAATCCTTGAAATGCAAGGACGTGTCCGGGACCTAGCACTCCTTCTGAATTACTCGCTGTCTTCACAAAACTTGTCAGGTAATCACTTGGGGCAGGGTTCGCACCAATACATTTAGCTAACCGTGACATGCTCTCGACATATCCACCATCCAAATTTTTTTAACTTCAATTATCTTCCTGGGTTTCAAAAACTTACGACTCTCCTATGGGACACCACACAGGCTTCTTGATACAAACCAAAACACCCACATTCGATTTCCTCCAGCATACACACTGTTTAGCATCAAACAGTTTTTTGTATTTGTCTTGATGGGCTATGACCTTGTCCTGACTAGTTATCACTTTGCCAGGTAACACAACTCTACCACCCCCCCTTGAACTCAACCATACAGGGTTCAATTTAGATCCAGCCAACCATCCCTTAAGCAGTCGGAAAGGAGAAAGTCCTGTTACAGCATTCAGTGCATTCCTGTGAGCCCATAACTTCTCCCGGAGAACAGTCATGAAAGGCAATCTGTTCTCCAAAGCAGTTTGCACACTGGCTCTCACATCTTCTCAACCAATCCATTATCTTGTGGAGCATACAAAGCAGTGCAGAAATGGGAAATAAAGAAGATACCAAGAAAGTCCTTCATCTCTTGCAAAATAAAATGGACCTCATTATCCGTAAAAATCGTCTTTGGGACCCCTTCACATGCAAAAACGTCTTTCAAAAATATCACAACAGTCCTGGTGGTAGTTGAATGCACACAACTAGCTGTCACCTACTTAGAGATGTAGTCCACCAGAACAATGGCAAACCTCTCATTTGGTGGTAACGAATCAAAAGGTCCAACCAAATCCAGTCCTAATTTACACCAGGGTTCATTCGGAACAGAAGCAGGGAACAAAGGAGCCATTCTCACTACTTTGGATTTGTCATTACCTGCACATTGAATACAGTCTCTCACTACCTTATCAACTTGTCTGTCAAGGTCCAGCCACCAGTAGCATTCTCTTATACTAGCCTTCAGAAGGCTCCTGCCCAGATGTCTTTCATGAGCCAAGTTAATTAATTTTTCAAACAACCCTGCAGATGGAATGCGCCTGTCATTCCTGTACAAATTGCCTTCGACAATGCTTAATTCCTCTCTGACATTCCAGAATGTCCTAAAACCCGCTGAGCAATCACACAAGTTAGGCCAACCCTCAACAGTAACGCGAGAAACTTCTTTGCAAATAGCATCTCTTTCTGCCTCCAAACATCATTCTTCTTTACCAAGGTCTGACTCCTTGACATACAAAACAGGAAATTCTTCATCCAAGACACAATCTTCCCCTTGAGTTGACCTAGAGAGAAAATCTGCCAGGATATTCTTCTTCCCAGGAAAATACTCTACTTGAAAGTTAAATTCCTTAATACTTTCCACGCAACATTTGATGCGTGGAGTAGTGTTCTCATCCCTTCTACAGGCAAACATCTGTACCATAGGTCTGTGATCACTCCTGACCACAAAAGGCAAATCTCATAGGTAGTATTTGAAATGGTTCATGGCCCAGGCACAAGCCAATGCCTCATGCTCCACGACCGAATAGCGTTCCTCCGCACCCTTAAGACCGCATGATGCTAACATCACCACTTTTTCTTCACCATCAGATATTTGAGAAAGTACAGTTCCCAAACCTTTCATACTAGCATCCGTTTTGAGCAGGGTCTTACGTTTAACAATCAAATGGCTTAAGGTAGGCATGTTTCCAATTTCTCTCTTCACCTTCACAAAGGCTCCCTCACACTCTGAAGACCATTCAAAATTCGTACCCTTCTTCAACAGTAGTCGTAAAGGTTGAACCACACTAGCAAAATTGAGAATACATTTTGAGTAATATTCTGCAAGGCCAAGAAACGATCTCACTTGGTCCTTGTCACGAGGCGTCAGTACCGAAATGATATATTCCGCCAATTGCAGCTTTGGTCTAATCCCATCCTCAGAGATGGTATGGCCTAAATAGGAAACTGTGCCCACCCTGAAACTGCATTTTTCTCTTTTTAAGATGAGGCCACTGTCTCTTAACCTCATGTGCACTTCCCTCAAAACAACATCATGCTTACTATTGTATTCACCATAGATCAATATGTATCCTGATAAATCTGAAAGTGCCCAAAGGAGTGACAAAGGAGGTAAGAGGTCTAGAATCCTCATGGAGTAACACCTGATGATATGCTGCAGAGAGTACCATCACACTGAAAACGTTAGCTCTTGATAACATAGACAAGGTCTCACTTATGTTGGGCAGAGGTTGACGGACCACCCATATACATGGGTTGAGTCCTCTCAGGTCCACACACATCTGAATTTTTGCCTCATTATCCTTGGGGGCAAGAACAATGGCTGCCAAACACTCTGAGGCTTCAATTTCCTCAATCACCCTTAGTTGCAGCAATCTATCCAGTTCCTCTTGCAGAGGATTCAACATGAGATGTGGTACTTTTCTGACACTATGTACAATGGGCTTGGCATTGGCTTTCAAAAAGATCTCATGTTTAAAATCTTTTAGCAACCGAAGGTTGTCATCAAAGACCTCTGGAAAAATGTGTACAGTGTCTACATCACCACCAACATGTGATACTACTACAACTTGATAAGGGGAATTTGTGTTCAAAACGATGGCCAGATCCCTCTGATGCCGCAAGCCCAAAAGGTCATGCCCACTTTTCGCTATATACACATTCCCCACAGTTTCACAACCATTGTATCTTATTGTCATGACAGTATAACCAAATAGGTCAATCTTCTGACCATCATAGCCTACAGGATTAATATCCTGTGGGAATAATTTAATGTTGTCCACCCCAAAAATTGCTTCCCAATTCTTGTAACCAATCAGCATAAAAGGAGACCCAGAATAAGCAAGGACTGGTATCAGCTTTCCACCAATTTAAACCTCACATCTGGGCATGTTCAAATTACTCTCATCCACCGCCCCAACTTGCTGGATACCTGCAGTAACCTGTTATACCATTTGTTGATTAATTGACAGCTCATCCACAGAGTTTACCTTGGAACATCTGCAAACTCTTGCAAAATGGCCTCTTCTGCCACAATTGCGGCAAGTAACATTACGTGCAAAACACTTAAGATTATTTGCTAAATGGGCTGGACTACCGCATTTGTAACACTTAATTTTTGAGTCTTTTTACACTTCATCACCTATTTTTAGGCGTGTAGCTACTTTATGCACCAGTTCCAATTCTTCATTCCCATCAGGAGTAGAGACTTTGGCCACAGCAGAGTTGATACTAGTATCCCCCATTTCCTTGACCCACGATCTTTCATTCTCCATGCTTTCTACAATAGTCACCGCATCCTGAAGAGTTTGGTTTTTCGACAATAATTTCTCTTGCACCCTAGGATTATTGGTGCAGCGCACCAGCTGATCCCTAATCAGCGACTCAGTTAAATCGGCAAATTCACAGGTTTGTGCCAGTGTCTTTAAGAACGCAATATAATTCTCTACTCTCTCATCTTTGGCTTGAGTCCCCATAAAGAATTTGGGTCTTTCCATAACGACATTAATGCAAGCCCCAAAATGTTTTTTTAGCCCTTATTACCGACATCTCGTAGATGTCCCTAGGTTCACCCTCAGCTTTGCCAATCGTTATTAAGTCAAGACTGTCGTAGATGTTCCTTCCCTCAATGCCCAAATAATGGAGAAGAATGCCCTGTTTCCTTGCGGGGAACACTTCCCCCCCAAATGGCAACCAAGTAAGAGTATCCATTTTTTCTACAGTAAAATAGGTTCTCCATGCTCAGAGAGGAATTGGAGTGCTGAGAGGTGAATGGTGCAACATGATAAACACCTGTGATGGAATTCATAATAACAATCTACCAAAACTAAAGCAAAGTAATAAAACAAATTACCATACAAAATGAATATAACAAATCAAAGTAATTGCACTTCTTCAGGCTAAGGACATTCTGTAATACTGGCTGAACAAAAACAAGATGTGTCCTTATTTTATATATATATATATATATAGATATATATATATATATATTTATAGTTAGGACCTAGTTTCCATAGGAAAAGCGTTTTTTGATTTTCTAATATCTTTGGCGCCGGTTGACGAATCTTCGCGAAAGTTTCAAAACTAATGGGGTGCTCCGGTCAGCTCCTGTCTTGAAGGTTTCGGGGTGATTCATCAAGCGGGGGCCAAGAAAAAAGGGGGGTCCCAAAACGCGTTTTCCCCATGTTAATTTCCATAGGAACTTTAGACACAGCTACAGCCCGAACTGCTGAACAGAATTACACCAAATTTGGCAAACAGGTAGCTCTTGGTTCAGAAAGCGCCCTTATTTTTAAATGGTGTAAATCCGTTCAGTAGTTCCTGAGAAATTCAAAAAATAAAAATATCGATATCTGAGCACCGAGGAGGATTCGCGAACCCTCCCGGCACGAGCTTCACTCTGATTGGCTGTCAACACTCCAAACCAGGAAGTGTTGGCAGCCATCTTGTGACTCGGTAACCGAGTCACAAGAAAAAGGTAAAACAAAGATAAAAAACAAGAAAAGGGGGCAGGGTAGAAACACCCTGACCCCCTAGGCCTGCTCAGGGGGTCCCACAAGGACCCCCAGGCCCAAAAAAAGCATTTTCTTTTTTAAACGGCCAAATTCGCGCTCGGTGAGCGAATCCGGCCGAAATTTTTTCCAAAAAACAAAGCGCGGGCTCCCGTGCTTAGGTTTCTATAAGCCCCCGGGTGGGCCAGGTCCCGGGGGCAATGCCTAATTAATTAACGGGGACCTGCGGGGACCCCCGCATCCCCGGGGACCGCCACCTCCCCAGGGCTTAGTTAATTGTATGCAGGGGGCAGGGAGTCGGCTGGGACCGTGGGGGCATTGGGGCTCCCCCCACGGTACCCAACGCTATGGGCCGGCCCCTCTCCCTTTATTTAAAAAAAAATGAATGGCCGGGCCCCGGGGATGGGGTCCCCGGGGCCGAAATTGGCCTGGGGAGGGGTGCCACGCGGCCCCCCTTCCCTATAAATATGTTTTTTAAAAAGAGGCCATGCCCTGGGGGATGGGGTCCTCGGGGCCAAAAGTGGGCCAGGGAAGGGGGGCCACGCGGCCCCCTTCCCTATAAATATATTTTTAAAAAAGGAGGCCATGCCCCCCTCCTCATATAAAAATAATTTAAAAAATGGCCAAGCCCCGGGGGATGGGGTCCCCGGGGCCAATAGTGGCCCAGGGAAGGGGGGCCATGCGGCCCCCCTTCCCTATAAATATTTTTTTTAAAAAGAGGCCATGCCCTGGGGGATGGGGTCCCCGGGACAAAAGTGGCCCAGGGAAGGGTGGCCACGCGGCCCCCCTTCCCTATAAATATATATAAAAAAAAGGAGGCCATGCCCCGGGGGATGGGGTCCCCGGGGCCGAAATTGGCCTCGGGAGGGCTTGCTTTTTTTTTCAGGGGGGGGTCCCCAGGGCCCCAAAAATACTAAAAGAAGGGGGGCCACACAGCCCCCCTTCTAAAAATATATTTAAAAAAAGCCGGCATCTCGCCGGAGGCCCCGCCCACTCCCTGCACCACTCTGCAAACGCACCCCCTGGCGCGTTCTAAGTTGGGAAATTAAGTCCCCTTCAATACTGAGGGTCCCTGGGGGCCAACTAGCCCACCAGGTACCTCCAGGAAGCGCCACCCAGCTGGATTGCAGAGAGGTGGTCCGAGGCCACGACCCTTTTTACACCACTCTGCAAACACGCCTCTTGGCGCACTGCTGGTGGGGCGATGAGGTCCTCTTGTGTCCTGAGGACCTCAGGACACAAGTGGACTTCATCCCCCGAGCAGCAGTGCTCCAGGAGCTGCGTTTGCAGAGTGGTGTAAAAAGGGGGCGTGGCCTCAGACCACTCTCCGCAATCCAGGTGTGTGGCGCTTACTGGAGGTACCTGGTGGGCTAGTTGGCCCCCAGCCACCCTCAGCAATGAAGGGGACTTAATACCCCAACTTAGAACACGCCAGGAGGCGCGCTTGCAGAGTGGTGGGGAAAGGGGGCGTGGCCTTTGTCCACCTCTCAGCAATCCCACTGTGTGGGACTTACTGGAGGTAAGAGGTAGGCTAGCTGGCCCCTAAAGGACCCCCAGCAGCGAAGGGGACTTCAATCCCCATCCAAGAGCCACCCGGGAGCGTGTTTGCAGAGTGGTGGGCAAAGGGGGCATGGCCTGCTATGAGAACTTAGCAATCCTGCTGTGTGGGACTTACTGGAGGTAATAGGAGGGGTAGTTGGCCCCCAAGGATGTCCTTGGGGCCAACTACCCCTCTTGTTACCTCCAGTAGGTCCCACACAGTGGGATTGCTAAGGCGTCTTTGGAGGCCACCCCCTTTCTCCACCACTCTGCAAACGCGCCTCCTGACAGACTACGGGATGGGGGATGAAGTCCAATTTACTCCTGAGGGACTTTGGGGGCCAAGAAGCCCTCCTGGTACCTCCGGTAAGTCCTACGCAGTGGAATTCCTGAGCGCTGGTCGGAGGTCCAGCACCCTTTCTCCACCACTCTGCAAACGTGACTACTAGTTAAAGAAGTGTTTGCAATGTAATAGGTTTCGCATTTGCGAGAATTAGAGCTATTGGTGTTGTAAATGTAAAAGTTTTTTACTAATGTTTTTTGGAGTGGATGTATGTTGTGTATAGTGGAATTATGTGGTATGTTGTGCAGTGAAATTATGTGGATAGAAAGTATGTGGTATTTAGTGTATAGGAATTATGTAGAGTGGGATTATGTGTTATGAGAGTAATTATGTGGTATGGTAGTCTGTGTTGTGGAGTGGTAAAGTCAGGTTTAGTCTTCCTCGTTTCCATAGAAGCTCAACTATGAACTAAGGGGCAGATGTATCAAAGATTTGATTAGCGATTCTCAATTTGCGAGTTTTAGCGATTCGCAATTTGAGAATCGCTAATCGCGATGTATCTAGAAAATCGCTAAAAATCTGCGATTACTTAAAAGTCTAAGAATTTTCTGCGAATCCCGATTTTGCGATTCCTTATTAGCGAAATTCGCAAATAAAGAATCGCAAAATCGGGAAGCAGCAATTCAGGTGCAGCTTGATGACATCACACCCAGGAAGTGGGAGTGATCTGCTGCACCTGAGTGCCTGAGGCTGGGTCAGAGGCTGTGAGGAGAGGCAGAGGAGTGAGCACAGCAGTCACAAACAGCAAAAATGGATTCCCAACACAAAGAGAAGGACAAGGAGAGGGCAGTGAGGAAGAGGAAAAACAAGTTCAGTGAAAGGGAGCAGGAGGTCTTGATTGAGGAGATGGTGTGCAACCATGAACTCTTATTTGGAAAAAAGGCACTCCGTGTACCTGAGTCCAGGAAGCGCAAAATCTGGCTGGCCATCCAGGAAAAAGTAAATGCTGTAGGTGTGACCCAGCGCACGGTCGAAGAGCTGAGGAAGAGGTGGTACGACATGCGCCAAAGGTCCAAAGAGAAGGTGGCAAACAGGCTGGCACAGTCCAGGAAGACAGGGGGTGGAACATCCACAGCAACCGACTCAACACCCCAGGAGGAGTTGGTGGAGAGCACCCTCCTGCCAGAAAGCATCAGTGGAGTGGCTGACATAGACAGCTCAGAGCCTGCAACCACCAGACAAGGTAAGAGGCATGCCAAATGCAGCCCCCCACAGCACCATCCCATCCCCACACACAGGAATGCACCCAACACACACTACAAATGCCACTCCGGTCCACTTATTCCAGCACACACAGCAATGCATCATGGGAGACGCAGTCATAGGCACAACACAGTGGGGCAAGTACACACAGCAAAGTTGAAGCAGTATGTGAGACCCTGTAAAGGCAGGAATGCTATAGATACCAGTTAGCCAATCCAAAATGTGAAAACTTTATTAAGTGAGAAATGTAGACAATGTCACAAAATCAATTTTCCCGCTTCATCCACAGCACAACCTGGGCCACTGGATGACAGTGCGGGAGATGAGGAGGTGGAAGATACAGCTGAACAGGCAGGGCAGGGGGAGCCAGAAGACAGCAGAGAGAGCACACCTGTCCCAAGGAGGAAGCGCACCATTGTGCCACCACTGCCACCCCTAGAGGCAGATACACAGTCCACAGGCGAGGAAGAAGCACAGGCAGAGCCAGGGCAGGGTGTGACACAGGTCCCGGCACAGGCCACACTGCGACATAGAGTGCATGGATATGGGAGACGCAGGTCACGTGCCAGCACCAGCTGTGGCACAGTTGATGAAGACACGGTGTTTGCTGGACTGGAGGGCAGCATACTGCAGGTACAGCGCCTGCAACAGAAATCACTGCGGTCCATAAATCGGCAGCTGTGCACAGTGAACAAAAGCCTATGTCACATGGGGGAGGGCATCATGGCCATGGCAGGTGCCATCCATAAATTGTGTGCCACATTCAAGAGGCACAAGGCAGACAGGCACAGACTGAGGCAACGTGCGGACAGCCGACTGCACAGCTACACCAAGGCGGTGAACCGCCTCTGCACTGCCACTAGCCAGCTGACACGTCGCACCATCAGCATGCAAGTGGAGATGTCCCACTGCTGCCAGGATGTGGCGAAAGGCCTGGTGCTGGTCACCAGTGCCGTGGAACACATGCAGACAGCCAACACAGGTGGCCCAGCACTTCGGGTCTCAGAGGATAGCGAGGAGGTATCCAGCAGGAGCAGCATGACACCACCAGTGCCTGTGCCAAGACGGCACAGTGGGAGACAGGGAGCTACACATGTGGAGTCATGGGAGGCCAGTCAGCACCCAGAGCAGGCACCAGCAGGCCGCAACAGGAGAAGATGAGCTTCCCAAACTGAGTTACGCCAAAGGGTGAGGTAACCCATTACAACAGGACTCCTGGCTTGCTCACAGACCTGCACTGTGGACATAACATGTGCTACACATAGTGGGCTGCATGGAGTCTCTCAGGCTGTGTGACGTATTCTATCCTGCATGTAAGGGCTGAAATAAACACAGACCTGAAACCAAATAACACATGCCTCATGTCATTATTACTCACCTAGAAGTAGTTATGGGTTATCTCATCCCGTCTCTGTCGTCCCGCAGCTGCCCCAAATCCAACTGCAGGTCTTCCAGGGGGCATGGGTCTTCATCATCAGAAGTGTCACTGTCTGACAGTTCAACTGGGATGCCTTTCCTCACCGCAATGTTGTGTAGCATTGCGCAGGTGGCCACAATCTTGCAGCTTGTCTCCGGGCTGTATTGGAGTGCGCCACCGCTTTTATGCAGGCAACGGAACCTGCTTTTGAGGATGCCAAATGTCCGCTCTATTATGCATCGTGTTGCTTTGTGAGCACGGTTGTAACGCCGCTCCCTGGCATTGGCTGGGTTCAGGTATGGCGTCAGGATGAACTCTCGCACCGCATAGGCACTGTCACCTGCAGGGACAATCATGAGAGGTCAGTCAATGGCCCACAGACCAGTGATGTACCTGTATATGGGAGGTCAGACATGCACTTACCTAGGAGGTAGCCCTCACCAAACTCGCCAGCAGTGAGACATCCGTATATCCCACTGTGCCTGAAGATGAAGGAGTCGTGGCTGCTCCCTGGGAATTTGGCAACAATGTCCGTGATGAGATGCCTGGCATTGCATACGATCTGAATGTTGAGCGAATGGTAGGACTTGCGGTTACGGTACACATATTCGTTGGTTGATGGGGGTGTGAGAGCCACATGGGTACCATCAATACAGCCAATTACGTTTGGGAAGTGTGCAATCTGGTAGAAGTCCAGTTGTGTCTGTTGTAAATCCTGTTGTGTGGTGGGGAATTGTATGTGGTTGCGTAGCCTTTGTACCATGGCATCTACGAATGCACGAAAGAACCGTGACAGGCAACTCTGGGACACCCCACCTGCCACAGCTATCACCCCTTGGAAACTGCCTGTGGCCAGCAGGTGCAGTGAGCACAGTACCTGGACATGGGCTGGCATGCTTTGGGTCCTGCCTGTTGGGTGTTCCATGTGGGGTCTCAGCTCCTCTATCAAGTCCAGGATGCTCTTTGTGTCCAGCCTGTACTTGTTGTGGATCTCCTCCTCAGTCTGCATGAAGAGTGTGATGCGCACCCTAAACACCCGTTCTTGTCGCATCCTTCTCTGTGCTGCCGCACGCAGTCGCAGCCTCCTTGCTATCAGGTAGAGTGAAGCCATTGTGGAAGTGGCTGGTGCATTGTGGGCCTCTTAATATAGCTTGCACCTGGTTACCACCTGGATTGTGTTGGTGTTAATTCTATGGTGCTAAATAGCGATTTCTTAGGATTCGCTATTAGCGAATTTTTGATACATTGCATTGCGATTCCTTACACAGCGAATTCGCAATTTGCTATGTTGCAAACATTTTGGAGCTGTTTGCGAATTCGCAAGAGGGATACGCACATTTTAAGAATTCGCTAAATAGGAAATCGCTTATTTAGCGATTTCTTATTTTGCACTGCGAATATTGCTCATACATCGGGTTCTCGCTTTTTGAGGTCGCAAACGCTGTTTTTTAGCGAATCGCTATTTTTGCGACCTCAAAATCGTTTGATACATCTGCCCCTAAGTGAGACAAAAAAAGAGGGAATCACTGAGCAGCACTTGTGGACCTAGTCAGAGGTATGAGCAGGGCCCCAGGAATTATGCGACTATTTGGCTGCACTGATTTTCGCTCAATTATACATTTTCTGCATTAGGCACATAATTCATCATCTGCTCCCTAATCTGCAGAATTGAACATAAAAAGCCTTGTTTCTAGCTTAAACGGCTCGAACATTACCAAAAATGCAGTGACAAGTGTTACAGCGTGGTGAAAGGCCCTTTGCAAACATAGAATGGTCACCTGTTACTTATTGCTAAATGTGGGTGTTAAATTGGTACTAATGGTGTGCAAGCCACTCTTGCTACCTTCTGCGCCTCTCTTGCCTCTTTCTGCATTTCTGTTGCTTCTTTCTGCACATTTCTTTCTTTTTCTGCACTTCTCTTGCCTCTTTCTGCAACTCTCTTCTACTTTCTGCACCTCTCTTCCCTCTTTCTGCACGTCTGTTGCCTCTTTCTGCACCTCATTTGCTTCTTTCTGTACCCCTCTTGCCTCTTTCTGCACCCTTCGTCCCTCTTTCTGCACCTATCTTGCCTTTTTCTGTACCCCTCTTATGTCTTTCTGCACCCTTTTTGCCTCTTTCTGCACCTCTGTTCCTTCTTTCTGCACTTCTTTTGTTTCTTTCTGCACCTGTCTTGCTTCTTTCTGTACCCTTCTTGCCTCTCTCTCCACCCCTCTTCCCTCTTTCTGCACTTCTGTTGCTTCTTTCTGCACTTATCTTGCTTCTTTCTGCACCTCACTTGCCTCTTTCTGCACCTCTATTGCCTCTTTCTGCAGTTCTCTTGCCTCCTTCTGCACTTCACTTGCCTCTTTCTGTAACTCTCTTGCTTCTTTCTGCAGCCCTCTTGCCTCTTTCTGCACCTCACTTGCTTCTTTCTGCACCCCTATTGCCTGTTTCTGCACCCTCTTCCCTCTTTGTGCAACTCTCTTGCCTCTTTCTACACCCCTCTTTCTGCACCACTCTTGCCTCTTCCTGTACCTCTGTTCCTTCTTTCTTCACCTGTCTTGTCTCTTTCTGCACCCTTCGTGCCTCTTTCAGCACCTCTGTTGTTCTGCAGTTCTCTTCCTCTTTCTGCACACCTCTTGCCTCTTTCTGTACCCCTCTTGCCTCTTTGTGCACCTCTCCTACCCCTTTCTGCACCCCTCTTGCCTCTTTTTGCACCTCTGTTGGTTCTTTCTGCACTGCTCTTGCTTCTTTCTGTACCTCACTTGCCTCTTTCTGCACTTCTCTTGCTTCTTTCTACACCTCTGTTGCTTCTTTCAGCAATTCTCTTGCCTCTTTCTGCACTTCTCTTGCTTGTTTCTGCACCTCTCTTGCGTCTTTCTGCACCTCTGTTGCCTCTTTCTGCACTTCACTTGCTTCTTTCTGCACCTCTCTTGCCTCTTTAGGCACCTCTGTTGCTTCTTTCTGCACCCCTCTTGCCTCTTTATGCACCCCTCTTCCCTCTTTGTGCAACTCCCTTGCCTCTTTCTACACCTCTCTTCCCTCTTTCTGCACCACTCTTGCCTCTTTCTGTACCTCTGTTCCTTCTTTCTTCACCTGTCTTGTCTCTTTCTGCACCCTTCGTGCCTCTTTCAGCACCTCTGTTGCTTCTTTCTGCAGTTCTCTTCCTCTTTCTGCACCCCTCCTGCCTCTTTCTGTATCCCTCTTGCCTCTTTGTGCACCTCTCCTACCCCTTTCTGCACCCCTCTTGCCTCTTTTTTCACCTCTGTTGGTTCTTTCTGCACTGCTTTTGCTTCTTTCTGCACCTCACTTGCCTCTTTCTACACTTCTCTTGCTTCTTTCTACACCTCTGTTGCTTCTTTCAGCAATCCTCTTGCCTCTTTCTGCACTTCTCTTGCTTGTTTCTGCACCTCTCTTGCGTCTTTCTGCACCTCTGTTGCCTCTTTCTGCGATTCACTTGCTTCTTTCTGCACCTCTCTTGCCTCTTTCGGCACTTCTGTTGCTTCTTTCTGCACCTCTGTTGCTTCTTTCTGCACTTCTCTTCCTTCTTTCTTCACCCTTCGTGCCTCTTTCTGTACCTCTGTTGCTTCTTTCTGCACTTCTCTTGGTTCTTTCTGCACTGCTCCTGCCTCTTTCTGCATCCCTCTTGCCTCTTTGAGCACCTCTTTTGCTTCTTTCTACACTTCTCTCTCCTCTTTCTGCACCCCTCTTGCCTCTTTCTGCACCTCTCTTGCTTCTTTCTGCACCTCACTTGCCTCTTTCAGCACCTCTGTTGCTTTTTTCTGCAATCTCTTGCCTCTTTCTGCACCTCACTTGCCTCTTTCAGCACCTCTGTTGCTTTTTACTGCAGATCACTTGCCTCTTTCTGCACCCCTTTTCTCTTTCTGCACCTCTCTTGCCTCTTTCTGCACCCCTGTTCCCTCTTTCTGCACCTTTCCTGCCTGTTTCTGCACCTCTCTTGCCTCTTTCTGTACCTCTGTTGCCTCTTTCTGTACTTCTCTTGCTCTTTCTGCACCCTTTGCGCCTCTTTCAGCACCTCTGTTACTTCTTTCTGCACTTCTCTTCCTTCTTTCTGCACCTCTCTTGCTTCTTTCTGCACCTCACTTGCCTCTTTCAGCACATCTGTTGCTTTTTTCTGCAGATCTCTTGCCTCTTTCTGCACCTCACTTGCCTCTTTCAGCACCTCTGTTGCTTTTTTCTGCAGATCTCTTGCCTCTTTCTGCACCCCTCTTTTCTCTTTCTGCACCTCTCTTGCCTCTTTCTGCACCCCTGTTCCCTCTTTCTGCACCTTTCCTGCCTCTTTCTGCACCTCTCTTGCCTCTTTCTGTACCTCTTTTGCCTCTTTCTGCACTTCTCTCTCCTCTTTCTGCACCCCTCTTGCCTCTTTCTGCACCTCTCTTGCTTCTTTCTGCACCTCACTTGCCTCTTTCAGCACCTGTTTCTTTTTTCTGCAGTTCTCTTGCCCCTTTCTGCACCTCACTTGCCTCTTTCAGCACCTCTGTTGCTTTTTTCTGCAGATCTCTTGCCTCTTTCTGCACCCCTCTTTTCTCTTTCTGCACCTCTCTAGCCTCTTTCTGCACCCCTGTTCCCTCTTTCTGCACCTTTCCTGCCTGGTTTCTTTACCTCTGTTGCCTCTTTCTGTACCTCTGTTGCCTCTTTCTGCACTTCTCTTGCCCTTTCTGCACCCTTCGCGCCTCTATCAGCACCTCTGTTACTTCTTTCTGCTCTTCTCTTCCTTCTTTATGCACCCCTCCTGCTTTTTTCTGTACCTCTCTTGCCTCTTTGTGCACCCCTCTCTGTACCCCTCTTGCCTCTTTTTACACCTCTGTTGGCTCTTTTTGCACTGCTCTTGCTTCTTTCTGCACCCCACTTGCCTCTTTCTGCACTTCTTGCTTCTTTCTACACCTCTGTTGTCTCAGCAATTCTCTTGCCTCTTTCTGCACTTCTCTTCCTTCTTTCTGCACCCATCCTGCCTCTTTCTGTACCTCTCTTGTCTCTTTGTGCACCCCTCCTACCTCTTTCTGCTTCTGTCTTGCCTCTTTTTGCACCTCTGTTGGTTCTTTCTGCACTGCTCTTGCTTCTTTCTGCACCTCACTTGCTTCTTTCTGCACTTCTCTTGCTTCTTTCTACACCTCTGTTGCTTCTTTCAGCAATTCTCTTGCCTCTTTCTGCACATCTCTTGCTTGTTTCTGCACCTCTCTTGCATTTTTCTGCACCTCTGTTGCTTCCTTCTGCAGTTCTCTTCCTCTTTCTGCACCCCTCCTGCCTCTTTCTGTACCCCTCTTGCCTCTTTGTGCACCTCTCCTACCCCTTTCTGCACCCCTCTTGCCTCTTTTTGCACCTCTGTTGGTTCTTTCTGCACTGCTCTTGCTTCTTTCTGTACCTCACTTGCCTCTTTCTGCACTTCTCTTGCTTGTTTCTGCACCTCTCTTGCGTCTTTCTGCACCTCTGTTGCCTCTTTCTGCACTTCACTTGCTTCTTTCTGCACCTCTTTTGCCTCTTTCGGCACCTCTGTTGCTTCTTTCTGCACTTCTCTTTCCTCTTTCTGCACCTCTGATTTAGAGGTAGTTTTAATCTCCCTCACAAAAATGCACACATTTTGTCTTTGCATATGATGTTTTTATTAGAATTATCTAAACTCATTTTGCATGGCAGGTTTTGAAAATATATTCATTATGTCAATAAAACATTTTTCTTGTTTTTCGTAAATAAAATTATTCCTTTAAAAACAAAGCTAGTCTCTGGCTGAAAACAAAGTTGCCAAAAATTATCAGCTTTTGTACTTTTAGTAAATGCATTAAGTTGGGTCCCAAAAATCAGCTTGATCTAGTGCTGGGATTCAGTCCAGCCTCACATACTAATGTATGACCATCACATGCCAGGAGTGCCCACTATTTAACAGAAGGAGACAAGAGATGCCAGTGGTGACACTCAGAAGTCATGGTTATCCAACATATGACACAGGTGGCTACCAAATGTCAGGGATGCCCGTATGCAGCAGAGGTGGCCAGCAGATGACAGGGATGCCTACCATGTGCCATGGAATCCCAACTTAATGTCAGTGAAGGACCCCATTACACCAGTGATAATCCTCATAATGCTACGGAACGCCAACAGTATGCCAGGTATTTACAGGGATGCCCATGATAAGCCAGGAATGAACACTGACTTGCAGGTATTGCTGCATTAAACAAAAATGGCTATATATATGCCACAGTATATCCGAGGTCCCTAAAGTATGTTGGACCGTGCACAATGTGCTGAGGCTAGCTAGGAATATTAACAGCATTTACTTATTTTTTTATATTGCACTTAATACCACAGCTTACTTTCTAAAAGCGGGCAAATTACCCAATTCATTGGCATTGCATTAATCAACGAGTTATTGACAACAATAAAAGGGTGAGTAGGCCATTTTGTGGGGTCTGAGTCCATGGCTTGCAGACTGCAACCAATTTCAGCAGCAAATGCTTAACTCTCTGAGCTATCTTTCTGACACTACTGCAAACGGTAATGTAGATACTGAAATGCATGGTTAATGCAGAGTCACCTTTAGGGACCTTTCTGGTGATGTCCAAGGTGGTGGGTAGATATTGATGTATTTGTACAAATTAATTAATTAATTATGCTTGATTTTAGGTAATACTCAGCAGTTCGTATAGGTATTGGCACAGGAGTCATTGTTTTTTTGCAGGCCCAGTTGCCTCTGACTTCTTACCTTGTTAGTGGTTGAGGGTGGAGCTCTGCGCAGTGCCTACGGTCCCGCTCCCCATCTCTGACCCTCCATATGGCTTTAGACTTGTGGTCCTTGGGACTCTCGAGAGGCCGACCATGTTTCCATCAGATTCTTTGTGCTTGTCCAGCCTATGGGTGGACTCCTTTGGCTATCAGGGTCATGGTGGGCAGACACCTGAAAGATGCTCATATTCAGGGCAAACCTCATGTGTAAGAGTAGTATCTCTCCCCTATGCATTCCAACATTGCCACCTCTAAGGAATGCAGAACTGGCTAAGCAACACATGCCAGTGTCTCGTGCTTGCACATGCCAACCTTTTTCATTATGTGAAACATATGTGCTACATTGTATCCGTTACATAAATTAATCAAAAACAGTACCCATTGCTTCGCAGCAGTGTATTTTTTTCTAGCCTGGAACTGTGTTCTCTGCTTGCTAATGCAATTTTTTAAGCTAAAAAGCATATAACCAATTCACAAAAATGAACTTTGACAATAAAATATCAAGCAATGAGAGAGGTGATGATTTTGGGGTCCCCCCTAACCTAGGGGGAGGACCAAGCAGATGCCTTGAACACAAAAAGCATATCATGTGAACGATTCAGTGGTGGTTCCTTCCTCCTAGGACCACCCCAAGCACAGTTATGGGCAAAAATACAATCCCAACCAAAGGCCCTGCAAAGCATTATGGGACGAGATTAGCAGTGGGCAGTGAATATTATAGTGTCCAATATCAAAATAATTCTACAAAGAGCTGCAGTTCAACTAGTCGTTACTAGATGTCCCTCACGAGTCAAATGCAAAAGCATTGAAATTATTAATACATCAAGCTGCAGTTCCACTAGTCGTTACTAGATGTCCCTCACGAGTCAAATGCAAAAGCATTGAAACCCTTTCATGAAGCTTTTGCATTTGACTCGTGAGGGACATCTAGTAACGACTAGTGGAACTGCAGCTCTTTGTAGAATTATTTTGATATTGGATACTATAATATTCACTGCCCACTGCTAATCTCGTCCCATAATGCTTTGCAGGGCCTTTGGTTGGGATTGTATTTTTGCCAATAACTGTGCTTGGGGTGGTCCTAAGAGGATGGGACCACCACTGAACCCATCAAAAGATGTGCTTTTTGTTTTCAAGGCATCTGCTTGGTTCTCTCCCTAGGTTAGGGAGGATCCCAAAATCATCACCTCTCTCACTGCTTGTTAATTTATCATTTTCACTTTTGTGAAATGTCTATATGCATTTTTAGCATATAAAGACAGAGATATTTATTTTATCTTAGCTTGCACTGTGTAAGATACCTTTGGCAATTATTGTACAGTGCAGTCAAGCACACAGCTACGCATTATGCATAGCTACGTGTAGTTCAAAATGTACTTCACGTAGCTTCGTGAAGTGCTACTACGCAAACTACGCCCAGGCTTACTTGCTAGTTTCCAGGCTGCAGGGTCAAGACTCTTCACAGTTTAACTTTCCTTTCACTCTTGTCCCCCCTTCCCTGCTGCTATCCCCAGCCTATTGCAGGCCAGTCTGCCTACTGCTGATTCGGCCTGGCCGGAGTTTGGGGAGTTTCGCGATGTGACAAAAAAACTCAACCTCACTCCGCGGAGTTCCGCAAGCAGAAGAGTGAGATAAGTCTCACTGTTTGTGCTGATTTTTAACACCGGGCGTTTGTCCACGCTGTAAAATGAATGTGAACGGCACCACGCACAGCACAAGAGGGCAAAGCTTCTTTCTGCCACTTGAGTAGATGTTCTCCTCGAGCGGCAGGTTTCTCAGCGTGAGCAGTAGCGACCTTCCGCGACCGCCTGTGCTGAGAAATGTTGCCTGGAGATGGTCTAGCGTTGGATTTTCCTATCTCGCGCTCACCAACGTAACTTTGGCGAGCTGCCAGAGAGGAGAAACTCTGCAGAGTTTTTTGAAACTCCGCGTTCTACGCGGATGCGGAGTGGGAAAAACTCTGCAAACTCTGCGAACTGTGCGGAGTTTACCGCCCAAGCCTACTTCTGATCCCTCCCAAACACCAGTCTGTTCCTGTTGCTGCCCCCAGTCTATCACAAGCCTGCCTGCTTGCTGCTGGTAAACAGCTGACCACCAGCCTGCCTGATTATTGCTGGACCTAACCAATCACGAGCTTGCCTGTCTACATTTAGGGGCATATTCTCAAGAACGTGTGATAAACATCGCCAAAATAGGTTAACGCAAGTTTACATATCACCGTCTATCGCGGGAAAATAACCCTGTGTTAACGTGGCATTCACAACACGGCGGTAACATGCGATAGTACCCCGATAACGCGGCAAATGTCCTCGATAACACTACCGGGACGGCGATGAAAATCCAAACCTGAACGCGAAAAAAGTTGCGATGGGCCCAACCGCGATAAGACAATCAGTGAAAAGCAGCGCCAGGCCTGCAAATCACACACGTCAGGCGGGAAAAATCACTACAAAAGCAGAAAAAAAAAAAACGAACTACAGCGAAGCACAATGGAGGCAGCCGGAGCAGGTACAGAGGACGGCCAGAACCCCACAAGCCCCACGGAGGACCAGCCTGGGACCTCGGGGACAGGGAAGGGCAAGGACAAGAAGAAGAGAAAGACGCGGTTCAGTCCGCAGGAAAACAGGATCCTGATCACGGAGGTGGTAGAACACCATCAACAACTGCTCGTCACCTCCACTGTGTCATTGGCAACAAAAAATGGAATATGGCAGTCCATCCTGGACAAGGTGAATGCAGTCGGAGTGCTGAGGAGGACAATGGAAGAGCTCAAGAGACGTTGGAATGATGTGAAGCGCAAAACCAAGCTGAAACTCGGCAACAACCAGAAGGGAGCAATGCAGACTGGAGGTGGGAGTCCAGCGCCACAGGAGGAGCTGGATGAGATGGAGGAAATGGTGTCCACAGTCATCAGTGGGGAGACGGTGGCAGGAGTTGGGGGACCGGACACTGCTCAACATGACCTGACACAACAGCAACAGGGTGAGTAACGACCAGGGACTGGGGGGACGGGACGAGATGGGCACAATGGCACACATGCACAATTAAGTACAGCACAGTGCACACCCACAATGACTCTGGATCATGTCCCTGATCCCCTTGGCACACTGCAGCACACCTAGAAACAGCAAGTAGGCCCTGTCAACTATGTGCCCAGAGGGGGCCCTTCCCACACATCACCAATCTCACAACCAACCCATGCACATGTGCCAAACCCAGCAAAGCGGCATGTCTGTGAGCCACACTGACAATGCAAGTGACACTGCATGACGATTAGCATGGCTGCAGCCCGATCATCATGACATGGTGCACGCCACCACACTGAGGTGGCTGAGTGTGGACCACATCCGTAAAGGAGCAGGTCACACTATGACACATCCACCTGCACAAACAACCCCTGACGTCAACAACACATCTGCGGACAAACCATGCCCCAGAGTCCCAAGTCCCACCAAGATCCCAATTTCCCTAAGAATGCAACATCCCAGCACTGTAGAAGCACAGAAGTCAAAGGCACACCGCCTGAAAGGGATAAGGGCCAGCCAAATCAGAGCTGCAGGGGCGACTCTCCCAAAATGCAGCACACACACATAATATTCAGAGCACATCAACATTGACAACAATGTGGTACAAACTGCAACAGAGGACACAACTGCTGCCGCTTGTGTGTAGAAACTGGTCAATCACATTTGGCATAGCAGGGAAATGTGAGATGATAATGTACAAGTACAAACACACATCCGTGATGTCGTCGAAATGTCCACTGTCATGCATCAAATAGGCAGCTCCTCCCAAACAGTCACAATGTACATTCTCATGCAGTTTGTATGTAAACCTGTACAATGCGTCAACATACATGTGGACGAAATGTTAAACTGCATCTCCCCTTCACATTGCAGAGGGAGAACCAACCCCTCCTGCAGAGCAGACCCAAAAACTCTTCACTGATGACGATGAGGACATCCCCAACATTGACACCGAAGCCCTCCAAATCCTCATTGGCAGCTTCGGCACCCCACCTCCAGGAGCAGGGCAGCCCAGCTGCATCGAGGAGACCCCACCCCCTGCACAGACCACACAGCAGGAAGCACCTACCACCCCGGCTGTCTCCCAGGACCCCCACGAACAACACATGGCCTTCCAACGCCGTGTGTTAGAGGTCCAGGAGAAGATGGCTGATCAGGTGCGGGTGGGGTTTGCCCTCCTGGCAGCCAAACTTAATGCCATACATGGGTGTCTGATTCCCATCGGGGACCACTTACAGTCCCTAACGGACACCCACAGTCCGCTCCATGCTCTCCAACGATCCATGGCTGACATCGCTGGAGTCATGATACTGAGACAAGAACAACTGTCCAGTCAGAGTGGCTCCAGCGATGTCAGCCGGGAGTTGGGACACATGCGGGGGCTCATGGAGAACATGGAGCGGATGACGGCGGAAAGAATGGCTGCCATGGCTACACACCAGCGAGATGTGGCTGGGACCTTCCATGCCCTGCAGCACATCGTCATGGCATTGCTGCCTCAAGGCCTTGCGCAGATGAATGCTGCTGCTGCTTCTACATCCACATCTCCACCCCCTGATGTGTCAGTGCCTCACAGTGCAGCAGGCAATCCACCTCCGGCCCCCGATGTGTCAGTGGCACACAGTGCGGCAGGCAATCCACCACCACCCACGTGTGAGGCACATGTGACATCAGAGGACGAAGATGCGAGTGAATCAACCTTACTGGTAAGGAGGAGGCAGTAGCATTCATCTCCTCCATATGGCCTGTTTCTGCTTGGTTCTGCCCTTTGCATCATCACCTTCCACTGTCCCCCGATACACTGTACGACACTCACCTTGGACCTCGACATGGACTGCCATTTTCTGTTTGGTTACCAATGACACAGCGATCAGACTGCGGACTGAACTCTTCCTCTTCCGATGTACTTGTCATTCCCTGAAGGACTCTGGCTGGCCCTCCACGGGCCAATTATGTGAAGTGGGGTTTGCATGGCCCTGTACTGCTCCAGCTGCAACACTCCACTGGATGTGAATTAAACATTCAGAATCGCACAGATGTTTCATGTCTTTGATCATTCAAGTATGAGAGTATGGATGAATGTAGGGTCAGTGATTCCCCCTTACGTCCAAGTTGCTCATGTCGTGGGACTTGAGTCACAGGGTGCAACATTGCAGATTGCGGTCCGGGTGGCGTAGATACTACAACAGAGACACAAGCATCAGTTACTTCCTTGTCCAGCCCAGAACTGAAGCACGCCCAGAGCCCCAGGCTCATTGTTCCCACCCCTACGCTGGCCTGCCATACGCCAGGCCAGTCAACTCCGCTTACGCTCAGAGGGGGGGACGACAAAGCTACATGTCCCAGGTCTTCCCTGTAGTGATCTGCTGATCACTGGTCTAGTTGTCAGCATGCCACAGCCACTCCCTGAGGGCTGGTTAACACCCACACCACACCCATCCAGCACAGCTGTCACAGGACATGTGACCCTGCAAATAAAAGGGGCCTAGCACGTCACATACCCCACTGCCGGAGATGACATGATGGCGTCCGCACCACGCGACCCAATCATGAAGGGTCCATGACTTGTGGCGCACTGAGTTGGTGGCACCCGCTGCACTGCGGCCCGCACGGGCCTACCGCCATGGGACGATGACTTGCGTTGCACTGAGTTGGTGGCACCCGCTGCACTGCGGCCCGCACGGGCCTACCGCCACGTGACGATGACTTGCGTTGCACAGGGTCAGTGGCACCCGCTGCACTGCGGCTGGCAGGGGCCTACCGCCATGTGACGATGACTTGCGTTGCACAGGGTTAATGGCACCTAAAGAGCTGAGCGGGTGTGCAGCCTGCGATGATGCGGTGGCCTTGATACGGCGTCCAGCGAATTAAAACTCATATTGAACAGTGTGCCCTGCTGGACCGCAGTGTACGCGCAGGCAGCAGTCAGCACACACATGACTCCGCGGTGCGGTGCCGCAGGGTGCGCTGGGGGCCTGTGGCACGGAATCCAGCGATCGGCTGAGGAGGATGCACCGGCACGTGGTGGGCCCTCTTGGGGACACGCCGGTGGCGGCAGGTGAGCATTGAGGCCTGGGTGTGCAGGGGCGGCCAGTCATCGCTGAGCGGAGGACCGGTCTGGGGACCTGGGCTGGGGTGCATCAGGCGCACAGGATCGCGCAGGCACCATCGGTCACGGCGGCGGACTCGTGTCTGGGTGGGGGGCGCCGCCCTTGCTGACACGGCCCTGCATGCAATGTTCGTGATGTGCGCGGGTTGGTTTGTGACGTAGCCACCTCGTCTCCAGTGTGAATGTGCCCGTTGGAGGTGGTCGGCCACGTGTGTGTAGGCCTATGGGCAGGTTGTGGCGGAGGCTGAGACACACGCAGTAGTCACTTTGGTGGTGGATTGGTGACATGTGCATTCCCACAGTTGTGAGTTGGGGTATTGTGAAGTTGAGGTGTGTGGTGTGTTCAGTTGGTACTTGCCGTTGGGCAGTGCATTTCCATGGGGGCCATCCTCAAAGCGCTGGTTGGTGGCGGACTTGCGGACATGTGGGGATCATGCACACTGCCTGGGGTATTTGCGACGACATTGCTGGACAGGCCACGGTGGTCCACTTTTGTATGCACAGTGATGGCATGCGTGTGGTTGCTGTTGTGGTGATTGTGTGCAGTGTCGGCAGGGGGCACAAGTCATACACGTGTGCTGTGAATTGCCCCCAACACGTGCGTGGCGCCAGCTATGGCGTAGTTCCCTTGCGTGGTCTCAAGATGTTCCTGCGCAGTGTGGGGGGTGTGAGGGGCAGGGGTATCGAGCTGACACACACCGTGATGCTTTCAGGTGTGATGAGTCCTGCATGATGTGACCGTAGCAGCAGTTCGTGTGGTCGTTACCTTCCTCTTCATTCCTACGACGGTTACGGCCACACGTAGTTCTGTTACGGTCTTCTCATGCATGGTTTATCTGGCCTGTGAGCATTCCGGTTTGTCCAAGTGCAGTACACTGTACCAGATTAGGCATGTGACTATACGGAAGTTTGACCATTGTCACCATTTTTCCCACAGGTTTCGGAAGACACGTTGCCCTGTTGGAGTTCCCCGTTGGGAATGGAACGCGTTGGCTGAGCTTTTCGTTTTGTTGATTTATGGATTTGTAATAAAGTTCTGTTTTTCCACTACCGTTGACTACTGGACTTCATGGCTTTGGGGGGAGGGTGTGGGGGGGGGCCTGGGGGTGGTGGCGGTGGTTGTTGTGGCCCTCTTGGGTCTCCGAGCTGCATGATCAGTGCCTCCATGGCATCTGTTGGTCTTCAGATGTGGCTCTGGGCTGGGCTCCCTTTCTACTGCAGTTGGTCATCCTGCTTAACACCAGTAAAAGGCAGGTGTTAAATCCCTGCTGCTAACGCGCTTTATCGCCTGTTCTTGTTTCCCATCGCAGATCTGACTGGTCGTTGTGAATCTCGCGAAGTGGTGTTTTCGTGTGTTTTTGCACGGGAACGCCTACTCTGCATATCATTAGCGTTAGTTGTCGCACTCATCCGTGGCGATGTTTTTTGCGGCAGCTATCACTGGAAAACTCGCGATATCGGCAGTTTGCACCAGCTTGTGAATAGGGTGATAAATCTATCGCCACTTTTGCGGCGCTAAAGTGCCGATAAATCGGCAATGAGTCCTTGAGAATATGCCCCTTAGTCTTCGGATTACCAATCTTGGCACCCCAGATAGTGCTTCAATCTACCATCAGCCTATTCCACAGACAAACTTTGGTTGGAGTACCTTCACACCATCTCAATGATTCTGGCTTCTTTGCACTTTTCCTTTGGTGTGCTTCTCAGTCTGGACTGCACAAAGACCCAAAGGATGTGGGTAGTATGGCGACCATGCTGTTTAAGGCCAAAATCTGCACCGAGGTCATGACTTACTGCAGCAGGTAGATATGCTTCTTGGGCCATATTTGGAAACCAGGTTGCCGAATGTCCATTACGTTGTTTGCACTTAGATATTTCTTGATGTTCTCTGGCTGTTTTCTTTGTTTGTTGTAGTCAGTGGGGTAACATAGGCCCATTCAGCCCCCATGGTGCAGGGGGCCCCTGAGCTGCAGGAGGCCCTCTCAACACAGTCTTCTGGCCTGAGAGCTCTGGATTAAATCTGCAGTGAGTCCCTCCATGTACCTTGCAGGGGGGGCCCCTCAACTTTTGTTACGCCACTGGTTGTAGTGTGAAAACAACGCCAAAATATATCAGTTTGAAGGCGTTTTAGGAATGCCATGACAATTTGAGATGTGGCTTCAATTGAAGAAATCATTGGGACCTTTTTTGTTTTTTGTTCGTGTGGTTACCTAAGTGATTAATTGTCAAGTGAGTAAGGTATTTCTGCTCTAGAAAGGACGATAGTTGTGTTGTCCTTCTCTTGTGCAGTCAGGTAGTTTTAGGAAATCTTCTGCTATGCTAGCGGTAAACGTTTCAATGGAACACTGAGGCAATATAAAAGTGGAAACTTGTGGGTCGTAGAATATTGCTACACAATTCAGAAAAGAGGTTCAGAGGTGATTAAATTTAGGTGGATTTGAGGGACTGAAACGCTTGAGCAGCGCAGTGAACCCTTTCCTATTTTCAGGACCACTATTTTTCGAGCATGTTCAGTGGTATGGCTGTAAGGGTCCATCCATGATCACCTGGAGATCTGTATTTGGGGATATTTAGATGAGTGCTGAAGATACTGAGGCATGGAAGGGTCTTTAGATTTTTGTATGTGCAAAACAATCACTGAGTGGATGGTTCAAGGTTACGATTAGAGCAATATTTCAGAGAGGGATAAGGTCAAGATATGGTTAACTGGCGCCTGTAGGGTGGACATTTCACTTCAAATACTTGCATAGGCACAGTTATAAAACACCATAAGGGCATAACTCAGGTCTCCATGCATAACATCGCACCTCTAACCATATAAGACACATATAGGGCACATCACAGACACAAACTCCTTCCATCCATATTCACTCTTGTGGAGTGGGGTGCTAGACGTCTGCATATTCATTCTTCGGTATGAGGTATTTAAATGCGACTACAATACAATTAAGGGTCCAAGTTTTCCGTTTTTACTGATTTTACAGATAAATACTGACAGAAAACAACGTATTTCCTGTCTGTATTTATTTTTAAAAGTGGAAAAATACTGAAAATTGTGCTTTTTGTGAAAGTCTCTCATTGCTGTCTTTCATGAATTCCAGGCAAAAACTGATCAGCTAGACATCAAGGGGCATATTATCTAGGGTTGGCGATAATTATCGCCGAGCGCGCTTAGCGCGCTTTTCCTTATCGCCGGCTATCGCTGGAATATCTCGCCAAGCTAGCGCTGTATTACCAACGCTCAGCGCTATGGCGATAAATATTCCAGCGATAGCGGCCAAATGGCCAAACATCGCCTAAAAAACAGCGATGTCCCTCCCAAAACGGCGATGATCTTGGTGATAAGGCCCTGTGGCCTAAACCCCATAATCCACCTCCCATGTCAGGTATGCCTAACACAGGAATTTAGCAGACGTTAAATTCCTGCGTTAGGCCAGAGGTAGCGCGATTATTATCATCGCTACCCCTCCTTGCTAATATCGCGAAGCTGCCTTCGCGATATTTTCCCATGTTGTTTCTGTCAGCCACGCCTACTTTGCATCTCATTATCGATGCGTAGCGAGTGGTGACAGAAACGGGAGTTAAATCAAGGATACACGCGCTAGCGTGTCCTTGTTAATAATGTGTTAGAATTATCGCCGCTTTTCGGCCGAAAACGGCTGCTAAAGCGGCGATAATTCTCTTGTTAATATGCCCCTTAGGGAGTTACAAAACAGGATCAGATTTCCTTAAATACAGGCATAAGTTAACATATATTTGTAGTATAAACCTACTATGCACCTATTTATGTTATATGTGGCTGTTTAATTTGCTAAAATGCGACAGGCTTCCACGTATGAGTGCACGTCTAAGAGTTAAATAATTGTGGAAATATACCATTATACGACTCCATCTATTCTAACAACACAAAATAAATATGGATAAATACTAATAAGAGGGCCAAAAAATAAACCTGGATAAATACAGACGGAAATGTTAAAAAAATAAATACCATAAAACCGGGAGCTCTAAATACAATAGAATACTTGGATGTGATAAAACACTGATGTGCAAACTCCAGGTGGACAGAACACTACAGTCTGAGGGGTTAATGGTATGGAAAAATGAGGCCATATCTCTGAGGCTAGGATGCCGCTTCTCTGGATTAAAACTAGTGGTGGGCGGAACTTGCGGGGTTTTACTCACCCGAATTCCGTGGAGATATGGAAAAACACCATGAGATTCAGCAGAATTCCACCAAAGGGTGGAAAATATGCAGCTTGCAGTACAAATTAGCACCGGTAGCACAAGCCGGGCTGAAAATCAGCACAAACGGAACCATGTGTTACTCAAGAACACATGACCATTCAAGTTGATTTTGCTGCCACTCGAGTCGAAAATCTACTCAAGCGGCAGCAAATCTACTTCAACAGCTGCCCTCTGACCGTAACCGCCGGTGACCGCCCACATTAGAAAGTCGTGCTAGGGGACGCCAAATCTCATTCGCGCTTTCCACCTCTCATATTCTTTAACCTTGCGGGAGAAAAATTCAGCCACTGGGCGCTTGGTGGAATTTGACCAGAACTCTGCTTTGAATAGTAATGCAGAGTGGCCAAAATACCCCAATTCCTCAAATTTAAACTCATACTGAAAACCTTTGAATTTGATATCCATATTTGTTCTTACACAGCTAAGGGCTACGGCACTACAGCGCCAAGAAATATCTTAATATATTGTGCTGTACAAATATCATCCATCTATCAAGATTATTGCATGCATTTCTGGTGACTTCATCATTGTCAATATCCATACGCTATCCTGTCATGCAATCAGGGTCAAAGGTCATTTAAGATAACTTCCAGCAATGCACTCGTGGGGTCAGATTGCTTGTGATGTTATCTTCTCTAAATCCTTTGTTTTCAGTTACTCCGTGGTTAAAACCAGAGACGTTTTAGGGCTAGGGCAAAGTGGGCAGTTGACCAGGGCCCCCTCCTCCAAGGGCCCCCCTGGGACAGTGCACTTTCTCTCTATCACACATCTATCTATTTCTCCATCTCAACCTTTAATATATTATTCAATATTGTTTGCCTACATAGGTCTCGAATTAGCAGAAAATGGGTAATAAAATGCACTGCTGTTCACGACAGTGGCCCCTAAAGTATGTTTTTCCCAGGTCCCCCAAAATCCTTAAGATGACACTGGTTAAAACAGTAACTTTTAGACCAAACCTCACTCCCTCACAGTCTTGGATCCGTGCAATTGTTTTCTGCTTTCGTTTTCTAGAATCTAACTTCTTTCAGTGAATGTGTGGTAAACCTATGATATGGTTCTGGTTATATCTTGGGGCGAACGTACTTGTCAATCCTATTAATGTAATCAAGACACTACAGCTTATTTGGAAACACGTTAATTTGAGGCTTCCTGCTAGCCACAGATAGAGCCAGTAAAGAGGTCTAAGTCCCTTCTCTGAGTGGAAGAAAAGTGCCAGCAGCCCTCTGAAAGTCAAGCAGTGTTGTGAAATGCCTGCCTTGCTCTATTTACTGACCAAACAGCACTGCAAAGGTATGTTTGCTGGGGATGAGTTGTGGCACTGTGGTTAAGTTAGTCACTTACCATTTGCTTCTTGTGATGTCACCTAGGTCAGAAGACAAATGCTCATTTCCTCTGCTGTGTGTCTCAAGTGAGGTGATGGTTGTGTGATGTCATTTCCAGTGATGTCATCTTTACTTTAGTTAATGGTTGTTGAGCCTGAAACTTTCTAGCTCCTTTTTGTCTCAGAATGTTGGCATGTATGCTATGCCGTTTGTCTTTGTGTAGTGCTACCCAATATTGTTATGGCATCTTGGCGTATTATCTGAGTTCTGGGAAGGCAGTCAATCAAACTGACGGAACCATAGTATGATATTGTCTTTTGCTTTGTTGGCGCTTGGTTAGGTGTGGTCACAAAGTTTGTACAGTGTTTAAGTTTTGCAATAGTTTGTATTAGTTAATGTAAAAGTAAAATGAGTTCAATCTAGGAAACATTTGTGTGTGTAGGTGGGTGTATTCAAGGACTTTCCCATTTTAGGTCAAGCTTGGGCAGAGCATGCGCTGCTGCGAGGCATGCAGTATTGGAGTCTGGACTTGAAGCCCCGCCCACTCTCCGCCCATATTTTTAAATAGCTTGTGTCATTGTCCTCCTAAACGCTGGCTTCCGATTCGTTATTAGGCTTGTTAGTCCCTCCTTGGTACCTCCTTGTCTGCATTTGTTACCTCCCATAACGACTGGAGCTTTTACTTGTCTTGTACACGGTCTGCTTTATCTTGGCTGTGAACACTATTTTGTTTAATGATTTGCCCTTATTCCACCCACTACGTCGTAGCACGCCGCCCGCTTTTATTTACTAATGGCAGTCTGCTTTAACTATAGCGGCCGCGTTTCTTTCTTTCTTTATTTTAGCAGTGCGGTCTGCTTTAAGTATTATCGGCTGTGCGTACTTATTTTTTTTGTTTGTTTTTTGTTTGTTTACTAGTGCCCATGTGGCGCTTTGACATTCATGGAGGCCGCGCCCCTTTCTTTAGACAAGCCGCGTCTAAAGAAAGGTGCGTGGCCGCTATTAAAGTGAAAGCGCGGCATGGGCGCTTTTACAAAAAAGATCTATCAACTTGACAAACAGATGCTTTTTTTTGTCAATGTGCCCCGTGCCGCGGTTTCACTTTAATGTCGCCCACGCCCCATTATTTAGACGCGGCTTGTCTAAAGAAAGGGGCGCGGCCTCTATGTATGTGAAAGCGTCACATGGGCGCTAGTAAACAAATATTTGCAATGCAATAGGTCTCGCATTTGCGAGAGTTTAAGCTATTGCATTGCAAATGCTTGTATTCGAGAGTACCCAGGCCCGAAGTCTAAGCGGATTGGCACATGGACACAGACCCTTATCCTCTGGGCCGCGTCTTTTCGGGGACGTGGATAGCTCATTGGGTTGCACAGGGTGTGGAGAAGCTCACCGCCCTGATGTTTTTCTTTGCATTTAAGGGTCTGGAGCTCGGGATGCCTGCAAGATCTCCAAATAAGTTTAATGTCCTATTTTTTTCAGGTTGCCTTTTTGACTATTGTCTGTAATGTCTCTCCCACCGTGAGACAATCCAGCTCGAGTGCGTACGTGTACGAGCATGTTCGCATGTGTGCACATGTGTGTTTTCATACTAGAGCCATGACGCAGAGATGGGCATGGTCTCAGAAGTAGGGATTAGACGGGAAACTATGACAACTGTTTCCACCCGGAGGCAAAACGAAACGACTGGACGCATGGTTTACCTTGTCCCGCAGACATAATGACAATGACGTGCCATGGGGTTAAATGACATTGAACAATAAAAAAAAAAAGCAAAGTGCTTTGACTCTTCCCCCCCCGCCCCCCACATACACTGCTGCCCGAGAAAATTCAGATTTGAAGATGCCTCCACAATAGTTTTCATGGCACTATATGATAACCTGACAGCCCGTTAGAAGGTGTCTGACACTCTCTCGGAGCCCTGTGACCGGGCATGAGAGAGGCTGCTGGGGTGGTTTACTGGAGCTCGCCACGGTTTTTAATCCACTTCAAAATGGGAAAATCTTTACATATGTCTCTCGTTCTTTGTATTAACCACATCCATATAGTGATAGGCATATGTTATAACTTGATTATTTATGTATGTGCTGTGTTCTTACACCATGAGATATACCTTCTGTTATTTCAGATTGTTGTTTCACTGTACGACATTAAATGTCTAATACAAATATTTCATATAACTAAAAACGTATAGCAAATATGTCCAACCTTCCATACTTTCACTAAGAACAGCATTAGGGCAAGGGTCCCTCACACATACAGAAGAGGTGCAGCCCGGGCAGCAGAAGGACAAACTTCTCTCACATACAGAAGGGGTGCAGCCCGGGCAGCAGAAGGACAAGCTTCTCTCACATACAGAACAGGTGCAGCATGGGCAGAAGGACAAGCTTCTCTCACATAAACAGGTGCAGCACGGGCAGCAGAAGGACAAGCTTCTCTCACATACAGAAGAGGCGCAGCATGAGCAGCAGAAGGACAAGCTTCGCACACATACAGAAGAGGCGCAGCACGGGCAGCAGAAGGACAAGCTTCTCACACATACAGAAGAGGTGCAGCACGGGCAGCAGAAGGACAAGCTTCTCTCACATACAGAACAGGCGCAGCACGGGCAGGAGAAGGACAAGCTTTCACACATACAGAACAGGTGCAGCCCGGGCAGCAGAAGGACAAGCTTCTCTCACATACAGAACAGGTGCAGCCCGGGCAGCAGAAGGACAAGCTTCTCTCACATACAGATCAGGTGCAGCGCTGGCAGCAGAAGGACAAGCTTCTCTCACATACAGAACAGGTACAGCCCGGGCAGCAGAAGGACAAGCTTCTCTCACATACAGAACAATTACAGCACGGGCAGCAGAAAGACAAGCTTCTCACACATACAGAACAGGTGTAGCACGGGCAGCAGTAGGACAAGCTTCTTACACATACAGAACAGGTGCAGCACGGGTAGCAGAAGGACAAGCTTCTCTCATATACAGAACAGGCGCAGCATGGGCAGCAGAAGGACAAGCTTCTCTCACATACAGAACAGACACAGCATGGGTAGCAGAAGAACAAGCCTCTCACACATGTAGAACAGGCGCAGCACTTGTAGCAGCAATGCTTGCGCTTTTCACATACAGAACAGGTGCAGCAAAGGCAGCAGAAGGACAATCATCACTCACATACAGAACAGGAACAACATAGGTGGGGGTGTATGTCTGTATATTGACAATAAAAATATTATCCTACTAAAATATAATCTCTAAGATATAGACCATCACAATTCACAATATCGTGAATGTGTACAGACACACACACACACACACATCCACATCTATATACCTTGAAGATATAAATATATATTTTCACCATACAGAGATGTGGAGTTAAGGACAGCAAATGTATTCTTAGCTTCACAATACTGTGGTAGTCAATATTCTGCATATGATATTTTTTGTAGCGGTAAATGTAATGCTTCATATTTTGGTATACACTCCTTGACACACGCAGAACTGGAACGATACAAACAGGCTGTAGTGCAAACCTCCTTACTTCACACATCTAGAACCAGAGCTGGTTCAACACAAGTGAAGAGTGCAAATTATTTTTATGCACGCACTTGTTAACCTGCTGCAGTTAACAGGAAGTGTGAGAAGCTTGCATTTTGCAGCCGTTTGCTCAGCAGTTTAGCAAAGTTGCTATGGGCCCTAATGCAAGCAATAACAAGCATTTGCAATGCAAAAGGTCGCTTATCTATTATCTTAACCTACGTTGTGTCTTTTTAATGTCTTTTTAATGTATGATTGTATCTTTTATGGTGGCATTTGCTTCCGAATAAAGAATTATATACATGCTACTTTTTTTTTTATTGGCATTGTAAATGACAATGCCATTTATTTATGTGTTTAAAAACACCTGCATTAATAAAAGGCATTGTCATTACAATACCAATAGGTCAAAGTTTCTAAAATGTGAGACCTATTGCATTGCAAATGCTTCTTCTCTCAGTGGGGGGTATCAATTGTGCCAAAGTTAAGTGCTTTTTATACAAGCATCACAAGCCAGGCAGATGCCTCTCACACATGTAGAACAGGTGCAGCACTTGTAGCAGCAATGCTTGCGCTTTTCACATACAGAACAGGTGCAGCAAAGGCAGCAGAAGGACAATCATCACTCACATACAGAACAGGAACAACATAGGTGGGGGTGTATGTCTGAATATTGACAACAAAAATATTATCCTACTAAAATATAATCTCTAAGATATAGACCATCACAATTCACAATATCGTGAATGTGTATAGACACACACACACACACACACACATCCACATCTATATACCTTGAAGATATAAATATATATTTTCACCATACAGAGATGTGGAGTTAAGGACAGCAAATGTATTCTTAGCTTCACAATACTGTGGTAGTCAATATTCTGCATATGATATTTTTTGTAGCGGTAAATGTAATGCTTCATATTTTGGTATACACTCCTTGACACACGCAGAACTGGAACGATTGGCATTGTAAATGACAATGCCATTTATTTATGTGTTTAAAAATACCTGCATTAATAAAAGGCATTGTCATTTACAATACCAATAGGTCAAAGTTTCTAAAATGTGAGACCTATTGCATTGCAAATGCTTCTTCTCTCAGTGGGGGGTATCAATTGTGCCAAAGTTAAGTGCTTTTTATACAAGCATCACAAGCCAGGCAGATGCTTTTGGATGTGATATTGCGTGTATGAAGGTGAGTTACATGTATGTTTGTGTTATCTGGGTGTTTCTATGATGCATGTTGGTGTAGTTTGTGAAAATGCCATTGATAAGGCAGTGTTTTGTCAAGTATATGACTTTGGATACTTGCTCAGCGTATAATGGTGAGGGGTGTCTACTACAATGTGATGGCGGAATAGGACGCTTTGTAGATGAGATTGGAACAATAGTGTGTTGAAGTTGCTGGGTCCAATATGCTGAACGGCATAGTAAAGCACAAGCATGTTGGTTTATAGGATAATGACTGCTATACTGTAGTGATCGATGGGTCGTGTATCGGTTCTGGGTTTGGACCACTACAGTACACAGATAAAAATATATATATGTATTCTCCATAGCCATTGTTGCTTTTATACATTAGCATGATGTTAGTTGGTGCTTTCTGAGGGTTATAGGTTATCCCAGGTTAGAGAGACAATAACAAGGAGAGGCAATGCAGTCATAGCTTTATTTTAAAAATATTTTTTTATTTTCGATATAGAACATAAAACAGAAGCTGCAAGTGGACAGAAAAAAGGGTTGCTCAATTAGATATAGGAATATTGCCCACTCACACAATTGTGCTTAAGGCATTGATAAATACTGAAAAAGTGAACATCAAGGCACTGAATGCTCTCCTTAGGACCTTGGTGTATTTAAGGGGGAAAAAACAGCATTCAAGCCCAACCTGCAGACACATGTACAGCCGTCCACATTTGCATAGCATCTTCCACCATTAGAATGGCACGGAAGTGCTTTTTTGATGTGTGTGCTTTTTTGATAAGGTTGATATGGTGGTGTTTACTATTAGAAAAGGACAGGGAGAGAGAGAGAGTGTGAGTGAGAGAGACAGACATAGAGAGAGGCATACATAGAGAGATTGGGGGGCGAAAGAGGGAGAAAGGGAGAGGGTCAAGAGAGAAATAGAGACAGAGAAGATAATGGAATGGGTGTTTGTGTGCATGTGTGTGAGTGAGGATCTGAATATTTGCTGGTGACAGAGGCTGTCAGAGGTGTAAAATCAAGGATTGTCTCTTAGGGGGACCAACCCCGGCAGAAGGTAAGAGGCAGTGACTTTCCCCCTCACTATAGCCAGTCCACAGCCAGCTGCCTCTCCCTGGTTGATACAATTACATGCGGGACTCAGAGGCTGAGGGGGGGAGTTGGGACTTACAGCTGAATCTAATGACTCACTCCATGGAGTGCTTAATATGGCCAGGTACTGCCGAGCCCTCCTCCCACAGACAGACCCCTTTTATCTCAGCACTTGTTGACCTAGGGCAACCTCCGATCCTCTACTTTCCCCCAAGGCA
The DNA here is from genome assembly GCA_963921515.1 of Calotriton arnoldi. Taxonomy (NCBI): domain Eukaryota; kingdom Metazoa; phylum Chordata; class Amphibia; order Caudata; family Salamandridae; genus Calotriton; species Calotriton arnoldi. The sequence continues at coordinate 4,319,449 of CAWUFW010000123.1, read as the reverse complement.
TCAATGGAAACAACACACCATGGCTTGGGTTACGGGTCGTAAAACCCCGGACGTATTTTATTCATAACAAAACATTAATTTTCATATTTACAATATTTACAAATTATGCAGGAAAGTCCGGTCCATTACCTTGATATGTACAGTATTCCAGTTGGCTAACCTTAACATGTTTCTAATACATAGCCATTCCTGTCATAAGCTAAATGATCAACATCATTCTTTTCCTGCATATCCCTGTTTGAGCCTACGTCAAGGTCAATGACTGGTCCAAGATCGTGCTAGGTCCCACCCTCCTACCGGAGTGACCTTGCGCAGGAGGCCCAGTTTGCCAGAAGGTTATCTCCCCCGGGGACCTCCTACGCCCTCAATATTATCTCCAAAAGGGGCTGTGCTGTTATGCCAAGTTTTCTTGCGCCACTGCGCGTGTGCGGGGGTTGGGCCAAAAGCCTACCGGAAGCGGAACTTCCCCTCCCCCACAGGCTACCAGCCTACCGGTTGTAACTGCCCCCTGGAGTTCCATGAGAGACCAACTGTCCCCCCTCAGGCGAACTCATTTGACAATGGTGATGCCTACTAAGGACCGTAAAAGATGCCCACCAATCATGACCTTACTGCCACAGGCCAGCATAGTTGCCCGGCTATCTGCCCCCCCCCTGCACCTAGAAGGTCATGCCCTGCTCCGTGCTCCTTCTAACCAGGCAAGTAGGTTCTCCAGATATATTTCAATACCGATTTTGGAGAGATGCACGCCATCCTGCAGGAAAAACCTTTTCCCCCTGATGCACCCATGCGCGATCGTCTGCAGTTTTGGGGATCGAAACAACTGATCAATACGGTTGTTGATTCTTTTTACTGAGTGGTTCAAAGCCCACACAGACTCACCCCCCCTCCATTGAAATCTGGGGACCATGTGTGACCAGGCCAGCACCGACTCTGGGCATCTCCTTGCCAGCCATCCTACCTCGTGATCAGTGCTTCCACCACACCCTTCCTCCCAAGATGAACCAGATCATTGCCCCCCAGATGCAAGATTACTGCTGCAGGGGGCACGTGAGTCCTGTCAAGTAAACTCACCAACATATCCCTTAGCTGCTCAAGACGTAAACCCCCCCGGCCATGGAAAGAAACATTGAAACCGGCCTGACGTGCCCGGTGTGCGTAGTTGCCTGAAAAGAAAAATTGTCTCAATCTGCTCACATATGAGTGACCAACTATCCATACTTCCACTTCCTTTCGCCCCCAGGCGGGTATCTGGGATGTGATAGGCTCCAGAGACCGATGAACCACTGCAAGCTTCCTCCCTGCGGGACAGGACATGGAAACTGCAAGCCAAACCAAAGATAAAATCCCCGTCAGTAACGCATAGAAGACCTTTTTACAGCATATAGAGACGCACATAGCGCTTGTAACAGTCTGAGGACCACCTACCAATCCTCTGGACCGCGCTGCCCGATAGGCCCCTGGCTGTGGCCTCAGTGGCAGCCCCTATCCAAAAAGAGTGGGTCCCAAACCTTAATGGGTCCAAACCGGCCGCCTTGAGGGCCGCACTCATGACTCTACTGAACTGAAATTTAGTGAGCGGGATTCCATCGCCGTGCATTAATAGTGGACCCTCTGCGCCCTGTGGCCTGTGTGCAAGGAATGTTTCCAGATTGGTAATGGGGCAGCAAACACTCCCCTGTGCTTTTTACAGTATAATTTGGTCCCCCCTACCGTCCTGATCGGTCTTAGACCTGGGGATGGATACAAATAGGGATCCTTCATGCACCATTACGTGGCTAAATTGCAGCCCCCGTGCCAGTCTTGTTTATTCCTCGCTACCAGTTCCCCTACCAGAGTAAAGTCTGCTTTAAAAAGAAGCACTTCCTCTGATGATTTACAAATCTGACCTAACGCACTAAGTAGCGCTGCCAAGGTGTCGATACCTATTGGGCGCCTAACGTCTGGTTGGGGACCTTGCAAGCGCTGCCACCCCCTTAGAGCTCTTTGTACTATGAATGTGTTGGTGGTATCGCTCTTGCCCTGCATTTTTGCAAAAAAGGAGACTGCTGCCATGTGGCGCCTTGCGCATGCCATGGAGTGCCCCCCCGTCCTTCATTGCCCTCAAAAAGGAAACCACCGCCGATGATTCATGCCATGCCCCTTCCCATTCTTCCTCCAGGAATTTGCAGTAGGCCCCAAAAGCCCCCTCATAGGCCCGCCTGGTCCAGGGTGCTAGGCTAGCTGCCACGAGATCCAATAGCTGGGGGTACCAAGCTGCCAAAGCTGGTCTGGGAAAGGCGTTGGGTTCTCTGCTGCTCCAGGATGGTGGGTCCTGAATACCTGCATCTTAAAGCAAGAGAGCGCATCAGCGGCATGATTCAACACACCTGGGACTCATTTTGCCTTAAACAGTACATTTAACATCATGCATAGAAGCATTATTTCCTTCAACAGCTGCAGTATCATTTTACACTTAGCCGATTGGTGGTTAATGCACTCCACCACAGACATGTTGTCAGACCAAGAAACCACAGATTGGTTCCTCAGCTGCTCTGGCCAAATGGATAATGCCACCAGGATGGGGAACAGTTCCAGAAACCCAATGTTACCTGTAAGCCCGGACTCCACCCACCACGCTGGCCAACGCTGCGCAGACCACGCCGGGCCTAGAATGGCACCAAAACACTCGCTACCTGCCGCATCGGTCATCTGGCCCATCTCCAGGCTGGATCTGGTTGGGCTGGGCCACACTACTTTGCCATTGAAATCACACAGGAATGCCATCCAAATACACATATCCTGCTGGACTTTGCCGGACAACCTGGTGTGGTGATGCTTTTCCTTGAGACCAGACATTGACTGTGCAATGGTGCGTGAGAATGGCCGCGCCATGGGAATAATTCTTAATGCAAAATTCAACTGTACCACCGTCTTTTGCAGCTGATGCAGTGTAACCTTCTCCTTCCTCAAACATTCCTGTAATGCTGAAGTGAAGGCTATGTTTTTTCCCCTGGGGAGTCGTGTCACACAGTTCACTGAATCCAATTCTATGCCTAGGAATTCGATCTCAGTGGCAGGCCCTACTGTCTTGCCTTGTGCCAAAGGGACACCAAAATCATGCATGAGAGTGCAAAACCTCTGCAATGCCCTGCCACACTCCTGAGAGCCTGGCGCTCCTAAGAAAAGGAAATCGTCCAGGTAGTGCAACACTGACTGGTGCCCCGTCACCTGCCTGAAAACCCACTCCAGAAATGTACTGAACTTCGCAAAGTAAGAGCAGGAAACAGAACACCCCATGGGCATGCATTTGTCCATACAATATCTCCCTTGGAACTGGAAACCTAGCAAGCAAAGGTCTAGTGGGTGCACTGGCAATAATCGGAAAGCTGATCCAATGTCAGATTTTGCTAGCAGTGAGCCCGGTCCCAGCCCCCTTAGCATTTCAATTGCTTGATCAAATGATGCATATCTGACCATGCATAAGTCCCCATCTAAAGCGTCATTCAATGATTGACCCCTGGGAGCCAATAAATTATTAATTAAACGGAACTCCCCCTGGTCCTTTTTGGGTACTACCCCTAAGGGCGAGCAAACAAATCCCTCCATCGGTATTTCATCAAATGGGCCCGCCACTCTCCCTAGCCTCAATTATTTTTCTATTTTTGCTGCTGCAATCCCATTGTTGGATTTCTCAGACAGTTGGTTCTGGCAATGTGAAACCCCCAAATAACAAGGTGCACAAATTCTAAAACCGTCCCTGAAACCTTCCAATAGGATCTGCGCTGAATTGGGGCAGCTGTACTTATTCAACCATGGGATTAGGGCACTGGTTATGATTGGAGAGTGGGCCTTGGTGAGGGCTATGCCCTCAATCCTGTTTTTTAACTCCCTTATCCTTTGATTTTTTTAAACATTTTTACTCTGAGTGCGAGGCGTGACCACAGAAGGAACATGCATGTTTAAATTTGCATGTGCCAGATGCTCTGGTGCATGTCTGCTTGTTAAAATCCCAACATGCCCCTTTCTTTCCCCCCCCATCCCGCGTTGAATGGGGGGCCTGACCGAAAGGACTGCCCCTGAGCGTTGTTGTGGGGCACAGTCTTCATGTGGCTCAGCCACAAAATAACGTCAATTTGGTCCCAAGTGAGGCCAGGGTCAGTTGCCTTTGCCCTTCTGAAATCCTTATCGTACTCCTTCCACCCCACACCAGTGTACTCATCGTGCACACAAGCTATCCTATTCTGGTAGCATGCCATCTGTGCGCCTAAACCCGGAAAACGTTCTGCCATTATTGCCATTTAATTAGAGAAACCCTTGAACCAATTGACCAGAGTCTCCTCAATATTATCCTTCTGGGTCCAACTAGAACATTCCCTTGGATGCACCCACTCCTTATTCTTTTTTCCCTCCTCCTTATCCACGTTGTCAACTAACAGGGCAAACATATTTACATATTCCCCTTTCCAAATCTTTTCTCTCACCTCCTGTGAGATATGTCTCCCCAACCGATCCCTGGAAGAGCGCAATTCGCCCAAACCTAGGCTTGGGAATGTCAGTGGCATACCTGTTTCTGCCGCCTCCGGCTTCTTAGCCTTTTCCTCATCCGATGGCAGATTTACTTTGGGAGGGTCTTCTCCGGTCGCATTAGCTACTACTCTGCTAGCCGCAGCGTTCCCCACTGGCACATTCTGCCCTCCCCCTGGCTTAGACCCCTCAAACTGCGCCACCAATTTCCTGGACTTCTCCAGCGCGCTATCCTCGTTCAACAATGCCCCAGCACCCGCTGCCGGGGTCCAAGTTCCTGCCTTAGCTAACCAAGGTAGCACCGCTGCCAAACTGGCCACCAAATCTGGATGCCCAGGCGCACTACCGGAAGGACCCTCGCCCACAGATGGTAGAACTGGGCACGGTGCAACAGGGTTGGTCCCAGGTGTCCCTGGTTGACTGCCCCCCTCGGTTCTAGGTGGAATGGCCGTTGTTACTGGCATGCTCCCTGCAGCTACTGGCACCTCAACTACTGGGGCTGATGGTCCCGCCCCCTCAGCCTCCACTGCCCTCGGGGGAGACGGGGTATGGCCCCAACTCGCTTGGCTCTAGACCTCTTGGGCACCGGAGGGATGCTGCCTTAGGGGCCACCCCCGCCCGTCTGGGCCTTTGCTCAGCCCCATCCTGCCCATCCACTCGGCTCCTCAGCTCCGCTAAAGATTGCCCCATATCCTCCACCTTTTGCATCATGGTTTCCATAAAATCGTCCATTCGTGAGCGCTTTTCGCTCCTCCTTGCCTTTGGCGCCATTAAACACCACTCGTGCCCCACAACCTCTAATACAAAACTTCAATTAGCTCTGTGCGCCCAGCAACAAACCCTGTTCCTTCAGCACACAACACTGCCCCCCCTTGTTCCCTGTGTAGCCCCTGTTCACCCCCCTGGCACACCACTATCCTCAGGAATCAGAAAAAGCCAATTCTAACAAGCACTGTCTGCCCCAAAACGTAAAAAGTAAATGCTATCCTCGCCCCATAAAATGGAAAAGACAGCTCTCAGAAATTACCACACTGCGCCAAATACCAAACAATCCCCAAATCAGATTAACCTATATTGTGGCGCCAAGACACTTCTCTTCCACCAGCTCACTAGCCCAAAACCCCTTCCCTTTTCCCTTCACCTTATCTTTTCAAAGTCGGACCTGCTGTGAACAGTGTGCCTTCAAAGACCCAGCTGGAGCCACCACTGCAACACCAATCGTGCGGGGCCGGCGAGTATACACTCAGCCAGCGTGGCTCCCAGCTTCAGAAGGGCTACACCTATGGGGGCAGGCCACAGACTCGCAGGATCCGCTCCGCAAAGTTGTTATCCCCGACCTGTAAGCCAAAACAGAAGGGGATGGGGATAGAAAAAAGATAGAAACGCTATAAAAAATGCTGAGGGGTCTCCGTCCTGGAGACCATGCAGATGACTTGCTGTCTGGCTGTGGAGCGGCGACGCGAAAGGCCGTCCCGCCGCTCCACAGCCCCCTTTTAACCCGTGCATAGCCGGGAAACCGGCTGAAACCGGCTTCCCGGCTTGCTTTTTCCGCGAGGACCCAGAAGCACTTGAGTGCTTCCGGGTCACCGGCCTTTGCGGGCCAATCAGGAGGCTAGGTGAGGCGGGAGGCCGCCCGCGTCACTCCGAGCGCGACGCCCGCCCCGCGCCCAAAAATGGGGACCGGCACAAGCGCCATACTCTGCGGCCTGCCCGAGTCCGTTGTCGCCTGCGTATTTGAGCTGGTGGTTTCCGGTGCTGGGCACCTGCACTTAATTGTCTACACCAGCGCTTGTGACAGGCTGCCACATGGCGGTGCTGTATGTCTAAATTAGAGATGAGCACAAAAACAGTTGTTTATTAATTAAATATAGATCGAAAATGACTATTTCCTGCTGCTTAAGGCATTATTATAGCTTTGGGGGGGTGGAATACTCTGAATTGTCACACTTGTAGGGGCAATGTGTGGTGCAAGCTGCAGTGGTTTCCTGACCAGGGCCCTGACACTTTTTTTTTTTTTTTTTTACAAATGAAGCAGTGACTCCATGTCATTTCTTTTGCGAGAGCGGAAGCGTCATGTTTGGAGAATGAGTGCTCCCCTAATACTAAAGGTCCTGTTGGCACTCACCTAGCTTAGGGGGGTGGCCTTGGCTGGGCTCTCAGCGTCACTGCCCTCATCCTGGTCTGCCTATGCGGATCACGCTCTCATGTACCCCTCTGTTCTTGACCCTGCCGGGACCTTGGATCGCGTATGGGTTGGTGCCGGAAGCGGGGGCTTTAAATTCCTAACTTGCCTTGTCTCAGCTGTTCTTAATTCATCTCCTCAGTTGTGAAATCACGCATTTTCCGCAAACCGCATGCACACGGGGCGGAGAAGTTCCCTCTGAAGTGCGTCACACATCAGGCACCGTGTCCTGCTCGTGGGCAGAGGGACTTTGATATCAGTGCGCACTGCTAATTAGCTGAACGGGGACGCGAGTTTTATTTAGATTTTTTTTTTCTTTCTGACTAAGACGACCAGGGTTCGTAGAGTGTGTGTTGCAAATCATCCAAATAAATCAAATTAATGAAAGTCTATTTCTGAAACTAACTTTCTACCAGATGTTTATCTGGTAGCAGTATGTAAGTAGCATGTATTTTAAAGGCACAATGCCACTCCTGCCGTCCAGATCCAAACTCCAGCGCGGCAAGTAGTTTAGCATTCATATATATTAAATGTTGTGTAATAAATACCACCCGATTCTTTGCGCAGGGTTGACTCACTCACCCAAGACTTGAGGCTATTCCCACACTCAGTGGTGTTCATGTTATTGATCTAGAAAGATGAAATTCAAAACAAGCCCTGCTAGGATTTCAGCTAAAGTAACCGCAAGGATGTATGCAACAGGTGCAATAATACACCAGGCTTCTTAGCAGCCACACGTGTATTTAGCTATTTGTAATTCAATCTCCCTTCCGTCGCTGGTGTTAACAACCATTAATTGTCTGTCTAGCTATACGAACTCAAGCTGAAAGATTCAGGTAAAGCCACATTCTGTCTCAGGAAGACATGTCTAGCAGCATGATTGGTTCTGCCAATCTAATTCTACATGGCAAAGAAATATCATGTAGGGACCTATGTACTTAAACATTTTGCACTTGCAAACACTATCATTTGTAAAATCACGGGATTTGCGGCCGGAAAACAATATTTTAGTATTAAGGAACCACCTTTGCGACTCGGAAAAGGCTCTCCAGTTCACATAAGGGGGGATATTCTCAAGAACGTGTGATAATTATCGCAAAATTAGCTTAACGCAACTTTGCACATCGCAGTCCATCGCGGGAAAATAACACTGTGTTAACGTTGTATTCTCAACCCGGCGGCACCATGCGATAGTCTCACGATAACGTGCCAAATGACCGCGTTAAAATTAACACGACGCCGAAAAAATGCGAAACACAAACGCGAAAAAAGTTGCGATGTGGCCACCCGCGATAAAAAAATCAGCGATAACCAGCGACAGGCCTGCAATTCCCACGCGTCATGCGGGAAAATGCACTATAAAAACACCGAAAAACACAAACAAAATAATTAAAACTGCTTAGCACCATGGAGGAAGCCGGAGCAAGTACAGAGGATGACCAGAACCCCACAAGCCCCCCGGAGGACCAGCCTGGGACCTCGGGCCACGGAAGGGCAAGGAGAAGAAGACGAGAAAGACGAGGTTCAGTCCGCAGGAAAACAGGATCATCATCACGGAGGGGATAGAACACCACCAACAACTGTTCGTCACCTCCAACGTGTCATTGGCAAACAAAAATGCAATATGGCAGTCCATCCTGGACAAGGTGAATGCAGTTGGAGTGAGGAGGAGGACAATTGGAGAGGTCAAGAGGCGCTGGAATGATGCGAAGCGCAAAACCAAGAAGAAACTCGCTGACAACCATCAGGCAGCAATGCAGACTGGAGGTGGCAGCCCAGCGGAACACCAGGAGCTGGACGAGATGGAGGAAATGGTGGCCACAGTCATCAGTGGGGAGACGGTGGCAGGAGTTGGGGGCCCGGCTCTGCTCGACATGAGCTGACACAACAGCACCAGGGTGAGTACCGAACAGGGACTGGGGGGACGGGGTGAGATGGGCACAATGGCACACATGCACAATTAAGTAGAACACACTGCACACCCACAATGACTCTGGATCATGTCCCTGATCCCTTTGGCACACTGCAGCACACATACAAACAGCAAGTAGGCTCCCGTCCACTATGGGCACAAAGGGGTCCCTCCCCACACAGCACCAATCTCACAACCAACCCATGCACACGTGTCAAAACCAGCAAAGCTGCATGTCTGTGAGCCACACTGACAATGCAAGTGACACTGCATGACGAACAGCATGGCTGCAGTACAATTATCATGACATGGTGCACGCCACGACACTGAGGTGGCTGAGTGTGGAATACATCCGTAAAAGGAGCAGGTCACACTCTGACACATCCACGTGCACAAACAACCCCTGACGCTAACAACACAACTGCGGATAAACCATGCCCAAGAGTCCAAAATCCGAACTAGACCCAAAATTAGCCAAGTCTGCAACATCCCAACACTGTAGAAGCACAGAAGTCAAAGGCACACCGCCTCAGAGGGATAAGGGGCAGCAAAATCACAGCTGCAGGGGCGACTCTCCCACAATGCAGCACACACACATAGCAATAACAGCACATCATCATTGACGACAATGTGGAACAAAGTGCAACACTCCCACTACAGAACAGAGGACACAACTGGTACCGCTTGTGCGTAGATGTGAGATGATGATGTGAGATGATGATGTACGTGTATAACCTCACATCCGTGATGTAGTTCAAATGTCCACTGTCCCGCATCAAATAGCCAGCTCCTCCCAAACAGTCACAATGTACATTGCCATGCAGTCTGTATGTAAACTTGAACAATGCGTCAACATACATGTCAACACAATGTCAAAATGCATCTCCCCTTCACATTGCAGAGGGACAATCAACACCTCCTTCAGAGCAGACCAGACAACTCATCAGTGATGATGAAGAAGACCTCCACACCTTCGACACCGACGCCCTACAACAGCTCATGGACAGCTACGGAAACCCACCTCCAGGAGCAGGGCAGCCCAGCTGCATCGAGGAGACCCCACCCCCTGCACAGACCATGCAGCAGGAAGCCCCTGAACCAGTTTGAACTGTGGTATGCACAGGGACACCAAGTGTGCCCCCAGTGCAGGACTTCAAAGCACCAGAGAGTGCTCCCGCCCAGCCCCAATACACATTATCCTGTCTGGGGAGGTGGTTACACCTCCCTTGGACAGGAAACCTATTGTCCAGGCCTCCCCTGCCGGAGTTTCAGTCAGCAGCAGGAGGCCAGACCCGTGTCTGTGGCAGCGGCATCCATTTTGTGATGCCAGGGCTTGGAAAGAAGTTACCGGGCAGGCCGGTGTGTACATGTCTCTCCCTCTAGAAGGGTGGAATGCTACCCCCGCCGCCAGAACTGGCGGGGGGGTAGTATTCCAAGATGTTTGACACCAAACACGACATGTTTCCGTGCAGCCATCCCAAAGTTAGCATTTAACGCGAGGTTATAATGCGCTTAAGAGTATATGGTCAGGCTACACTACAAACAGCATCAGAGAAGGGTCTCCGAACGCTGCAGAGGGGCTCTGCTCATGCAGGGGCACTCTCTCACATAGGAACCAAGCACTCTGTGAGAGCAGGTCAGGGAGTGGGTCACTCTCTTCCTCCTGTCCCTCATCAGTAGCCATGAGCAAGCCCATGTCTGCCCTGTCCACATATGGTTTTAATCTGTTGACATGGAGAACCCTGTGGGGACTCCTGGGTGTTCCTAGGTCTACTAAGTAGGTAACCTCACCCTTCTGTTCAACAATGGTATGGGGTCCACTCCATTTGTCTTGGAGAGCTGCTGGGGCCACTGGCTCCAACACCCACACCTTCTGTCCTGGCTGGTAAACAGTCAGTACAGCCTTTTGGTCATGCCAGGCTTTTTGAAGTTCCTGGCTAGCCTCAAGGTTTTTAGTTGCCTTTTTCATGTACTCAGCCATCCTGGAGCGGAGACCAAGTACATAGTCCACTATGTCTTGCTTTGGGGGCTTGAGAGGTAACTCCCATCCTTCCTTCACCAAGCACAATGGACCCCTGACAGGGTGACCAAACAAAAGTTCAAAAGGGCTGTAGCCAACCCCCTTTTGAGGCACCTCCCTGTATGCAAATAAAAGGCAGGGCAAGAGTATGTCCCATCTTCGCCTAAGCTTCTCTGGGAGCCCTTTAATCATGCCCTTCAGGGTTTTGTTGAATCTCTCAACTAAACCATTGCATTGTGGGTGATAGGGTGTGGTGAACTTGTAAGTCACTCCACACTCCTTCCACATTGCTTTCAAGTATCCAGACATAAAGTTAGCACCCCTGTCGATACAACCTCCTTAGGGAAGCCCACTCTGGAGAAAATCCCCAGGAGGGCTCTTGCCACCACAGGTGCTGTAGTGGTCCTAAGGGGAATAGCCTCTGGGTACCTGGTGGCATGATCCACGACCACCAGGATAAACCAGTGCCCAGATGCTGTTTGGGGATCCATGGGACCAACAATGTCAATCCCCACCCTTTCAAAGGGAACCCCCACCACAGGTAGTGGTATCAGGGGGCCTTTGTAGTGCCACCTGCCTTGCCACTGGCCTGGCAGGTTACACAGGAGCGACAAAACTCCTTGGTGTCTTCAGACATGTGGGGCCAGTGAAAGTGAGGGACAATTCTGTCCCAAGTCTTGTTCTGGCCCAGGTGACCTGCTAAGGGAATGTCATGGGCTAGGGTCAATAGGAAGCCCCTGAACTTCAGAGGTATAACCAACCTCCTGGTGGCACCAGGCTTGGGGTCTCTACACTCTGAGTACAAGAGTCCATCATCCCAATACACTGTATGGGGACCACTAGCTTTCCCAGCAGCCTCAGCAGCAGCTTGCTGTCTGAGGGGTTCAAGAGAGGGCAGCTCTGCTGCTCCTGGCTCAGATCTGCCCTGGAAGGGCCCCTGTCCCCAAGAACTCAACCTGGTCAGGTTCAAGCTCCTCTGGGACAGTTCCTTCCTCAGGACTGAGATCATCCCCCTCAAGAGACTGATCTTCCTTCTGAGCCAAGGGGAAGGCACTGCCTTTACCCTACTACTCCTCTTCTTGGAGGGCACTTGGTCCATTATTCCAGAATTCAAGGCCTGTTCAGTGTTAGACATTTTGGCTTGTGAGCTGGTCACAGCAAACACATCTGCAGGGATGCCCAGCATTTCTGCATGGGTCCTGAGCTCCACTTCTGCCCAAGCTGAAGTTTCTAGATCATTGCCAAGCAAGCATTCAACTGGTAGGTCTGCACTTACCACAACCTTCTTAAGGCCAGTTACCCCTCCCCAGGAGAAGTTAACAACTGCCAGAGTATGGTCTGTTCTGACATTGCTAGCATTGGTCACTTGGTACATTTCACCAAGTATAATCTGCCCAGGATCCACAAGGTCTTGTGTCACCATGGTGACACTTGCCCCTGTGTCCCTAAATGCCAAAGCCTCTTTTCCATTGATTAAGGGCTGTTGCCTGTACTTGCCCAGATTACTGGGACTCACAGAGGAGGTCACATCCATGCCTCCATCACAGACTAGGACAGCCTGAGTGAGTTCTCTGACTAGGTCAGAGCTCATCTCCTTACCCAGGGTCAACCCTACTAAACCCTTGGCTTGTGTAGTCCCACCACCAACTGTAACTGCACTAGGGGGAGCAGGTGCCTTAGGGGCATTGGTGGGGGCTGGAGTAGAGTCTTTGGACTTGGTGCAATCACTGGTCCAGTGGGTCTTTTGCTTACAGACCTTGCACCATGGTTTCTTTTGGCCTTTCCCTTTGTTAGACTGTGAATCCCCACCTGAAGAAGATTTTGGGGGCCTTGTGAAGACTTCTGGTCTTTACCCTTCTCCCCACCCTTATCAGAGTTTTTAGAATCTTGCTTCTTAGGGTCACCACCTTGGTTCTGTACCTTCTGCCTCACCCTGGTTCTGACCCATTTGTCTGCCTTCTTTCCCAATTCTTGGGGAGAGGTCAGATCAGAGTCCACCAGGTACTGATGCAACAGCTGATTTTGACAGTTATTAAGAATCTGCTCCCTCATGATAAGATTGTACAATCCTGTGAAGTCACATACCTTACTGCCCATCAACCAACCTTCTAGAGCCTTAGCAGAACAATCCACATAGTCTACCCAGTCTTGAGTCTGTGCTTTTTGGGTATCTCTGAACTTCAACCTGTATTGTTCAGTTGTTAGGCCAAACCCATCAATCAGAGCACTCTTCAAGACTTTGTAATTGTCAGCATCCTCTTCTCTTACAGTGAGGAGCTTGTCTCTACCTTTGTCTACAAAGGAGAGCCACAAGATTGCTGCCCACTGCTCCTGAGGGACCCTCTGTACTTTACAGGCCCTCTCCAGTGCAGTTATCCATTTGTAGATGTCATACCCACTCTGGTAGGGAGGGACAATCTTGCTCAGGTTTCTATGGTCATAAGACCTTTCCCTATCTCTGGGGAAATTGCTGCCACCATGGGACTCTAGTCCCAACTTTTTTCTCTCTCTATAGAGATCTAGGGACTCCCTGTCTATAGCCAATTGCTGTTTTCTGAGTTCAAGCTGGGCTTGCTCATACTGAATCAGTCTCTTCCTCCTCTCATGAGAGGATTCCCTTCCATGAGAGGAGACAGAGGTCCCTACTGAGGTGTCAGAGTGGTTAAACTCCTGAGAAGGAGATCTAGTCCTTCTGGGCACACTCACAACTCTTCCTGGGGGGCAAAGGGAGGTCATTCTGATCCTCCTCCTCCTCCACAGGAGGAATTGGGTTTTCCAGGTCAAGGTCATTTTCACCTTCCTGGCCAGTTTCAGAGGGGGGCCCTGGATTTCTTCACCCCTGACCCCTTCCTCATTTTCTGCCCCACCCTCTCTGCCTACCCCTTCAGACCCTAGGGGCCTGCTGAGATCATCAGCTAGTAGCACTTCTCTGAGGTGTTGGGTGCTGGCACTTTTACCTGCCTTCAGCTTCCTAGTATTGCACAATGCTCTCAATTCCAAGAATGGGTGATTATTATACTTGGAGGGAAGAAGCCCACTGGCTTCTGGCAAGGACTCACTGGGTCCTGGCTTTGAAGACATTACTAGTGAGGTGTGGTGTATGCACTACCTACTCTAGTGTGGCCTACTAAACTCTCTTGAGTTGTAGAAAGGGTGTGCTATCCCTTAACACACAACTCTAAGTTCAGTAGAACTTACTGAATACTAAGCTTGTTTTTATATGTACCTAAGGTACCCTTAGTGGTTTTCAGTTGATCAACTCAATTGAGATTATCTGGTAAAACAATAGCAAGCCGGAATCCCACACGCTGCACACCAATGTGAGAAGTTGGCCTGGTATATGCTGTCCACTAATTATAGTGGGCACCTTGTACCAGTCCAAACAACCCCTTATTGGAGATAGGTTAAAGACAACCATTATTGAAAGCTATCCTAGTGGTAGCTATGGAGAGCAGCCTTCAGGCTAAGTCTTGAAGGAATGTAAAGCAGCTTGTTTTACCAGTCTATAATCTCTTGAGTGACCAAATGAAAGAGGACCACACCAGGTATATATTCAAAATATATATATTTATTGCTAAACACACCCCTCTAGTCTCTTTAGGAGGCTAGAGTTCGAAATACATAAGTTATAAGTTAGTTATCAACAGTAATAGCACAAATACACGTTTGAGCCCTAGGGGCGTACCAAACCATATACCAATAAAGTGGTATAAGAACCACGACTGAGCTAGACACAAGGCCTAGAGCCTGTAGAAGTGCTTGGACCACAAGGAACCACCCAAGGTAGTGACACAGGGGACCCACGGGGGACGCGTGCAGTGTGAGAACACAGCCGCGAATCGCCGTTGACTTCTATGGGGAAAGTCGCGGTTGGAATTTTAAAGAAAAGGGACACTTAGAGGAGGACTTGGAGCAAACCCCTTTAGAACTGGGTTGTTCTAGAGTCTATACCCACGGGAGCACCGGAGTACTCGAGTTACCTCACCCAGGGAAGCCGGGTGCATAGGTGTCTTTCGGGGTCGGGTTTCGTCGTCGTTTTCAATGGCGATCTGCTGCAAAGGGCTGCTGGCGGCCAAGTCGAAAGTGTTCGGGTGGATCCAAAGGTGGATCGAAGATCTGAAGAACCTGAAAGCAGAGGGGACAGAGTCTGGGTCACTAGCCAGTGACCAGGAAGGCGATGAGCGGATGCTCACCGGTAGTAAAGGCTTAATATCCAAATAATACTCAGAGGGTTTATTGTGCTCTCTTTGTTTTATTTTCAAGAGACAAAAAATAAAGGTATACGGTGCGAAGAAAAAAAAAAAAAGAGTCCCAAGCTTGTGATTAACAACATCTTCTTTCTTTACAGGGCCTTCAGAGTTCCTGTCCGCCGGTACCCTCAACAGAAGAAGAGACACAGGTAAGAACCTTTTCTTTTATAGTTTTAATTATTTATGTAATGGGTTAGCAGGGTTTTCTCTTTTTATTCTCTCTGAGAGGAAGGTGATTATTAACAGGAAGTGGGGGAAAAGACGAAGGGAAGAAAGTGGAAAGTACTTTTCCTTACTCCTTTTGAAGAACCTGAACACCCCAAAGGAGAAATGGAAATTCCCCAAAAGAAAAAAAAGAGAAAGAAAATTGTAAGAAGGGAAAGGAACCTTTAGAAACTAGTATCCAATTATACCTTTTCCAGCTTCTAAATACTAATTCCCCAGTTCATCAGACTTGTTTACTTAAGTTTATTTTTTTTTTTGCCTATCTTCTTGACCCCCAGCCCTCCCTCCTTCCCACTAGTTGGTTCCCTTTGGCTCTGAATTAAGAGCCGCGCACACACCTGGTGAAGCCACATCCCTCCTGGGACATGGCGTGGATCCGGAGGCACCTGGCAGACAGGAGACTCCGCTTCTCCTTCTGGTATTCCAACAGTATCTTCGTGCACTGCCGGTTCGTTAAGCACCTTCCCCGGGTCCTCAGATTCCTCGGGAACCCACTTGCCGGTTGCTTCTTACTCCGGTTCTCCCACAGCCGCTCCTTCGTCCTCCCTCCTCTTTCCTCTCGCGTTCTAAAAAAACGCTGTGCTCTCTCTTCCGGCTTTACGGCGTCGCGTGGAGGTCCTTGGCCCCTCCTTTCAGCCTGACTTCCGGGGTGGGCGAGAAACACAGTCCCCGGACCGCCAGGATCGTCAGCTTCGTGACAGATATTTAATTTCATGAAGAAGGGGTAAAGCCAAAGTTGAATCTTGTAAGTGCGATTGTTAATGCTGAAGTGTCAAATGACAGAGACAAACTACGATCATTTATGGGCTTAGTGGAATATTATTCGAAGTTTCTTCATGATTTTGCACAAGCGACAGAGGCCTTGAGAGAATTATTCAGGAAAGGGAAAAGGTTTGTTTGGGTGGAGGCTCAATAATGGGCATTCCTTGAGCTAAAGAATAATATTACCAATGCTGAGGTTTTGGTCCCATCTCAAATGGGGTTAAAAACTATACTAAAGGGGATGCCAGCGCTCTAAGGGATCAGAGTGGTATCGTCCCAAATGCATGGAAATTCAGAAAGGATGATAGCATTTGCGTCTTGCTTGTTGATTGGGGCAGAGAGAAATGATTCAGTCATTGAGCGAGAGGCATTGGCTGCGGCCTGGGCTGCAAACTATTTCTGAACATTTATTTGGGGGAATACGGTGTTGGTAAGAACAGATCACAAGGCACTACTCAAGATACATCAGACAAATATGTGCGTATGTGTGGGTGAGAGTGTGTGTGTGTGAGAGAGAGAGACAGAGCGTGTATGTGTGAGCATGTGTGACTGAAAGTGAGTGAGTAAGAGTGAGTGACAGAGTGTAACTGAATCAGTATGTGAGAATAAGTAGGACTGAGTAAGAATGAGAGAGTGTAAGAGTGATTACAAGTGAGTGTGAGTGAGTGAGAATGAATGAGTTGAAGGGGCTGAGGGGGCTGAGGGAGTGAGTATGTAGGAACCATAAAAAACCCAAAAAAGTGTTTTAAAAAAAGAAACGCTCCCCTAAACCTGAAAAGTCTGAAATTAAAGCTAAAAATATTGGTTTATTATAAACCAAAAGAGATTTCCTAAAAAAAAAAAAGGTAAGTCCCAATGCTTACAGGACACGTTCGTAGACAAAAACCTGCAAAGTAAATCAGAAAATGTAGATTTTCCACAGCCTGGTGGGCAGAAAATCTGGATTTTATTAAAGACATGGAGGCTAATATTATGCAATATATTGTTATTGCCACTACTCCACAGCAGCTCCTTTAAAGAATATAGAACTTAGAATTTACAACAAACAAAATCCCAGAACTACTGAAACACAGCCTTTATTTTGTCACTGCGACAACATCTACAACCAAAACAGTCTTAACATTCTAAGAAATCAAACTTCTTCATCCTCATGAAAATCCTCATGATGCAATCCTTGAAAACGATCCTTCATGCTCTCGTGGTACGAAGTCCCTGGTAGTTTCAAACTTGACTACGAAATTAAGAAAAGAACACCATTAACCAGAAATGGGTAAACGGGAGGGATAATATTAGCCTCCATGTCTTTAATAAAATCCAGATTTTCTGCCCACCAGGCTGTGGAAAATCTACATTTTATGGCAAGACCCGGAGGCTAACATTATGGAAGTTTAAAGCATTTACAACAAACAACTTGCCACATTTTCTACAGGTTTAAAATAACATTTTCGAAAAGTTACATCATTAGACCTGTTCGCACAATGAAGAATATCCTGCAAAGATCCTCCCATCATGTATGCCTTAGAAGGAGCCACTCCTCTCACAGAATGGGCTCCAAACATACTCACATCCACTCCGGCTCTACTCATCACCTCTCGCACCCATCTAGCAAGCGTAGGTGAAGATACCCCTTTATAAGGTTTATTAAAGGAAATGAGCAACTGACTCACAACAATAGGCCTTACCTCCGCAGATCTCCTCTCATACACCTTCACACATCTCACTACACACAATTTTTCTTTCTCTTCAAAATACGGATAAAATATTGAAAAAGAATTACTCTTCGTTCTTTTTGATAAATAAAAACATACACCTTCTGGTGAAAAAGCTCTGCGGGTGATGTCCAAAGCTTTATAATCTGACACCCTTCTGAACGAAATTAAACATGATAAGACGGTCAGTTTTAAAGACAAATCCCTCAAGGACAAAAATATATTTTCTTCCCAAGGCAACAAAAACTGCAACACCATTGAAACATTCCAAACCGAATTATACCTAGATACAGGTGGTTTTGCAATTCTAATGCTACGCATAAGCCTGCGCACGAACACATCCTGACCCCCAGTTAATCCATTGACCAGATCATGAACTGCAGCGATAGCAGATCTATGTACATTCACTGTTCTGTATGCCAAACCTTCAGCAAATCTTTCTGACACATTGTTCACCACTTCCACTGTGGCCACTAAAATGGGATCAAAGTCCCAAGCCAATCTATACATCTTCCTTGTTCCTGGAGCCCAGGATTCCTTAATAAGGTCCTTAGCTGCTCGTGAAAGCCCTGGTACCTCCCATATTCTCCTGAAATTCTCCATGCCACCAACCTAATCCGATCTGTAATCACTAAATTGTGCACTTCTCCTGTCGGTCCTCTCAACAGCATCGGAATCCACGGTAGCAGCATTAGAAAGTCCACTGACATCTCTAACAGAACTGGATACCACACTTGCGCCCTCCAAAGCAGAGCTATCACAACAGTAGTCTCCTTCCATCTGTGTACCATCATGGTCACCCGAGCTATCGTAGAAAACGGAGGGAACGCATAAGGCCTGAGACCTGTCCAATTCTGTTGAAATGTGTTTATTCCAGCAGAATCCATTCCAGATCCGGTCTCCAACTGAAAAACCTGTGTTTCTGTGCATTCAGTATGTTGGCGAACAGATCTACAGCAAACGGTCCCCAAATCGATTCTATCTGCAAAAATACCGTCCTGTTCAACATCCAGTCGCTCAAATCGTTGAAATTCCTCGAAAACCAATCCGCCTCTAGATTGGTCAACCCTGGAATATGTTCTGCCTGCACTCTCAGGTTCCTCTTCAGACAGTACTCCCAAAACACCTTTGCTAAATCCGCCAAATCCTTTGATTTCGGACACCCAACTTGTTCACATACTGAACTGCTGAGACATTGTCCATACGCAACAGCACCGAACACCTTACCTCTCTCTGCGTGAAACATTTTATTGCAAATGAACCCGCTAACAATTCCAGGCAATTTATATGCAACCTCTTCTCGTCTGTCCAACAACCTCCTGTTGAAATTGCACTACACCGTGCACCCCAGCCATCTAAACTTGCATCCAATTCTATTACTAACTCTGGGTTCTCTCCAAAAATCGATTTCCCATTCCAAGCCTCCATGTTTAACATCCACCATTCCAACTCCTCCCTCGCCTCTTCCGTGAGAGTCAAATCCTGAGAATACCTCAAACCATTTCTTAGATGCATAGCCTTCAATCTCTGCAAAGCCTGATAATTCAAAGGACCTGGAAAAATAGCCTGGATCGTGGATGATAGAAGACCAACCACATGAGCAAGCATCCTCAAAGAAATTCTCCCCAAAGACAGAACCCTTTTCAATTCCTTCCTTATCCTCTTCAATTTCTCCTTTGGAAGTTTTGAAACCCCCTCTACCGTAATCACCAAAAAACCCAAAAAATTGAGTCTCCTGACTTGGCACCATACAAGATTTTTCTCTGTTTACAACAAAACCCAAACTCTCTAGTAACCTGTCTGTCATCCCTGTGTACTCCAACACACGTAACCTACTTTGATCCATGATCAATATGTCGTCTAGGTAAATAATCAGTCTCACTCTCCTTTCTCTCAAGAAAGACGCCACTGGTCGTAAAGTTTTCGTAAAGCACCATGGGGCCGACACACAAATTTCCATAATTTTCCGCCCCATTTGAACATGAGATACTTATGATGGTGTTTCCAAACCAGAATAGTTAGATATGCGTCCTTTAAATCCAGTCGAGTCAACCAATCCCCTGTCTGTAAAGTGTCCCATAACATATGCTTGCCTTCCATCTTGAAATTATGGTATACTACCCAATCATTGAGACTTCTCAAATTTATAACCGGTCTCATCCCTCTGTCCTTCTCTACTAAGAAAATATTGCTTATAAATCCTCCTCTTTCCTGAATGCATTCCACTATAGCTCCCTTCTCTTTCAAATCTTGAACTTCTTTGTCCACTAACTTGGCCTGATCCAAACTGAACTGTACTCCCCCTGGCACCCAATTTTGAATCGGATCTCCTATGAAATCGATGTGGTAACCCTGTACCGATTTCAAAACCCATGGGTCCCTTGTTACTTGAAACCATTTGTGATAAAATTGGGCAAGTCTGCCACCCAACTTTACAGGGATAGAAATAAGGCCTGACCTTACCTGCTCCTCTGAACCTTCGATCACTCTACCTCCACGTCCCCTAGAACGCTGTCTTTGAGGGTAGAAGCTTCCAGCTTTCTAGGCAGTTTGTCCTTCTAAGGGGCCATATCCCTGGGAAAAAGAGCATCTCATAATTCCCTGACCTCTGCTGGGAAATTGACCCCTTGATCTCCTAACCCAACCAAAAACACGGTCACTGAAGACCCTCTTAATATCACATTGAGATTTTTGGATGGAAGAGTATGCACCCACAAACTTCGACATTGATTTAATAAAATCATCTCCGAAGAGAAGAACTTTGGCCGCAGGACCACCATCATTATTTGCCAAATCAACCAACTTAGGGTCAATTTTCAAAAAGATACTTTTCCTGCTCTCTAGTGACAAAGCAGTATTAGCATTTCCTAAAAAACAAACAGCCCTTTGCACCCATTGACGTAGTTCCTCTGTATCCACGTTCTCCTTATTCATATGTGCCTCTTCAATCAAATCGAATATTTTCGCTAGAGGGCCAGAGACAACCAAAAGCCGATCTTGGCATATACAAAGTCCCTTATCTAACCCCTTTCTGGGATCCCTACCGCCTTTTCCAGTGAATGCCAGAATCTTTGGGTCCAGCTCTGGAGTTACCATAACTTTGTCCACCAAAGAAGGCCTTGGGCATTCTGACCTTAATCTGACCCTAACCTCTTTTGGTATCTGCTTTCGCATCCAAGAATGCATATATTCAGCAACATGATCAAGTGGTGTCCACTCCGGGGACGGAGGATGTCTGACCAAGTATGAATCAAACATATCCTCACCAGAATGATCCTTAATCAATTCCAGCTCTGATTCCCTCATATTATCTTTCTTATCTTTTACTCCAATCATTTCCTTGTCAGACTCATCCGTACCAAAGTCTGAAAAACAACTTATCTCCACTTCGACACTACCCGAAGACTCATCACAGTAAACGGCAGAATGTTTCCTATGCTTCCCAGCATCTTTCGATCTACTCTCCTTCCTAGGACCGTTTGACTGTCCCCCCATGTGTGTCCTCCACACCACCATGCCTCAAGCTCACACTGGCACCCTGGTCTGCCAACGCAGATTTTCGCCTCTTCGCATGAGTAAAATCATCTGAAAGATGCTTTCTCTTTTTTGCTACTTTATCTCTCTTTTTAGCCTGGGATGTTTCCCCCTCTGACCAAAACCTCTCTTCCTCTGAAGCTGACTTTGCACTTGCTAATAAAGACTCCAACTTTATCTCCATACGTGAGTTTAGATCTTCAGATATTTTTTTCTACAGCTTTCTTTAATTTTTCCTCAAACTGAAGCTCATTTAACTGGGATCTATCTTCACTCATATTTTCCTCCTCGACCAATTATCTCAATTCACACAAGAAAATATCTCAAACCAAACTACACCTGTCCCAGCTAGACTCCACAAAACCCTGACCAAAGAGACCGTACTGTCAAACTGACTGAACACCCTCTTTCAAATTCAACTGTCATAGCTACTGTTCGTTCGTAAAACTCATCACACTGTCTATTGAATCTAGTCCAGCTCAATCCTATAAAATGGCCGCCTATTTCCTACTCTACACAAGTCCCTTTTCTATTTCCATGCTTGACACTCTGAGCACCTCCTCTGCAACTCATTTACTCCTAAACCCATCCTTGGCCCCACAGGCAGAAATCCTCCCGAAACCAACCTAATGAACAAAATCCCCAGCCTGAAATTTGCTAAGATTAGCTGCGCGATGGAAGCCTTCACACATTTAAAAACAAATGAGAAGCAGCGCGCGGATCGGCCGCGCTCCACTCACATTCGTCATCAAGGAGACGTGTGCTTTCATGACGCGCGTCTCCCCATCAGCTGCCGCCTCGAGATTCCGGCGCGCGAGGCGCTCGCAATTAACTATTATAACTGCCCAGTCGGTAAGAGAAAGTAACCCTCAAATTTACTAGAAAATCTTTATTTTTAAATGTGCATAGTCGCATATAAGATATTCTACACAATTCATTTATTTTACAGCAAGAAAAACACAAATAAATAATGAATACGTCCTGCCTGAACTTAAATACAACCTTTCAACATATAAATAAAGGGGATTAATTCCCTCAAAAGAAGAACAATATATATTATTAAGTAAACACACATCCCAAACTGTCTAAATAGTCCATATTCATATTTCATTCACACAGTACTTATCTGTTGGAGCAGCAGCCAAAAAGAAGGCTGTGTTTCAGGAGTTCTGGAATTTTGTTTGTTGTGAATTCTAAGTTCTATATTCTTTTAAAGGAGCTGCTGTGGAGTAGTGGCAATAAAGATATGTTGCATAATGTTAGTCTCCGGGTCTTGCCATAAAATCTACCCGCAAAAAACATTATATTTCCAAGAATACATTTACATCTCACTTAATCATCATAAAATAAGTAACATAACAACAACACATTACTAAAACAGTGTACAGAAACACCAAACTACACACTAGTGAAAAACACTATTATTAATACAACTAAGCGTACAAAAAAAGCACAAACAACCATATAACTAACCTCTATTCCTCCCGCTACATCCCCCCATCCACAAAACCGCAAAAAAAAACCTTTGAAAAGGGCTTACCTGTTCCGATAAACAGAATTACCTTACCGCGACCGGGATCCCAGAAAATAGGCTAAAAATTACACTGCTAAATGAAACTAGAAAAAAGACTATCACCTCATATAAATGAATGGGAAATAATTTTAAAATGTTGGATGAAAGTATTAAAAAATGAAAAAAATGTATTAAACATGTAAAACATGGGGGGAGTGGCTAGCAAGCTGTCGATGGTGGATGTGTGAGCCTCTTGCTTCGAGCCGGTCCACCAGATATCCTGAGCCATCCATTGCCTAGGGTCGAGGCGAGCCGCACCATCAACATAGTATTCGCGGCAGTCACTTTGGAGCCACGTTTCACACCGCAGTCAGCCATCCCTGACCGCAACATGCTGCAAATCCCGACCCCCAAGATGGCAACCGCGGGCCTGGGGAAACTTACTCCTGCGAGCTGGCTGGCCCGTGCTAAGAGGGCGGCACAGCCCCCCTGTATGCCGGTAAAGGAGACACTCGTGTCGGCCCCTGTGGGGCACCAGGTGGCAGCGGTGCCGCACCGGAGAGAGGTATGTGACACAGTGCCTGCTGAGCTTTGCCGCCTGAAGAACAGCTATCCTCAGGGCCTACACCGGGGTCCGGTGACTGAGACCACGATTGGGGAATGACTGAGAGCTCGCTGGCTGCTTTCCCCCTGATGTTAGTGGCGATTGGGAGACCTGGCTGGGGGCCACCTGGGTGCCGGGCGTGCACATTTTTGAGCAGCGCTGTCTGTCCAGATTGCAGCACACTAACAGCCCCAATCTCTGAGATGGTGACTGGGGCCTGGTGAGGTTGAACCCTCCGGACAAGCTGACCTGGCCTGAATGGGTGGTGTGCCTCTGTAAATATTGGGAAGCGTTTCTCAGCCTCTAGCGGTGCCCCATTTTGAAAATGGATGGCACTGTGCTGTGCCGATGAGTGGTGGATGTCGTGCCAGCTACTGGCCGCTGCGTGTGGGAAGTCGGAACACCACGGGGCCTGTATCGGGGCCAGGAGCCAAGTGCTGCTGCCAATCCATGACTGGAGACTGACTGGCCAGTCCTCCCGTGATTGGAGATGACTGGGAGGCTTGGCCCGGGGCAGTCTGCATTTAGTTGGGAGAGCGCTGCTCCCGGAATTAATCTACACGGGACACTGTGAAAGGTTGGGCTCACTTATCTGCCTTGTGAGACCACACAACTCACGGTGTGGGCACCATAGCTTGAGAGTCCCCCTTGACCGGGTGTATTGGGGGGCCCACGAGTGAAGCCAAGTGAACTGTGTCACCTGTACTATTTCGACCATGGGGTCTGTGAGACGCCAGCAGCCCATCTGCCACCCCCTTCCCTTTGCCCTCCTCCCCAGTCTCAGCCCTGAAGTGTGGAATGATCACTGGGGGTCCACATGGACATTGTGGGCAGAACTCTGAAACTATTGGGGCATAGGCCTCCCCGTGTGGGTGCCCCACTTTTGCTTGCACTCCTGAGGACAGCCTTCCCTGCCCTGAGTAACGAGCAGTGGGTGGTGGCTAACTCATCTAGTGATCTTCCCCGCTGGGTGCTTCGACAGGCAGTGCACTCTGGCCCCTGACACTTTCTAGGAAGCCACCATCGCCCTATTTTCTCACAGCAGTGCCGGATAGCGCGCTGCAGATATTGGACCTTATCCCTCACTGAACTCACGAAGTAGATCTCTCTCGCCTGGAGCGGCATGTGGTTGCAGAGGCCCTGGGGATATGAGCTTGTTCTTTTCCTAGGGCAGTGTATTTTTTCCCACATACCAGAGTTCGACCCGGGCACACCTGGAGCTGGTAGCCCTGAGCCCTACGGGGGCTTGTACAAACGGTTCCTATAGGTAAACCAAGGGCCAAACCTAGCCTTAGATAGACTAAAGAGGACCTGGGGGGGGCGATGACGGCACATGAAATTCGGTTTGCTATCAAGGAAATGGCTACTGGTAAAACCCACGGCCCTGAAGCCCTTCCCGCAGAGTTTTACTCCGCATTTGAAGGGACCCTGGCCCCGAAACTGGAATCACTCTATGCCGATTCCCTGCATCTGGGGGCACTACCTAAATCCACTTGGGATGCACTGCCAGCTTCCCAAGACTAAAGATCAGGGAGCCCGTACCTCAGAGTTTCGTCCCCTATCCATGCTTAACATAGATTTCAAAATCCTTAGCAAGGTTTTGGCATTCCGACTACTTCCCCACATGCCCACGCTGATACACAGTGATCAGAATGGTTTCATTCCAACCTGCAATACTTCCCTTAATCTTCAACGGCTATACCATGTTCCTTACCATCCAAAAGTGCAGTCTCGACGAGCGCCATGCTTATGTCGGTGGACCTTGAAAAGGCCTTCAAAACTATACGATGGGATTTCTTATTTGAGGTCATACGATGGATGGGACTAGGGAAATGTTAGATTAATTGGGTTAAACCACTTTACACTGCCCCGACTGCACGGGTCAAGACATCTCCCTGCAATAAAATGTTTACAGAGGAACGAAACAAGGGTGCCCATTGTGCCTCCTTTTATTTGCACTGGCCATTGAACCATTGGCAGAGCTCTTTCGTCAGGAGTGCGCGGACGCCTGCGTGGAGAGGCGGGAACATATTATCACTCTTTATGCAGATGGCCTCCTACTTTACCTTGCTGATGGCCCTGTGGGCTCCGCAGCTGCACTGCGCATTCAGGAGGAATTTGAAAAGATTTCTGGTCTCCGTGTCAAAAAAACAAAGACCTGTGTGTTTCACATGTCACCCGATGTCCAACGGCTGTCAGATATCCCACAAGATTTGGCATGGTCCCCCTCATCCTTTCAGTATCTGGGTATACAGGTGTCACTCACTGGAGGATTTATGAGAGGGTAATCTGGGGATAAACCTTCAATCCATTCACACTTGGGTCCCCTTTTGGCGCTCTCTGAAGCTGCCGATTATGCCCCGGATTTCTGTATCCAAAATTATCATGTTACCGAAATTGCTTTACGTTTTTCTTGACCTTCTGTTTGGGGTGCCTGTTTCTTGGATTCAGGAGGAGTTGGGCTTGGTGGGGTTGTCTACAAATCTGGGAGCACTGTTGGCAAAACTGCTTTGTCCAGCAGGGGTGATTCCTCATCCGGGCGTACTACTAAAGGTTGCATTGAAATGCTGGAGGCGCTGTGTGCTGAAGACTGCTGGAACGCCCCTTTATGCCACTGCACTGCCATTGATGGGTCTCCCACATGATGACTCTCTTTTTTCACAGCTGGGCAAATGTCAGCCTGGACGAAAGCTAGGCTGGTGACGGTGGGAGATTGTTATCAATTGGGCACACTGGTCCCGTTGGAGGATTTGGTGGCCCAATACGAATTACCCCCGGGCCAATTCCTCACCAATGAAGCATTGATACGAACCTTCAGGGAGCTGTGGGCCAGAGGGCGTAAAGAACTGATGACACATTCAGTGCGGCAAATGTTGGTTTTCTTGGACACTGCGAGGTATTTAGTGACGTAGTTTTATAGATCATTGTGAGGGATGGTCTGGAAACACATGTTGGCACTTTGGCATCGGTGGGGAGGGATACTGGGAAGCAACTTTAAAGACCCAGAGTGGCGCAAGGTACAGCCATTTCCTAAGAAGGTCTCCAGGAACTTGAGGCTGAAATATACCCAAGTCAATTACATTCACATGACATACATGACACCCCTTAGACTCCAAGTCATTTATGGCTGGGAACCATGTGGCTGCCCTAGGTGTAGGCTCATAGATTCAGACTTCAGCCACATGACCTGGAGCTGCCCCCATTTACGAACATTCTGGGACACTGTTATAGACACCCTGAATACCACATTAGGCCGCTCCCTTGCCTGCACCTTGGAGGTCTGCTTATTAGGGTTGTTCCAAAGGCCGCACACATGGAAGGTGGGCTCTAGATTCCTAGACTTGGGCCTGGTGCTGGCCAAGAGAAGGATAGCAATGGCCTGGAAGTCCACAGTGGGACCAGTGGTGGGAACCTGGATGAAGGATATCACTCAGTGGACCAGGGCCAAGGAGAGGGTCCTGCTTAAAGAAGATGCTCGAGGGGTGTGGAGAAGTCCAATAGCAGGGTTGTTGATGGAGGAGATGGAAGCCTGGGAGCACCCAGAGGGGGAGGCTGAGGAGGATCCTGAGTGCCAGGTTGGACCGACTGAAGGGAGACGGGGTTGACTCCTCGGGAAACCCTGATGGGAAGGGGAGCACACACTGAAGATGGTCGACTGCTGTACTGCTAGATTGTGACTGTGCCTACCTTAGTTGTGGACTGGCTGGATACGCACCCACTCATTCCCCCTAGATTTGTGCTTTTTGCTCCTACCGCTGGGGGTCTCTCCCGTTGGCCATCGAGTGGCCGCCCGACCACTTCCCATTTTGGTGCTTTAGTTTTCCCTGTATTAGCTAACTTGAGTGATCCCTGTGATGGTTTGGTCGTTTTTCCCTTTTATTTTTTTTTCACACATTGGCGTCCACAGTTCCCCTTTATCTTATTACTGCACTCTAGTCTGATTTAAATTGCGGCTCGGAACAGACATTCACAGTTGCTGGGACATTGCATAATTTCTATATTGGGTCATGTTCAGTTGACCACTGCATGTATTCTTGCTGACCATCACAGAAATGCCATGTTCTTTTGTACAATGCTTTTACTCTGCACTGTCTTCACTTTTGTGTGTTGTTTATTATACATGGCAATAAAAATATGTTTAGGAAAAAAACATGTAAAATATGTTAACACATGTTAAAAAATTATGAAGTATAAATTAAATAGTAGTATGAATAATATACAATTATTTAATATATACATCTGTTAATATGATATTGAAAAGATGTATTTGAAACAATTTTAAAAATGTTAACAAATGTTAAACGGAAAATGTTCAACATACAATACTATTTAAACTTGATTTACATTTTGCTTTTAATAATAAAAATGTATTAAAATTGTTTTATTTATCTATATTTAAAGTTTTATTTGTAAATAGAAATATATGTGTTTAAACTTGTAAAAATAAACAGAAAATTAACTTTGAAACTATAAATAAAAATTTTAAAATGTGTTACGTCTTTCTTCAATGAAAAAATGTAATTAATAACATTATTTATTACAAACTTATAACTAACTACTTTTTTTAATTGTATTTCTAAACACCAAAATACTAATTAAATGACATAACCTATTTCTACAACATACAAATACAATTTAAACAAAGGTCTTCACACTAAAATAATTAAATTAAATAATCACACTTCTACGCAAACCACTTTGGAGAAAGTGTTGGACACTAAAGGGGTGACATTTACTATTCTCACTCCAATCTAAACCAATTTGGGGAAGGTACTAGACACTAAAGTAGTGACATTTACTATTACCACTCCAATCTATACCAATTTGGGGAAGGTGTTGGACACTAAAGGGGTGACATTTACTATTCCCACTCCAAGGTAAAGTATTTTAAAGAAAGTGTTGGACATTAAAGGGGTGACATTTACTATTCCCACTCCAATCTAAACCAATTTTGGGAAAGTGTTGAACACTAAAGGGGTGACATTTACTGTTCCTACCCCAATCTATAACAATTTGTTCACTAGAGAGGTGGCATTTACTATTTCCACTCCAATCTAAACCATTTAGGGGAAGGTGTTGAACACTAAAGGGGTGAAACTACACTACACTACACTACAATCTAAAACATTTTGCGCAAGGTGCTACACACTAAAAAGCTTATTTACACTATCAACAATTCATACTCACACATTTTTCAGCTATAAAATAAACAAAGAATTACTTAATAAATACACTAACCCAAACTACAAACCTATATATTCATAATTAAACATGAATATATAAAATAATGTTTTGTCACTATTAATAATTAATATATATTTAATGATATGTGCTACTATTCCTAAACTTTGAATCATAAAAACAAAAATAAAATCATAGTCCAAAATTAACAATCATAAAATTGAAATAACATATAAAACCAATTGGTAAAAAAAACAAAATTAATAATTTTTGAAATATATTCTCAAGAATAGAATTGATTCAAACACTAAAAATATTAAAAATCTGAATATTTAATTTTTGTTAAACCTTTTCATAAATAAACCAATAACATATAAATATATTACACAATATAAATGTTTACATCATAAATAATGCATTTATATTATATTTTCATAATTTACTTACACATTTCAAAAAAGTTTCAGATTAATGTAAAAATATAAAATAAAAAATATCAAAACATGTTTTACAATGGAATTATAATTTTCAACATAAAATAAAACCTTAAAATATTTTAATTTTGATAAAAATATTTTTTAAACAATTCTAAAATTAATAGTTTTTTAAAAATTCTTTTACATTTTAAATTGATTTTTTTTAAATTTTACATTTGTTTATATTTTAAATATGTATTTTGATATTTACAATTAAAGCATTTTTTTAATTTAATATAATTAATATATACATTTTAAATAATTCTAAAATATTATTTTTATAAATTGTTAATATGACAAAATAAATTTTAAAAAATTACAATTTTAATTTGCATAACACTAAAATAATTAACAGTAAATTTACATTACAATATTCACTTTAAAAATAACCATACCCATGTCGACAAAGAACCCAATATCTTGCTGCTAAAAATATATATAAATATATTATTTTTAGACATTATTATAACTAAAAAACAAATCTCAACTATTTCATAATTAATAAATTATGTCACTAAAAACACAAAAAAAACAAAAACATATATCATGAAACACACGACAACAATGACATACAAAATAACTCTCACAGATGATATTACATAAAACAATATTTTTTTAAATCGACACTTTTTTCAATGACATTAAAAACAACCTTTTTTACCTTCAATATTCCAATCAATGATATTTTTGAAATCCCGATATTCTTGGCATGATATTTTTGTATCACAATATTTTTTATTCGATATACACCTTTACAACATGGCAAAAAGACATGAACAAAGCCAATAGCTCTGGCATAGGCGAGACCTATTAGCTTTGCTAATGCTTGTTCTAGAAGTACGTAACAGAAAGAAACAACAGCCATGGTCTAATGAGTGGGCACACTAGCTGAAGGGTTTAAGTTCCATGTAGAGAAGATGGTAGGTCAAAAAAGGAAATAAAGTGGCCCTTTTGCCTAGCATGGGGTAGTGTGGAATAAGAAAGAAATTAGGCTGATAGGAGAAGCAAGGTCACAATTTAATGTCCTAGCTCAAATAAAGCAGCCTTTTGTCAATCTTATACTACCCTGTAAGTTCCAAAAGTTGTGCAAAATTAGCTAAAATTGTGTTTTCCTAGCTTCTAGGAGAGATTTAAATGTTTTTAGTCTGCCATTTAGTGCTGTTCATCTAATTTTGGCACCCTGCCTCTACATCACTTGCCCCACACTATGGAGAAGCGCGTACCATAAGGAAGTGCGCCATTAGGACACAGGACCCCGGGGTCCTGGCCACACCCCCGTGGCTGTCTGCGACTCAGTTGGCCAGGGGAGGGTCGCAGGATTACTTCCGGGGGACGAGTGACGTCACTTCCGCCGGCGCCGGCTGTTGATGGGGGGGATGGTTGGGGGCCTATTTAGGGCACCTGGCCCAGGCCCTCTTCCTCTTTTACCCTCAACACCGGCCCAGGAGCGGAGGAGTGACGCGGAATCTCCCACGCACCCATCCCTGGGAGGTAGGATTTCGGGGGTGTTTAATAAATTGGGCTAGAGTTGCGGTAAGGAGACCACATAGATTGCCTTACATCATCAAGGGGAATCCTCCTGCATACTCCCTAGGCCAGCACTGAGGGGGGAGACAGTAAGCTTACCCCAGAGAGAATGGGTACACCGGCTGGGGGCAAGGGCGCTAGGTTATGCAAGCTAGGATGGGGCTGCTGCCCCTAGTTTATACCCTACGAGCCCCCTTGGGCAGCCTGGTGTTGGAGGGGCAGTCCCCTAGGGTTGCAGACAAGGAGCAGATGGCAGGGGCTCACCTCTCAAGGATGCAGGTGGGTTACACCTGCGTGGTTCTCCTTTGGGGGGCGTGGGACGGAAGGCCCCTTAGTGCTGGATAGATAGATAACATCTGAGAAGCTCATGGACTTGTCTTCTGTATCTATAAAATGATTCTGCCATTTTGCTGCTATGGTCCTTATGCTGAGATGAACATACATGTAAATATGATTTTAGAAACTTGTGTTTTTTATGTTGACTCATGTTTGAATTTGTAGATTATGCTAGAAAAATGTATTGTCATGTTTAATTGTGATGGTTTTAATAAGCATGGCCTCTTTCACCCACAATGCTTGCTAGTAAGTCATTGCTTCGTGGGGTTGATGGGGGTGTGGCCGGGAACAATCTGGGGGGTCCGGGTCCTATATCTGCTCAGGACATGAGCTGTAGTGATGCTTTGCACTGTCAAGCGAGTGAGCAGGAGGTTTACATACACAAACACCAAACTTTCAAAGCTGGTATCTTTCTGAGAAGAGATAGGTTTCAATTTCACTTCCATCAAAGTCAATTTGGTGTAGCCAAGGTAGCAACTGCTGCCCATGACTTTGGTTGCCACATAACTTCATGGTAACAGTGACGGAGTCCTCCAGTCCTGGAATTTTCATTTACAAATCATTGTGTTAAGTCTGTTACCTTAAATGGATCAACTGAAGAGAACCAAGACTAAAAGGCACAGAATGCATTAGTTTGTTAAATGACCACCCAGAACAGGAGCATGGGGTCCCTGGTGGCATGAAGTCACCTGGTGACTTTACCACTGACTTGCCTTGGGGCACCACTAATGATGCTTTCGCTGCTGTTGCTCTCCGGGAGGGCAGCAACAGGAAAAGACAGTATGGGTGTCTCTAGGAGCCATGCTTACTTTCTGTTTATACTCCTAGCTTTTTCTCTAACCCCTTGGCAGCAAATAGGAGGCTGCTGAGGTGCAGCGAATGGGATAAGGGGCAAATCATGTGAGGTCATTGCGGTGTAACAATCTGTGACCTCACTTCCGCTTTCCATAGCATTTTGATGAATCAACATCCATGGTTGCACACAAATGCACCCAGTCCGCAGGTTCAGGGTGAGTATATTCAGGGCATGCTGGGTCAGATGGCTCGAGGACTAATACATCCACTCCAGGAAGCTCAGTTGTGACGTCATAGCCGCTGGTTCGGATCCTAGTGTGTCCACTCAACCCTTCCTCCTTCGGAGGTCGATAAAGTGTGAAACACTGAGGGGCATATTCACAAGGAGCTATCGCTGAATTAACGGCACTTTATCGCAGCCAAAGTCGTGATAAATATACCTCCCCATTCACAAGCTGGTGTAAACAGCCCACAGCACCAGTTTACCCGCGATAGCAGCAGCAAAAAACATCACCACAGAGGACCCGCGCAACTATCGCTAATGAGATGCAGAGTGGGCGTTCCCATGCCAAAAGGCACGACAACATCACACCTCAACATTCTCAACGACCAGCCACATCGGCGATAAAAACACAAAACAGGCGATAAGGCGCGTTAGCACCAGGAAATCTACACCTGCTCTGACCTGGTGTAAAGTCGGACGGCAGCCTGCAAACCAAAAGGGAGCACAGCCCAGGGCTACATCGGAAGGGCAACAGATGCCCTGGAGCCACCCATCATGCGGCCCAGACACCCAAGAGGGCCACAACACCCACCGCCACCACCCCCAGGACCACCCCTCCCTGGCACCCCCCCGGACCAAAGACATGCCACATCAGCCACACCTAAACATGTACAAAATATTCCGCTTGATGTCGCACAATCACAACTGGTGACATGCATGTGTCGTCACTGAAATGAGCAGCACACATTCACTTTCGAAGCAACAAATGAAACTTTATTAAAATGAACACCGAAATGAAATGAAGACACATGGCCGCTCCCCTCGGGACAATGCGTAGGTTACAGCCTGTAAGACAAAAAACATGATGAGAAGGTGTGTCCTGCACACATCAGAGGACAGAAAGAGAGCGAAGGAGAGAGAGAGAGGAAGAGAGGGAGGGAGAGAGGGAGGAAGAGAGGGAGAGAGAGAGAAGAGGAGAGAGAGAGGAAGAGAGGGAGAGAGAGAGAGAAGAGGAGAGAGAGAGGAAGAGAGGGAGGGAGAGAGAGAGGGAGAAAGAGAGAGAGAGAGAGAGAAGAGGAGATAGAGAGGAAGAGAGGGAGGGAGAGAGAGAGGAAAAGAGGGAGAGAGAGAGAGAGAGAGAAGAGGAGAGAGAGAGGAAGAGAGGGAGAGAGAGAGAGAGAGAGAAGAGGAGAGAGATAGGAAGAGAGGGAGGGAGAGAGAGAGGAAGAGAGGGAGAGAGAGGGAGAGAGAGAGAGAGAGAGAGAGAGAGTGCCGCCCATGCGCATCCAGGCCACACTGCTCACCTGCTGCCACCGGTGTGTCTCCAACCACGTGCTGGTATATGTATAGCAGGACACCAGGTCACACATCTGAGTCAGAGCCGTCAGCTGAAACAGAGTCCAGATACATGACTGGCACAGTACACACACTTGCACAAGACAACATCGCCTGCCCACCCATGCACACCCAGACAGAGGCACCCCAACCCCTCCCGCCGCCCATCGGAGTATGCCCGCCCATGCACACCCAGGCCTCAATGCTCACCTTCCGCCACCGGCGCGTAGACAGGAGGTCCCACCACGTGCCGATGCAAGCCACAAGCCCGGGGCCCGCGGACATGGCACCCTCCACATCATGCAGCCCCGCTCCGCAGGCCACCGGGTCTCACGTTTGGTGCTGGGTCTTGATTACTCCATGGAATAGGACAGTGGTTCCCAAACTCTGGACTCCCGAGGACCCCCATTGAGTCACCACTGGAAGCCGGGGACCCCCGAGCAATTTATGATTTAAATTTCAAGCATTAAAACAGTAATTCGAAAAAAATAAACACACGTGTGCACACAAAACAAATACTCGAATTACTAAGGATTTTAGGGGCATATTTACAAGCCCCTAACGCCATGGGAACGTCACTTTTTGCGACGTTCCCGTGGCGATAGGGGCTTCGCCTTATTTACAAGGCAGTGTTAAGCCACTTAACGTGGCTTAACGCTGCCTTGTAAATAAGGCCCCCTTTCACGCAAGGCTTAGCGTGAAAGGGGTGGGCCGTGGGTGTTGCGGTGGGGGTTCCACCGCTACACCCATTGATTTTGACGCTGCCCCCTATTTACAAGGGCAGCGTATATAGGAGGCAGCGCCAAAATTAAGACCAGGGAAAACCTGGTCTTAACTTGGCGAAACGAGGAGAAATGCTTTATTTCTCCTCGTTTTTGCTTTTTCCGTGTGTGCTGCCTTGTAAAGCACACATGGAAAAAGCAAACGCCTTGGATTGTTTATGTTCAGGAAGGTGACCCTTCCTGCACATAAACAATCTTTAAAAAAAATTACATTTTGTAACTTCCATGTGTGCTGCATGAAGCAGCACAAATAGAAGTGACAAAACGGCATTTAAAGATTGTTTATGTGCAGGAAGGGTCACCTTCCTGTACATAAACAATCTTCCCCTCAACACAGGCACCCTTGCACTATGGTGCAAGGGTGCCTGCATTGGCGCTACACTGCTAAGCGTTGCGCAGGGGGAAACGCAAGGCTGCACCATATTCTTGTAAATATGGTGCAGCCCTGCGTTTCTGAAGTGGCGGAGCGTGTCGTTAAGCCAAGGAGGCTAACGAGACGCTCCGCCACTTCTGTTGTAAATATCCCCCTTAGTATTTTAAATTGAAAGAATTTGCAAAAACGAAACATTTTAATGGGAAGGTTGGTGCTGCATCTCCGAGACTAACTCTTAAATGGTTGGTTTTACATTGCAGTACGAGGCTCCTGCCAGGGCCAGCCTGGAAACCCAAAGCAGCCCTGGCAAATGTTTTCAGACCCGTCCCCATACAGTGCACACCAAGTGCAGTGAGTGAGCCTGACCACTACAAAGGGGGCTTTGCGAGGTTCTCCACACCCCGCCCCCAAAAAAAAATGTAGGAAACAATTATGCATTCTACAACACATTTATCATTATATATTGAATTGTATTAGCTTTTAAAGAATAGTAAATGATGACCTTACCATGCACCAGGATAGGACAATCTTTGTTGGGGTTCTTCAATGATTCCCTTATTATCACCCTCCAACAATGCCTCTCATCTCTCCATAGCCCCTTTGTCACATGTATTTCATTTGTTTTTATAGCATCTCTCATACCATTGTAGGATGTCCGAGCACTTTACATCACATACATATAGAGAAACTGAATCATTCGTGTAAATCAGTGTATAGAAAATGTTACATAAGGCAAAGGGGACTACAAGGTGTAGGATTCACGTTATTCATACTGGTAGGCATTTTTAAAGAGTGCTTGGTCTGGAGAAGCACAAACTCAGGATTCAGAACATAACACAGTGGCTAGCATTGACTTTAACAATAAAAATGTATTTCCACCCAAATAAACCTTTTGAGCAGCATCAAGATAATGAAAGACTGGGAAAAAACATAAGTTACTAACTTGTACCATGCAGTTTGCAAGCAGCTCTTTGATGACAGTGTATAGGTCACTGTGCTAGATTACGATTGTCACTTATGAACTGTACAGTAACAAAAGAATCTGTGACAAAAGCAGTAACCCACTGACCTATGCACATAAAATACTGTTTTTAAAATGCATGGTACATGTTCTTTGCAGTAGGCATATTAACCTTCTGTGCTACATTAGATAAGTCAAAGCTGCCCCTGGACAAAACTCTCATCTCTCTCCAGCAGGTACATTAATCACTGGTGTTATCTTGACACTTTTATTGTTGCTCGCAAACTGCTAACTATACAAGGAACTTTGCAGTGCTTTTAAAACTGCTGCCTGCGGACCCCCTGGAAATGTGTCACGGACCCCTGGGGGTCCGCGGACCACAGTTTGGGAAACACTGGAATAGGACATACCAGTGCACCCGGCACCATCGCAGGCTGCACACCCGCTCAGCCCAATGGGTGCCACCAACTCTGGGATCCCAGAGGCGACGCCACGTGGCGGTAGGCCCGCGCTGCCCGCTGGCTCTGGCCTACACTGCGGTCCAGCAGGGCACACAAAACCTGAGCTGTCCGGACCGCCGGAACGGGGCATCATCGCAGGCTGCACACCCGCTCAGCAGCTTAAGGTGCCACTGACTCAGTGCACCCAAAGTTACCGTCCCGTGGCGGGGTGCCTGTGCCGTCCGCAAGGCCCCGTATGCCACTAACCCTGTGCAACCCCAGTCTGCGCCACGTGGTGGTAGGCCCGTGACGCCCACAAGGCCTTGTGTGCCACTAACCCTGTGCAACCCCATCTGCGCCACGTGGTGGTAGGCCCGTGCCGTCCACAAGGCCTCGTGTGCCACTAACCCTGTGCAACCCCAGTCTGCGCCACGTGGTGGTAGGCCCGTGCCGTCCACAAGGCCTCGTGTGCCACTAACCCTGTGCGCAAAAACTCATGGGCCCTTAATGATTGAGAACCGTAGAGCGTCCGTCATCCAGTCACCACCGGCAGAGGGGAATGTGACGTCGTCGGCCCCTTATGTTGGCGGAGTCACATGGCCTGTGACGCCTGTGCCGGATGGGTGTGGTGTGCCTGCAAACCTGCCCTCAGGGAGTAGCTGTGACATGCTGACAACTAGACCAGTGACCTGCACACCACCAGCGAGTACGCCTGCGACGGGTAGCAATGAGGGCCCCCCCTCGGAGCGTTAGCGGAGTGGTCTGGCCTGCCATACGCCAGACCAGCGCAGGGCTTGCAACAATGACTCGTGGGCTGTGGGCGTGGTTCAGTCCATGTCCGGACAAGGAAGTGACTGATGCGTGTGTCCCTGTTGTAGTGTTCACGGGACCCGGTACACAAAAGGCAATGTAGCACCCTCTGACTGGCATCCCACAGGATGAACATCATTGACGCAAGGGAAGTCACTGTCCCTACATTCATCCACACATTCACACATGAATGATGATAGACATGACACAGCAGTGCGTCACTGGATGTTTATTGCACATCCAGTGCAGTTATGCAGCTGGAGCGGTACAGGGCAATGCCGAGCACACTACACAATATGGGCACGTGGAGGGCCGGCCAGAGTCCATCCGGGGATGACATGTACTGCGGAAGAGGAAGGGTACAGTCCGCAGTCTGGTCGCCGTGTCATTGGTCGTCAAACAGGATGTGGCAGTCCATGTCGCTGTCCAAGGTGAGTGCATCGGAGCGTATTGGGGGTCAGTGGAAGGTCATGAGGCCATGTGCGGGACCAAACAGAAACAGGCCAGGTGGCGGAAATGTATGCTAGTGCCTCCTTCTGAGAGCCAACCCATCCACGTCCTCGGATGTGTGCTCTGCCCCACCTGTGGGTGTTGCAGTACCGGCTGCGGCACTGTGTGCCACTGACACATCAGGGGCCTGAGTGGATATGCCTGCCACACTGGGAGGCACTGACACACCAGGGGGCGGAGATGTGGATGGTGTGGGGGCAGCCGCATTCATCAGCGACACGCGTTGTGGCAGCAATGCCATGATGAAGTACTGCAGGGCATGGTAGATCCCAGCTACATTTTGATGGTGTGCAGCGGTGGCAAATGCAAAAACAACAATTGATGGACAGAATGCAGAACAATGTCATACATTCACCCCAGTACAGAGATCTGGGCCAAAATCCGTTTTTTTTGCTCACCATGCCATTCCAGTTTGGACCCAGCCATATGCAAATCAGTCTTGACCCTGCGCCCAATGGGAACAGTCCAGCCCGAACTGCCAGGCCAGGTCCTCCCTGGACTGGAAACAAGCATCCTAGGACCGGTTTCGGGCTTTCAGCCCTCATCAGCCAGGATAGCTTGACTCCAGTGGCATGGAGAGCACGGGACCCACGTCTGGGCATACCCGTCCCGCTCGGGGTGACAAGCGGAACACAATAGGCAATGTAGAACACTGTGACTGGCATCCCACTAGATGAGCATCATTGACGTAAGGGAAATCACTGTCCCTACATTCATCCACACATTCATACATGAATGATGAAAGCCATGACACAGCAGTGCGTTTCTGGATGTTTATTGCACATCCAGTTGAGTTTTGCAGCTGTAGCGGTACAGGGCCATGCCAAGCACACCACACAATATGGGTCTGTGGAGGGCCAGCCAGAGTCCATCCGGGGATGACAAGTACTGGGGAAGAGGAAGGGTACAGTCCGCAGTCTGGTCGCCGTGTCATTGGTCATCAAACAGGATATGGCAGTCCATGTCGCGGTCCAAGGTGAGTGCAGCGGAGTGTATCAGGGGTCAGTGGCAGGTCATGGGGCCATGTGCGGCACCAAGCAGAAACAGGCAAGGTGGCGGAAATGAATGCTAGTGCCTCCTTCTGAACTCAATCCCATCCACGTCCTCATCCTCGGATGTGTGCTCTGCCCCACCTGTGGGTGTTGCAGTACCAGCTGCGGCACTGTGTGCCACTGACACATCAGGGGCCGGAGGAGGATTGTCGGCCGCACTGTGTGGCAGTGACACATCAGGTGCCGGAGTGGATACGCCTGCCGCACTGGGAGGGACTGACACACCAGGGGGCGGAGATGTGGATGGTGTGGGGGCAGCAGCCTTCATCATCGCCACGCCTTGTGGCAGCAATGCCATGATGAGGATCTGCAGGGCCTGGTAGATCCCAGCTACATTTCGCTGATGTGCAGCGGTGGCTGCCATCCTTTCCGCCTCCATCCGCACCATGTCCTCCATGAGCCTCCGCATGTGTGCCAGCTCACGGCTGGCATCCCTGGAGCCACTCTGAGCGGACAGGTGTTCTTCTCTCCGCGTCATGACTTCAGCGATGTCAGTCAGGGCTGGTTGGAGACCATGGGGCGGACGTAGACACCCATGGATGGCATCCAGTTTGGTAGCCATGAGGTCGAACCCCACCCGCACCTGCTTGGCCATCTCCCTCTGGCCCTCCAGCACACGGCGTTGGAAGGCCATTTGTTGTTCCTGGGGGACTTGGGAGGGTGCCGGGGCTGTGGGTGCCTCCTGCTGGGTGGTTTGGGTGGTGGGTGGGGTCTCATCGATGTAGCTGGGCTGCCCTGATCCTGGAGGTGAGTGGCGGATGAGGTCAATGATGTCTAGGATGGTTTGGGTGTCGATGCTGGTGTTGTTCTCCTCGTCATCAGTGAAGAGTGGCTGTGACTGCTCTGCAGGAGGTGTTGACGATGCCCCTGCGATGTGAAGGGGAGATGGTGTATTACAATGTGTCCACATGTATGTAGCCGCATGGTACAGGTTGACATTCAGACAGCATGGCATTGTACATTGTGACAGTCTGTGGGTCTGGGCGAGGACCCTGGGTCATTGTGGGTGTGCACTGTGCCCTGCTTGCTTGTACATGTGTGCCATTGTGGCCATCTCCACCCATCCCCCCAGTACCTGGTGGTCACTCACCCTGTTGCGGTTGTGTTGTGTCCTGTCGAGCAGTGTCGGGTCCCCCGACTCCAGCCACAGTCTCCACACTGATGACTATCGACACCAGCTTCTCCATGTCATCCAGCTCCAGCTGTGGCGCTGGGCCCCCACCTCCGGTCTGCGTTGCTGCCTTCTGGTTGGCGGTGAGTTTCTCCTTGGTCTTCCGCTTGATGTCATTCCATCGCCTCTTGACCTCGTCCATTGTCCGCTTGTGCTCTCCGACGGCATTCACCTTGTCGACGATGTTCCGCCATATTCCATTTTTGGTGCCCAATGACACGTTGGAGGTGACGAAGACTTGTTGATGGTGTTCCATCACCTCCGTGACTATGATCCTGTTCGCCTGCGGACTGAACTTGGTCTTCCTCGTCTTCTTGTCCTTGCCCTTCCCTGTCCCCGAGGTCCCAGGCTGGTCGTCCGGGGTGCTTGTGGGGTTGCGCTCGTCCTCTACGCCTGCTCCGGCTGCCTCCATGGTGCTTGGGTGTTGGTCAGTTTGTGTGTGGGTGTTTTTTCTACTTTTATTGTGATTTTTTACGCCTGCCAGGTGTGTGTTGCAGGCCTGGCGCTGCTTGTCACTGATTTCCTCATCGCGCTTTGGCCCATCGCGTGTTTTTTGGTGTTGTGGTTTGTATTTTTATCTCCATCGTGGTGGTTGTATCGCGGACATTGTCCGCGGTTTCGGCAGACTATCGCTTGCTACCGCCTGGTTGTGAATTCCACATTGACACGGGGTTATTTTCCCGTGATAGGCTGCGATATTGAAAGTTGCGTTACGCTACTCTTGCGGTAGTTATCGCACGTTCTTGTGAATATACCCCTGAGTTGGGTAATCGTAAACATCTGTTTTTCATCACCAAGATTCCCCAAAGGGTGAATGTGCGCTTTACAAGTGGTTATGTTATGTTATCGATGAGTCAAAAGTCACACGTTTAAATCACGTTCAGACAAATGCCACAAGTTGTGACGATGGACACAACAGACCCCTCTATGTGTCTCAGTTGTTCAACTGGAAGCTAATGGTGCCTAGAAGTGGTTGAATATGAATGACTGAATGAAGAGCAGTGTGTGCTGCTATGAAAGGCACCACTGTGCCGTCCACCTGAAGCGCCGCTACAGGATCCACTCCTGCATAGTCGTAACCCAAAATAAGTCAAATTCATGTCTTCAAAGTCTTGCTGCACTTTCTGGACGTATCCCAGATTAGAGAATATCTTCTTGAATCTTGCCACTGCTGACAAACAACCTCTAGAAATTCAATCCTATAGCAAAGCTCTGCGGAGACACAAGTAGAGCTGTCACAGATGAGACAAACATGTGCAGCGAAGTAAGAAATCACTGAAAAGGTCTGGAATGGTCCCCATATCCCTAAAATAGCAGGAAATAAAAGTTAGGGGCTTCAGAAAAACAGTCGAGTGGGACTAGGGAGGGTACGAGGGAGTATAGGGAACTGTAGGATAGGGAAGGTTGTTAATAGGGGACGAAAGGAGTGGTCTGTTCCTGGAACCCTTGAGAGTGAACAGTAAGCTGTGGGACAGAAAGAGGCGCTCTAAACAGGAGATGCTGAGTGCAGGGTGTCCGGTTCGTGCCCCTGCACGCCATGTGCACCTATTTTAGTCCTGGTACATTTGGAAAGTGGAAACTGTGGGAAACGCAGTTGTGAGGAGCACCTGCAATTTCAGGAAATGGGTAGGTTTATGGGGCTCATCCGAAACTCCAAATATGCACAGCTGCCAAGAGTCTGAGCTCACGAAAAACAGCCGTGTGGCATGTACGCTGGGTACAGTGCACTTCTGAGAATGGCAAGCACTGTCGGACAGGGCCACCATTTACTGGAAGCGAACAAGCAGTGCTTAATTTGTAAAAAAAAATAAAAAAAAAATACCCAAAGCAAAAATTAAGCACGGCAACAAAATACATATTTTATGGGAATTTAGGATTGCCAGTTCCTTTGCTGCTCATACTTTACTGTTTGCAGCCCTGTAGATTGCTTTGCCGTGTGGTTTTACTACCCTGCTTACTGATCTTATGAAAGTAAACATTCCCATAGCTTTTGCTACTCTCTAATCTGCTTGCGACTGTTTTTGTTCACTGTTTGTTATTAACACGCTTCAGGCTGGAGTTTTACATAAAGACTTTAGAGACGTACACAAGCCCACCACCATCAGGGTTAAAGGCTCTGTGATTTCACTTCCTGTTATTTGATTGAAAGTCAAAAGCAATGAGATGCCACGGTTCATGTCCCCATGGTTTTAGACAAGTGACAGCCCTGTACTCCAAATTTCAGTGTCCCACTAAATGAGTGAGGCTCAGTCCCGCCTATCAAATCCTGCAATCTCCAGAATGTTGGCGGGGTATTGGATTTAGAAGTCTGGCGGATATTAGATTTAGAAGGCTGGCAAAGTATGCTGATTCAAAATAAGGGATAAAGGCCTTGATTGCAAGCACCCCGGTATTGTGCATTATTTACCGCACCCCATACAATTAC
This sequence comes from Calotriton arnoldi, assembly GCA_963921515.1. Lineage (NCBI taxonomy): Eukaryota > Metazoa > Chordata > Amphibia > Caudata > Salamandridae > Calotriton > Calotriton arnoldi. Next base: position 4,277,835 of record CAWUFW010000123.1, on the reverse strand, counting down.
TTGGGGATCGTTAATTATTGGATGCGGTAGATAATCCCAATTACGAATTGGGGCATAACATGTGGCTATTGGTGGTTACCTCTAAAAAATTTGCATATTACGGTATTTACTGACTCTTTTTAACCTATTAACAGTGCCTAATTTGAGACAGTAGGTAGTTGCCAGTGGGCATGGACCACTACTTATTTTTCCTCATCAGACATTTATCGAGAGCAAGAGAGGGAAAAACACACAAAGGGGAAAGAAGGAGGATGAGAAAGACAGACAAGCCATCATTAAGGGAGAAAGCAGGATCCTGCAAGAGTGAGATAAAAGGGAAGGGAGTGTCTGGTAGTGGATTAAAGAGACCTGAGGTTCATTCAAGACTATGCAGCCTTGGTATTCCGCGCACAGACATTTAATTGCGGCGGTGTCTCAAACATCCCTCAAAATCGTCTATGACCACTCCTGTAGTCACACATTTGTCAAGGCACAGGAGAGAAGCACGCACACCGGTGGTGTCATAGGTTACAACACGGGATCTGTGGCTTGACGAATGTGTGACTACAGGAGTGCTCCTCCACCTTTGGGACTAGTGGGCTTGAACTTTTAAAATGATAGGGTAATAGAACGATAACGGATGGTTAGAGGTAAGACCTATTCTTACCTTTGTGCATGGACAGGCATGCAGGACAGGCTCTATGGGGTACTGCTTTTTGCCATGACAGAGGCACTGGACTCCCCCTTTTTTTTACAATGGGTATCCTTTTTGTGGTCGAAACATGTTGGCAATGGATGATTTTGAGGGATGTTTCAGACACTGACTCATATTAACATCCAATATTGTTCTTTTTACCCTACCCTACGTACCCACTTAATGTAGGTAATCCCATGGGTTTACGTAGAGGCAGTTTTAGAATAGAATCTGGACCCCTCAATTAACCAGAAGCACTTTGGGGCATATTATCAAGAACGGCGTTAAAAATTATCGCCGCTTTAGCGGCAGAAAACTGCCGCTAAAGCGGCGATAATGGGCTTGATAATATGCCCTTGAGAATTCCAATAGAAGTCCATGTTCTGGTGTCATCATGGGCTTCTATTGGAATTCTCCAGGGCATATTATCAAGCCCTTTATCGCCGCTTTAGCGGCAGTTTTCTGCCGCTAAACCGGCGATAATTTTAACGCCGTTCTTGATAATATGGCCCCAAATCCTGTTCTCCCTCTCAGCAAGGTTGAGACCATCATGTTGGCACTGCCGTAACACAGTGGGGCGTTCTGGCCGATGATGAAGCATGACACGAAAATGTGGGTGAGGCCTTTCTGTCCACAAACTTTGGATTTTGTGTTCCTACTGCTGGAATTCCGTGTGGGGTGAGGTATTGAACTGCCATGCCTTCTGTGTTTCTTTTTGTTAGGTGGGAAGGATGTTGGGCAGTTTTTCTGAAATAAACCTCTATCTCTTCCTTGTGTGTGACACTGTCAAACGTTCTGACAAATGAGACTGCACTCGGATTTATTTACACTCTTTTTGTCAAAGATTTAACTAGCCTTGTACAAAATTTCATCTTGAAGCTGAGTGCATCAAAATGCGCTTCCCTGTCGGACTATCTTGGCTGGTTCTCAATGCTATCAGAAACAGCCCACTAACTACAGTTGGAAGGTGCCAGGAGTCCGGGCCTCAGCTCAAGTTCCTTCCTAGGACTTTTCTCAGCTGTTTCCATTTCTTTTCCTCTCCCTCAGTTGTGAAATCTGGCAGCTCGGAAAGTCAAATAAATACAGATAAAGAGCTTTGCTCTGAACTGCGTCAGAAGTTAAGAACCGTGTCCTGCTGGTGGGCGGATGAAGGTTGCTGATTGGTGGCGCTTTCTGCTCCATTTGCTAAGTCGTTATCGAAAAATGTGCATATGCTCTAAATATGATTTTTATTGCATGGTGCTCTAAACATGATTTTTATCGCATGGTGCTCTAAATATGATTTTTATTGCATGCTACATTTTGTGTTGCCGGGATCATATAAAGGGGTGAGGGGTAGGGGTTTCTGAAGGTTTAAGGTAAGGGAGAGGGCATTTGAAGGCACAGGTAAGAGAGGGTATGTTTTATCATTCATAAAGAGATGACTCCTGTGTGCTGTTTTACAGTTTTGCTGGAAGCATTTTCTGTCCAACAGTGCAGTTTATTTACCCCATTGACACATTTTGAGTTCTTTTGAGTTGGGGGTCGAGTAGCATTGTTTTTGCCATCAAAATGGCTGCCTTTGCAGTGGGAGAAACCCCTTTACTGGTGAAAATCAAAGTTGACATTCCACCAGTACCTATGGGCACTGGAAACATAGCCCCAAAGTGGAACTACAGTGTCAGTACCCACACGTCCAACCTCTCTCACATGTGGGGGGGTGGGGTACAAAATGTTAAAGGCACCATACTTTCCTGTTGGTGAAATTCAGCCACACCTTTCATTGCAGTCTGCGGTGGCTACACGGTTATACTAAAGTCAAAGTCAAAAATACATTATTTCCAAGAAATAAGGGCCTGATTACGATGGCGGTGGGACCGCCACCGCCAGGCCATCGGTGGTGGTCCCACCGCCTTTTTCCCCTGCAGGTCCGCCCGCCGCATTACGATGGTGGGCGGAAGGTGGGCTGGCGGAGAGACCGTCCACCACGCATCGTCGAGGGGACTGCAATTCCTACAATAGTGGCGGTGCCTGCTCAGGCACCACCGTAGGGATTACAATTTCCCTTTCCGCCTGCCCTTTCATGGCGGTTCACCCGCCAAGAAAAAGCAGGCGGAAAGTGACTTTGGGGGCCCCTAGCAGGCCTCCCTTGCCGCCTGGTTCTCTGCGATAGGTGCCCGGGGGACTCAATAAATTTCACAGCCCAAGATCTCACACATATCTATACTAATTCACCACTAATCCTTTATGGGTTCTGGAGTAGCGTGCTACTCGCTGAAAAAAATGCTTCAACACCCCATCTGGGTTACAAGCGCTATTTAAATGCAAACCTTTTTCCCTCTTCTATCCCTCTGCTATCCTTCTCAATCCAAATAACTAACATATCCACCACTCAAATTACTTTCATATTTCACTATACTAATTCACCACTAATCATTTATGGGTTCCGGAGTAGTGTGCTACTTGCCGAAAAGGGTTTCAACACCCCATCAGGGGTAGCAAGCGTTATATAAATCCAAACCTTTTCCCTCTTCTATCCCTCCACTATCCTTCTGAATCCAAATTACTAACTAACATATCCACCATTCAAATTACTTTCATATTTCACTATACTAATTCACCACTAATTCTTTATGGGTTCCGGAGTAGTGAGCTACTTGCCGAAAAAGCGCTTCAACACCCCATCAGGGGTAGCAAGCGTTATATAAATGCAAACCTTTTCCCTCTTCTATCCCTCCACTATCCTTCTGAATCTAAATAACTAACTAACATATCCACCATTCAAATTACTTTCATATTTCACTATACTAATTGACCACTAATCATTTATGGGTTCCGGAGTAGCGTGCTACTCGCCGAAAAAGCGCTTCAATGCCTCGTCAGGGGGAGTAAGCGCTATATAAATGCAATTACAATACAACATAATATTTACAGCACTTTAGAAAACAGAATGGGGTTATTTATGAGCCCCTTGCTCTGCCGGTGCGTCACTTTTTGTGACACACTGGTGGCGTAAATTATGCGCCACACTGTGACATATTTACAAAGTGACGCATCTACGCAGATCTGTCACTTTGTAAACCCCTGCGCTACATTATACCAGCATCAGGTATAATGTATGCAGGGTGGGCGTTCCCCCGCAAAAAAGGCTCGTAGAAGTGTCGCAGTGAAATCTATGAGATTTCACTGCAACACTTCTAGGACGCCACTGCGTCAAATCCTTTCGCCTGCCTCACAGCAGGCGTAAGACTGACGCAGGCCTTTTCACATGGGGCTTGCCCCATGTGAAAGGACACATTGCTGGAGTTGCATCTGTTTTCAGACACACCCAAGCAATGCGCCACTTTTGCGCCTACAGATATGTCAGGAATACTGACGTATCTGTAAATCCTTGCGACATGGAGCGCCGTACAGTAAATACGGCGCATCCATGGTGTCACAAGGAGGGCACACTTAGAAGTGTTGCATCGCTGTTTTTATGCAGCGATGCAACACTTTTCATAAATGAGGCCCAGTAAGGTTTTAGCCAATGACAAACAATTCATATTATTCCAATCTGCATTTAAAAAGTGCAAAGTGCATAGCAGCTCGTCGCGACTTCAATGATTTCTCTTAATCTTACACTAGGTTCTCCTGCAGATCCTCCATCATTCTGGCAGAGTTTCCACTAAAGCAAAACATCCACTACTTAAGGAATTTCAAATAGAGGAGCGAGTTGGAGCTGGCTGTGAGTACATAAAGGCAGTCATTTTAAACCAGACCACAAATTCATGTTCTACTACACCAGAAATAAATGTATAAGAGCTAATAACAACCTTCAGTATCTTTCTTGGTGATGTCTTTCTATTCTTTAATGTCACCTATTTCCCTATTCCATTAATTCCTCTATAAGGATGAACATAGCCGACATTCGGCGCAGCGGTGTCAGCCCTGCCATTTCTATTCTGAAGTGGTTGCTAATCCCTAAGGACCCACCACTCCAAAATGCAGCCTCACTTCCTTTGGGTGCACCCTGTGAGGGGAGACCCTTCACTGGCCTTCAACAAAACATAGTCCCAAGGGGCAACCTCCTTTTGCTACCCTGCTACAGGAGTGAATGGTGGCAAATTATTACTTTTGGGGTTCCTAGGTGTACCCAGAGGAGTTGCCTACCAACCTCCCAGGAGAGGGCCCGTTCATGTTTGTTTTTTAATTAATGTAGTATTTGCAGTTATAATACTCATTCATCACTGGTATAACCCTATATAAATGTTCGAATGAGTGAATTATGACACAGGTCTATGTGAACATTAAGAGGCAATCAGTTGCGTCACCCTTGCGACACGCAATGCAATGCAAGGGCGAAGCAACACAGCACAAATCGCTGTGTTGCATTGCTCTGCCCCAAGGAGGCGTTCTATGGGTGGAGCATGGGTATGCCCACTCATTCACACATGGATTTTGGCGCATTCCCAGATTTACCATTAGTGGTAGACCTGAGAATTCGTCAAAATGCTGCGCCTCCCCATGTAAAGCGTAATGAGGAGAAATATATTTATTTCGCCTCATTTTTCCTCTTTCTATGTGTGTTGCATCCTGCAGCACACGTAGAAAGAGAAAAATGCCTGAGAGGATTATTTTTGTGCAGGAAGGTAATCCTTCCAAAAACAACCCTGTCTGCAACGCAGGCACCCTTGAACCATGGTGCCAGAGTGCGTACATTGGCGCTAGGCAGCAGTTTGGGCGCCAGCGCAGGGAAAGGACAGGAATGTGCCATATAATGTTAAATACAGCGCATTCGTGCCCTTTGCCTTTCACGCAGTGTAGCAAGGTGGCTTGCTGCGATGCATGAAAGTTTGATAAATTTGCCCCTAAATGTGAACCCGTTGTTAGGGTTACACATACCGGTTAAATAACATTTACTTTAGGAATGAGCTTTTAAGATGGAGGACAACCCCATTCCCCACATCTTGTTCCTCTTCTGCTGCTGTGTGAAGGATTCTGGAAAAGGAGCTCTCCGAGAGGCCTCCATTAGAAAATGAATTCTGCCTCCCCCCATTTGGAAATCCATCTGCCAGTGTGAGATGCACTGGCTACTGACTGGCATAGTGCATCTGACCAACTAAAACTTTGGCAGTATCAACTAGAGCTGCCCTCCGGGTCATGGAACATCGTTTAGGTTTGGACCTGCGTGGACCGTGTACTATGTGTGTATCTAGAGTCTGGAGCTCCAGGCCGATCACCCCATTTTGGTTAGGTGTAAGCCTGATGGCCCTGTGGAAGCTCTGCTAGACTCCCGTGCTGCTGACCATGCATTCACGGAAGCCGCAGTTAGCACAAGGTGAACAGAGAACCAACCCAACACCTTTCAGCCTTCTCTACCCTCAAAAGACCCGATGTGAGCTTTGAACAATCAACCTCAAAGACAACAAATATCTGCAAACTTCTGTTGAGATCCTACAATGGCTCCCGAGTGACGAGGAAGACTGCCTGTGAACCCAACTGCTACATGAACAGCTGGGAAGGTCGGTGTCTCTGCTATCACACCCCTACCTGCAGTGACTTTTATATTTTTTCTTTTTGTTGCACACCTGACCTAGGTAATGTTGTTGGACCAAAGCTGGCTGGATCCAGAGATTCTTCATGGTCCATTGTGAGCCCCATTTGCTTCTTGGTTTATAATCCCTGTGTCTGTCTTGACACCCTGGTGTCTAACATCCTAGACATGAACTCTTGTGCATTGACCTTACTTTAAAGGAATCTTTGATAATATCATTGAATTGCCTTGCGCTTGCTTTCTTCTGTGTTAAATTTAAATGTTTATGAATATTTATCCTTGAGACAGTGATACAATATAAAGCATTTTGTTGGGAACATTGCAATCCTCCGCTTTGATCCAGGAACCATTCTGAGCTTTGTAAACCTTTAGTTAGCTGCCTGAGAACTCCCTTGTATTGCCGATTTCTTATTGTAGTGCATTGGTTCAGTGCCCGAGTAAACCCTATGGAGGCCTCTAGACAGTCGAAATTTCCGGGGCCCCCTCACAAATTATCTCCTAATACCCAATGCACCGATTTTTTTACAAACTTACAGCTGCCAGAAGAGGAGCTTTTAAGAGACAAACTGTTATGTGAATCTGATGGCTCTTGTTTATGTACTTTAAGTTGTTAAAAACAGAATTTTCTCTATTGAGTCTTTAATTTAAAGTTTTCGTTTCTTTGAGTTGATTTTTTTTTTTTTTATCTTTTGGAAACAATATTTAAGAAAGCTTGATTGTAATTTTCTTTCAAGATCAAATCAATATTATTTAGATCCGTTGTCGCGGGTCCCCTAAAAGGAGTGGGGCCCATAGGCCGGTGCCTACTTTACCTATTTTGTAATCTGTCACTGCATTGGTTCTGTGTCTTTCCATTTCAGGTGTGTTTCAAGTTTAATGAGCATTAAAAATCTGCAAATACTGGAGCTTTCCAAACATTCGATCTTTGAGAACATTTTATAGAGTGATTGTCTGAGGACCCTGAGTTCCTTATTGTAGAGTGCTAACATCTACTTCATTTCATTATCTGTTTCTACGTGACTTTGCTGTTCTCATTAAGAAATAACTGGTTTATTGTGTGAGAATTGTGTTACTTTTGTGTATTATTTTTTTGGCCCCCGTTCATAATGTAAATATTTTTTGTATATGTGAGCAATTACAAATATTGTGTAACCATGGTTGGCGTTCATACTTTATTGAAATCATGTTGCACTGTAGCTTGATTTGTTTACACAGTAGCTAAGTTTTTGTTGCTCACCCACATCAAAGAGGCAAGGAGTCTGAGGTGAGGCGGCTTTCAGTCGCAGTCTTAGGGGCTTATTTACAAGTCCAGTGCGCCATAAGAACGTCACTTTTAATGACGTTCTGGCAGTGCACTGTGCTTACCCATATCTACGAGGTCACGTAAAGCCACCCTGTGTGGCTTTTCATGGCCTCGTAGATATGGTGTGAGGCAACGCAGCGCAAGTCGCTGCGTTTCCTCACACTGTGATGGGGAGGCGTCCCATGGGTATTACAGTGGGTGTTCCCATGTAACGCCCATGGCATGTGACTCATTCCCAGATTTACAACATGCTGTAAACCTGAGAATGCGTCAAACCCTACGTCTCCCCATGGGTGGCATAAGGGTTGTTTTTGTGAAGGAAGGTGTCCTTTCCGCCACAAAAACAACCCGATTTCAATGCAGATACCCTTGCACCATGGTGCAAGGTGCCTGCATTGGTGCATGGCAGCCATTTGTGCACCAGCGCTGTGAAAGAGGACAGGAATGTGTCGTATCACAAAGATACGGGGCATTCCTGCCCTTTTCTTTTGACGTAGGGCAGCACAACAGGAAGGCTTGCAGCACTGCCCTACGCCAAAATATTGTAAATGAGGGCCTTAGTATCTTGAGCACTGGCTGCGAGAGACCCTCACATTCTAGCTTTCACAGAGCTCCACAGCCCTGACCTGGCACTCAACTTTTTCCTTTGCCTTACTTCTGCCTTGTATCCATCTGGTAGTTTGGCCTATGAGGAATAAAGCAATTTCAGGGCTGACTCTAGGGCAGGGTCATCCACTGTTGGTCCCCAAAAGTAAAACCCATGGCAGATGTGGGAGATGACTACTAAAATCTAAATTGGGGCCTGATGTACTAAGGTCAGGTTGCGCTAAGGCTGCTGTTTTGTGCACACCAACTGGTTTGCAACCTAACCTTCATTTTGTGCTGCAACCTATGAAATAACCAAATCCAGAGAAATCTGAACATGTCCGACTGCAGCAAACCTTGAAAACTCTAGCCTTTTTAATATGGATGAGGCAGGAGCCCCTTTAAGACATCCTGCAAATGGATGTGATCTACGAGAAGGAATTTATTATATACATTTAAAAAAGATAGGGCTTATTTATGAGCCCCTTGTGACAATTTTGCGCCGTCGTTGCGTCACTTTTCGTGGCGGCGTAAACAATGCACCACGTTGCGCCATATTTACAAGGTGACGCATCTAGGCAGATGAGTCACCTTGTAAAGCCCTGCGCCACATTATACCTCTGTCAGGTATGCAACAAAGCCTCGTAGGAGTGGCGCAGTGAAATCGATCAGATTTCACTGCGCCACTTCTAGAACGCCACTGCGTCAAAACCTTATGCCTGCCTCATAGCAGGCGTAAAAGTGACACAGTGCTATGTGTATGGGCCTGCCTCATGCATTGCTGGAGTTGCATCATGCTTGCAACACAACTCCAGCAATGCGTGACTTTTGCGCCAACAGATATGTCAGGATTCCTGACGCATCTGTCACTCCTTGCGACATGGAGACTTGTACAGTAAATATAGCGCATTCGTCGTGTCGCAAGGAGGGCGCAGTGAAAACTGTTGCATCGCTGTTTTCACGCAGCGATGTGACAGTTTTCATAAATAAGCCCCTATGTTTTAAAAGTGTTACCTGGTACCGAGAAAATACGAGTCCCATAGACTGCATGGAATCCCGGACGTGTCCCTTAAACTGCACGGGCTCCCCTAATCTCTGCCCAGTTCCCTCAAGGTGATGGGACATTATCTGAGAAATTATGTGTTTATTTCATTTAATTGGAGACAGCAATTTTAAAAGAAGCACCCCCTTAGGTGATAGAATCTGCGTGCAGCAGAATCCTGCTTTCTTTCTACTTTAAAAATATTATATTCTGAGCTAACAAACTAGATATAAGCACGCCCTCCTGTAAGTCAAACACAGATGCGTGCAAGAAAGCATTTTATTTTTGGGATTTGCATGTTTTAGCTTAATTGAGTGAAAATACACACGCGCTCTCAAACGCACGGAAACAACATGTGGCTTCAGCTAATGTACCGTACCTCTCCCCTCGGGCTGTTTATTTGAATGTTCCAAGGATCCCTGACAATACAACGCAGCAGATCATATGAGAAGCATCATTCTCAAAAGGGGGGAACCGCCCACACCGCGGACCATAACAAACCCTTTACTGGAACGGCAGTCAAGAAGCAAAATACACAGATACAGGCACGCGTGCATGCAATCCTGAATGTTCGTGGGTGCTGGTGGAGTGAATCCTGCCTTCCTCTCTCTCCCCCAGGACCTTTGGGGATGGGGGCGGGACCCTCCAGGCGGATGTTGCGTGTCCCGTCCACCAGATTGTTCGCTAAGTCTGTTGAGAGTTTGAGGCTGCTTGCGGCCCACGAAGGGGGCCCCCTAGGAGGGCGGCCACCTTAGTGACACATGAAGGCACATAGCCACCCAGGCTAGTGTTTTGACCCTCTAGAGTCCGGTGCGTACGCGTCATTTTCGGCGCGCCAGTGGGCGGAGTTCAGGTATATCTACCTCTCCAGCCTACCTGTCGATCCTTTTTCACCGAGATCGCACGCCTTGTCCCTACCTACCGCTTACCCGGCGTGTCGGCTGGTAAGGTAGTTAGGGTAGGTTGGCTGTTAACTTGTTATTTTGTGTTGCAGGCGGAGTTACAGGGTGATCCAGAGGCTGAATGGTACATAGGGGTATCCTCTTCAGGAGCACAACAAGGGTGCAAATGCCAAACAACCCCAGAAAGTCCTTACGGCAGGGCCCTGGAGGAACGACAGCGCCCCGTTAGTACTGCGGGCGGTTGTAAACCTGAGCAACCGGGGGCTTGCCTGGATACACTCCGCCCCCTCAAGGGTCTGAGTAAATGGGTGGGCTGGTAGTCCACGTGATGTAAGGGGTAATCCCCCTAAATGGTGAGCACCGATTGGTTAGGGCCACAGTGCAATTTGGCTCATCAGGTGGGCAGGGCAGTTTAGGGTGTCACTGCTGCCTGCCCTTGGATGGCCCGTAAGTTAACCCACCATGTTGGCATATATTTTATTATGCAAATAAACCTGCAGCAATATTTTCTCCAACAAACAATGTGTCTTGTGTGTTCTTTATTATGAGATTGCTGTGTTTGCAGGAGGGGTATGTTGCTGATATTGGCACTATGGTAAGTGTGTTGAGAGATGCACACAGGCCCCCAGATCAACGAGAAAACAGGATGGTTGCCATCTGGCCGTCTTTTTTTGTACCGGCATGACCGGTATTTTGATATCAGGGCCAGTAAAAATAAATAGGGGTGTCATCTAAAGCTGGTATTTTTTCCATTATCAGTACGTATCTAAAACATAAAATATATTCACTTTAAAAAGTGTTCTGGAGTGGCCTGAATGATCTGTGTCTGATAACTAAACAGATACTGAAGAGCTATGGCAAAAATGAAAACAGAGGATTTTTCATAAATGTCTATTTAAGTATTATGTCCTATCGGGAACAAAATCTTGAAAAATGAACAAATAGATAGAATTTTTCTCTGGGAAAGATGTCAACCAGCGGGGAGTGGGGGGGGGAGAGGGAGGTGGTTACATTTCAAAGCTTCTGTATGCATTCTTCTGAAAGTTCTGAAATCCATGGAAAACTTGAAAAGTTTTACTCTCTTTCCTGCATTTGCCTAAAAATCAGGGCTTTAAGTGGGATGAAAAGACGGGGGCATCTCTCAAAGAGGCATGGCCGATGCAGTTAAGGGCGTGACTTAAAACGCGTAAGCTAAAAATCTGTGCAGAGCATAGTGTGCCGCCTGAATGCCATTTTGCTGCTTCTGTGATTGCATCCAGATATATAATACAAAAAGTAAGATTACCTACAACAAGCTAGTGCTATTGGCTTTGTCAATGGCTGTTAGCTGCATAAGATAAAAAGCAACAACTATGGCTTTGTTGTATATAATATTGAAAATACTGCTGTTCTGAAATGATGAGACTGTGAAAGAACTATAACGAGTCTCTTTGATTTACATCAAAGGCAGGGAATGGTGGTACTGCTACAGAGTTAAGATTTTTTTTCACCTCGACGGTGAGGGCAAAATTGGAGAGCCCGATAGAGACCCGTTGCGATACGTGCTTTTTAGATCTGCCCGGCAAGACCCGGCCCACTTAAAGCCCTGCTAAAAATCATATTGTTAACATGTATCAATTCAATATATGATTTGATTTTGTTTTTTTGTACTTGACTTACATGCAACAATGAAAAGAGTTAAACAAAAAAATCATATTGTTACTTCCCTCCTTCACAGTACATTTTATAGCATGGGCAATGCAGTATATGTTTCAGTTCATAACAGAACCGGAACAGCAGGGACACCAGCAGTACATGCTTCCTTCCTTCGCAGAGAAGGTATAGGAATGGCAGTGTCACTACAAGCATAACTGTTTGACAGAACACGCATAAGCAGAGTCTGGGCACCACTAGTACGCAGTGGCGGCTGTTAGGGAATGGAGGCGGGGGGCAGCGGAGCGGGGGTCAGAATAAGAAAAACAAAAAAAGAAAAGGAATCTTACCTTCAGAACGCCGGCTGCCGCCTCTCCTCCGTTCTCCCTCAGCTCCTGGCTCCCAGAAGCACCCAGACTCTCAGACTCCCCTGACCAATCACAACGCTGCCTTACAGCAACGTTGTGATTGTTTTGAGCGCCGTGGTTCGGTGTTCAGAGAGGAACTGGGGGCCGGGCCATTTTCTCCACCCAGGCTGTAAAACAGCCTGGATGGAGAGCATGCAAAATGCGCATGATGGTTTGGCCGGCCCGAGAGGACCGGGCAAACCATCATACGCGCTTAAATGCCCACCACTCCTCCCATTGCTGACTGTGACGACAGCCTAGTCCCGCCCCGTGCTGTAAAACTGCTGCATTACGGAAAAATAAAATGATAATAACGTAGAGTTATTATCATTTTATTTTTCCTTTTTTCACTGCTCGAGGATCAGTAGGGCGGTGCTCCTCTGCCTTAGCGGAAGAGCCGTCGCTGATAGTACGTTATTCCCATGACAGCTGACATATAGAACCCCATTACCCCATTTCCCCTTCACTTTAACTTTCCTGCCTGACAGGACATTCTATAATTTAATTTTTGCTGGCCAGCAGCATAGACTGGATCATGACTTGCCTGTGCAGTGGTGACTGAAGCTGCTCCATGCACACATGGGGACAAGGCATCTGTCTCCAGTCCTTGGCTGTGCAATTCTCTACCCTCTATGCTGTCATGTGCCTTAATTCCAGCTCAATGCTCACACAGAATAAGTTGGCGGAGTCACTCTGTTTCCGTTGCCCTAATTAAAAAAAAACTCACACACCTTTGGTAAAGCAACTCTACCTTTACATGCTACAGAGCATATAGCCACCTCACAAAAATGAACTTGCAAATATATCAAGCAGTGAGAGCGGTGATGATTTTAAGGTCCCCCCTAACCTAGGGAGAGAACCAAGTAGATGCCTTGAACACAAAGAGCACATCATGCTGAACGATTAAGTGGTGGTCCCATCCTCCTAGGACCACCTCAAGCAAAGTTATGGGCAAAAATACAATCCCAACCAAAGGCCCCGCAAAGAATTATGGGGTGAGATTCTAGAGTGTAGTGAATATCATAGTATCGGCTCTCCCCCTGAGCTGCAGCTTCAGGAATGGTTTCCTCTGGGTCTGGTGGGTCTGATGGGGGGGCCCATCTCACCGGGCACCTCAACAGTGATCCTTGGTGGAGGGCAGCTTGGGGCCTGCTTTGGCGTCTCCGGGTTGCCCTCCTCCTTGCCTTCCGAACTCCTCGCGTCCTCCATCTCGCCCGGGGACCCCATCCCACGGGCGGACTCCTGGTAAAGGGGGACGGAACCCCATCCCCGGCCCCCGTGTGTTTCCTGAGGTGGGGAAGCGCTGTTGCGCTTCCCCAAGAGTAAGGACAGGGGAGGGCCCCACGTGGTCCGCTCTCCCTGCTCCCCATTTCTGGGGGGAGCGGGAGGCGACCGGAGAGGGCTGCCGTCTGCCCACTGGAGCTGGCAGACCTCCATACCTGTTGCCGTTGAAGGAAGTGACCCGATTAGGGCCACCCGGGTCACTCGCGACCACCTCTCAGCCTTCCATACAAATGAAGAGTCGGTCAGACAGTAGAGAATACAAACTAAGTATATGTTTATTCAGATACACTCGAGCGGAGCCCCGTCTACCCAGTTGCTTTGGGGTGCTGCAGAGAGGACTGACATCAGCTAACATGGTGATACATTATGTACATTTCAGAACCAAGGAAGACCCACCCATAATGGAATTTTACAAGCAGGTGCAGCTAAAACAAAGAAGTACAGTAGGATGAGCTTCGACTCCGAGGCCGGGCACACATTATCTCTATGCCAAGGTCGTTCTGTCCGTGTCTACCAGTAGACTAGTGTGAGAAGACCTCTATCTAGTGGGAAAGGTATGCGCTAATAAGAACAGTGTATTCATTAGTACAGCGAGACCTAACCTTGGAGAAATGAAACTTTCCACAGCCTGCTTCTCGAGGAGGGAATACGCAGTTAATAGCATGATTCAAAATAGCAGCTAAACATAAAATGGTGCAGCGAATGCTAACTTACATAGAACAGTGCACGAGCAAAAGAGAAAAAACATTTTCATTTCATCAACGGCTCCTGAGGCAGCATGCGTGGGTGCTGCTGGGGCAGGGAGCCCGCAAGGACAGCCGGGCATGGGCTCCCCGAACTGCCCTCCACCAAGGATCACTGTTGAGGTGCCCGGTGGGATGGGCACCTCCATCAGACCCACCAGACCCAGAGGAAACCATTCCTGAAGCCCCAGCGGCTCTCCTCGGCTCAGCGGGAGAGCCGATACTATGATATTCACTGCACTCTAGAATCTCGCCCCATAATGCTTTGCGGGGCCTTTGGTTGGGATTGTATTTTTGCCCATAACTTTGCTTGGGGTGGTCTTAGGAGGATGGGACCACCACCGAATCGTTCAGCATGATGTGCTTTTGTGTTCAAGGCTTCTGCTTGGTCCTCTCCCTAGGTTAGGGGGGACCCCAAAATCATCACCTCTCTCACTGCTTGATATATTTCCAAGTTCACTTTTGTGAGTTGGTTATATGATGGTTAGTATGTAAAGATAGAGTTGCTTTACCAACCGTGTGTCAGTTGGGTGTGGGCACAGGGGCCAACTCTGCTATGCTGTGGAGTAGGAGTTTTTGCCTTAACTCTGCATTTCTAACATGAGCACAGAGTTCACCACCCTGGCTTAACACAGACATGAGTAACAAGCCTGGATAATTGGGACAACTGATTAGTAACTAGCTGTCTGACGGAGCACCAACTTACATCTGCAACACATTTCAGCCTGTTTTTTAAACTATTGCGGGTATTTTTAACATTCGTCAAAATATTATAATAGTAAAGTTAGAATAGTAAATATCACCTCCTGGGCTATTTTGGCAAAAGACCACCATAACTGAGCTGCTGTGGGGCCCTCACATTCCACGGCATTGAATGCTCTACAGCTGTAGGGTGATGCCTTCTGAACAGGGCAGTGGTGGCACAGTGAAGCACATGCCCTTAAAAACAAGCCCACAAAACCAGGGCCATCTTAACAGCATTATAGGCCCCCGGGCAAAGCAGTGCACTGGGCCCTGTCTACACAACCACTCACAGGAATAATAATTTTAATGGAAAATTAGTGTTAAATTATGGTCTGCATGGGGCCCCTAGGCTCGTGGGGCCCGGGGCAACTGCCCAGCATGCCCATGCGTTAAGACGGGACTGCACAAAGCAACCAACAAGCTATCAGAGTGACATAGTGGAAAAATAGACTAACTTTAACAATAGCTTTAAGACTTTAAGGGGGATATTCTCAAGAACGTGTGATAATTATCGCAAAATTAGCTTAACGCAACTTTGCACATCGCAGTCCATCGCGGGAAAATAACACCGTGTTAACGTTGTATTCTCAACCCGGCGGCTCCATGCGATAGTCTCACGATAACCCGCCAAATGACCGCGTTAAAATTAACGCGACGCCGAAAAAATGCGAAACGCGAAACAAGTTGCGATGCCCCAAATCGCGATACAAAAATCAGCGCTAACCAGCGATAGGCCTGCAATTCCCACGCGTCATGCGGGAAAATGCACTATAAAAGCAGAAAAATAAAAAGGACAAAAAAAAATAAACTGCGTAGCACCATGGATGAGTGCAGAGGACAACGCAAACCCCACAAGCCCCACAGACGACCAGCAAGGAACTTCGGGGTCGGGGAATGGCAAGGAGAAGAGGAAGAGAAAGACGGGGTTCAGTCCGCAGGAAAACCGGATCATCGTCACGGAGGTGATAGAACACTACCAACAACTGTTTGTCACCTCCACTGCGTCATTGGCAACACAAACGGAAATATGGCAGTCGATCGTGAACAACGTGAATGCAGTCGGAGTGTTGAGGAGGTCAAGAGGCGCTGGCATGATGTGAATAGCCAAACCAAGCAGAAACTCGCAGCCAACCGGAAGGCAGCAATGGCGGCTGGAGCTGGGAGTCCTGCGCCACAGGAGGAGCTGGATGAGCTGGAGGAAATGGTGGCCACAGTCATCAGTGTGGAGACAGTGCAAGGAGTTGGGGGTCCGGATACAGCTCGATATCACCTGACCCAACAGCAACAGGGTGAGTAACGACCAGGGACTGGGGGGACGGGTGGAGATGGGCACAATGGCACAGATGCACAATTATGTATAGCACACTGCACACCCACAATGATTGTGGAACATGTCCCTGATACCCTTGGCACACTGCAGCACACATAGAAACACCAAGTAGGCCCCCGTCCACTATGTGCACAAAGGGGCCCCCCTCCCTATCACCAATCTCACGACCTACCCATGCATATGTGCTGAATCCAGCAAAGCAGCGGCTCTGTGAGCCACACTGACAATGCAAGTGACACTGCATGACCAATAGCATGGCTGCAGTCAAAATACATGACATGGTGCACGACACGACACTGAGGTGGCCCAGTGTGGATCACATCCTCAAAGGAGCAGGTCACACTCCGATACATCCACGTGCACATACAACCCCTGACGTCAACAACACATCTGCAGACAAACAATGCACAAGAGTACAAAAACCGTCCAAGAGCACAAATGACCCAAGTCGCCAACATCTCAGCACCTTAAAAGCACACAAGTCAAAGGCACACCGCCTCAAAGGGATAAGCGGCCACTAAATCAGACCTGCAGGGGCGACTCTCCCACAATGCAGCACACACACATAGCAATCACAGCACATCAACATTGACGACAATGTGGTACAAAGTGCAACACTTTCACTACAGAACAGAGGACACAACTGGTGCCGCTTGTGCGTAGAAACTGGCCAATCACATCTGGCATAGCAGGAAACTGTGAGATTATCATGTACGAGTACAACCTCACATCCGTCATGTAGTCGAAATGTCCACTGTCTCCCATCAAATAGCCAGCACATCCAAAACAGTCACAATGTACATTGTCATGCAGTCTGTATGTAAACATGTACAATGCGTCAACATACATGGAACACACTATTAACCTGCATCTCCCCTTTACATTGCAGAGGGACAATCAACACCTCCTGCAGAGCAGACCAGACATCTCTTCAGTGATGATGGGGAGGACCCCCTGGCCATCAGCTCCGACACCCTCCAATGGCTCGTGGACAGCCTCCGCACCCCACCTCCAGGAGCAGGGCAGCCCAGCTGCATCGAGGTGACCCCACCCCTGCACAGCCCACACAGCAGGAAGCACCCACCACCACGGCTGGCTCCCAGCACCTCACGGAAAGACACATGGCATTCCAACGCCGTGTGTCAGACTGCCAGAGGGGCTGGCTGAACAGGTGCGGGTGGGTTTCGACCTCATGGCAGCCAAACTTGATGCCATACGTGGGTGTATGAGTCCCATCAGGGACCACTTACAGTCCCTAACAGACACCCACAGTCCGTTCCATGCTCTACAACAATCCCTGGCTGACCTCGCTGGAGCCATTACTCGGATACAAGAACTGTCTAGTCAGACAGGCACCAGCGATGACAGCACAGAGTTGGCACAGATGCGGAGGACAATGGAGAACATGGAGCGGATGCAGGCTGCCACGGCTGTACACCAGCGAGATGTAGCTGGGATCTTCCATGCCCTGCAGAACCTCATCTTGCCATTGCTGCCACAAAGCCTGTCCCAGATGATTGCTGCAGGAACTTTGACACACACATCTCCGCCCCCTGATGTGTCAGTGGTACACAGTGATGCAGCCATACCACCTCCGCCCCCTGATGTGTCAGTGGCACACAGTGATGCAGCCATATCACCTCCACCCCCTGATGTGTCAGTGGCAAACAGTGATGCAGCCGTACCACCTCCGCCCCCTGATGTGTCAGTGGCACACAGTGATGCAGCCATACCACCTCTGCCACCTGATGTGTCAGTGGCACACAGTGATGCAGCCATACCACCTCCGCCACCTGATGTGTCAGTGACACACAGTGATGCAGCCATAACACCACCACACACACCTGATACACCTGACACAGAAGACATATCAGAGGCAGTAGCGGCCCGTGGAGGGAGTGCCGCGGGCTGCTGGGGCGGGGTGGGGGAGGGGTAGGGTGGGGGGCAGTAAACTCCGGTCACGGCCGACCGGAGTAATGTAAACAAATAAATAAATAAAACGAATTTCGTTGCGCGCGCTGAAACGCCAAATGCGTTTCAGCGCGCGCAATGAAATGCATTTTATTTATTTATTTGTTTACATTACTCCGGTCGGCCGTGACCAGAGTATACTACCCCCCAACCTGCCCCTCCCCCACCCCGCCTCACCACCCCGTGGCACTCCCTCCACGGGCCGCTACTGATCAGAGGACTAAGATGTGGATGGCAATGACTCTGTGTGAGAAAGGAGGATGTAGCATTCATCCCCGCCATATGGCCTGTTCCTGCTTGGTTCAGCCCTCTGCATCATGCCCGGGAACAACACCTTCCACTGTCCCCCGAAACACTCTGCGACATTCACCTGGACCCCGACATGGACTGCCATATCTGCTCTGGTTACCAATGACACAGCAATCAGGCTGTGGACTGAACTCTTCCTCTTCCGATTAAATTGTCATTCACCAAAGGACTCTGGTTGGCCCTCCACTGGGCAACCATGTAATGTGGGGTTTGCATGGCCATGTACTGCTCCAGCTCCGACACTCCACAGAATTTGAATAAAACATTCCAAATCACACAGATGTGTCATGTCTATGTTCAATCAAGTACATAAGTATGGATGAATGTAGGGACATTGATTGCACAAAAAGGTACACCCTGGGAAATGACATCAATGCGCATGTTTGACCCTGACCCACATGGCCAATTAGATGACTGTGAAGGTGTGAACTAGCTGTGGCCTCATTGCTCATGAACAACAATCTCGCAACCCCCCAACGTAGCCCCACGTCCATGTATTAAATGGGGCTGTGTGTGAAAATGTCTAATTCGGTAGCAGGCCTAAAGTAGTGGCCCCCATCACATGTGACAACAGAACATCTCTTCGCATACCTACTCACACTCTACTGGGTGGACACAGCCTGTTTTGATGGATCACATTG
Source organism: Calotriton arnoldi (assembly GCA_963921515.1). Classification (NCBI taxonomy): domain Eukaryota; kingdom Metazoa; phylum Chordata; class Amphibia; order Caudata; family Salamandridae; genus Calotriton; species Calotriton arnoldi. The sequence goes on along the minus strand of CAWUFW010000123.1, from coordinate 4,258,754 downwards.
ATCCACATGGCAAGAATTTGGACACCATACTCACATTGCTGAAGACACGTAAGAGCACAGGTCTACCAGCAACTATCCCAACCACAATGTCTGGCTCACAGAGGTGGAGCTGGCAATAGGGACTCACCCCTAAGTGAAATGCGTCAGTCAGTCCCTCCCTGTGTACGGACAATGCTCATTGAGGCACACGATTTGTCATTCTAATCAACACTCATCACAGTTGAACACTAGTGAAGTGGCGTAGACTTTATTAGCATGTGCGTGTCAGTACGGGCAAGACAAGGGCCACAACATGCAGACCAATGCTTCAGACACTAACAGGCAGCATGGGAACATGTAGAGGTGCAAGAAATGGGGAGGCAAAAATGAACACCAATCATTATGGATGGCAACGGTCTCGGCCCACCTTGCCTTGCTGGACGAGTCATGTGATGTTTGGCGTATGCTCATTGCCCCGTGTCAGGGGACACGACTCACAGCCCATGGGATCAGCATAGTGCTGTACCACCGGACTGCGCAGACTGTCTGCTCTGCTGACAGTGAGCAGGTGAAAGGGTCCAACAAGGTCACATGTAGTACTACATTGCCATGTGTGTACTCTCCCTCCAGCAGTATGTCAGATTTAGGAACCTTGCCTAGCGACGCTGTGCAGCTCCGCCCATGGGACTGCCTCACCTTGCACAGGTGTGTGTCAACACGCGTAGGTGCACGCACATGCATTCTGAGTCCAGGCGAGTGCAGCCATGTCCACTGTTGTGGTGGGATATGTGACCATTTCTCCAAGATGCAACAAGGTGTTGGGACATGTGCTCTGGGTTACAAGCAGTTGTGGCTGCAGGAACGTAGTTACTCGTCCATGAATGCGAGCGCAGCTTCCTGGGCAATCAGTTCCAAGAGTACGTCGTTGTCGACTTCAACGAACACGAGGGCGAGCCAATCCATTAACTGGTCCGGACAGATGTGCTCCGTCCACACCGTTTAACAATCCGCAACACAGCCCAATAGGGGAGCGCTTCGATGTGGTCACTGCACACGAGGACTTGTGCAATCTCCCATGTCCAACTGCCACCACATACGCCAAATATCAAGGCATCCCATGAATGGGTATCACGGTTACACTCCTGGTCGTGGGCCAACAGGGGGTGCACACACAAGTCATAATCCAGTTCAGCTACCGTTGTTTTGGATAGGCAGACATCCATGGGCCACTCGAATATGCATGATCAACAGTGGAACCAGGGCTGGACGCAGGTGACGTACGCAAGACGGAAGCTCAGACGGTAACTGATGCGCAACACTGCCAGTGGCAGTGCCCCCAACAAATGCAGCATACGTGCACGGTACAGTTCCACGTGACAGGGGTTGTGCATGTGCCCGGGATGTTCTGCCATTGCGTTGGTGGCTCACATAGAACCGGCACTCTTCTGACCTGCGGCAGTTATGTGGATGATATGCCACAGCTCGGAGCAATGAGTCGTATGTGTGTGCAACGTTTGGACGTATGGGTTGTTGTGTACGTAAGTGTCAAGGGCATTCCATGCAAGAGTACCTTGAGCAAGGACTTCTGTGTCTGGGGTGTGGATACGTTGGTCTTTCATTAGCGCTGTGCGTAGTGTGGGAGTCGTCATCATCTGCAATGGTATCTCTCTCAGGGGGTGCCTGCCGCATGCAAGACCAAGGTCGGAGGTGCAGATGTCCTTCCGCCTTATGTATTGGGACAAAGGAGCTTTCATCCCTATTGTTGGTCTGACTACTGCTTGCATTCTGGAAATGTGATGTGGCTTTCGCGCTGCATTTGGGGCTAGGCCTTAGGCTTATGGTGCACCAATAGCGATACACACACAACAGTTGGCATGTATGTGCCAAGAGCCTTCCTTTCACTGTCTCTCTCCCCCTCTCTTTGTCTCTCTTTGTCTCTCTTTCTCTCTCTCTCTCTCTCTTTCTCTCTCTTTCTCTCTCTCCCTCTCTTTCACTCTCTCTCTCTCCCTTTCTTTCTCTCTCTCTCTCTGTCCTTTGATGAGCGCATGACACACCTTCTTATCTTGAATTTTGTCTTGCAGGCTGTGACTTACAGATTGTCCAGAGAAGAGCCGCCATGACTCTTCCAAATGGTTGTTCTGAGTTAAATTTGAATAAATGTATTTGTTTGGAAATTCAGAGATGAATGAATGATTCTCCTTTTTCGGACCACACATGAATGTTAATTGTTGTAAGTGTGTGACCTCAGGCGAATTGTTTTGTTCATGATTTCGTAAAGTTGGTGTAAAATATCTTTGTCCAGGGGGGGTGCCCGGGGTAGGGCCCGGGGGGTCCTGGGGGTGGTGGCCATGGGTGTTGTGGCCCTCTTGGGTGTCCGAACTGCATGATCAGTGGCTCCATGGCATCTGTTGTTCTTCTGGTGTGGCTGTGGGCTGGGCTCCCATTTCTGGTGCAGGTTGTCGTCCGACTTAACACCAGGTAAGAGCAGGTGTTAAATCCCTGCTGCTAACGCGCCTTATCGCCTGTTTTGGGATTTTATCGCCGATCTGGCTGGTCGTTGGGAATATTGCGAAGTGGTGTTATCGCGGCTTTTTGCACAGGAACGCCTACTCTGCATCTCATTAGCGTTAGTTGCCGGTGTCATCCGTGGCGATGTTTTTTGCAGCTGCTATCGCAGGATAACTGGCGATATCGGCTGTTAGCACCAGCTTGTGAATAGGGCGATAAATCTATCGCCACTTTGGCTGCGATAAAGTGCCGCTAACTCGGCGATAAGTCCTTGAGAATATCCCCCTAAGTCTATTACTACTTAACGTTTGGACCCCATTGCTGACAAATGTTTCTAACAGCATGAACGACTCGTTGATCGCCCATCCTGGGCGTTATCAATCATTGTCGCGATGTTCAAAAAGGGCAAAAGGACGGAGTCTTTAATGCTATCACCCTATATAGATACAGTGAAAGGACTCAGCAATCGTCAGATTGAACTACCGGAAACCACACAGGAATAAACTATAAGAATCTGGCAGTGGTGGATCAGCATTGGTCTTAAAGATTTCATAAGCTTACTAACTGATCTCTTTTATAAGACTTAACATAAATTATAACTCTTAAGAGTGGTTAAATCTGTACTTAAATTGCATAAAAACGCACTAAGATATAGTGGTTTATAATTATACATGCAGCAACTTTGCACAGAACCACGAAAGTTTCACAAACCTAATAATCTCAAGTGACTGGGGATGGTCAGTCGGTTGGAGCATAGTATTTTATCCTTTTATATCATAAAACAAAGGCAGGGATTATCCTCTGCACAGGGGGATGATAAATATTCATTGTAGATAACCAAAACGCCTCTTTTTAGTTGCTATTTTTAATATGTAATGTATACAGGGAAATAAGAGTTATTGAATTACCACCGATTGTACGATCCCTAACCTGTACTGTATATTTTTGTATATGCATCATTGCAAAAGTTTTAACAAACCGAGCAAATAAATAAAGTTACTTATTATTTCCCTGATAGACATCCCAGCTAAAATCCTGGGCAGAATTCTGTATAACAGAATAGCAGAATGGGTCAATGAAAATAATGTGCTAAATACATGTCAATATGGTTTCCGAAGTGGCATAGGGACGATTGATCAATACCTCAACTTAAACCTGATTACTGGGAAATACGCAGTAGCCAAACAGCCTACACTGTATCTAGCATTTATGGATTTGACAATGGCCTTTGACTGTGTTAATCGGGCAAAATTGTGGCAATTGCTTATTAAAATTGCACATAGACTCATCTTTAGTTCACCTGCTTGCTTCCCTGTACACGGTCACTATGGCTCAATTCAGGTTCGAGAACAAAGGAGAAGTCACCGATGAATTTAGCATTGACCGGGGGGTTCGCCATGGGCTCGTTTTAGCTCCCCTTTATTCTGTACCTTAGCTATCTTAGTACGGAGCTTAGCAAGTGCACCCCAGATGTGCCCATGGTGAATAGCATCCCCCTCCCAGCGTTACTTTACGTAAATGACGTGGTGTTAATTGCTCGCAGCCCCAAAGCCATGCATCATTTAGTGTACTCTTTCGTTAATTTCATAGCCAAGTTGGATTTACTAACTAATTTTAATAAAGACTTTTACAATGACCTGTGGCCCAAAGTGTATGCGAGCCCTGTCTATTGCTGTGGGCACCAATGTGTTATTAAGTACTAGCCCTTTCTCCTATCTGTGGGTTACTTTTAGTTCATCTGGGTCCGCACATATTTCACAAAGCAGGTTCAAGCTCTCAAGGGTTGTTGGTTCTCTGATTAGTCTCCCGTCTCTTGCAAATATTCTCCGCCCAGTGTGTACCAATAGATACTAATGGGGCAGGAATATGGGGCTTGGGTGACCCAATTATGTTCCAAAGGGAGTAGAATCGTTTTTGCCGGGAAGCACTGTCAGCCCCTATATCAGCCTCTAGTTTTAATTGCCACAAGGAGCTAGGCTTAGGGGCATATTATCAAGGCGGCGTTATGAAATTATCGCCGCTTTTGCGTCCGTTTTCGGGCGAAAAGCGGCGATAATTTCATCGCCTTATCAGCAAAGACACGCTATCGCGTGTTTTGCTGACTTAGCGCCCGTTTCAGCACGCCTAACTTTGCATCGCTAATGAGATGCAAAGTAGGCGTGGCTGTGAAACCAACCAGGGGAAAATATCGCGAAGGCAGCTTCGCGATATTAACAAGGAAGGGTAGCGATTTTTAAATCACGTTAAGTATGCCTTAACGCAGGAATTTAAAGTCTGTTAAATTCCTGACTAAGGCATACATAACATGGGGGGTGGATTCTGTGGCTAAGACCACAGACCCTATCATCTAGGATATCGCCGTTTTCCACCATGGAAAACGGCGATATCCACACTATCTCTGGAATTTTTATCTCCTCGGCGATGCGCGTTGTTGATAACGCGCTAACCGGGCGATAAATTACATAGATAGCCGGCGATAAATATGCAAGCGCTAAGCGCGCTTTGCGATATTTATCGCCGGCCCTTGTTAATATGCCCCTTAGACTTTTTGAAGGACTGTATCCGTAGCCAGCCGGTTCTTTTGTGGCTATCTGTCTGGAACTCAGAAGAAGCACAACAAACAAGAGAGATAATTTTATATTGTTCGGCATGCGACAAGGGTCTTCTCATTCCCTGGATAGTGTATGTTAAAAAATCTTTGGAAGCAATTGGTTTAGCTGATATTTGTCTAGATAGAACGCTAGTAGAAAGCAAGTGCAAGCTCTGCTGCTAGAACGAGCTAAAGAGGAGAGGTTGAGGGTTGAAGGTCAAAAACCAAGTGTTAAGCATTATTTATATCTTAACTCGGGGTATTTCTACTAATTTTGAGGAACACTATCAAGAGATGGGAAAGATTTTTACTGTTCAGCTTTCGGGCTGGTACTGTGAAATACTTCCTTTGCTTTCCTGCGGGACATCAGCCCAAGCTTGATTCCAGTGCATGTCCATGTATTAATTTGTACAAACCATGATCCATTTTCTCTTTTTTGTGTGAATACTATAAGTTGTACACTAAAAAATTCCCTGTACCTCTTTTGAGGCTTAGGAATTTACAGCTCTGCCTACAAGCTTATCATTTCTTATTAGCACTGCCAGATGATGAAAAGTGTGCTTCTTCAAGCTGCAGTCCGCTCTAGGAGGTCGATGCTTTTAGATTAATTTATTTGTTGCTCCAGCAGATTGATGAATTAGCACTTGGCTCATTCCGACTGTTGTTTATCCAGCTTGTTTTTACCTAGACTGTTGTTTATCTTATTTTATCCCAACCTGATGATTTTATATATTTGTGTGTTTTTTTTAACCCTCATGTTGCTACATGTATTCTATTGTTAATTTTGCACATGTTCTGTGTGCTTTTATGGCTGCTTGCAGACGAATAAAGATGATTCTGATACTACTTAACTTCAATGAAAAACGCTTTAGGGATTAAATTAATTATTGGCTTGATAACCACTCCTTCAGAGTGGCTAATAAGTGGAGGGACATAGAGATAAGTGGGAGAAATATTTACAGGGTTCACAGGGAGGATAATACCATGGACAACTGAGAAAGGAAATAAAGACAGAGATAACAGTGGAAATAGTTTAAAGCAGGGCAAGCATAGAACCAATAGGGCTTGATCGATCCATGCCAGATTTTCTGAATAATCATTAACTTGTAAACAATTTACATTTTATTTTACGTGGCTATCCTAAAGCTCTGGCATTAACCCAGCAGTCTTGGACCTATATTGGCAACCCTTATTATAAAGTCAAGAACGGTATTATATACACTGGTGAATTATCTGTATTTTATCACCTAAGGCTTTTCCCTTTGCTGAGATCTTAAGATTGTCTTGGGTTTTTATCCAGGGTTTGCTAAGTAATACGTGCTTATGAAGTTGCTCGATTAAGACAGGGAGATTCAGGACTAGAGAAATGGCTTGTTCTTAATACATTGCGCAACCAACATCAATAGGAAAAGCGACCAAGCAATGGCAAAGCTAATCGGTCTCGGCAATGCCTCAGCTATTGGCGCTTTCATTGTGGATGTGTTTTACCAATATTGCATGAGCTGTCTAGCGAGAGCAACAGAAGCAAACAAAGGGTAAGCCTGTGGGCCGGTTGTAGCCCACTGATTGTTTACAACATGCATCGAAGAGACAGTGCACGCCCCGTCTAGCCGAGACGTAAAAACTGCTCAGAGAGAGGCAAATGGTGACTTCACAGCTAATGAGCACTTCGGAATTGTACCATGCACTAGCATTGGCTAAGGTGCCACCAATGCCCCAATCCTACGTCACATTAGACATTAGCATTGCCTCTCACTTCGCAGATGTCTTCAAGTATCTATTCAGCCATGGGATTGGTTGTTATGGGACTTGAAAATGCTAAAATTACCGAGAAATGACATGTGTTGAAAGATCAACAACGGACAACGAGCGTTGCACTGAATTCGATGATAGTCCATGTAAGTAACTGACTAGTGGTCACTTTGTTCTTCCTATGTCTCCTTTTGTCACCTTAAACCCTCGATTATGCCACACCAGCCTACAAGACAACCTTTGCAAGACAGTGCATGTGTAAGCATTCTCCCTTCCGTATGCTATATGAATATGAATGGTAAAAGTCCTCCCCATCTTATTAATGAGATTGCAAGAGTTACGTATAAAAGCCTGTGAGATCAGTGCTGTACAGTGGAATACAGGAGGAGTGCTCCTTATTGCAGTCATTGCTGAGTTGCAAGTATGTGTTAAGTACGTGGAGTACTCACTCATCAGGGCTGATGAATTTATTATATAGCAGATGGTGTATCTTCTACATCCAATATTTGCTTTATTTGCATATGACACCGCAAGAATAACCTGGACATGGAAATAAGAACTTGGGGGGAGATTTACGAAAAAGTCATGCAACGCAGCCCCCCACGAGGCTGCGCTGCGTTGCGCGACAGGGAGGGAGCAGGAGAGAGCCATATCTTCAAAGATATGGCTATCTCCTCCCCTTTCCCTTGCGCCGGCGCTGATTACAGCTGCTGTGCGCCATGCACACACCTTAGCGCCGCAGCACTAGGGTGTGTGCATGAGTCCAGCATAGGTTTTATTCAGGAAGGGTATCCTTCCTGTACAAAATACTATGCTAGACACAAGGGAAAGCTTTTCCCACTTTGTATGCGTGCTGCACAATGCAGCATGCATGCAAAGTCGGCAAAGGAAGGAGAAATGGAAGCATTTCTCCTTCCTTGCGCCTAGTTGAAAAGGGCGCAGTTTTCTCACGCTAAACCCAATCTACTGTTTTTGGTAAATTGGGTTTAGCGTGAGAAACCTTGGGTGGTTGCATGGGAACACCCATGCACCACCCTTGGTACGCCCCCATGGCGCAAAGTAACGCGAAGTAGCGCTATGCGCTGCTTCGCATTACTTTTACGTTATTTCCAGTGCTAAACAAGTTTAGCGCTGGAAAGTAAATTACAAAAAAAAGATTTTGCGTCGTTTTTGCGTCACTTTTGTGACGCAAACACGGCGCAAAATCTTAGTAAATCTTCCCCTTGGTTTCTTACACATTACTGCACAATCTTCTGAAGAAAAGAAGCAACAAGGTTGGGAGCGGGTGGGAGGAGATGGAGTGAGTGAAAACACGAGCACTCATATGGAGTACTCTAAGACAAAGAAAAAAGTAGCTCGCAAAATGGGAGCAGTGACTGGGCACAGGTACTTGGTCCATGCTTTAGGGGAGGGCCAAACACAGGAAGAGGCATGATGCATTAATGCTATGGGCAAACGTAAACAAAGGACACCAGAGTGACAAAGAATCAAACAAATGGTAAGCCCGTGGGTGAGATGTAGCCCACTGATTGTTTAAAACATGTCTTGAAGAGACAGCGCATGCGCTGTCGAGCTCAGACCTAAAAAGCAGAGTAACAACACCACCTATGAAACATGAAATATCTTCCTAAGACAAAGCTGAGAACGAAGGAAGCTCTTCCTCAAGTGGGTCAAAAAAGGAAGTATGATCCTAGCCCTGGGTGGCTTGTAACAAAAGAGAACCAACATGGAGGCTCAGAGGTGGTGTCTGAGAAAGCTTAGCGATTGGGGACTGTAGCTGCTGCTGATCTTTGAAAGGGGTGGGGCATAATACTTTCTAAAATTCCAGTGAGCAAGCAAAGTGAGTGGATTTGGCTTATCAGAGGATTCAGGTGGGGAGTGGGGATTATCTGCTGAGAAAATATTGAAAAAAATGGGGTCAAATAATGCATTTAAAGCACAGGTTTCACATGATTTTGCGAGTCTAAAAGGGCACTAATTACATATGAAGTACTTTTATGCTGTGCCAAGCCAATGAAGCTTGCCACTTCCTTGGAGAGGACCTAATTCTTTCAAAATGTACAGTTGGTACAGTGGGTATTGACATCAAAAGTTACCTCCAAGTGGCCAGGGCCAGGACCACCATTTGGTCAGAAGTGCTCCCCGTATGCCATAGGTGCTCTCTTATGCCAAGAATTACATAGAGGACACCAGTGCCTGAATTTTGTCTTTGATGCCATTAATACATCATTGGTGACCTATACGTAGAAAATTACCTTTAGTATTTATGGGTGAGCATTTTGTCATGGTTGCCTGCTCCTCCCCGCATATGCCATGGTTGTCCTCCCTAATGGCTTAAATTACCCTTTGTATGCCAACACCAACATTTTGTCAAGGATTTCACTTATGTTAAGAACTACCTCCATAATGCCAGTGTTAGCATTTTCATCATGGGTGCTCCTTATGCAAGAATTACTTCCAATATACCCGTTACAGCATTTTGCCGTGAGCACCCCTCACGCCCAGACTTATATCCATTATGCCAGTGCCACCATTTCCCACATGCGTCCCATATGCCGAGAATTACCTTGTGTTCCAGTGCCAGCATTTTGCCACAGGTGCCCACTACTTCAAGAATTACCTCCAGTGTTTCAGCACCAACGTTTTGCCATGGGTACTTCTGTGGACCAAGAAATTCCTCCAGAATGCCAGGGCCACCATCAGATTTGCAAGAACAGTGCTTAACTTGAGCTTGATGTTTCTGGTACACAGCACCAACACTTAATTGCCAACATGGGCTCTTATGACCGTCTGCCACATGGTGGCGCTGTTTATTTTATTTTGGGTTGTGAGCACAACAACCGTTGTTTATTAATTCAACATGCGTTAAAAATGACTAATACCTGCCATCCAAGAAATTCTTATAGCTTTGGGGACCTGGAATAGTCTGAATTGTCACACTTGTAGGAGTGTTATGGTAAGTAGGCAATGGGTAGGGAAAATGGAGTGGCTTCGTTAAGAGTACCCTGGCACTTATTGGTTTACACAGGAAGCACTGTCAGGAGTAACACAATCACCACATACTGTCACTCACGTTGACCTCATTTCAATCACACTCATTCTCATTCACACTCACTCCCTCCGCCCCTTTAACTCAGTCATTCTCCCTCACAATCACTTGTAATCACTCTTACAATCTCTCATTCTTACTCAGTCCTACTTATTCTCACATACTGATTCAGTTACACTGTCACTCACTCATACTCACTCCCTTTCATTCACTCTTACGCACTCCCTTTCAGTCACACACATGTTCACACGTACACGCTCTGTCTCTCTCACACACACACACGCTCTCACCCACACATACGCACACATTTGTCAGAAAAAAGCAAAAGAAACATATGATGGACGGAATGCTGAACAATGCAAACATTCACCCATAGTCACTAAGATCTGGGTTTAATCCATCGTTCTTTTGGTCACCACGCCACCCTAGTTTGGATCAAACCAGATCTATGTGACTGGGGGTGAATGTTTGCATTGTTCGGCATTCCGTCCATCATTTGTTTCTTTTGCTTTTGTCGCCCTAGTGGAAAGAGTATGCCCAGACGTGGGTCCCGTGCTCACTGCACCACGGGATTTAAGCTAGCCTGGCTGATGAGGGGTGATGCTCCAAAACCAGGGCAAGGATGCTTGTTTCCGGTCCAGGGAGGACCTGGCTTGGCAGTTCGGGCTGGACTGTTCCCATGAAGAACAGGACCAAGACTGATTTGCATATGGCTGGGTCTTAACTGGGGTGGCGTAGTGAGCAAAAGGACAATGGATTAAACCCAGATCTTTGTGACTGGGGGTGAATGTTTGCATTGTTCAGCATTCCGTAGCTGTACTACTTTAATGTGTTGATTAGACAGATAGCAGCAGAAAGGGTGAGAGTGGGCAAGGAGTTACCCCAAACACGGTAAGAGAGGACCCAATTTGGACTGTCATTCTGAAGTCAGCAATGGGGACTAAAACAGTTCATTATTAAGAGATGAATTACAAAAGAAAGAAGGGTGACAGAAAAGGGAGTGAGAAAAGGGATTGGCAGACATAAATAATAAGGAAGAAAAGAAGAGGAAATATAGTACAGAGGATGAATAAAAAATATAGGCAAATAGACTCAGGTAGACAGATGGCAAGGGCAAGAAATGAAATACAAGAATAAAAAGAAATATGAATGAAATAATGGGAACGCAATATGAAAATAAGACAATGATTGCACTGATGTAAAGGAAGATCAGACAAATAAAGAGGGCAAGAGCAAAGAGAAAGATTGAAAACTAAGAATAGAAATAAATCAATGAACGGAGGCAAAAAAGAAAGAGAATGAAAAGGAAAAAAGAAGGTTGATGTACCATATACTTCATGCTTTTTCCTAAAGCCTTGGGAACATGCATCCCACAGCTGACATTTGCAGATATAATCTAAGGCCTATTTTTGAAATGAACCCATATAACGCGCACCAAGAGCTCGTGCGTCAAAGAAATAGATATTATTAGTCTCCAAGGTCTTGTCTCTTAAATAATATTGCACTCCACAGGCAGCATTTGTTGCAGGAGGCTCAGGCATAATGTCCGGCTATAAAAAGCAACTCATTTTGTCATTATCCGGCCTGCACTCCTTCAGTTTTAAAGACTGGTTTCTAGGAAACCCAGCTAAAGAAAATGAGCAATTCATATTCTGAGACAGTTCCCTCAGCGCCCACCTGATGTGTCCATGTAAGGCCAGCTAAGAGGGCTCCGACTTGTCAGCCACTCAGATGTACTAAAACCCCATCCATGGAACTCGTGCTCCAAGCTGAGAGTGTGCATGAGCATGCACACATCAAGGAGCACACATCAGGTAGCACGTTTGTGAGAGCAGCTATAAGAGGGAGCGCGCATAACTGAGAGAGCACATGTCAGTGAGGAATGTTTGATGGTATTCCGCAAGCCGGAATCACTCTGTGCCTTCACAGCGCCGTCATTAGAATGAATGCGTCTTTAGTACGAAGTCGTTCGCACGCAAGTCGTTATAACAACTTGCCTTAGGGGGGCGCTGGATTTTGGAATAGGTTAATTTACTATTCCAACTCCAGTATGCGCAACAGTAGGGAAGGTGATGGACTTTAAATCCAACACCATTCCACCAATGCAACCCCCTAAGGCAATTCGTTATAACGACTTAACTACTGATCAAATGCGTACTAAAGATGTGTTCGTTCTTTTGCCGGCGCTGTAACGGTACAGCGGGATACCGGCTTCGGTGTGAAGGACGTTTCCCGTCAGTGAGCTGCCAGCTGCCCTCACTGCAGGTGAGTCAGAGAAGTATCCCCCGTGGGCATAATGTTCTGGCCGATTCTGTTACCACACCCAAAATTACTAGGCCTGGGCAAAATTTCAACTACGCCGGTGTCACTGGAGTAATTTCGGTAATTTCGTGTTTGACTTTTGATGCGAAATTACAGAAAATTACGTGATTATGACTGTTTGCATGATTATGTGTAATTTGGCGCAAACATTCTACCACAGGTGCAGAGGAACAATGAATGCAAGTGCAATCGGCTGCCGGCTGCTGTTATTTATGTTCTGTTGCACTTAGTGCTATTTTCCTAGTTCAAAATGCATCGTCGGGTCCATTGTAGACCCGGGGGTGCCTTTTGTGCTAAAAAATACAGCTAAATACTGGGTTACATTTCTCGCATAATTCATCCTAATATTTTGCTGTAATTTTGCATAATTATGTTACAGCAAATTACGCGAGTTACACCCAACCCTAGAAATGATCAGGCACAGGTTTTACCAAGTGCATTTCCATTTCCAGAAAGCTACCTAGGAGGAAAATGTTGCGCAGGTGGAAAATGTCTGTGGTAAAGTCACTGAAATCGCAAAGGCACATGTAGTAAAGGACCTGGTGTCCCAGGATCCACATGCTATTTCCCATTCAACTAATAATGCCTGGATTCAGGGGTGAAGATGTTGGTCAGTATCATTAATTCCACTTGGTTATCTTCCTGCCTTAATTCTGAGACTCATAACCGGCCTCAAAGAGAGCAGACATCAGCGAGCACATATGGCAACGAATGAGCACACATCGTTAATTGAGCCCTCAAACACAGCATGAATCAGAGAGGTCATATTAGACAGCACATATTGTAGCAAACATACATCAGAGAGCTCTCAAAGAGAGTCTCCATCAAAGAGCACATATTAGATAGCACATAATATAGAGCAAAAGTTACATATCACACAGCACAGTAGAAACCAGAGAGCTCTCAAACAGAGCACATATCAATGTTGCGTGGCACTGTTGGCCTATATCCTTTGTCCTCTGCCCCTAGGTAGGTAGTATAAAGTGGTCTTTTGCATTATTTCTGTAGGTAGCTTTTAGGCTTGTGATGTTTCCAAATACTTAAAATAGTTCTTAAAGTGATTATTCAAAGATAAACTTAAGTTAGAAATGCTGATCAGGGCGTGGCCAAGCCGCCAACCATAATGGTTGCTCGGAGTTGAAGCTCCATCGGAATCCCCATCATCCTATCCATAAACTGGCTTAAACGCTGCCATCCATTATAACCTTCTACCTGTCCATACTGGTGTTACACTTGGGATTACCCTGCCTTGAGAAGAGATGGCCAGGGCACTGAGAGTGGCGACCCGCACCTCTGGAACGATTGACTGGGCCCTCGCTCACAGTCTACCCAGACATTGCGATGGTGACACCTAGAGCCTGCGCTGCGGCAGGCTGCCGAGAGTTGAGCAGCACTGCCTGTAGGCTCCAGTGAAGGCGTCAATATACCGCCCTACACAATCTTACCCCATCACGCCCTACCAGCCCGCGGATCGAGTACACCACCGAGCGGGCGGCTGCAGCTAGAGAGGACTGTGCTGCAGGAGAGAGCCCCCCCCGGACCCCTGCTGCTGCAGTGCCATGGAGGCGACCTGCCTGGAGCTCTCCTGGCTGGAGAGAGAGGGGGTGTGGAGCTCGGTGCGGAGATTGAGTGGAGAGTCGCTCTGGTGAACCACATCCAGGAATAAGGTAAGGCTAGCCAGAGATCTCTCCGGAGGCCCCACTGGCGCAGGGGCCGCGGGTGAGACTGGAATGCCAGCCATCGTGCTGCCTTTTATTCTCCTTGCTCCCTCACCCGCACATCGGCCACTCCTCCTGCCTATACTGACAACCTCCGCTGGGCCCTTGCGGCATAAGTGACTTGTTGGGGCCTGTGATCTGGGCTTTGCGGCCTGCACCTACCCCGCATAGACCGGAGCCTGTCCTGCAGCAGTGGCGCAATTCCTGGCCCCATTAGAGGCCCTTACAAGTCCAGCTGCCTCAGGACTCGTGGCCTCGAGTGGCAGTGAACCCCATGTGACCCCTGGGCTGGACGCTCTTACCTTCTGCTGTTTGCCCATCCTGAAACACACTGGAGCTCCCACCAAACACCACTGGTGCGACTGAATAAGCCTAGCGAGGAGCCTGGCTTGGTACATAGATTGATCCCACGTACTTACACCTCAGACCCATGCACTCAGCATGCATGTGCCCGGCTATGAGGCTGCTCCTGTCAAGCTCTTACCTATGTTTCCACAGGAACGACATGCAAGATGAAAGCACCCAACTTCCCCTTTTTACCAGTTGCGCCCAACGGTTGTCAAAGCGACACTGGTAACTAGGGGAAGAGGGGGAAACAATATGGGTAAACAAAACAATCGTCCCTCGATGTCTCTTCTTAAACTTAAGGTCAGTCAATCAGGGAGCTTCCTAAATGTAAAAACAAAAGTGCATTGAGTATATGATACAATAAAGGAAGGGAAACAATAGTGTTTTAATGATGTTTGGCTTTCTCCCTACCTGAAGGGATCCCCTCTTCCATTCTGTAGCAACTAGGTTGTCTTGTAAAACAATCACTATATATTAGCTGAGGAGAAAGAACAAAAAAGCAATAAAATCTGGGCCCCAAAAGAAATATGGCAATGACATGTCTTCAGGCTGTGAAATGATATCCACCTAGCTGAAGCAGGAGGCACTCTCTGTGAACAGGTAAGCAAAATCTCCAGCCACTAACTATATTAAAGAACAATCTGGTTATCCTTAATGTCAGGAATTCTAACTAAAGCCTTCTATATTTATATTTACAGGAACATTGCATTCAGGTGCCCAAACACGAGAAAAGGTAGATCCTCATGGACGACAGAACACGACTAAGATAAGTATGCCTTGGGCCAGATGTACGACCAATTTTTGCGATCGCAAAGGGGATTTCAGCCCCTTTGCGACCGCAAAATAGATCAGGCCAATGTACTAACCCTATTTTGCGAGTCGCTAATCAATTAGTGACTCGCAAAATAGGGTTAGCGACTCGCTATTAGGAAGGGGCGTGCCAAGGGCGTCCCTTCCTAATAGCGACTCAAAAACCCATGTATGAATGTTTTGCGACCACACTAGCATTTTACCACCCTTCTTAGAAGGGTGGTAAACCACTCGCAAACGGGAAGGCGTCCCCAGGGGACCCCTTCCCCTTTGGGAATCGATGTGCAAATATTTTTTAAGGGCAGGGAGTGGTCCCAGGGACCACTGCCTGCCCTTAAAAAATGAAACTGAAAAGTTTATTTTTTATTTTTTAAATGCATCCTGTTTTCCTTGAAGGAAAACGGGCTGCATTTAAAAAAAAAAACTGCTTTATTTAAAAGCAGTCCCAGACGGTCTGCTAACCCCAGCAGGCCACCATCCCTGGGAGTGATAGCCATTCCCAATGGGGTCACAAATTGTGACTGCCTCATTAATATTCATCAGGCATGCAATTTGCGACCCCGTTGGGAATCGCAAACAGTGTCTCAGACACTGTTGTACATATCATTTTGCGACTCGCAATTTGTCGCAATTTGCGAGTCGCAAAATGCTATGGTCGTACATCTGGCACCTTATCTTTTATAAAATAATTATTTTTAGGTGCAAAGCACCGTTACCATACTGATGGCTGATTTTCTTAGTTTTTTTCTTTTTTGATTAGGAGAGCCGGGTGAACTGGAAGAAGACCGGAACAGGTGTTACCTCCGAAACTAGAAGCGGAGTAGAGTTCAGGAGGCAGGAGCTGCACCGAAGACACCGCCGGGCTCGCGACGGATGAAGGAGGAGTCCAGGAGGCAGAATCCGCACTGAAGACCCTCCGGGCTCGAGACGGAAGAAGGAGGAGTCCAGGAGGCAGGAGCTGCACCAAAGACACCACCGGGCTCGCGATGGATGAAGGAGGAGTTTAGGAGGCAGGAGCTGCACTGAAGACCCACTGGGCTCGCGACGGAAGAAGGAGGAGTCCAGGAGGCAGGAGCTGCACCGAAGACACCGCCGGGCTCGCGACAGAAGGAGAAGAGGATGCCGAGAGCCTGCAAGGGTACAGAAGAGCTCCGGAAGAGCCTTTGCAGGTAACCCGGAAGCAGAATAGCAAACACCCCGAACACTAGAACGCGAAGCGCTCTAGTGCGGGAGTAGGAAAGTCTTATACTCCTCCCCTGTCGAGCCCCGCCCATTACACACAGCGGGATTGACAGGCTTGACAGCTCCTGCCTTCTAGGACAGACAGGAACATTGTCCCACCGTAGTACATCTACTTGTGACCATTGGTAGACCTGTACCCCCTTCTGCCCTCACTTGTGGCTTGCTCCTTGATTGGCTGCTTTGAGGCTTCTTTCCTAGAACTGGTAGGGTACCTCATTGTTCCTTACTGCAGATGTCGCTTTCCACACCATTACAGGCACCACACTACGCCTCTGCCTGCTTTACGGATTGTCGTAGCATAATTGAGCTGTACGGAAGTTACTAGAAGGTAGTTGTAGATAGTTGCTTGGAAATGAACTCCACTCTATGCCCTACTACATACAGGCTTGG
The DNA here is from genome assembly GCA_963921515.1 of Calotriton arnoldi. Taxonomy (NCBI): domain Eukaryota; kingdom Metazoa; phylum Chordata; class Amphibia; order Caudata; family Salamandridae; genus Calotriton; species Calotriton arnoldi. The sequence goes on along the minus strand of CAWUFW010000123.1, from coordinate 4,242,046 downwards.
TTCGAGGAGACCATAAACAGCGCTGATTAACCTTTGATAAGTTGAAGCCTCCCCGCACTACACAACATCAGGCGATGGTTGAGAGGGGTGGTCCACATGACGCAGGGGCTGCCTCGCTGGCTGGCACGGATGCAATCATGGTGGAACTCCGATCAGGCTTTCGAGCCCTAGATGGCAGATTTGAGACTCTAGACAAGAGGCCAGACATGATGGGCGAGCGTCTTGACCGCCAGGAGCGTAGGCTCGACACTGTCTTGGACCGCCTGGAAAAACTCAAGAAGATGGTAGCCATAAAAAATGAAGATCAGGAGGCAAGAAGCAGGCAGAATAACATCCGTATCTTGGGAATACCTTAATCCACAAATACTGGCTGCCTGGATCAGTTTGTCGAGCGACTATTGACTGATATGTTTGGTAAAGATTCCTTCCCGCCCACTTTTGTGGTCGAGTGAGCCCATCGCTCTCTTCGTCCACGTACAACCCTGGGATGCCCACCGATCCCACTCATTGCTCGATTGTTGAACTTTAGAGACCTAGACACTGCCCTACTTCTGGCTAGAGAGAGGGGCCATTAAACTGGCAGGGTTCCACTTTCTCCTTGTTTCCGGACTTTACCGCGCTGGTCCAGGAAGATGCCAGGGTGAATTATATGCTCCGTAACCTGCGTCTTCGTTATGGCATGGTATACTCGGCCCGTCTTATAGTAGAGGTGAATGGTAAACCGCGTGTGTTTAACAATCCAACTGATGTGTAGGCTTTTTGTCGACAATATTCTGAAGAACGCTCCTCAATGTGACTCCCCAGTGAGGTCACCACCAGATATTCATTCCAGTGCCAGTACTGATCTTTTTCCTACCGGTTGATGTCCTAGAGTTTCACATGTTTATTTCTCCATCATTGCAGGAACTACTGATACACATATATCAAACGTTTACAAATTTCTGTCTCTGTGCTACTTCAGAAATTGTTTTCTTACTATGTACCAGTGTTTCATTCTTCATTTTTTCCTACAGGATATGGGAACCCGATGTGATATTGCCACCTCCCACATGGTGTACAAGTGTATATTAATTTGATACCACCCTATGTTTAGAGGGACTATGTCTTTTGAAATTCTGTTATGGCTGGGTTTTACTTGGCGTATGGGAGGGGGAGTGGATGGGAAATTCGGGGTTTCTCAGTATGTTTGGCCTTATTAGTTCATTAGTGCTGTATCATACCACTCACTTTGTGTACACTCTTTTTTATTATTACTCAATGTCATCACACACTAATGTCCACCCATTCACAGACGTCACCCTTATGCCCTGGAACATATGGGGTCTGAGCAATTCATGTAAAGGTAAACAAGTGTTACAGTACCTGCAACACCACAATGCATACATTGTTTTTTTACAAGAGACACATCTGTCCCCCAGTCTATCACCCACATTTGCATCTGCATGGGGGCCACATTTCTTCCCTAGCTATAGTACTTGCGTGAGAGGAGTCTCCATCTTGATTCACAAACGGTTGCCATTTCAGCTTTCCACTGTTTATACTGACACGGAGGGCAGGTATCTTTTAGTGGCGGGTCACTTACTGGGTTACCGTGTACAGTTGGTGAACATTTATGCACTGAACCCTGACAGCTTAGAATTCTATCAGCAAGTACAGTCACAGATTGAGTTAGTCGATGCAGATCATATTTGTATGGGAGGTGATTTTAACATGCTTTTAAACCCAGCGCTAGATAGCACCGCAAATGCCCTGGTCAGTAAGCCCCGCTCTTGGTGCATTCTGCAAGAACTCTGTGATGCGTACACGTTGATTGGTGCTTGGCACTAGTAGTACCCTGCGTTCACATTCCACTCGACACAACACAATACCTGGACATGTTTAGACTATTAGGTTCTCTTGGTCACACTCATACCCGGGCTTAACTCCATCGCACACCTCCCCCGTACACTGTCAAATCACTCGCTTGTAGCACTAAAGATACGCATCCCTAGAATAGGCGGTGTTGAACGGCAGTGGCGATTCCCAAACATGGCACTTCAAGGTGACCTCTTCCACGCTGAACTCCGCACTGCTATTTTTTAATATTTTGAATTAAATAAGGGAACCATTGCCTCCTAGGCCACTTTATGGGAAGCCTTTAAAGCATATACAAGAGGCATTTGTATCTCCAAACATGCAGGGATACTGAGAGATCTGCGTGGTACCTTGTCCCGAATAGAGGTGGATTTAGCTGCGCTGGATCAGGCACAGACTCTACACCACACTCCAAATTATCTACAGCGCCAAGCAGCCCTACTTGCTGACTTCAAGCAGTTGGTGGACAGAGAGGCCCATTTTCTTGGGAAATATGCTAAGGCCCTTACACACGGAGAAGGGGAGAGATCGGGACGTACGTTAGCTAGGCTGCTGCAACCTTCTCGAGGTCAATCCTATATCTCTGGCCTTCAGTGGCCTTATGGCACACACACCTCAGACACATTAGGTATTCAGGCTGAGGTGCTCAACTACTACACCGACCTCTACACTTCTCGGTTGACCGACAACGCCACTGAAATAACAAACTATTTAGATGAAATAGCCATGGTTTGGCACACCACTGCTCACAAGCAGTTCCTTAGTGAACCTTTCACCATTGAAGAAATAATCCAAGCCATCGATTCGATAGATGGCTCTAAGGCACTGGGTCTGGATCGGTTTTCTGGGGCTTTCTATAAAACGTACAAGCAACTACTGGTGCCATATCTCCTAGAAATATATACTGAGGCGCTAGAGAGCGGCATACTCCCACCCTCTCTCCCGGAAGCAGTGATAACGTTAATTCTGAAACCGGGGAAGTACCCCTTACACTGTGGTTCCTATCGGCTGCTTTCGTTGTTGAACTTCTATAATAAAATCTGAACAAAAATGTTAGCGACCTGCCTTGAATTATTAATGGAATAAATAATATCTCCTGCCCAGTTGGGATTCGTTCCACACAGATCAACAGCGCTAAACCTGTGAATGATTTTTGCAGTGTTACATAGAATCTCCCCCATGGTACTGATAGAGCGCAGTGATATTCTGAAAATTTTAAGGGTACATTATATTCATGGATAGTCCGTACCCGCATACATCCTTATGTGTGCGCTAACCTTAGTTAGAATTTGTGATGTAATAATCAGTGGTAAATGAAATGTTAAGATGAGTCGTGCCATTCAAGAAACGTAAAGTGGCATTTAGAGGGAATTATGTAACTTTCAATGTTCAATGCAAATGCATAATGAGGTAGCTATATGTAATGTAATGCAGTAGATTTAAACGTGCATCATGTTGAAGTTGCACACGCATAGATGACTAATTGTGTTTAAATGTGATGAAATGTAGTGCTTACAGATGTAACATTTTAAATGTGTTTAAGTTGATGTTAAAGGCCTAGATGGAGTATTTACTCTTTCGTGCTAAGAAAGGCCTATTCGTTTTTCTTATGTTAGCTGGTTTATGTAGGCCTGAAACGTATTTTCCCCTGGTGAGGCTCTCATTTGGAGACGGTCAGCGAAATTCATGTACGTGCAAGGTTGTTCTGTTCTCATGCTTCTGTTGCAGGTCCAAGGACACCGTCCTCGATAGTTAGAATAACGCTTTTGTTTTAGGATTTAGGTATGGACGAAACCGGTTACAAAGTCTCCAGGAATGCCGATAATTGGAAGATGTGCTGAAGAAGCCTGAGACCCAAGGACACACCAACCGTTGCTGGAACGAGTACAAGTTTTGGTGGAAAGTTACCTACGAGAGGTGCCTGGCCAGAGGAGGTGTTTCAGGAGGCGTGGTCATTAAGTGTCCATTTTGTATTAGGGACAGTGCCCCGAGGGATGAGCAGAGAGAGGAGAGCAGAGAGAGGAGAGCAGAGAGCAGAGAGAAGAGGTCAGAGAGCAGAGGGAGAAGGAGAGAGCTGTTAGAGGGTAAAGGAAGGGATCAATTTTAGAATGAAGACTTAGACTGGCTTTTATAACGTGAGTGTACTTCTTAGGAAGTCCTCACGAGCTGACACTTTTGGATCTTGCTTGGGTGATGTTAAGTAGGGATGTCACTTTAGGATAGTGTAGGGATAGATTAATGGATTTCCTTTACAGCTACTAATGAAGACCAATATAGATGTTGGTGCAGTTATTGCTTGTTTAATATTCCTGGAATTGCTTATTCTCTTTATGTTATATCGGATTAGATTGGTCCGTAGGATGGACTTTGTATTAGTGCCTTTATATTTTTGCAACCTCGTTCTGAGAGTTTCTTAAATTGATTCATGACAGTTTGGAACGAATGTATTGTTTCTCCCCTTTACACTTCTCAGCAGGTAATAAAGATTCAGTCGACCAAGGGTTCCTAGTAATTTGTACAGTGGAATCCGGCGTTATCAGTTGGTAGCGAGAGGATGGTTACCTCTGTAGTAAGGGGAGAAGTAGAGAAGGGTAGTCATTGAATCCCCATAGAGCCCAAGTGATGGTTATCCAGTGGATTGTGAGCGGAGGACGACGGCGTTTGATGGAAACCGACGGCGAGTGACGGTGCGGCGGAAACAGCAGTTCGTGGTGGAGTGAGTATGAACAGGGATGTATGTCTGTTAGATTGCGGTGTTGTTTTGATTGTGTGATGTCTTGCGGAGTTGGAATGAGAGTTGAGTGATTGTGGTTTCGGGCCGAACGCGTGCGGTCCATGAGATTTGATTTATTGATATCCTGGGATAGGAGATTGTGGTGTAGAAGACACCCAGAGTTGAAATTGTCTGACCAGAGATTGTGGGAGTCATGAGACGTCGTTGACTAACCCACCGGTGATAGGGAAATGTGTGTGTAAGTGCGTGAGTAACCGACGCAGGTCGTGGGTTACTGCATGTGGAACATCGAGTGATTGGATCCTATCGATTAAGTACATGACTGTCCGGCCGTTCGTGGGCAGATAGTCTGGGGCAATTGTCCGGTCGTTCGCGGACAGACGGTTGCCAGAGTTGAGGTCGACAATTACGAGACTGTCCGGTCGTTTTGTGGACAGACAGTTAGAGAAGTGACTGTTCGGTCGTTTGGTGGACAAACAGTTATTTCAGAGTGAGAGAGACGCGTGAGTGTGCGAGAGATGAATTGTAAAGGAGGGGAACTGCTGCATGAGGAGGAAGAGTGACGTCAGAGAGTGTCGCGCTGTGATAGGTCGGTTGGTGTGAAGCCGCGCTGGTATTGGTGGATTGTCATCAGGAAGTCGAATGAAAACAAGTGAAGAAAACGTTTAATTCATCATGAAATGTTTTAAAGTTTTACGAGATATGTGTAGAGGAGACAGACGAGTGGTTACTCGGGGGGGAGAAGAAGCTCCACCCGAGGATACCGCAGCCCATTATATGGCTACGAATGTGGGGTTGCATACTATAATTTGGCTCAAAAATTGGCATAAAATGACTGAACATGAGGGAGAATTGACTTTTCCGCGCTATGGCACTTTCAGGTTGGAAGTGTTGTACCAATTGAAAACGGTGATGTCCTCATTGCGACCTTTACCCAGACCAACACAGTTTGAGGCGCTACATGCATGGATAAGAGAAGCACATGATAGGAAAAGAGACAGAAGTCAGGAAAGGGTGAAAAAGTCAATTAGGGCATTTCAGGATGTGCGATGGGACGCATTGGAGAAGAGATGGAGGGTGGAAACTATTGAAGGGGATAGGCTATTCCCGTTGATGATAAAAGTAGGAGAGGCCCAGAAGAAGTGGGGTGAGGAAGACGATAGTGACACAGATGACAGCTTGCTAGATAGACTGCTATCAGAAAGACCACCTCCATATAATCCAGATTCCGTAGAGGGAAAGGCAGTATCGACAGAGGGAACTGGAGAATCGCAGACTCAACCTAGTGCGAGAGTAGCCGGAAGAATATCAACCAGAACAGAAGGGATGGGAACACACACACCAGCAAGCATCGAAGCTAATGGAGTTACAGTTGTTACAAGGCTACCGGATGCTCTTACAGTACCGGTTACCATTGGCCCCATAGTATCAGTATATGACCCAGATCAGGCAGGAAATGGAAGTCTAGCACGGTCAGTAGCAGGAGAAGGGACTGGCTCTGGAGGGAATGGCATAGTGAGTGGAATAGGTCCCTTTCCGAGACCCATGGAATCAAGTACTCCTTTGCCAGCCATGGCAGACTCCTCTAGAGGACAGGTAGACATAAGAACGGCGAGACCAAGGTCTTTGGCCGATTCAAGATCTGACATAAGGATGTGGGAACCACCAGTGAGAAACCCTAATGATAGGATGACAGGAGACTGGGATCGCGGGAATACAGGAAGCCGACCAGTCCTAGGGAATATAGCGGAAGGGAACCGATGTGAGGATCGGGGCAGCGAGAACGGAGAGTCGAGTGGTGCATCAAGTCGAGGGACCCTTAAAACTGCTATAAGAGCAAAGACGTTGGATGTGATAAGGTTAAAAGCTGAGGTAGATGATATAATTAGTGGGAACCTGCCATTGGAAAGAGTAGAGCTTTACGAACCAGACGAGTTGCTGTTTGTAGCAAAAGATGTAACTCGCAAGGCGAGATCAGCGCATGAGAAACTGACAGACTTGGCAAAGAGACACGAGGTGGATCTGTCCAAAACTAAGATGCTGCAGGGAAGTCACAGGTTGCAGTACAGTGACCAGGAACTGGAAGAGAAGAGAGTGATAGGGCTGAAAACTCACATTCGAGAATTGATTGTAGGGATACGTGCATGGAGCATGCTTGACAAATGGGAGGAAAGATGGTCCAAAAAGAAGAGCAACAAAAAGAGTGTAGGAGAGACACCGCCTCCAGGAGGGGGGATGATTGGAGTGGGAAATTTTCCTTTGCGAGAGGTACAAAACGGAGGGTATGTGCATGTGCCTTGAAGTAGAGGTGATTTGGCAGCGTTTACAAACGAATTTCCTCAGCTGAGGGAGAAGCCTGTCGAGTGGTACAAGCAGGTTGACTGATTCGTTAAAATCTCAAAGGTGTTGTGGGTTGACCTGAACACATTGTTTGATATTGTGGTACCAAGTGATTTGTGGGCAGCTTGTAAAGTTGCAGTTGATTGGCCAACTTCTGAACCAGACAGGGATTTGGTTACCAATGGTCCTTCACCAATTGTTATGAAAAAGTTTGACCAAGTAATTGCATGGCTGAAATCCAAAATCTCACCACAAGACATTGATTGGGTTAAGATAGATCGAACTGTCCAGGAACGGAAAGAGTCCGTACACGAATATTACGAGAGGCTCTTACAAGCCTTTAAGCAGTACAGTGTGCGAGACACGTTAGACCCCAAAGACATGGGACAATTCGTTTCCAAGTTCGTCTTGGGTCTGAGACCAGAAATCAGCTTTATGATTCAGCAGCACCTGATCTTCTGGCAGAACAAGACGGTGGACGAAATACTGCGGTACGCCAGGTACTGCAGCGATGAAGTGGACTCGAAACACAGGAAGCTTAAGGATAAGCTGATGCTGGTCCAAATGCAAAACGCTGACAGGGAAGTTCAGACACAGTCAAGTGGAGGGACGCTAGGGAGAAGACAGGGAAACAATCAAGGAGGGACCCAGAATGGGCAGGGTCCGGGAAGGGGGAAACCTATAGACCCTAAGACAGGGATGGATGTGGCAACACTGAAAAAGACAACTGCATGTCACTTTTGTCACAAGATCGGGCATTGGAAGCGCAAGTGTAGATCGAATCCAGCGAACCAAGTGCAACCAGAGGGAGAGACGGTGCAGGTATCTGAGGTTGTCAATACAGTGACAAGACCCTGGTCCATGCAAGGGGGGACATTGTGCCCGCAGGTACAAGTTCCGCAACCTCCGAGAATTCCACAGGGAAATCGAACGTACCAGCAGATGCCCCTTTTCGAGGATTGCGATGATTACAGCTCAGACCCGTTGAAATGACGGTGCCTGAGGGGGGAGGAAGACTGCACTCTTGGGGCAGTCTTAGAGGTAGACCAGAGGGGACCATTTGTGGAGGCGAATGTTGACGGTCATCCCACCACCTTTTTGGTTGATACTGGTGCTACCCGTTCTACTGTGAGATCTGCAGTAGTTCCCAACCTACCCCTCTCGGGACAATCAATCCAAGTAGTAGGAGTGGCGAATAAGAAGATGACTAACCCATTGACTGAGCCGATTCCCGTGAGAATAGGAACTTTCCGAGATCGACACCAGTTTGTGGTGTGCGACTCAAGTCCAGTCTGTTTGCTAGGACGTGATCTTTTGTGCAAACTGAATTGTACCATCTATTGCACCCCCAAGGGAGTGGAATTACAGACAAATGATGATGATGCCACCTTCAAGGTTGCAAATCAGCATTTCTGCATAGAGATGTACCCTATGTTAACAGTGGAAGAGCTTCCACTTGACTTGAGAGACTCTGTTTCATTGGATGTGTGGGATTTTACAGGAGAAGAGATTGGGCTGATCAGAGGTGTTGAGCCAGTTAAGATCCAGGTCAAACAAAATGTTGAGTTTCCGAGAACACCCCAGTATAATCTGTCGCCTGAGACGATCACAGGGATTAAACCTGTAATCGATTCCATGATTCAGCAGGGAATTCTGAAGGAGATAATGGGCAGTCCATGCAACTCACCCATTATGGGATTGCAGAAACCAAGTGGGAAATTCAGAATCGTGCAAGGCCTGCGCAAGGTCAACGCGATTGTGGTTCCGTGTTGTCCAGATTCCATGTGAAGCCGAGTGGTTCACAGTGATTGACTTGTGCCAAGAGTTCTTTTCGATACCTTTGCACGAGGAGAGCCAATTTTTGTTTGCTTTCCGTCTGGAAGATCGTGTGTTAACGTGGTGTCGTATCCCTCAAGGGTATACAGAGAGTCCATCAATCTTCAATCAGATCTTGAAGAAGAATCTCGAGAGTCTTATACTACCGCAGAATTCTGTTCTTGTGCAGTACATTGATGCTCTCCTCATCGCGTCAGAAACGGAGGATGCCTGTAGGATTGATACAATTGCCTTACTGAACCATTTAGGGGAGAATGGACACAAGGTGTCCCCAAACAAGTTGCAGTACTGTCTGAGTGAAGTTCAGTACTTGGGTCATTGAATTGAGAAAGGCAAGAGAAAGGTGTCACCAGATCGAATTGAGGCGATCATGAACATGACTGTGCCTACCACTCAGAAGGAAGTCAGAATGTTCTTGGGAATGGTTGGTTACTGTCGCCAATGGATTCCCAACTTCTCGCTGAAGGCGAAGCCTCTGCAGAGGCTGACGCATAAGGACATGAGTGATCCGGTACCATGGGACAATGACTGTCTGATTGCGTTCTTAGAGTTGAGAGAGGGCTTATGTCGTGCTCCAGCTCTGGGAATGCCTGACTACAACAAGTCCTTTTCATTGTTCTGTTATGATCGAGAAGGTTGCGCATTGTCAGTCCTGACTCAGAGTCATGGAGGTGTCCGAAAGACCAGTTGCCTACTTTTCAGCTACTTTAGATCCAGTAGCTTCAGCGTTGCCCAGATGTCTCAAATCCGTTTCTGCAACGGGTGTCAGCATTGAAAGGTGTGAAAGCATTGTTATGGGTCACCCGCTCATGGTATATGTTCCACATTCTGTTGAGCTCTTGATGACAAGGACTAAAACACAGCACATGACAAACAATAGACTCACACGCTACGAGCAAGTCATACTTGCCGCGGAGAATGTGACTCTGAAAAGGTGTTCTGTTTTAAATCCTGCTACATTGATGCCATTGCCAAATGCAGATGATGAAGATTGTGAAGACCATGACTGTCTTGATGTGACTGAACTTTGCACCAAACTGAGACCTGACATTGTTGATGAACCTCTTCCTGACCCTGATATAATTTTCTTTGTCGATTGTTCATGCTTAAGAGACAATGTGGGTCATTTGAGAGCAGCGTTTGCTGTATGTACCATTACTGGAGTGGTCGAAGCTGCTTGCCTAGAAGGAGTATACTCCGCACAAGTGGCCGAAATCATTGCTTTGACTCGTGCCTGTCTGGCAGCTGATCAGGTCCGAATCACCATCTACACCGACAGCCAGTATGGGTTTGGTGTGGTTCATGACTTCGGACAGCTATGGTCTCAGAGGGGTTTCTTGACATCATCTGGATCTCCCATCAGAAATGGAGAATATGTGAGACAACTGTTAGAAGCTTTGCAACGTCCCAGGGAAATAGCAGTGGTAAAGTGCGCTGCACATGGCAGGGGGACGGATTTTGTTTCTATTGGAAACAAGTACGCTGATGAAATTGCACGTTTTTGCGCTGAACAAGGGTGTATATTTACTGGAGATTACACTGGAGAGAGCCAAGAAAGAACCGAGCTCAGCATGATGTTAGCCATGGCAGACACTTGGGAGGAACTCAAGAGCCTGCAGGAAGGAGCTTCAGATCAGGAAAGAGATGTATGGATCAGATCAGGGTGTGAGAAGGGGGATGTTGGCATTTGGATTTCAAGTGATGGTCGAGCAGTGTTACCAGACGACCTATTGAGCCCGATGGCAAGGCAAATTCATGGTGCTGTGCATCTAGGGAGAGATGCGATGGTGCGAGTGTTCAGGCAAACGTGGTACAATCCACGGTTCCGTGTGTTTGCTGTAGCAGTGTGTCATAGGTGTGTTACCTGTCAACAAATGAATGCTGGAAAGAAAACTGTGGTTGCACTGAGTCACATTGGGAGGTCGGGAGGACCTTTCAATAGGATACAGCTTGATTTTATCAAAATGCCTAGGTGCAATGGACTGAGGTACATTCTAGTGGTGGTATGTGTCTTTTCACGATGGGTGGAAGCTTATCCAACACGAAGGTGTGACACCCGTACAGTAGCGAAGCTATTATTGAGAGAGTTGATTCCGAGGTTCGGTTTTCCAACTTCATTGGAATCGGATAGAGGAACACACTTCCACAGCGAGATCATGAAATTGCTTTGCGCTGCTTTAAATGTTGATCAGAGACTCCATTGTAGCTATCGGCCAGAGGCTTCTGGGATAGTAGAGCAGATTAATAGAACTTTGAAAGCACGGATGGCAAAGGTGTGTTCGTCTACATCTCTGAAGTGGCCTGATGCGTTGCCTCTGGTGTTGATGAGTGTCCGCAGTGTCCCAGATAGGAGGACCGGTCTTTCCCGCATGAGATCCTTATGGGGAGGGCGATGCGATTGCCAGCAATACCATTCTCAGCCTGCCTTGATAAACATCACTGATGACTTAATCCTTGATTACTGCAAAGGACTAGCTGATGTGGTCCGTTCTATGTCTCAGCAGGTGGAAGCTGCTGCTGTTCCGGCTTCAAGAGATCTCTGCCACGACCTGTGCCCGGGGGACTGGCCGCTTGTCCGTAAGCACGTGAGGAAGAGCTGTTTGGATGCTCGGTGGCGAGGCCCCTACCAGGTGATACTTGTAACGAACACAGCGGTGAAGTGCGAAGGGTTGCCGAATTGGATACAGGCTTCCCACACCCGCCGAGTTTCAGAACCCTTGGAAGAAACAGCTCCTCTCGAGAATGAAAATCCAGCTGTGGCGGTAGGGCCACGAGAGAGGACAAGCCAAGCTGTAAGGGTTACTGACGAAGCTGGTTGCTCACCAGATCAGGCTGAGGAGGGTTACGCTACACACAACCCAGGTATTGACTCTGAGGAAGAAGGTAACGATGCGGGTGATATAGAGTCAGACTCAGCCGAAGGAAGTGGTGCGCAGAGTGTTCGAGAGGAGAGCAAAAGGGCTGACCGAGCAAAAGAATCGTGGCCTGAAAGACAGAGAAGGCTGAACCCACGATTGGCCCCCAAAAGAGATCTTGCCCCTGTGTCTGAGACATCTGAATCAGAAGTGAGTGAAGAAGAGCAAGCCCAAGGAGGCCTGAGAAGGTCGAGAAGGACAAGAGTGCCTTGCCAGAGATACGCTGCCCCGGAGTGGACTTACGTAGTAACTGATGCCGGGAGTAGTGAGTTCCGGGAGGCTGAGGTCCGTGCGAGTGATCAGCAGGAATCCTTTACTGAAAATTGATGTGGGACTGATAGTTCCAGGACTTGAAGTTGAAGGAGTACTGACAATCACGGTCCCAAAACCTCCAGTTTTGAGCAAGGTGCGAATTCTGATATTGCATAAATTTGTTTTCCCAACGTTTGGATTTGAAGCATCACCTCATGAACTGGTAGATGTTCGTCTTGAGATATTGCAACATGTTCTAGCTGCAATCGGATCTGAACTGATTGTAGATTGTGAATGAACTGTGCATTGTAAATAAGTGTTTCAAAGAAGATAACCTAGGCCCGAGTGGAAGAAGAATAAAATTAGGGTTTTCAGTAGAAGAAGAAAGAGGGCTAGGTAAGTCTTTTTGGACTGTGTAAATAAATCCGGAAGAACCGAACTTTGAACAAATTTCCAGGATTTCCATGAACTTTGTTTGAGCTTTTGAGCAGCAAATTGTGGCGGAAAGAAGAGACTTTTGTGTATCCTCTCATTTGAACTGCTATAACGAGAGAAGATGGATGACAGGTGGCCATCTCCTGTACTCTCCGGTGATTCCTCTAGCCGCCAACCCCTGGTTGCCAATTACAAGAAACATTGGTCCAACGCACCCTTTCGAGATATTCATTGCATTCTTTCAGGGATCTCTTCCCTAATGGTCATGTATTATCTCATGGGGTACATGCATGTTTTCAAGATGCCCCACCACCCCCCCATATGGATAATTTTGTCCTGCGGCGTCTCCAGGGAGCACTTAGAGCTCAGGTCCCATTCTATCCGCTGGAGCCGGATGAATTTCCACCTCTGACGCTGGTCATCACAGACCCAGTCGGGGACCGTTTAATTTCGAAACTGTAGCATGCTAGCTTAGCTCTGTTGCCCACTCGTGACTCCAAAGTCCGGGCTGCCTGGGAAGAAGATCGGGGGTACTCTCTTACAGATCAAATATGGTACGCGTGCTGTGCACAAACACGTTTAGCATCTTTCAATCATCATCAGAAGCTACTACACTATAAATGTTTTCGGCAAGCATACGTTACGCCGGCCAAGATATCTCGCATAGACCCAACTTGATCATCTGATTGCCCAAAATGCCAAGCCCCAGCAGCAGCTCTTGCCCATATGACGTGGACTTGTAGTAAGATCGCATCATATTGGTGGGAATTTTTTTACCACACTTGCCCGTATGACACAACCTGCTATCGAACCCCCCCCCCACAAGCCCTACTGGGCTATGTCCATGATATACCCAAATCATCATGCCGCTTCGTAGCCATTGCCCTACTCCTTGCCAAAAGGAAAATAGCTATACACTGGGGAAACAAACGCTCACCCACCACGGAGGTATGGAGCAAAAGTCTAATATACTGTGACATAAATAGCGAGCTATATGGAGCTCTTCAGCCACCAACCTCCAGACCCCGGGATATCTGGCAACCACTTAGGGACAATCTTCTCACCCTGGACCCCTCTGAAAATACACGCTAACCGTAAATATCTCTCCCATGTATAATTGTAGTGTTTTATAGAACATTGTACGGCATTGTAGGACAAATTGGGAATATCCCCGCTTTCTTGTTGTACCTATTCATATCGTTTTATTTGTTCTGATTTTTGTATATTATGGTTTCACTCATTCCAATATCTGAGATGTCTGTGATGTGTATTTGGAGAATGTATGACGTTACTACGCCATCCATTACCCCGCAGAAGGTTACAACGCGGATGTTACATCGTCCGCGTTGTTACCACGCATGTCTTTACATCGCAAGTCGTTTCTACGACTTGCGCTAGATGGCGCGCTGGATTTAGGAATATTATAAATTACTATTCCTACTCCAGATAGCGCAACAGCAGGGAATGTGTTGGATTTAAAATCCAACACATTCCCTGGTGTTGCGCGCCATCTAGCGCAAGTCGTAGAAATGACTTGCGATGTAATGCAATGCATGGTAACAACGCGGACGATGTAACGTCCGCGTTGTAACCTACCCGCATGGTATTACCAGTGTTGTAAACGCTGTTTCCCGTATTGGGAGTAACCGCAGTTTGTTCTAGATTAGGGATGACATGATATGTATGTATGGCACTACAAAAACCACAAAATAAAGTTAAAAAAACGTTGGAAATGATGATCCCCTTCCCTGCTTCCACTAAACTTCAGAGACACTAATAGTTGCTTACCCTTTGATCACAAAGGCCTACATGGATAGAGTAAAGTAAAACTGTTCATTATTTACTGCAGGGCATGATTGTCTATTGCCTTACCTGCTGAAGTCAAGGTCTTAAACTCTAAACTCTCTTGAATAGGCAGCCAAGCTGCTCTTCTGGCCGGGGGTCATATGATACCTAGGAGCTATAATGGTGACCACCTGGACCCTGTCATTCTCTATTACCTGGAGCTTGTTGATATTCTGCTCAGCAGATCTCACCATTAATGAGTTGCACTGATGAACCTAAGCACCAATATTCGCTTTCTCAGCCATGAGCAGACAAGAGCCCGGAGGAGAAATTTAAGATGGTGATCCGCTACAACTGCGTTAGTTTGTTATTGTTATTTAATTTTATAAGGCGCACAGCTACCCAGAGGTTTCCCGGCGCCGCCTGACACGAACAGAGTAGAAAAGAGACTATTGATTGAATAACCACGTTTTAAAACATTTTCGGAAGTTCGCATAGATGGTTTCGTTACGAAGTGACACAGGGAGCGAATTCCACAAAGAGGGGCCCAGACAAGAAAAAGACCGACCACCCATTCGCGACAGTCTGGTCCTGGGAACCGAAAATTTAGCCTGAGTGGAGGAACGAAGAAGGCGCGGTGGATGATAAGGATGGACTAAGACATTCAGGTACTGAGGTGCCGTACCAGATTTGATCTTGTGCATATAGCTCAGTGCTTTGAATTTAATGCGGTTCTCCACCTTGAACCAGTGAAGGTCACGGAGCGAGCCTGAGATGGAAGCCATTCTAGGAACCTGGCAGAGTAACCTGGCAGCCGAGTTCTGTACCACCTGAAGTTTACGTATCACCTCCTTATTGGCTCCTAGATACAGGACGTTGCCATAGTCCAGCCTAAAAGTAATAAGAGCCTGGACCACAGTTCTTTGCGTGGTACCAGGCAACATCCAAAGAATTTTTTTGAACCACTTTAGGATGGTGAAGCAGGTTGAGGCGACCTTAACTGCTTGATGCTTTATTGAAAGCTGGTCGTCAATGATAACACCTAGATTGCGGACCTGGTGCGCAGGTTGGGGAAGTGCACCCATTTCAGGAGGCCAATGCTGGGGGCCCCAGAGATCTTTATTCTTCCCCAAAATTAGTACTTCCGTTTTCTCGCCGTTAAGTTTAAGCAAGTTGGCTTGCATCCAACCTGCAATGTTTTGCAGCCCCAACTGGAGAGATGATGGCTTAGATGCCTCTTTAGTGGAGAGGGAGAAGATTAACTGGGTGTCATCGGCGTAGGAAAAAATAGACAGCCCAGCATCTTCGGCGATCGTCGCCAGAGGCCTGACATAAACATTAAACAATAGCGGGCTAAGAATGGAACCCTGCGGAACTCCGTGAGGAGAAGCATGGATCTTAGAACTGGTTGACGGAGAAAAGACCTGGATTGTACGATCGGCCAGAAAATCAGTAAGCCAATTGAGTGCTGCACCGACAACGCCCAGCGATTGTAAAGCTTCTAATAACACGGTATGCGATACTGTGTCAAAAGCAGCACTCAAATCAAGCAATATGAGTGGTGCCACAGTTTCACCCATATCTAGATGGTGACGCAATGTTTCCGTGACTCCAAGAAGAGTAGTTTCAGTAGAGAAACCAGCTCTGAAACCGGACTGTGAAGGATGCAAGATTTTTTGGGAATCAACAAAATGCGTCAGTTGCTGGTTAATATGTTTTTCTAATATTTTAGAGAAAGCTGTGAGTAAAGAGATCGGACGGAAATTTGATGGTTCCGCCGGATCAGCATTGGCTTTTTTCAGGAGTGGGAGGACCATGCCGTGTTTCCATTCAGGTGGAACAATTGCTTCCTGTAGGGATGCATTAAGCAACTCCATGATTAACTTTAGTGACGACGGCTCAAGCTTCTGTAGTACGGCAATGGGAAGAGGATCTCTAGGAGAGCCGGATTTAAGGCTATCTAAAAGGCGTCTAAAAGAGATTATATCCAGAGGCAACAAATTTTCTAATGTATTGGAAGGTTCGACAGTCTGACAATCCAGTAGAGCAGTACTTCCCGATGTTATAGGGGAGTTCTTAGTTTGCTGTGCCATACTGGTTGTCTCAGCATTCAGTGCTGAGTATATTTTCTCCACTTTACTGAGGAAAAACTTGGCTAAATCCTCACATTGAGATTCGGTGAGCACAGGGGGGGTGGGTTGGCAAGCTGCACCCGATAGTTCTTTAACTAGTTTGAATAAGGTTTTGGAGCTGTTCTGTGCTGTCGTGATGGTAGCGCTCACATATTCGGCTCGGGCAGCATTACAAAGAGAGTGGTATTCCCTTTTTGCCAATTTATATGTGAGTTTGGATTCGGGTGCATAGTCCTTCCTCCAGCGTTTTTCTAACGCTTTACATTTACTTTTCTCTATTTTTAACCTTTCGGAGAACCACGGGGCAGGAGGCCGGTGATTGTTCACCTTTTTAATAGAGGATGGGAGGCACGCATCAATGGATGTTAAAATCCAAGTATGGATGGTGTCCAAATCTGTCAGATCAACTGAGGTAATGGCAGGGATGTTATTTAATAGGAGCTTATTAAAGGTTTCTATATCTAATTTCCTCCAGTCTCTAGATATAGGCTTGATACCCAAAGTTGTCATGGATGCACTCTGCAGTTCCTTCCTGACCCTGAAACCGACCAAAAAATGATCTGACCAGAGTACTGGGAGAGCTGCATGGCAAAGAATATTAGATACATTTGAAAAAATAGGGTCCAGTAAATGGCCCGCCACATGGGTGGAGCCTGAATTACAAAGTAGAATATTCATTGCTGCCAGGTCAGCAATCAGTGAGGTGCTTGTCGTACATGTTGGGTCATCGAAATGAATATTCATGTCGCCCAAAATGGTAAAGTTGGCAGCGTCCAAAAGATGGGGAGCAATAAGGTCAGAGAAGGAGAGTTCATCCATACACCTACGAACTTGAAAATTCACCATAAGATTGTTTTACTTTGTTCTCCATCGGTAACACATACCCTGCACTGCCAGTCAGGAATTTACGTTTATCCTTATTCAGACCTAGTCAATTTTGATCATCCATTCCTGTATACATTCAATAATCGTAATCCTAACTTCATGCTTAAAAAGAAGTGTCAAGATTGGGGCAATAATTTACATATCATCCACATAATTATGGAATAATACCATATTTCCCAAAGCAACTCATGCAGGAGTTGTATATCTGCATTAAAGAGCTGAGGGAGAGACATGAACTTTGAGGAACTCTACTTATAACTTGACACGCAGGCGAAAACCTATCCCCTGTTATTACCAGTGCTTCTCTGCCTGACAGAAAGGAGGCCAGCAACTATTCTGCTACTTCTGACACCCTTCCACTTTGTGTATTTATAATACTCAAATTCTGTGGTGGAGTGTGTCCACGACAGATCTTGCAGCTTCAAAAGAACCAGCTCCACATATCCATCTCAAAGCCAGATCACCTCTCTCCCAACATGTGATGCTATTTCATATAAGTCTGTAGCTGGTATGGCGTCCATCCCTTTACAATATAATGCTAGGGTGAGCTTATTCACTATCATTTACACTGTCACATACTGCACCCCATCTACAGCTATATTACAAGAGATATTAAAACAGGGCTTGCCCCCTGCCGTCTACATTCTAATGAAATTGACTGGGAACTATGAGGTAGTTTTTGAAATAATACTAAGTAGCAAAAAAAGAGAAGCAACTCTCTTAGCTTGTATTTTCAGACATGCCTTTAGCACATATGGAAAACATTGACCAACATAATATCACAAGTCTACACTTCCATTGGAATATATACATTAGGCACGTGGTCAACACAAAATCTGCAAAAAGCCAAAACCAGAACCAGAGGTGGCCTCTAAAATAGAAAGAGGGACTTAGAAAATGCTGAAATAATTCAGGAAAGAATATGGAAGACTGCGAGTAGGAGATCCAAATCCCAATATGAGGGAGAATACCAAAGGTGTTAAAATGTAAAGATAAAAAAAATATAGCGCCCACAAAGACATAGGCATTCGAATGAGTGCTATTCATGATATCCACAGGAAGAATGGCACAGCCGAGGCTCAGACAGATACTTTGGAGATAAAAAGTGTGACTCCATAGGAAGGAGCATTTTTCCAAGACAAAACATCAGGCAAAAGGACAAGCAAGACCAGGACTAAACTGTTAAGAGGGAATTAAAGAGTTTTGATCAGAAAACTCATTGTAGAAAGAAGAGTGCAGCTGCTCTTGGAACTATAAAGCAAATGTCTCAGCAAAAGAAGATCTTCCAAACAGACAGGCCATTGGCAATGGCTCTGCTAGAGAGAGCAACAGAAATTACCATAGCACCCAAAGTTCTCCAAGCTCTGAAAAAGAATCCAATGACGAAATTCCAGGCGGACATGCATATAAAACAGATCAGATCTACATAAATTCAAATCCCAATAGAAAGAGATAGAAGAAAGACCTATAAAAGATTTTCTAGTTACATTTGCAAAACACACATGATATAACATTCCCTGAGGAAGACTGGTTCCCACAATTTATCATAGATGCACCCAGAGGTGAGAAAATCATAGCTGATGCATTTCTCACCGATTGTGCTTATGGTACTCCTAGACACTATGTCAGCAAATGAGCTTCGAAGAAAGCCCCTGCTCCTTATTAAAAAAACATTCAGGTTGGGACAAAGAGGCAACTCCTCTCATCAAGTTCATCCATAGAACCCAGGTAAACTATTGTCATTAAATAGGATATAAAATGCATAATACATGATCTCCAATATCATGGAGTGATTGTTCCCTGCCATGGCATGCTGGGCATGTATTATTCTGTCCCCTGTCTCTGCTGCACAATCTTGGTCCACCCAAGAGGTTCCTTGGCATCAGGGGAGTCTCACCCTTTTCTTTCGGCTGGCACTTTGTTGATTCTCTGATAGCCACGCTCCTGTTTGTGATTCAGGACATCCTCACGGACCGCACACACCTGGAACATCTTGTCACCAGCCCAAACCATGACCCGGAACACCCAGTCCCAAAGCCCTCAACTCTTCGGGCTCTCTCCCGATTCCTGTGGGAGCCAGTCAAACACTCCTTGGTTCTTGTGAAATTTGGCAGCCATTTTGGGAGCTATTATATATGGAGCACACTCACGCTCTCCTGCTTTACTCAGTCTTCAGAACCTTGCTTGAAGAAAGGTCCTTTGACTCTTCAGGACATTTTCGAGGACCACCAAGCTTCCTGCTTCAGCTAGTCACCTCAACCTTCATGGTCGCGTACTGCTGCGCCCTACTGCCTCATTGACAATCAGGTCTATTGTGCCCCTCGACACTGATGCGTATATCTGTATGTCATCCTGTACTTTCTTATGCACCTCGTAGAGTCTACAGACTGTGTAGGAACAGAAGTCCACCTTGCATCATATGGTCATAGCAATTACTCTGCATGAACTGGAGTCCTGATCTTTATAGGAACATTGATTTTAGGGTTACTGTGCAGGTACAGGAGTCATTTCTCATTAGGAACATTGGTGAAAGGATCACTGACACAGAACAAAAATTCCATGCAACAAGAACATGCCAGAAGTATTGTGAAAATACGTTAGTAAGACTCATGATGGCCACAGAGGGAGAGGTGTGGAGCAGCGGCCCAAGCGGCTGACTCCAGAGCACGGGGCTCATGGTTTGATCGCCGGCAGCAGCTCAGCTCAGCATCATGTGACTCTGGGAAACAGCTGACTTAATCTCCCCGACGGCCCCCAGCACCTTGAAACCTTAAGGGTGATGTGTTCGTGCTTTAAAAATATGAATTACATTATTATATGCATTCCTGAAAGAACACTCATTACTGTCATGCAATTTATTTCTAATTTTATAATCTGGGTTAAAACACACTACGATTTCGTCTGTTATTGGTCCAATGTTAGGTTATGTCATTTCCTGTAACATCATCATCCGGTTTAAGACCAAGTAAGTTCACTTCTGATGGCTTCATTTCTATTCAAAATTGTAATTTTGAATCCTTTTTAGTCACAGATTATCTAGGCCACTTTTTTTTTTAAAGCTTTCTGCTATTTATAGTTGAGTGAACCCCACAACACAGCCAGGAATGAAAGTACCAAAATGCAAAGAAAACACCTGGCCTGAATGAGCTAGTCAGGCATCGCACTAGATAACCTGAGAGCTCTGCTCACTGGTAGAACCTCTGCCCTCAGAAAGAACATATAGGCCGGATTCACAAAGGGAATTGTACGTTTACTCTAGTAGGGGCGCTTACTCAGGGGTGCAGATTTACGATTTTCACATATTTACAAAACTAAGCAGTAGTGCACCTGGAATGCTGAGCCACGCGGTTTTTCAGACATACTACTGAGCGAGTCGTGCGATTTTTGTAAAGCATGCTACTTCACACAATGCACAACTGCACCTACTGTACAATTATGCACTACAGAAAGGCGGACAGGCGTGCACATGCGTATGTTTTCCTATTTTGTTCTCCATGGGGAAACATTTCTAGCTGTGTAAAAACTCTCTCCTCTGCAGTTCCTTCAAGCTGGAGGAGGGTCATTTTTCTTCCCACCTTGGAACGGGAGATACTCCAGCCTTTTGCTGGAGTAAAACTGCCGATTTTCAGGGTGGGAGTGAAGTTTGTCAATGCAAATGCACTCAAAAAACAAGTGAGTGTCCACAAACTCTCAAGGAAAACCATACCTTTGCTCCTGCACTCCCCAATCCTTGTCTGGGATTTACTGCCGTCTAATTCTAAGGACTTGTGGCAGAGGATCACACAGTGGTAAAACCATTTACATCTGACAGGTATCCTTTTGTGCTTAGCTGGCAGGCATAAATGGAGCCCTCCCCACCTTCCATCGAAGAGTCCTCCAAGAACACTGGAATGAAACCCTCTATGTTTGGATAAGCTGCAGGATTACATTTTGGGAAAACGTCTTCAGCTCTCATGTCTACAACAGCTATTTTAAGCCTGCTGACGTCTGCATCAATTAACACAAACTGCTTCCACATGACTATTGTGCGACTACAGAGACACCCAAGCGTGCCGAGAGCGCAACAGTTGTGGGTCTCATTACGAGGGCTGCACACAGGCAGAAGAAAGCGGAGGGCTAATTAGCGGCCTGATGCCTCTGCCTTAAAACGAGCTATTTTTAAAACTCTCCGTTTATTTATGCCAGGTGTACATGCAATGATATTTTTTGGCTCTGTTAGTAGAGTGGTGGGGGGCGGGGGAGTGAGGGATGGAGCGGAGAATCAGGAATGGAGAAGGGCCATGTTCGTGTTATATATAAAACTGCAAAATAAATTAACCTCGCGTGGAGCCTGCGGGGGCTCCTTCAAGGGCCACAGAAACTGCATCTGCCCAGCATGTGACAAGCAGAGGGTGCGACCTTACCCCTACCAGTGCTTCATTTGAGCGCATGGCTGCAGGAGGTGGGCACCGGCACTCAATTTTGGGGACCGAATTTGCTTATCACCAGTTGACTTTAACCCAAACCAAGAGAGAAGAAGGCGGAAAAGGGAGAAAGAGGGAAGACGTTAACAATGGGAAAACAGCCAGTGGCGTAACATTAACCCTCACAGCCCCGCGTTGCGGGGATGTCGAAGCCAAGCTTCGGGGGCTCCCTCCAGCACCGTGCACGGCCGGTGGGCCCCCCCAAGTTTCGTTACACCACTTTGACAGTAGGGATGGACTCTTAAGAAAAAGTAATCTCTCTCTCTCTCTCTCTCTCTCTCTCACTCTTTCTCTCTCTTTCTCTCTCTCGTCACTTGCCCTGGTGCCAGGGGCGGCTCCTCCACTAAGGCGGAGGAGCGTCGCCCTACTGCTCTGAGAGCAGTTGACAAAAGGAAAAATAAAATGATAATAACAAACGTTATTATCATTTTATTTTTCCATCTGTGTCTCACCTGGTTAGGGGCGGGGCAGGGTTTCACCGGAACAGTGGAGGCACTCTCTTAAGTGCGCATGAATGTTTGTCCGGCCGTCTCGGGCTGTCCAGTCATGCGCACTTTGCATGTTCTTCACCCAGGCTGCATTACAGCTTGGGCGGAGAACATGCCCTGGCCCCCAGTCCCTCTCTGAGAACCACGGCGCGCACACCAATCACAATGCTGCTGTTAGGCAGCGTTGTGATTGGCTGGGAGAAACTGGGGGCCTGGGTGCTTCCTGGTTCCTGCTTCCTTCCTGCTCCTGGAGTGAAAGAGGACCTAGAGGGGGCGACAGGCCGTCGTGCAGGTAAGTGCTATTTTTTTTCCATTTACCCCCCCAACTCCCCTCCTCCCCCTCTGGCTGCCACCCCTATTAAGTTGCGACCTCCACTGCCCCTCATGTTTCTCTCGGAGGACCAAACCCCTGCATCCTCTCATCTCGAAAACCTCAGGTTTCCCTGAGCTCCTTTGATTTGTATCAGTATACCTGGTTTTGGGGGAGGGGGGCATGGTTAGGGTGAAGTACTCAAAGGGGCATATTCACAAGGACTTATCGCCGAGTTATCGTCACCTTAACGCATCAAAAGTGGAGATAGATTTAACGCCCCATTCACAAGCGGGTGCAAACTGCAGACATCGCCAGTATTCCCGCGATAACTGCCCCAAAATGTATCTCCACGGGTGACACCACCAAATAACCCTAATGAGATGCAGAGTAGGCGTTCCCGTGCAAAAACTCACGAAAACACCACAACACCACTTTCACAACGAACGGCTAGATCTGCGATGCGAACCAAAAACAGGCGATAAGCCGCGGTAGCAGCAGGGAATTAACACCTGCCTTATGCTGGTGTTAAGCAGGACGACTACCTGCAGCATGAAAGGGAGCCCAGCCAAGAGCCAAAACTGAAGACCCACAGATGCCATGGAGCCAATGATCATGCAGCTCGGAGACCCATGAGGGCCACAACACCCACCGGCACCACCCCCAGGCCCGCCACCACCCCCAGGACCCGCCCCCCCGCCTGGACCACCACAGAGGCAGCGTACACAAAGACAGTGGACCCACCGTAAATGCACCAGCCTCACAGACCTAACGCCAGAGGAGGACATTGCCCACTACAGGCCCAAAAGGACAACCATCCCCCGCATCCTGATCCCCAGCGCCCACCTGCTGACGGCACCAACACAGCGGACAACCAACATCCCTCCGCAGACAAAGCTGCCAGCTGTGCTGCACATGTTGGCCTCTGGTACCTTCCAACCCACAACTGCCAGAGTCGGAGGAGTCTCACAGCCAACCCTATCCAAGTTCATCACACCTGTCCTGGATGCCATCATCAGCCTGGTACCCCAGCACCTCCACTTCACCCACACTGCGCAGGAGCAGCTGGAGACCAAGCAAAGCTTCTACTCCATAGCTGGATTCCCTCACGTGTTGGGGGAAATCGACTGCACACATGTACCCCTCGTGCCCCCTGCTGACACTGCACACAACTACCGCAACAGAAAGCACACGCATTCCATCAATGTGCAGGCAATAGTGGACCACCGGGGACTCCTCAACAATGTTGTGGCCAACTCCCCAGGCAGTGTGCATGATTCATACATCTCCCGACAGTCCATCATCAACCAGCGCTCACAGGATGGCACCTATGGAAATGCATTGCTCGTTGGTAAGTACCAAATGAACACACCACACACCTCCACTCCACAGTCATGCAACTCACGACACTGGCAATGGGCACGCAGCAAAACTACATGCAACATGCCACACAACATGCCAACCGACCAGACATGACAACACGACTCCATTGGAAACCTGGGCTTGCCATGCACACAACCCAGCCACGACATGGCACCACAGCCACACAATAGCAGAATGTGAGGAGAGGCTTGGAGCAGGCATGTGCGAGAGCGGCAAGTGACTAATGAATGAGAACCTACCCAATGCCAGGTGTGGCGTGGATGTGCCAGACAGACTTCAGTGTGCAAACCACAGAAATGGCCACGTGGACATTAACTGCTGGTGCATGGAGTGTAGTGGCCAGTGAACACTACCATGTCCCCACAGGCTGTGGGGCAGAACGCGGCAATGTCGCTCGTTACGTCCCCCCCTGTATGCGCGGGCAGAGTGGGTTGGCCCTGCGTACGCCAGGCCTGCGTAGGGGTGTGAATGAAAAGCCCATCGCACTGGGCGTGGTTCTCATTCGGAATGGCCAACGTGCCTGCCAGGGCGGCGCCTCTCAGCCTGCCATGAGGCCGGCGCCGTGCGCGGCGGGGCCTGCGTCCCTGTGCGCCTGCTGCACCCCGGGCCGCTGGTCCCCAGACCCGTCATGCCTGCCCCAGCGCACCAAGGAGGCTCCACTCACCTGCAGACACCGGCATGTGTCAAAGAGGGCCCACCACGTGCCGGTGCAAGCTCCAAGCCCCAGTCCCGCGACCTTTGCAGCCTCTGCAGACCATCGCTGGCCTCCACGACGCTGGCCCACAGTACTCCTTTTTCATTGACATACTCCACCGGCGTACTCTTCGGCCCAGTTGTTGGCACATGTTGTACTGATTTATGAGTTTTGAATGGCAGTGACCCCAAGTCTGTGGCAGCGTCCACATCACTATACTCCCTCCGATCAGTGAAGCCAAAGTCTGCATCGCAAGCCGGCGACACGTGGTGCCACTAACCCTTCAACGCAAGCCGGCGACACGTGGTGCCACTAACCCTGTTCAACGCAAGCCGGCGACACGTGGTGCCACTAACCCTGTTCAACGCAAGCCGGTGACACGTGGATGAGGGCTCAGGCCTACACTGCGGTCCAGTAGGTCCCACATGTGGAACTGTGTCCTGAGTTTAGAATGTCAGTGACCAAATGTTAATTGCTGCGTATATATCACTGAACTCCCTTCGATCAGTGTCCCAAACTCTGCATCGCAAGCACACGACACGTGTCTGTGGGCCCGTGCTGACCGCTGCCCCCGGCCTACACTGCGGTCCAGTAGGTCCCACATCCAGCACTTAGTCGTGATTCATGAATGGCAGAGTCCATACCAGTGAACGCACGGAGAGGAGTAAGAGGAAGATGCGGTTCAGTCCGGATGAAAGCCGGATCCTCGTCACGGAGGTGACCGAACAGTAGCAACAACTGACCTGGTGCCACTAACTCTGTGTGCAATGAGTCATGGGCACTTTCTGGTTGGACTTTGGTGGCGTCTGAGTCCATGGCCTGGGGGTTGTCTGCATCATCATCTGGCTGGGACGGACTTGGTGTTCGACATGTGTCTGTTCCATTCATCTCCACCATGGTGACTGTTTCTGCGTGGTTCTGCCCTCTGCATCATGCCCAGGGGGTACACCTTCCACTGTCCACCGAGACACTCCGCGACAACCCCCTTTGTCATCTACGAGAACCTGCTCTGCTCTCGTGACCCTGCCCCAGTGCACCGCAAGTCAGCGGCCCGTGGCGGTAGGCCCGTGCAGGATGCTGTGCATCCGGGGCCACTAACTCTGTGGAGCTCAAGTCATGGAGCCTTTATGGTTGAATGGTTGTGTCCTTAACGATGTACACTTTTGTCGTTTTTTGACTGCACCAGGCACTCCATGACGGCTGGTGTACACACACCCCACACACATCCAACACAGGTGTCACTCGACATGTGAGCCTGCTAATAAACGTGGCCGGGCCCACGTGCCCGTAGCCCTTTACACCATCTAAGCAAGTGTGTCCGTGTGGTCATTATGTCAGCATGATGGGCCCGAGCCCTGCAACATCACAGTGTGCTGACTTCAGCGGACGATACCATGTCACCTCAGCAGTGGGCAAGACCTTGGACATGTAGCTTCGCCCGCCCCCCCCTGCATGCACAAGCGGCGTGTGCTGGTCCGGCGTACGTCAGGTCAGCGCCGGGGTGTGCTGATTCGGCAGGGGGATCAGGGCGTGGCTCTGGTCTGGCCTTGAGCAGGAAATGCGGTAAGCGTGTCTCTGTGTTGGAGTGTTGTCGCCACCAGGGCCACAGTAGTCGATGAAGCAATGTAGCATGCACCCGGAGGGCGGGCCCGCACGTACGGGGATATGTAGGAGCGCAAGACCGCTCGGGGTCTTGGCTCATGCATGCCAAGTGTTATGTGTATCAGTCCTGCGGCTGCATAAGTCAGATGCCTAGCCTCAATCGCAGCGCGATCACAGCCAGCCATGGACTGTACACCTGTGTCCGCCCTGTCCGGACCATTGGCCTACACTCACATGGCCGCACACCCTCAATGGCCAGCTTCACGGTGTTGTTGGCATGCCGCTGGACATGCGCAGACAGGCATGACAATGGTGTGCCGTAGGAGTGCACGTGATACAACCGCGCAGCACACACAAGTGTGGGGGCTCGTGGGAGGGAAGAGCAGCTGTGAGGCAATGTAACACACAGTGAGGCCGCTAGTGTCCATGGGAGGGAAGAGCAGCTGTGCTCGGCATATCATCCATGATTCCCTGGGTCGCAGACATCCCACCCCACCCACGACAGGCCTCTGTACATCTCCTGTATGCAAGCAGATGGTAAAGTTACTGTAGGAATGAAAGGTCCTTTGTCTGGACTATCAGGCGGTAGCACATCTGCAGCTCCGAGCTGGGACTTGCATGTGCCCAGCACCCCCTGACAGATACGATAGCATTTGCTGGCGACTCCCACACTACGCACTGCCCGACGTGAGACCAACGTGTACACATCCCACACACAGAAGTCCTTGGTCATAGTTAGCGTGCGTGAAATGGCCTTCACATGTACTCCCACCCCACTCCAGGCCTGCACCCGTTGCACACAGACACTGCTCATTGATCCGAGCTGTGCCATTTCATCCACAGGACTGGCGCGGGTCAGCACAGTGCCGCTTCAAGCAGAGCCACTGATGCAATGGCAGACCATCCCGGACACATGGACAACTCCAGTCACGTGGACCGGTACCGTGCACGTCTGCTGCATGTACTGGGGGCACTGCCATTGGCAGTGCTGTGGATCAGTTACCGGCTAAGCTTCCGCCTTGCCAACGTCACCTGCGATCAGCCTGTGTTGCACTGCCGCTCATGCATATTTGAGTGGACCTGCCTCTCCAACGTAACGGTAGCTGACCTGGATTATTTCGACGTGTGTGTGCGCCCCCTGTTGGCCCATGACCAGGAGTGTCACCGTGATGCCCGTTTATGGCATGCCTGGATGATTGGCATGCATGCTGGCAACTGGACCTGGGAGATTGCACGAGTCATCGTGTGCAGTGACCACATTGAGCCGCTCCCCTATTGGGCTTTAGTGCCAATTGGGGCCAGGGGTTGGAGTCAGCACATCTGTCCGGGACAGCTGATGGGTTACGTCGCCGACATGTTAGATGTAGTGGACAACGAGCTCATGTTGGAAATGTTGGCCTACGCTGCTGCACTCGCGTTCATGGACGAGTTACAACATACCTGCAGCCACAACTGAATGTGACCCATTGCACGTGTCCCGGCGCCTGGTTGCATGTTGGGGATCTGGTCACATGTCCCAAGACGACAGTGGACATGGCTGCATTGGCCTGGACTCCAGATACATGCGCGGACAACCAACGCACGTTGGCACTGACTTGTGTGGGTGATGGACTCCCCCGGGATGGACATGGGCGCTTTCCAACGTTCCTCATTCAGACATGCTGCTGCATTGGTCTGCATGTTGTGGCACTTCTCTTGGCCGTACTGACACGCAATTGTTGATGAAGTTTCTGCACATTCACTTGTCTCCAACTGTGATGAGTGTTGATATGTATGCAAATGTGTGTGTCACGGCCTATCTGGGTCCCTGCCATACATGCATTGCTACCCCATCAGGGCTGTGGGTTGGTACTTGTGCATTATCATGTCCCTGTTTCGTGCTTTGCTAGATGAGTATGGCCATTTACCGGCCACAAGCGGGTGCACTTGTGTCCTGTGTTCGGTTGTGCAAATGTTGCTGTTTGTACCACATTGTGTTCGATGTTGGGGTGCTCTGCTTCCTATGTGTGTGTGCTGCATTGTGTGTGAGATGGCCTTTCAGCTCTGATTTGGCTCACCCTTCTCCCTTTCAGGCAGTGTGGTTTTCACTTCTGTGCTTGTTCAGTGGTGTGATATTGCCGAGTTGTGTGACTTGTGCTCTTGGTTGGTGTTGTTACTCTTGGGCATGGTTTGTCTGCAGTTGTGCTGTGCTTAATTGTGCATGTGTGCCATTGTGCCCATCTCCCCCGTCCCCCAGTCCCTGGTCGTTCTTCTCCCTGTTGCTGTTGTGTCTGTTGATTTTGAGCAGTTTCCGGTCCCCGACTCCTGCCACCATCTCCAGACTGATGTGGTGGACACCATTTCCTCCATGTCATCCAGCTCCTGGTGTGGCGCTGGACTCCCACCTCCGGTGTGCATTGCTGCCTTCTGGTTGTTGGCATGTTTCTGCTTGTTTGTGCGTTTCGCATCATCCAGCTGTTCTGGTTTTCTTCCATTGTCCTCCTCCGCTCTCCGGCTTCATTCACCTTGTCCACGATGGACTGCCATGTGCAATGTTTGGTTGCCAATGGGGCTTGTGGGGTTGTGTACTAGCTCCGGCTGCCTCCATTGTGCTTCACTGTTGTTTTCTGTTTGGTTTGTCTTCCTTTTTCCTGCTTTTGTTGTGCTTATTCCCGTCTGCCGTGTGTGTGTCGCGGGCCTGGCGCTGCTTATCGCTGCTTTCCTCATCGCGAATGGGCTCATCGCACGTTTTTTGGTGTTGGGGTTTGTGTTTTTATCTCCGTCGCGGTGGTTGTATCGCGGACATTGGCCGCATTTTCGGCAAACTATCGCATGGTACCGCCGTGTTGTGAATTCCACGTTAACACGGGGTTATTTTCCCACGATAGACTGCGATGTGTAAAGTTGCGTTAACATTTTTTTGAGATGTTTAGCGCACGTTCTTGTGAATATACCCCAAAGTGTAGTTTAGGGTCAATTATGGGTTGACCCACAATATTGCATTATGTGAACATACTGTCAATATTGGTCAAAGTGGGTGAAATGACCAGTGTCATCAAGCAGAATACTCACCAAAGCGTCTTTTAAAACTACTATACTTTTTAAATATCGTTTTTTGGTTAAAACTACAATGTGGAACAAAAGCAAGGTAAAATACCCAATAACTTTGAGAAAACTTTAAATTGAAGGGCATTCAATAGTCGACATCATGTTCCACATCACACACTCCCGTTTATCCGCTGCTGGCCATGGGTGTCTATTCACTATACTCACTGGGGTTTTGATTAATGAAAGTGTAATTGAGTAAGCCAGGTTAAAAGTGTCAAACCCTTTTTGGACAGGAGTGGCAATTTCAATGTCATTTCCCGCTTGGCACTTTATGAAAACAAGCTCTAGCAAAGCCAATAGGTCTCATTCATAAGAACTATTGGCTTTGGCAATTTTTTTTAGCCATGCTGTACAGCAGGATGGATGCTTTGCAGTGTGGCTAAAACTAACTTAAAAAGTGCTATGATGCAGCCAGGAAAAATGCATAAGTGCTGAATGCATCATAGTCCATTATTTTTTTATTATTATTTTTTGCCATGCAGCACAGCAGTCAAGCTGCAATATAACATGGCTACAAATGATTGCGAAAGTTGGCAATGCCCATGCTGTACAATATGAACAAAAGGCAATGGCAGAGTCAATAGTCTCAAAGGCGAGGCCTATTGGGTTAGTCAATGCATGTTAGGTCTCGGATTACATTTGGCAGAAAAACCTATCACATAAAGAATGCAATTGTGATAATGCCTGTGTCTTAGTGAAAATACATTTGGAATAATAAAAACAGATAACATCTGTTGCCACAATAAACATCCACTTTAAAGGAGAAAAGGGCTGCGTTGAAGTGTGTGTGGCATACTAAAACAAAGCTACAAATGGCAAGAGGTTCAACCAGGATGACAGGGAAGAATAAAAAATAAAAGTAGTGCTTCAATCACAGTGCAATCAACAGAAGGACAGCAATCACGCACAAGCAATCACTACTTGGTCCATGCTCCATCTGAAAGAAGAGGAAGTGATGCCAGCCTATGCTGGCCAATTAGAAGGCAGCAAATAAGAGTGACAATGAAGCCAACGAATATAAAGCAATGGGCAAGCCGTCCGCCCCTTGTATACAATATCTCTCGCAAGTGAGAGCGTATGCAAGGTATGCTCTATCACAGGCACAACCTAAAAATTGGTACAAGTGGGGACATTTTCCGGAAAACATGAATTCCACATGGTAAGATATACACATTTTTTGAGAGTATGTCATCTCTCTAAGTGGTTCAAAATGTTAGGATGGCAGGAAAAAAAACTAGTGGAAAGCCAACTCAAAGTGTTACTGAGGTAATATTCGAATGTCATTTATTTATTACAGGGGCATATTATCTAAAAAGTGCGCTAAACATCGCAAAGCGTGTTTAGCGAGCACTTTTTTATCGCCGGCTATCGTCGGAATAATTTGCCATGCTAACGCTGTATTAGCGACATTTAGCGCTATGGCGATAATTATTCCAGCCATAGCAGTGTTTTCCATGAAACATCGCTGGTTTTCCAGCGATGTTTCATGGAAAACGGCGATAACTCTTGCTGATACGACCCTGTGGTCGTATCAGCATAATCCACCCCCCATGTTAGATATGGCTAACACCTGCTAATTGCAGGTGTTAAATAAATGGCGATGACCCCGGTTAGCGCGTCTTTTCACGTCGCTAACTGGGGCCATGGCCACCTTGCTAATAGGCGATAGGCCTGTTAGCGGGTGTTTCCCAGGTTTGTTCATCGGGAACGCCCACTTTGCATGTCATTAGCGATAAATATCGCTGACATGCAAAGCGGTAAAAACACGGGCGCTAATGCCCGAAAACTGTCGCTAACTGCTGTTAGAGACAGTTTGCTGATAGGGCGATAAGAATATCGCCGCTTTAGCGGCAAAAAGTGCCGCTAAAGCGGCGATAGTGCCCTTGCTAATATGCCCCACAGTTTTTAGTGCATGCTTTTTAAAGACAGATTTGAAATTGTACTTCAAATGTGTTTGTGCCCAACTTAAACTCAGGATTCACAAAACAGATTCACTAAGTGCTCAGCTCCACTCAGAATGGTGCTATATAAAGCACTCAGCGTGGCTAAACGCTCTGTTCCCGTAAATTACCAGATTCCTTAAAAGTTATGATCTTGGTGACTAACGTAAGTCCTGAGTACTTTCCTGATAATACCCTAAGCTCGAAGGGAGATCTGTTAATGGTAACACCTAGATTCATTTATCCATTCGTTCTTGTTAATAATTAACTCATTTACACCTTTACTCTACATGCTACCCTAACCATGACCTCAGCATAAACCGGACTAATAACCCACTCCTACACACAGTGCAGCAGATGTAATTCCCAAAAAGTATTTTGTGCAGTAGAAGCATTGAGTCACCAGTTGAAACCCTGAAAAACTAATAAGTGAATGTTGGTTTAACAGAAGAAAAGTTGTTCAAGTGAATAATGGGGCTACAGCTGATAATAACAATGATAATTACTGTGTAAGTAAAAATAGTACCCTTAAGGTACACTGTAAACCCTTTAAAAACAATGACCCACATAAGTGCTACACAATGGCATAGCGCCCTTCAAAATAGTGTGAAAGGCAAAGAGGGATGGGTTGAATGCTTGAATTAATCTCAGCCACTGGTTTAAAAATACTGGTCTAACCTTTCCCCGTCCAAACATCAGATTGGAGGCAACCATTTGTTTTGTACTGTGTAGCACCCAAGTGTGTTGAGTCTGAGAGGCACTTGGATAGAAGAGTGCTCGGTTGTCTAAACTGTAAAAAAAAGACCAGAAGTGTTGTTTTCTAACCTGCAGGTGAGTGTAAATGAATATTTTAAATCGTATGGTAGTTCAGTTGGATTCACTGGGTTCGTGCCCACCCTGTACAGACCAGACGACCTAAAGTAGAGGGAAAATGCCAAGATCACAAGAGAAACTTTGCTAATACACCACCAACAGCATAAGAAATTATACATGATATGTAGTGTATGTCATTATTTGTATTGGACCTGCTATGACGTCACAAAATATGATGCTAATAATAAATAGATTTGTTGACCTGTAGTTGTGGCTTAAATCTGTTGTGAATCACACAAAGTACAGCTTTGTACGTAGGTCTGTTGTGACTTTTCTAAAATATCTTTTACCATTACACTTCAGTACTAAGAGGTAGCATGTCCCATTTCCACTTTCAATTAATGCCACACTTATTTACAATGTTTGTACAGTTTATAAATGAAAAAATAATCTACTATATTACATGTGGAACCTTTGGAAGGACTTTTCCCTTTTACCATCTCCTTTGTCCTTGCAAGAGTGTTAAAGCTAAGAAGTGCTCATCAGAATGTGGTCAATAGTGTGC
Organism: Calotriton arnoldi; assembly: GCA_963921515.1. Taxonomy (NCBI): domain Eukaryota; kingdom Metazoa; phylum Chordata; class Amphibia; order Caudata; family Salamandridae; genus Calotriton; species Calotriton arnoldi. Next base: position 4,209,533 of record CAWUFW010000123.1, on the reverse strand, counting down.
ATAAACACAGATCTGTACAAAATAACAAAATAGCAGTCTTTTGTTAAAGAAAATATTTGTCTTTAAAGTTTAATTACACCGGACAATTGACTTTTTAAAACGGAGCTGTAGAATGCAGTGTTATGGCATGTTTTCCTAAATTTACTTTTACACTGTAAGGCAGCGCTACTGCTGCCCTAGTCGTAATCAGGCCCTAAGTTCCAATTTTTTTTAATTATCATACAGTTTTAACAGTTATTATTATTATTTAGAGTTTTTAAATATTTATATTTTTTATTTATTATTATAATCTTTATATTGTTTAGTCTAGTGAAAAAATGTGCTCTCGCTTTGTGTTTTAGGTATCATGATCACTCCCCTCTCTTCCTCCTCCCTTTTCTTTGGAGTATCTTGATGTGACATAAGAATGACGTTTTTTGCACTAAAGAGCGCTTCATTGTATTGACCTAATCAGTTTTTCCTGGCATGTTATCGTTGTGTACTTTATGTCGTAGGATACACATTGATTAGGATGATTCGCTGTTAGTATTATGTAATTTTTCTAGTATAATTTTTCGGAGATATATATATTTTTTCAACTCAAGCTGATTTTTGTTTTCGTATCACTGACCATACGGCTGTCTGAGTAGTTTCTCAAGTGCAGCGGTTGAAATCAGTGCACTTTGTGATTAAATTATAAATACCTTTACCTTTTGGAGTGGGTAGGGGCTACAGATATAAAATACTTATGGCCCTTTAAGAGCGGTATCAGCCACTTGGCTTTGATACTATTAACACAAATCTTTTAATTATTTTCAGATTAATTAAGTTCATTGAGTGTTATTTTGCACAGATCAATGTCACCAGTTAAACGAAGAGAGCAAAGAAGCCACTAGGCGAATATTTAGCTTTGTTTATTTAATGCATTTGATTAAGCTCACTTAAAGTATAAAAAGAGGAGATTATTCATATTTTTGTATTTCAATTCTTTCATTTTGAATTTATGTATTTCTGGATTTATACCATGTAAATAACAATAAAAAATGAAAAATGTGATGTTTTGAAAAACAACGAGCCGTTTGAAACCATTCGAAGTATGTTCACCATGTCTATGGTTGATAATACTTTTTTTTAAGGGTGATGGTGCATGGGAAAGTTAGTTGGTCATGAAGAAGCCCATATGGCCGAAACGTGCTGCCAAATAAAGACTTCATATAAAGTCATCCCGGAGTGTTAGCAATTTGTGGTTGCCTAAAAAGGCACAGCACTACTTTCTATATTATATATATATATACTCTCTCCAATTTGGCTTAGATTGGAGTGAGAATATTAACGAATATTAAATCTATCCCCACAAAGTCCAACACTTTCCCCAATGTTGCTTTGATTGGAGTAGGAATAGTAAATATTCCCCTTTTCCACATTTCAACACTTTGCCCACTTTAGCTTAGCTTGGAGTGAGAACAGTAAAATGTCCCTCCTCAGTGTTCAAATGTGTTTATTAGAATTTGGAAGAACATTACAATAAACATACAAAATATTGTACTGAATAGCTAAATGAAATATTAGCAAATATATATTCACTAGTATCATATAATTAAGGAAAACATTTGCCAATATTAATATGAAACAGTAAGCATAGGGAAATAAAATAAAAATAGAAGACTGGGTGGCCAAGCAACATGGCATTGACAGAGTATTGTGCCCCCCCTCGGTAGATTGATCTGACTGAGGGCCTGGGCGGGGGCCAGCCCGGGGAAGGCTACCCGGGGGGGTGTGCCCCGCATTTGGCCCTTGCTGAGAGACTGTCTCCTGGTGAGATCTTTGGCGACCTGTGAAAGGACTGTGCCTGTGGGTGCTTGAGCAGGCGGTGGACACCCCCCCTGGTGCGGGCACAGCACCTGTCACAGCGTTGTATGTGCGACTCAGCCATATTCCAATACACTGGCTGGGGTATCCTGGAATAGTAGCGATACCAAGGATTGTGGCGGCGCCCGCTCTGGAGACAGTGAAGATCATCACGGGGCATGGAAAGAGCGAAGCCTAACAGGGATCGACTCCCACAGCTGAATTGGTGATCCCCTGCCCTTGGGCAATTAGAACCTGGGTCACAGCGGGGGTCTGAGCGTTAACAGGCCACGTGGGAGAGTTAAACACAGAAGAGCCTGCTGATACAGCATAAGGGGAGAACCCTGCAACTGGTGTGGTAATGAACCCGGAGGCTAGCGCAGAGCGAAGGCCTCTGGGGACCGGTTAGATGGGCAAGAACAAGGCAGCACGGTCGACAGGTGCCAACACCATACCCCAGTACACCACGCCGCGGCACCCCTCCCCCCAGCGAATAACAGGCATACTGATGGTGGAGAAGGGGGAATAGAGGACGACGAGGGTGAGCCTTCCCGCTCTGAACTATTGGCAGCTATCCAGGGGTCCAGGAAGGCCCTTGAAAATCTAATTGAAACAATCTCTATAGACGTTACTCTCCTGAGAGCAGACCTACGGAAAATACCAGAGAAAGTGACAACGGCTGAGAGGGATATAGTGAACTTCAAGGGAGAGGTGGCGATGCTCAAGAAGCAGATATCCCAGATGTCTATGAGTACAAAAGCTCTGGAGCGTCGAGCTGTGGACGCAGAAGGGCGCGCCCGGCGCAGCAACATCAGACTTTTGGGGTCCCGGAACGTGTGGAGACTGGGTCCGTGGATCACTTTCTTGAACAATGTATACACACCCAATTACGCCCCCGGGGTTGTCCGAACTTTTTGCAATAGAAAGGGCGCACCGAGCCCTGGTCCCGCCCTCGCAGCCCCGGGAGCACAGCCAAGGGCCATCATCGCCCAAGTACTGAACTATCAAGACAGAGACTGTATCCTGAGGGCCACAAGAGAACAGCAGAACGTTACTTTTGAGAGCAATAACATCTCCTTTTACCTGGACTACACGAAACTGGTGCAAGACCAATGAAAAACCTTCCTGAAAAATACTGATGCAAGGCAAAGCTCACTTTTTCGACTCCCCGGAAGAGGGGTGACAGTGGTGGGAGGTGTGGGGAGATGCAATCCCCCCACGGGAGCAGCACAACCACAAGCGAGTATAGGGTACCTGCCCTGGAGAGGGGTCACAGCAAATGGAAGAAGAGACAGAGCCCATAGGGACGAATACACAAATGGAACACAGAATTACTGTAGGTGAGGATGGCACCATGTTGATGGGGCACTGAACGAGCGGACCGCGACATCAATCAATCAATCAATCAATCAGGGAATTGTAAGCGCGCTACTCACCCGTGAGGGTCTCAAGACGCTGAGGGGGGGGGGTCCGCAGATCTGTTTAGCCAAAGAGCCAGGTCTTGAGGGTCTTCCTGAAGGTGTTCAGGAGGGGCGCATCTGATGTCTGCCGGTAGCTCGTTCCAGGTCTTGGCTGCAATGTGAGAGAAGGATCTTCCGCCTGCTCTGGCTCTGTGGATGCGCGGGGTTTCGGCCAGTGCGAGGTTGGAAGATCGGAGGTTTCTTTTGGGTACGTGGAAGTTGATTCTGTCGTTGAGGTATTTGGGTCCGTTGTTGTGTAGGCATTTGTAGGCATGAGTGAGGATTTTGAAAGTGACTCTTTTCTCCACGGGGAGCCAGTGGAGACTTCGTAGGTGTTGGCTGATGTGTTCGTGTCGGGGGATGCCGAGGACGAGTCTGGCGGTGGTGTTCTGTACTGTCTGGAGTTTGCGGAATAGGGACTTGTTGATGCCGGCGTAGAGTGCGTTTCCATAGTCCAGTCTGCTGGTGATGAGTGCGTGGGTGACTATCTTCCTTGACTCAGGGGGGATCCACTTGAAGGTCTTGCGGAGGATGCGGAGGGTGTTGAAGCAGCTGGAGGTGACAGCGTTGACCTGTCGGTTCATGGTGAGTGATGAGTCGAGTACGATGCCGAGGTTCTTGGCGTGGTCTGAGGGGGTAGGTGGGCTTCCGAGGGCGGTCGGCCACCAGGTGCTGTCCCATGCAGAAGGGGTGGTACCGAGGACGAGGACTTCTGTCTTCTCGGCGTTGAGCTTCAGGCAGCTGTTGGTCATCCAGACTGCGACGGCTTGCATTCCTTTCTGGAAGTTGAGTTTGGCAGTGGTGGGGTCTTTGGTGAGGGAGAGGATGAGCTGGGTGTCGTCGGCGTAGGATGCGATGTTTAGGCCGTGTTGTCGGACGATGGCTGCGAGGGGGGCCATGTAAATGTTGAAGAGGGTGGGGCTCAGTGATGAACCCTGTGGGACTCCGCAGGTGATTTTCGTGGGGTCAGAGAGGAAGGGTGGGAGTCTGATCCTTTGGCTTCTTTCGGTGAGGAATGATCGGATCCAGTCCAGGGCTGTTCCTTGTATGCCTGCGTCGTGTAGTCTGGAGACTAGTGTGCGATGGGAGACGGTGTCGAAGGCCGCTGATAGGTCGAGTAGGATGAGGGCTGCGGAATGGCCTTGGTCCAGGGGGGTGCGGATGTCGTCTGTGGCGGCGAGTAGGGCGGTCTCTGTGCTGTGGTTGCTTCGGAATCCAGATTGGGACGGGTCGAGGATGGCGTTCTCTTCAATGAATCGTGTCAGTTTCCTGTTGACTGTTTTCTCTGCAACTTTGGCTGCGAAGGGGAGGAGCGAGATGGGCCGATAGTTCTTGAGGTCGGTGGGGTCAGCTGTGGGCTTCTTGAGCAGGGGTCTGACTTCTGCGCGCTTCCAGTCATCTGGGAAGGTGCCTGTTTTGAAGGTGGTGTTGATGGTGCGTTGTAGTTCGGGTGCGATGGCGGCCACGGCTCTGTGGTAGATGTGAGGGGGGCAGGGGTCGGTGGGGGCCCCTGAGTGGATGCTTTTCATGGTCGAGGCGGTGTCTTCGGCCGTGATCGGTGTCCAGTTGTAGATGGTGGGCTGGCTGGTGTTTCTGGGGGGCGGGGGGCCGTCTGTGGCGCCTGGTGGATGGTCAATGAAGTTGTCGTAGAGGTTTTTGATCTTGAGGTGGAAATAGGTTCCAAGCTTGTCGCAGAGGTCTTGGGATGGGGTGATGTCTGTGGCTTCGCTGCGTGGGTTGGTGAATTCTTGAATGACACTGAAAAGTTTCTTCGAGTTGGTGGAGTTGGCCAGGATTTTGTTGTGGATGAAGTTCCTCTTGGTGGCTCTGATCTGGTTGTGGTAGTCCATCATGGCGTCCTTGTAGGTGGTGTGGTTTTCGGTTGTCTTGGTGTTTCTCCAGTTCTTCTCCAGGCGTCTGCAGGTGCGTCTGGCTTCTTGGAGAGCGGTTGTGAACCAGGCGGCTTTCCTGGGGCGTTGTCTGTCGGGGTTGCGTAGCGGGGCGAGCTCGTCTGCGCAGTTGGAGATCCAGGTGTGGAGTTCTCTGGCTGCGTCGTTTGCGCCATTTGCATCAGGTGCCCAGGTGTGGTTGTCTCGAGTGAGGGTGGAGTTAAGTTGCTCATCGGTAACCTTGCTCCAGTTCCTTCGTGGTGGGCGTGGGGCTGGTTTGGGTGCCTTGAGTTTGTTGATGGCGGATGTATCACAGACTCCGACATCGGACGAACAATCACAAACTTTGGATCCGACAGAGAAGGTTGTACTGGAAACGCTACTGGAAGCTTCAACGGCAGTGGAAGGAGACTGAGAAACGTTCCCAATAGACTTAATCAGAGATACCTTGAGCTATTAATTGATCATACTGAGCACGGTGGAATTTCTGTGACGCATATGAAGGCTTAGTGAGAGTGACTCCGGGTGTTTAAAGTTCACTAAGGAGTCTGCGGGCTCGGCTGATGCACTGGGGGGGAAGCGGGAGCTAGGGGAGGGTGTGGGAATTGCTAGGGGTACGCCAACAATAAGAACTAGGCTTTTCTGGGACCATGACCACTAGATTTTCTTCCGGATTTAGGGTGGTTGAGACAGCGGGCGGGTGGGCTCACTACAAGGGGATTGTTTTTGGCCCCAGTTGGGCAACTGGGATGCAGTGCACATCCTGGCACATACATGAGTTGGGCTCTGAATAGTGCACTGTTGCACGGTCATTGCCCGAGGGTGGGTGTTGGAGAGTTCAAATGCAATGTTGTATTGCTGTTCCTGTTGAAAGAGTGCAGTGTGAAGCAGCATTGAGGGCTAGACATTGTAGAGTGAGATGTATAATGGTTTAGCGTTGTTATCATGGCATCAGAAGTAAGATTCCTGAGTTGGAACGTTAGGGGCCTAGACACCTGTACCAAATGCTATAGAATCCACTCCTTTCTGAAGACACACCACATATCTGTTGCCTGCCTCCAAGAGACACACCTGGATGACGCGGGGGCCGACAGGGTAGCAAAGAAGTGGCGAGGCCAGCTCTTCCACTCATCCTACTCTACATACGCCAGGGGGACCTTAGTGTGGGTAGCCCCTGGGATACAATTTACCCTTACGTACTTGGAAGCCAATATGCATGTCCGCCTTGTGTTCCTGCGGGGAACCCTAGATGGTCGGGATATTCTCCTATTGAATACATATGCCCCAAACACGGATGACCCTCGGTTTTTCCAAGTTATACAGGATTTAATAGCTATAGAATTAGACATACCTCTGCTGTGGATGGGGGACTTCAATTCTATACTAGACCCAGAACTGGATAGGCACCTGCCAAACAGGGAACTAAACCTCAGATGACTCGGACGTTCAGAACAATTATGAGGGAACTGGACATAAGAGATGTCTGGTGAGAAAAGTACCCGGCCCAGAAACTATGTAAGCACTTCTCCCCTACTCACAACACATAAAGCAGGTTGGGGAGGGTATTGGTGTCGGCAGCACCCGCCTTCCCAGAAGCGGAAGTAACTGACTTGGCCAGGTTTTTATCAGACCATGCCCCGGTGAGGTGCGTGGTGAGGTGGAATCCCCCCACACAGGGTCCTCGACGGTGGAGATTGCCCCCTGACTTACTCCACGACCAGGTGGAAAGTGAGACCCTGTCTGAGGCACTGACAAACTACATGACAATCAACTGGAGTGGGACGACAAGCAGAGGAACAGAATGGGAATCTTTAAAAGCGGTAGTCAGCGGAGTGGGAATGGGCTTGACATATGGGGTCCGCCGCCAGCTGCAAAGGGAGTTGAGGGAGGAGAAGCGCCCTGGCGGAGGCACAGGTGGGGAAACCAGCATGCCCGGACATCGGAGAGCGAGAGCGATTGTTAAAAATACTAATAAAAGACATATGGGACAGGTTAGATAAATATACGCTGCGCCAATACCGCCAGCGACTACATGCCGAGGGGGACAAATCTGGGTGACTACTGGCATGGATAGTGAGGAAAGAGTAGTCAATACCCACGATGATGGGCCTGATAGATGCGGCGGGGACATGGCACGCACTAGAGAGGAGATAGTGGGAGTCTTGAAACAACATCTGCAGACAGTGTACACAGCAGATCTAACAGTCCATCCGGATCAATATGTGCCGTTCTTACAGATCTTACAATTGCAACGTCTCCCAACAGTGGGACTGACAGAACTTGACGCCCCAGTGACAGTCGTGGAAATCTGTGAAGCATTGGGGGCGATGCCCAGATCCAAGACACCAGGAGCGGATGGCTTTCTGATAGAATTTTACCAGGCATATTCGAGAAAACTGGCGCAGCCACTGCTCCAGGTATTCGAAGAGGCATATGAGCGGGGTCTCCTGCCCCCAACCATGCTGGAGGGTGAAATATGCATGATTTTGAAGCCGGGGGGACAGCCAGGATCCGGCAGCCTATCGCCCAATAACTATAATCAACCTGACATCAAGATACTCTGTAAAGTTTTGGTGCAATGTTTAGCCCCACATATGCCGACCCTGATTAACGAGGATCAAGTGGGTTTATTACCAGTCGAAACACTAGTAAGAATATAAGATGATTAACTCATGTTCTGCATGATGTGTGACATAGTGAAGCGGAATTGGCTCTGGTATCCATTGATCTCGAGAAAGCTTTTGATATGATCAACTGGGGATATCTACTGAAAGTTTTGAGATTGACAGGGTTTGGTCTGCAATTTAGGCGGAGGGTAAAACTCCTATATACAGCACCAAACGCTTGGGTCCGAGTGTGCCAGAATTTCTCTGAGGAGTGGACACTGGAGCGTGGCACACAACAGGGCTGCCCTCTCTTGCCACTATTATTCACGCTGGCCACTGAACCACTGAATGTGGGCGCGAACGGAGCTCAAACAGTGGGGTATTCGGTAAGCCTGGGCGTAGTTTGCGTAGTAGCACTTCACGTAGCTACGTGAAGTACATTTTGAACTACACGTAGCTATGCAAATTGCATAGTGCGTAGCTGTGTGCTTGACTGCACTGTACAATAATTGCCAAACGCATCTTACACAGTGCAAGTTAAGATAAAATAAATATCTCTGTCTTTATATGCTAAAAATGCATATAGTCATTTCACAAAAGTGAAAACAATAAATTAACAAGCAGTGAGCGAGGTGATGATTTTGGGATCCTCCCTAACCTAGGGAGAGACCAAGCAGATGCCTTGAAAACAAAAAGCACTTCTTTTGAACGATTCAGTGGTGGTCCCATCCTCTTAGGACCACCCCAAGCACAGTTATTGGCAAAAATACAATCCCAACCAAAGGCCCTGCAAAGCATTATGGGATGAGATTAGCAGTGGGCAGTGAATATTATAGTATCCAATATCAAAATAATTCTACAAAGAGCTGCAGTTCCACTAGTCGTTACTAGATGTCCCTCACGAGTCAAATGCAAAAGCTTCATGAAAGGGTTTCAATGCTTTTGCATTTGACTCGTGAGGGACATCTAGTAACGACTAGTGGAACTGCAGCTTGATGTATTAATAATTTCAATGCTTTTGCATTTGACTCGTGAGGGACATCTAGTAACAACTAGTTGAACTGCAGCTCTTTGTAGAATTATTTTGATATTGGACACTATAATATTCACTGCCCACTGCTAATCTCGTCCCATAATGCTTTGCAGGGCCTTTGGTTGGGATTGTATTTTTGCCCATAACTGTGCTTGGGCTGGTCCTAGGAGGAAGGGACCACCACAGAATCGTTCACATGATATGCTTTTTGTGTTCAAGGCATCTGCTTGGTCCTCCCCCTAGGTTAGGGGGGACCCCAAAATCATCACCTCTCTCATTGCTTGATATTTTATTGTCAAAGTTCACTTTTGTGAATTGGTTATATGCTTTTTTAGCATAGAAAATTGCTTTATCAAAGCATTTTTGGGTGTTTAGTATACTACTGCTTCGCTACGTCAATTAGCACAGTTTTTCACTCTGCTACATGCAATTTGCATAGTGTGTAGTAGCATAAACTTTGCATGTTCAGTGAGCGTAGCGAAGTATTATGCCCAGAGTTAGTATTCGGATGGGAGAATCGCTCCACGTAATCTCTCTTTATGCGGATGATGCCCTTTTCTATGTCGGCGATGCAGAGGTTATTACGGCTTATGAAGGACTTCAGAACGTACACTGGGCTGCACCTTAATAAATGGAAATCTTTGATTTTCCAGTTGGCCCATCTGACTACTGTACCTGTAGAGTGACTACCTGACTTGGCGTTGTGGTGGGAAGTAGAGCATTTCCGCTATCTGGGTATTCAGGTGGCACATGTAGATTCCCAGACATTGAGCCTTAATGTGCACAAGATGGCCAATAGAATAAAAAAGTCCGTAGTCTGCCGCTCTCTTTAATGGGTAGACTAGAAGTGACTAATATGGTTGTACTACCGCGCTGCCTGTCTATCCTCCAAAACATGCTGTGTACAGTCCCCATGTCGGCATTTAGGCAGTTGAACTCAATATTGGTGTCTCTTTACTGGGCCAACCGTCGTAGTAGAGAGCGCTGGCCACTTTAAACTGACAGTATGGGGATGGGCGACTTGAGCCCCCTACAATGGAACTGTATTATTATGCAACTCACCTACAATACGCAGCCCAGTGGCTAGAAGAGGGAGATAACTGGGAGAAGAGACTGATGAAGGGACGTGTAACGCCTGACAACCTCCCATTGGCGCTGATGAAGAGAGCAGGGATTGTGGAGGATATACCATATATAGTCAAACAAACCACAAATATATGGCAGAAATTCCATTGAGAGCTCCCAGTATGGATACTTGCACCGGTTTCCAGTATGATGGAAAAGATGTCCTTTCAGGCGTGGAGGGAGGCTGTGAACAGATGGCAGACCTGTACCCAGCCAAGACATTTATCTCCTACGAACAGAAGTGTGAGGCCTTTGGGTTGGGCTGAGGTCATTACCTCCATTACGCTAGACTGTCTAATTTATTCAAAGTAACTTGGCCCGTACATCCAGCCATCCTCCTGATGACCCAAGCGCTGGACATAATGCTCACATGCGGTGCGGGAAGTAGATTTGTCTCTCTCCTTTATAGGGCAATGAGTGAAGATTCAACGCCCCCCCCCCCCCGGTGTGGATTTGACTGAACCATTAGGGGAGAACTGGACACTAATAAGTACACTCAGTGTCATACAATGCCCGCTTCCAATTAATACACTACAACTACTTACATCGCACATATATGACACCGTATAGCACTGGACCGCCCAGATACATGCCCTAGGTGCGGTGAAACGGGTGCAGACTTTATGCATTTAGCGTGTAGATGTTCTGTGGTCAATCAATTTTGGAGTCAGGTGGTGAAGAATGTCCGGAGGGGTATTAGTGTTCAGGAGTCCCGTTGGACTGCTTACTGGGATATATTCGGAAACCTAAAAAGCACAAGGTGGCGTATAAACTCCTCCAGCTCCTGATAGTATTAGCGAGACGCAGGGTGGCAATCCCTTGGATGGGCAAGCGCCCTCCTTTGTTCGTAGCTTGGCTGAGAGGTGTGCATGAATGGTCGTTAGCAGAGGAAGTCCATATGAAAAACAGACGAAGGGATCCATTGGTAGAAGAGGATCTCGCAACATGGAGAGAGCTTTGTAATGCTTTTTTTAACTTCGGACTCCAACGCAAGTGATCAGGAAGAGTCAGGAATGCCTGCGGACACATCAGAGACAGAATCAGAATGAGTGTGTAGCCGAACGCCTGTTCCTTGATGTTTATTACCATGTTTATAAAACTTCAAGAGATCCTATTGTTGTCATGAGTCACTGCTGTACTTTCTGCCAAATATGTACTAGTAACACTGTACACAAGTTTCATTATTATTATTCAGCATTTGTAGAGCGCATAGGTACCCTAGGGCATCCAAGCGCTAGCGGCTAGACAGTAGGGGACGTGATAGGATTATAGGGCAGAGTGTTGAAATAACCAGGTTTTAAGAAGTTTTCGAAAGGGGTTGAAATGATAAATAAAGGTAATTAAAAAAAATAGAAGACTGATCTACTTGGATTAGTTTCAGAGGAATTAGTATAAAATGATGTATTGTATCACTAATGAGTATATATCCATATACAGTTAAGTAGTTTGAGAAACATAATAATCAAATGGATTCCAGATATGATCATGTTGAAGGGATGAATTAGTGGGATTAAGAGAGGATAAACTGGCACCGTGTCTTGTAAAAGTAAACCAAGCCTGCCATTTATGAATAGATAATCATTTAGCGTCTCTCGAGATAAAAGTTATGGATTTAATTGCTGAAGAAACTTCAAAATCAATCTGTTTGTTACTGGCAAGACACAGTATAAATAAGGACAAATGACGTACTGATAATTATGTAATATGAAATATTGTTGAACAGATTAAGAATTTTACAAATTATAGCCCATAGTTCAGATCAAAATTTAAATATAATAGGACATTGATATGAATGAAGAGAGAACCGTTTCTCAATTTTGTTTTAGATATTTATAATAATAAAGTTCCAATGTGAGTTGTGTGGTGCAAGCAAAAAACATTCCAAGGTCTTTTATCTTGACACCAAATAATGTTAAAATGTATATCTAGTGTGCAATAAATATACAATAGGAAAAATGTCATTTTGTTTATATTTAGAGTATAACCAGATACCGTTAAATAGTTACTGATGACCGGTATAGAGATAATCGTATCAGAAACGAATAATAAAAAAACATAAGCATAAACATAAATTATAACTTTGGTATTTACAATCACAATGCCTTTAAAACGTGAAAAAGGTTCAATAGATAATAGGAAGCGATGAGGCAAGAGAGGACATCTTTGTCTATTGCCTCTAATGATACTGAAATGTGTTAAGAATAGTAACCATAAAGAAACAGTTTGGCTGATGAATGAGTATATAAAACATTAAAATAGTAATAAAGTGGTGATCAAAATTACAGTATTTGATGACATTAAATAAACATTGCTAATTAACCTCATAGAATGCCTTCTCTACATCCAATGCTGATAATCCTCATGGTGCACTGGTATTGGATACAGTCGATATAACATGACAAATAAGTCTTGGATTATTAACTGAATATCAGCCTTTCATGAAACCTATTTGGTCTGCGTGAATCAAAGAATCAAAAACTTTAGTTAGCCTGTTAACAAGAATCTTGGCATATTATATTTTACAGTCCTTATACATTAATGAGATTCGTATGTAGTTAGAAACAATAGTGGACTAATTTTATTTTTTGGGAAAGCCTAAAACGATCACTTCATGAAAAGATCCTTCAGTAGTGGATTTATGGGTCTGGCCAGTAAAAATAGATAATAGATGTGGGACTATTTGTACTGAAAATTTTATAAAACTCAGCTGTGCTGCCATCCAGGCCAGGAGCTTTCCTTGAGTTGAGTGAGACAATAGTAGGTTGCATCTCATTTATTGATGTTGGGGAATCTAACATCTTTTTGTAATCTTGGGGTAGATAAGGCACATTACCAGATTTTAAATAATTTATTATGTCAATGGAAGCAGTTAATTATTGACCATAGCTAGAATGAATAGCATAATTTTTTTTTAAATCATTTTTATTTACAAATAATTAGTAAGGTACCTTCCAGATCTGTTAACGTGGAAGCATAATTTTGCTTTATTATTTGAAATTTATAAGCCTGCTCTTTTGCTTACTACTGAATTGCACTCATTTTTATGTTTTTGTAACAGTGTTTTTATATTTAGTATTAGTTGAAGAAATAGTCTTTCATATTTAGAAGTAGCTTTCTCCAATTCAAATATTTTATTAAATTGTTTATTGCCAATGTCAATAGATATAGCAAAGCCTCTAATATTTGCTTTAAAATCATCTCATCTAATTACAATAGCGGATTCTGCTTTGTGATTGAAGAAACAATGCTATGTAATGGTTTCAAATATTTTAGATCTATTATTCTCATTAAGAATAATATCGGTACTAATTTTCCAATGAAGTCGAGGGGCTTAAAGGTCACTTAGTTTGACTTAAAACAACATCATGGAGGTGATCTGAGATATCAGTTTGGTATATTTTAAGTTGACAATTAAGTTACATAAAATTCCTGGAGGAGAGGAAGTAAACCAGGAATATGATGAGGAAGTGTTAGAGAAGAAAGTGGATTATTTTTCAGTAGGAAAATGTAGTTCCAGATATCTACTAATTTAGTATTTTTGAAAAAAAAGATTAAAAAAAATAGAGATTTCGGAGGGAAAAATTTAGAGGAGGAAAGATGGTTTTTAAAGAGTTTCTTAAAAGGTTAAAGTATCAGCCAATGTTAATGGGACATTACCAAGTTTAACGATTGTAACAGTAAAGGTGGGGTCATCTATTGTGGGAGCATAATTATTAACCAGATGTATGATAGTTACATAAATTTCAACTTTCATTATAAAAATCTACCACTAGTATCACAATGATTATATCAAACTTTGAAAGGAATATTTTTGGAAAATAGAATAGAAACTCAATTTTTCTTTCAATCTGCTGGTGGTTAAACAAAAGCATCAATCCAACGTTTAACCATTGAGCACAAAACCACATCATTAACACGTGTTTCTTGGATTAAACAGATATCTGCTTTGTGGCGATAAATATAGTTAATTATTTCTTTACGCTTAACTTGAGTGTGTATGCGCTTTCACATTTAATTAAACAAGTTTAAATTGCGATGTAGAAAGCATAAATAGATTTAATATTAACAGAAAATACCTGAGGAAGACTAACAGTGGAAAAAGAAAGTAGGAGGGTTCTTGTGATTCTGCAGCTTTATATTTGAGTGGTGGAAGTGAGGTCACCTTGATATGTATTTGTGGTATTGTTAATAATAGTATTGTTTATTATGGGTGGTTCCTGTTTGTCACCTGTTATGTAATGTTGGTATGTTCCATATAGAATGTTAATTCTCATAGAGAAACTGTGAAGGCATTTAGATTTTGTTTTTCCTGCTGCTGTAAGCTGTGGCTGGACTTTCTCCATCTTAATAAAGGAAGTTGTCTTCATCACGTGAACCTCTCTGTACTTTGGATGACCTCTAAATTCACATTGGTGGCAGGCGGCTTATGGACCTACTTTTGGGGAAACTTCAACACGCTTTGAATTTGTTTTGGTTGCTGTACTTCCATGGATGCAGGTGCTGCATTGTACTCTTTCCTTTACATTTTTTTTCCTGGACTTTGTTTGCAAGCATTGCCACTTTGGATTTGGATTTATACTGCTTTATTGATAGAAGCGCCATTGGATTTCCTCGCCTGCTACCTTCCTCATGCCCTGTTTGCTCTAGAGCTGGCGGAGGAGTGGTGAGGTCATGTGCACGTTGTTGTTGCCTTAAAGGTGCACTCTCTCTGCCTTGTGCCAGCCATATTCGTGCCATCACTACTTGTGCAAAACACACAAGATGATGGACGGAATGTTGCACATTGGCAAACATTCACCACCAGTCACAGATCTGGGTTTAATCCATCGTTATTTTGCTTCACCACGCCACCCCAGTTCAGACATAGCCATATGCAAATCAGTCTTGACCCTGTGCCTCATGGGAACAGTCCAGACCGAACTGCCAAGCCATGTCTTCCCTGGACCGGAATCAAGCATCCTAGGACCGGTTTCGGGCTTTCAGCCCTCATCAGCCAGGATAGCTTGACTCCAGTGGCGTAGTGAGCACAGGACCCACGTCTGGGCATACCCTTCCCACTTAGGGCGAAATGCAAAACACACAAGATGATGGACGGAATGTTGCACATTGGCAAACATTCACCCCCAGTCACAGATCTGGGTTTAATCCATCGTTATTTTGCTTCACCACGCCACCCCAGTTCAGACATAGCCATATGCAAATCAGTCTTGACCCTGTGCCTCATGGGAACAGTCCAGACCGAACTGTCAAGCCATGTCTTCCCTGGACCGGAATCAAGCATCCTAGGACCGGTTTCGGGCTTTCAGCCCTCATCAGCCAGGATAGCTTGACTCCAGTGGCGTAGTGAGCACGGGACCCATGTCTGGGCATACCCTTCCCACTTGAGGCGAAATGCAAAACACACAAGATGATGGACGGAATGTTGCACATTGGCAAACATTCACCCCCAGTCACAGATCTGGGTTTAATCCATCGTTATTTTGCTTCACCATGCCACCCCAGTTCAGACATAGCCATATGCAAATCAGTCTTGACCCTGTGCCTCATGGGAACAGTCCAGACCGAACTGCCAAGCCATGTCTTCCCTGGACCGGAATCAAGCATCCTAGGACCGGTTTCGGGCTTTCAGCCCTCATCAGCCAGGATAGCTTGACTCCAGTGGCGTAGTGAGCACGGGACCCACGTCTGGGCATACCCTTCCCACTTAGGGCGAAATGCAAAACACACAAGATGATGGACGGAATGTTGCACATTGGCAAACATTCACCCCCAGTCACAGATCTGGGTTTAATCCATCGTTATTTTGCTTCACCACGCCACCCCAGTTCAGACGTAGCCATATGCAAATCAGTCTTGACCCTGTGCCTCATGGGAACAGTCCAGACCGAACTGCCAAGCCATGTCTTCCCTGGACCGGAATCAAGCATACTAGGACCGGTTTCGGGCTTTCAGCCCTCATCAGCCAGGATAGCTTGACTCCAGTGGCGTAGTGAGCACGGGACCCACGTCTGGGCATACCCTTCCCACTTAGGGCGAAATGCAAAACACATAAGATGATGGACGGAATGTTGCACATTGGCAAACATTCACCCCCAGTCACAGATCTGGGTTTAATCCATCATTATTTTGCTTCACCACGCCACCCCAGTTCAGACATAGCCATATGCAAATCAGTCTTGACCCTGTGCCTCATGGGAACAGTCCAGACCGAACTGCCAAGCCATGTCTTCCCTGGACCGGAATCAAGCATCCTAGGACCGGTTTCGGGCTTTCAGCCCTCATCAGCCAGGATAGCTTGACTCCAGTGGTGTAGTGAGCACGGGACCCACGTCTGGGCATACCCTTCCAACTTAGGGCGAAATGCAAAACACACAAGATGATGGACGGAATGTTGCACATTGGCAAACATTCACCCCCAGTCACAGATCTGGGTTTAATCCATCGTTATTTTGCTTCACCACGCCACACCAGTTCAGACATAGCCAGATGCAAATCAGTCTTGACCCTGTGCCTCATGGGAACAGTCCAGACCGAACTGCCAAGCCATGTCTTCCCTGGACCGGAATCAAGCATCCTAGGACCGGTTTCGGGCTTTCAGCCCTCATCAGCCAGGATAGCTTGACTCCAGTGGCGTAGTGAGCACGGGCCGCACGTCTGGGCATACCCTTCCCACTTAGGGCGAAATGCAAAACACACAAGATGATGGACGGAATGTTGCACATTGCAAACATTCACCCCCAGTCACAGATCTGTGTTTAATCCATCGTTATTTTGCTTCACCACGCCACCCCAGTTCAGACATAGCCATATGCAAATCAGTCTTGACCCTGTGCCTCATGGGAACAGTCCAGACCGAACTGCCAAGCCATGTCTTCCCTGGACCGGAATCAAGCATCCTAGGACCGGTTTCGGGCTTTCAGACCTCATCAGCCAGGATAGCTTGACTCCAGTGGCGTAGTGAGCACGGGACCACGTCTGGGCATACCCTTCCCACTTAGGGCGAAATGCAAAACACACAAGATGATGGACGGAATGTTGCACATTGGCAAACATTCACCCCCAGTCACAGATCTGGGTTTAATCCATCGTTATTTTGCTTCACCACGCCACCCCAGGGAGGACCTGGCCTGGCAGTTCGGTCTGGACTGTTCCCATGGGGCACAGGGTCAAGACAGATTTGCATATGGCTGGGTCCAAACTGGGGTGGCGTAGTGGGCAAAAGAACAATGGATTTAACCCAGATCTTTTGACTGGGGGAGAATGTTTGCATTGTCAGCATTCCGTCCATCATTTGTTTGCTGTAACACTTTTCGCCCTAAGTGGGATGGGTATGCCCAGACGTGGGTCCCTGCTCACTGTGCCACTGGATTCAAGCTAGCCTGGCTGAAGAAGGGTAACATACCCTGAAACCGGTCCCAGGATGCTTGTTTCCGGTCCAGGGAGGACCTGGCCTGGCAGTTCGGTCTGGACTGTTCCCATGGGGCACAGGGTCAAGACTGATTGCATATGGCTGGGTCCAAACTGGGGTGGCGTAGTGGGCAAAGAACGATGGATTTAACCCAGATCTTTTGACTGGGGAGAATGTTTGCATTGTCAGCATTCCGTCCATCATTTGTTTGCTGTAATACTTTTCGCCCTAAGTGGGATGGGTATGCCCAGACGTGGGTCCCTTGCTCACTGTGCCACTGGATTCAAGCTAGCCTGGCTGAAGAAGGGTGACATACCCTGAAACCGGTCCCAGGATGCTTGTTTCCGAGTCCAGGGAGGACCTGGCCTGGCAGTTTGGTCTGGACTGTTCCCATGGGGCACAGGGTCAAGACTGATTTGCATATGGCTGGGTCCAAACTGGGAGTGGCGTAGTGGGCAAAAGAACGATGGATTTAACCCAGATCTTTTGACTGGGGAGAATGTTGCATTGTCAGCATTCCGTCCATCATTTGTTTGCTGTAACACTTTTCGCCCTAAGTGGGATGGGTTTGCCCAGGCGTGGATCCCTTGCTCACTGTGCCACTGGATTCAAGCTAGCCTGGCTGAAGAAGAGTGACATACCTTGAAACCGGTCCCAGGATGCTTGTTTCCGGTCCAGGAAGGACCTGGCCTGGCAGTTCGGTCTGGACTGTTCCCATGGGAGCACAGGGTCAAGACTGATTTACATATGGATGGGTCCAAACTGGGGTGGCGTAGTGGGCAAACGAACGATGTATTTAACCCAGATCTTTTGACTGGGGAGAATGTTTGCATTGTCAGCATTCCGTCCATCATTTGTTTGCTGTAACACATCACTACTTGTGCAGCATTCTCTTTACCGCTCACCTGCCTCAAACTGGCATCTCCATGCGCGCTCTCACAATCTGTGCAGCAGCCTATTTATCTCTCGTCAGCTCCCAGTCTCACATTTACCTGTATTCATTTTTTTGGACTCTAAGGATCCTTCCTGGAACTTGGCCTGGACTTCAGTCAGCTCCCAACGACAGGAGCCTCTCTTATGGCTCCACTGGGATGTTGCTGAAAACTCCCTTTCTTGTCATGGAAATGGATGATGGACTTTGATTTTCTAGTGAAAACTCAAAGGTCAAACTCAGTCATACTAACAAAAATATGACTATGATGTTCTTTCATCACCCCAGCAGTTATACTTCAGCTTCTAGCTAAATATCTTCATTATTTAGCTTGAAAATTGTATTTTTAATTATTTGCTTTTCCATTTTGTCTTAACTTTTATTTCTTTCAGGTGGAGTTCGGGTACTATTTCGAGTACTGGGGTTCTTTGGGCAGTGTTTTGTGGTGTGCTTTTGTCTCAGTGTGTTTTTCCTTGCTCCATCCTTGCATTAGTTACATATCTCAATCTGTTTAAGCATTGTTTCTTCTTTTATTATAGTGTTATTATGTTTGTCATGCAGAACGTTACTCCACCACCTTTTTTCTTAACCACTCCAGGTAATTCTGTTCTTCCTTGGGCAAAATGAAAAAAGTCTTTATGAATTATTTAAGGGTTTGTGGTACAAATGTGACTCCTGAGGAAAAAATCAGCAATGTTATTACATTGTTTAGACTGAAGGGCAAGAAATATTGGAAACTCTACTCAGCATTGACAGTGAAGGTGGTGTTGATGACTCTGTGAATGAATTTGACCCTTCTATTAAGATGTTAGATAATCATTTCCTGCCAAAAACAATTATTATAATGCAGAGATACTATTTCAGTAAACATAAACTGGGGAATGATGAATCAGTTGAAGATTTTGTTACAGTTCTTCGCAAATTAGCTTCTACATGTACCTTTGGGAAGAACACTGAAGAGAAGATTTGGGATCAATTCATGCTCGAGTGTATATGTGATAAAATAAGAGAGGAGTTTTGGTCTAAGAGTGATCCTAAGCCTGATAAAGTGTTGCTTGTAGCTAAGCAGGTTGAACACTCAATTACATGCATAAGTGAACTTCAAAAGACTAAAGAGTTTGTTTCTTCTGTACAGTCAATATCTACCAAACAGAAAAAACAGTAGTCTTCTCAGTCTAAAGGCAAAATATCTTGTTACAGGTGTGGTTGCCTAGTCATTTGGCCAATTGTAAAGATTGTCCTGCTTTACGTAGTGTAGGTAAACTTTGTGGGAGAAATGGGCATTATGGAAAATGTTGCAAATCTTCTGAAAAATCTATGGACAGGGTGAATGAAGTACTACTGATGATAAGGAGGTGATTCTTCAAATTAATGATGCAAACTGTATTTCCGATGTAAATTGTGAACATTCATCTGATGTAGTGCAACGCAATGTTATTGATATATCTATGATGATGGACTCAGGTGCAAAACTATTATTGGGTTCAGATGGTGATCATACTAAGTAGTTTCAAGGGAACGCCATTCTGTCTCAACCAGATGTTACTTCCTACAGTTACAGGGAAAAACATATTGAATCAATTGGCTATTTTGAGGCAAAAATACATTTTCAAAAAATACTGCCATCGGAAAAATATATGTTCCAGTTAGTGTGATATAGTATTGAGCAGGTCTCATCCAATACTTCTTGGAATTTATCTAGAACCCCAACGCTAGGCCACAAGTGCAGATAAGAAAGGTGGACTCCATACCTGAAATGCTGTTGCAGAAATTTACAAATGTTTTCTTGGAGAAAATAGGTTGTATCAAAGGTTACTTACATCACATAAGGTTGAAGGAAGGAGCCAAACCGGTAGCAGGTAAAGTCAGGAATAGTCCGTTCAGTCTTCACAAAGCTGTAGAGACAGAATTGATTCATCTTAAAATAGAAGGAATATTTGAAGCTGTAGAAGCTTCTCAATGTGTCGCCCCGGTGGTTGTAGCTATCAAGAGTTCTGGAGACACCATGTTTTGTGTTGATCTTAGAGACATCCATAACAAAGAAGTTGTTGAGGACAAGTTTTCTTTTCCCAACAACATGGAGATGTTAAGTCTGTTGGACAATTTGACAACACTTGATTTAACATCAGCATATCACCAGGTTCGGCTGAGTGAGGAGTCTAAAGATCTTACCACCTTCTTAACTCAATTTACTGGTCTTTTTTTGGGCAGCCTCAGTCTATCAGAGAATTATGACAGATTTGTTTGAAAAAGTACCTGGGGTCAAGTTTTTCCAGACGATGTTCTGATTTTCACTGATACCCTTGAAGAACATTTGCTTAAAGTTAAAAAGGCGTTGAAGATCTTTAGTATGAATGGCATTACTCTTAGGATTAGTAAGTGCAAGTTTTGTTGCCCTGAAATATCTTACTTAGGACATGTTAGTAGAGATGGTGTTAAACCTAAGGAAGTGTTGATTAGGGCCATCCAAGATTTGACTGAACCAACCAAGAGGGACGCTGTGAAAGTTTTTTTAGGGATGGCTGAATTTTATTCGAGATGTATTTTGAATTTTGCCTCTAATATAAGAAATCTGATAAAAAGGGAGTTTCTTTTTCTTGGACCAATGAGTGTCAGGAGGAATTTGCCTCAGCACAATGTTTGAAAAGTTTTACTCCAGGTTTACCGTGTTGTGTAGTTACCGATGCTAACAATAAAGGGCTGGGGACTGTTCTGAAACAGGTTCAGAATAATGTTGATTTTACTATAGAATTTACCTCTAGATCTTTGAAAGGTGCTGAGTTTCATTATTCTACTATCGAAAAGGAAGCCTTAGCAGTTTATTGGGTCATGAAACAATGTAAGCAGTTCTTGTGTAACATAAAGTTTGTGGTTCAATCAGATCATAAACCACTTCAGGAAATGTTTAGTAATAAAAGGATTGGGCTGCATTTCTTCATGAATTTGTAAGTGGCTAGTTGCACTACAGGACTATCAGTTTGTCGTAAAATATATTCCTGGTGTAGATAATAAGTCTGCGGATTGTTTATCCAGATTGATGAATGTAACTCGTGAATCATGTGGAGTTGATGAAATGAGGTGGAAAGATGAAGATTTCAAGGTATGTGTCATCTCATCTGGTTGTGTTACAGAGAATGAGTGGCTTTCTGAGATGAAAAAGACCAGATGCTGAAAAAGTGAAGATAGTCATTATTGCTGGCGATTGTTCCTGGCATAGGATTGAATGTTTATCTCGTTTTACTAAAGTCTCTGAGGAACTATCCGTTAGCAACAATCTTTTTTTGAGAGGGAGCAGACTACTTCCTCCTGTGGGGTGAGAGAGTGTCTTGTGCATCCGGCTCATGATGGACACCAAGGTATTTGTAAAATGAAGGAGAAATTAAATTGTTCTGTATGGATCCTATGGTTGAAATAATGGTTTGTGACTGATGTGAGTGGAGATTCCATGAAAATAAGGACACCCCCAATGGTTTGTAGAGGTGTTCCTGGTGAAGCTTGGGATGAAGTTGCATTTGATTTTGTGGGTCCTATAAATGGGGCTAGCACCTTGAAGTATGTGTTGGTAGTGATGGATATGCTCTCAAGATGGTCAGAGGTTATGGTCACTACTGAAGTTTCCACATATTCAGTAATTACATTCTTGATGACTGTGAGGGATGTGTTTGCCAGAGAAAGAAATCCAAAATTTATACTTACAGATAATGGAGCAGTTGACTTCAAAAGCCATGGAGGAATTTTTGAAGGAAAGAGGGGTTACTCTCAAGAAATGTGCCCTATATAATCCGGAGACGAGTGAGATTCAATAAACCATTCAAGGAGAGTATAGAAGTTGCACGATCTAATCTGGCATGTTGAGTGGATATGGTGAAATGCACAGTGGAAGAGTATGGGTATACCCCTCATTTCCTCACTGATGCTAGTCCATTTGTACTCTTGAAGAAGCGTATGCCTTGTACTAAAGTGTGTCCCTGTGGGTAAATGAGTATTGCAAGAAATGTTCTGATGTAGAAGTCTTAATGGAGAGGGGGAGATCGAGAGTACTTCATTTGCTGGAGGAGAGAAAGAATAGGTGTGATCTCTGTACGACAGTTAAACCTTGTGAGATTAAAGTTGGGGATTTGGCAAAAATTAAATTGCCAAACATTCTCGCTCACTGTTCTCTCACTTCAGCAAGCCCTACAAAGTGATGAAGATGTTTAAGAATGCAGCTAACTGGATGTTACGAGAATTTGGAATCACAGTAGACTTGTAGTGTTGTCATCGTTTTGGTTTTTTGTATTTTTGTTGGGTTAGGCGGGGTGGTATTGTTAATAATTGTATTGTTTATTATGGTTGGTTCTGTTGGTCACCTGTTATGTAATGTTGGTATGTTCCATATAGAATGTTGATTCTCAAAGAGAAACTGTGAATGCAGTTAGATTACGTTGTCCCTGCTGCTGTAAGTTGTGGCTGGAGTTTCTCCAACTTAATAAAGGAAGTTGTCTTCATCACCTGAACCTCTCTGTGCTTTGGATAAACTTTAATTTCACAGTTTGGCTCTATTTTCAGAAGACATATTTAAATCAGCCATAGACAAAACTTTTCAGAGCTGTAATATCATTATCAAAGGCATAATTATGATGGCGGTCGGATGAACATTTCGGAACAGGAACCATCTGACAATGAGTCACCGGTTCCGCACTGCCTATTACAATACGACCACCATTCATTTTTCTAGTGCGGCTTGTGCTGCGGCCCAGGAAAAGGGTTGCAGCACAAGCTGCACTTGAAAAATGCATTTTGTGCACATCCATGTACCGTCATGTGGCACCTGGCAAACGGTGCATGGATGTTTGGGGGGCACCCCACTTAGCCCCACAGCGAAGGCCCACAAAAAGGCAGTTGGAATCGGCCATCGTAATCCCTATGGCAGTGCCTTTCGCAGGCGCCGCCCCTATTGTAGGGAATACGATCCGACTGACTGCCCGACAGTCTCCTTATGCCCGTCAGAAGAGTCGTTCAGTCCCTCCAACAGATGCGGTCCGACCAACCGCATTATAATGTGGCAGTCAGACCGCCCTGCTGGATGTCGGTCGGACCTCCACTGATGGCTTGTCGGTGGTAGTCCGACCGCCATCCTAATCAGGCTCTTAGTTATAAGTAAATACTAAAGTTATTATGCATAAAAAGAAACTGTGTTATTGCTCCATGAAATTAAATTAAAAAATCTCTGCTTGCTTTGATGAAAAGTTATGCAGTCTGTCTGCAAAAGAAAGAGGGTGGATTGGCCTACTCATGGCCTACTCACAATCACGCCCTTTCCTGAGGAAAATGCCACCTCTGTGACTTTTCATGTTGGGTCAGGGAGATTCCCAGTATCGGCATCATCAAAGTTCCTGGAAGAGCATCTTGTATGGAGATGGGAAGCCACAAAACAGAGCCAAAAGGGCCCAAACCTTCTGCAACAATAGAGAGGGAATTGCGGTGTCTGTACGGGGTCTCACTGCCCTCTGAAGCATCATTGATGAAGCTGGTAAGCGCAGCCTAGAGTGCCATAACCATCATCTGTCAGAAGCACAGCAGGAGTCCTAATCTGCTCCCTCAAACTTCAACAAGTTTCCAATGTGGACTATATTACAGTAGATATAGTAAATCTACCCCATCACAGTCCAACACTTTCCCTAATCTGGCTTCGATTGGAGTGGGAGAAGTAAATCTACCCCCATTAGAATTCTATTTTAAATCGTGAGACATTGAATTGGTAACATAAGTTTTAGTTGTACAAATGTAGCAGATTTTTCTAATCAACTATTACATTCTTTGTACATTTTATCCATTTCTTATTGTGTATTTGTTTTAAACATATTTTAAAGCATTTTTTCAAAATCATTCATTGATATCAACAAACATTCTTCACATATTATTTTAGATTTTTAACGCATATTTATATTTTGACACACATCATCAATTTTTAACGTATATTTTCCTGTTTTTCACATATTGCCATTTTTTAAAACATTTTTATACAATATGTTTCAGTAAACCAAGACATATTTTTAACAAACACATTTTTTAATGATCTTTACAATAATACTCAATCTTTATATATATATAAATATATATATATATGCATATATATATATATATATATAAAAATATATATATATATATATATATTCATAGGTGTCATAAGTTAAAAAGTTACATTTTTTATAGTTTTTAAAATAAAAGTACATTTTTAATAGGTACATTTTCACATTTATAAAATAAACTTTTGTACATTTTTTCCGTATTTTATAGTTTATACAAAAGTAAATATAAAAAGTTATTATTTTCTATTCTTTATTATGCAAGGTTAAGTATTTTTCATGTTCTTTTAGCAGCCATTTTGTATACCACTTTACCACTTTATTTTTTTAGACTATCGACCTCATTATGGGCTGTTCGAGCTTCCGTGTAGTCGCAGTTCCTCGTGCCTGCTCACTGGGCCTGGTAAGAGAAATGTTAAGTTACCTTTTGGGGGTTTAGTAATTAGCAATGTGTTTATGGTTGGTATATGTTAGTGTTTTGTGGTGGGTTAGTAGCTGAATATTAGATTGTCATTTTAGTTGTGGTAGTCAAGTGTGGTAGGCCTTATTGTATTGCGTATGTTTTAATATGGTTGAAATGTATTATATGTATGTGTTTGTTGAGGTATTATTATTTAATTTATGATGTTTATGGAGTTATTCGTGTTGTGTGGGTGGGTATTTTGTGTTTTTATACAGGTGTTTTATTAGGATCCTGGAGTTGTCCTTCTTTTTGGGCACTAATTTCCTTAATTTTTCAGTTTTCCAGGAGTATTTTTGATATTTTCTTTTTCGGGTTTTGGATGGTTCCCATGGATTATAATTTTTCGCACTGGATAATTAATTTTGTTGTTTAATTTATTGTTTGCATTTTATTTCAGTTAGTAGTACACAGTATGTTGCATTTAGTTTGTTTGGTAAAAGTACAAAGACTAATGGTAGTTTTGCGTTGTGGTATTCTCTGTGGATTGTGGAGGTTTGTGTGAATGGTGGAGGGCACAATTAAAACATGCTGTCCATCATCCATATGTTATTCAAACCTAATTTTAGTAGGTTGTTGTCAAATGGGTATGTAATTATTCTCCTTTCGTTATTGGTGTTGTCATAAATGGAAAGGTTCATTGGTGTGTGTTACATGTAGGTTGTTGGGGATATTTATATCTTGGACCATTTTTTAGAGCAGCAGGATTTTCTGTTGTTGCTTTTGTTGTTCTGGATATGAGTCTTTTTAAGTTCAGGATACCTGTAATAAGATCTGGATCATTGGCTTGTATGTTTTTTAAAATTGTTCTTGGAAACTCTTGTGAGCTCTTGCTAGCTTCTCTGGGGTCTTGTAATGCATTTTTACTTCAATTTCTGTAACGTTTGGAAGAGGATTGTGTTCTTTGTTTTCAACCACTTTAGTTTTTTACTGTAGCCCTTTGATAATATGCATTAAAATCTTTCTTTGTAGATTTTCAGTACTTTTCCTCACTGCTTGTACTTCTTTTGCCATAAGTATATCCCATTAGATTGATTAGCAATTTTACTTAATAAGATTTGATATATGTGGCTTTCTTCAACATTTTATTTGTGGGTTTTAGAATAATACAATAGTTATTAATTGCAAATAATATTTTGATGTAGCATTATTATTTAAACATGCATTACTTTATGTTTACATTCAGACTAGACTGGACAAAATTGTGGTCCCGGTGCTAGATTTTTTCTTTTGAAAAAGTTTCATTTGTTAGTGTTACAATAATTATGTACATTTTGGGGGTTTATTTTATTTTAAGTTAATTTTTAAACTATGCAGTTTTTTTAAATTTAGTTATATTTACTTACTCTTTTTGTTATGCTTGTCAAGCTTGCCGTTTTGGAATGATGCTCTTTTTATTTTATTTTTGTTGTAATTTTTGGTTTGGTCCCTTTGTTAACTATATTTAAGAAACATAAATAGAATGTTCTATATTAATTGCTTTGCTTCAGTAAATATTTAGAATGTTGGTGTTATATAGCTATAAACAATTTACATTGTTTTACTTACTTTTGGAAAATCTGCTTCTTTTCTTTGAAGGTGGCTTTTTCATTTGTTCTGTGTCAGCAACCTGGCAGAGTGTCACTATCTTGTTTTTTTTTCTTTTGCTGTACCTTCTTGCACGTTTTTGTGGATTTTATTGGTTAATTGGTTTTAGGTTTAATTTCATTGGTTGTTTTGTTTGGTGTTTGATTACTGTTGGGGGGGAGGGGGTTAGTCTTTATTAGGTGGATGTGGCTATCTGGATGACCAACAACTCTCTCAAACACAACACAGACAAGACAGAAGTTCTCATCTTTGGAAAAGGAAAGTACATTCTCTGGCACAACAAGTAGTGGCTACCTGAGTTTGGCCAATCCCCCAAACCCACCAAACATGCCCGCAATCTCGACATCATCCTCGACAGCCAGTTTTCCATGAAGAAGCAGGTCAGCGCCGTCTCCCCCACTTGCTTCTTTACCCTCCGTATGCTCAGGAAGGTCTTCAGATGGCTCCCACCCAACACCAGGCGTACCGTCACGCAAGCTGTCATCACCAGCAGACTCGACTACGGCAACTCCTTCTGCGTGGGACTCACCATCCAACTCATAAGGAAACTCCCAACCATCCAGAACACAGCAGCCAAAATCATCCTCGACCTCCCCAGACATACACACATCACTCCCCTCTTCAGGAAACTCAGCTGGCTACCAGTCACCAAGAGATGCCAGTTTAAGCTCCTCTCCCACGCTTACAAGGCACAACACAACGAAGGACTGGCCTACCTCAATAAACGAGTGACTTTCCACCAACCTACCATAGAACTCTGTTCCAAATCCCTCTCCCTAGCAACTACCCAAAGCATCCACCGGGCAAACACCCAGTCGCGGCCCGTGCAGGTAAGAGCGGTGGGGCCAGCTGGGGGGAATTTCGACAGACTATGATGAGGGAAAATTAATTATTTCTTTAATTTTACCTCGTCATCGTCCGTCGAAATTCCCCCCAAGCCGGCCCCACTGCTCTTACCTGCAAGGGCCGCGGCTGCAAACACTAGAGGCTGCTCCTTCTCCTAACTGGCGGCCAAGACCTGGAACACCCTCCCCCCTGGACCTCAGACCCTCACCTTCTCTCCAGCAGTTCAGGAAGAACCTCAAGACTTGGTTGTTCAACTCATAGCAACAGGTAGCATGATCCCACAGTGCCTGGAGACCCTCACGAATGAAGCAGCCGTGCTTTACAAATCGTGATTGATTGATTGATTGGTTGAATTAGTGTGAAGAACATTTTTTGTTTTGCTAATAATTTTCATGCCATTTGGCAAATGTTCATAAAACGTTCCAAAAAGGTTCATCCACCTCAGCTTCTTCCAGGAAAGTTTTGGGATGATCTGTCAAATGAAGGCCGAAAAAAGGAATGTCCCAAAACTCTTTTGTCCCAAGCATTTTCCATAGGAAAAATTAGACTGTGATACAGAACAAGTGGCTGATCATAATTATAACAAATTTGGCAGAAAGCTAGATCTTTTGCCAGAAAATTTTATTTTTGTGCTTTGGTGTAAATTTGTTAAGTAGTTTTTGAGAAATTAGGGTTCCAAATGTATAGATATATTGACAGTTGGTCCTAGTACCACAAATTAAAATATATAGAACATTTTGATTGGTTGCAAGGGCTTTATCTTCCGTCAGCCCATTCAGGCCTGGCGGACACCAATGGGACCAAGCACTCTCATTGGCTGGTCACAACATAAAATCAAATGTTGTGGCTACCATTACAGGGCATGTGGACTTTGTCCCCGTGTCCTGAAACTTAAATCAAAAGGAGATAGTAGTGGACAGGGCAGGGCGTACCCTGACCTCCTCTCCCTTGTGGAAGGATCCAAGATAGCCCTGTGGTGACCAAAACAAAAAAAGAATTGCTCCACCACAGTGGGGAGTTACCTGCCCATGGGAGGTTGGTCATAGGAACTGACTGCAGGCCAGGAGCTGCAGCCATCTGCTGCTGTTCATGGCACACGGGTGAAACAAAAAGCTGACTCCCAAAGCTGCAAATAGGGCGCTATATTGAAGTGGCATGGGACATGAATTGCATAACTACATGCCTTTTTAAAACAAGTCAATATATGTGCATATGAAAAGTTTAACCTGGCTTGGCAGTTCAGGCTGGACTGTTCCCATGAGGCACAGGGTCAAGACTGATTTGCATATGCCTGGGTCTCAACTGAAGTGGCGAAATGAGCTAAAGAACGATGATGGATTTAACCCAGATCTGTGACTGGCGGTGAGTGTCTGAAAAGTTTTGCCGCTCCGTCCATCATCTCCTTGTGTTTGCTGTGAAAAGTTAAAAAGCACATTACAGTTGCACTGCTTGACAATCAAGCGATTTTTGTTGTCCACATAGAAATGGGCAAGCATATGCATGTTTTATCTGTGGCGATAAGATAAATGGCTGTGGAATATAATTCAGAATCCTTGTGCCAGCCCCCTTTGCTGCCCGCAAAGCAGGTTCACTGCCTTTTGCTTGCTTTCCACTTTCTGCTTGCCCTGCCCGCCTGGTTGCCTCATTGTTTGTCTGTCACACTGCATTGCCTGTGCTGCTTGTAATTGCCTTACTGCTTGTTTTCCTTTTGTTTGCCCACATTGCCTATAACTGCCCATTTGTCTGTTCATCAGTAATTGCACATTTCACTCTTTTGTTTTATTTCCCCGTTAACGCTCATTTCCTCTGATTGCCCGTATTATTGTTCTCCCATGTTTATCCTTATTGCCGCCTGACTGCTCGTTTCTGCCTTTCCTGCTGCATCTGCATTTACTGTATTTTGTAATCTATACTAAGACTTGTTACTAAAATTCTTTTTCACCTGTCTTGTCTGGATGTTTCTTTTGCCTGTCCTGTCTGTCCTTTCCTGCCCGTTTCATTGCCCGCTTCCCGCCTGCCCCGCCCACTGCCACCCAGAGCCCCTCTGTCCTCCCAGGGCCTACTTAATTGTGCGGCTGGTGCGCTGATGGTCCACCAAAGGCAAGCCTGTCTGTGCTTGGACCACGCCCAGCACCAAGAACCCTGGCCTCCCTGCTACTCGCAGATAGAGTGCCACCATGCTCCAAGCCCTAGACCCCAGACTCTGCACCAACAACTGTGGCCACATCTCTCCACGATCTACAGAAGAACGTTTATCCTGCTGGCACTGTCTCTTCTCCTGCAACACCAGAGCACTCGCACACATGACTACCACCATTCCTACCATGCCTGCTCTAGAACAACTCCACTGCCTCCTGCTCAAAGCACAATGACTCTGCAAGTACACCACTGAGATCTGGGACACCATCACCTCCCTCACCCCCGACATCATCTTCTTCACCGAGACAAGGCTTAACCCTGCATCCGCGCCCGACATAGCCTCAGCAACACCCGACGGCTACAAGGTAGCACACCAAGATCGCATCAAGAAACACAGAGTTTGAATTATCATCAAGCACAAAGAAACCATCCACTGCACCACCACTGCAGATGACACCACCCCAATCATGGAAAACCACAACTTCCAACTCCAAACCACAGCTAAAACCAACATCAGAGGCACCCTCGCCTACAGACCTCCAGGACCTCACCCTAGTTTCTGTGACGCCATTGACTCCAAACACTACATCTTTCTCGGAGACCTCAATTTTCACCTCGACAACTTTAACAACACCAGCACCGCCAACCTCCTCAAAAGCCTGAACAACATCGGCCTCACCTAACTAGTTACCAACCCCACACACATTGCAGGACACACATTTGACCCCATCTTCACGGCCAGCAACAGAGTCAAGTACAGCCATGTCACCGAGCTCACCTGTACAGACCACGGTATCGTTCACTTCATCGTCACAGGTTCCCCTGGCACCTCCACCAAGCTGGCAATTACCTCACACCGCAGCTGGAACAAAGTATCATAAAGCCAGTGGACAGATGACCTCATTATCTCCCAACAGTTCAACCAACCTAGAAATTCTTCACCTGGATCACCAATTGCACCGACAGAGTCTCCCCTGTCAAGCCCACCAAAATCAAGAGATCCTCCAAACAGACCAGTTGGCACACCATAGAACTGAGAACCACTAAACACAACTGCAAGCGGCTTGAAAGGAAATGGAGTACCAGCAAGGAACCCACAGACCAATCCACGTTCAAGACATACCTCAACCAGTACCATAAACTCCTGTAAGAGACAAAAAGGAGCACCCTTGCCGACAGCATTGAAGCCAGTTCTAACCACAGCAAAGAACTCTCAAACACTGTCAGTTTGTTCTCCAACCTCTCAGCCACTGAAAACATCATCACCTCTTCCAAGAAACTCTGTAACACCCTGGCGGATTTCTTCCAAGACAAGATTTCCACCATGTACAAAAACTTCGAACCCCAACCCACTGCCACCGAAATCCTCAGCTTCCTCACTCCTGCATGTGCAAATCCCGACCACCTGCTCACCACCTGGGACCAGCTCACCACACAAAACACCACAGCCATCATAAACTCAGTCCACTCAGAGCACCCACAGACCCCCATCCCCACCACAACTTCAACCTCAAGAGCATGATGATCAGCAACGAGCTCACCGCCATCTTCAACGCATTCATCACAACAGCCACCTTCCCTGAAGAATGGAAATATTCTGAAGTCAAATGCCTTCTCAAGAAACCATCTGCCTACTTCAGTGAACTCAAGAACTACCGCCCCATCTCTTTGCTTCCATTTCCCACCAAAGTCCTCGAAAAGGCCATCAACCACCAACTCATGGAACACCTGGAGACCAACAATCTTCGGGACATCTCCCAATCCGGCTTCCGCACCAACTACAGCACCAAAACCGCCCTGATCGCTGCTACAGACAACATCAGAACCCTCCTTGGCCTGGGAGAAATGGCGGCCCTGATCCTCCTCAACCTCTCAGCAGCGTTCAACACCATATCCCACCACACCTTTATCAAGAGGTTTCACTACATTGGAATCCAAGGAGACACCCTCAAATGGATTGCCTCCTTCCTCACTGGAAGAACGCAGAGAATCCACCTACCACCCTTCACCTTGGAACCTAAGAATATCATCTGCGGCATCCCTCAAGGGTCGTCCCTCAGCCCTACAGTGTTCAACACCGACAGGACCACCTTAGCCAACATCATCAGAACCTATGAACTAAACATCATATCATAAGCCGACGACACCCAGCTCATCCTCCTGCTATCAGAAGACCCCTTAACCACGATGGCCAACTTCTGCAGGTGCACGACGAGCGTCGCCGACTGGATGAAAGATAACTGCCTAAAACTCAATACAGACAAAACGGAAGTGCTGATGTTCGGAAACAACATCTCCCCGTGGAATGACTCCTGGTAGCCTCCTGAACTAGGACCCTCATCCACGGCGATAGACCATGTCTGCAACCGTCGCATCATCCTGGACAGCAAGCTCACCAAGAAAAGCCAGATCAACGCAGTTTCCTCCGCCTGCTTCCTCAAACTTTGCATGCACTTCAAGTTCTTCAAATGGCTACCGTCAACACCAGACAAACCGTCACTCAAGCCCTATTCACCAGCCGACTGGACTATGGCAACACACTCTACGTAGGAATCACCTCACACCTCCTGAAGAGACTGCAGACCATACAGAATTCAGCTGCCAGACATCTTTGAACTCCCTAAGTGGAGCCACATCACTCCCCACTTCAGGAAGCTCCACTGGCTCCCCATTCAAAAAAGATGTCAATTCAAGATGCTGATCCACACCTACAAAGCCCCACACAACCAAGGTCCAGCATATATCAACCACTACCTGAACTTCCACCAACACACCAGACACCTGCTCTCCACCTTCCTCTCCCTCGCTCACACTCCACGCATCCGCTGGAGCAACAGAGGAGGACCCTCCTTCTCCTACCTCGCTGCGAAGCCCTGGAAAGACCTACCCCTTCAACTCCAGACCTCACCTCTTTGTTGGAATTCAGGAAAGGAAACAAGACCTGGCTGTTCAACTGAACCCTCTATTAGCAGCAGGGTTCTCAATGCGTGGATACCCTCACAGGTGATTAGCCATGCTTTATAAATCCTGTTTGACTGATTGATTTATCAGTGGGTGAATAGCCCTGCACCTAGCGAATTGTAGGCTTAAGCTAGTAAACATACAGTTTAAAGCCTTCTGAGGTATCATAATTGTTTAAACAGCTTACGTTAGGAGCACGGGCACTGGACCTATAACCGCTCCTGGTCCCCCCTCTTCTTGCATTTATACGTATCATAATTGTCTACATCATGAATAAAGCATTACTCACAAACAAGAGGTGACACAGTGAGGTCACAAGTGTGGTTACAGTTAAACAAAAATGGGGCTTTCAATGTTTTGAATATGGTGCAATGTTTGAACATCATAGAACAAGACTAGCAGTACTGCATAGCATTCGAAAACAAGTTTGTATGCAGTGTTTTAAAACAACATGCATCCACAGTTGTACCTGTGTCGTTAACACAAATCAAAATTGTATACAATTAAGAGTCCTCTCTGAGTAACTAGTCCTGTATGAGTATTTTAAATGCAGATGCCTGGAGAAGAACTGGAGGAACACCAAGACAACCGACAACTACTCCACCTACAAGGACGCCATGACGGACTACCACAACCAAATCAGAACAACCAAAAGGAACTTCATCCACAACAAAATCCTCACCAACGCCACCAACTCCAAGGAACTCTTCACTGTCATTCAGGAATTCACCAACCCGCGCAGCGAAGCCACATACATCACCCCGTCCCAAGACCTCTGCAACAAGCTTGGGACCTACTTCCACCTCAAGATCAGAACACTCTACGACAACTTCGTCGACCACCCTCAAGACGCCACTACCGGCCCCCGCGTGCCCCAGAGACATCAGCCAGCCCACCATCTCTGACTGGACACCAATCACGACCGAAGACACCGCAACGACCATGAAAGGCATCCACTCGGGAGCCCCCACTGACCCCTGCCCCCCGCACATCTACCACAGAGCCGCGGACACCATTGCGCCTGAACTACAATGGACCATCAACACCACCTTCACAACAGGCACTTTCCCAGACAGCTGGAAGAACGCAGAAGTCAGGCCCCTGCTCAAGAAGCCCACGGCTGACCCCACCGACCTCAAGAACTAGGCCCATCTCGCTCCTCCCCTTCGCAGCCAGAGTAGCAGAGAAAGCAGTCAACAGGGAACTGACACGGTTCATCGAAGAGAACGCCGTCCTCGACCCATCCCAATCCGGATTCCGGCGCAACCACAGCACCAAGACCGCCCTACTCGCCGCCACAGATGACATCCGCACCCTCCTGGACGAAGGCCACTCCGCAGCCCTCGTCCTCCTCGACCTGTCCGCAGCGTTCGACACCGTCTCTCACCGCACACTAGTCACCAGACTACACGAAGCTGGCATACAAGGAACCGCCCTCGACTGGATCCGATCATTCCTCACCGGAAGAAGCCAAAGGATCAGACTACCGCCCTTCCTCTCCGCCTCCATGGAAATCACCTGCGGAGTCCCACAGGGGTCATCACTGAGCCCGACCCTCTTCAACATCTACATGGCCCCCCTCGCAGCCATCGTCCGGCAACACGACCTCAACATCGTATCCTACGCCGACGACACCCAGCTCATCCTCTCCCTCACCAGAGACACCACCACCGCAAAACTGAACTTCCAGAAAGGAATGCAAGACGTCGCAGTCTGGATGACCAACAGCTGCATAAAACTCAACGCCGAGAAGACAGAAGTCATCATCCTCGGAACCACCCCTTCAGCATGGGACAACACCTGGTGGCCCACCGCCCTCGGAAGCCCACCTACCCCCTCAGACCACATCAAAAACCTCGGCATCGTACTCGACTCATCACTCACCATGAACCGACAGGTCAACGCCGTCACCTCCAGCTGCTTCAACACCCTCCGCATCCTTCGAAAGACCTTCAGATGGATCCCTCAGGAGTCAAGGAAGACAGTCACCCACTCGCTCATCACCAGCAGACTGGACTATGGAAACGCTCTCTATGCCGGCATCAACAAGCCCCTTCTCCACAAACTCCAGACAATACAGAACACCGCAGCCAGACTCGTCCTCGGCCTCCCCCGGCACGAACACATCAGCCAACACCTGTGGAGACTCCACTGGCTCCCCGTGGAGAAGAGAATCACCTTCAAAATCCTCACTCACGCCTACAAATGCCTACACAACAACGGACCCAAATACCTCAACGACAGAATAAACTTCCACGTACCCAAAAGAAACCTCCGATCTGCCAACCTCGCACTGGCTGAAACCCCTTGCATCCACAGAGCCAGAGCAGGAGGAAGATCGTTCTCCCACATTGCAGCCAGAACCTGGAACGAGCTACCGGCAGACATCAGATTCGCCCCCTCCCTGAACACCTTCAGGAAGACCCTCAAGACCTGGCTCTTCGGCTGAACAGATCTGCGAACCCCCCTCCCCCCAGCGCCTTGAGACCCTCACGGGTGAGTAGCGTGCTTACAATTCCCTGATAGATTGATTATGTACAGTTCGGGTACTTTTTGAATGAGAGTGGCATTTCAGGTAGATTTTTAACTCTAGCAGACCATTCGGGTATTTTTTGAGAGTGAAACTACAAATCTGAACATGAATGCCAGTGTTTTGAATGCGAGCAGCAGTTAACATGGGCTCTCAACAAACATTTCAGGTAGATTTTTCATTCCAGCAAACCGTTCGGGTAACTTTGGAGTACAAAACTACAAATCTGAATGCAAACTGCAGTGCTTTGAATGTGAGCAACTGGAAATCAACTCATAATGGCATTTCGAAGTTGAATCTTTACCTAAACGGAACGTTTGGGTAATTTTTTTGAGTGTGAGGTGCATTTTGCATAATTGCGTGTAATGTCACGTAATTACGCTACATAAAATTAGGTGAGTTACGCCCAATCATAGTTTATAATAGGCTCCCTCTCTATTAGCCCCATGGGGCTGAGCCCACACCCTCTTGTTAGTGATGCACCTGGATGAGAGGCAAACACTACAAAGATAGAATTGTGGAAAACCTGCCAGGATCTTTTAGGTGACACAGATAAAATAGTATACCCAAACTGATAGACGACTGGTAATAAGGTAGTATGGATAAAGGCAGAATGAATGAGGTGGGTGAATGAGACAAAATCAAGCAGGGACAATCTACAGTCTGACAGGCAGCCTGTATTTACCCTCAGTAGCGGCCCGTGCAGCGCAGTCGCGGGGGGGGGGGGTTTCAACAGACGACAAAGAGGGAAAATGAAAAAATAATAAATTTTCCCTCGTTGTCGTCTGTTGAATCCCCTCCCCACCCGGCCTCACCACGCTTACCTGCACGGGCCGCTACTGTTTACTCTTCAGAAGGTGAGACTTCTCTGTCAAACTCTGACACTCCTATAGTTGTTTTTGACCATACGCCATTAATCCTACCTCTCTGTATTATGGTCACCATGCTTCTAATATTATGTTGATATCGTTTTAAAAAAGGTCAACACCTCAACAACCTAAATATTCATATATGTAATGTTACATTTTGTTTGAAAGTTTACGTGAGTGTCCCTTAATGTCATAATTGCTTGTGACCCAACTCAAAAATGATATATTAATTTATGATCTGAAGATGCATTACTAAGAACCAAAAACACGCAGTGAAATTTTATGTCCATTAAATCCTTTAACTCCTTTAAGGTATCTTATACGTGTCCTCACACAGGCCCTAAATGGCCTCTCCTTATGGTTGTTGGTGGTAATGGTGGCTATGGTCAACTTGAGCTTAGAGCACATATTGTGTCTCAGGCTTGAGATGGTTTTAAAAGCTGAGATTATCTGAGGAAAGCCCTCCATTGGAATATGTGATGTAGGAAGCACTTAGTAAAATGTAAAAGGATTAGTCTGTTGTAAGTTGGACGACCTGGTACCTGCTTGGAGAAGGTGTGTATTCTTTTTTTGTCTTGGCATTCATGTGGAGCGTTTATGGCTTTCTACCCTGTGGGACAAAGTGATGACAACATAAAATGAGTCCAAATGCCCTTTTGCTGCTTATGACATATGGTGACAATACATGGTGTCATCCTTGTTTTGGAACTTTAAAAAAAGCTGGAGTTCTGTCCGTAGGTTGAGCTCAGCAAAATAAAAGACAGAGGGCCATATTAGCAACAAAATGCGATAAATATCGCAGAGCGCGCTTAGCGCGAAATATTCTATCGCCAGCTATCGCTGGAATATATCGCCACGCTAACGCTGTATTAGCAACAATTAGCGCTATGGCGATGATTATTCCAGCGATAGCGGCATAATGCGAGAATATCGCTGGAAAACCAGCGATATTCTCGCATTAACTGCTAAGGTGGATTCAGCATTAGAATCCACCTCCTATACTACAAACAGGTAAGTCATAGTCAGTAGCAGGTGATAAAATATAGCGATAAACGCGCTTAGCGCGATTTATTTTATCGCTTCGCCTGCCTT
Organism: Calotriton arnoldi; assembly: GCA_963921515.1. NCBI lineage: Eukaryota > Metazoa > Chordata > Amphibia > Caudata > Salamandridae > Calotriton > Calotriton arnoldi. The sequence continues at coordinate 4,172,702 of CAWUFW010000123.1, read as the reverse complement.
GATAATAGGGGTTAGTGGTGTTAGCGACTGTTTACAGTCGCTTTTAGTGAGGAACGCCTACCTTGCATGTCATTAGCGATAAATATCGCTGACATGCAAGGCGATGTAATTCCCGGCCTCTAACGCCTGAAAGCTGTCGCTAACGCCTGTTAGCGACAGCTTGCTAATAGGGCGTTAAAAATATCGCCGATTTAGCGGCAAAAAGTGCCGATAAATCGGCGATAAAGCCCTTGATAATATGCCCCAGAATCGCAACATAAATGTGTAGACACTATTTCACAAATGAACAACTATGTTTGTACATGTGAGGGAAACGTCCCTGGCCATTCATAAAGACAAGGTGGAGATACTATGAAACTGAAGCGAAACTAAAGAGAGAGAACTTTGTCAGTTACTGAAAAGTCTGCACAGGTAGAACAAAATCAAATCAAACCCTTCACTGGCTGCCTGTTTACAAGAGGATCTTTTTTAAGGTTCTGATTACTACTTATAAAGCGACAAAAAAAACTGGGCCAGACTATTTAAATGCTAGAATCAAGCCTTACACCACACAACGTACCCTACGGTCATCCTCGGAGAACCTCCTGACAGTACCCAATTTCAAATTAAAATCCAGAGGTGGCAAGACATGGGTGACCCTTGGAGCCAAAGCTTGGAATTCATTACCAACTGCACTTAGACATACACAAACGGAACCTGCTTTTAGGAAACTCTTAAAAACTTGGATCTTCACTATCTCTGACAGTACTGTGCTATCTTATATCTGAGCTTTTGATATCTATTTTTTTCTACCTCTTAGGTTACCAGTGCCTTCCGCAAAGCGCCAAGATACTCCTTGGAGTGAACGTTGCGCTATATAAAAAACAGTCATTCATTATACCAAAAGCAACTGAACTCTTAGATTCATAAAGTAACATTCCAACAAGGAACAATAGCACAACCAAGATCTAGATTGTTAGAAAAGAAAAATCCAACATTTACATGCACATGGGGCATATAAACGCAAACAACAGCAGATCACTTGATTTTCAATCACCACCTCATGCTTCCATACCCTAAAGATGCAAAGGAAGATTTTCAAATGACTCCTAATCCGCACCTGGAAAACTGTCATGCATGCCCCGGTCACAAGCAAGCTGGACTACAAGAATATTCTCTATGCTGCGATCAACAAAAAACTCACCAGAAGGTTGCAGACCATTCAGAACTCGGCGACCAGAATCACTCTCAACCTCCCACATCACACTCCCAGCACACCACGCCATGAAGGAACTCCACTGGCTCCCCATTCAGAAACTAGCACAATTCAAACTCCTCAACCACACTTTTAAGGCACTACATAAAACCAGCCCAGCATACCTCAACAATTGCATCTGCTTTAACAAACTTTCCAGAAACTTCTGTTTGTCCCGACTCCAACTTCCGCAAACCCCACACATACGAAAAGCCATATCTGGTGTGGGATGACCTGCTGCTAAACGTAAGAGCCTCCTCCTCACTTCTTGGATTCCACAAGAAACTGAAGAAGGACCTTCATGTGTGATAGTGTGCTCTAAAAATCTGCATAACATAACAACACAGCTATCCTATCACTGTTCACGTCACAAAGCGAATGAGATCCTTCGCCTGCTCACTTTGCACTGATTAAAGCCTGCTCTGAGACACCTTTTCTACACGGTTTACAAAGTGCTGCTAGTTGCAAGCAGTATGTTGCCCTCTAAGTGCCTGATTCACCAAGGGAGTTACTACTAGTGAAGTTACAAGTGCGGAGTCTCCACACTTGTGGTGGAATCTCCGCACTGAGCACTGCAGTGTGGAAATTCCACCCCGAATACGGAGACTCGGCACTCAGAACTTTACAAGAGTCGTAAGTCCCTTTGTGAATCGGGCCCATAATGCTTATTGTACTCCTCAGCTCTAGGGGAATGCCTCTTTTTAGCAATCTGCCTAAACAAGGAAATAAAAATCCCTGAAACAAATATTATAGAATGTAAAGGACAGAAAATGCATTTTAGTAAATATAACACAACGTGTCACTTCGGGTTTTAAACTATTTCTTTGTTATTCAAAAGAGTGTATTAGTTAATTCTGTAGCAGGGGCACACAACAGATGAATAGTGACTCCACTTTTTCAAATATAATTGTTTCAGGTGGGAAAGGGAGCATGGTTTAATGTTGTGCAAAAATGTTTTGTTGGGATCTGAAGGAATTGGAGTGTTTGATAATTCACCCACTATTTTAAACATCCATGTCTAGTCATGTGGCATCTCTGACTGGTGCCCATGCATGTTCTTGGTGGGAATCAAGGAAATGCAAAGTACAGCATCTACCATCCTATGATGAAACAAGCTTTCTGGAGGTGACAATGTGTGATTAGAAAGTTTGTCTATATTGTGTAGCTTTTTGTTGTGGCGGTGATGTGTTGTATTGTTTTTGTGCTGTTGTGCTCTTGTGCTATTGTGTTTTTGTGCTTCATTGTGTTTTTTTTTAAGTAGCATTGTGGTTGTAGTGTTGCCTCTCAATTTGGCTAATTCATCATGGTATCCCCTGTTTTTGCTGTGTTGTTGTTTTGCTTTGTGCTTTGTCATTGAGCGATGCAATCTTGTTCATTTTACAGATGTTCAGGGGTGGTTCCCCACTGCTTAAAGGCAGAAAATGAAAAAAATAAAATGATAATAAAACACTTTTATTATCATTTTGTTTTTCATTAACTCGGCCGTGTTTGCTGAGTCCGCCGAGCCTGGGGCGGGGTGGGGCCAGATCACAGTGTCACCATCAGGGGTAGTGGGCATTGAAAGTGCTCATGTCGGTTTGGCCGGCTGCCCACGGCCGGCCAAACTGACATGCACACTTGGATATCTCCAGGCTATTCCTTGGAGATATCTGCAGGGCTCAGGAGCACAAGCTCCCATCACTTCTGGAGCGTGAAACTGGCCCGCTCCGCCCAATCCCAGCGCTTCTCTCATGCTGTGAAATAGCATGAGAGAAGTGCTGGGGTTGCGTGGTGAGCTGGGAGCCTGTGCTCATGGGAACTGCAGTTTCGGGAGCAGAGGAGCAGCGAGGCGCGGGAGCGGAAGGTAAGTGTATATTTATTTATTTTTCCCCACATTGTCCCCGCACTGCCCCGCCACATAGAATGGGCAGCAGCTGCAACTGCAGATGTCAACAAATGCTGGAACATTTCCAGTCAAAATCAGCGCATTCCTTTAGCATTCTGGCAACAACAGTTAAGCACAAACTAAGGTGGTTAAAACAACACTGCTCGTGCTTTTCAGTTATTTAAGACACCAGGCAACCCGCAACCATGGCAGAGACCTGTCTTAAATGAACACTTTCAGTACTTACTGTAAAAGTTTTAGCCATAAAAGTAATGGCAAGTAGCATGTTTTTATAAAGGGACCATCTAGTGTAGATAAAAAAAATTGTTCTTTTAACGCAGCCCCGCATGCTAACAATCACTAATAATAGGGATTCTAGCGGGGGCGTGGTTTGCCGCGCAGAGGAATGGCCGCTCCGTGAGTGAGCTCCGCCGGCCGGGGATTAATCCTCTCACTATCCTCGCACACGGAGAGTTGCTGCGGTATTCTAAGCCACTTTCCAGCAGCGGAATATCTGGGGATCCGAGCGCTGCTCTTCCCGTAATCGTCCCGCAATCTGAGGCTGAGATACGCGGCTACATGCAGGAAGGCCGGCCGCTGGAGAGACTCCGGACGTGGTGTGGGCGGGCACCCTTGAAAATCGAGCCCGCGGCTGTCGGCGGGGTACAGGCCGGTCACTTGTGACGACGCAGGTGAACCCCTGCATATAACGGACCCCCTGATCACGGTACAGGCATCACTCGGAGGGGCAGGGGGCACCGCTGCATATACCGCCACACGCGCCCTGCTTGGTGCAGTGCAACCCGGGGGCGGAGCGGAGGAGGGCGGCGCTCTGTGCACTGCGGCCGCCATTTCGGGGCCGCATTTGATCTGGACTGGGTCCGGGCGCGGCTGGGGGAGCTGGCCGCTCTTGCGGGGATTGCCCTCGCCGATGCGCTGCCCCTCGGCTGTGGCCGCTGCATATACCGCTACACGCGCCCTGCTTGATGTAGTGCGGCCCAGGGGCGGAGCGGAGAAGAGAAGCGTTCTGCGTCCTGCGGCCGCCATTTTGAGGCCGCGTGCATCTAGACTGGGATCGGGCGCGGCTGGGAGAGCTGGCTGCCCTTGCCGGGGATGATCCTTACCGACGCGCTGCCCCTCAGCTGTGGCCCCTGGGGACCCTGTACAAACTGTGTTCACCGCCCTGCATTATAGTGCATGTCGTATTACCTCTGCGGCCCCCGATCCCTGCAGAGTGGCCATTTTCAGCGCAACAGTCTGCAGAGGTGAAGTCCTGGAGGAAGACACTAGGACTTTTTAAACCAGACTAAGAGGCTGCTTGGAGGTTTGTGTGCGCTGGTGAACTGCGCAGACGTGGAGGTGTGGATTGGTCGGTGGCGAGGGGGGCCTTGTCCAGCCACGGCCAGGGCAGCTGGTGCATAGGGAGTAAACCATAGGTGCACGAGACACTGAACCTGGAAGCTGTGGCGCGACGTGCTGATCTGGGTCCCACCAGGCTTCTCCAGACTTTCACACATTCACATTGCATCCGCAAATATGGGCAAACAGGATGCCAAACAACCAAAACTTACTTTTGAGAATAAGAGAGCCACGCGCCATACAGAATTGGACCCGGACGCGCACTCGGAGAGTCAGCATGAAACGCAGTCGGAAGACCATGGCGAGGACCTACGGACCCTCATGCTGGAGATGCGTTCAAGCCTGCGGAATATCGACACCAAGTTAGATATCCTTACCACGCAGCTGGACTCGGTCAAGACCCAAGTGGCGACGCATGAAACCCGCCTCGACGTCCTGGAGAACCGAAACACTGATTTCTACGACTTTCAAGTGGAAACCAAGGAACAGCTGCTAAATATGGACAAACTGTTGGGAATTATCCGAGCCAAGAACGAAGATTTAGAGGCGAGGTCCCGCAGAAACAACCTACGCATTACTGGAATTCCGGAAACGACCGCCATATCTAAGATGGAGACCTTCATAACGGACCTGCTTCATGAACTCTTCGACCCCCACTTATCCCCCGTCTTCGTGGTGGAGAGGGCGCATAGGTCAATGGGACCAAAACCTCCGGTTGGAGCAACACCTAGGCCTATTTTGGCGAAACTCCTGAACTATCAAGACAGAGATCTTATATTAAGGCTGGCTAGGGAGAAGGGCCAAATTTCACATAAAGGCAATACTATATCGTTCTACCCCGACTTCACTCCGGCTGTATAGGCGGCACGGCGAGAATTCCTACCTGCAAAACGTATCCTACTGCAAGCACAAATTCCATACTCCTTGTTGTACCCTGCCAAACTCAAGGTCTCACATGACGGCACAGCCCATTTCTTCACAGATGCGAAATCTGCCTTGAAGTTTGCCAAATATGTCGGGGGAAAGAGAAACAAAGAAGCCCGGGGATCTGAGATGTCCGCAGCCGACCGCCTCAGCGATAATGACTGAAATGGGTATCGTACTGTTCTACAGCCTGGATGCTTGGATGTGATATGATGCGGGCTTGGGTGATTTTGTGTATTGAGTTGCTGCTGGACTTGGGTTACAAAGTTTTTGGGATTTTGATCTGTTGACATAGACTCGCAACACACTCCGCAGTACTCCCGGCCACCCTGTATGAACAGGGTAGTTTGCCGGCTTCGCTGCGCCCCCATGGGAGATTTCCCTGTACGGATATGTACTTCTTGGTTTTTTGTTTATTTAGGGAGGGATATTCTACAACCTTATTGGGGGGTTGGAGTGGGTGGTGGGTGGAGGGTGGGGATTGTTTTCTTGTTTATTGCCAGTATGATTGCATCTTGTTGGATAGACTGCACGGTTTGTGCTGTGAAGATAATGCGCTGCCATTGCTCACACCCCTTTCTTCTGTGTACACTGTATGTCACCATGCCAATGCACTGAATTTTCTCACATGGAACATAAGAGGTCTGAATGATAGTAGGAAGTCTAGACTCGTGCATGCTTACCTATCTCAACACAATATAGATGTATGTATATTGCAGTAGACACACCGCAATGTAACGCCATCCCCGAGGCTCAGGCATAACAGGTGGGGACATGTGTACTCCTCCATATACTCTCATTATTCCCGAGGGGTGGCTGTGCTGGTTAAGAGGGGCATGGACTGGCGAGAGGGAGACATTCACGGAGACCCCGAGGGCAGGTACATCCTCATACAAGGCATACTGGGTGGAGTTTTCCTAGCCATAGTAGCGGTATATGGCCCCAACGTAGACTCCCCCAGCTTCTTTCAGGATCTTTGGACCAGGGTTAGAGCAACTGGTTGCAGTACCATTCTGTGGGGGGGCGATTTTAATGCTATTTTAGATGATGACATGGATAGGCGGGGAGCGGCCCGATCCTTGCATCCTGCTGCTGGCGCTACCTTGAATGCCATAATCTCTGATGGGGATCTAGTTGACACATGGCGTCTGTAGGAGAGTAGGATCTGCCTCTTAAGTTGCCCCCACTTTTTTTTCTGATGTTTACACTGGTTTCTGGCTATAGTCTGGCTGGGACCCTGCCAATCAGGGCCCCAGCCTCTCTGTTCTCTCTAAACGACTAGGTGCACTAGTGATTGGATACTGTGGTACCTTATGAGTCCCTAGTATATGGTACCTTAGGTACCAAGGGCATAGGTACTCCACAGGCCTACCAGGGGCTGAAGCATGTATTATGCCACCCCTGGGAAGCAGAGTACATCTGACACCACAGGCCTGCTACTGCAGCCGGGGTGAGAAGGTGCTAGCACTCCTCACTGAGATATAGGTTCCCTATATCTCTCCTGCACACACATTCAAACCTATCAGTCACCCCTAAGGCAGGCCCTATCAATCCTGAGGGCAGGGTGCTTAGTTTCTATGTGAGAGGGTGCCTCTGCCTGAGCAGGGCCCCTCTGCAACTCTCAGAGTCCATTCTCTGGGGCTGTTTGTGAATGCGGTCAAACCATATACTCTTAAGTGCATTATAACCTTGCGGTTAATGCTAACTTTGGAATGGCTGCATCAAAACATGTCGTGTTTGGTGTCAAACACTTTGGAATCATACCCCCACACCAGTAACTGGTGTGGGAGTATGATCCCACCCTTCTAGAGGGATAGACATGTACAAACTGTGGAAACGCGGTAGAATCCTGAAGAGCCCTGGCGTCAAAAATGGATGCCACCAGTCACAGACACTGGGCTGCCCTCCTGCTGATGACCGAAACTCGCAGTGGAGGAGGCCCAACAATAGGTATCCTGTCACAGGGGGGTGTGACCACCTCCCAGACAGGGTTTAGTGTATTGGGGCTGGGTGGGTGCACTCCTAGAGTGCTTTGAAATCCTGCACTGGGGGAGCAGGAGGCTCCTCTGTGCATACACCAGTTCAAACCGGCTCAGGGGCTACCTGCCCCTGCTCTGGCGTGAAACTGGACAAAGGGAAGTGGGTGTAGCCACCCACTCCCCTGACCCTCCCATAGGTGGGGTCATAGAGCTAGTCCCTCCCTTCTTTTCAGTATAAGATAGGGAACCCTTAACATTGCAAACTAGATATCCCTGGACGACGCTCTAAAGAAGAATCCCGGTCCTTCGATGTTCCACTACCTCTGGAAGACTGAAGAATCTCCCTTGGAGTCAAGTAGTGACTCCCCTGCTTGGCAGGCACCAAAAACTGCAACGACAGTCGCAAACTACGCCGCTCCCACCAGAGCCCGAAGTCCCTGCAGCCCAGGAAGAGGATTTCCTGACTTCTCCAAGGCCATCGTGAGTCTCCAGCGAAGCTGAGGCAAGTGGACCCCACGAGTGACGAGGAACCGCAATCCCTGGGTACTGTGCACTACTTTCAAGTGCAACCCCTTCACGACGTTCTACAAACCTGTGCTTTGGGCCACGTGTGGTCCAAGCCTCTAGCAGAGATCCTTCCCAAGATCAGAGGCCCACACCGTCCCGAGTGACCGTGGGCCCCTGTTGAGTGAATCCTCCCGAGGCGTCTTTGCGATCCATTGCCAGCCAGCTTGTGGGTCCCCTGAAGACTTTTCTACAAACTCAAAGGGCTCCTCTGGTTGCTCCAGGCCTGCCCTGACTTACCCTCGCTGGGTGAGTCCCACAGACCTTGCTGGTCTGCACCGCTGACTTTTTGTCCTTTCCACGAGACTTGCTGTTACCAAGGCTTGTTGGCTCAATCGGGTCGCCGACACCACAGTAAGCTGCAGACTTCGTGGGACACGCTTAATCCAGCTCCTGGTCGTCATCGACGCCTCCTGGACCTCGTGGCCGAAGAGTCAAGACACCCGTGAACGACCTGAATCTGTCGACGACGGTGGGCATTCATCTTCCTTGCCCCGGGTCACTGCCAAGTGACTTTGAACACTGTCCCCTCTGCTTTCAGGTCTTCCTTCTTCCGAATCCAGGCTTGGATTCCACCAGACACTTCCTCTGTCTTCACAAGCAGCAAGTCTTCATTGGCTCCCATTGAAAACGACGCCGCGACCCGACACCAAAAGACACCTATGCACCCGGCTTCCCTGGGCGAGGTAACTCCAGCATTACGGTGCTCCTGTGGGTGTTGGCCCTAGAACTACTTACCCTGTAAGTGACTTGCTTGTAGTTTCTCCCGAAGTGCCCTTAAACTCCTAATTTCTAACCGCGACTTGCCCCATTGAAGTCTACGGCGATCCGCGCCTGTGTTCACACACTGCACGCGTCCCCCGTGGGTCCTTTACTTACCTGCCTTGGGTGGTTTCGTGAGGACCCAGCGCTTCTGGAGGCCCTAGGCCTTGTCCCTTTGCAAGTCGTTGTTCTTAAGTCTCTTTTTTAGTATATGGTCTGGTACGCCCCTAGGGCCCCAGCCATATTTGTGCTCAATTTGTTGTGAAACGTTGATTTGTGCATATGTTCCTGACTTCTAATCTCATAAAGGGATTAGTAGAGAGTTGTTTAGTAATAAATACATATATATTTGATATATATACCTGTGTGGTGTCTTTTCATTTGGTGATTCAGGAGATTGTGTGGTAAAACAAGCTGCTTTACATTCCTCCAAGACTTAGCCTGAAGGCTGCTCTCCACAGCTACCCCTAGGATAGCTTTCTGTAAAGGTTGTCTTAAACCTATCTACCATAAGAGTCGAATTGTACTGGTGCAAGGTGTCCACTCTAACTAGTGGACAGCATATACCAGGCCAACTTCTCACATTGGTGGCAGCGTGTGGGATTCCAGCTTGCTATTGTTTTACCAGAAAATCTCTATTTGAATTACTAACTGAAAACCACTATAGGTACTCAAGGTACATATAAAGTCAAGCTTAGTATCAATAAGTTCTACTGAACTTAGAGCTGTGTGCAAAGGGATAGCACACCCTTTCTACAGCTCAAGCTAGTATCAGTAGGCCACACACTAGTGTAGGTAGTACAACACTGCACAACACTAGAATGTCCTTAAGGGTTGGAGCCAGTGGATCCACTCAGCCTCATTATAAGGACATGACTTTCTTTGACTTGAAAGCCATGTGTGCTGCAAGGCACCTGAAGATAGGACAGAGTCCCTCCACACTACACCTGATAGATCTGCTGACAGCAGATGATCTTAGATTAGCTCTAGGAGCTAATGGGTCTGAATCAGTGAGTGGGTCAATTACAGTGTCTGGGTCAGATGATGAACATCTGGATGACCAAGACTCTGTGGTTGTAGGGCCAGGTCCCAAGGGGTCTGAACAGGACAGAGGAATTCTCCCTAAGAGAACTGACAGAGTGGAGGAGAGGCCTAGGTCCCTTTCTAGGGAATCTGACCACTCCTATCACTCTGGCAGAGAATCTGTCCACCAGAGGAACTCCTACTTTCCAATGAGAGAGACCTCCTCTGACAGAATGTACAAACTGCTGCAGAATGAGGAAGCAAGATTTGCCCTCAAAACCAAGCAGTTGGCATTAGATAGAGAAGCCCTTGAGCTCCAGAGAGCTTCTAGAAGAGAGGGGTTAGAACCCCCTGGTGGCAGCAACAGTGTCCCTAGAGGCAGAGAAAATATTCCAGACCATAGGAACCTGAGCAAGGTTGTTCCTCCCTACCAGAGTGGGGATGATATCCATAAGTGGATAACTGCTATGGAAAGGGCCTGTAGAGTACAACATGTCCCCCAAAAGCAGTGGGCAGCAATCTTGTGGCTCTCCTTTTCAGATAAAGGTAGAGACAAGCTCCTCACTGTTAGAGAAGAGGATGCTGATGACTATGAAGTCCTGAAGAGTGCACTGATAGATGGGTTTGGCTTAACCACTGAGCAGTACAGGTTGAAGTTCAGAGACACCCAGAAGGCACAGTCTCAGGACTGGACTGACTTTGTAGATTGTGCAACCAAGGCTCTGGAGGGTTGGCTGGTTGGCAGTAGGGTTACTGATTTCAAGGGATTGTATAATCTGATGATGAGAGAACAGATCCTTAATAATTGCCAGAACCAGTTGTTGCATCAATACCTGGTGGACTCAGATCTGACCTCTCCCCAAGAATTGGGAAAGAAGGCAGACAAGTGGGTCAGAACCAGGGTGAGGCAGAAAACCCAGAACCAAGGGGGTGACACAAAGAAGCAGGATTCTAAAGGCTCTGAGAAAAGTGGGGATAAGTCAAAAGACCAGAAGTCTTCACAAGGGCCCCAAAAATCTGCATCTGGTGGGGAGTCACAATCCAACAAGGGAAAAGGCCAAAAGAAGCCCTGGTGCAAATTCTGTAAACAGAAAGGGCACTGGACTTCTGATTGTAACAAGTCCAAAGACCAAACCACCACCACTCCTGCCCCTAAGGCCACTGTTCCCCCTAGTTCAGCTACTGGTGGAGGTGGTACTCAGAATAAGGGTGTAGTAGGGTTGACCCTGGGTTCTGAAGTGGACTCTGGCCTAGTCAGAGTACCCACTCAGGCAATGCTGATTTGTGATGGAGACATTGACATGTCCTTCCTGGTGAGCCCCAGTAATCTGGGCAAATATAAACAGCAGCCTGTAATAAATGGCAAACAGGCTTTGGTATTTAGGGACTCAGGTGCTAGTGTCACCATGGTGGCAGAGGATCTTGTGGACCCTGGACAGATCACCCTGGGCGAAATGTACCAGGTGACCAATGCAAGCAATGTCAGGACCAACCATAGTCTGGCAGTTGTGAATTTCTCCTGGGGAGGGGTAACTGGCCTCAAGAAGGTTGTAGTCAGTGCAGACCTCCCTGTAGAGTGTCTATTGGGCAATGATCTAGAAACTTCAGCCTGGTCTGAAGTAGAGTTATGGACTCATGCTGAGATGTTGGGCATCCCTGCAGAGGTATTTGCTGTGACCAGGTCACAGGCCAAAATGCATAACACTGAACCAGCTCTGGATCCTGGAACCATGGACTAGATGCTTCCCAAGAAGAGGAGCAGTAGGGGTAAGGCAGTGCCTTCCCCTCTGTCTCAGATCACAGATTCACCTCTTGAGGGAGGAGGAGCAGATCCTGAAGAAGGAACTGCCCCAGAGGGACTTGAGCCTGATCAGGTTGAGTTCTTGGGGGCAGGGGGCCCTTCTAGGGAAGATCTGAGTAAGGAGCAACAGTGCTGCCCCTCTCTTGAACCCCTCAGACAGCAGGCTGCTGCTGAGGCTGCTGGGAGTGCTAGTGGGTCCCATAAAGTTTATTGGGATGAGGGACTCCTATATTCTGAGGGTAGAGATCCAACCCCTGGAGCCACCAGGAGGTTGGTAATACCTCAGAAGTTTAGGGGTTCCTCTTGACCCTAGCACATGATATCCCTTTGGCAGGTCACTTGGGCCAAAACAAGACCTGGGACAGGCTTGTTCCACATTTTCATTGGCCACATATGTCAGAAGACACAAAGGAGTTTTGTCGCTCCTGTGTCACATGCCAAGCCAGTGGCAAGGCAGGTGGCACAACAAAGGCCCCCTGATACCACTACCTGTGGTGGGGGTACCCTTTGAAAGGGTAGGGATTGACATTGTTGGTCCCCTTGACCCTCAAACTGCATCTGGGCACAGATTTATCCTGGTGGTAGTGGATCATGCCACCAGGTACCCAGAGGCAATTCCCTGAGGACCACCACAGCCCCTGTGGTGGCAAGAGCCCTCATTGGAGTTTTCTCCAGAGTGGGTTTCCCAAAGGAGGTAATCTCTGACAGAGGTACCAACTTCATGTCAGGATATTTGAAAGCAATGTGGAAGGAGTGTGGTGTAACTTATAAGTTCACCACCCCTATCACCCACAATGCAATGGGTTGGTTGAACGCTTCAACAAAACCCTTAAGGGAATGATTAAAGGACTCCCAGAGAAGCTTAGGCGGAAAAGGGACCTTCTTCTTCCCTGCCTGTTGTTTGCATACAGAGAGGTTCCACAGAAGGAGGTTGGTTACAGCCCATTTGAGCTTCTGTTTGGGCATCCTGTAAGAGGGTCATTATGTTTGGTAAAAGAGGGCTGGGAGTTACCTCTCAAACCCCCCAAACAGGATGTGATGGACTATGTACTTGGTCTCCGCTCCAGGATGGCCGAATACATGAAGAAGGCAACCAAAAACCTGGAGGCCAGCCAAGAATTACAAAAAGCTTGGCATGACCAAAGGCTGTGCTGACTGTGTACCAGCCAGGACAGAAAGTATGGGTGTTGGAGCCTGTGGCCCCAGCAGCCCTCCAAGACAAATGGAGTGGCCCCCATACAATAGTTGAGCAAAAGGGAGAAGTCACCTATCTGGTGAATCTTGGAACTCCCAGGAGCCCCCTGAGGGTGCTCCATGTCAACAGATTGAAACCATATGTTGACAGGGCTGACATGGGCTTGCTCATGGCAACTGATGAGGAACAGGAGGAGGAGGAGAGTGACCCTCTCCCTGACCTGCTCTCACAGAACCCTGATGATGGGTCAGTCGATGGTGTTGCTTTGGCAAGCAGCCTCACTGACCATCAGCAAACTGAGTGCAGACAAGTTCTGCAGCAGTACAGACATATGTTTAGCCTGACCCCTAGTCAGACTACCTGGTGCACCCATGAGGTGGACACTGAGGGACAGTCTGCCTGTCAAGAGTAAAATCTACAGGCAACCTGACCATGTCAGGGACTGTATCAGGACTGAAGTCCAGAAGATGTTGGAGTTAGGTGTAATTGAGCCTTCAGATAGCCCCTGGGCTAGCCCAGTAGTCCTAGTACCCAAGCCTCATACCCAGGGTGGTAAGAAAGAAATGAGGTTTTGTGTAGACTACAGAGGGCTCAATGCAGTCACCAGGACTGATGCCTATCCCATACCAAGGGCAGATGAGCTGATTGATACTTTGGCCTCAACCAAGTATCTGAGTACATTTGACCTAACAGCTGGCTACTGGCAGATCAGGTTAGCTGATGGTGCAAAAGCCAAAACAGCATTTTCGACCCCTAGTGGGCACTACCACTTTGTGGTGATGCCCTTTGGATTGAAAAATGCACCTCCCACTTTTCAGAGGTTGGTGAACAAAGTTCTGGCAGGGATGGAAACTTATTGCTCAGCTTATCTAGATGATATTGCTGTCTTTAGTTCCTCCTGGCAGGATCACCTGGTCCACCTCAGAAATGTTTTGGAGGCTCTGCAGAAAGCGGGCCTCACTATCAAGGCCACTAAGTGCCAGATAGGGCAGAGTCAGGTTGTGTACCTGGGCCACCTTGTGGGTGGGGGCCAGGTTCAGCCTTTACAGAGCAAAATCCAAACCATAATGGAATGGGTTGCTGCAACCACCCAGACATAGGTGAGAGCCTTCTTATGCCTGACTGGGTACTATAGGAGGTTTGTGAAGGGATATGGATCTATAGTGACCCCCTTGAATGATCTGACCTCAAAGAAAATGCCAAAAAAGGTTCAGTGGACAGCTAGCTGTCAGAAGGCATTTGAAGACCTAAAGCAGGCCATGTGCACTGCCCCCATCTTACAGAGTCCAGACTACACCAAAAAGTTCATTGTCCAAACAGATGCTTCTGAGCTGGGTGTGGGAGCTGTACTGTCTCAACTGAATGATGACGGTCAAGACCAGCCAGTAGCTTTTATTAGCAGGAGGCTGACCCCTAGAGAGAAACGTTGGTCAGCTATAGAGAGGGAGGCCTTTGCTGTGGTGTGGGCCCTGAAGAAGCTGAGGCCATACTTGTTTGGCACTCACTTCATAGTTCAGACTGACCACAAGCCCCTCCTATGGCTTAAACAGATGAAACGTGAAAACCCAAAACTTTTAAGGTGGACCATTTCCCTACAGGGGATGGACTATACCGTGGAACATAGACCTGGGACCCAACATGCCAATGCAGATGGACTCTCAAGGTATTTCCACTTAGAACACGAAGACTCAACTGGTCAAGGTTAGTTTAGTGTCCCTGCGTTTGGGGGGGTTGTGTAGGAGAGTAGGATCTGCCTCTTATGTTGCCCCCACTTTTTTTCTGATGTTTACACTGGTTTCTGGCTATAGTCTGGCTGGGACCCTGCCAATCAGGGCCCCAACCTCTCTGTTCTCTCTAAACGACTTGGAGTGCACTCTAGGTGCACTAGTGATTGGATACTGTGGTACCTTATGAGTCACCCCTAAAGCAGGCCCTATCAATCCTGAGGGCAGGGTGCTTAGTTTCTATGTGAGAGGGTGCCTCTGCCTGAGCAGGGCCCCTCTGCAGCTCTCAGAGTCCATTCTCTGGGGCTGTTTGTGAATGCGGTCAAACCATATACTCTTAAGTGCATTATAACCTCGCGGTTAATGCTAACTTTGGAATGGCTGCATCAAAACATGTCGTGTTTGGTGTCAAACACTTTGGAATCATACCCCCACACCAGTAACTGGTGTGGGAGTATGATCCCACCCTTCTAGAGGGATAGACATGTACAAACTGTGGAAACGCGGTAGAATCCTGAAGAGCCCTGGCGTCAAAAATGGATGCCACCAGTCACAGACACTGGGCTGCCCTCCTGCTGATGACCGAAACTCGCAGTGGAGGAGGCCCAACAATAGGTATCCTGTCACAGGGGGGTGTGACCACCTCCCAGACAGGGTTTAGTGTATTGGGGCTGGGTGGGTGCACTCCTAGAGTGCTTTGAAGTCCTGCACTGGGGGAGCAGGAGGCTCCTCTGTGCATACACCAGTTCAAACCGGCTCAGGGGCTACCTGCCCCTGCTCTGGCGCGAAACTGGACAAAGGGAAGTGGGTGTAGCCACCCACTCCCCTGACCCTCCCATAGGTGGGGTCATAGAGCTAGTCCCTCCCTTTCAGTATAAGATAGGGAACCCTTAACATTGCAAACTAGATATCCCTGGACGACGCTCTAAAGAAGAATCCCGGACCTTCGACGTTCCACTACCTCTGGAAGACTGAAGAATCTCCCTTGGAGTCAAGGAGTGACTCCCCTGCTTGGCAGGCACCAAAAACTGCAACGACGGTCGCAAACTACGCCGCTCCCGCCGGAGCCCGGAGTCCCTGCAGCCCAGGAAGAGGATTTCCTGACTTCTCCAAGGCCATCGTGAGTCCCCAGGCAAGTGGACCCCACGAGTGACGAGGAACCGCAATCCCTGGGTACTGTGCACTACTTTCGAGTGCAACCCCTTCACGACGTTCTACGAACCTGTGCTTTGGGCCACGTGTGGTCCAAGCCTCTAGCAGAGATCCCTCCCAAGATCAGAGGCCCACCCCATCCCGAGTGACCGTGGACCCCTGTTGAGTGAATCCTCCCGAGGCATCTTCACGATCCATTGCCAGCCGGCTTGTGGGTCCCCTGAAGACTTTTCTACAAACCCAAAGGGCTCCCCTGGTTGCTCCAGGCCTGCCCTGACTTACCCTTGCTGGGTGAGCCCCACAGACCTTGCTGGTCTGCACCGCTGACTTTTTGTCCTTTCCACGAGACTTGCTGTTACCAAGGCTTGTTGGCTCCAATCGGGACGCCGACACCACAGTAAGCTGCAGACTTCGTGGGACACGCTGAATCCAGCTCCTGGTCATCATCAACACCTCCTGGACCTCGTGTCCGAAGAGTCAAGACACCCGTGAACGACCTGAATCTGTCGACGACGGTGGACATTCATCTTCCTTGCCCCGGGTCACTGCCAAGTGACTTTGAACACTGTCCCCTCTGCTTTCAGGTCTTCCTTCTTCCGAATCCAGGCTTGGATTCCACCGGACACTTCCTCTGTCTTCACAAGCAGCAAGTCTTCATTGGCTCCCATTGAAAACGACGCCGCGACCCGACACCAAAAGACACCTATGCACCCGGCTTCCCTGGGCGAGGTAACTCCAGCATTAAGGTGCTCCTGTGGGTGTTGGCCCTAGAACTACTTACCCTGTAAGTGACTTGCTTGTAGTTTCTCCCGAAGTGCCCTTAAACTCCTAATTTCTAACCGCGACTTGCCCCATTGAAGTCTACGGCGATCCGCGCCTGTGTTCACACACTGCACGCGTCCCCCGTGGGTCCTTTACTTACCTGCCTTGGGTGGTTTCGTGAGGCCCCAGCGCTTCTGGAGGACCTAGGCCTTGTCCCTTTGCAAGTCGTTGTTCTTAAGTCTCTTTTTTAGTATATGGTCTGGTACGCCCCTAGGGCCCCAGCCATATTTGTTCTCAATTTGTTGTGAAACGTTGATTTGTGCATATGTTCCTGACTTCTAATCTCATAAAGGGATTAGTAGAGAGTTGTTTAGTAATAAATACATATATATTTGATATATATACCTGTGTGGTGTCTTTTCATTTGGTGATTCAGGAGATTGTGTGGTAAAACAAGCTGCTTTACATTCCTCCAAGACTTAGCCTGAAGGCTGCTCTCCACAGCTACCACTAGGATAGCTTTCTGTAAAGGTTGTCTTAAACCTATCTACCATAAGAGTCGAATTGTACTGGTGCAAGGTGTCCACTCTAACTAGTGGACAGCATATACCAGGCCAACTTCTCACAGCGTCGGAGACACCCCCTGGTCAGGGAGGGTACATGTATCTCCGACCATCATAGCGCTTGGTCCCGGTTGGACTTCTGGTTGGTCTCACGGGATGTAGCCACATGGACCTCTGATGTGTTGCACCTACCGCGTTCCCTATCGGACCACGCACCGTGTCTGTTGAAATTGACGCTCCCAGACTCACTTCCCCGTGCATTCTCCTGGCGACTCCCACCACACGCCCTGTTAGATGAGGCTTTTAAGGAGGAAATCCGGACGGATATTACCGATTATTTCACTCTCAATGTAGGTTCAGTGGATACTGAGGCCTCTCTCTAAGGTGGTCATTAGGGGACAGTGCATAGCCCGTCAGGCGGGAGTTTTGAAGGCTATTAGGGGCACGCTCACCTCACTGGAGGCTCAAATAAAAGGGCTTGAAGAGCAATTCTATTCCACGAATGAGCCTGCCACTATGGCCCTCCTGAAATCTAAATTGTTAGAATACGCCGAGGAGGCACAACGTGAAGTTAAGTTCTTAGGGAAGTATGCGGAGGCACGACGGTATGGAGAAGGCGACAGACCGTGACGCACGTTGGCCGGTATGATCCGACCCCCTAGATCCACTGCATATATCCATGAATTGCTCACCGCACAGGATACTGTTGTCAGGGGCCAGACAGATATTTTGGATGCTTTTTCCACGTTTTATTCTCAGCTTTACACTGCCACCCAGGCGGCATGCCCCGAGGGAATGAAACCCTTTCTTGACTCGTTGGAACTCGTCTGGTTCCATCAAAATCATAGAGACTATATGGACTTCCCGTTTATGGTGGAAGACGTTGCCCAGGTCATAAAAAGCTTACCACTTGACAAGGCTCCTGGGCCGGATGGCCTGACCACCTCTTTCTATAAAACGTACGTGGAGGAGCTGGCACCTAGACTGTTGGCATTATATGAGGAGGCTCAAACCGACGGTGTATTACCCCCGTCCATGAGGGAAGCGATAATTATTACCCTACTGAAACCCGGAAAGTCAGAAACGGAGATGGATTCCTATTGGCCGTTATCGATGATAAACGTGGATGTTAAAATCCTTGCCAAGTTACTAGCCAATAGGCTACAGCCCTTACTTCCCATCATCGCTCGTCCTGACCAGTCGGGATTTATTCCTGGAAGGTCGACCTCTCATAATTTGCGGACTGTCTTCTCGGTGCTGCACTACCTGCACCCTGATGTGCGCGCTGCGGTAGTTTTTTTAGACGCCACTAAGGCGTTTGATACGCTCGAGTGGCCATATCTATTTGCTATATTAGGTCGCATGGGGTTTAGCCCGCTCTTCATAAATCGTATCCGGCTGCTCTACACTTTGCCCACCGCCCGGATTAGGGTGAATGGTCTGCTCTCGGACCCCTTCCCCATCACGCGAGGTACCAGGCAGGGGTGCCCCCTCTCTCCCTTACTTTTCGCGATTGCGATGGAACCCATGGCTGCACGTATCAGACAACATCACACGGCTCGGGGAATAGGGTTCAGCACCAGGAGCCTCCTCATTTCGCTTTATGCGGATGATGTAACTCTCTACATTATCGATCCCAAGGTGAACTTAGACCCCATTTTAAGGGAATTTATCCGCTTCGGTGGCCTGGCCGGCATTTGTATTAACTGGGCAAAGTCTGTGATATTTCCACTGACAGATGGCACACCTCAGGTGACCTCTGAGTTCCCTTTGAAGTGGGAGGCCGAGGTGGTCAAATACTTGGGCGTATGGCTCAGTCGTGCCTCGCAGGAGGTATGGAATCTAAATTATGGGCGTGCTGTCACATGGTTGGAAGAGAAGGTTAAAATATAGTCCAAGCTTCCGTTGTCCTTGGCAGGGAAAATTGCACTGGCTAAGATGGTCATTCTACCGAAATTTTTGTATTTATTTGTTAACGTCCCGATCCCTCTTACACAGCATTTTTTCCAGTCCTTGAGGTCACAGCTGGTCTCCCTGGTGTGGGCGGGCGGACAGACCAGAGTCTCATGGGATTTATTGACGCGCCCGTTGAGGCAGGGGGGGTTGGGTGCTCCGGATATGCAACTCTATGCCCTTTGCGCTCAGGCCCAATTCCTGCACTACTGGGTTCACCCAACACCCTTCCAACCGCACGTAGCAGTTGAAACTGACGCGGTGGCGCCTGTTCCCCTCAGGGTGGTGCTCTTTCAGCCGTCACGACGCCCTCGCGACGACATTGATACCTCCGAGACACTGCGTTGGGCATGGGACGAGTTGCGTAAGAGAGCGAATATCCCGATATTGTATGCCCCTTCCATCTCTCTGGCACAAAACCCCATGCTGCCTTGCATTCAGGATGGTATTGGCAAGACAATGGCGCTGAAGATGAAACTTCATACTTTCGCGGATCTGTATCTGGGAGACACGTTCAGATCCCCCCCGGTCGCAGCTGAGGGTCAGGTGGTACCATTTGCTGAGCTGCTCTTATATCATAAGCTGCGTACAGCCTGCCGGGCCCTTTGCGAGGGTTTCCCGATGGCCCCACCATCCTTGCCCACATTGGAGAACCTGTTGCGATCCCCATCTCCCCGTAAACTCATTACACGTCTTTACACACACATGCAAAACACTGCCCCGCTGGTGAAACCTCGAACCCTCCAATGGTGGAATAACGAGCTCCCTACTCCGTTAACTGAGGCTCAATGGAATTTTTGCTGTGGCCAACTTACTGAACTCTCCCCTAACTACAGACTCCGCTTGATTCACTTCAAATACCTACACAGATTTTATAGGACGCCTGTTAGTTTGCACCGTATGGGGCTTAGGGACGATGAAAGTTGTTGGCGATGTGGGTTCACTCCAGCCTCTTTTCTACACATGGCGTGGGATTGTCCAAACCTTGCCACATTCTGGTCCACAATTTTTACATCAGTGAACCAAATTATCGGAGCGTCACTTGCCCCATCCCCCACGTTGGGCTTACTGAGCTATGTAAAAGACACTCCAACTAAGATGCGCAAATTACATGCACTTCTCCTGTTATTTGCTAAACGTCAGGTTGCAGTACATTGGGGAAGGAGGAGGGTGCCTTCGGTTAAGGGGTGGATCAGAGATGTTATATATGGTCATACACAATTGAATATTTTTTGGGAACTCAAGCCCCCTACTTCAAGACCACGTGATATTTGGGAACCGTTTATAGCTTGGGCTCGGGAGCAGCAGGGACCGACTGAGGAAGCTCAGACGAGCGGAACCCTGATTGGTGATTCGTTGTGATTTGGTAATGGTTTTATTCTCTTTTTGCCCTTCTGTTTTTGTCAACTCCTAGGATTGGCATGTAAGGTCGGTTATGTCCAACGAGTTTTAGACCCTACATATGGTTTTTTGCAATACTTATTCCTCATAGATAATGAAAAATGGTTGTGCACAGCTATGTTCTTTTTTGGGTGTGGGTGTATGGATCGCGAATTGACAGAAAAATGCTCTGTAATGTACGAACTGTGATGATTCCTAATCCTGACATTTACTGCTAACATGCTGGCCAGTTGTGTTGTATGTTTTGAATTTTCTCAAAATGCCAATAAACAAATTTAAAAAAAAATAATAATAGGGATTCTAGAATATTGCTGTGCTTGAAGATGTCAGCTAGGGTTTTGAGTTCTATTGTGGCATCAGTCATTGGATGGTCCACTTAAGGTGGATGTGTAAGAAACAGGAAGGCTATGTTTTGTAGGATAAAATGACTTGAAGTTTGGTTAACTGGTGATTGGAAGAGAAGCGTTTTTTAAATTTTTTATTTATTATTGTTATGATTTAGTTGTTTTTTTCTAGATGTTGTCTTGCCTATTTTTCATTGTAGTATGTACCTTTTAGTTGTTTCTGGTGTAGTTTTAATTGAAAATTATTTATTTTTTATTTATTTGTTTTAGTTTTTTACAACAAATTCAATTTTTCACCTACGCATTAGAACTACAAAATTATCTCTCCTGTGCTATCAGAGCCACTTCAAAGGATCTTGCATTTTCTCCCAATAATCAAAAAGTGGCTTTTTAAAATCTGAGATGCTGTTGTGTGTAGTGGGTGTCGATTTCTTATCCCAAGCGGTAATTATACAGTAAGCGAACATTAAGCGAACATTCCCAAAGAAAACCTCATAACATTTAAGAAAACAAGGATGCTAAGGGTTATTTACTCTGTTATGGATCATGTCGCAAATGTTTCCCCTATGATGGCAACTATAGGAACTTTGGACTCACTTCACCTTCTGACATCTTGTAACTGTGCTAACTATGCAGGGAGGAGCCAGTGACACAGAAAAAGAACTGGCTGTTCCATCCCCGAAGACAACACATAATTCCCCTGCTTTAAATGAGGCGGTACTGTGCAAATACGCTTAGCCTAGCAGAGAGAACATGTGGTTACGCTGAACCGCTGCCTAAGATCTCATTCTACAGAACAATAGAGTCTATGAGGAACTTGGGCTGTGCGTCACATGCTGCAGCTGTATTCTGAGACATCCCTGAGGCTTCAGTGGGCATGAGATCAAAATCCTGTGTTTTCCCTTCCCAGTCATGTGTATTTATGTATCACTTATGGAGTCGAGGAAAGTGCTTTTGCAACAAAAGAGATTTTGGTAGCCTGGCACGAAGAGACATAACTACATTTCCACTTATGTGAAAAGTCACTTTTACTGAGTAACTGTCACTCAATTTAGAGTGTATGTGGGGAATTTATTATGGCATTTTCTTCTGAAACGGGGAATGCTTGTGAGAGATTTGTTATGGGATCTTACTCTGAGATGCAAAAATAAATCTGTATTGTGTTGCAAGAGAGAGTTTCAGTTTCACTTGTTTATATTTGTAACTTTTTGGATTGATTAGATTTAAAATGCCCCCAGGGACAGCTCTAAGGGTCATTAGACTGATACGCAGAGATGTGGAAACACCCATGTACAGTGTCTAGTACCGGGTTCCCAACATTGCTCTATGTCGCTGGGGTACCATGTTCCAGTAACAGGCTTTTCTTTCACTTACTGATGTAATGTGGTACATTAGTTAAATCGGCTAATTTGCAATTATCTGAAACTACAACTCCCAGCATGCATTTGATTGTTAAACAAAGCATAGGCTATACCTGGTGACCTTAATGGCACGCAGTCATGTGATAATCTTAAACAGGAGTCAGGACGTAAGTTAGAAGCACACAGGGGCAGATTTACAAGCCCCTTGCGCCACTTTTGCGTCACTTTTCCCATGTTAAAAGTGACGCCAAAGTGGCGCAAGGGGCTTGTAAATCTGCCCCACAGTCCTTGCAACATGGCCCAAGTGGGCAGAAAACGTTGGCCAAATAAGAGACAAATATGCCAGCATACTTTCCATTCACAAGCCCAGCAGTTTATGAAGTAGCCAGCTTTGCTGATGTTATGTTATATTGATTTGTATAGCGCACTAATTGCCCGAGAGGGTATCCAGGCGCTTGGACAGGTGGAAAGGCAAAGATGAAAATTTTAGAACAAGGACACTGAAAGTTGCATTTACCATTGCAAATCAAAATGGCCACAGCTAGGGGTGTACAAAAAGTGAATGTTTATGGAATGTCATGATATTTCACAACTATTTTGTTAAATTATGCTTTAAGAGCAAATACGGTTTGGTGTTATTGCATGTGACTTTTGTCACAGATGCACACTTGGTGTAAAAAAAGTCTTCCGAGATACAGACAAGAGACTAGTTTATACAGAAAATGTCTCTAAGCAAGACATTTTGAGTGTGAACAAGACTTCTGTACGCAAAAATTATGCAAACGAATGATAAACAAATTCATAAATTTCACTTACAAAAGCAGATTTTATTGCAGGTGTAATCCAATTTCGCCAGGTCTAATCATTACTTGATCTCCTAACAATTGCAAATGAACAGGGATGCGTCCCCTTCCTTGTGACTTGGGAACTTTGCAACTGTACAGTTTTGAAGATGATTATTAGTAGGGCTGGGAGATAAATTCCACTCTTCTGGCGGAGTTCGCAGAGTTTTGGCCACTCCACGTTACGCTTGTAACGCAGAGTTCTGGCCAAACTCCGCCAACTGTTGGGTGGTGGAATTTTTTTCTCTTGCGCGCTCGCCAATGGTAAGTTGCCGAGCGCGAGCGAGAATCGGCGTCCTCTACCTCGATTTTCAAGGGCTATGAGGGCACCCGGCAAGATTTTCTCAACGCAGGCAGTCGTGACCGTTTGCGGAGAGAAAGCTGCCGCTTGAGTAGAAAATCTACTGGAGCAGCAGCAAAGAAGCAGCATCCTCTGGTGCGCTGCGTGGTGCAGTTTGTGCTAATTTTGCAGTGCAGACCAAACTCCCGGCGCTAAAAATCAGTGCAAGCAGTGCAACGTGACAATTTCCGCTCATTTGCGTAACTCCTCGGATTCTTGCTGAGTTTTCATGTAACTCTGCAAAATTGAAAATCTACTGGAGCAGCAGCAATGAAGCAGCACCCTCTGGTGC
Organism: Calotriton arnoldi; assembly: GCA_963921515.1. Taxonomy (NCBI): domain Eukaryota; kingdom Metazoa; phylum Chordata; class Amphibia; order Caudata; family Salamandridae; genus Calotriton; species Calotriton arnoldi. The sequence goes on along the minus strand of CAWUFW010000123.1, from coordinate 4,149,263 downwards.
GCTGCGTGGTGCAGTTTGTGCTGATTATGCAGTGCGGAACAACCTCCCGCCGCTACAAATCAGTGCAATCAGTGCAACGTGACAATTTCTGCCCATTTGCGTAACTCCTCGTAATCTCACAGAGTTTTCATGTAACTCTGCAAAATTCCGTGGAGTGAAACTCCGCAGGTTTCGCCTACCCCTAAGGATTACCTTCTGCCCTGAGGATGTAGTAACAATTCAAAAACTGGAAGTGGTTCATTGTGAACAGTCATTATTTTGCAAATAAAGTCTTCCCTCATCAGGGGAACAGGCTCCAGTCAGTTGGGGCCATGTTTCACTCCTTTCTATTCCACTACATGCCTTTCGTCCACCTCCCTGTACTTCCTATCACTTTACCTCACTCTTGTAGGGTCTTTTTTATGACTGCTTGGTTTTTTTGTTACTGTTTTCCAAAGTCTCTCTCCCTCCTTCTTTCACTTACTTCTGTCTTTCTCTCTGTCTTGTTTTTGTTCAATCTGATGATTAGAAAATAAGTACCGCTCTCCAAAAATGAGTGTTGATGCCAACCAGAGGAAGCCCCTGGTACAACTTAAGCACTGGTCTAGCCTCAAGTGTCCTATGTTGTTTCGACCAGTTTTTGCCAGTCGAGTGCCCTGCAGGGCTCCTATTCAGACTCCATGACTGCACTTTCGCTAAAGAAGTATGAGGGATCCATGTTTGTTGGCAATAGATGAGAGCAAGGTTATTACAGGAAAACCATTGGGTGACGCACGAGCTGGGAGTCATCAAAAGGAAAAAAATAACATTATATGTATTTACCATGCAACCCTTGGATTCTTCAGAGATCCAGAAAGTACTCCAGGGGCCCCCTCTTGTGACATTTACAGAACATTATTCCTTTTCAGTATTCAGCATGCACAGTTGTGGGCCTGATGCGCTCTATGACTTTACCTTGTCCATCAAAGCAAAATTCCCTGCTTTTTTTAAAGCAAACGCCTGACAGTGCAAAAATGTGCATTGCAATGAGCGACTGGAATTGTGAATTGCAATTAATACATTGCAATCGCCTGCGATGTGTAAGGGAAAGCGGGCAGCAATGGGACTTTTTCTGACTTACAAGATGATGGTTCATTGTTTTGAGTAGCATTGAATGATAAACATTCTTAAAATGAAATCTGTCAATGGTGGACAGCTTCCACTGGGTGAGTGGGTCTTTCCTGGATGGGAACAGCATTTATGAAGATGTTTTAACCACACAGTGAATTTATCACGCAGCCCTTCCAACGCAAGTCTATACCACGCATATGCCTTTACCGTGTATGCCTTTACAATGCATTGGAAGTATAGTTAAAGTAAGTATATGTGTGAAGTAGTCCATATTTATGTACATATGTGTGTGTATATATATATATATATACATATATATATATATATCCCACACAAGAGGTTGCCCCCAAAGAAAGAGTCCACACGAGTGGATAAACTTCTCCGTATTTATTGGAGGCTGCAAGCGTAGTGAGCAGGGAACCATCAGTCCATTTTCAGTCGACGCGTTTCGGGCTCCTCGCCCTTTGTCCCAGGCATGATGGAGTTTGCAAGGCAGTTTAGCGCACCTGGATTATATTCCTTCCTTCTGTACTCGCCCCAGTGGGCGTGGCCGCTGACACGGCCTTCTGGTACATGTGGTGTAGATATATATATATATATTCACTGAAAAAACCATAGGTTTCAGGCACGTTATAGTTAGAAATTAGCATTTAAAAAACCTTACAAATTTACTGAAAAAACCATAGGTTTTAGGGACAGTTATAGTTAGTTGGACATTTCACTCGTACAAAACCCGTGAAATTCCCCCGTTATAGTTAGTTCAGCTAACTATAACTCGCGCCCCGCAATGCACTGCTGATGACGTCACATATTACATCACTCATGACATGGTCAGTGACATCACTGATGACATCACTGATGACATCTCAAATGACATCACTGATGACATCATCCAGTGACTGTGTGTTTCTGTAAAGTTTAAATATTTTTAATATATATAGGGAAAGGCGTATTGAAGAATGAGTGGGTGTATAAGTGTCTGTATGGATGATTTAGTAGGTGCGTGACTAACTCTATAAGTGAGTGATTAAACGTATCTTACTGAATGCATGGGTTAGTGACTAAACTGGGTGAATGTCTGTATCCGTCTGTCTATTGCTGTGTAAGTGGCTGCATGGGTTTGTGAATAGCTACATGAGTGTCTATATGAGTTATTGATTGGTTGTCTGAGTATCTGTATGGGTGCCTGAGTGTTTGTGTGGGTGGGGTGTGTGCGACTCTGTGCATAGATGTGTGAGTGGGTGATTCACTGGGTGGATGGTTTCAAGAGTGCATCTGTGATAGACTGTATGGGTGGGTAAGTGTGTGTAAGAGTGTGTTAGTGAGTGAATGTATGTCCCAGTGGTACATGTGTGAGTAACTACATATGTGAAAGGCAGTATATATGTGTGTTGGAGTATATAAATAGCTATAAGCGAGAGTGTGTGATTGTGAGAGTGACTGTATGGATGAGTGTGTGCTTGTATCAGTGATTGTATAAGAGCGTAAGAATGTGCTAGTATTTGTATGAGTAAGTGAGCTGGTGTGTGTATAACTGTATAGGTGAGTAAATGGCAGTGTGTTTAATTATTTGCATGACTGACTAGGTGTGTGAGTACCTCTATGGATGAGTGGCGGTGTTTGAGTGTCTATATAGGAGTATGAGTGCATATGATAGTCCTGTACTGAGTGACCGTAAGTATGAGTGACTGTACAGGTGAGTGAGTGGATGTGTGTGTAGACCTAAGAATCAGTGAGTGGGTATGTAGTTATTGGTGTTGGAGTGTCTATGGTTTTGCGAATGGCAGTCTGTAATTTAGAGTGGGTGTATCAAAGGTTATTTTAGGGTGTGAGGAGGTGCATCAGATTATCACGTGGATGATGTCATCAGTGATGTCATTTGAGATGTCATTTGAGATGTCATCAGTGATGTCACTGACCATGTCATGAGTGATGTAATATGTGACGTCATCAGTAGTGCATTGCGGGGGCGCGAGTTATAGTTAGCTGAACTAACTATAACGGGGGAATTTCACGGGTTTTGTATGAGTGCAATGTCCAACTAACTATAACTGTCCCTAAAACCTATGGTTTTTTCAGTGAATTTGTAAGGTTTTTTAAATGCTAATTTCTAACTATAACGTGCCTGAAACCTATGGTTTTTTCAGTGAATTTCAAAGGTTTTTTAAATGCTAATTCCTAACTATAACATGTCTGAAACCTATGGTTTTTTTCAGTGAATTTCAAAGGTTTTGTAAATGACAATTTTTAAATGTATTAATTGCTATATTTATTTTTTTGATACTGATTTACTACATTTTTTTAAACTATTTATTTTTACATATTTTATTTTTTAAATTACATTGTAATTACATTATACATTACATTACAAAATATACTTTCTCAGAATGAATTACTTTAGTTTAAATACTTTGCAAATAGGCAATAGACTTTTAAGTACAGTAGTTACAGTTGTTGCAATGGGCAACACAATTTCAAACACAATGCAACATTGAGCTCAATGTGAATTTCTAGTTAAATGCAATTAGTTACTTTATGGATTACTTTTCTAACCACAGGACTGGATCCTAGATTCAGTCCTGGGACATCTCCTGTAAACAGTTGAGTAAAAGCGTTTTGGTTACAGTAGTGATTTTTAAGGAATATTATTGTATTTTAAAAGTTGACACTTAGAAACTTTTTCACATAGAATCACCAATGTGATCCTATGGGAGGAAATTCACTTAGCAGGTAAGTAGTGTTATCGTTACTTTTTCTTACTCAGTGGTGGATCCTGGATCCAGCACTGGTGCATCTCATGTAAACAGTTGAAAGAATGCGTTTAAGTCATACAGGCGATTTTTAAGGAATATTTGTAGTTTGTGAAAATCGACACTTTGAAACTTTTCTGCTGAAAACCAGACAATGGATTCCAATGGAAGGAAATACAAGTTACTGGTAAGTACGGTTAGAATTACTTTTCAGGGTCAGTGCTGGGCTAAAAGATGCAGCACTGGGTTCTCTCCTGATAACAGGTGAGTAAATCGGAATTCGTAGTTCGGCTGATTTTAGAGGAATATTATAAAGTTCAAAAACTCCACTCTTAGAAGAATTTCCAAGTGAAACCAGTCAATGTTAGCCTATGGAAGGAAATTCAAGTTACTGGTAAGTACGGTTAAAATGACTTTTCAGGATCAGTACTGGGCTCAAAGATGCAGCACTGAGGTCTCTCCTGATAACAGGTGAGTAAATCGGAATTTGTAGTTCGGCTGATTTTAGAGGAATATTTGCACAATGGTGAAGGAAGGGGGTGGGGCCTGAAGTGACATGTCTGCAAACACGCCCTGTGGCGCGTTTTAAGTTGGAGAATTAATTCCTCCTCAATCCCGAGGGTCCCTAGGGGCCCACCAGATACCTCCAGTATGCGCCAGAGAGCTGCGTTGCAAAGAGGTGTTCAGAGGCCACGCCCCTTTTTACAACACTCTGCAACGCAGCTCCGTGGTGCTTACTGGAGGTACCTGGTGGGCTAGTTGGCCCCCAGGGACCCTCAGGATTGAAGAGGATTTAATTCCCCATCTTAAAACGCGCCACGGGACCTGTTTGCACACATGTCACCTGAAGCCACGTCCCCTCCCTTCACCACTGTGCAAACGCACCCCGTGGCGCGTTTTAAGTTGGGGGATTAAGTCCCGTTGAATACTGAGGGTCCCTGGAGTCCAACTAGCCCACCATGTACCTCCAAAAAGCGCCACAGAGCTGCGTTGCAGAGAGGTGTAAAAAGGGGCGTGGCCTCTGTACACCTCTCTGCAACGCAGCCCCCAGGGACCCCCAGTATTCAAGGGGAATTACTTCCCCTTCTTAAAACGCGCCAGGGGGCGCATTTGCAGACTGCTGCAGGGAGGGGGCGGGGCCTCCGGCACGATGCGTCTTTTTTTTTGCTTTTGTCTGCCCAAGGGGTCCTTGTGGGACCCCCTGAGCAGACCTAGGGGGTCAGGGTGTTTCTACTGCCCCCTTTGTGCGTTTTGCGCACTTGTTTCTTGTGTTTTTTTTTTTTTAATCGGCGGGATCCGCGCACCCTAAGCGCATCCCGCCGATTTAAAAAAAAAAAAAAAAGCTTTTTTCTGCCCAGGGGGTCCTTGTGGGACCCCCTGAGCAGACCTAGGGGGTCAGGGTGTTTCTACCCTGCCCCCTTTGTGCATTTTGCGCACTTGTTTCTTGTGCCTCGGTTCTACCGAGGGACAAAATGGCTGCCAACACTTCCTGATTTGGAGTGTTGACAGCCACTTGAAAGCCAATTAGCATGCAGCTCGTGATCGGGAGGGTGCGCGCAGGGTGCGCTCAGGGTGCGCGAATCCGACGCGGCCATAGATATATATGTGATTTTCCTTTTGATTTTCTCAGGAACTACCGAACGGATTTACACCATTTAACAAAAAGGGTTCTTTCTGAACCAAGAACTACCTCTTTGCCAAATTTGGTGTAATTCCGTTCAGCAGTTCGGGCTGTAGCCGTGGCTAAAGTTTCCTATGGGAAAATGAATGGGGAAAACACGTTTTTGGACCCCCCTTTTTTCTCGGCTCCCGATTGACGAATCAACCCGAGACTTTCAGGGTAGGAGAGGACCGGAGCGGGCCACAAAGTTTGAAAATTTCGCGAAGATTCGTCAACCGGTGCAAGAGTTATTTCAGATAGAATGTTGCGGATTTCCTATGGAAAATAGGTCCTAACTATAACTATCTACTGGCGACCGCCAGTAGATATATATATATATATATATATATATATATATATATATATATATATATATATATATATATATATATATATATATATATATATATATATATAAAGTTTAGGGATGGGTATAGGGTATAGAGTGATAAGGGTTGTTTCAGGGTTTAGGGGTGGGTAAGAGTATTGTGTTGTAAGGCTTTTTTTAAGGCTCAGGGGTTAGTAGGCCTATTGGGTGGGAAGGGTATTTAATGGTCATGGGGTAGGTAAGTAAGGCTGTTTTTAGGGTTTAGGGGTGGGTAAGTGTAAGTAATAAAGAAGGGTCTCCCTCATCACACAATTTAAAATTAAATATGTATACTTGTATATTTATTATATATATATATTTATACTTACCTGCATGGTAAAGGCATATGCGTGGTAAAAGCATGCGTTGTAAAAAATGCTTGATAAAGGCATGCGTGGTAAAAGCATGCGTTGTAATGTCGTACAACCTTCCTTGACTAGTGCCAATATACCAAATGATTATGTTTTGTGCCAAGCATTAGTTTGAATATCAAAATGGAAGTAATAGACTGATTTATATAACTAAACTACCACTATTGACATTAATGCATTTGGATGATAAATTAGCATATATCGTATTCATCCTAGTTAGACTTGGCCATGCAGAAATTAATGAACTGGCAATGTGTAAATGTAAATAAGTATATTTTTTTGCATTGTTATTCCTGATTTATTAATAGGATTAAGCCTATAGTTGCAGAACATCTCAATAATAACATGTTTGTCGCAAAGAGAAGACCTAATAAATTACATGAAAAACCACTGTCTCCTTTAAGTCACGTTATAATAAATAATGAAACTTGGTGCTTAACAAAATGTATTATTAAAGTAGGTGTAAATAGATTGATAAGATTAAATATATGTCATGTGTTGCAATCTCTGTTTTGACACGTACTCAGAGATAATCCTAGGTTCGTTTTTTTTACATTAGATTAAGCACATCGTCTCTAGTTGGGCAATTAACCCATCCATTGAACTGGATAATGAGGTGCAATAAAGGTATTACACTAGCTGGTGGGAGGGAGGTGGAGAACAGGAAACTCACAAGGAACACTCAGCCTCACCCTTACCAATCATCTCTTTCACAATAAGTTAATTTCTTCCACTGACCAGGTTTTGACTATCCATGTGGAAAACTAGCAAGCACACGTCTTCATAATCCTTTATTGTCTATAGCCAGACTCTGGCCCTCATTTAGTATTTGATGGAGGGGTACTCCCGTACAAACGGAATGGATATAGTGTCCAGCTTATTACCAGCGTATTAGGATAGGATGAACTTGAAATAAGGCGGACGGGATATCTATCATGTTTGTGACAGAGTACCCGTCCACCAAACTCTAAATCAAGCCCTCTGTTTTGGGGTTTCCTTGCAAAGGTGGGTTTGTTCTTTACAAACCATGTTATTTTTTGACCAATCAAAATAGGCAGAGCTATGATCTTTTGAAAACCTACATCTACTCCCGCTGTTCTGGGTTGGCAAATTTTCCCTCCTTCCATTTTGAGGGTTCTACTGGGGCACTGTTTTCCTACCCCATAAGCATGAGTTGACTGACACTAAGCAGTCTGCAAGGCCCATTGACACCTCTCTAGTGGCTGTTATTAGCAAATACTACTAGAGTGTTACTATGGTTCCGGCCTCCAGTGGATTTATCTTTTAACTTGATCACTGTGTAACTCAAGAGCAGGTTGGCAGTCCTTGCGGCCAGTGGCACAGTGGCCAGTGACACAGACACCAGGTACAATCTTTAGGCTTTAAACATTCGTCTTGCTTTGGAGGGTGGTGTGGAGTAGAACCGCTAGCTCTGGAAGCACACGTATTGCACACAATATAAATGTCCAATCAGTGTTTTTCTTTTAGAAATAGATATAAGGCTTTTTTTTATTGTTAAGATAATGCATCAGTGACTTTAAAAAAGTGTTATGGCATTTCCAATGCTTCTATGCGACATTGCAAGTTACTCTGTAACTTTTCTGCGCTCAGCGGGAGGTGCACTTGAGAAGTGAGGGATGGAAATACAATATTTCTGAGTCAGTAGAAATGCACACTAGCTGCTCGCAGAGCCCAAGGCTTTCAGTTGCACGAGTACCATAATGACTTAACATCTCTGGCACTCTCTTTCGAGAGTCTTAGCGATTGTATGTCGGGCTGTGAACTCACCACGAAGAGTTGGATACCTCATGGAATTACAGTCCATGGCTGGATCTCACGCTCTGGTGATCATCAATTTCTGCTCCTCCTGTCTTGCCTTGCTCATGTAGGTCACCCTCTGTGATGCTCCACATGAATCACTGGAGAATAGAGATGTGTGTATTGTGTCTCATGGACTGCACAGGGAGGGGATAGAATAAATCCTACAACCCTTCACTATGAGTGTGGTCACACTGTGACAGTGGGCTCTGCCTGCCCAGAATGCCTCGGGACTTAAGGCGTCAGACAGAAGGAAACAGCAATATCAGATAATACTGTGTAAGGGAAGGTGCAGTGTTGGGTCGAGCACCAGCATTCATGTGAGGTGCACATTTTTATTGACTCTACAACCACTAGCTCTTGACGACCCTCCTCGTTCATTGCCCACAGACATGTGGGGTTACAGGTTTGACTGTCCCATTAAAACGCCACTCTAATAGGTAGGTGTGGCTTTCGACTTCTCAAGGGCCTTTACATGTGGCTGATAATGGCTTGGGCCCCTCAGTGACTGCCGCAGCCTAGAGTTCAGCTGCATTCATGGAACACTGCTGCTTGTTCAACGTTTACATGTGCCGCGTGGCCGAGGTGCAACACTTTCTGACCCAAATTCTTAGCTGTGGCGTCAACCTTTAAGAAGGAGTCCCATTGGCCAGTGCTGAACTTTTGGGCCACTCGTGACCTCTCACTTGTTGAAGATGTCTAAGGGCCTTATTACGGGTACAGCGGTCCTGGGCTCGCCGCACTTGTGGCGACGGTCCCATTAGAAGACCGCCAAACTCGTAATACGGCCCTAAGTAACCGGATGGCCTCGGTCTACTTATCTCTCATTCTGTATCGGTGTCACCGCCTCCCGATGGCTTGCAGCTTGTACCTGCACTGGGCAGGAGACAGGTAGCTGCCATTTCTGTTACCAGGACCCATGCAGCACCTTTTTATGTTAATACTCTTTTTGATTAGCTTCCTATATAATAAATTACATTTTCAAGTCTGAGGTGCGCTCTTATAACCCCTTCAGCCTCTGGCCATAGCCCCAGTTTTTAAAATTATGGTTTAGGTCTGCTTCTTTGTGGCAGGTACCAATCTCTGCTCAGTACCAGACCAACTGGACATTTCAGCAAACATTAGGGGCCTGATCCACAAAGGCAATTTCGACTTTAATTATACATAAACATATTTTATGGCCCAAAATAGCAGAGTTTATGTCTAGAAGGTAGTCACAGAAAATACCAGGCAGGTGTAATATTGCAACACGCGGTTAGCCTTATTTTGTCAATGCCTATAAATACTTCAGTTTCTGAGCATTCCCAAACTGCTCTTCGACCATTTTCACCCAGAAACGGCTGGAGATTTGCCCTTGCAAAGGGATAGAGTAAATCCCTTTCCAAGGAGGGAAGGGGAAAGGAACACACTCAAACTAGGTAAGATTGCGGGGAAGAGTGTTTCTCTATGGGGAAACAAATTATTCCTGCCGACAAATACAAAACAAGCATAAAGTGCATTTGCACAACAACTTTGACTGTTCCCCAATGTGGAATAGAATTGCATGTCAATTCCAGATTGGTAAAATGCCTACATCTGAAAAGTTACATGGCTTTTCAGGAGTATGCCTGAAAACATCTGATTGAAGATCTTTCCAAGCGTGATCCTTGAAAGGTTTGTGAACTGGAAACAACTGTAAAAGTACAGTTAAGTGGAGGTGTACTTCTAGACTTTTTCATGAATCGGTTCCTAGTTTTTTCTGATATTCGGAGAATAGTAATTGCATTCAAACGCCATGTTATGTCACTACCTGTGGAGCCATTGAGGCTCAATTTGCGGATGATGTCACTCACACTATACTTATAGTTTTAGAAAACCTTGCCTATACCCCCACCCCCACCTTCACTGTTACAGAGAAAAAACGTACAAATCCCTGTTGTAAGATAAGAGGAAGGGGCAGTCCCACACTGACCAGGCGACCCACTGATGGTAGACAGGGAGAGACGAGAAGACAGGTCAGCCCTTCAATAATAATATTAGTCACATCCATGGTGCCTGAAGCAAAAAAAGAACAATATTCTAACTCCAGCTGTTGACTGTTGCTTCCAGACAGCAGCAGCAGAGTCAGCAAGTTTTGTGGCCTCAAACTGCTCACAATTAGTTTTGGGTTTTGATGTTGCTTCCTTGCAGAGCTGGCTTCCTTGACAGCAAACAGAGAGCCAAGGACAAGTGGTTTACCAGGCTTCTTTAGAGAGGTTAGAGATGGAATTACTAAAACAAACTTCACACAAGAGGTGCCATGCAGGCAAATGTGCCAGACGTGTTCACAAAATCAAATAAACCTAGGGCAGACCAACCCGACCCAGCGCTGCACCGAGCCCCCCCCCTGCCCCTCCCCATCCCCTCCTCCACCTCTCTCTCTCTGCAGGATTGCATTTTCTCATTTTTTATGATGATGTGCTCCCATGTGACCTCTTTCACCTTGGCAGGCATCCCCCATCCACAACGGACGGTTCCTGATAGGGCCATATGGTCTATATTATTGAAACTATTCGCTGCTGGTTTCTTACAGCACCACTCATTTAGAGGTCGGTGCAAAACGTAGCGGTAATACCGTGCAGTGGTAACAACGTCACTGGTCGTTTTTACCCCCTAATTTAGGGGCATATTATCAACGGCCAGCGATAATTATCGCTGGCCGTGCTTAGCGTTAATAGTCCTATTGCAGGCTATCTCTGGAAATTATCGCCCTGGTAGCGCGTTATTAACAACGCGTTTCACCAGGGCGATAAGAATTCCAGAGATAGCGAGGTTATCGCCGTTTTGCAGGGAACATCGCTGGTTTTCCAGCGATGTTCCCTGCAAAACGGCGATAACTTTGCTGATACGACCCTGTGGTCGTATCAGCAGAATCCACCCCCTATGTTAGGGATGGCTAAGTCAGGATTTCAGCAGACGTTAGATTTTGGCGAAAACGGCAGTTTTTGCCAAAATCTAACCTCTGCTAAAATAATGTGGGCTGCCTTGTAAATATCGCGATGTGAACATCAGCGATATTTGCAACGTAGACCATCAGGGGTACGCCCAGTAACGCCCACTGTGCATCTCATTAGAGATGCAAAGATGGGCGTTGGGGAAAGGGCGATAATGCAAGGATTCACGCGATAGCGTGACCTTGCTGATTAGGCGATAAAATTATCGCCGCTTTTTGTCCGAAAACGGACGCAAAAGCGGCGATAATTGTTTATCGCCTCGTTGATAATATGCCCCTTAGCCTTTTGCACAAATTAGTTTTAAATAATTTGTGGTAACACTATTACATGGTATTTTCATGACGTGAAATGTGAGTTATAGATGAAATGTCTGGCAATACTGATACAGAACATTTCTGCAAGTACTGGAGCACCCATAAGGAAGGTGTAACTACCAAAGACAGAAGCACATGCTGTTGAATTACTGCACAGAAGTCAAATCTCACCACATAAAATGCTTTATAGAGAAGTCGGTATATGGATTCCCTGGAAACCCACAGATTCTATTTCTGTTTTCTGCTTCTACATAAAAATATATAATTTGACTTTTAAAAAGTGTGAAATTGAGTTGGTATTAATGGAAGGCATCTTAATTGGCTATCCTTTGTAATGTGGCAATGCTGTTTTTGTAGGAAGATGTTGGGCAAACCCCATTAGGTTAATCGAAAGAAAGTCTCATCAAACACACAAAAAGTGATGGGAGGAATGCTTGCAAATTGACTAACCGGCAGTAGCTCGGAGTAGCATTCCAAGCCATTTTTCTTGTACCCACTAAGCCACCTCAGATTAGACCCAAACATATGCAAATGAGCTTTGGTCCTTCTTCAAGTGGAACAGCCCATCCTGAACTGACAAGACAGATCCTCTCTGAACTGGAACACAAACAAGCCAAGACCAGTTTCAACCTGATTGGGCCTCTGCTGTTAGATGTAGCTTAGTTCCAGTGGTGCAGAGAGCATGAGACCCATGTCTGGGCAAACCCATGGCCACTTAGGGCGTTACATCCAACACATAAAAAGTGATGGAAGGAATGCTTGCAACTAGTGCAACCACTGGAATCTTTTGTGTATTTTTTTTTAAAAGAAAGTCTCCGTCACAAAACTCTATATTGAAGCGAAGAAATACAAGGGGACATGTTGATTCTGAATTCAGCTACTTTTGCCAGCTGTTCAGTAGAGCCTACAGCTATAACCAGCTACCAGCATTGCTAAAAGGCTATAATATTAGGCCGACACACACACCAGGAGTTGGAAGAGAAGTGCTAGGGGACACCTTCCCTAGAATCAACCTAATGTTATTCTCCATTGCAGATCCCAGCATGACCTGCAATGGATGGGGACAAAGGGCTTTAAGACTGGGTTGTGCCACATAGTATGTGAGTGTAGAAGTTGCCCATGTTAAGGACATGGTCCATAGGCAGCATTCAACTCAATGCGGGCTGTGGATTGCAGGAGGATCCACTCCAGCTCCTAATATGAGTGGTATTGGTAACAACATGAGTTCAATCAGCGGTACAAGAGGCTAGTGTTAGAAATGGGGATTTCTGGTTGGCCAGGGTATGCACCTAAGCCAGGCAGAACCCACCGCTCTAGTCAGGATAAGCCAGCTACAAACCTATGATAACCTGTTCTCACCCTCAAGTAGCTTGGCACAGAGCAGACTGGCTTATCATAAGAGTCAATGTGTAAAGTACTTCTGCAACACACACTCACAGTAACACAATACATCACAAAAAGACTTCATACAGGTCTAGAAAAATAGGAAATATTTATCTGTATAAAATGAGACCAAAACGACAAAAAATCCAATAAGTAGACTAAGAGATATGAATTTTACAAGGATAAATGTCAAAGCAGTGCTTATATTGACTGGGATCCTTTTAGAGCCTTTACAATAATTTGCAAATCCGACTCAACGGCTGTCTCCGCGTCTGGAGGTTTCTATGCGGCCTTGAAGAGACCGGATTGTTACTGAGTTACTTCTCCCAGCTGCCTTCTATGTCGCAGAGGCCGACAGCAGACCGCACGGGCCCTGAAAACACAGTACCTTCTGATGAGTGCAGCCATTCGCTCTGTAGCCTGGCTCAAGGGCGGAGGTTAGGCACACAGCCGTCCTGCCCATGCTGCATTGAGGGAGTGCGCGCCTAGCGCATTGCGGCCGTCAGGACAACCTGGAGGGGCACCCACACTGATCGAAGTTCCCAGCAGCACTGGTATCGAGGAGTGCTGATCCTCCGGCGCTCAGCAACAGAGAGGCACTGCTCCTCGGGTGCTCAGGAAGTGGGAGCACTAGTCTCTCAGGCGATCGTGAAAAACAAAAGCAAGGCTCACTTTTGCCTTGGAGTCACTCTGGTGCTTAGTTCTTGGACCTCTAGCAGGGCAGAGGCCAGCAGGGCAGCTCAACAAAGCAGCGAAGCAGTTCGTCAGGCACGGCAGAGAGGTAATCCTTCAGCACAGCAGCCATTCTCTAGCAGAATTTCTTTCAGGTCCAGTAGTGTCCTGATTTGATAGGACCAGAGCCCTAATACTTATACTACAAAGTGCCTTTGATGTAGGGAATGACTTCAAAAGAGCCTTCTGAAGTGCACAAGGATCCCTTTCAGCCCAGCCCTGGTTCCAGACTACCAGTAGGGGGTAAATCAGCACCTTGTGTGGGGGCAGGACACAACTTATTCAGATGTAAGTGTGAACCACCTCTCTCTCTCTCCCTATCAGTATGCAGATGAATTCAGATGTATCCCCTGTCACAGATGTATCATCTATAAAGCACTCCAGGCAGTCACGCTGTCTAGATATGGGTTAGTAGGAGTCAGTATTCTGTTAGTCTCAAGGTCATCCATGTAGAGTACCGCACAATTGGGAGCAAAAACTACTTCCATTGATGTGCCCATGACTTCTCGCACCTTGACACAATCTTATTCTTTTTTATTAATATGTGCTATGGTGCCACAACGTATGCTCTTTGGCCTAATTATTGAATTGCATTCCAGGCCACTCTACCTCAATGCCTGAGCTCTTTCATTTCCCCAATTTTATGTTGTAAAATGTCCCACTTGTATGTTGTTTTTGTAATTGTTCACATTAAATGATTACGTCCAGTTGTACATATAACCATAGACATCTTTGTATCTCTATGTGAATTACAGTGATTATTGTATGTTGTAAGGGACCATTGTTTCTTAAAAAAAAAACTTTCTAAAAGTGGCATTTCTAAATTGGTAATGCGAAATCCAACTTTATCACTAAAGAGGGTTTGCCATCACCATTCCAAAGATAGTAAACATGATGTAGCTACTCCTTTCTAATCAGGAATTACAGCTTAAAAGGTATTTTAAGGAATCCCCAATGCTAGCCCATGGAAGGGGTAGACCTCCCAGTAGTAATAAACGAATGTAGCTGTTTGTCACTGCCAGGACATGTAAACCTTAAAAGTACATGTCCTGCCTTTTAGTTACACAGCACCTTGCACTTAGGGTTACTTAGGGCCTACCTCAGGGGTGACTTATGTGTAATAAAAGGGGTGTTTTAAGGCTTGGCAAGTGGTTTTAAATGCCAAGTCTAACTGTCAGTAAACTGCACACAGAGGCCCTGTGATGGAAGACCGGAGACAGGTTTGAACGGCTACTTGTGTGGGTGGCACAACCAGTGCTGCAGGCCCACTAGTAGCTTTTAGAGTACAGGCCCTGGGTATATAGGTTACCAGTTTACAAGGGACTTACAAGTAAACTAAATATGCCAATCAGATGTACACCAATGCCATCATGTTTAGGGGAGAAGCACATACACTTTAGCACTGGCTAGCAGTGGTAAATTGCTCAGAGTCCTAAAGCCAACTTAAAGATACTGGAAAAATTGGGAGGCAAAAAGTTAGGGGAAGACCACCTTAAGGATGACAGGTCTAACAGCCAACTTTTGGATTATTTCAGTTCTTGCATTCGAGCGAAAGCCATTCACTAACTGCAAGGACTTTGTAGCTTCACAAGGCATCGTGCCTCAGAGATTGGTAAAAAAAGCAATACCTTTCCACATAATGTCATTTAGGCTTGAGCAACTCAGACCTCCCCTTGCTGGGGCGCCCTCTCACATGATATGGGCTTTTGGACAAGGGATTAGAATAGTAGTATATATTTTAATTATAGCGTAAATGGCACATACTTGATCAATACTGCCCGTCAACTATAGACAAAGATCTGTATATTGAAATTCCACCAGCAGGTCCTGTTTTCAATGCATACAGCTGAAGGACACACCCTCAATGCTTACCACAACACATCACTAAGACAGCAAACATCTCTTCAAACAACAAGCTTACGGTGTGATCACGGAAGACATTTCCAATCGCTGTCAACTGACTGAAAGGGATTGACCAGGTGGATTAGCTCTGGACTGGCTCATATCCTTTTTCTTAGGCTGGGCGTCAGTCGGTCTCCCTCACTCCTTTTCTGTTCAAAATTTGGTCGAATAACTGTGGAGTGCTTCATGGGTCCCTCTATCTCTGATTCTTTTTAATGTATAAATATTCAGCCCCTTGGAAGCTCATCTTGAGCTTTAACTTTCAATTTGTGCCCCACACTGACAACACCCACATCCTTCTCAAATTTCACAACATAGCCTCCGACTCTGTGTTACCACTTCATAATTGGCTACTCGCGGTCCAGAACTAGATGGTAGCCAATATTCTTAAGTTGAATGGGGACCAGGCAGAAATTCTTCAGTTTGGTAAATGCCCGTACAGTGTGGAATTAAACTCTTTGATCTGTTCAGTGAGCAATCTTCCAGCCAAACAATAGCAAAAACAAGGGGTGTTCGAAATTTGTATAATTTGCTTTTGCGTAACTATGTGAAATTTTGGCAAAATTGCAGTCGATTTTTACAGCGAATGCCATGTTCACCGTAAATGTTTACCACAAATGGCATGTAATTATGCAAAGCGGTGAAATGGCATAACCCTGGGAATTTCACATAACAAGCCTAATGCTAAATTTCTGAAAATATGCTAATTACGCCGACATAATTTAAGTTTTAAAACATAGGTTTCTGGTTAGATCATGATCTATCTCTGAATGCCTATCTCTGAATTCTCCTCTGAGAATACTGAAGAAAATACTTCCATTTCTCCCTCAGCACAGTGGGACTCCCATCCCATACTCCCCTGTCTTGACTATGGAAACACCCTCTTATTCAATCTTGCAGAATACCCAATTGCTAAATTACAGAGAATACAAAACATGGCTGTCCATTTAGTGTCTTACCACGTGATGTGTGGTCATGTTTCAGAAGCATGCCTCTATCCCTTTTGGCGGCCGTTAGGAACAGTGTTGACTTCAAGGTTCTTTGTATGGTCCACCAAACCTTTTACAATACTGTTGCCAAGATGTTTCACTGCACCATCCATAAAGGATGACCATCTTTCAGTGTCCTGGGCCCCACACTATGAAATAATCTTCTTCTGAAGCTTCCACAGATCTCTTTTGGCCTACTGTTTTGTAAGAGAATAAACACCTATCTTTTCTGCTACTTTGCCTTTCTTGGCCTCTCCTCTCCTCCCTCCTTTCCTGCTCCTGGCTGGAAATTTGCATTGTACAAAAAAAATAAAATGAATCCTGCACATGATTAAAACCAATGTCAGAGGAAGGGAGTGAGTGTCTGAGGGTGTGGATGCTCTGGAAACTTTTGGAACAACCACAAATCAAACTATTTTCAGACACTGGAATCAGCCTGAACACAGACAAACTGAGTTGGCATATGGGAAGTGGTTGCTTCATTTGGAAAAATAGTTTCTCAGTGGAAAAAAAACACCTGAAACAAATGTGTGATTGTTGATAAAAGATGCTCATAAAAAAAAAAGTCAGTCCTATTGGTTATAACAGCACTTGTTACTTGCCTTTTCTATCCCTGGGCACATGTGGAATCAGAGACGGACCTTAGTAGAGCACTTAAATTTACTTTTGCTGCTTGAAGGGAAAAAAAAAAGAAATACATACGCAGAGCTGTGATAGAGACATCCAGAAGCACAAAGGGCCACATTCTTGATCAGGAAATTACAGCAGGTATAATAATACCTTGGAGAATGAATTCCCTTCAATATATGAGACAACGCTACACTACTTCCATTGATTACACCCCAACACCCCACCAGGACATCAGGAGCACCCATAAGCAGTGGTGCTGGAAAAGATTTCGGAGTGGAGGTGCTGCCATTAATGTTATATCACTAAAATCATAGGGGCTGTGAAAAATCCAAGCATCACTCAGAAAAGCAAGTGTAGCAAATGTGCCGTGCCAATGCAGCAGGAGAGTGGTATGGGCGTGGTACGCAGCTGGTGGTGCAATTTGGAGCACTGGTGAGACAGGGCACTGTCATTTACAGATAGCACATTTTCGGTTGAAATGGCCACTATATTTGCACAGACATGCAGTTTTACGGGTAAAACTATATAGCGCAAAAATTATAATGTGTGAGAAACGGGCTTCAGCAAGTATTTATCATTTATGCATCACCAAGTAAAGTGTCTTGGTTTGTTTTGATCCTTTAATCTTTGCTTCCATCACACTTCAGAATTACAAAAAAATGTTCTTCATTTGTGCTTTCCTAATTGCTGAAATAATTTGAAAAATGTGTGTTCACTTGGTATTTAAATGTGGTTGTGTGTTAGAAATAAACTGACATTCTACAGCCCTTCCTTTAATTTCCTGTATCCCAGAGGATTGTCACCTAGATCACTTTTACAAAATCCTCTAATTTTGCAATCAGAGAAATAAAAGTACATGCCAGTTTCCAAATAAGCAGCAATATGTCAAAAGACATAGCCTGACGTGACCTTTGCAAGCCCAGAAAATGTGGCCAAGATAAACACAAAATATAAAGGCATCTCTATTGCTCATTCACCTTCTGAACTCCAGCACAATTATTAATCATCTGAGGTTCTCACAGCCCCCTCCTCTTCCCCTGCCCCTTCCGGTAACTATGGCCCTGATACTTTAATGGTGTGACAAATCAGACAAGTGTTATGAAAGTAAACATGTAAAATACATTGAATATTACAGTCCGTTGGATGGCGGTTGTTTCAGTCCAGGTTTTATAGACAATGGACCTCGTTCTCAGTTGGGTGGAATACAGTGGGGTATTTACCACATGTGGTAAATAACTCCTAATGCAGATTTTCAACAGGAAAATGACGTATACCGTGCAGAATCAGGGCCTCATTTACAAAGTTTTGGTGTAGGGCAGCGCCGCTAGCCTCCCTGCGGCGCTGCCCTACGCCAAAACAAAAGGGCAGGAATGCGCCGTATCAATGAGATACCGCGCATTCCTGTCCTCAATCACAGCGCTGGCACACAAATGGATGTTATGCGCCAATACAGGCACCCTAGCGCCATGGTGCAAGTGTGTCTGTGTTAAAATAAAGTTGATTTTGTGGAGGAAGGGACACCTTCCCTCACAAAATCAACCTTAAGCCACCCCTCGGGACATGTAGGCTTTTGATGCATTCCCAGGTTTACAGCTTGTTGCAAATCTGGGAATGTGTCAAATGTCTTGGGTGTTACGTGGCAACACCCACTGTAACACCCAATGGCATGTCTCCCCATCACAGTGTGAGGCGTTGCTTCACTCCATATCTACAAGGCCATGAAAAGCCACACAGGGTAGCTTTACATGGCCTTGTAGTTATGGCTAAGCTCAGCGCTCCTTGGGAAGGTCATTAAAAGTGACGTTCTTACGGCGCACTGGGCTTGTAAATAAGCCCCACAGTAATTAACACACTGTATTCTGCATGTTTTTTCTGGGTCTTTCCCCCCAATAATCAGCAGGTTTAACCTGCTGAAATCTATCTGGGAAAAACTGTGAGGGCGTGATAATTTTCATACAACTCTTGGGGCCAGATGTACGAAGCTTTTTTCAGCTCACAAACGGCCCGATTCACAGAATTGGGCTGTTTGCGACCTGAAAAAAACATTTTTAAATGTGCAAAGCCCTATTTGTGATTCGGTAAGCTATAACCGAATTGCAAATTGGGTTTGCGAGTTGCTATTCGGAAGGGGTGTGCCAAGGGCGTCCCTTCCTAATAACGCATCGCAGAGGCATGTTTGAATGTTCTGCGACTGGAACGCGGTTGCAAAACATTCATACTTTTACGACTCCATGAAGGAGGTGGAAACCCATTCCCATTCGCAAATGGGAAGGTGTCCCCATGGGACCCCTTCCTCTTTGTAAATGTGGGCGCCAACATTTTTTAAGAGCAGGCAGTGGTCCCACGGACCATGTCTACTCTTAGAAAATGAAAATGTAACTTTTAATTTTTCTTTTATAAATGTATCCCGTTTTCCTTTAAGAAAAACGGGCTGCATTTCAAAATAAAAAACTGCTTTATTTAACAAGCATATGCAATGCAATCGGTCTCGCCTTTGGGACCTTATATGTATTTAGCTATGCAGGACATTAGCCTGGGTGCTGAAACATCTACTGTTCTTTAACATGGAGGGAAAGTAAGCACCAAACTGCGTGACATGCCAGGTATGGGAACACATGGAGAGAAATATTGCCTTTCAGCGGGACATGGTATAGTCCAAAGCTCTGTTTTTAATATAAAATCAGGGCCTTTGGTGGTCATATCACTGAAAATACAAGATTTGAAACAAATATTATTGTCTACGGGTGCTCGTGGAAGACAATCTCTATGGACTGGAATCTAGAGAATGCTAAAGTGATTCTGGTATTTTACTGACCTCTGCTGGTCGTTTTCTATCAAGACAGTTAAATAGAAGCAGTTGAACAGAAAAAAAGTCCCTAAGTGGAAGCAGACAAGTCCTAGGGCTGATCTCCAGAGCCCACAAAGTACATACACATATAAGTATATACTAAAGTATATACAAGAGGTCTCTAATGCTCGACCTAAAAAGCAGTTGCAGACATGGTGGTCTGCTGACCCCAGCAGGCCACCATACCTGTGAGTGCCAGCCATTCTCAATGGGTCGCAAATTGCAACCAGCCTCATGAATATTAATGAGGCAGGTCCCTTGCGACCCATTGGGAATTGCAAACAGTGTAAAACATACTGCTGTACAAAGCTGTTTGTGATTTCCTAATAGCGAATCGCAAAAATTCGCTATTAGGAAATCACAAACGGAAGCCTATGTACATCTGGCCCTTAATCTGGGTTTTTCCAAAAGGATGAATTTAGCTCTTAAGTTGTAAGGAGGGCCAGTGCTCTGTATCGGCGTATTTTACTGCTCACCCATGCTGTTGCTTGCAGGTCTCTTAAGGACAATGTCCACCCAATTTTTCTTCTTCAACATTACTAGCAAAAGTTTATATTATTAGCAGAAATGGAAAAGTAAAACTTCTTTATACATTCGTGGGGAGAGGAGTGATATAAATACGAGTAGATTTTTTTAGGTAATCTCTCTGATGGGTGCTAGGCCCCTGGCTTCATGCACAGCCGCCCACTCCCCCAGCAGTAAAGGTTATGTATTTAGAAGAGCAGATTAAAAGAGTAAATGGTACAGTGACCGAGAAAACCGGCTCCTCCGGGAGGATTAATTGCTGCAGTATTATACATAGCTGCCAAGGTTTCAGATTGCTTATGTGTGACACTTTCAAAATGTCGGTGTAATTATGAGTGACATTGAACGACTACGAGTGACACCTTCGCGCGAGCAAAATCAAGCAATGAAGACGAGGAACACAAATAAATATCATCCTCCTTCTTTCTCCTTGTGCATGTTTTTCCCTCTCTTGCTCCCAGTTAGTCGTGATGAAGAAAAATAAGTGCTGGCCCCCAAAAATTAGTGTTGGTGGGCCCAATCTGCAACCGCCTGCTCAAATTCTGCATTGGCTTTGGGTATCTGAGGAATATAATCCTGACATAGTGTACTGGAATTTATGGCTAAATTCTATTGTTTCACACTCTAATTCTTAAGTACTGTGTCGGCTGACATAAACCTAAGGGAAAAAGGAAAGTAATTACAAAGTAATTACAACTGAAAAACGTGTCACCCATCCGAGGGGAGGCGTAGCATCACTTGATTAGCTCCTGAGTTAAAAGAGAGGATTAGCCAAGAAGGTCAGAGATTCATCACCACCACATTTGACACCTACAACAAACACTCACCATCTCACTCCACCAAGCACTTGCCTTGACACACATAATTACCTTAACAAACACAACTGTACAGCACCAAATAAATAACACATATACTCACACACACTTAAATCATGAGGGAAGCTTGCACTGCTGAATCTATGTGTGGGGAGTTGAAAGTTTTCACCCATTTATGTGTGTGCTCTGCCTCAGCTGGTGCCATTATTGAGATCTGTAAACTCTTCAATAGTGCACAACTCCAGGGTCTCTTCACTAGACTTTGAACTGCCCCATGATGGTGCCAGGAGTGGCCAAAATAGCATTTTGTTGACCTCTAGTTTAACACTGAAAAGCTGCACATTACAGGGTTAGAAACTTTCATAAACAAAACGTTGGTTTAACAACATTAGCCTTTTTTTTAATCTGTTTTCGAGTTATTCATTTCTTTAATGTTCCTTCCGTATATCTTGCATCCCTAATTCTTTCTCCCTTTTTGTTTTAATCTTTCTCTTTCTTTCCTAACTCCACTTCTCCCTTCCAGTCCCTTATGCCCTTCTTTCACTTCACTTCCCTTCCTTACTTTCTTCCTCATTTTCATTATTTACACGGTTTTTCACAATGATATGTAATTGTTTATTAGTTTCACACCTTATACATACTTGCACTTATTGAAAAACAGTCCTGTGCGGTCAGTCCTATGGTTTGTGAATAGCACACTGTTTTATATGAATTACGTGTCAAAATACTTTAAATGCTCTGCTCGTGCACAGACTCTGAGAGCCAGAGCCGCTGCCGGCTCGGCTCTGTTAAGCTCTCCCTTTTATTTTGTTGCCTCACTCACCCGGCAAGCTAAACTTGTGCCAGGGAGCCGTCGGAGTTTCCGGGACTCTCTCTCTCCACGCCTGCGGTAGTGGGGAGACTGATTAATCTATAATCTAGATGGATTGACAAAATGAAATAAATGCAGCAGCTCACCTCACCTCATGCACAACGTCAAGATGAGCATCAGCACACTGGCAAAGGGGCATAAAGCAGGAGGGATGCTGCCCACGGCACCGCTGCCTGCTCGAAGACCAGAGTTCCAGAGAGGGTCATCGCGCAGTGTCTGTCACCTAGTTTGGACGTGGCGTGCACGGCACAGGAAACAATCAGAGATCTGCCGCCCCCTGACCCAATAAACTCTGCCCGGTCAAGTAGAAAAGGTGTCGGATCCACATGAGCAGCTGATCTCCACGACCAGCCTCCGCATGTGAGACCCCTTTTTTCTGTGCTAGCTTCTTCTTGAGTCACTCAATCTTGAAGAAGCTTAAAGCATGGCCTGACGTGATTATAGGAAGCAGCTTGTTCTCTTCCATAGTGCAATATGCTCCCGGGGTCAACAAGTATTGTAGGGAGGCTTCTTTGTCACAATGGTAACCTGACAGGCGACTGCCATTGCGCCTACATAGAGTACGTGATGCAACTAGACTAGGCAATGAGCCTTGAAGGTGGGCGGTAATTGCCTTCGGCCTTCAGGTGCGAATCGCAGAGCAGACGAAAAATCGTTACATTGATTACACTTTTTCTTCTATCTTTTCAGTTAAAATTACGCGCCTGTGATCGAAGGCAGCAAGTTCAGGCTCGACTAGCAGAAACTAAAAGTACATTTCCTGGACTACCAGCAGCGCATTATAGTGTGCCCCTGACAGCACTGCCTTAGCTTACAGCGCGAGAGCCGAAGCCTGCGGGAACACAGCGTGATCGGTGCATGCCACGGCGCGCTACCAGCTGCCTTGGCGCTTTCAGTGACAGCTGAGACACAACACAGATATGCGTGACAATGCATTTCAGTGCGGTAATGCGGAGTACCACACTGAAATGCGTTAGTCTAACGCATGATGCGTGATACTTGGCAGGACTGATTATATAGCCTAGCTGCAATTCCGCTCCATTATCCGCCAGCCTGCCGTGACCGCGCGGCGCGCGCGATAGACCGGGCCGGGGGGGGGGGAAGCGCGCGGCGCGGAGAAAGTCACTGCACGTGCTTCTTCTGCTGAAAGGACGATGCATTAAAGCAATAAACACAGAACGGGAACTGGTACAAACTGAACCGGAGCCCAGCCCAGAAAATAATAATCAAACCGCAGCACAATGGGAGGGACGCGGCCTGCCCCTTGGGTCTTAAATGTCTGCTCCAGAGCCGGGGTAGAAGAGGCCGCAATGAGTAGAGAGGGAACTGTGGTGAAAGGAGCCATAAATCACGCTGCCCGCTGCTGTACTTTCATGCCACTTTATCAGCCCGTAAACAGTGTGTATTGGATTGGGTGCCGCCTGCCAGTCACAAGAAACGAGAACTCGGTTCACCCCGTGTTTTCTCTTAACTTTAGCAGCCATGCACCAAAGAGCTGCAGGTTAACGACAAAGGGGTGGGTTATTGATGGGCACACGGCATGCTAATTAAAACATGTTTCATTCTAAAGCTTTTCTAGTCCAGACCAGTTAAGTAAATATTGATACCAAACTAAAAGTTTT
Source organism: Calotriton arnoldi (assembly GCA_963921515.1). NCBI lineage: Eukaryota > Metazoa > Chordata > Amphibia > Caudata > Salamandridae > Calotriton > Calotriton arnoldi. The sequence goes on along the minus strand of CAWUFW010000123.1, from coordinate 4,125,605 downwards.
TTTCAAATAGGATTTTGAATAACCGGTCTTGTCATTGCGCAGCTCAGTAGTATGTTATTAGCATTGCTATAGCTCACAGGCTCCCACTGGCAAGGCATCAAAGCACTTTCGAAAGCTCGAAAAAGGCTTTCCGAACGGTACTCTATTCTATTCGAATTCTGTTTCAGATCATTGTATTGTAATTGCATTGATATAGTGCAGTGACAGCTAGGGCTCCAAAACAGAAAACAGCAAAGCTTTCAATTTTCACAATGCCCAGTTTTTGATTTTGTCTTGTTCTTTGTTTTTTTAATTTTATTTCGGCCGATGGCCATAAAAGTAGTACAATAAAATAATTATAAAAAGAAACACAGTGCAATAAAAACTGTAAAATATACAGATATCGAGCATAAAATATTCATAGAGGTATACACTCTTGGCCTGAAGACACAAAACAGATGTACAAACACTTGACCATAGACAAAATCCTATTGTGGTCCGTCATGGCTAAAAGTACAATTTATACATATCATGCTGTAGTAAGAATGTTAGTAAAAACGTCAGGCCAGAATAACATACTTTAAAAGTAGAAAGCCCAGTGAACTGTATTGCTAGGCGTGTGCATAATACATTTAACACCTAGGGCACCAGAATTCATCTATTGTCAAACAACAAAGATCTGGATACAGGGAAAGCTGAGATTACATGCTCTTTCCTGTCTTACAGGACATCCTAGATGGATAAAGTGCAAGTGCCCCAGCTTACAAAATAATTAAAAACACATGTTCTAAAATCAATAAAACCATGGTGCAAAAAGGAGAGGGATTTGCATTAGTCTGACGGCAAAGAAAGGGTAAGAGAACCAATTTTTTGCCAAATTGGCCATATGCTCTCTAAAAATTTAGCAATGGAGAAGACAATGACCGAAGATGTGTCTGCTCTACATAGTCTTATCGCTACCCTGTATTGGGCAACACCTAAATGGTGGCACAGAGGAACAATCCAGCGCCAACGTTGCTTATACTACCTTGGGCAAAAAAAAGAGGAAATGGTCATTCGATTCTTCCACACTTCTACAAACAGGACATATTTCACTGCCACCTTGTTGACTATTCCAGTTAGCGGTAAAGGTAGCAAGTGTTAATGTACCTAACCTGAACCTTATATAAAGAGTTTTTGTGAATGGAGGATCAATATCATTCATATAGTTTTCAAAGTAAGAGGTAGGCTTGAATCCTATAACGAAATCGGTGAGTTGGCCCCATCCACCTGTTTGGAGAGTTTAAACTCCTCAATCTCCCAATAGAGTGCCCTCAATCTCTTATTTGCAGAAGATGGAATAGTTTCAGGGGATGACCAATACTCATGTAGATTCAAACAGTATAAGGATTGTTTTACGTACTCCAACAAGGGTAGCAGAACACTCCTCCGGGATTTATTTAGGCCATCTCTTAATCCCACCCTATATTCTGCCAGCTCAGGTGTAGACAAAATCCATATCCAGAACAGAACAGAACAGGTTTCAGGTGCACTAGGGGAACAATAGACCGGAAACCTATGTCATGTTTATAAATTAATGGCGTACTTTGAGGCAATTTAAGGGCAACTCTCCGAAATGTATTCTCTGCCACCTCAAGGGCTTTTGGATTACCATATCCCCAAAGTTCTGCTCCGTATGTTGCGGCACCTACAGCTTTGGCCCTCCAAACCTCAAGAAGGGGGAGATTGGATGAAACAAGGTCTTATTTGCAGATTTTAAAATGGCTGCTTCCTTGTGTTTTAGTATGAGAGTGCTTTTGGTAACCTGGGAACCCCAGGAATTTGCACTAGAGAGGCAAATACCAAAGTAATCAAAATCTAGCACTTTCTCCAACTCCTCCCCTTCCAACATTATTGATCCGCTGTAGCCTCTATCCAAAACAATCTGCCCCATCCAAAACAATCTGCCCCATCCAAAACAATCTGCCCCATCCAAAACAATCTGCCCCATCCAAAACAATCTGCCCCATCCAATCCAAAACAATCTGCCCCATCCAATCCAAAACAATCTGCCCCATCCAATACAAAACAATCCGCCACACTCCAATCCGCCACACTCCAATCCGCCACAATCCAATCCGCCACACTCCAATCCGCCACACTCCAGTCTGCCACACCCCAGTCCGCCACACCCCAGTCCACCCATTCCATCCAAATTCACATCACTGCAATGTATCACAATCCACCCCACTCCAATCCAATCCACCCCACACCAATCCAACCCACCCTAATCCAATCTACCCCACTTCAATCAAATCCACCTCACCTCAATCCAATCCACCCCTCCCCAATCCATCCCACTGCAATCCAATCCACCCCACTCCATTCCTAAAAAATCTTCCCCACAACAATCCGCCCCACTCAATCCAAAACAATCTGCCCCACTCCAATCCAAAACAATTTGCCCCACTCCAATCCAAAACAATCTGCCCTACTCCAGTCCAAAACAATGTGCCCCACTCCAATCTACCCCACTCCAATCTGCCCCACTCCAAAACAATCTGCTCCACTCCAATCTGCCCCACTCCAATCTGCACAACTCTAGTCTGCCCCAACCAAAACAATCTGCGCCACTCCAATCTGCCCCACACCATCCAAAACAATCTGCCCCACTCCAATCCACCCTACTGCAAGCTGTTCCACTGCAATCTGCCCCACTCCAATCTGCCCCACTCCAATCTGCCCCACTCCAATCTGCCCCACTCCAATCTGCCCCACTCCAATCCGCCCCACTCCAATCCGCCCCACTCCAATCTGCCTCACCCCAGTCCACCCATTCAATCCTAATTCACTTCACTCCAATGCACCACAATCCACCCTACTCCAATCCACCCCACACCAATCCAACCCACCCCAATCCAATCTACCCCACTCCAATCCAATCCACCTCACCTCAACCCAATCCAATCCACCTCCTCTCCAATCCATCCCACTGCAATCCAATCCACCCCACTCCAATCCCAAAAAATCTTCCCCACAACAATCTACCTCACTCAATCCAAAACAATTTGCCCTACTCCAACCCAAAACAATCTGCCCCACTTCAACTCAAAGCTATCTGTCACACTCCAGTCCAAAACAATGTGCCCCACTCCAATCAGCTCCACTCCAATCTGCCCCACTCCAATCAGCTCCAATTCAAAACAATCTGCCCCACTCCAATCTACACCAATCAAGTTTGTCCCACTCCAATCCAAAACAATTCGCCCCACTCCAAAACGCCCCAATCCAATCCACCCCAAACTAATCTAATACACCCTTCTTTAATTCACCCTACTCCAATCCGCCACACTCCAATCCGTCACACTCCAATCCGCCACACTCCAATCCACCACACTCCAATCCGCCACACCCCAGTCCGCCCATTCCATCCTAATTCACTTCACTGCAATGTATCACAATCCACCCCACTCCAATCCAATCCACCCCACAGCAATCCATCCCACTCTAATCCAATCTACCCCACTCCAATCATATCCACCTCACCTCACCTCAACCCAATCCAATCCACCCCCTTCCCAATACATCTCACTGCAATCCAATCCACCCCACTCCAATCCCAAAAAATCTTCCCCACAACAATCTGCTCCACTCAATCCAAAACAATTTGCCCCACTCCAATCCAAAACAATCTGCACCAACTCCAGTCCAAAACAATGTGCCCCACTCCAATCAGCTGAACTTCAATCTGCCCCACTCCAATCTGCCCGACTCCAATCTGCCCCACTCCAATCTGCACAACTCTGGTCTGCCCCATCTAATCCAAAACAATCTGCCCCACTCCAATCTGCCCCACCCCGTAACAATCTGCCCCACTCCAATCTGCACAACTCTAGTCTGCCCCATCCAATCCAAAACAATTTGTGCCACTCCAATCTGCCCCACTCCATCCAAAACAATCTGCCCCACTCCAATCCGCCCCACTCCAATCTGCCTTACCCCAGTCCACCCATTCAATCCTAATTCACTTCACGCCAATGCACCACAATCCACCCTACTCCAATCCACCCCACACCAATCCAACCCACCCCAATCCAATCTACCCCACTCCAATCCACCTCAACCCAATCCAATCCACCTCCTCCCCAATCCACCCCACTGCAATCCAATCCACCCAACTCCAATCTCAAAAAATCTTCCCCACAACAATCTGCCTCACTCAATCCAAAGCAATGTGCCCCACTCCAACCCAAAACAATCTGCCCCACTTCAACTCAAAGCTATCTGCCACACTCCAGCCCAAAACAATGTGCCCCACTTCAATCAGCTCCACTTCAATCTGCCCCACTCCAATCAGTTCCAATTCAAAACAATCTGCCCCACTCCAATCTGCACCAAACTAGTCTGCCCCACTCCAATCCAAAACAATTCGCCCCACTCCAAAACACCCCAATCCAATCCAATCTACCCCAAACTAATCTAATACACCCTTCTTTAATTCACCCTACTCCAATCCACCTCAATCCAATCCACCTCACCCCATTTCAATCCACCCCACTCCAATCAAATTAATCCACCTCACTCCACCCCAATCTACTCCAATCCAATTCACTCACTATCTCAATCCACTCCAACCCACTCCACCCGATTCCACCCCATTCCGCTCTACGGCACTCCACTCCACGACTCTGCACTCTACAACACTCTCTGCCACTGAACTCTACTCCCCTCTACTCAACTGTATGACACTCTACTCCACCTACCCCACTCAACAACACTCTACTCCAACAAATCCGGTCTATGACACTCTACTCCTACCACTCCCCTCAAGGCTACTCCATGCCACTAACTTTTAACCATGCTGAAGAGCATCCACACTGGTGTACAACACAGCACATATACTTTGCCAAAGCCAATAGTTCTTATAGGCGAGACCTACTGACTTTGCCAATGCTTGTTAACAGTGATGTTATTCTGATCCTTTGCCTAGAATATTTAGCATGTTAAGATGCACACAACTCACTGGGTATTAACGCAGTGGTGAAACGCACAATACCTATGTGGTGGTGTGTCAAAGGTATTTTTAGCTGTCATTTGAATTATCACTTACATATAATAGTGTTTCATTCCACTTTTTCTAAGTAGTTACTATTATACTATTTAATGATGCTCATATAATGGACCTTGCATAGATTCAAACTCCTGATCTGCAGTTATACAGCCAGGGTGCAACTCACAAAACTATTCTGCTATCAACCGCTTGCCTCCTCCTTCCCAGGCTTTGTTTATTTAAAGATTTGCTATCCAATCCTACGCCCCTTGTGCAGCACATATAGAAACAGCAAATTGCCTATGATAGTTTATGTGCAGGAAGGTCCCCCTTCCTGCACATAAATAATCATTTAAAAAAATGCTGTTTTGCAACTTTAATGTTTGCTGCATTAAGCAGCACACATAGAAGTTATAAAACATCATTTCAAGATTCCCTTCAACACAGGCACCCTTGCATTATGGTGCAAGGGTGCCTGCGTTGGCGCTAGGCAGCTAAATTTAGCGCCAGTGCAGGGGAAACGCAGGGCTGCATCATATTCTTGAAAATATGGTGCAGCCCTGCGTTTTCAGAATGCAGAAGCATGGCGTTAGCAATGTTTGCTTGACGCTATACTTCTCCACCATTCTGTTGTACATATGCCCATAGGTCTCTTCAGCAATGACAAAGATGATCAATAGTCCTGTGATGTTGGTTTTCTATGATGTAAATTCTTGTGATGTCACATTCAAATTAGAGGGGCCTCACATCTTCCCTTTCGCCCAGGGCCCCACAAGTCCTAGGACCGGCCCTGGTGCAGTCTGGAAGAAAGAGTGGGGTCCCAGCCACTGGCCTACCTCACTGACTATCATTGGCATCGGTAAATTACTGGGGTCCCAGTGTGTGTTGCCCACTTATTTATTGCCCATAGATGTCATCAGATCTGGACTCCTCCATCATCTCTTTGTCCGGGGTCAAGGCTTGTCCAAGGGAACCTGCATGCGGATGGCTTGAGGCCAGTCCAGCAGCACACCTCCTAGCCATTGAGCCCCAAGGGTCCTGTCCATGCTCCAGGTGACACAGACCTGTGCCCAGGCTCTAGGACATACAAGGGTTGGCACACACTACACAATGAGGAATCAAAAAGCAATCAGCAAGAAGCAGTCCCAGACTGGACATGGAAGTCCATAAAACAAATTTAATAGTCTTCAAGAACTTATCGCAGATACAGAAGCAATGAAATGAACAACCAGGTGAAGGACAAATTACAGGGCAGTCTATAAATAGCCAAGTAGAAGGTACTCCTGGGCAGCCGACACGTGTTTCATCCTTGCAGACCTTATTAAGGCTACAATATAACGTAATCATACATTATGTCTTAAAGTATTATTCTATATATTGTTCATACAGCAGTAAACATCAAAGATGGAAGTATGGTAATGTGAAAACATTTATTCAGATATTGTGTATAAGTGTGGAAAAAGAAAGAAAGGAATATTGGACTGGGGAAAAGAAAATGGAGAAGAGGAGGCAGGGACAAAGATTTGATTATACAGAGTGACATGTATCCAGGGACTGGCCGTAGTGGGCACCAGGCATTTCCCCGGTGGGCCGGAGGGGTGGGGGCCGGTTTTGTCACTGAGGAGCCTGTTTTGCAGCAGTGCTGAAATATCGGCCTCCTGTTATAAAAGCATGAGCAGTGCTTCTTACTAGCACACACCCACCCCCTCACCCCCCCCCGCCTCTCAGGGCAGGCCGAGCAGCAATCTACCAGGGCTGGTTGCTGTTCCCAGTCCGGCCCTGCATGTATCCACATGAAATGATGGTGAGAATACCCGTCAATTAAAAGATGGGATTGTTTCACTCTTATATTGACCCATGCATAAAAAGAAGAGGAAATTCCAAGTGGACCAAGCATTGGCAAAGCCAATAGGTCTCTCCCTTAAGAGCTATTGCATTTAGCAATGTTTTATAACCATGCTGTACAGCAGCTCAGACGCTTTGCAGTGTGGCTAAAACTAATTTTAAAAAGTGCTGTGATGCAGCCAGGGTTGATGTGCTTTTTTTTTTAAGTGCGTTAGCATTGGATGAATCAAAGTCCTTTTTTAGGTCGAGCCTCGAGTAGCGCGCAAGCGCTGCTCTGGCAAGACTTTATGTTAGGGGGTTTCAAAAGCTGACCAGACGCTCGTGCGTCATGGCCTTTCCCTGCGGTTACGCGTGCGGCAGACATGTGTTTCCACTATCGTGCCCAGACGCGGGCACGATAATTGGAAACACATGCCTGCCGTGCGTGTAATCGCAGGCAAAAGGCCATGACGCACGAGCGTCTGGTCAGCTCTGCAGGCTGCCGCGCTCGCTCGCCCCCGCTCCTCTCTTGTTTACATGGGCGATTGTATGCTTGACTATACTATGAAGTTCTCCATCTCAAGATGGCAGCCTGGTTGACGAACAGCTTTGGGCAGGATCGGACTCTCGTAACACTGTAGTCTCTCTTCCTTGTTTATGGTAGTTTCTTGCTTTCGCCTTTGCCATTTGGTGTTTACTCAGTATAGTCTCCGCTCGGCACAGAGTAAAAGTCTTTAATAGAACTGTCTCTGGTGCTCCATTACAGTATTTTTCCGAGGATCAGTTGTACCTTACTACTTGTCTTACTTCCTTATCAGTGGCATTGGACTACAAGTCCCAGTGTGCTCCGAGGCGGCAAAAACGTCACTATTGGTGACGTACTGAGCAGGAGGTGGAGGGAGCGGTGGGGGAGACTGGGGTTGATGCTGTCTATAGATAGTCAGAAGCAGCGGAGGGAGACGGGCAGCGGCGGCTGGAGAGAGCGCAAGCAGGGGTTGTCCTGGGCCTGTGACAGCAGCGGGGGCAGCAGGTCACGGGGTGGTTTAAAAGAACGCGGATGGCGCTGGACATCTCTCTGGGGACTGCTTTCAACTATTGTTGCCCCAGACACCGCCAGGGTTTTGTGTATTACTAAGGACACAAGTCATCGCCGGGTGGCTCTAGAACCATTAGGAACCTGTGGCCCCTGACACCCTTAAGAGCCCGGGTACTATGGGATCCTGTGTCACTACTGGGGCATCAATATTTGTCACCAATGCTGTAACCCCTGTAATTTTTCTAGGAACATCTTGTTCTAAAATGTAGATATTCGTATTTAACACATACAGTTAGGCAGGGCTTTAAGTGAGAAGAATGAAAAAAACTGGGGGGGGGTCTCTCAAAACGGCGTCGCCGATGTAATAAGGGCGTGGCTTAAAAACACGATAAGCAAAAAATCTGTGCTTAGCATTGTGTGCCGCCCACTAGTATTTTGCTGCTTCTGTCATTGCATCCAGATACATAATACAACAAGTAATGATACACCTACAAGAAGCCAGGACTATTGGCTTTGTCAATGGCTGTTAGTTGCATAAGATAAAAAAACAAGCATTGGCATAGCCAATAGGTCTCGCCTTTGGGACCTTATAAGTGTTTAGCCATGCAACAGTTGATGTTGTTGCACCAAGGATATTGTGCTGCATAACTAAATACTTATAAGGTCCCAAAAGCGAGACCTATTGGCTATGCCAATGCTTGTTACTATTATTATTTTTAGCCATGCTGCTAAGCAGCAAGGCTACAAATCATTGCCAAAGTCAGTAATGTCTATACAATATGAACAAAAGGCAATGGCAGAGCCAATAGTCTCAAAGGTGAGACCTATTCGCTTTGCCATTGCTTGTTAGGTCTCCTCACAACACCTCTATGATTCTGAGCAAATCAATGAAACTCCCTATGCGTAAAAATGAACATAAAATGACATTTGGCAAAAAATATTATCACATAAAGAAAGCATTGCGACCCTGTTCATGCCGTCCCTGTTCATGACTCCCCTGTCCATGCCTTAGTGAAAATACATTTGAAAGCAGATAACATCTGTTGCCACAATAAACATCAATTTCAAAGGAGAAAAGGGCTTCTTTGAAGTGTGTTTGGCACAGAAAAACATAGCTTCAAATGGCAAGAGGTTCAACCAGGATGACAGGGTAGCAGAAAAAATAAAAGTAGTGCTTCAATTACAGCGCAGTCACCGGAAGGACAGCAATCATGCTGAAGCAATCAGTACTTGCTCCATGCTCCAGCCAAAAGAAGAGGAAGTGATGCCAGCACATGCTGGCCAATTAGAAGGCAGCAAATGAGAGTGACAATGAAGCTAACAAATGTTAAGCAATGGGCAAGCTGCAAAACTCTTGTTGTATACAATATCTTGCAAGCAAGAACGAATGCGCTGTTGCAGGCCAGACCTAAAAAAGGGGAATGTTGTCTATTAAGACAGATATGTAAAGCATGTGCTTTTCCCAAACAACCTGCACCAGGTGTGACCTAACCCAATTGTGTGCTAAGGATGTGTGAGCTGACGTACAAGTGAAGAGATGATCAATGTAAATAACATCCAGTACCAAATGGACTTGATAGATGTTGGCCAGATACTGGAAAGTCCAAAAGTGGCAATTCTCATACATGAAACTGCATCAAGACATCCTGATAGTCAAGATCCATATAAGGGGAGAAAAAGAATAAGGGAGAAGGAGAGAAGAGAAGAAAACCGTGACACTATATTTATAACCAGGCAATACAAACAGCAAATATGGAAACAAAGTGACCAGTAGATGGCACTTACAAAGGTCAACAAGGTAAGGAAGTGATTGAATGTAGAGATCAAGAAAGTCAGATGTCATCAAAATGGAAAGAAGTAGAACTTGTTTCTGGGGATTCTTGGTTTATATGCAAAAGTGAAACCAGTTAGAAAAGACTATGGTAAGTAACCCTGGGCGTAGTTTACGTAGTAGCACTTCATGTAGCTACGTGAAGTACATTTTGAACTACACGTAGTTATGCAAATTGCGTAGCTGTGTGCTTGACTGCACTGTACAATAATTGTCAAATGCATCTTGCACAGTGCAAGTTAAGATTAAAAAAAAAGTATCTCTATCTTTATAAGCTAAAATGCATATAGTCATTTCACAAAAGTGAAAACAATAAATTAGCAAGCAGTGAGAGAGTTGATGATTTTGGTATCCTCCCTAACCTAGGGAGAGAACCAAGCAGATGCCTTGAAAACAAAAAGCACATCTTTTGAACGATTCTGTGGTGGTCCCATCCTCTTAGGACCACCCCAAGCACAGTTATTGGCAAAAATACAATCCCAACCAAAGGCCCTGCAAAGCATTATGGGACGAGATTAGCAGTGGGCAGTGAATATTATAGTATCCAATATCAAAATAATTCTACAAAGAGCTGCAGTTCCACTAGTCGTTACTAGATGTCCCTCACGAGTCAAATGCAAAAGCTTCATGAAAGGGTTTCAATGCTTTTGCATTTGACTCGTGAGGGACATCTAGTAACGACTAGTGGAACTGCAGCTTGATGTATTAATAATTTCAATGCTTTTGCATTTGACTCGTGAGGGACATCTAGTAACGACTAGTTGAACTGCAGCTCTTTGTAGAATTATTTTGATATTGGACACTATAATATTCACTGCCCACTGCTAATCTCGTCCCATAATGCTTTGCAGGGCCTTTGGTTGGGATTGTATTTTTGCCCATAACTGTGCTAGGAGGAAGGGACCACCACTGAATCGTTCACATGATATGCTTTTTGTGTTCAAGGCATCTGCTTGGTCCTCCTCCTAGGTTAGGGGGGACCCCAAAATCATCACCTCTCTCATTGCTTGATATTTTATTGTCAAAGTTCACTTTTGTGAATTGGTCATATGATTTTTTAGCATAGAAAATTGCTTTATCAAAGCATTTGTAGGGGTTTGTTATACTGCTGCTACGCTACGTCAATTAGCACAGTTTTTCACTTTGCTATGTGCAATTTGCGTAGTGCGTAGTAGCACAAACTTTGCATACTCCGTGAGCGTTTACACGGGTGATCTTTGTTGCAAATGCGTGACTTTTTTCAGTTAATTATTTCATTATTTTCAATCATTTTCAAACTGCTGAAACTGGACTTTGAGATGTTTTAATTAAGAAACTAGATATAATAAAATGTCTGATTGACTTTGTTATGCTGCTAATACTTAGCCTAAGGAAGCACCATTCCGATACAATGTTAGATGTGTTTTGCTATATTATGAATAATCACGATCATTCAGCATATTTTTTTTATTTTTATAAAGGCCTTCAAATAGAGACATACCACAATCTGCTGCTTAATGAGCTTTCGTAAAAGAACAATTGCGTAAAGGTCAGAGACAAGCCAGATGGTGGGTTTATATTAGGGAATAACGAATTACTCAATCAGAGAGGAATAGGTTTGACAATATCTATTCCGTAGTGCTCGGGCCTGCATTAAATGAAGGAGTGGTCGGCTCAAATACATTTCCGTATGTGATTAATAAAATGATACTGACAGAACAGACAATGAGAACTGTAGTGTTTGAAGAAACTATTCTGGCTCTCAGCAGGCGCAGACAGTGAGTGCAATTAGTTTTCAGTGAACAAATATTCAGTATGACATGGTCGGTGGCAGGCCCCTCGTTTGTACGAAATAATGCCGAAATAACCAGCGCAACTTACTTGAAATTGCTGCAACGTTGCATGCAATAAGCAAATGCCAATATCTAAAATGTAAATACGGATTGTTTTTAAAGGGCTGGGATTAAACCACTTATTTATTTGCTTTTGTTAAAGAAAACTCGACCCAAACTCTCTTTAGTGAAACCGCAGGGAGTGAAAAAAATAAATAATTTCAGCTCTTACTAAGCAAAAACAATAAATAAATAAAAAAAGAAACAAACAGCATGGGGTTAATCCAATACTTTACTGCACGGAGTTCCTGCCGGACACAACTCTTTCTGGTGTTGTGGGCAGCTGCAGGGAAGGAGGGGAGGTGGGCAGGTCTGAGGCAGGCTCAGCGGCTGATCACCGTGGCTCTTGCAGCTGAAGAGGGGAGCCCGGCTGATGACAAAGGGGCAGTCGCCTTAACCCGGCAGCGGCGAGAGGGGTGAGGGAGGTGCGTTAACTAGGCAGCCTGTTTTAAGTGGTGGAAGGGAGGGCACCTTACGGAGAAATGCAGCGTCCAAGCTGCAAGCAAAACATAGCTGAAGAGTCTGAACCCGGCTGCTGATGAACTCCTTAACCTGGCAGCAGGGGTGGGAGGAGAGTGTTTGGTGGTGGGAGGAAGGGCACCCTACGGGGAGATGGAGCTTTAAGGTTGAAAGCACGGCGCTCGTGAAATGGGCGCCGCGCTGAATAGTGTGAAGTTAATTAAAACGAGACTTTTGCATTGCAAATGTTTTTTTTTTAGTGTACACACACATAGTACCCAACTGCCTCGAATAGTGCTGTGTATTTGTGTATATTTTGTAGTCCTAAATATAATCTGAGCATCTATCCCGCACATCTCTTTCTCCATCATTCTGCTTGGCGTTGCATCCTAAGACAAGCGCACATCTCAGGTCACTCACAAATGACATGGGATCACAACAATTACAACACTCTGTCAGCCATGCCCCCCCTTCCGTGCTGCATGCTACCTGTCAGAATGTGTGCTTTTGTGCCCCACATAGACTTATGAGTCTCTATTTACATGCTACAAGACAAAATTCATTGAATTACAGCTTACGCTGATTCAATCATAGCAGCCTCAATGTCCTGCCCAATTTCCATCCCACACAGTAGTGACCGAACACACACTGAGCATGACAGGCAAAAAAGGCGAATGCGTGTCTGGCAGAGTTGGACCATTCTTAGTAAACGTATTCAATAGCTCCTTATATTCAAGCTCGGCTTCCTGGTATTTAAAGGACAAACTGTCCTGTCAAAGCATAAGCATCATGTGCACAATACAGATGAAAAGCAGCCACACTTCACTGTGGGTAATTCCTCATAGCAAGCTTCCACACAGCAACCACAAGGAATTGTAATTATATTTTGAAACCACATTCACTTGTCAGGAATGTGTAGTATTTCGCCAAGGCTGGCTCTTGCAGCTCCTAAAAAACGTTGTTTGACTTGGCAACAACAAGCACCCCAAATTGTTGAAAACGTGACTGAACAAAGACACTTAACGATAGACTGTCAAACCTTAGAAAGATGAAAGGGTCCCAAAACATACTAAACAGGAAGGAATTATGCAAACGCAGTAAACAACTGCATTAGTAGCAAGACACAGGCAGAGTGTTAGACTTGGCCCCATTGGCGTGGGTCTCCCTTCCATTTTTTTGCTGTTGCCTCTTATGTTTTGCTGGTTTTAGATGCTTTTGGGCACTGTGCCACTGCTGTTCAGTGCCACAGTGCAAGTGCTCTCTACTGTAAATTGATGTATGGATTAGTGACTCCATGATTGGATGATTGGTTTACTTGTCAGTCCCTAGTACAGAGCACTGAGTGTGCCCAGGGCTTGTAAATCCAATGCTGCTGGTGGGCTTGCAGCACTGGTTGTGCCACCCAGAGAAGCGGCTTGTAAAATGTGTCTCAGGCCTGCCATTGCAGAGCCTGTGTGCGGTCTGTTACTGCCATGTCGACTTGGCAAGTGCACCCACTTGCCAGTCCCTAAACCTTCCCTTATCTTCATATCAGACACCCCTAAGGTAGGCCCAAGGGCAGGGTGCATTGTAAGTATAAGGTAGGACATGCCCTGGTGTGTGTGGCATGTCCTAATAGTGAATTACAGCCATTTTAGTTTTTCACTATTGCAAGGCTACCTGTTCTCCATAGGCCAGAATGGGCAGTTTGATTATTACACCTTATAATCCTAACTGACCCAGGGAACATGGTAGAAAAACGAATTTAGTATGCCTGAACTCAGAATGATAAAATACATCTTTTAGTGAAGTTGGTTTTAACATTCTGTGTTTGAAAATACCACTTTTAGAAAGTGGGTATTTTCTTGCCTAAACTTCCAAGCCTGCCTCTGCTAGGTTGTGTATTCCTTGTCTGGAGATTGAGTGACAGGGGCTGGGGGTGGCTACAGGAGACAGGGTGAGTCAGCACAGGGCTGAATAGAAAGATCTGCATCCAGAGTGGAGGGAGGAGTTGCACCTGGGTCTGAATAGGGCTGTGCCTGCCTTCCACAATGCTGGCTCCACCTCCTGCCGGGCGTCTGATGGCTCTGCCCCTCACTCACAAAGGAAAGAAGGAGTCAGAAAAACAAAGTGCTCCAGGACTGACCAGAACTGGTTTTGGACTAGGCAGAGGCCTCTCTGCCTTCAGAGAACAAAGAGAAACTGTGTATAAAAAGGGGACCCAGACCCCTAGGAAATTAGATCACTTCTGGGAAATCAAGAAACCTGTTGCCAAGGAGAAGAACCGGAGAAGCTGAAGGAGGAGTACTGCCCCTGTGCTGTTTTGCTGATTGGGGTTGGCCTGCAGTGGTTGCTTTCTACCAAGGACAGGAGAAAAGACTTTGCTGTGCTTTGTCATCTTGAAGAAGAGAATCTCCAAGGGCTTGAACTAGAGCTTGCCTCCTGCCTGAAGTCTCAGGGATACAAGACTTCACCAACCAGCTCCCCCTGCATTCCCTTGCTGGGAATTGAAGTGCCTGCTGTTGTGCTGGGCCTTCTGAGAGACTGCGTGTCGCTGGGAGCTGGAAGCGCGACGCAACAACGAGAAGCGTGTCGCCGCCGCAGCCGCGGTCATCGCATCGCCAAGGAAGCGAGACGCCGCTGCCGCTGTCATCCTCGCATCGCCGAAGCGCGGCGCATCACCGGAGAAGCGGGACGCTGCCACAGAGGTCATCGTCGCATCACCGGAGAAGCGCGTCGCAGGGCCTGTCGCGGCTCCAAAGATCATCGAGTCGCCGCACGGCCGTCGGGCGTGCACGCATCACACCAACATTGTCACATAGCAACCAAGACGCCATTTTGTCGCATCGTACCGGAAAGCAGTAAGAAACCGACGCATCACCTCCCCACACAGTAAGGAAGCGAGCATCAACTCCCCTGCGCAGCAGTAAGGAACCGACGCATCCACTCCCCTGAGTGTAAGGAACCGACGCATCACCTTCCCTGCGACCCTTTTGTTTTCTTTGCGTTACGCATTCAAGGTACATTGAGAGTAAAGTGTCGCATTTACAACTTGAGAGAACTGAACTATTTTATAACCTTTTAAAGTCTATTTTTGAGTACAGTATTGTGGATTTTTGCTATTGGGTCTTGTGATAAGTCTATATAAAGATTACTTATTTTTACATAACAACCTGTGTGGTGTCCATCTGTAGTGTTTTCACTGTATTACTGTATGTGTTCCCAAATGCTTTACACACTGCCTCTGAGATAAGCCTGTCTGCTCGTGCCAAGCTACCAGGGGGTGAGCAGGGGTTATTTTAGGAGTGTATCCCCCTTATCCTGACTAGAAGCAAGGGTCCCTATTTGGACAAAGGTGCAAACCATTGCCAACTAGAGACCCCCAGTTCTAACATTGGTGGTCAGCGGTGAGGATTTGGACTTGCATTTGTGATTCATATACAGTGATTGGTGTACACTACTAGTGAGTGCAGACCAATACGCGACCACATACATTTTGAAAGGACTTTTTTTCCTGGGAACCTTTATTTTTGTTGAGAACTGCCAATTTTCACAATGAGCAAAAGAGGATCCATTGCACCTGCAGATATTGAATTTGAAGAAGATAGGGTTGATACCTACACTGTGCCAGAGCTCAAAGCCGTTTGTAAAAAGTTTAAAATCTCTATGAGAGGCCTCACCAGGAAGGAGGAGCTTCAAAAGGCGCTGAGGGCCTGGTTGGAAGCACGGAATGCCGGTGGGCAGCCCGAGGAGCCTGTGGAGGAGGCAGAGAATTTAGATGAGCAGCTTGAGGGGCCATTAGGCTTACCCGGGAGGAGAGTGCCTTCCAGGGAGGGCAGCAGTGTTTCTCAAAGGGCCTGTCTCCAGAGGAGCTGGAGGACAGGGACAAAAGCAGGATGCATGAAATGGAAATGGCCAAACTGAAACAGGGAAGCCATGATAGCCTTGAGCACAAGAAATTGGAGTTGGAAAGTAAGATGTTGGCCATGGAAGAAAAAAGGATGCTTTTAGAGCATGAGAGAGTGGTGAGGGAGCTAGAGCTAAAGGCTAGGAGCCTAGAGATCACTCCCTCTGGTGGCAGCACACCTCCAGTGCCTGTAGAAAGTAGAGTATACATCCCCAAGGAGGTTATTAAGGATTTCATGAAGGGGGAGGACATTGGGCAATGGTTTAAAGCATATGAGATCGCCATGACATCACACCGGGTCCCTGAGAAGGATTGGGGAGCGGGGTTGTGGGGCCGCTTTACAGGTGAGGGAAGGGAAACCTTGCTAGCCTTGCCCACAGAGGATCAGATGTCCTATGCCCACCTGAAGGAAGCTTTAGTGGCAAGGTATGGGTTAACTCCAGAGCTTTATAGGCAGAAGTTTAGGAACTGCAAAAAGCTGGAGTCTAGTACCTGGGTGGAGTATGTGTCTTATTTTTGCAGAGCATTGGATGGATGGGTGAAGGGTAGCAAAGTAAATGACTTGCAGGGGTTCTATGATTTAATTGCATGGGAGCACTTGTCCAGTAGTTGTTTTCCAGAGCTACGCCAGCACCTTGTTGACAGTAAGCTGACTAATCCTAGGAAGCTTGCTGAGGAGGCGGACCGCTGGGTCAGTACCCGGGTCCACAAGGGTCTTGTGGGAGACTCCGCCAAAGGTGGGCAGGGTCCCCAGCAGAAGAGTGGGGGGGACAAGGGTAAACAGAAGGAGTTCCAAAAGGGCCCCAAAGTAAACCCCAAGAGAACCAAGGTAAGGGTTCCCAGCCTCCCACTGAGAAAAGACCATGGGTCCCAACAGATAAGTCTGTTCAGAAGGGGCCCAAAGCATGTTTTAGTTGTGGTCAGGTGGGTCACTTTGTAGGAAGTCCCAAGTGCCCCAATACCGTGACCACTGCACCCACTGGTGCACCACCCCGGCAGATGGCTAGTGTAGCCCTGGGGGAGGAGTTGGGTGCCCAAGGTGGGTGGGGTCCCGCAGAGATGTCCCTGGTCTCTTTAGGAGACAGTGAGATGGTCCCTAGGACCCAGCTGCCTGATAACACTAAAAATACAGGCAGTGGGTGACCATCAATGGCCATAGGGTGGAGGCTCTCAGAGACACCGGGGCCAGTGTGACAGCTGTCAGTTGTCGGCTGGTGTCTGAGGAGCAGTTGGTCCCCAACGTATTCTACCCTGTAGTTGCCGCTGACAACTCAGAGAGCCACTGCAAGGTGGCCCAGGTTCCCTTTGAGTGGGGGGTCTCAGGTATCCTTCAAGTAGCTGTGAGGCCAGCCATGCCTGTTGACTGTCTGCTAGGCAATGATTTGGAGAGCTCCCCTTGGGCGAAGGTGGAGCGGAGGTCTCATTTGGAGATGTTGGGTCTGCCAGAGTGGGCGTGTGTGACCACTCGGTCAATGGCAGCCGGTAAGGGTATTCAGGAGAACCTGGAGCCTGGAAGAAAGGCCCAGGTGCCTGCCTTAAAGAGAGGAGGCGGGGGGCACGGGAAACCAGCCCCCGAAGTTCCCACGGTCCAGGAGGAGGCAGACCTTGAGGGGGATGCCCTGGAACCTACAGGGGAACAAGTGGCTGAACTGGGGGACCTGCCTGAGCTGACCCATTGGCAGCAGGAAGGAGGCCCCTCCAGGGAAGAGTTCTGCGAGGAGCAGAAGAAGTGCCCTTCTCTTGAGGGCTTGCGGCAACAGGCTGCAAGCCAGGCAGCAGGTGATCAGTCTGGATCACACTGGATCTACTGGGAGAATGGTCTCCTGTATTGTGAGCCTAAGGTTGCTGAGCCTGGGTCAGCCCGTGTGCTGGTGGTCCCCCGGCGCTTCAGAGCCTTCCTATTGGGTCTGGCTCATGATGTGCCTTTAGCAGGACATTTGGGGCAAGACAAGACCTTTCAAAGGCTTGTCACCCACTTTCATTGGCCCCAAATGTGCAAGAGTTCAGATACTCATTGCAGGACCTGTCAGACTTGCCAGGCAAGTGGTAAGAGTGGGAGGAAGCACAAGGCTCCTCTCCAACCTTTCCCTGTTGTCAGCACCCCCTTTGAGAGGGTGGATATTGACATTGTGGGGCCTCTGGATCCCAAGACAGCCATGGGCAACAGGTTCATCCTGGTCTTGGTGGACCATGCCACCCGGTACCCGGAAGCCATCCCTCTTCGGACAGTGACGGCCCCCGTGGTGGGACGTGCACTGATGGGGATTTTCTCCCGTGTGGGGTTCCCCAAGGAGGTGGTGTCTGACCGTGGTACCAACTTAATTTCCAATTATATGAAGTCCCTGTGGCAGGAGTGTGGTGTAACCTATAAGTTCACCACTCCTTACCACCCCCAAGGTAATGGGCTGGTTGAGAGATTCAACCGGACCCTGAAAGGCATGATTATGGGTCTTGAAGAACCCATGAGGCGTAAGTGGGACGTCCTCTTGCCATGCCTGCTCTTTGCTTACAGAGAGGTGCCCCAGAAGTCCTTAGGGTTCAGTCCCTTTGAACTGCTGTACGGCCATCCTGTAAGAGGACCTCTGAGTCTGGTCAAGGAAGGCTGGGAGGAAGCTCCCAGGAAAACTCCCCAGGATGTATTTAGTTACATGCTGGCCTTCAGGAACCAGACTCGGCGTTTCAGACAACACGCTGAGGCGAATCTGGAAGCCAGCCAGGAAGAGATGAAACGTTGGCATGATCAGAATGCCACTCTGATCGAGTTTCAGCCTGGACAAAAGGTTTGGGTCATGGCCCCAGTGGAGCCCTGTGCGCTCCAGGATAAGTGGACCGGACCATTTGAGGTGGTGGAGTGCAAGAGTGATGTCACCTACTTGGTGGACTTGCAGTCTCCCAGGAACCCCTTGCGGGTCCTGCATGTGAACCGCCTGAAGCCCCACTTTGAGAGGTCTGAAGTGGGCATGCTCTTAGCAACAGATGCTGGGATGGAAGAGGAGACTGAACCTCTTCCTGACCTCCTGTATGCAAAAGAGCAAGATGGGTCAGTGGATGGTGTGAACCTCTCTCCCACCCTGACCCCTGAGCAGCAGAATGACTGTCGCCAACTGTTGGGGCAGTTTTCTGATCTGTTCTCCCTGACTCCCAGTATCACTGAATGGTGCATCCATGATGTGGACACTGGGGACAGTCCTCCTGTGAAGCACAAAACTTACAGAGTGACTGACAGGGTGAGAGCTTGCATCAAGGAGGAGGTCTCCAAGATGTTTGCCTTAGGGGTGATTGAGTCCTCTAACAGCCCTTGGGCCAGCCCAGTGGTCTTGGTCCCAAAGGCTGCCGCGCCTGGTGCCACACCCGAACTCCGGTTCTGTGTGGACTACCGAGGACTCAATTCAGTCACCAGGACTGACGCGCACCCCATCCCCAGAGCTGATGAGCTCATTGATTGGTTAGGGGCTGCCCGGTACCTCAGCACGTTTGATCTAACGTCTGGATACTGGCAGATTGCCTTAACTGATGGGGCCAAAGAGAGGTCAGCATTCTCCACACCAGATGGGCACTACCAATTCCGGGTGATGCCCTTTGGGATGAAGAATGCCCCTGCCACCTTTCAGAGGTTGGTCAACCAGGTGTTGGCTGGGCTGGAGGATTTCAGTGCCGACTACCTGGATGACATTGCAGTGTTCAGCGCCACTTGGGAGGAACATCTGTACCACCTCTGGGAAGTGTTGAAGGCGCTGCGGAGGGCAGGCCTCACGATCAAGGCGAGTAAGTGCCAGATCGGGCAGGGTTCTGTGGTGTACTTGGGACACCAGGTTGGGAGCGGCCAGGTGGCGCCCCTACAACCCAAGATAGATACCATCCTGGCTTGGGAACCCCCAAAACCCAGACAGAGGTGAGAGCCTTCTTAGGACTCACCGGGTATTACAGGAGGTTTGTCAAGGGGTATGGCAACATTGTTGCACCCTTGACTGAGCTGACTTCCAGGAAGCAGCCCAGGAAAGAGAACTGGACTGATGCCTGCCAAAAGGCTTTTGATGCCCTGAAATCTGCCATGTGCACGGCGGCCGTGCTTCAGGCGCCCAACTTCTCAAGGGAATTCATTGTGCAGACAGATGCTTCAGAGCATGGTGTTGGGGCTGTGCTTTCACAGATGAATGAGGAGGGCCTAGACCAACCTGTAGCCTTTATTAGTAGGAGGTTACTCCCACGGGAACAGAGGTGGAGTGCGATTGAACGTGAGGCATTTGCTGTGGTCTGGGCACTGAAGAAGTTGAGACCATACTTGTTTGGGACTCACTTCCGGGTTCAGACAGACCACAGGCCCCTCAGATGGTTAATGCAGATGAGGGGTGAGAACCCAAAACTGTTGAGGTGGTCCATTTCCCTACAGGGGATGGACTTCACGGTGGAACACCGCCCTGGTACAGAACACGCCAATGTTGATGGTCTGTCCAGATTTTTCCGCCTTAGTGATGAGAACTCCCAGGAGGAAGGGTAGTTCTCCCCACATTTCAGCTGGAGGGGACACGTGTTAGACTTGGCACCATTGGCGTGGGTCTCCCTTCCATTTTTTTGCTGTTGCCTCTTATGTTTTGCTGGTTTTAGATGCTTTTGGGCACTGTGCCACTGCTGTTCAGTGCCACAGTGCAAGTGCTCCCTACTGTAAATTGATGTATGGATTAGTGACTCCATGATTGGATGATTGGTTTACTTGTCAGTCCCTAGTACAGTGCACTGAGTGTGCCCAGGGCTTGTAAATCCAATGCTGCTGGTGGGCTTGCAGCACTGGTTGTGCCACCCACAGAAGCAGCTTGTAAAATGTGTCTCAGGCCTGCCATTGCAGAGCCTGTGTGCGGTCTGTGACTGCCATGTCGACTTGGCAAGTGCACCCACTTGCCAGTCCCTAAACCTTCCCTTATCTTCATATCAGACACCCCTAAGGTAGGCCCAAGGGCAGGGTGCATTGTAAGTATAAGGTAGGACATGCCCTGGTGTGTGTGGCATGTCCTAATAGTGAATTACAGCCATTTTAGTTTTTCACTATTGCAAGGCTACCTGTTCTCCATAGGCCAGAATGGGCAGTTTGATTATTACACCTTATAATCCTAACTGACCCAGGGAACATGGTAGAAAAACGAATTTAGTATGCCTGAACTCAGAATGATAAAATACATCTTTTAGTGAAGTTGGTTTTAACATTCTGTGTTTGAAAATACCACTTTTAGAAAGTGGGTATTTTCTTGCCTAAACTTCCAAGCCTGCCTCTGCTAGGTTGTGTATTCCTTGTCTGGAGATTGAGTGACAGGGGCTGGGGGTGGCTACAGGAGACAGGGTGAGTCAGCACAGGGCTGAATAGAAAGATCTGCACCAGAGTGGAGGGAGGAGTTGCACCTGGGTCTGAATAGGGCTGTGCCTGCCTTCCACAATGCTGGCTCCACCTCCTGCCGGGCGTCTGATGGCTCTGCCCCTCACTCACAAAGGAAAGAAGGAGTCAGAAAAACAAAGTGCTCCAGGACTGACCAGAACTGGTTTTGGACTAGGCAGAGGCCTCTCTGCCTTCAGAGAACAAAGAGAAACTGTGTATAAAAAGGGGACCCAGACCCCTAGGAAATTAGATCACTTCTGGGAAATCAAGAAACCTGTTGCCAAGGAGAAGAACCGGAGAAGCTGAAGGAGGAGTACTGCCCCTGTGCTGTTTTGCTGATTGGGGTTGGCCTGCAGTGGTTGCTTTCTACCAAGGACAGGAGAAAAGACTTTGCTGTGCTTTGTCATCTTGAAGAAGAGAATCTCCAAGGGCTTGAACTAGAGCTTGCCTCCTGCCTGAAGTCTCAGGGATACAAGACTTCACCAACCAGCTCCCCCCCTGCATTCCCTTGCTGGGAATTGAAGTGCCTGCTGTTGTGCTGGGCCTTCTGAGAGACTGCGTGTCGCTGGGAGCTGGAAGCGCGACGAAACAATGAGAAGCGTGTCGCCGCCGCAGCCGCGGTCATCGCATCGCCAAGGAAGCGAGACGCCGCTGCCGCAGTCATCCTCGCCGAAGCGCGGCGCATCACCGGAGAAGCGGGACGCTGCCACAGAGGTCATCGTCGCATCACCGGAGAAGCGCGTCGCAGGGCCTGTCGCGGCTCCAAAGATCATCGAGTCGCCGCACGGCCGTCGGGCGTGCACGCATCACACCAACGTTGTCACATCGCAACCAAGACGCCATTTTGTCGCATCGTACCGGAGAAGAGTATCGCATCGAGGTGCCATCTTGTCGCATCGCACCGGAAAGCAGGAAGAAACCGACGCATCACCTCCCCACACAGTAAGGAAGCGAGCATCAACTCCCCTGCGCAGCAATAAGGAACCGACGCATCCACTCCCCTGAGTGTAAGGAACCGACGCATCACCTTCCCTGCGACCCTTTTGTTTTCTTTGCGTTACGCATTCAAGGTACATTGAGAGTAAAGTGTTGCATTTACAACTTGAGAGAACTGAACTATTTTATAACCTTTTAAAGTCTATTTTTGAGTACAGTATTGTGGATTTTTGCTATTGGGTCTTGTGATAAGTCTATATAAAGATTACTTATTTTTACATAACAACCTGTGTGGTGTCCATCTGTAGTGTTTTCACTGTATTAATGTATGTGTTCCCAAATGCTTTACACACTGCCTCTGAGATAAGCCTGTCTGCTCGTGCCAAGCTACCAGGGGGTGAGCAAGGGTTATTTTAGGAGTGTATCCCCCTTATCCTGACTAGAAGCAAGGGTCCCTATTTGGACAAAGGTGCAAACCATTGCCAACTAGAGACCCCCAGTTCTAACACAGAGCATGCCGATAAACAAAGCAATAAAATGAAACGCGCCCGAAAAGTAAAGAATAGGCAATGCTTAGCAAGAGTAAGCGGCGATAGTCAAAATAGTGATCGATTCTCCAGCACACTGTAGAGGTCTAGCAGTGTTAGACAAACGTCCATACCAACAAGGAATGTTATGTGGAATGATGAATTCATCGAGAAAGACCAAATCCAAATAGGAGCGTCAAAGCATGCACACGTGAAATACACTTTTTTGAAATCAGAAGAGACTTTATCATATTTTACATGGTTTGCTGTGTGATTTACATAACCCATTTTCAGGTATCCGCTCATACACGGGATCTAAGATTTGTGCCAGACCGTTAGCTCTGCTCTCCGTTCATTTGTTTGCTCGCTCACCTCTACAACATAGGTCGTCTCTTCACTGTAGTGCCAAATCCTCAACATGGAGACTCGGAGCAGCTGAACTCTTGAATAGACAGATTTTCAAGAACCGTTCTATTGAGCAGCGCGTGCTTGCGTGTGGAGAGGTGTCACTGCAACCTTTAACCTCTTTATGGTTGTTTGTATATTTCAGTTGCGTTGTTGAAAATAAAGGGGCTAAACAAATACATTGTTAAAATAAATTGTATTTTCTCGCTTTACCGAGAGCTAAATTGCTGCAGGGAATTGCAAATAAAAGAAGTTTCCAATCCCGACTTTAGAAGCCGCATTAGAAAGATGTTTCTGGAATAAAATGACAAAGACAATGTGAAGGAAATAAACCCAACTATTCACTGGCCCGCATTTCTGCCCTCGTAAATGGTTGTATTTTCAAATGATCAAAACCACGGAAACGAGGTTTCCTCTGTGGTCCACCCTTTTTAAGGCGCTGCAGAAGAGAGCTCCGGTTCAACGAGGGGTTTTCAAGCCAAGTTCAGAGTCTGCCTTTTGGGGTTCATGGGGTTGCAGAGCCACACTCACCCCGGCGCACAGCTCAATGAGCTGTTTGGCTAACACTGTAATTTGCAACCTGAAGCTAGGTCAAGAATTGGCTATTTTAAGTCAATTCAAACATGCGACCAGAAGGTGCACACGCATATTCCCGTCAAATGAATTAAAAAATACCCCGTGGGCCGACTCATTCACTCTGGTCTTCGTGACTGTACCCCCAGCCCCCTCTGCTGGCACCCCAATTCGTGGGTTCCTAGAACAAATGTTTTCCATTTCCAGCACCGATGGAAACAGATGACCGTTCTGTGTCTGCCCGTGTGGCCAGTAGACTCCAGAGAGTCGAGCCCACCTGAGATACAGGTAGCGTCGGGGAGGAGAGAGGGTGGTACTCGTAGCTGATAACCTGGGGTTGAAGAGAAGCCCGTCTAATGGCAGATAATAGGGCGGATGGAGAGATAATGTGTCTGCAGATGTCCACTCTGGGCTCCGCACTGGGCTGTAAACCTCTCACTGGGCACTAACTGCAGCCCGCCCTCGACAGCGGGACACAACTGGACAGGGCTGGAAACCCATCAGCTGCCTCCAGATAAAGGAACAATGGCAGCGTCTCTGCAGCCGCCCGACGCCCACACACCTCACGGCGCACTGTGCACCATGCACGAATAAATACTGTTTACAGCGTTTGTTTCTATGTCTTTTGCTGATCTGCTGAAACCTGCTTCACGCATTAACTTGTCCATGAAAAGTAGCTTTTAATTTTGTTTCTGAACACCTAACGCCTGCGCACAAATCTAATGGTTTTGTGAGCTCTGGTGTTGGGGTTAAACTCCAGCTAAAAAAGAAAAGCATTTGCAATGCAATAGGTCTACTGTTCGAATTACTAAACTATTTGTCAGATGTCGCATATTATTTCTCGTCCTGTCCTCCATGACTTCACCAGCTCCGTTACGATCAACCCCGTATTCCTTCACTGGGCCCCTAGTCCGCTTCTACCCCAGCCCCCGCGGCCCCGCCCCCACTACAGCCAGCAATCCTTATACTTCTCCCAGTCCGTCCCTCCACCTGAGTTCCAAGTCCGACTCAAGTGAAACAAGCGGCAGTGAAAGCGATCGCGAAAGCGATCGCTATTGTAAAAAAAAACAAAAAAAACACGCCCGCGAGTGGTGCGCGTGCGCGCGCCACAGCGAAACATGTGGTTTCAATTATCGCGCCCGTGTCTGGGCATGATAATTGAAACCACATGGCCTATTGGTGTCTATTACGCGCACCAAGCACGTAATAGACACCAATAGGCCATGGGCGGAGCAATGCGCCCGCCTTTGGCCAATTACGTGCAGTCTTTTAGACAAAGACGCACGAAACGGCCTATGGGGTAGCACATAAGGAATCGCACACGCACGAGCGCGTGCGATTCCTAGGTCAGTGCTGAATCCCCATTTTCACCTACTAAATGTCTCGCGCTGCGCGAGACCTAAAAAAGATGGTTCTGGAGAAGGAAATTACCTGGGCAAAGATTCTGAGGTCTGCAAAGAGCTGAAGGAGTCAGTGCAGGCTTACTATGAGAGGCTTATGTCAATTTATAAGAAGCAGAGTGGAGTCAAAGATCCTGACAAAGATGGTGCTAGCTGTTTCGTATCTGTATTTGTTCTGGGTCTGCACCCTGAACTTAATTACATATGCAGCAGAGTGTGATGTGCTGGCAAACAAAAGGTATAGATGAGATTTTGAAGTATGTAAAGTACAATAGTGGCTGCTTTTATGCTAAGCAGAAGAGAATCAAGGAGAGGCTGATGGCTGCACAGATGAAGCAGTTTTAGAGTAATGGTAAAAACCGGATGATGTGTTCTGATTTGGGTTTTGTGTCGTCTCACAATTCTGGAATGAATGGAGCACATCCAATGCAAGGTATGAGAATGGGAAATGAAATGGTGCGGATGCAAGGTTGTGGAAAACGAGTTGTGAATGATTCTGGAAAGGATGCAAATATTGATCTGCTGAGGAAGAGCACTGCTTATCATTACCGCAGTAAAATCGGGCACTGGAAGTGGGAATGGAGACAGAATCTAGGCTGAATACAGAATGATTTTCTTCCCCAAATGCAGCATGATGTTAATCACGGGTACATCCAGGTCGTAGCCCCAGCTCAACCAGCATCTGTGCAGAATGTGCAAAATCAAGGGCAGTTCCATATGAATATGCCAAGAGCTCTGGTGATGCAGCAAAACCTGAGAGACAAAATGCCTTACAGTCAAAATCCATTGATTCTGAATAATTAATTTCCTCAGTTTTCCCCAGAGACTAATGCCCAATGCCTGAGAGGAAAGAAGGATTGCTTGCTTGAGCAGTTCTGGACATAGACCAAAGTGACCCTTATGTAGATGGTGAGGTGAATGGCCACTCATGTCTCTTTTGCAAGTCAAAGGAGCTACTCTGTCTACAGTTCGTTGTATGGAGGTTCCACACATCCCCCTTTCCGGAAGAGAAGTACAAGTTGTAGACCTACTGTTAACCACATTACTGCAGGTGTTCCACCTAAAATAGGATCAAGGGAGAATAATCATGAGTTCATATTGTGCAATTAGAGTGCTGTTGATTTGTTGGGTAGAGATTTGTTGTGCAAAATGAACTATGTGATTTACTGTACACAGGATGGTGTTGCCATTGAAACCCATGATGAATATTTAGTGTTCAAAATTAAATCAAATGAGTCAAGAGTTCAGTTGTTCCACGTTCTTCCTAAAGATGATTTGCCTCTGAATTAAATACATATTTTCAAAGAAGTGGTATGGGATTTCACAGGAAAAGAGATAAGATTGATAAAAAAAAGTGCAATACCAAGATTAATGAAAAACCAAATGCATCTTTCCCTAGGGCTTGGTATAACAAACTTTCAGGAGAGGCAGAGGAAGGAATGAAGCCTGTCATTGAGAAAAGTGATTGAACAAGGTATTCTGCAGAAAGTGCTTGGTAGATCTTGAAATTCTTCCATGATGGGCATTAAAAAACAAGTAGTAAATGGAAAATAGTGCAGGACGTTTAAAAAAAAAAAAAAAAAAATTGTGATCCTGTGGCTGTGGTACCGAATCCCGCAGTAATTTTGTTCCAGATTGCAACAGATGCAGAATGCTATATAGCCATCGACTTATACCAAGCGTTCTTCTCCATTCCTCTGCATAATAGTCAATTTTATTTCACATTTCAGTTCCAAAATAAAGTTTTCGTTTGGTGTTGAATCCCACAAGGGTATATTGAATGTCCTTCGATTTTTAGTCATATCCTAAAGCAGGATTTGGAACATTTTCAGGTGCCTTGTAGCTCAGTTCTAGTGCAATATATAGCCAACCTATTGGTGGTGTCTAAGACAAAAGAAGATTGTAAACTTGATTCTATTGCACTTATCTGGCTGACAATGATCACAAGGTTTCCACTACAAAGATGCAGTATTGCAAATAGGAAGTGATTTATCTTAGTCATCACATTGAGAAAGGGGCAACGAAAGCCTTAATAGAATGCGTTTCTGCAATTCTGAGCATAAGTCCTATAACCATCCAGGGGAGGTGAGGATGATTCTGGGGGTTGTTGGCTACTGTCGTCAGTAGATTCCAAACTTTTCTTTGATTGCAAAGTCTTTAGGCAGGCTGAACCACAGTGATATCAGAGATCTGGTACTATTTGATGATAAATGCTTAGGGCCTCTAAGCATTTATCATCAAAAAGTACTGGGTCTCTGTTCCGAGTTTTAGGGAAAATTATGCAATGCACCCTCCCTTGGAATGCATGATTACAATATTGAGTTTTATCTTTTCTGTCATGTTAGAGGTGGGTGTGCACTCTCCATTTTGACACAAAAACATGGTGGAGTCATGAGATGAATAGCCTGTCAGCTGTGTTGGATCCAGTATCTGTTACTCTTAATGGCTGTCTGAAAGTGTTTGCTGCTGTTTGCATTGCAATTGAGCAAGTGAAGGAATTGTGATAGAATATATGTTAATTGTGTTTGTTCCACTTTCAGTTGAGAAGAAGAAGATACTTTATTTGGTTTTTTATAACCGTAAAATAAGACACTTAAAATTACTAAAATGTGAAGTTAAAACAAATTCATGATAAAATGCATCATTATGTCAAAATATGTACAAACATTTCCCCTTCTTTCTTTCCATCCAACTCATTATTAGCCCTATTACGACTATGTATCTGCAGAATTTTCCAACTCAATAATAGCCATGTTCATATGTTCAAGATCCGCTCTTCTTAACAATGTGTCAATCAAAGTAAAAAACTTTACCCCTCGACAAATTAGAATATTCGATGACCCCCCCGCCCAGCGAATAATAGTCTGTCTACAAGTACGAATGTTAAGAACTTTTAAAATTGGTTTTAGAAATGTTCTTCTTGCTTCGCTGACAGTGGGGCAGACACACATCACGTGGCATAATGATTCATTGTGATATCCACATAATCTACAGGTTGTGTTAAGATATTTCCCTTTCCAACTTGGTTGCAAATCCTTGGTTTCATATACTCCAAACCGATACAGCATGTACTTCTTCTTTAAAAATAATCTGAAGTGCGCTGATAGATAATCCTGAGGTTTTAGTTTTACATATGAATTTATTACTGTCCAAGAATGTCGTCTTTTTGCCACTGTGTTTTTGTCGTCTAAGAAAGATAATTTTTTGCTGCGCCATTACACACTCTATTAAACGCCATCCTCTCCATCTTACTCTCCCATGCTTCTTGAATGTCCAAATCCACCAGGGCTGATCTTAGATGTTCACCCCATGAATCCAGATTTTTTGTTCAAACTGGGCCCTTATTTCAGTCCAACAAAGATTGTTCATGGTACCGGGTTCCGAGGAGCGAAGTTTCCAACATAGTTTCACAAAAACCGATTGTCTCTGGAATTTCTGATTTTGTAGCCCAAATTCCAGACGGATCTGTGCTGGTGATACTACTCTAGGGAGGTTAAAAACTGCTGTATACACTTTTGTTTGTAAATCATTTAAAATTCCAAATTCCCGACCGTGCCATATTTCCCAACCTTAAGCCAATGCTGGAAGTAATTGTGCTGCCATTGTTTTTAAAAGATGGCTGTAAGACGGGCAACTTAATTTCATTTGTAGCTGTTTGTATGCAAAAATTAAAGTTTGTGCCTTTGCTCTTATTGCACTTTTTTGATCAGTAAAGGACATACGTCGCCCTAAATTAATGCCCAAATACTTGTAGGTGCCAACTTCCTCTATTTCTTTACCCTTGGCTAGCCACTTGAATTTTTTTTTTTTTAAACTTGATCCTACTAGTGGCACCACCTTTGTTTTTTTCATATTTATCTCCAGCCCCTGACAATCAAAATAGTTGGTTAAGTAGTCAATGACTCTTTGTAAGCCAATGGGGGTTTGGCTAAGGACCACTATGTCATCTGCGTATTGCAGATACTGAATGTGGTCCTCTGCCAATTTCGGAGGATGGCCTTTTACTTTTGACAAGTTGGTATGCAGATCAGCAAGGTACAAGTTAAAAAGGCTTCGGTCCAAAACACACCCCTGTTTCAGGCCATTTTTGTATCGATCTTTGATGATGCTATACTACCATCCCCCAGCTTTACCCGGGCCCAGGTTTCACTATGGAGGGCAACTATGGAGTTGATTAGTTGTTGTGGTATACCCCAACCTTTCAATTTTGTCCATAGTCGTTCACGTGGGACTTTGTCAAAAGCCGATTTTAAATCGATATAACATACGAATAAACCTGATTTCTTTAAAATTGCTTTTTCCGTAAGGAGTGCAATTACTGCCAGGTTTGTGCTAGTACCCATTCCTTGTCTAAAACCGGTTTGATATTTGGGAATTATACCTTTCTCTTCCATCCATCCCTGTAAATGTAATAATAAACAGGAAGCATATAGTTTTGCATCAACATCCATCAGGGCTATAAGCCTGTAATTTCCAGGCTCCCTGCGATTACCACTTTTATATATTGGATGAAATATGCTCCCTCTCCATGATTTAATGATCTTATTTTGATAATACAGGTAGTTGAAGAGTGGAGTAAGAAATTTTGCCCAAAATTCCACATCATATTTGAAAATTGCGTTCGGAAGCCCATTAGGCCCTGCGGCTCCCTCCGTTTTCAATTTTTTTATTATATCTTTTAATTGGTTTATATTAACTAAGATGGTTGAGGCATTATGATTTGGTTCCTGTAACTTGTCTTTGATTTTGAACTTTATCGTAATTGACTATGATTTTTTCAGGTTGCACTATTTTCCATGAAGTGAGGCTGATGTCAGATTTTGTATGCTTATCCTCCTCCAGAATATCCAGATCAGGTTCCAAATTAGATTTATCATTTCGTGGTTCCTAATATTAAATACATTTTGGATGTGTTGTTCCCATATCTTCTCACTTATTCCTGCTTTTTGAGACATTCCTATTCCCTTTGTAAACTTATTTATTATGCCCCAAAATTCACAACTATTAGACAATTTGGCCCAGAGTAATTTTTCCCAAAGTTTTTCCATGCGTTCCTTTTTGGCCACTCTACACCTCTCCCTATAGTTCTTCTTCATGTCTCTAATATTGTTGTTTGTTACTGGATGTCCGGGTCTTACAGCCAAAACTGCTTTTCTCGATTCCCTAGTGATTTCCCTTTTTAGGTTACGCAGCTGTATGTTGAACCATGGTTCATAAGTTGTACTTTGTGTACAATGACGTCCCGGGAGAACCGGAAATTTGTTTAGAAGAAACTTTCCCAAATGTTCCCAAATATCTTCTGGTGACTTGATACACTGTAACCCACCATCAATTATGTATTTATGCACAGCAGCCATTATTTTTGAGACATTCGTACCGCGCCATTTTAGTTTCTTCAGATTGTATATTACCGGGATTTCTGTCAATACAGTTATTTTCTCTTTCTGAGACAGTTTTGCGTTGATGGTCAAAACTTGCGGCAAATGGTCACTTTCAGGGCGAGATTCTATATAAAGCGAGTCGACTGTAATGTATAGTTCATTACTGACCATGGTGTAGTCAATGGTTGATTGTTTCCTCCCACTTTGAAAGGTAATCCTTGCTGGTTGATCTCCCTTTATTTTTCCATTTAGAATATGTAATCCTAAGGTATCCAGATCGTTTATCAATTCATTAACAGCCCGCTCCATTTGACACGTTCTCTTAATTATCTTGCTCCCTATTAGGTTGGAATTAAAATCACCGGTGATTATCATCTCACTATTTTGGTAGCTTTTCTGCAAAACATTGATTAGATTAATTTCAGTTGAGATTTACCCAGAGTCAGCACATGACAAACAGTCGCCTGACCAGGTATGAACAAGTAATACTGGCAGCTGAGAACATCTTATCAAAAAGTGTAGTTTTATAAATCCTGCATAATTGCTTCCTCTTTCAGACAGCAAAGAAGACCAAGACAGGAGTGATGATGAACCAGAGCATGACTGCATTCATATCACAGAGTTATGTACCAAGGAGAAATGAAATGGCTGATCAGATGTTTTTGTTTGGGAGACCATCATGGAGCACTGAAGTCTGCCTATGCAGTATGTTCCTTTTCTGAAATTCTTGAAGCATCATACCAGCCTGATGTACCTTCAGCACACGTGGCAGAGTTAAATGCACTGGCAAGAGTTTTCTTGCAGAAAATGTAGATGTGACAGTCTATACAGACAGCCAATAATGGTTTTGGAGTGGTTCATGACCATGGCCTATAATGGTCACAAAGGGATTTTATCACATCCTGTGGAACTCTCATCTGAAACAGTTCCTATATATTGAATTTGTTGGAGACCATACAATTGCCAAAAGAAAGTGAAGTGGTCAAGTGTACTGCCCATAAGGCTTGGAAAAGACATGTTCGAACTTCAAAATAAATATGCGGACAAGGTAGTAAGATATTGTGCACTTGAGAAAGAAGCTATTAGATGAAATGAACAAATTACAATGCAAGAAAAAGAACACATTGAACTAAAGTGAGATTTCTGCTGAAAATGCAGAGAATGTAAATTGTTTTCTGTTGAATCTAATACAGACTTTTGAGTGAATTGAGGGATCTCCAGGAGGAAGTGACAGAGGATGAGAAAAGAAGATAGGAAATGTTGGGTTTCAAAAAGAGATACTAAGATGTATGAGTATAAATATATTTTAACAGATTCGATGTTGAACAGCATGGCCAGATATTTACATAATCAGTCACATGCAGGGACGGATACTGTGACTAGGACTTTTAATAAGTACTGGTCGAATTACAAATTCAGAAGTGCTGCAGAAGATTTTAAATCTAAGGTGCCTCATTTGTCAGAGAAATAATCAGGGAACAAGAACTATGTTCTCTATGAATCATATTGGCAAATCACAGGACCATGTACGAGACTTTGAGCAGATTTCATAGAGATTCCGGTTTACAAAGGTCTTAAGTACATTCTCGTTGAATGCTTATTCTCTAATAAGGTCGAGGGCTATTCTATCCGTCGATCAGACAGCATGACTGTTGCCAAGCTTTTATCGAGGGAGTGAATACCCCATTTTGGACTGCCAGCTTCTGTTGAGATGGATCGTGTCTCCCATTTTAAAAATTAAATTCTGAAATTGATTTGTACAGCTCTTCAGATTGATCAAAGGTTTCATTGTATTTATCATCCTCAGTCATCTGGTGTAGTGTAGAGAATGAATAGAACCATCAAAAACAAGCTGACCAAAGGTTGTGCATCACTAGTTTGAAGTGGCCAGATGCTGCTCCTCTTCTTTTGATGAGCTTTTGAAGTACTCCACATAAAAATACTGGTCTCTAGCCCCACAAGGTGCTATTGGGCAAATAAATTAGATTGGCCTACAGTCCTTCAGCTACACTTGCTTCAATGACTGATGACATTGTGCTAGATTACTGTAAAGGTCTGGCTGATAAGGTGAAATCTGTTTCTCATCAAATAAATTTGGCAAGAGCATCGACTAAAGAAACTCATTGTCATTCTTTGAACCCAGGGGATTTGGTTCTCGTAAAGAAGTATGTCCGCAAGATTTGTCTTGAAGAAGGCAGCTTGTGACTAAGACTGCTGTTAAGTGTGCTGGAATCCTGCACTGAATGCTCACCGTTCGCATGAGAGGAATGAAGGTGGTGGATGAAGAGGTGGTAACAACAAATACTGATTCACAGAGTCAAACTGAAGTTTATGGCGTGGATCCAGAGGAACGTGGAGTAAATTTTGAAGTTGGTGAAGATCCTTGTGAAGTTGCTGATGAAAGTGAAGATCCTGGTGAGGGTACCAGTACCATTGGCCAGTTTCAACTTGAGGGTCAGAGTGAAGAGCTGTTGCAAAGTCACGAGTTGCAGCAAGCAGAAGTAGTCTCTGATCCGACCAGTGAAAGGCTCCAGTTGAAAATTGAAATCTTAAGACCCCAGAGGGAGAAAGCAGTTCACAGTGAGTCAATTTGCTGATGCTGACCAAAGCACAAGTTCATCAGTGAGTGGAGCAGGTTCAGCTGTAGTCACAAGTGAAGATACAAGAGCTGAGACACCAAAGTCAGTGAAGAGAACCTGCAAGAGAAAGCTGGCAGATGAAAGGTTAAAGCCAATCAAAGAAGAACAAACAAGAATTAACTAAAATTGACTCACCAAACAGTGAAAGTGATTCACCCCCTGCTAAAAGACCAGCAAGAAAGAGAATTCCAAACAGAAAGTACACTTCACCAGAAGGAGCATATCTAGCATCTGTGTCTGAGGAAGAAGAAGAATCAGATTCAAAGATCTACAGTCCAATAAACTATTGTCAATTCCTTTTTGAAAGTGACCTAGAAGAAGAAGAGACATCTTGAACACTGAGATACATTTTTTAAAGAATCCAGATGAAGAAAATAATGTGAGAAAAATGAATTGTATAAATTGAACAAGAGTAGAGAATACTTTATTTTTATTATTTCTTTAAAAAAGAAAAAGAAAAAAGTCCTTTTATTTTTTTGAAAAAAGGAGTTTTCTGCTAATTTTTGAGGTTCCATGTTCCTTTTTGTTTTGATCTCGATAGAAATGGTACATGGCAAATGTTGCAAAATTATTGCCTTGATCTCCTTGATAATGACACTAATAGTTTTAGCTGGTTTATTGTTGTGCCTCACTTCTCTGGTTAAATATACCTCCACAGAAGTTGACTTAACTACAGTGCATAATAATGTTGGATCTACTACATTGACATATAGAGAAAGTTTAGTTAGTTAGTTTCATACTAATATTTATACTAAAATGTTGGGTGAGGATGTGGACATTATCGGGGTCAAGAATTGTTTTGTGTGTACTTTCCTCCTTTTTTTCTGCAGGTGAAGATGCAACATAGTTACAGCTTCAAGTTTCCTACTCATTGTCTTGCAGAGTGTTTGTTAGTATATTTAATAAGTATGCGTTTCTGTCACCATAGTTGTTGGATTTCAACATTTTGCTGGAAAACATTCCTGTTTCCAAAGATGTTAACGTGGGATAAAATATGGGAAATTTCTGAATACAGTTGCACAAATGAAGTATAATACTAACAAGACTAAACAGTAGTATGTATATAGTACAAGACTAAATGATAGTATGTGTATAGTTTGAATAAAGAAGAGCATGAGTTTGTTAAGGAATATAATGAAGAAAGCATGAAAATAGTGAGAGATTGGATAGATGAGAATTTATGAGAGTAAATTAAAGCTGAGAAGGAATTTAGACTTTCAGATTTGCATCCTTGTTAGAAATGGGATTTTTGGCAGGCTAGGGCGTGGGCCAAAGCCAGGCAAAAACCACCACTCCAGTCAGGATAAGGGAGTTACACTTCTAAAATAACCCCTGCTCACCCCCTTGGTAGCTTGGCACGAGCAGCCAGGCTTATCTTAGAGGCAGTGTGTAAAGCATTTGCACATAACCGACAGTAATACAGTGTACGCACTACAAAAGGACACCACACCAGTTTAGAAAAATATCCAATAATTTTATATAATTAAAACAAGACCAAACACGATAAAAATCCCCAATACTATACTTAAAAATTCACAGTTCAAAAATACGTTGATTAAAAAGAGTTCCTTGTGTGGATAGCTCCGTCCGGGCTACCACGGCGTCGTGAACACACAAATCCAAAAATAGTTCTGGCTGACCGCGGGGTCGCAGGCCAGCTACGGTGTCGGGGAGACCTGCTAACAGTACCTTTCAGAGATGCAGGGCGATGGGGCCCTTGAAGTCACTCGCGTTGCAGGTCGAGCTCCTTTCTGATGGGATCAGGAGCGCTGGCGCCAACAGGCGTCGGGTGCTGCGGTGCGAATCGCAGCGGTGCGGCGTGCGGTGCCCCCAGGTCGCAGTGCGAGCAGCGGCGCCAGATGACGTCTTCGGTGAGACCAGGGTCGCGGTGCGAGATGAAGGCGTTGCTCGTCACGGTGCTAGCAGGTCGCGGTGCAAGCAGCGGCGTCGTCATTGCTGAAGCGCAGTCGTCGGGTGACGAACTGGAGTCGATGGCGCTGGCGTCGGTAGGCCAAGGCTGCGGTGCGGGATGAGGGCGGTGCGTCGTGTGACTTACGAGCGGTGCCCTCGAACCACGGTACAAGCAGCGGCGTCAATTTCGGCAGGAAGTGGCGGCGTCAGGCAGGCCAAGGCGTCCTCGTGAAGCAAGGCGGTGCGGAGTGCAGTGCCCACAGGTCGCGGTGCGAGCAGCGGCACGGTGGCGGCGTCAACAGGCATCGTCGGTGAGACCAGGGTCGCAGTGCGGCATTGCGGCGGTGCTCTCTGCGGTGCCAAAGCTTCGGCGTGAAGCAAGGCGGTGCGGAGTGCGGTGCCCCCAGGTCGCGGTGCAAGCAGCGGCTCAGTGGCGGCGTCAACAGGCGTCGTCAGTGAGACCAGGGTTGCGGTACGGCGTTGCAGCGGTGCCCTCTGCGGTGCCAAAGCTTCGCAATGAAGCGAGGCAGTGCGGAGTGCGGTGCCCACAGGTCGCGGTGCAAGCAGCGGCTCGGTGGCGGCATCAACAGGCGGCGTCAGTGAGACCAGGGTTGCGTTGCGGCGGTGCCCTCTGCGGTGCCTTCAGGACACGGAGTCGGCAGTGGCGTCGTTGAGGTGGTGTTCTTCGGGTGGCAGCACAAAACACACAGTCCCCAATGCTGCGGGTCGAAGAACTTGCAGTCTTTGCTGTTCCTGAAACTTCATGAACAGGGGGCAAGCTCTATCTCAAGCCCTTGGAGAGACTCACAAATTAGGTTGCAGAAAGTCCAGTCCAGGCCTTCCACTGCCCAAGACAGAAGCAGCCACTGCAGGTCAGCCCAGCAAAGCACCCAGCAAAGCAGTCTTTCCTTTTCGCAGCTTCTCCGGCTCTTCTTCTTGGCAGTCATCTTGTTCCAGATGAGTTCTAAAGTTCAGGGGTCTGGGACCCAGCATTTATGTCCAAAAATGTGAATTCCTGGCAGGAGGTGGAGACGGCATTTGTCAGAGGCAGAGCAGGCCCTTTGAGGTGCAAGGAAATCTCCTCCCCCTACCCCCATCGTAACCCAGGTCTCTTCAGCCCTTTCCTGACCTACCTAGACCATCTGGCGCCCCTCCTGCTCCCCCAGCCTTCTGTCATCCAAAACCCAGACAGGCAATCCACATTCCAGCAGAGGCACACGGATGACTGATCAAGAAAATACCCACTTTCTAAAAGTGGTATTTTCAAACACAGAATGTAAAAATCACCTTCACTAAAAGATGCATCTTTCGATTCTGAGTTCAGGCATACTAAATTCTATTTTTTTACCGAATTCCCTGGGCCAGTTATGTTTATAAGATGTTATAAACAAACCTCCCATTCTATCCTATGGGGAACTGGTAGCCTTGCAATAGTGAAAAACGAAATTGGCTGTAATTCACTATCAGGACATGCCACACACACCAGGGCATGTCCCACCTTTCACATACATTGCACCCTGCCCACAGGGGTACCTTGGGCCTACCTGAGGGGTGTCTGACATGTAAGAAAAGGGAAGGTTAGGGACCGGCCAGTGTGTGCACTGGCCAAGTCGACATGGCAGTTACAAACTGCGCGCAGACTTCTGCAATGGCAGGTCTGAGTTACCGTTTTCAGGGCTACTCACAGGGGTGGCACAACCAGTGCTGTAGGCCCCCGGGTAGCATTTGATTCACCGGCCCTGGCACACGCAGTGCACTTTACTAGGGGCTAACAGGTAAATCAAATATCCAACCATGGAAACACCAATCCATAACACAATTTACACAGAGAGCATATGCACTTTAGCACTGATTAGCAGTGGTAAAGTGCCCAGAGTCCTAAAACCAACACAAACAGGTCAGGGAAAAATAGGAGGAAAAAGCAAAAAGTTTGGGGATAACCCTGCAAAAAGGGCCATTTCCAACACCCCCCCTTCCAGCCTAAAGCCAGGGGAGACCAATCCATACCCCGATGGGCTTCCCTGCTTGAGGCGATAGAACACGGAACCTGGCCCGCAACCGCAGGGTTTCCTTCCCGTTCTACGCCTTCCTGAACCTAGTTGGATCCCTCTATCCATACTCTCAGGGCCCACTAAGCTGACCCATGGGGGACTCCTCTCCTCACCTGTGGACCCCATCTGTGCAGCACCTAAACTTACTTGGCTCACAGATGTGTCCCAACAGGCAGACAGTACCCACATGGCCAACACAATGGTGTGGCCCAGCCCACCCCCGGGGTGTGACTCCTGTCCCCCTCCCAGGGGCAACTCTGTCCACCAGGACCACCAGCCACAGTGGCCACTGACAAATGTCAGTGATGAGAGCCAGGCCTTATGCCTTTCAGGCCACTCCAACCGCTGTGGTGTCAGAAAGTGGGGGGCGGTAGCCCCAGGTGCCTGGCACCCTTTCTCCACTCTCTCCCCTGCCAAGTCAGGTACGGCCTCCTGACACTGGCCCACCAGCCCAGGGTCTGTACCCTGGGGCTGGACAGGAGACTGGGGTGGGCTCTCCCACACCCTCTCCTTCTCCCCGGGGTTCGGTACCCTCCCACCTGGAGCTGTACCCCCTTCCAGAATTGTTAGGGCACCTGTGGCAGGTGTCCTGCGCAATTCGCCCCCCAGTTCAGGTGTGCTATCCGACAACTGGTACACCAGCCCAGGGTCTGTACCCTGAGGCTGACCAGAGGTCTCGGGCGAGGCTCTCCTCCCAGGAGAAACAACCTCAGAACCGAAGACTGTCAGGACGCTGGAACCAGTCCTCCCAAACAATTCTTCCACCAGTGCAGGGCCTCGACCCTGCAACTGATCCACCACCCTCGGATCGAAACCCTCAGGTTGAACCGGGGTCAGAGGCGAGGACTCCCTCCCTCTGCACCCCCTTCCAGAGTTCCGCACCCTCCCCCCGGGAGTGGTACCCCTAGAAGACAAACCGTCAGGACACTGCTTACAGACGTCCTTCCCTCCAGGTCAGGCAGGACCTGAACCTGGCCTCCCAACCCAGGGACTAACCCCTGCAGCTGAGCACCTGCCTGGCGCACCAGGACTTCCTCGGGAGCACGCATGCCCCCCCTGAGGGTAACACAGGACTCCTGTGTTGTGTGACAGTCTGCCTGGCACAGATCTCCCGACCCCTGTGCATCCGACAGTGCGCGAAGATCCCCCAGGACAGAAGTGGTGTCGCCATGGTCACTCCTAGGAGGCTCAGCCCTTCTGGCTGGCCCCTGACCCACTGGTTT
The DNA here is from genome assembly GCA_963921515.1 of Calotriton arnoldi. Taxonomy (NCBI): domain Eukaryota; kingdom Metazoa; phylum Chordata; class Amphibia; order Caudata; family Salamandridae; genus Calotriton; species Calotriton arnoldi. The sequence continues at coordinate 4,087,279 of CAWUFW010000123.1, read as the reverse complement.
TCCCACTGGGGAACGCATCCCCCTCTCACCCCTCCTTCCGGACTTCTGCACCCTCCACTTAGGAGCGGTACCGCCAGACACCAGGACCGCTGGAGCTCTGTTTACAGACACTCCACACCCTCCTGCCACTAGGAGATCCCCCTCACCAGACGGCCTACCAGTACAGCTTAGGTTCCCCACCTGGTGTTCCCTCCTGGAACCACCCAGGCTCTGGGACCGGGTTTCGGGCACCTCGGTCCGCAGCCCATTCCCACTCCTTCTCCGCAGAGACAGGACGTGAGCCCCTACACCCTTCCCACGACACAAGGACCTATCTGGGCTACCACGAACCTTTCCCACCACCCTTGGTTGGGAAATACCTAAGCCACTTCCTTCCGGGTCACCCCCAGATGCTTCTCCAGACCCTCTGGAATCCACCAAAAGGTCTGCCTCCAGTGCAAGCTCCCTGGGGTCAGAGAACTCACAATCCACCGGGTGTTGGCATAGCTCTGGAAAACAGGGACTTAAAATATGCTCTCCAACAATTGAATCACACAGCCCCACACAGGTGTTAACCAAACTACCCTTCACCCAACCCTCCAGTGCCTCAGAAAAGTACCCCACATCATTCTCACAAGACTGGCGAGACAGTGTCTGACTGTTGCTGTCTCTTAACCCATACTCTTCTGGCTGGTCTCCATAACCACTTACTAGGGCTTCTATCATGGGGGAACCCCTCTCCCTGCACCTCTCATCTAGAGTCAGTAGAGTATCCCTCCCACTACAAGGAAAAGAATCCCCTGTGCCCGTTCCCCAATCCACCTCAGGGACACTGCGCACCACTGGAGTAATCTCATAATCCTGAACCCCCGGGTGTATGTCAACCCCCTCCTTGAAGCAGGGCCCCAAATGGATGTGTGTGTGTACCTCATCCTCAGTACTGGACCTAACACTTTCGCTGACACCATCTGAGCTGGGCCTAGCCATACTGGCTTCCCAGTCCAGCTCTCTCATTTTAAACTCTTGGTCTAACATCATCCTTTTCTCCTCCATGGCCAACTTAAGCTTCTCCAGTTCCACAGCAATTCTCCTTGCTTCCCGCCTGTCCTCCAGCTCCTCTGGGGACAACCTGTTGCTGCCTGGTTTAGAGGGTGCCCCCCCTCCCAAAAGCACATCCACCTTAGGAATAGGCTCCTCTGCCTCCATGCCAAGATCCCCAGACAGCTCACTAGCATGTCTGGCTGCTACCCAGGCCCTCAGCGCCTTTTGTAGCGCCTCTCTTCTGGTGAGGCCCCTGATTTGGATTTTGAGGTTTTTGCAGATCGCCTTCAATTCCTTCACATTGTAGGTTTCTAACCTCTCCTCCTCAAAGGCCACTTCCAAGGGTGCAACAGATGATGCAATTGATTCAGGCATGTTTTACTGGAAAGTTCAAGTTCAAAACCAATGGAAAGGCAAAAATAGACCAAAAAAAAACAGTATGTGGTACGTATTGGTCTGCGATATGGTAGTAGTGCCCACCAATCACTGTAAGTCAAGTGCAAACGCAAGTCCTATCCTCACCGTTGACAACCAACGCGGGGTCGCAGGCCAGCTACGGTGTCGGGAAGACCCGCAAACAGTACCTTTCAGAGATGCAGGGCGATGGGGCCCTTGAAGTCACTCGCGTTGCAGGTCGAGCTCCTTTCTGATGGGATCAGGAGCGCTGGCGCCAACAGGTGTCGGGTGCTGCGGTGCGAAGCGCAGCGGTGCGGCGTGCGGTGCCCCCAGGTCGCAGTGCGAGCAGCGGCTCAGTGGCGGTGCCAGATGACGTCGTCGGTGAGACCAGGGTCGCGGTGCGAGATGAAGGCGTTGCTCGTCACGGTGCTAGCAGGTCGCGGTGCAAGCAGCAGCGTCGTCGTTGCTGAAGCGCTGTCGTCGGCTGACGAACTGGAGTCGATGGCGCCGGCGTCGGTAGGCCAAGGCTGCGGTGCGGGATGAGGGCGGTGCATCGTGTGACTTACGAGCGGTGCCATCGAACCACGGTGCAAGCAGCGGCGTTGATTTCGGCAGGAAGTGGCGGCGTCAGGCAGGCCAAGGCGTCCTCGTGAACCAAGGCGGTGCGGAGTGTGGTGCCCACAGGTCGCGGTGCGAGCAGCGGCTCGGTGGCGGCGTCAACAGGCATCGTCGGTGAGACCAGGGTCGCGGTGCGGCATTGCGGCGGTGCTCTCTGCGGTGCCAAAGCTTCGGCGTGAAGCAAGGCGGTGCGGAGTGCAGTGCCCCCAAGTCGCGGTGCAAGCAGCGGCTCGGTGGTGGCGTCAACAGGCATCATCGGTGGGACCAGGGTTGCGGTGCAGCGTTGGGGCGGTTCCCTCTGCGGTGCCAAAGCTTCGGCGTGAAGCAAGGCGGTGCGGAGTGCGGTGCCCACAGGTCGCGGTGCAAGCAGCGGCTTGGTGGCGGCGTCAACAGGCGTCGTCAGTGAGACCAGTGTTGCGGTGCGGCGTTGCGGCAGTGCCCTCTGCGGTGCCTTCAGGACACGGAGTCGGCAGTGGCGTCGTGGACGTCGTCGAGTTGGTGTTCTTCGGGTGGCAGCACAAAACACACAGTCCCCAGTGCTGCGGGTCGAAGAACTTGAAGTCTTTGCTGTTCCTGAGACTTCGTGAACAGGGGGCAAGCTCTACCTCAAGCCCTTGGAGAGACTCACAAATTAGGTTGCAGAAAGTCCAGTCCAGGCCTTCCACTGCCCAAGACAGAAGCAGCCACTGCAGGTCAGCCCAGCAAAGCACCCAGCAAAGCAGTCGTTCCTTTTCGCAGCTTCTCCGGCTCTTCTTCTTGGCAGTCTTCTTGTTCCAGATGAGTTCTAAAGTTCAGGGGTCTGGGACCCAGCATTTATGTCCAAAAATCCTTTGATCTCTTAGGCAGAGAGGGCCTGTGCCCAGTCAGGACCAGTTCTGCCTTCTCTGGTGTGAATTCCTGGCAGGAGGTGGAGACGGCATTTGTCAGAGGCAGAGCAGGCCCTTTGAGGTGCAAGGAAATCTCCCCCTTCCCCCATCGTAACCCAGGTCTCTTCAGCCCTTTCCTGACCTACCTAGACCATCTGGCGCCCCTCCTGCTCCCCCAGCCTTCTGTCATCCAAAACCCAGACAGGCAATCCACATTCCAACAGAGGCACACGGGATGACTGAGCAAGAAAATACCCACTTTCTAAAAGTGGTATTTTCAAACACAGAATGTAACACTCACCTTCACTAAAAGATGCATCTTTCGATTCTGAGTTCAGGCAAACTAAATTCTATTTTTTTACCGAATTCCCTGGGCCAGTTATGTTTATAAGATGTTATAAACAAACCTCCCATTCTATCCTATGGGGAACTGGTAGCCTTGCAATAGTGAAAAACGAAATTGGCTGTAATTCACTATCAGGACATGCCACACACACCAGGGCATGTCCCACCTTTCACATACACTGCACCCTGCCCACAGGGGTACCTTGGGCCTACCTGAGGGGGTCTGACATGTAAGAAAAGGGAAGGTTAGGGACCGGCCAGTGTGTGCACTGGCCAAGTCGATATGGCAGTTACAAACTGCAGGCAGACGTCTGCAATGGCAGGTCTGAGTTACCGTTTTCAGGGCTACTCACGGGGGTGGCACAACCAGTGCTGTAGGCCCCCGGGTAGCATTTGATTCACCGGCCCTGGCACACGCAGTGCACTTTACTAGGAGCTAACAGGTAAATCAAATATCCAACCATGGAAACACCCATCCATAACACAATTTACACAGAGAGCATATGCACTTTAGCACTGATTAGCAGTGGTAAAGTGCCCAGAGTCCTAAAACCAACACAAACAGGTCAGGGAAAAATAGGAGGAAAAAGCAAAAAGTTTGGGGATAACCCTGCAAAAAGGGCCATTTCCAACAATCCTAGTTTGAGAATGGAGCATTGAGGGAAAGGGTTAGTTGTGTATGATGCATTATGAGCCTTATGAGCATTAGAGAATGCCAACAGGCCTCGCCGAACACGACCCATGGCCAGTCCTCCTGCCTCCACTGCCGCCAGACCCTCACCGCCACCCCGGCCTCCAACACCGGCGACACCCTAAAATGCATCCTCCTCAACGTACGCTCCGTACACAAACACGCCATGGAAATCTGGAACCTACTCGACTCTCTTTCGCCCGACATCGCCTTCTTCACAGAGACCTGGACCAACGCATCCTCCGCCCCCGACATCAGCACCGCCATCCCAGACGGATACAAGACCCAGAGGAAAGACCGCCCCAACCACCCAGGAGGGGGCCTCGCCATCGCCCACAAGAGCACCCTCCGCCTCACCACCTCCAGCGAAACCTTCCCCTCCGCCGAACACATGCACTACAAGATCCAGACCACCCCCAAAGCCACACTCCGAGGAACCCTCATCTACAGACCCCCCGGCCCCCGAACACCCTTCGCCGCCACCATCACCGACTTCATCGCACCCTACGCGATCGCCTCAACAAACTACATACTCATTGGAGACCTGAACTTCCACCTCGACAACCCCAGCGACCCCAACTCCACTATCCTTCATGACAACCTCGCCAGCATCAGACTTAAACAACTCGTCAACACACCGACTCACAGAGCAGGACACACCCTCGACCCCATCTTCGCGGAAGGAAACAGCGTCCATTTCAGCCACACAACGCAGCCGCCATGGACCGACCACCACTGCGTACACTTCGCCATCAACAAACCCAAGGCACCCAAACCAGCCCCACGCCCACAACATAGGAACTGGAGCAAGGTTACCGACGAGCAACTTAACTCCACCCTCAACCGAGACAACCACACCTGGGCACCCAACGCAAACAGCGCAAATGACGCAGCCAGAGAACTCCACACCTGGATCTCCAACTGCGCAGATGAGCCTGCCCCGCTACGCAACCCCGACAGACAACGCCCCAGAAAAGCCTCCTGGTTCACAACCGCTCTCCAAGAAGCCAGACGCACCTGCAGACGCCTGGAGAAGAACTGGAGAAACACCAAGACAACCGAAAACCACACCACCTACAAGGACGCCATGACAGACTACCACAACCAGATCAGAGCCACCAAAAGGAACTTCATCCACAACAAAATCCTGGCCAACTCCACCAACTCCAAGGAACTTTTCAGTGTCATTCAAGAATTCACCAACCCACGCAGCGAAGCCACAGACATAACCCCATCCCAAGACCTCTGCGACAAGCTTGGAACCTATTTCCACCTCAAGATCAAAAATCTCTACGACAACTTCATCGACCATCCACCAGGCGCCACAGACGGCCCCCTGCCCCCCAGAAACACTAGCCAGCCCACCATCTCCAACTAGACACCGATCACGGCCGAAGACAGTGCCTTGACCATGAAAAGCATCCACTCGGGGGCCCCCACCGACCCCTGCCCCCCTCACATCTACCACAGCGCCGTGACCGCCATCGGACCCGAACTACAATGCACCATCAACACCACCTTCAAAACAGGCACCTTCCCAGACGACTGAAAGCGCGCAGAAGTCAGCCCCCTGCTCAAGAAGCCCACAGCTGACCCCACCGACCTCAAGAACTATCGGCCCATCTCGCTCCTCCCCTTCGCAGCCAAAGTTGCAGAGAAAACAGTCAACAGGAAACTGACACGATTCATTGAAGAGAACACCGTCCTTGACCCGTCCCAATCCGGATTCCGAAGCAACCACAGCACAGAGACCTCCCTACTCGCCGCCACAGACGACATCCGCACCCTCCTGGACCAAGGCCACTCCGCAGTCCTCATCCTACTCGACCTATCAGCGGCTTCGACACCGTCTCCCATCGCACACTAGTCGTCAGACTACACGACGCAGGCATACAAGGAACAGCCCTGGACTGGATCCGATCATTCCTCACCGGAAGAAGCCAAAGGATCAGACTCCCACCCTTCCTCTCCGACCCCACAAAAATCACCTGCGGAGTCCCACAGGGTTCATCACTGAGCCCCACCCTCTTCAACATTTACATGGCCCCCTCGCAGCCATCGTCCGACAACACGGCCTCAACATCGTATCCTACGCCGACGACACCCAGCTCATCCTCTCCCTCGCCAAAGACCCCACCACTGCCAAACTCAACTTCCAGAAAGGAATGCAAGACGTCGCAGTCTGGATGACCAACAGCTGCCTGAAGCTCAACGCCGAGAAGACAGAAGTCCTCGTCCTCGGTACCACCCCTTCTGCATAGGACAGCACCTGGTGGCCGACCGCCCTCGGAAGCCCACCTACCCCCTCAGACCACGCCAAGAACCTCGGCATCGTACTCGACTCATCACTCTCCATGAACCGACAGGTCAACGCCGTCACCTCCAGCTGCTTCAACACCCTCCGCATCCTCCGCAAGACCTTCAAGTGGATCCCCCCTGAGTCAAGGAAGACAGTCACCCACACACTAATCACCAGCAGACTGGACCTTGGAAACGCACTCTACGCCGGCATCAACAAGTCCCTACTCCGCAAACTCCAGACAGTACAGAACACCGCCGCCAGACTCGTCCTCGGCATCCCCGACACGAACACATCAGCCAACACCTACGAAGTCTCCACTGGCTCCCCGTGGAGAAAAGAGTCACTTTCAAAATCCTCACTCACGCCTACAAATGCCTATATAACAACGGACCCAAATACCTCAACGACAGAATCAACTTCCACGTACCCAAAAGAAACCTCCGATCTTCCAACCTCGCACTGGCCAAAATCCAGCGCATCCACAGAGCCAGAGCAGGCGGAAGATCCTTCTCTCACATTGCAGCCAAGACCTGGAACGAGCTACCGGCAGACATCAGACGCGCCCCCTCCCTGAACACCTTCAGGAAGACCCTCAAGACCTGGCTCTTCGGCTAAACAGATCTGCGGGCCCCCCTCAGCGCCTTGAGACCCTCACGGGTGAGTAGCGCGCTTACAATTCCCTGATTGATTGATTGATTGATTGATTGACAGGAGTTAAATTAGTAGAACATGTAGGTGAAAGAAGTCGTACTATTAATGGTGATTTTCTGGTTGGTGAAAAAACAATTTTGAGAGGAATATATCATGCGTGTGGTAAGACTGCTTATTTCAACCTGCCTCATAAATGGGCGGGTTAGTCCTATTTCGCTTTAGTATTTCCTAGGGGTTATCATGTTATTAGAATGAATGATGATGTTGGTTTGAAGAGAGTGAACGTGGCTTTGGGCAGATAGTCTTAGATATAGATTTATTTTATATATATTAGGAGGTCTGATTCCATCTATAGGTGTAGCTATGAACAATGTTGTCTATGCTTGTGGACTGGTTTGCTTCTAACATTGCCAGTGCTTTAACAGAGATCATTTCTGAATTAATGGCAATGCGATCAATGATAATGCAAAATTGCCTTGCGCTTGATAGTCTTCTCACGAAGCAAGGTGGTGTTTGCAGGGTTTTGAAGGTTAGTGAATGCTGCACCTTCATACCCTATAACAGTAGGGTTATTAATGCCTATTTTAAAAACATTACTAATAATTCTCATGACGTCTAAACTTTAGAAGTGCAGGTCATGTGGAAAACAGTAGGTTCCTGGGTTAATGAAACAGGAAAGTGATTTAGTAAGCTTGGTGAATGGCTCAATAGTTTGGGTGAGGGTATGTTTAGTTTTTTTTAGCACCTTTAATTATTGTACAGACTTGTGCAATTGTCCTGTTACTCTTGTTCACGTTTTCTGAGTGGTTATTTCTAAAATGTGGGTGTAAGGAGAAAAAAATGATCATCAAAGAGAGAGTGAGAAAAATATGAAATGGAGGATGCCAGAGATTATGATTACAATCCGATGGATTTGATGGAAGAATTGACCCGAAAAAAGAAGAAAGTTATGTAGACTGTGTTATAATTGTTAGACTAATTATATTAATTGTGAATTTTTAGTGATTATAGAAAATTCAGTGGGGGATGTTGTTGAGGATTTTTGTGCATTCATATTTTTGTGGATTATTTACAATGTGCAGAATTTGGTTTTACCCTTAAATATATATGTACACACTGATATAGTACTAGTCTTTAATATGAATTTCCTACAGGCCTGGGTGTAGTTCGCGGAGTTTTGCTACGCGGAACTCCGCGAAGTTACAAAAAAACTCTGCGAAGTTCCGCGAGTGCTGTGCGAACTGCAGTTTGTGCTGGTATTCCTGCTGCTCAGGTAAAAATTCTACCCGAGGGGCAGCTCGCGCTCGCGAACTTACCGTTCGCGATCGCGAACTTACCGTTCGCAATTGCGAGCGGGGAAAAAACTCTGCTGCACATCGCGAAGCGGAGTTTCCTGCACTCCGCGAGCTCCGCAGAGTGCGGAGTGCAGAAAACTCCGCAAACTCTGCGAACAGAGCGAAGTTCACCGCCCAGGCCTAATTTCCTATGATGTGTAGAAGTGTGTTTTCCTGTCCCTTGTTAACTAGGCCTTCATTTGGACCTGGCAGCAATGTTTGTAGAAATTGTCTTCCCCCTGCACCTTTCACTGTTTGTTATTTCTATAGAACACAGTCAAGCAGAATCAAGTTTATTTCCACTGGCATTGTTCATGTTGGTTTTGAAGAAAACTTCCTAGCTCGGTCACAAAACTGTATCCTATGTCAAAGTCCTTCCACTAGTTGACTGTACCCTATTCATTCATAATAATTTGCTGTTTTTCATGTATCTACTCAGTTCTAAACTCTTTGGATGACATTAGCTTAGAGTGGGCAGAATCAATATTCATATAGTGGGATAGTGCTTACGTGCTAAGGCAATATGATGTTAAAAAAAATTGTCTCTGATTTGCTGAGAATGTAACACTTTTGATCATACTATGATGATTCTGCAGTTTTAGTGATTTAATATGCAAAAATAGTGGTTAAAAATCCTCGATTCTGGGTAGTGAGCCATAGGATTCGCGCCCAAAGACTTAAATGCTTTCTTTTAGGGATGTTGTCCTTTTCTCTCTTGAGTTTTCTTCCCATTTCAACTGAGAATATTTTCGATTTTGCACTTCTCTGTAATGCTCTATTTGATGAGAACCTGGATGTCAATTATTCTGTTTCGCATATCTTAAATTTTGTAATAAAACCGTTTAAAGTCAATTGGCTGTTCAAGAACTTGGTTAACGAGTGGGCCCTTTTACCTAATCAACTGTATTTTGGTATGTTTGATGTTTTGGGAGGTGCTTTGCCTCAGGGACACATTGCCTCAAAAAATTTAGATTTAACTCCATCTCTGATTCATTGAATTACGGGGGACCTGGTGCCCACATGGGTAATTTTAGAGTTATGGGGAGGGTAGTGGAAAAGGGAGGAATTGGTCATTTAAAAATTTGGGGTGGATAGTGGTAAAAGTAGTTAAAGTACATTTTTAGGATTTAGGGGTGGGGAATGCTAAAGGAAGGTATGAGTAATTTTAGGGCTGAGGGATTGGTACTGGTAGTGTTAAAGGAAGGTTAGGAGTAAATTAAAAAAGAGAGGGCTATTTGGGGGGTTCTCCCCTCAAAAAAAGAAATTAATAAATGTAATATTAAATGTAGGGTTTAGGGGTGGGTAGTGGTAAAGGAAATGTAAAGGGAGGTTATGAGCAATTAAAAAAAGAAAAAGGGGGTAGGTTGGGGGGATTACCCCCAAAGAAATTATTTAATTAGAAATAAAATAAATGTGTGGGTGTGTGTGTGTATATATATATATATATATATATCTATATATATATCTATATATATAGATATATATATATATATATAGTTATATATAACCTACAGGCAGTCGTCATTTGTTAGTTATAGTTAGGACCTAGTTTCCATAGGAAGAGCGTTTTTTCATTTGCCAATAACTTTGCCGCTGTCTGACGTATCTTCACGAACTTTTCAAAACTGATATGAAGCTCATTTCAGCTACTAGCTTGAAAGTTTCGGGGTGATCCGTGAAGTGGGGGCTGAGAATCAGGCGGTGCTTAAAAGCACGTTTTCCCCATGTTAATGCCTATTGGACATTTGGATGCAGCTACAGTCCGAACTGCTGAATGGAATTACACCAAATTTGGCAGGAAGGTAGATGTTGGTCCAAAGAAGTGCCTTTTTGTGATTTGGTGTAAATCTGTTCAGTAGTTGTGGAGTCATTTAAAGGCTTTTTAGATATACAACTGGGGACACAGAGGATCCGCGATCCTTCCGGAGATCTCGAGCTGAGATCTGAGTGGCTGCAAACACTTCAAAGCAAGAAACGTTGGCAGCCATCTTGTGACTCAGTTGACCCGAATCAGAGGAAAAATATTTTTAAAAAAGAAAAGGGGCCAGGGTAGAAACACCTGACCCCCTAGGCTTTTTGGACCACCCAGGCCGAAAAAAGCATATTTTAAAAATAATTCGGTGGGAGTCGCGCTGGACCCACTGAAATTTTTCCCACAAAACGAAGAGCCGGCACCCGCGCTTCATTAAATATAGGCGTGGGCCAGGACCCAGGGGCATTGTGGAAACACAGGAGTAGGGCACACAGGGCTCCCCCTGAGGCTATTCAAAGCCCCGGGGACCGCCACCTCCCCAAGGCAGTGATTTACATGAAAAAGAATCCAGAGAAAGCCCTACGGCCTACCCCGCAGCCCCTGGGACTGCCACCTTCCCAAGGCTTCTCATGTAATAATGCGGGGTCCCGCATTACCCCGCAGCCCCGAGGACCACCACCTCCCCAGGGCTCAAATCAAATATATGCAAGCGGTCCATTGCGGACCCCCGGCACCAGAGACCACCATCTCCCCGGGGCCCTCCTCATGGAGCCCTAGATGGCCCTGGGGCCGGCCATCTCCTACAATGTCCCAGGATGCCCAATTCCCGGGACATTGCTGTTTGATATGGCTTGGCGGGAGCACCACTCCCGCCAAGTCATAGCAAACACTGCTCCACTTTTAGCAAGCAAAAGCATAAAAAATGCTCTCACTTGCTGAAAGCTGAGCAGAATTGCTTTTGGACAGAGGGAGCTGCATGTAAGCAACAGCCCCCTGCCAACAGATAAGAGTGGGTGCCCTGTGTGGGACCAGGGCACCCAAAGTAGAGGCCTGGCCCTGGGGGATGCAGTCCCTGGGGTTGAAATTGGCCCGGGGTATGGGCCATGTGGCCCCCATCCAAGGGACAGGCCCCGGGGGATGGGGTCCACGGGGCCGAATTCGGCCCAGGAGGGAGGCCGCACAGCCCCCTTCCCCTTAGTATTTATTTTTTTTAATAAAAATTCCAAAGGCTGGGCCCGGGGGATTGGATCCTCGGGGCCAAAAATGGCCAGGGAAGGAGGGAGGGCCACGCGGCCCCCCTTCCTAAAAAATAGAAAAAAAGAATTAAAAAAGCCGGCAACTCGCAAGAAGCCCGCCTCTTTTCTCCACCGCTCTGCAAACGCGCCTCCTGGCGCAATGCTGGTTGGGAGATGAATTCCAGTGGACTTCTTCCCCCAACCAGTAGTGCACCAGGAGGTGCATTTGCAGAGTGGTGGAGAAAGGGGGTGTGGCCTCCAAAGTCCTCTCAGCATTCAGGCTGTGTGGGACTTACTGGAGGTAACAGGAATGGTAGTTGGCCCCCAAGGATCCTCAAGAGCCAACGGGACTTCATCCCCAACTAGTAGTGCGCCAGGAGGCGCGTTTGCAGAGTTGTGAAGAAAGGGGCATGGCCACGTAAACCTCTTAGCAATCCAGCTGTGTGGGACTTACTGGAGGTAAGAGGAGGGGTAGTTGGCCCACAAAGACCCTCAAGAACCAAGGGGACTTCATCCCCCAACTAGTAGTGCACCAGGAGGTGCGTTTGCAAAGTGGTGGAGAAAGGGGGCGGGCCTCCAACAACCTTTCAGCAGTCCTGCTGTGTGGGTCTTACTAGAGGTAACAGAAGGGGTAGTTGGCCTTCAAGGACGTCCTTGGGGGCCAACTACCCCTCCTGTTACCCCCAGTAAGTCCCACACAGAGGGATTGCTAAGAGGTCTTTAGACGCCACGCCCCCTTTCTCCACCAATCTACAAACACAGCTCCTGGCACATTACTGGTTGGGGGAGGAAGTCCACTTTGCTCCTAAGGGCCCTTTGGGCCAAGAAGCCCTCCTGGTACCTCCTGTAAGTACTACACAGCAGGATTCCTGAGAGCTAGTTGGAGGTCCCGCCCTCTTCTCCACCACTCTGCAAACTACTACTTAAAAGAAACATGGAAATCCACTGAAAAAAACAAAGGTTACAGGGACATTATAGTTAGGAATTAGCAATAAAAATTCACTGAAAAAAACAAAGGTTACAAGGACAATATAGTTACCAAATGGAATAAAAAAGCTCAGCTAACTATAACTGCTGAATTTCACTGGTTTTGTACGAGTGAAACCTCAGCCTAACTAAAACGTCCCTGTAACCTTTGGTTTTTTCAGTGAATATATGTATATCCTTCGTGAAACTGTGTTTCTGAATTGACCTTATTTATTCACAATAAACAGTTCAAGCAGTACCTGGCACAATCCGGTTGCCTTTCAAATCCATTTATTCCATTATATAATCAAAGAAACAGTGCTTCTCACGGCTTCACATAGCCTACGCATTTCGGAGGTAGCCTTCAACTGCAGCGATGCATCGATAAAAACAGACGCTGGGAGCCGATGAGGGGATTTTCTTGGTTCTTAGCAGCAAAACTACCTCCAAGGGCACAGAACTGGAATTGGCACCACTTGGCAGGTCAGAACTCCCAGCAGAGGAGTTCAGATGCTGCAGATGAAGTCTTTGATGCCCCTGAGACTTCTTTTTTTTTAACTAGTTTTTATTGCATTTTTCCAAAAGAAAACTATTGCCACAACACGTACAGCGCAGGGCATGTTGACTGAGTGTTGACATGTAAAATGACAGAGGCTGATAAAGTAACAATAACCAAATAACAATGCAGGTACATACACTGATGGATACTAGCAAATCCATTTGTCATAACCAGCTAGCTGATATAGCATCTATCATTGCAATGAACGGCATTTCAGTCTGTAAGCTCAGGGTGGAGCAGCAAGTAAGAGCGAAGTGGTTACCAAATGTTCTTCGGTCGGGAGGCACGAGGCAATAGAGTCGCGTATATATCGCTAGTGGTGTCCCCGTACATCAGGTCTCTTAGCCAGGCCTTTGCTGTTGGTGGCACGGATCCACCCCAGTGTAGGGAAATCTGTCTCTTGACTATTAGTAGAGCAATGCAAAAAAGCGTCGAATCCCAGCCCCCAGAGGATGAACATACCCCAGCAGTGCAAGCAGTGGGGAGGGAGTCAGTTCAGCCTCAACCATCAATGTCAGGTACCCAAACACCGCCTCCCAGAACGCTAGGACAGGGTGGCAATTCCACGCCAAGTGAATAAAATCAGCGTGTGCCATCGCACACCTCTGACAATTATCTGGCTTAGTTCGATCCTTTTTTGCGAGAAGCGTGGGGTGACATAGGCCCTATGTATGTATTTAAAGTGCTGGAGTTTGTGTTTGTCGTTGTTAGATATATAATGAGTCTGCTCACAACAATATGCCCACATCTTGTCTGTCAAAGGGTGCCCTAGGTCCCCTTCCCAAGCCGCCCGCACCCTCCCGTGCACCCCCGGACGGAGTGACTGTGCAAGATGGTACAATCTGGAGACTAGGTGTGTGCTGTCAGGCAACGTGATTATTGTAGATGGGGGGAACTCCTGCGGTTCCACAGTCGAAGGACATATTGCGGCCACCAGTGAAGCCCACGTCCTATGCACAAGAAATCGGTCTAGTGTGGATGTGTCGCGGCCCTCTACCATGTCAGAAACTGAGCGCATCTGACCGCCTCGAAACACATCTCCAATGGTTCAAAGCCGGCAGCGGGAAAGCTTCGAAGCCGGCAGCGGGAAAGCGCATGCTGTGTCAGGGTTTCAGTGGTCGGGACAACCATTGGTTATCGAGAAGTGGCAGGTGCGGGAAGTACAGGCAGTCGGCCTTCAGATATTTGCAGAGTCGCTTCCAAGCCCAACACGTGGTTTGTAATCTGTGAATCTCCACTGGCGTTCTCGGAAGGCCAAGTGGGAGAATAGTAGAGAGGGGACAAGGGTGGGCCTGAGAATATTCGGGCTTCAGAAATAGTAATCGCACATCTGGATAATACCAAAAATAAGCATAGTGCGTCTGCGCTACTAGATAGTATAGGTAAAAGTCCGGTACTCCGAAACCCCCCTGCGCAAAGAACTTAGTGAGCGTCTGCCACCCCACCCAAGCCTGCCCCCGAGCCCAGACCAACCGTATCAGTATGCTCCGAAGGGTGTTAAAAAATGTGGTTGTGAGTGGAAGGGGAATATTTAAAAACAGGTATAAAAACCGAGGCAGAACAACCATTTTAATGATCGCAATCCTGCCAGGGATCGACAGTGGGAGCATTATCCAGCGATCTATCTGTGTTGAGAGGCGATCTATGGCAGGGCCATAGTTAAGGCGGATGATTTCTGATGCTGTGCGGTGTAAGAAAATGCTGAGATACCTGGGAGGGTCATCGCACCATCGCAGGGGGAAGTCTAGCGCAAATGGAAGGGTAGCATACGTCAAGGGGAAAACCTCAGATTTTGTCCAGTTGATAACAAGACCAGAGAAAAAGCCAAATCGCACCACCTCCCAAATAATCGGAGAGAGATTTGTTGCAGGCTCACGTATGAATAAAAGAATATCATCCACGTATAAAGAAGCCAGGAGGGGGCCCGATGGAATCCAAGTCCCCACTGAAGGTGTTGCTCCTGAAGGTGTCGCACCAGTGGGTCCATAGCAATAATGAACAGTAGGGGCGAAAGCGGACATCCCTGCCTGGTGCCGCGCGACAAGGGGAATTGGTCCGAGATTCCTCCATTGACTCAAAGCCGGGCAACGGGGTTAGTATAGAGAAGGCGGGTGAGAGCACAAAAGTTACGCGGGAAGCCCAATTTGCTAAGCGCTGCATGGAGGAAAGACCACTCCAAAGAGTCAAACGCCTTTTCGGCATCCAGCAATATTGCCGCAGCAGGAAGAGCAGGGTCAATTTGGTTAACAACTGCAAATGGCGTGTGCAGATTAACAGAGGTCGATCGGTTCGGGACAAAGCCCGATTGAAAGGGAGAGATGATTTGATCGATTAAGAGTGCTATGCGTGTCGCAAGCACCTTAGCCAATATC
Organism: Calotriton arnoldi; assembly: GCA_963921515.1. Taxonomy (NCBI): domain Eukaryota; kingdom Metazoa; phylum Chordata; class Amphibia; order Caudata; family Salamandridae; genus Calotriton; species Calotriton arnoldi. Next base: position 4,072,171 of record CAWUFW010000123.1, on the reverse strand, counting down.
TTATAGTCTTGATTTAAGAGCAATAAAGGCCTATATGAAGCGCACCTATCAGTTGGTCTGCCCGGTTTGAGAAGTAGAGTTACAATAGCTTCTCGCATAGTAGGAGGGAGCTTGCCTGACTCCAATGCCTCCGCGTAAACCTCTAAAAGATGCAGAACTAATAGAGTTTTGTATGTTTTATGAAATACGCCTGTGAGGCCATCCATGCCGGGGACACGGGAGCCAACCAGGCTGTCAATGGCCCCAAGTATCTCATCCGCGCCAATAGGCGAAGCCAAAAACTGTTGCTGCTCCTCCTCAATCCACACTATCGCTACCTTCGCTAAATAATTGGAAAGGGAAGCACCAATCGGTGGGGAGCATGTAGTGTATAGGCGAGTGTAATATGACAAAAAGGTAGAAAGAATGTCAGTGCCCTGCGTGACATAGGCGCCATCCTCTGCTTGAAGTTGAGTAATGTATGCGGTGTGCTGTCGAGGGGTGAGCAGCCGGGCCAGGGCTCATCCAGGTCTCTCTCCCTCCCCGTATACACGAGCACGTGCATATTTCCCCAAATACGCGGTCTCACGAGCGGCGAGTTCCTGGAAATCTCCCAAGATTTTCGAACGTTGATTCAACGGGGAGGAGCGGTGCCCGCCAGAGCCTGGGCATCAAGATCCCGCAGTGCCCTCTCGGTGGTGTCAAGGTCTCGGCGTATGGTGTGCAGGACCCCGGCCTGTTTAGCTATACAAACGCCCCGAATATATACTTTGAAGGCTTCCCATAGAGTGGCGTAGCGAGGTACAGAGACTGAGTTTGCCTGAAAGTATTCAACGATCGCATCTTGTACCTCACTTTTAAAGACAGTGTCGAGCAGAGCATCAGCTGGGAAGCGCCAATATCTACAAGGACGCGCAATGTTAGGTAAAGTCAGCGATAATAGTACTGGTGAGTAGTCTGACAGGGTACGGGGAAGATAGTCCGATGCCTGCGTAGTAATCAAGAGATCCGGGGTTAGGTACCACCGGTCTATACAAGACCATATACCGTGTGGCGCAGAATAAAAGGAGAAGCCCTTGTCAGTGGGATGCCGGTGTCGCCAGGCATCGGTCATCAAGTGTGTGCGTAGTAAAGTCTCAAGTTCCTCTGTGGAATACGGCTTTGTGACGTGGCATGCGCCTGTAGGGTTGGAAGCGGGTTGCAGTGTAAGGTTAAAGTCACCTCCAAATATGATGGAGGCGATCGGTATGCCAGAAATATGCTTGGAGACACTAGTAAAAAAGCAGCGTGCATCCACGTTCGTGGCGTAGACATTGATTAGAAGTACCTGCCTTGCGCCCAAGCTCCCCGCTACCAGCAAGTATCTTCCATTAGGATCCCTGATCACTGTCCGGGTCACAAAGGGTAATGCTCTGTGAATCAGGATACAGACTCCCCGGGAATAGGTACTGTAACTGGCGAAAAATCTATTGGTGCCCCAGGTAGCAGCGGAGCGGTTGTCTAAGAGCGGGGCGTAATGGGTCTCCTGTAGTAGAGCTATATGTATTTTGTGCCTCGCTAGATAGGCTAAGACCTGCCTTCCCTTACGGGGGTTCGACAGACCCCTCACATTCCATGTCATGCATCGTAGCTCCAACGCCCCCACCCCCCTATCTGGCCCCGCTACAGCCGCAGTAGTAGCATGTGGATTAAAGCGTTCATGTATTCGAGGCTAAGCACCCAGCCAGTGCATAGAATAGTGTCCTGCAGAAAAAAACTAAACTGTCAACACAAACAACATGAACTCCCGACCCACCAACCCCCTCCCACATCGGATAACCACCCAATCTTTATCCGTGAATCCCAACATATCATAACTCAAAAAAAGTAGGAGATCTCCTAGGGGGGCAGCAACGCCCCGAGCGAGCCACTTAGATTTATATCAATAATGCGTAAATTATATGTAACTGCATTTGAAAAGGAGAACAGTAATTGCGACATCAGGAAAGGATATTTCGTCCCATCAGCCACTAAATGACTATGAATCCGTGCCTATTGGACCTGTCGCACACGTTGAAGGTTTGCCATTCTGGCTTTTGCGCAACAGTGGTGAGTAAAGAGTTATTTCCCAGGAGAAGAGCTCATGGTCGACTTGTGGTGTCTCCAGAAGTCAGCAGCATCTGCGGGCGTATCAAAGATGGAAGATTTGCCATTAATTTGAATACGAAGGCGCGCTAAGTATATCATAGCATAGCAAATATTTTCTCCTTTCAGAGTTCGCTTAATATCCTAGAATTTGTGTCTGGCCTCCTGCACAACTGGTGTAAAGTCCGGTTAAAATGACAATGACATCCCTTGGAACTGTAGGTCTTCCACATCTCTGGCCTTGCACAGAGCAACTTCCCGGTCACGATAATTGAGTAATCGTGCTATAATAAGGTGTGGGGGAGCACCAGGGGCCGATCTGGGGGCCAGCGCACTGTGGGCTCGCTCCACAGCAAATGTGGTGGAAAAACTATCCCTGCCAAATAGTTCGACCAGAAGCCGCTCCACATACGTCTCCATGAGCCTGTATTGGTAGATTCGGCCACTCCAGTTATCCAGGGGTTGTTACGACTTGACCTTGCTTCCAAGTCCTCAGCCTTAGCCGCCGTTGTTTTAAGGAGGCGCTCTGAGCGGTCTAGACGTTTGGCCATGGCCGTTTGTGCATCCTCCACCTCTGAGATGCACTTCTCTGCTGTGTCGATGCGGGGCTCGTGTTGTTCCAATCGGCCATGCATGGTATCGAGACGAGCACCCAGGTTGTCGAAATGTGCATCAATGCCTTTGAAACCAGCGCGTAGTTCCGCCATTATGGCCGCTGCGCCTTCCAAGGAGGGCTGCTCAGTATCTGTGGGGTCCACGGGGCCAGGAGGATACCCACGCACGGCATCGTTGCCACCTTCCCGCCTGGGGGTTTTAGTGGCCTCAAAAGAGAGCTGCCGTTGCCTGGGGTACCTACGACCCATGCTGAATAGAGGAAGACCAGAGAATGTGGATGGCGATAAATTAAGCCCCTGGATGGTGAAAAGGCCACCGTTGCTCAGAGGGTAGGGGGATAGAGAGAGATTGTGGGTGCCGGTATACATGCAGAAAACTCACTGCGTCTTGTCTATGCAGAGATTAGGCCGGTCGCTCCGCAATGGCGATAAGACAATCCGCTGGCTTTAGCACTTCTGATTCCCCCAATGAAAAAAAAAGGGCTTGTGAAGCAGCAACAGCCGTGACTTTCACTCCGGGGTCAGCCACGCTGGTTCGCCATGCCGAGATCACCGCCCGCAGGGCCCACCATTGGGTTCGTCATAGGCCAAAAGCCGGTGACACCGCCGCATGCACTACAGTGGAGCGGCTGTCGGCGCATTCAGGGAGTCCAGTGCCAAATGAGGGACTCACCGTTGCAGCCGGGGCAGGGTGCCCTGAAGCTTCAGGGTCTGCCGTCACACCCCACCAGGCCTCCACGGCCCGGCCACGATTTTCCTGGCAGCCGCACCGCGCGGTAGCAGCCCCGCCTTCAGGCTCGCCCGCGACCCCTGTCGTCGCTGGGCCTACGAGGGCCGCATCAGGCTACCGCTGTCGCGGGGCCGCACACGAGCAATGGCGATACCCTCACCAACTCCACTGCACTCCAATCATGCCTCGGAGCCTCCGGCAGCCACAGCGGCACACTGTGGAATGGATCGCTGCGATAGGAAGGAGCTAGGCAGTTAGTAAAGCGCAGCCCCTCAGGAGCTCCCAGATCAAGCCACCATCTTTGTGCTCAGTCAGGCCATGCCCCCCCTGAGACTTCTTAATAGGAGACAAGCATACACAAGCCCTTGGAGAACCTTGGAGGCAGGATGTAGAATGCAAAGTCCAGTCCTTTCACTGCTCAAGACAGAAGCAGCAAGCAGCAGGCCAACACAGCAAAGCAAAAAAGCAAAGTGTCATTCCCTCTAGGTAGCTTATCCAGCTCTTCTTAGCAGAGTGTCCTTTAATCGAGAAGTGTTCTGAAGTTATGGTGTCACAACTCCAGTACTTACACCAGTTTCTGCCTTTGAAGTAGGCAAACTTTAAAGGAAAATCTTCATAGTGCACGAGACCCTGCCTTTCCTTGACCCGGCTCCAGAAACACTTTAGTGGGGAGGTGAGGGGGGGGAGACAGCTTTGTGTGAGGACAGGCACAGCCCTATTCAGGTGTCTGTAACATCTCCTCCCACCACTCTAGCTCAGGAAGACCCATCAGCCTGGTGATGGGCCATCAGGATATGCACGTCTCACCTCAGCTCCCTTTGTGCGAGCATCTAGAGCGAATGCACAAACAGCCCAACTGTCCACCAAACCCAGACGTGGATTCTACAGGCAGACAGAGGCACAGAATAGTAAATCAAGAAAATGTCTACTTTCTAAAAGTGGCATTTTCAAACACATAATTTAAAAAGCAACTTTACTGAAAGAGGTATTTTTAAATTGTGAGTTCAGAGACCCCAAACTCCAAATCCCGATCTGATCCAATTGAAAGTTACAGTTGTAAGATGTTACAAGGCAGCTCCAGTGATAACCTATAGAGAGATTGTCCTTGTAATAGTGAAAAACAAAATTAGCAGTATTTCACGATCAGGACATGTAAAACACACTAGTACATGTCCCACACTAGTACATGTCCTACCTTTTAAATACATTGCACCCTGCCCATGTGGCTACCTTGGGCCTACCTTAGGGGTGACTTACATGTAATAAAAAGGGAAAGTTTGGGCCTGGCAAGTGGATGCACTTGCCAGGTTAACATGGCAGTTTAAAACTGCACACACAGACACTGCAGTGGAAGGTCTGAAACATGTTTGCAGGGCTACTCATGTGGGTGGCACAATCAGTGCTGCAGGCCCTCTAGCAGCATTTGGTTTACAGGCCCTGGGCATACCTGGTGCACTTTACTAGGGACTTACAAGTAAATCAAATAAGCCAATCATGGATAAACTAATTACAGATACATTTTCCACAGGGAGTACTTGCACTTTAGCACTAGTCAGCAGTGATAATCTGCCCAGAGGCTTAACACCAGCAAAAACGAAATGCAGCACACAGTCAAAAACTGGAGGTCAGAAGCAAAAAGACAGGGGAAAAACCCACCAAAGATGCTAGGTCTAAAACGTGTCCCTCCCAGCTCAAAGTGGGGAGACCTACCCAACCTCATGGGAGTTCTCCTCACTAAGGCAGGAGAACCTGGACACATCATCAGCGTTGGTGTGTTCTGTGCCAGGTCGGTGTTCTACTGTAAAGTCCATTCCCTGTAGGGAGATGGACCACCTCAACAGTTTTGGGTTCTCACCCCTCATTTGTATCAACCATCTGAGGGGGCCTGTGGTCTGTTTGAACCCAGAAGTGAGTCCCAAACAAGTAGAGTCTTAGCTTCTTCAGCGCCCAGAAAAGCTTCCCTTTCAATGGCGTTCCATCTCTGTTCCTGTGAAGTAACCTCCTACCCAGGGCTTAATTTGTTGAAAAATAAGTGCTGGGACCCTTGTCAGGAGCCACTGCAGTTGCACCACCGATTGCCCCTAACAGTACCAACACAACTACTAAGCATGGCCTTCAACACTTTGCCAAAGGTGGTGCAAGTGGTCCTACCAACAGGAGCTGAAGACTGCAATGTCGTCAGGGTAGGCGGCACTGAAGTTCACCAACCCAGCCAGGACCTGATTGACCAACCTCCGAAATGTGGCAGGTGCGTTCTTCAACCTAAAAGGCATAACCCAGAACTGGTACTGCCCTTCTGGTGTTGAGAACACTGACCACTCTTGAGCCCCCTCAGTCAAGGCAATCTGCTAGTACTCAGACATTAGGTCAAACGTACTGAGGATTCGCCAGCTCCAAGCCAATCAATGAGCTCATCAGCTTGGGGGATGGGGTGCGTGTCAGTCTTGGTGAGGGCATCTAGCCCAAGGTAGTCCACGAAGAACTGCAGTTCAGGTGTGGCACCAAGTGCAGCAGCTTTGACAACCAAAACACTGGGCTGGACCAAGGACTGCTGGAGGGCTCAATCACCCCTAAAGCCAACATCTTGGAAACCTCTTCCTTGATGCTTGTCTTCACTTTGTCAGTCAACCTGTAAATCTTATTTTTCACAAGTGGTCTGTCCCCAGGATCAATGTCATAAGTACATCAATGGGTGACTCCTGGGGGGAGTGAGAACAGAGTACAAACTGCCCCAGCAACTGGTCACAGTCACTTTGCTGTTCTAGGGTCACAGTGGGGGGGAGGATCACACCCTCTACTTACCCATCCTGCTCCTTGGCAGTCAGGAGGTCGGGAGAGGTTCACTCTCCTCTTCCACTCCATCAACAGTAGCCAAGAGCAAGGTTACCTCAGACCTCACGAAGTGTGGCTTGAGGCGGTTCACATGTAGGACCCTCAAGGGGTTCCTAGGAGTCTCCAAGTCCACCAGGTAGGCAACATCACTCTTGAGCTCATAGGGGCCCGACCACTTGTCTTGTAGAGCACAGGGCTCTACTGGCTCCATCACCCACACCTTCTGACCAGGCTGAAACTCAACCAGAGTGATATTCTTGTGGTACCAATGTTTCATGTCCCCCTGGCTTGCTTCCAGGTTCACCTGAGCGAGTTTCCTGAAGCGGGATGTCTGGTTTCGGAAGGCCAGCATGTAACTGAATACATCCTGGGGTGGCTTCCTAGGAGCTTGCTCCCAGCCCTCCTTGACCAATCTAAGTGGTCCTCTCACAGGGTGCCCATACAGCAGGTCAAAGGGGCTAAAGTCAACCCCTTTCTGTGGTACCTCCCTGTAAGCAAAAAGAAGGCATGGCAAGAGAACGTCCCACTTACACCTCATGGGTTCTGACAGACCCCCAATCATGCCTTTCAGGGAACAGTTGAATCTCTCAACCAAGCCATTAATCTGAGGGCGGTAAGGAGTGGTGAATTTGAAGTTCACTCCACACTCCTTCCACATGGCTTTCATTTTTAAAAAATATATATTTTTATTGGCATTTGTAATCATACACAGCAATATACTGAAGACATGAAATAATAATACAGTATAAGTGGAAGAAGATTGAGCTAGGTACTACCCAACCGGGCAGCAAACATGTGTCAGACGGCTTCCACATGGCTTTCATGTACAGCGACATGGAAGTTGGTACCCCAGTGAGATACCACCTCTTCGGGGAAACCCACTTGGGTAAAAATCCCTATCAGTGCCCAGGCCATGATGGCGCTGTCACTGTCCTCAGAGGGATAGCTTCCGGGTACCAGGTGGCATGGCCCCCCAAGACCAGGATGAACCTGTTGCCCATGGCTGTCTTGGGATCCGGAGGCCCCACAATGTCAATGCTCACCTGCTCAAAAGGGGTGCTCATGACAGGGAATGGTTGCAGGGGAGCTTTACATCTCCCCCCACTCTTGCCACTTCACTTGCCTGGCAAGTCTGACAAAAATTACAAAATGTATCTGACTGCCTTTGCATTAGGGGTAAGTAAACGTGGGTGACAAGCTTGTCAAAGGTCTTGCTCTGCCCCAAGTGCCCTGTCAAAGGCACATCCTGAGCCAACCCCTGTTGGAAGGTTCTGAAACGCAGAGGTACCACCAGCACATTGGCTGCCCCAGGCTCAGCATCCTTAGGCTTGCTATACAGGAGACCATTCTCCCAGTAGATCAGATGTGATCTGGGCTCTTTGCCAGTTGCCTGGGGCTCAGCCTGCTCCCTAAGACCCATGAGAGTAGGGCATGTCTTCTGCTCCACACAGCACTCTTCCCTGGTGGGACCCCCTTAATGCTGTCAATAGGTCAGCTCAGGCAAGTCTCCCAGTTCAGTCACTTCTTCCCCTGTAGGTTTTGGGTCATCCCCCTTAAGGTCAGCCTCATCTTGGACTGTGGGAATCTCTGTAACAGGTTTCCCACACCCCTTGCTCCTCCTCTTCTTGGCAGACACCTGGGCCACTGTTTCAGGCTCAAGGTTCTTCTGATCACCCTGGGCTGCCATGGACAGAGTGATCACGCATGCCCACTCAGGCAACCCCAACATCTCCAACTGCGACCTCAGATCCACCTCATTCCAGGCGGTATGCTCCAGGTCGTTTCCCAGCAGACAATCCACAGGCATGGATGGGCTCACAACTACTTTCAAGGAACCTGAGACCCCCTCCCCTGTCCACTCAAACAAAGGGAACCTGCGCCACCCTGCCATTGGTGCTCGCTGTTGTCTACTGCAACTACTTGGTGAAGAACTCCAGGGATTACTTGCTCTTCAGATACCAGATGACACCTGAGAGTAGTCACACTGGCTCCTGTGTCTCTCAGAGGCTCTCTCCTCTGTTCATTGATGGCCACCCACTGTCTGTATTTCTTAATGGGTTTAATTAGGTTTCTCTGGACCATCTCACTGTCCCCTAGTGAGACAAGGGTCATCTCAGCTGGGTCCCCACACCCTCCTGGGGTCAACTCCTCTCCAAGTGCGACACAAGCCATTACCCGTGACTGCCCACCGGTGGGTGGCAGCGCCCGCTTGGGATACTTGGGATTCCCTCTCATGTGACCCTCTTAATCATAAGCATAGCATTTCCGGGGACCCCTCTCTGCAGTTTACCTGAAGAGATCCATGGTTTCTTATCACCTGGGGGGCAGGAATCTTTACCCTAGAAACTAAAGTGGGGCCCTCTTAGAACTCCCTCTATTTACCCTTGCCCCCCACTATTCTGATGGGGACTCTTAGCAGAGTCTCTCCATACAGCCTCTTTTGGGCCCTGGTGCTGAGCCAGCAGGCAAGCTTCCTGGAGTCAGTAAGCTTACTGTCAATCAAATGCTGGTGCAGCTCTGAAAAACACAGACAAGTGCTCCCATGCAATCAAATTGTAAAGCCCTTGAAAATCTGTTACCCCACTGCCCTCCACCCAACCATCCACTGCTCTGCACACTCCAGCCATGTCTGGAAATCAAGCTTCTTACTTTCCCTGAACTTGACCCTGTACTTCTCAAGAGTAAGGCCATATCTCTTGATCAAGGCTTCTTTAATCTCTGTGCAGGTAAGCTCCTCTGGTTACCCTAGTGCCAACAAAGTACTCTGACCCTCCACTGCAAAATGGTTCCACAGACCCGCCCTCCAACTCTCAGGGACCCGGTGCATGTGTAAGGCTGCCTCATAACCCTTAAACCACAGATCTATGTTTATCTCCTGCTGTAATGCTGTGTCAGGCTCTTAGGGATGTGCACTTTGTGCTCCAACTGGACTGAATTAACGCTGCCACAATCTGTGCTGGACTCAGCTTGTTTGGCTTTTAAATCCAGCTCCTTTAAATTTAGCTCTTGATCCAAGACCATCTTTTTCTCTTCTATTTTGGAATCTGGCGAGCTCCAACTGGATGCCTGATGCTGCATTTTGGGCTTTTCTAGCTTTATATCATGCCTCCTGGCTTCAGGCCTGTCCTCCAGCTCCTCTGGGGACAGACCTTTAGATGAAGCACTGATACCTGCTCTGGAGGCCACCGTTCACCCAGGCAGAACATAAACCATCAATACATCCTCAAGCAGGTTTCGCTCCTCAATCTCCAAAACAGGCTCCGCAGAATGCCCACTGGCATTCCTGGCCGCTACCCAGGCCCTCAGTGCCTTTTGTAGCTCCTCCGTTTTGGTGAAGCCTTCAAACTGGACTTTGAGGTCCCTTTAGGTTTGCTTAACTTGCTGCACATTGTAGGAATCCAACCTTTCCTCCTCGAATACCAAATCTGCAGGTGCAACTGATGGCTCTATAGACTGAGAGTTACTTGTAGCAGAAAGCTCAAAAAGTATCCAAACTCAGGAAGGTAAAAAGACCGAAAGTAAAAACAGTATGTGGTCATGTAATGGTCTGCGATATGTAAGTAGTGTACACCAATCACTGTATGCACAGTGCAAACACAAGTCCTCCTCACCACTAACCACCAATGTTGGAAATGGAGGTCTCTAGTTGGCAGAGGTTTGCACCCTGTACAAGTAGGGACCCTTTTTCTAATCAGGTTAAGGAGCCAAAAAGCTAAGATAGCACTTGCTCACCCCCTTGGTAGCTTGGCACAAGCAGTCAGGCTTATCTCTGAGGCATGTGTAAAGTATTTGTACAAACACACAGTAACATAGTGAAAACACTACAAATGGACACCATACCTGCTTAGAAAAATAGCCAATATTTATCTGAATGAAACAAGACAAAAACGAAAAAATCCATCATACACAAGTAAAGATATCACTTTTAAAGGTTAAAAACCGTTCCGTCCATAGAAATCTATGGATGCGTCACTTTTAGCACAAAGTACCTGGGATGCGTCAAAATCATAGACGAAAACAGGCGATGGGGAGGGGAGGCGCCGGAAAAGCAAAGCGATGCCTCGGTTCCTTACTCCCAGGGGAGGTGATGCGTCGATTCATTACTGCCAGGGGAGGTGATGCGTGGATCCCTTACTGCTAGGCAGGGGACGTGATGCGTCAGTTCTCTACTGTCAGGGGAGGTGATGTGCTGGTTCCTCACTGGAAGGGGAGGTGATGTGTTGGTTTCCCGACATGCGACCCCGGTTCCTTACTGCGGTGCGGGGTCGATGAAGAAAATGGTACCCAGGGACAATGCGTTGAAAATCTAGACACGCTGCGTCGATGCGGCAGCAGCGAACAGGCGCTGCGTCGATTCCTCAGCCGCAAAGCGGGTGCTATATCGGAGTTTGAGTGATACGTCACAGACATCAGGGATGCAGTGCTCAAAACTCACGCTGTGGCGATTCTTCTGTTGCGCTGCGAAGATAGTGCAGGAGCCTGCGATGTTGTCGAGGTCGATGCATCCATTTTCAACCAGTCGGTGAACCCAGCTTCGGTGCAGGCAGCGGCGATGCATTGATCTTCTGCAGACATGCATCGATAAAAACAGGCTCTGGGAGCTGATGCGTGGATTTTCTTGTTTTTTAGCAGCAAAGCCACCTCCAAGGGCCCAGAACTGGAACTGGAACTGGCACCACTTGGCAGGTCAGAACTCCCAGCTGAGGAATTCAGGAGCTGCAGATGAAGTCTTTGAGACTTCCTAACAGGAGGCAAGCACACACAATCCCTTGGAAGCAGGATGTAGAAAGCAAAGTCCAGTCCTTTCACTGCTCAAGTCAGAGCAGCAAGCAGCAGGCCAACACAGCAAAGCAAAACAGCAAAGTGGGAGTCCTTCCTGATAGCTTGTTCAACTCTTCTTCTTAGCAGAGTGTCCTTTAGTCCAGAAGTGTTCTGAAGTTATGGTGTTACAGCTCCAGTACTTATACCAGTTTCTGCAGGGGGGTGGAAACAACTTTGTGAGGACAGGCACAGCCCTTTTCAGGTGTAGGTGACAACTCATCCTCTAATCTAGCTCAGGAAGACCCATCAGCCTGGTGATGGGCCATCAGCTCCCTTTGTGTGAGTGTCTAGAGTAAATGCACAAACAGCCCAACTGTCATCCAAACCCAGAAGTGGATTCCACAGGCAGGCAGAGGCACAGAATGGTAAAGCAAGAAAATGCCTACTTTCTAAAAGTAGAGTAATAAAAAACAAGGGAACCCTGTGTGTCAAAAGGGACCGAGGGTAGACAGTATATTACAAGAGACATAGGTCCCTACCAAAGCACATAAGAATATAAGCACAGAACTACAATTAGAGCTGTGTTAGTATATATCCAAATGGAAAGGATTGTATTTATTTAAACATACAGTAAGAAGGAACAAATTCATAACAATCCAGTGGGTAACGTGGCGGGGTATGGAAATCAACAGATTTCCAGACCTCAGGCATTCGCTTCAAGAAGTGACATTAACGATACATGTTTACAACAGTCACAGTGCGAGAAAACAACTTGTGCTCCACATAAATCATCATAAAATAGGAGTCATGGTGTGGGTGTCGATGACGTTTCGATCCCAGCTTAAAATGGGGGGATCATCATCAGGACTAGAGGATTTAAATGCCTGAGAGAGCCTGAAATGAAGCAAGGAAAGAAGGGGGGAAAAAAGAAAAAAGAAACAGGGTTATGGAGGGGACGGTTGGGTAGTCACAACATAGAGATAAAACATGCCTCTATCGGTGAGGGAAGAGTAACCAGAAGACCAGGAGTGGTCTGCGCGCAATTCACGGCAAGCTGTACAATGGTAATGTGGTGATTTACACGTGCTGAATAGATAAGTGCTGTGGTGAACAAGAAAAAATAATAAAAAATAAATAAAAGGTGCTGAGGTCTAGGTGGAATATAAGTGCTTATGACCGGTACAGTGGTAGGGCAAGGTACTCTACTGCGTGCGAAGTAGTCTGGTGGTTAAGCAAGGGGGAACCGACCTGAGTCGGGTAAACCGGAATGGGTAATTTATCCGTGTCTGACAGTCCTCGGGAGGAGTCCAATGTTAAAAGAGCCCGATAGTTAGGCTGGTGAAGCGATAGCAGTACAATAACTATAGTAGGTGAAAACAAACCACTTACGACCGGCAGATGGGTCGGGGGATACGAATTGTTGAGAAAGGGTCAGGAAACAATGTCCTGCCTGTTGAACCCTGTTGCCCGCGTAGGGATGAAGCGGCAAAAAGGGCACCTAGGGAGTAAAGAAGGGGATGGCTGAGCGAGTCACAGTAATTTCATCTCTGACAAAACGCCTAAATAGAATGTGCAAGGACACCCACCTGATGGTCCTGCTGAACGGAATCCAGACTACGGGAGTTGTAGTTCTGTGCTTATATTCTTATGTTCTTTGGTAGGGACCTATGTCTCTTGTAATATACTTTCTAAAAGTGGCATTTTCAAACACGTAAATTTAAAAACCAACTTCACTAAAAGATGTATTTTTAAATTGTGAGTTCAGAGACCCCCAAACTCCAAATCCCTATCTGTAACCAATTGGAAGTTACACTTGTAAGATGTTACAAGGCAGCTCCAAAGATAACTTATGGGATAGATAGTCCTTGCAATAGTGAAAAACGAAATTAGCAGTATTTCACTATCAGGACATTTAAAACACACCAGTACATTTCCAACCTTTTAAGTGCACTGCACCTTGCCCATGGAGCCTACCTTGGGACTACCTTAGGGGTGGCTTACATGTAATAAAAGGGAAGGCTTGGACCTGGCAAGTGGGTACACTTGCCAAGTCGACATGGCAGTTAAAAACTGCACACACAGACACTGCAGTGGCACGTCTGAGACATGTTTGCAGGGCTACTCGTGTGGGTGGCACAATCAGTGCTGCAGGCCCGCTAGTAGTATTTGATTTACAGGCCCTGCACACAGCTGGTGCACTTTACTAGGGACTTACTAGCAAATCAGATATGCCAATCATGGATGAACCAATTTCAGATACATTTTCCACAGGGAGCACTTGCACTTTAGCACTGGTCAGAAGGTAAAGTGCCCAGAGTCCTAAAACCGGCAAAAACTAAATGCAGCACACAGTCAAAAACAGGAAGCCAGAAATAAAAAGATAGGGGAAAAACATGTCAGAGATGCCAGGTCTAACAGTGGGGATAGCTGGATTATCATATCCAGTTCACAGTCTTTTTACAATGCAAGTCTAAATTAAGCATGTAAATGTTATAAGAAGCGGTTCAGAAAGACAAGCACCTAAACTATGCATGCAGACTTGTAATATGACTGTGTGACTTGTTCAAAGATTAAAGGAAAACTGAGGACTATGGACAAGAGAAGGACTAGAAGAGGAAAATGGGAGATATATAGGTGAGACAGACTGACCACTGACGAAGCAATGGGGCAATAGGCCCTGGGGAAAACATGGTACATTGCGCCCCGTCCCCTAGCTGGACAGTAAAATAAAGCCATAATTTGGGTGCACTGGGCCCCTAGTACACCTATGTCCCAGTGCCACTTCACTTGATGGTTATGCACCTGAGAGTGACTGGTACAGGATAGGTGAGATACGAATAGAGATACTTGGGAGAGAAGAGGGAAACTAGGAAGATAGAATGCTGTAAGATAAAGCTGGGATTCCTGCTTACTAAGGTGACTGCTGGGCATCTCAAATTGTACTTATGATTGTCTTTAAAGAACAGAATCACTATTGACCAGACATTCTGATGACTATTGACTTTTCTGGAGTCCTTGCATCAACTGGGGACTTTTTAATTGGTTGGAGCCTCAGCCACAAATTGTTGCATTGCGGCTGTATGATGTTGGATGACATGAGTGGCCCAATGGCCCCATTCACATCAGTGGAGACGTACACATGACAAACATTATGTTTCTGTTAAAGAGAACTTTTGAACCTAATCCCGTAAACCCCACTCTTTAGAGCACTTTGACCTTGTGATTTAAGGAATTTTAATACCTGGGATGGATACCATCTCTGTTAATATGTAAATTAAGGTCCAGTGTCTCCGGGCCTGGAATTATTGGGGCTTAAGTATGTGAAGTCAGCTGCAGGAACCGATAGTTATGAGGGCTCTGTACTTTCTGTAATGTTCACTCCTTACCCACAGCAGCAAATAGGAGGCTGTTGAGGTGCAAGTGGAGACGAGTGGTCAACCGTTTATGTCAATGGAAGTCACAGAGGGCCTTATTTATGAGGCCTTGCGACACTTTTGGTCCACCGTTGCATCACTTTTAGTGACGTACCGGCAGCGTAAAAAATGAGCCATTTTGCGCCCTTTTTACAAAGTGACGCATCTAGGCAGATGTGTCACTTTGTAAATCCCTGCGCCACATTATACCTGCACCAGGTATAATGTCTGCAGGGTGGGGTTACCCCTCAAAAAGCCTCGTAGAAGTGGCACATTGAAATCTATAAGATTTCAGTGCGCCACTTCAAGGACGCTACTGTGTCAATATCTTATGCCTGCCTCACAGCAGGTGTAAGTCGTAAGACTGATGCCGGCCCTTTCAAATGGATGGGGCTTGCCCCATGTGAAAGGACACATTGCTGGAGTTGCGTCTGTTTCCAGACTTACCCCAGCAATGCGCCACTTTTGCGCCTGCAGATACGTCAGAAATACTGATGTATCTGTAACTCCTTGCGACATGGAGCACGGTACATTGAATACAGCGCATCCATCCTGTCACAGGCAGGGCGCAGTGAAAACTGTTGCATTGCTGTTTTCACGCAGTGATGTGACAGCTTTCATAAATGAGGCCCAGGGTGCGTTATGTCAGACCCGCTACCTCTGGCCCTTTTGTGCGTCAGTAAATGTCTTGTGTGAATCCACAGTCTCCATACAAACCAAATAAGCGATTTACGTCACTCAAGCAAATAGGTTTGGGGGGATTTAACAGATGGACACTTTGGCAAATACGTGCACGATCTTTTTCTCCTAGAGATTTTCTGTGATGTGAAGACAACGCCACCCCTAAATGCACTCTTCTTTAAGCAGAAAATGTATGGTTGCCATAATTATATATAGCGAAGTACGTGCTGTTCCCTTGTCTGCTTCACATAGTAACTGCGAGTGGGCGGAAGGACAAGACACGAACCGAGAGCAGAGCAGATCCCGGAACTCGACACCGCGTGCACTTTTCAGTGGTTGCAAAAGCTTAAGAAAGTGAGGGCCTCACAGAAGAAGGGAGCGCATGGCGGTGTCAAGAAGGCGGCCAGCGTTCGAGCTGAAACGCCGCAGCCCTGCTTTCAATTCTCTGGGATTACTCACTTGGCACCGAAGTGAGTCATGAGTGGCGCGAGGCAGCCCTTTGGGGAGTCTGTGATCCCCACTTACTTGGGTAACATGAAGCCCTTCTAGGATGCCAGCCTTCCTCCGAGGGTGCCCGCGCGACGCAAAGTGAAGTCATCGTCTGTAAGGTCCTCTCAGACAGGGGACTGCCGCCTTTGAAAGCTTTCTTTTTCTCCTTGCTATTTTCCCTGCCTTCTGTTAGTATGGTGTCATCTTTCCGAGATTGATGGATGGTAAATTCTATTTTATTTTCCCCTGCAGGCTCAAAAGCAGAGGTTCTTAAATGCTGTGCGGCCAAGGACTCTTTCGCCGTCCCCTGTGGGCGATCGAAGCTTTCTGCTAATGTTTCAGCCGTGTTTTGTGTCTCACCTCACACGGATGGCGACCTTCCGCGGGAGGAGGTGA
Organism: Calotriton arnoldi; assembly: GCA_963921515.1. NCBI lineage: Eukaryota > Metazoa > Chordata > Amphibia > Caudata > Salamandridae > Calotriton > Calotriton arnoldi. Next base: position 4,056,152 of record CAWUFW010000123.1, on the reverse strand, counting down.
GGTGGCATACTCGGATGGTGCTTGCCCTCACCTGCTCCGTTGCTCCCCTCCCGTCGCGAACCGTTAAAAAAAAGAAACAAAAAATCTGTAAAGTTGCATTTCTTGTAGGACACTGAAGCTGACATTTGCTGCCAAGCGCTACACTACAACAGAAGAGATTATGAGCACTTACCGATTTAAGGGGAGTCTTCCATCTTTGATTGATCAATTAAAAAAAATAAGGCCCACGTCCTTCTGTAGGCGCGAGCATGGTGACACATGCACGGGAATACGTCATAACGCATGCGCATGCCTACAGAATGATGCGACCTCTAATAGCATCAGAGTTATAGCCTCCTTCTGTTTTTTGCTTTTTACCGATGCTGCCAGAAACATTGCCAAATCCAATAGGTCCCAAAGGCGAGATCTAGATCCTTTGCATGCTTGTTTGAAATTACTCTGATGCCCTTGCAGCAGTGGTCAAGGTGGGTGGGATCGGAGGGGGAGATCGTGCCCATACTTTTTTTAATTTAAGGAAAACAGTTCCCCCTACTTTCTGTGCAAAGACCAGGACGGTTAATTCAGAGAGCTGAAGTGCTTCAGCAGAAGTGTAAGGCCAGGGCCGGACTGGCCGTAGCAGGCATCAGGCATTTCCCCTGGAGACTGGAAGGGTGGGGGGCGGTTTTGCAGCAGTGGGGGGCGGTTTTGTTACTGGGGGCCGGTTTTGCAGTAGTGCTGCAATATTGGTCCCCAGTAACAAAAGCTGGTCCGACAAAACTGCCAGGGCTGCTTTATGTTCCCAGTCCGGCCCTGTGTAAGGCAGGGAGTCTCCTGTGCTGTGAAACCGAAGGAGGGACAAACAGCTAAACAAGACTTCTTGCCAAGGTGCCTGCTTCCTTGAAAGAAGTGTAAATGTGCACAACGGGTCAATCTGCAAATGTACAGCTCAGAAGCCTGTATTGGCTTCAATTAATGAAATCATTTGAGCTTCCTGGTGAGGCAGACGTATTCTTTTTGAGAGGTATACGAAAGGAGTTCCCAATTGAGCTGTGAAGTGTGTGCTTTTTAAAGGGAAGTAACACAGGCCCTGCACGGAAGGGGCTGCAGGGGCCTGTGTTACACTCCTAACTATTCCCCACTGTTCCAATCAGGATTCAATTCCGTGGCTCTCTGGTTACAGACACAGACCTCTGCAGTGCATTAACTAATAGAGGTTTCAAAAAGCGCGATAGTGCATTTCCCACTGATTAACTTAACTTGCATCTATTTTACATTTAAACTGTATGTTATTTTGCATGTACATTCATGAAGGTGAAAGACCCAAAAAGTTACAGAATATTTTGTTTTTTTTAGCCAGGCCTATGACCCCGCACCCATTGTGCACAGCATCACAGTTCCCTTACTTTTTTTAATGCACTTTGATGGCTGCCTTGCAGGAGCATGTAAATAAAATTACAAATCACTGTCTTGCCCCCTCAGCCTCACTGGTGTATCAGGCATCTTGCATATCACACACTCAGCTGAGTGACCAGTGTTCCATAGAGGTGAGTGAGCAAACCCGGTCTAGTGTGACTTGGACAACGCTAGATCACTGCCTTAGCATTCTCTCAGCATGGTCGTGCAGCCCCTTCCAATAACACCCCTGCTCAGTGGGGCCCTCTGCGGACCAGTTCTTTGCTGATGTACCTCCCCTCTGGGATTTCTCTTCGTACAGCGGGACACTATGACTTTTCAAACGCCTGGACCCAAAACAAACTGCACTTTCAAGTTTAGAAAGGTAACTAGGTTTTTTTCCTGAGCATCTGAGTTTTTCCTGAGTTTGGGGTTTTGTGGTTTGGCTATGCAGGTGTGGAAAGAAAACATATCTTAATAGGTTAATGTGCAAGCTATTCAGAGGTCAGTTGATGCAAACACCTAGGCACTAGTTAAACTTAAGTCAACACTCTTTCCTTATAAATATCATCCCATATCATATTGAATGACATGAGTCATACGACCAGTGCTTAATTTGTAAAAATCATAAGTGCCAGGGCCCTCATCAGGAGGCCACTGCAGCTTGCACCACACATTGCCCTTGCCAGTGCTGCCAATGATAGTACCAACACAACTACTGTTAGAGCCGGGATTCCCTAGTTGCTGAGGTAGGTACCTTAGGCCAAATAGGGACCCTTGCTTCTAAGTCAGGGAAAGGAAGGACACCTTCTCAGATAGCCCCTGCTCACCCCCTCGGTAGCTTGGCACGAGCAGCCAGGCTTATCTTCAGGGCAAATGTGTAAAGTATTTGCAACCACGCTCTCAGTGACCCAATGATGACACCACAAATGGACTCCACACGAGTTTCATAAAAAAACAAGTATATAGAGAGAGATAGTAGCTGCGCGCCGGAAGGATAGTCTTTGACCATTTTAACTGTGCTAATTGTGTTTTGGGGCAACTTTTAACTTGTGGAAACATTAATTGATAATTTTTAACTTGCTCTGTACCTGTCAGCAACCGCACACCGCACTTTAGGGATTAGACGGTCCCCGGTCCACCACGGTCTTTTCGGGCCGCTTGAGTGGAGGGACATAGCTCCTCCCCTTGCCATTGTCACTTCCGGGGGTAATCGGCATTTAAGACGTATGGTTTGCCGGCCGCGCAGAGATAGTAGCTGCGCGCCGGAAGGATAGTCTTTGACCATTTTAACTGTGCTAATTGTGTTTTGGGGCAACTTTTAACTTGTGGAAACATTAATTGATCATTTTTAACTTGCTCTGTACCTGTCAGCAACCGCACACCGCACTTTAGGGATTAGACGGTCCCCGGTCCACCACGGTTTTTTCGGGCCGCTTGAGTGGAGGGACATAGCTCCTCCCCTTGCCATTGTCACTTCCGGGGGTAATCGGCATTTAAGACGTATGGTTTGCCGGCCGTGCAGAGATAGTAGCTGCGTGCCGGAAGGATAGTCTTTGACCATTTTAACTGTGCTAATTGTGTTTTGGGGCAACTTTTAACTTGTGGAAACATTAATTGATAATTTTTAACTTGCTCTGTACATGTCAGCAACCGCACACCGCACTTTAGGGATTTGACGGTCCCCGGTCCACCACAGTCTTTTCGGGCTGCTTGAGTAGAGGGACATAGCTCCTCCCCTTGCCATTGTCACTTTCGGGGGTAATCGGCATTTAAGACGTATGGTTTTCCGGCCGCGCAGAGATAGTAGCTGCGCGCCGGAAGGATAGTCTTTGACCATTTTAACTGTGCTAATTGTGTTTTGGGGCAACTTTTAACTTGTGGAAACATTAATTGATAATTTTTAACTTGCTCTGTACCTGTCAGCAACCGCACACCGCACTTTAGGGATTAGACGGTCTCCGGTCCACCACGGTCTTTTCGGGCCGCTTGAGTGGAGGGACATAGCTCCTCCCCTTGCCATAGTCACTTCCGGGGGTAATCGGCATTTAAGACGTATGGTTTGCCGGCCGTGCAGAGATAGTAGCTGCGCGCCGGAAGGATAGTCTTTGACCATTTTAACTGTGCTAATTGTGTTTTGGGGCAACTTTTAACTTGTGGAAACATTAATTGATAATTTTTAACTTGCTCTGTACATGTCAGCAACCGCACACCGCACTTTAGGGATTTGACGGTCCCCGGTCCACCACAGTCTTTTCGGGCTGCTTGAGTAGAGGGACATAGCTCCTCCCCTTGCCATTGTCACTTTCGGGGGTAATCGGCATTTAAGACGTATGGTTTTCCGGCCGCGCAGAGATAGTAGCTGCGTGCCGGAAGGATAGTCTTTGACCATTTTAACTGTGCTAATTGTGTTTTGGGGCAACTTTTAACTTGTGGAAACATTAATTGATAATTTTTAACTTGCTCTGTACCTGTCAGCAACCGCACTTTAGGGATTAGACGGTCTCCGGTCCACCACGGTCTTTTCGGGCCGCTTGAGTGGAGGGACATAGCTCCTCCCCTTGTCATTGTCACTTCCGGGGGTAATCGGCATTTAAGACGTATGGTTTGCCGGCCGTGCAGAGATAGTAGCTGCGCGCCGGAAGGATAGTCTTTGACCATTTTAACTGTGCTAATTGTGTTTTAGGGCAACTTTTAACTTGTGGAAACATTAATTGATAATTTTTAACTTGCTCTGTACCTGTCAGCAACCGCACACCGCACTTTAGGGATTAGACGGTCCCCGGTCCACCACGGTCTTTTCGGGCCGTTTGAGTGGAGGGACATAGCTCCTCCCCTTGTCATTTTCACTTCCGGGGGTAATCGGCATTTAAGACGTATGGTTTGCCGGCCGCGCGCAGCGGGCGCGCCGCCAGCGCACTGCCGGCGCACCAAAGGCAAGCCCATCTGCGCCCGTCTGCGCCTGGATGTCGCCAGACGCCAGACACTCTGCCCAGACCACCAAAGATATACGCCATTACTCACGCGCCGAGCTTCTGTCATACAACACTAACTGTGCCACTTGTATAAAGTATGCCTGGTCCTCACCGGTCGGCTCCTTCAAATGCAAACAATGTCTATTTCAATTCAGGCCATATGGGACGGACACACCTCTCTCCAACTCTACAAAGTTCAGGTTCTTTAGCCTGAACTGTCGGTCTCTGACAAAGCATCATGCCGAGATATTCGATCTACTAACAGAAGAGTCTCCGGACGGATTATTCCTGACCGAGACCTGGCTAACGCAGGATTCCGTTGCAGAATCTTGGCTTGCACTCCCCCAAGGCTATATTATGAAACAACTTAACAGAACCGGAAATAGAGGTGGAGGGATTGCATTAATCCATAGGGAGCTATATTCCTGCAGCCTCATTAAGGAGAATATCCCGGAGTGCGAAAGCGCACTCTTTAAAATCACCCTTAACTACAATCTTACGGTTTCTGGACTTCTTATTTATCGACCACCAGGGCCATCTAAAGTCTTCAGGGAAGAATTAGTAAATAAAGCTGTTCTGCTTGCTAGTAAGGCAGCACATTTTACCATCTTAGGAGACCTCAACTTGCATCTAGAAGATAGCGGCAAAGCGGGCATTGCCAATTTTCTAGCCGACCTAGAGGCATGTCAGTTAGAACAATGGATCTCTAATACTACACATGCAGCAGGTCACCTGTTAGATCCCATATTTTCTAACTTAGGCTCTCTAATAACTGAGCCTCCGATCCCCATGGCCTGGACGGACCATTTTCTTGTCCCTTTTTCCCTTTGCTGGCAAGGCAAGCCAGCCCCGAACCGTCCTTTATTGGTGTCCACACGACCTTGACATATATTAGAGGTTAATAAATTCTCTGATGTATTGTCAAACCACACCCCTCAGCTGTCATCAAACATAGAGCTAGCTAATACATGCTTCCAGGACTGGCTGACTCAAGCTCTGGACAGCTGTATTCCTGCTAAAATTAGTTTTAAACAAAAAAGAGGACAGTCGAACCCCTGGTTCAATGAATCCTTGATTAATGCTAAGAAAAATGTAAACAACTTGAGAGGGCCTGGAGGCGCGTGTATGATACCGAAGCAAAAAATAAATACCGCAAATCCATTAAAGCATATCATAAGCTGGTCCGGAGAGCTAGAGCGGAGTATATCGCTGGTAAAATCTCGGAGAGCAATAATTCCCCCAAAACGATCTTCTCTCTTCTTAAAGTCATGAAATGTGCAAACCTGAAAGCCGACTCACCTGTCACTTCCAATAATCAGTGCGATGAGTTGGCCGGATATTTTGTTGATAAGGTGGATAAAATTTATAAGAGCTTTCCACCAGTCACTATTAATATCGACCAGAGGGAAGGGCACAAGGACAGGGGACTCACTATGGATAAAACACTGTGTTCCTTCCCCCAACTATCCCTTATTGAGACTGAGTATCTCTGCCTGAAAATTAAATCAGGCTCTCCAGCTGATTCCTTGAGACCAGCTCAATTCTGCCAATTTCGCAACCCCATTCTACCAGTGGCCAGGGAATTGATTAATCTATCTGTGACCTAAGCGCGTCTACCATCAGCTTGGAAGCACGCTAAAGTGACACCTCTTTTGAAGAAAGCATCGTTAGACCCATCTGAACCGGGTAACTATCGCCCCATTTCTCAGCTCCCTTTTCTAGCCAAGGTTACTGAATCCCATGTCAATACTATTCTGACAAAGTTTATAGAGGAAAACGCCATCCTGGACTCCTCGCAAAATGGCTTCAGAGCCCGTCACAGTACTGAGTCGGCTCTGTTGGCAGTGACGGAGGAAATTCGTAGTAGCTTAGACGACGGAAATTCCGCGGCCTTAATTCTGTTGGATTTAAGTGCCGCTTTCGACACTGTCTCGCATGAAATATTACTGTGCAGGCTACAGGAGATAGGGATTGAGGGTTCGGCCTTGGCCTGGTTTCGCTCCTTCTTAGAGGGCAGAACTTTCCAGGTCATAGTGCCACCCTATCACTCCCAGGAGTCGGTGATCAGACACGGTGTTCCACAAGGATCGATACGGAGCCCTGTGCTCTTTAACATCTATGTACAACCCTTGGCAGTGGTGGAAAAAAGCAGAGGGTTGTCGTTGGTTTCCTATGCCGACGACACCCAATTAGTCATCGCCTTTTCCAAGAAATGTAAAAATAATCTTAGCAAATTTAAGGAGGACTTGCTGGCGATCGCCAACTGGCTGACAACAAACTGCTTGCAGCTAAATGCCAGTAAGTCGGAAATTCTGCTGTTCGGAAGAGATAGCGATATGTGGTCAGAACAATGGTGGCCAGACCAACTAAAACCAGCACCCCTGCCGAAGGAGGCGGTCAAGAACCTGGGCTTTTGGATTGATAGAGGTCTCTCTTTTGACGCCTAATCCAAAGTAGTCGCAGGGACCTGCTTCGGGCTCCTGAGAGGGTTAAAACCCCTACTTGGCTTTTTCGAGCCCAAAGTCCGGCAGACTATCGTACAGGCCACAATCTTATCTAGATTGGATTATGGCAATTCCCTTTATTTACGTGCCAACAAATCCTGTATTCAGCGCCTTCAGAGAATACAAAACGCAGCAGCCCGCACTCTACTGGCGCTTCCGAAAACATGTTCTGTGTCTACCCAAACTACACTGGCTACCGGTAGAGAAAAGAATTCAGTTCAAGACACTATGCGTCGCTCACAAAATCTTGACTCAACAAGCTCCTCCGGTCCTATGAGACTTGCTAACATCGTATGTTCCGAGCCGTCGCCTGCGGTCAGCTGACCAAGGGCTGGCATGCACCCCCAGAGTTTTAAGAGCCAGAGCTGGTGGTCGTTCTTTTAAAGTTCTGGCGGCCAAACTCTGGAACTTCCTTCCGACTGTTATTAGAGGGCTCACCTAGCTTTTCGGAAAGCCATAAAGACCTGGCTTTTCCCAGCGTAACTTTCTCTCCTTCTCCCGGGCTGTCACTACTTACGGGCATTGTTGGGTAGCGCTGGGACGCCCCGTTGCTGGGGCAGCTATGCGCTGTACAAATCTGTTAATAATAATGTTTATATAAAAAGATATACGTTGAGACCACACAATAAAAATCCAACATATGCGTACTTGTAATAATTCACCTTGCTGGTTATTAGGCCAGCAAACCCTTGTAGGTTCTGACGGTATCAATGAGCAATTCTAGATGATCCAATGCAGTCCTCATGCAATGCTATGCAGTTCGTAATGCAAGAATCAGGCACTTTACAATGTAAAAGTAATGCAGTTCGTTATGCAACAATCAAGCAGTTCGTAATGCCAAAATAATGCAATGCGTAATGCAACAATCAGGTAGTTCGTGATGCAAACTAATGCAATGCGTAATGCAACAATCAGGCAGTTTGTTATGCAAACACAATGCAATGCACAAGGCAACAATCAGGCAGTTCGTAATGCAGAAACAATGCAATCCGCAAGGCACTCCGGCACCGATCACAGTGCTTTAGACGGTCTCTCTGCCACTCGTACTGACTCGCGGTCACCTTCCGCCAACATATGCCCCCAACACGGGTATGGTGTAAACCAAAGTGCAGCTCCACACTCCGGCCCCGGTACTGCCACTCCTCTGGCAAGTACAGGCCGCGATATGAGCTTGAGCAGAGGCTCGCGCTGCAAGAATGGGAGCGGCCGAGAGCGTCTCTCTCCGAGCCCGCAACCCGCCCCAGGCGGCGACACACGTTACCTGGGGGGTGCGAACTCGATCTCCTCTGGCGACTTGGGCCTCCGATGCGACTTGGTTGATTCTGGGCAGTGGAACTCGGGCCCTCCCCCGACGGGGTTGGTTTGAGGTCCTGCTTCTGGCAACGGCGGGCTTGGGCCGGCGGCACAGCTCCTCTGGGGATGCCGGTCCGGGCCGATGGCGATAGCGAAGATCTCAGGCTGCAACAGGGCACACGCACACAGCGTCGCTGAGACTCACTTGAGCTCTGGGTGTGCACGGTCACAGGGCACTCCTCACAAAGGTCTTAGGCTGCACGAAGCGGTAAACAGACATAATATCGAATTTTTAATATCGAATTGCCAAAATATCGAGTTGTAAATATAGAATGGACAGAATATCGAATTGCCAAAATATAGTGGTTAAGAATATCGAAATTCAGGTAAGAAATATCGATTGTCAAAATATCGACAGTCATAATATAGTTGTTAAAAATATCGAATTTTTTTATAGTGTTTTAAGTGTTAGTATATGTGTTAAAAGTATGTATTATTTTTGTAATGTATGTTTTAATTTTTTTAAAGTGATGAATTTTATGTTATTTAATTTTTGCGTAATTTAATTCTGTAGCGGGTTGTGGGTTTATAGGGGAATAGGGTGGGAAGTAATTTAATTATAGTAAATTAAATATAAATTTTTAGGAATTATTAATTATATTTAATTTAATTTTGCGTTTTAGGGGCCCATTACGATGGCGGGCGGAAGCACTACCGCCGTGCTGGCGGATGCAAAAACCACCAGTTACCGCCAGCACGCAGCAGTCCACACGCCCGCCCAATTACGATGCGAAAAGCAGGCCAAACACCGCCGGCAAGCCAGCAACACCGTCCGCCATCAAAGTGCGCCCGCACACGTAGCGGCGCAGTACAACTGACACACACCGTCCGACGAAACACGTCCCGCCCGGCGCATAAATTACGATGCCGCAAACAAACGGCTCCCACGGCAAAGAGACACCGCACGTGAAAGAGAGGCGGAAACACGGACGCAGAGCACGGACAACGAAGAAGCGGCACCCCGGGCATGAATACAGCACTGCAGGCCCTTCCCATGCTTCTGCTGATGCACCACCAAGGACGCAACGTACCGCGGAGACGCAGGTAGGCACACACACAACAAGTGCACGCAAACAGCGCACACAGTGCAAGGGCGGAAAAGCGGACAACCCCCCACCAGCGCGTGTACACTACACATCCACCATCGCATCCACATATGACACACAGGCCAAATCCTAACATCGCGGAACACATGTGTACACACCACCTGGGACTAGGAACCAACCACCCCGTCACGGCCCCAAAGCGGCGATGACGCCGCCACACATGCGCACAACGCAGAGGCCAACCGCAGCGCCATGCATGCGTCGCACACAGACACAGGGACACAACCAAGCAGCACACACACCAGCCCCACCCCAAACGCACATGACACGTGACAGGCCGGCCACAGACATGTCCCCAACGCCCAATTCACGGACAACACCCAACGCCACACAAACGACGCACACATGTCAGTGAAGTCACGCAACAGCAGGACACACCCCAGTGTAACAAACATGGCGAAGCACACAGCGGCGGCAACACCAACTAGGAGAAGCAGGGCCCCTTCGGGAAGAGGAACGCCAGTACCACACTGAAAAACCCATACCACCCTGCACATATGAACAAGACACATGAAACGGAACACCAAAGAACCCGGGGACCGACAACAGGTGGCCCAAGAATTACATCCACACACAAGGCCCAACGCAGAGCGGAAAGGCAGCCTGCCGCCCACACAAGGGAGAGCAGACAGCACTGAATGACCTTCCATTCCAACACCGAAACCACAGCCCTACGACAGAAGCCGGTGAATACAGCCATTGTCCAAGAATAGACCAACACAGGCATGCCGAGGAGACCGACCACACGGCAGATAGCGCATATCACAGAAGCACACAACGGACGGGGAAGAAAGAAGAAAACACTCCCCCATGTCGGCCACATGCAAGTTAATTGGAAGGAGTCACACAGCACCGACCTTGAACTGTCTGAGAAGCATGTGGGAAGAGGGCCCGTGTCCTCCAAACAAGCCAACAGAACACAAGTCCTGTCTCCCCACGACTACACAGAGCTCACAGCAACCCCGGAGCGTGCACATTGCAGACTGCACACACAGCCGGAGCACGCCACCTCTACGAACCGCTGCGAAATGGCAACCGCAACACACCTACCCAACTACGCCGAAGAGCTCAAGCTGTACCAAACCAGCACGATACATACATTGGGATGCGATCTCCTGTCCCTGCTGAACGTAAGTTACCGACTGACTTACCGCATCACATTGTTCAGCTGCGTCATGCCCGTCTTCTACTGTCGGAGGTGTCCCTACCAGCATCCAGTCGAGATATGCCTCTCCAACCCGGCATGTCTGAAGGCGGACCTGCTACCACTACTCCTCCCTCTGGACGCACACGACAGGGCCTGCTCTGCCTATGGGGGCATGGCGTATGTGGCCAACATCGCACGCGCACTGAAATGGAACCACTGTGCCTCCACACGACGGATCATCGAGAACAGCTACATCGAATGTCACCCAGCATGCCCCATCATGGTCCTCCAAGGGACAACCTACGAACAACACCTTGACAGCCACCATCCGCTTCATTGGCTGGCAAACATGGACACCACCAATGACATGGAAGCCCTGCTGGACGGCATCGCATACCTGTCAACCTGTAAATACGTCGGACCACAACGCAGGTTCCCGAGTGACCTATGAAGTCCAACCCCGCACCCATGCTCAGCTTCCGCACGGACTGGCCAGTCACCACCACAACAGCCATACCAAACGACCGGCAACTGTAACCACACCATCAACGACATCGCCATGACATCGGATATGACCGGGACATGCACACTGTTCCCCATCACATCCAGGAACACCGCATGCATCGTGGGAGGCAGTGGCATGGGCTCTGTGCATCGCACCCACATGGACGGAACTGCACGAACAACCAGGACACGACATGGATCCAGCGCCCATGGACACACACACCGCTCAGTGGACATGAATAGGTCGCCTGGAGTCTGTGGGTGCTGCACCCCTCCCACCCCCGCCCCGGGAATCCCATACCAGGACCTTTGCATGGACGACAAGTGCATACAACAACAACACGACCCCAGTGACTGTGACATGTCCAGTAACCACCACAGTGCAACAACAAGTGGCACGCCGCTGCATGCACGCAAGCACATGCCCTGATGTCATCTCACATGCACGCGTGCATGAGGAACAACCGCAGCAAACCTGTCACATGGAACTGAGATGGACTGTGCCCATGATGCCGAGCGGTCTGGTAGGCTACATGTATACCGTCTGTGTCAAAGTCTGCAGCTCCGCAGCTATACGTAAATGTACATTAGCACAGCCTTGGCCAAGTAGATGTAACCCCACACCCTATCCCATTTGTAATCATGCTCAGTATATCCTCAACATGTATTCCGCTGCCAGTAGTGTCCACTATACTGCATCACAGAGGACAGAAGACTCAATATAATGTTTGAAACCAGAACTGTCTCCGCTGACTCATTTCACAAGTACGAATGAGAGAGGATGAGAGTATGTGAAGTACACGGCAGTCGTGACATGACCATGTAGTCCACTGGTATTGGATGTCAACGCAAATGAGTAGCACTACTGTGGAAGACACACATGTGTCGTGTGAAGTCGTATGGACGCAGTGCTCAGGTGGGTGGGTGCGACGGGTAGATGCGCACATGCCAAGTTGGAGCACGCCGTGTTGGGAGGGCTCATGAACAGTACACCACCGCTTCCCTGGGCATTGTGAGAGGACACCTGTCGGGGGGAGTGAACACGTGTGTGCACAGCAGCCGGGCACACGTACAAAGCGGTACCAGGCGCACCTCAGCCCACCCTCTGTGGACAAGCTGGATCCTGTTGTGCGCCCGCCATGCCCCTTGACAAGGCACACACAGCCCCAGTCGACCAGGTGTAACCCCAACATAGTCAATCCGCACAGGCGATACAGGGCACGGGATGGCAGTGGAGCATGGTGTGTGAGAGGTCTCCTCGCGCTCCTCCTGGTCATATCACGCAGGCAATAGAACCTCAACGTCCAGCATGGCAAAAAGTCAAATGGAAGTGTAGGGGGACGCACCACAGCACGAGCAGCACTGACGTCACGGGAGGTGGCTCGCACCATCCCATCCATTGCCCATCATACCAACCACGCCACATGCCATTGCGACTAAGTGCAAGCGCGTGCGCCACCACCCCTGAGCCCTCCCCAGAGAGGCCAAAGAGTGAATGTGTGGGCCATCAGCCACAGACGGACGCGGCCTGGCCGCAAGGGCAGCCACAGCCACTGGGTGTCGCAGGTGGCGGATCCGGAAGGCGAAGACTGTGATGCATAGTCCATGCAGGCCGGGTCTCCATTTGGGGCACCACGCAGGTGGACGGCGTCCCGCCACACATCATACCCTGGACCCACACATACACTCCTTGCCCTCTCTGGTGCGAGCTTGGGGCTGCCTGTGCAAGCGCTAGCCTCGCAGGTGAGCATGCATATTGGGGGGCGAGGGGAGGACATGAGGGCTGGGGCGAAGATGACTGTATCACTGTCAGTTAGTACAAGGGATGACCCAGATGTGGAAAGGAAGAGACGTGTCCCGTGTGTACTGCAACTAGTCGCCAATCCAACTACCCCCCATGTCCGGAATGTAAGCCCGCACCTAGGCCCGCCCATCCGCCACATCGAACATACCACCAGCACGACAACCTTCCCATTCGAAACACTGACTGGGGGTGGCGACCAGTGAACAATCATGTGTAGCCTACCCACGCGTACATGTGGGCCCTCCATGATCCATGTCACCTGCGGCAAAGACATGACATGCGCAATGAGGGAAGTGAGGAGAGCTGTCCGCCCCACGCGCAGAAGGTGCATCAGCTCCACAGACCCAGCAGCGAGTCCAGCAGGGGTCACATGTGCAGGGGCAGCTGTGCCTGGTGTGAAGGCACATGCATATGGACAGCACATCGACCAATGTGTAGTCTGCCCACATCCACAGTCCATCATCATGCGGACATAGGAATTGAACACAGGGCAACACATCTTAGCTGGTGCACCCACCGTGACCAACAATGCGCAATCATCGACGTACCCGCCCTGTGCATGGCCCCCACCCAACGGAGGCACATCCAGTGCCACCATCCCACACACACAAGCCTTCCACGGAACATGCTGTGTCCAATGGTCAGTACAGAGTCAGCGCCCATCTGGTGGATCCTGAACAGGAGACACATGCACACACATGCCAGCTCCCACTATGTACGACTGCCACCTGGCACGTGCAATGTAACCTCTCACCTGTGACGTGTGACTGCAAGCACACAGCCGTCTTGGCATGGGGCTGTCAATGTGGACACCAGTCAATGTTTCGGGAGCTGTGATCCGTACAGTGCTGTACATAGGGTGCAGTGCTGACACCTACTACTGTCTCATATCCCCTCGTGCCACAGGTCCCACTTGTATTGGCCGCTCAGCCCGTGCCCACATCGTCGTCGTCGTGTGCCATACTCATCCAGCCTCGGAAGCAGTACCATGCTCAGCAGACACTCATGTTGCCGTGGCGTTGCCGCTTGACGAATATGCAGTCAGTCCCCATCAGCACGCCCCGCAAGTCATTGGGGCCTAGATCCCCATGTGCATGCACATGGCAGTGGTATGTCTCACTTGCCATTGCCATTGTTGGGAGACCTGTGTAAGTGTATTGTGGCCGTGCCGTCCCAGCTTGACAGCTGGGCTGTGGCCCATGTGCTTGCTCAGTCATGTCAGTGATGTGTATGCGAAATTGCTATGTGCCGTGTTGCTTTGACATGTGTCCTCTGCCATTTAACCCAGGCGGAGACCGAACATTGACCGCCCATACCAATTGCTGGCGGACATGGACGATACAGAGGTAATCAGGAAGTTTCGGCTGGACAGGCCAACTCTGCATCGACTGTGTGCCATGTTAGAGCCCCATCTCCGTCCCCGCAGGGTGTATCCGACTGCTGTCACCCCCACGGCTAAGGTGATGGCCGCCATGCATTTCTTCGCCACTGGGTCATTCCAGCACACAGTGGGCAGTGGAGGAGGGATGTCCCAGCCCATGTTCAGCAAGGTGCTGAGGGATGTACTGGCAGCCATGATGCTGTACCGGAACAGGTACATCAGATTCCCCAGGGCTCGTGAATTGGCGGCAGTGAAGGGTGCATTCTATGCCCTTGGCAGAATCCCACACGTCGTGGGAGCCATTGACTGCACTCATGTTGGCCTTGTTCCACCACAGGCCACTGAGCACCTGTACCGCAACAGGAAGCACACGCACTCCCTGAATGTGCAAGTGGTGTGCCTTGCGGACATGGTGATCACCCACGTGTGTGCCAAGTTTCCAGGCTCGGCACATGACGCACACATAATGCGCAACAGCATCTTGCCACGACTGATGGCCAATCTGCAACAGGATCGTGCCTGTATTGTCGGTGAGTATGTGGAGTGGTGTAGCGTGCTGGTTGTGCGATGCTGTCCCCTGTCCAGTTGGAATAGCAACGGTTCTCTGTGTCCCTCACACCCAGGTGACTCTGCGTATCCGAATGGGGCATGGCTGCTCAGTCCATTGAGGAATCCTCGCACCCCAGCAGACGATCGATACAATGAGGCACATGGGAGGACCAGACGTGTGGTCGAGCGTACCTTTGGCCTCCTCAAGTCCAGGTTCAGGTGCCTGGACCGCACCGAGGGTGCACTGGCGTACTCCCCACAGAAGGTGTGCCAGATAGTGGTGGCGTGCTGCATGCTGCACAATCTGGCCATTCGGAAGCAGATCCCCCTCATTGTGGATGACGGAGATCAACCAGGGCCCCAGCCCGCAGACCAGGACAGCTCGAGTGAGGTGGACAGCGGAGAGGAGGAAGCTGGGAATGTGCGCCAGCAGCTCATCGCCCGCTACTTCACTTGACGGTGAGTGTCCATGTACGACGGATGATGTGTCTGTATCTATGCAGGTGTGTGTGTGCTGTGTCAGGGTGGCCGTATGTTCACTGCGTGCAGTGTGTCAACGCTCCATGGCCAGGGTAGTATGCCACTGTTGGTGACTGTGGCATTGTGCCCTATTGCTCTGTGCGATGTGTGTACATTGCTTGTAGTTGTTGACATGTACTGTGTGATGGGTGTGTGACACACTCATTGAATGTGCTCCTGTTCTGTCTCCCACCCCTAGGTCCCTACAGGCCCTCCGGATTCCATTTCCATGCCACGCATCAGGTGCCTTTCCGCCCAAGGTGGCCGTTGTATTCCGTACAATAAAGACACAGGGCACAAACAGCAGTTAGTGAAAAAGGTGCATTTATTACAAACTGTGACATGTGATTGTGTGTAAGGTGATGACAAAAGTGGTGCGTGCAGTGACAATGAGCTGTCGGTCATGGCTGCGTGATGATCAGGGTGTACCCACTGGTTCTATGTCCATAGTCCAACACACACATGCCATCCAGATGGCTGTGTGGAGTGGGATCGTAGAGCAAGTCAATGCAGTGGCTGGTCAAGGAAGGCTGGCGGAAGGCTGGCTGGCTGCCTCACTTGCGACTGGAGCGTGCGAAGTCCTCCCGGGAGATCTGTTTCCTCTTCGGACGGCCCCTTCCACGTTTGGGAGGGGGAGTGTGGTGGCGACCTGCTGGTGGTGGGTGAGGTGTGCTCACTGGCTGTGGACGCAGGGGAAGTGGACACTGCTGCCCGAGCCTGCGCCCTAGCAGGTGGTGGCGGAGGTGGTGTTGCTGGCCTTGCCTGTGACCCCACCGCCACCACCAGCTGGCCCATGAGGTCCACGAGTTGGTCCATACGGGACACGAATTGGCCCATATGGGCGTCCATGGACCTCAGCACCCCCAGCACCTCCCGCGTGTCAGTAGCAGACCTGGCCCATTGTCCTTGGGCCTCTTCATAGGCCCCAAGGACTCTGGCCATTTGAGGCAGGGCATGGCTCCCAGGGGAGGCTGGCGTTTCCCTGACCCTGCTCCTCCTACCAGTCCTGCTGCCACCGGCCCTGCCCACTAGCCACATTGCTCACCACGGTCCTCGCTGTGGCTCCCAGGGTGGATCCAGTCGGCCGGGCCACCACCTGCGCTGGGGCTGGTGCCAGCGAAGACGTGGTGGTGGTGGAGGCGGTGGTGGTCGGTGCGGCGATGGTGGCGGTTGCGGCAGTGGTAGTGGCCGCAATGACCGTGGGTGTGGCCGCAACGACAGTGGCAGCAGGGGACTGGGACTGTTCAGCATCCCTGGATGATGGGTTGGTGGGTAGGAGGGGTCCTGGGGAGCGGCTGGGCCCTGCCACGCCAGATGGGCCAGCTTGGTGGTCCGTGTCCGAAGAGGTGGACAGATCCTCCAGATCCGTGTGTCCTCGTTGGGGGCTTGTAGGCTGGCTGTGCTGGCTGCTGTCTCCATCCCCAGCGTCCAGCAGTTCGTCACCTGTGGAGAGAATGAGATTTGTTATTGTGTTGCACCTGGCGAAGTATGTATTAGTCGTCTGACATTGGCAGTTCGTGCAATCTCGTACATGGGTTTCCCGGAGGCGAGTGTGTGGCTGTGGCATCTGTAGGTGTGTGTGCTAGGCAATGGGACTGTGTGCTGTGCACATGTGGCATGGGACGGATTGGCCATGCCGATGGGTGTGTTGCTTTGCCCCTACTCATTGTGACTCTGGTGTATGCGGGCTCCTGGCCCATCCTGGGTCTGGTTTGTACTTTGCTTTTGGGGTTCAAATGGAACGCTTAGGAACGCATATGGCAACATGGGGGCCATGCCCCAGATTCGCATTTGGGATGGAATATGCTTTTGGGGTTCAAATGGAACGCTTAGGAACGCATATGGCAACATGGGGGCCATGCCCCAGATTCGCATTTGGGAGGGTATATGCTTTTGGGGTACATGCTGTGAGCCATGGGTGCCGAACGTGACATGTGTTGTGGCAGCATGACAGTGCATGGTCTGAGGTGTGTGCATGCCTGACATGCCCTGCATATTTGCTGTCTGTTGTGGTTACTGGACATGGCATTGGACGCATCGTTATGAGTGAGTGATAGTTGTGTGCCAGCCAACGTATTGCAGTTGTCCCATCTCCTTGGTGTGCGTGCTGCCCTGTGCCATGTGCATCACTGCAGTGCTCGGGGGGTGTGGCCCATGTTGTGTGTTGTTGCTCACAGTGTGTCGTGCGCTTAATTGACTTCTGGCACATGGTTGGTCATGGGCATGTGTCTTAGCGTGACTGCTGTATGTGTGGCAGCTGTGCGGATGACATGCCTTTCATGAGACTGGGGCTGACGGATGGGATGGATGGTATGTTGTATGTGCATGGTGTGTCTGTGTGTTTGATGGGTTCAGTGGTGTTCGTGTGCATTTCTGTTGTTCCGCTCTGTTGCGTCTAGTGTTGTTTGTCTTACATAGGCGTAGTTGTGGGGTGTGTGGTTGACAGGCAGTAGGGGCTACATGGACAGGACTTCAATGGTGTTTCGGTTGTGTGTGATGAGTTGCACAGTGGCTGCCGTGTGGGACTATGTTCAGTGTGGCTTGTGCATGCAGACGTGGCTCCTTGGGTGTTGCTATGTCTGTGATGGGTCATGTGGGGTGTGAGTCTGCTGTTCATGTCCGTGTGCACATTGTTCACTTGTTCGTGACGGTGGGCGGTGCTGCGTGTTCGTGTGCTACGTGACATGTCCCATGTGTTGGTGGTGTTATGGTCCTCATGCCTCCAGTAATCCAGCCCTGTCCAGTTTCCCACCTGCAAGTTGTTCGTGCGTGCACTGTACTGGATGCCACATGGCTCTTAGCGGGGGGTGCTCCATGTTGCAGGTCTGTGGGGGTGGGGGGTGTAGTGGGTCGTGGGGGTGGCTGTACACCCACTGACACCGATTGCTGTGGACCGTGATGTCTGCCTTTCGGCTGTCGTTGTGCACTGCGGTGGCTGACACGTGGCTGTGGGGTGTGGGGGATGCTCCTCCTTGCTGTGCTGTGGGACTGGGGCCTGGTGTGTGTTGTACTTGGGCTGTCCACCGTCCCACCCACTGCACTTTGTGTTCCTGCCACTTACCTGTTACTTGTCAGTTGGTGCAGCTGTGGCGGACACATGGGTGTGGTGGGTGCTCGTTGTGGCGCTTCTGGCATATTTGGGGACCTGTTGGTGGTTACGTGGCTGGCTTAGTGTACACATGTCCCCACGCATCTTGCAGTTGTTCGGTTTGGGCTGTGTGTGGTGGTGTCTGTTGCATGTGTGTGTGATGTGTTGTGTATTGTGTGCTGGACATGGGGGTGTTTGTCCCTGGGAGCTGTGGCATGGTGGTAGTGCATGTGAGTACATAGCGGTGTGCTAGTATACATTAGTTTGTACTTACCAGCCTCCACTCCCCTGCTAATCCGGCGAGGATCTCCGGATGGATTACGACTCGCACCTTCTCCTCCCACGCTTTGAAGGTCTTAAAGAGCGCGGGATTCCCTCCGCCAGTGACGGCAGCCAGCTCTCTGTTTTTGCCCTCCTTCTTCTTGACCAGGCTCTTTACGTCATTCCAACGTTTGTTTATTTCACCTCTGTTCCTGGGCAGGGTCCCGACTGCATTGACCTGGTCTACGATCCGGGTCCACATTCTGTTTCTGGTGGCTAGTGGTGTGTGCTGGACCATGTTCCCATAGATTTGTGGGTACACCTTGATGATCTCGTCGACCATGACCGTCAGCTCCATGGGCGTGAACTTGGGCATCCTTTGTGGTGCCATGGTGTTTGTGGTGCTGGTGCGGTGTGTGTTGTGTAATGTGCAGGGGGTTTGTGGTGCCGGGGTGTGGTGGTGGTGGTGGTGGTGGTGTTTGGTGGTGGTGGTGGTGGTGGTGGTGGTAGTGATGTGTGCGTTTCTGTGGTGTGCTGCTGTCCTTGCTGTGTCACTGTGTCCTCTCCTCTCCTCTCTGGTTTGCAATGTAGCAAGGGGTTGTGGTCTGTGGGAGTGCTGCTTTTGTACTCACCTATGTGGGTGTGTCCTCATGGTCTGTTGTTTTCAGGTGTGTTGTGTCTGGGGTTCTGGCCTTTGTATTTTTTGTTTGTCCGGGGGGTGTTTTCGGGATGTGTACTGTGCTTGTGTATTTGTGTGTGCCTTGCTGTGTGGACTTGTTGGCCATGTTGTGTGCTATTGGTTTTGTGTGCGGATGGTTTCTGTGCAGGTACGTGGGCGCCATGGCTTCTGCCGTGTCGATTCTCATCGGCGTTGTTTGCGCTGGCGGGCGGTATTTTTGTGGTTTTTCCGCGCTCATGGCGGTGCGATCGTAATTTCACGTGCGGTGTGTCGGCCGTGTGGGCGGGCGGTTTTGTGTTGTCGTGCGTGTTTCCGTCCGTGGCGGGCGGTTTGACTCCGACTCGGACGATGGCGGGCGGTATTTTGTATGATTTTTCCGCCGATGGCGGTTTTCAGTTTGTGTACTCATAATGGCGTGGTCGGTGTTCAGGCGGTGTGTGCGGGCGGATTTTTGCCGCTTCCATGCCTGGCGGATTTTTTTACGCCGGGTATCGTAATGTGCCCCTTAGTTCTGTAGCGGGTTGTGGGTTTATAGGGGAATAGGGTGGGAAGTAATTTAAATTTAATTAAGTAATTATTAAATTTTATTTATTGGTATTGATAAATAATTCATTGTTAATTAATTATTAATTGGTCATTAATTTTTATTAATTGGTAATTAATTTTTATTAATTGGTAATTAATTTTTAATAATTATTTAATTGATAATTATATTAATTGTATTAATTTATTATTCAGAGTGGGTTGTGGGTTTATAGGGGAATAGGGTGGGAAGTAATTTAATTGTAATTCAGTAATTATTTATTTTTATTTATTGGTATTGATTATTAATTTATTGTTAATTAATTCTTATTTGGTAATTAATTTTTATTAATTGGTAATTAATTTTTATTAATTGGTAATTAATTTTTATTAATTTTTAATTGATAATTATATTAATTGTATTAATTTATTATTCAGAGCGGGTTGTGGGTTTATAGGGGAATAGGGTGGGAAGTAATTTAATTGTAATTCAGTAATTATTTATTTTTATTTATTGGTATTAATTATTAATTTATTGTTAATTAATTCTTATTTGGTAATAAATTTTTATTAATTGGTAATTAATTTTTATTAATAGGTAATTAATTTTTAAGAAATAATATTTATTGGTATTTAGAATTAATTATTAAATATTTTGTAATTGGTAAGTCATTTTAATAAATTTTTTATTGGTATTGATAATTATTTTATTTTTATTAAAATATTAAATCATTATTTTCCCTACTGTTGCACTCTTTGGAGTGGGAATAGTAATTTTTACCCCTACGCTATCCAACTCTTTCCCTACTGTTGCACTCTCTGGAGTGGGAATAGTAATTTATACCCCTACGCTATCCAACGCTTTCCCTACTGTTGCACTCTCTGGAGTGGGAATAGTAATTTATACCCCTACGCTATCCAACGCTTTCCCTACTGTTGCACTCTCTGGAGTGGGAATAGTAATTTTTACCCCTACGCTATCCAACGCTTTCCCTACTGTTGCACTCTCTGGAGTGGGAATAGTAATTTTTACCCTCCCGCTATCCAACGCTTTCCCTACTGTTGCACTCACTAGAGTGGGAATAGTAATTTTACCCTCCCGCTATCCAACGCTTTCCCTACTGTTGCACTCTCTGGAGTGGGAATAGTAATTTTACCCTCCCACTATCCAACGTTTTCCCTACTGTTGCACTCTCTGGAGTGGGAATAGTAATTTTTACCCCTACGCTATCCAACGTTTTCCCTACTGTTGCACTCTCTGGAGTGGGAATAGTAATTTTTACCCTCCCGCTATCCAACGCTTTCCCTACTGTTGCACTCACTGGAGTGGGAATAGTAATTTTTACCCTCCCGCTATCCAATGCTTTCCCTACTGTTGCACTCACTGGAGTGGTAATAGTAAATTTTACCCTCCCGCTATCCTACGCTAAAAATATTGAATATTTTTTATAAATATTACGTTAATATATATATGTATTAAAAAAGAAAAATGTATGTTTATTTTATTTTAACTTACATTAATTATTTATTAATTTTAAAGTTATTTAAGTATTTTTAAGTATGTTTTAGTTAATTATATATATTATTTCATTAATTTTACATTACTTTTAAGATATTTAAAAAATTCGATATTTTGACTAACTATATTTTTACAACTATATTTTGGATTCGATATTTTTGTACTTACCTGTTTGTAGATAGGGATTCGATATTTTGGCATTCTATATTTTTACTTCAATATTGTTGTAGGTCGATATTCTTGTAATCGATATTCTGTCAGTGATCCGCACGAAGCACACGCACCCAGCGTCGCTGAGACTCACTTGAGTTCCGGGTGCACACGATCACAGGGCAATCCTCACGAAGGTCTCAGGCTGCACAAAGCACACGCACACAGCGTCGCTGAGACTCACTTGGACTTCTGGTGTGCACGATCACAGGGCAATCCTCATGAAGGTCTCAGGCTGCACGAAGCACCCGCACACAGCGTCGCTGAGACTCACTTGGACTTCTGGTGCCCACGATCACAGGGCAATTCTTACGAGGGTCTCAGGCTGCAAAAAGCACATGCACACAGCGTCGCTGAGACACACCTGGAAACTTTTGTGTTCCTGAGTTTCCACAGCACACAGCAAAGTCCTTTCAAGCAGGGGGACACAGCACACAGCAAAGTCCCTTTAGCCTCTCCTTGGTTAAATCAGCAAACTGCAGGCCTGCCACAGAACACACAGCAAGGGTCAGTCCTTTCCTTCAGTCTCTTGTTTCTTCCTCGGCAGAGGTTCCTCTTGACCACGAAGTAGTTTCAATCCTTTACAGTCTTGAACAGTTCCATTCCAAAGTCCAGGGGTTTCAGCTCTCATAGTTATACCCCTAAATGTCTTTGAAGTCTTTGTGTTCAGGGGGGCACTGACCCCTGTCCAAATCAGTTCTGGGTGTCTCCCTGCCAGTGACACCTTCTGCCTTTGATAGTGGGGGTCTGGATCCTTAATCACTCAGCAGGAGATGGAGCCATTGTTTTATGGCAGCAACCCAGGCCTCTTCACCTCCAGGGGCTACTCCTCCCCTACACTCCAGATGCAGGTCAGCCTGTTGCTGTCTCACCTCCTCCCCTGGGTCAAGACATTCCCCAGAGCCTATCACATTCAAATCCAGACAGTCAATCCACAACCAGGCAGAGACACACAGAAATGTTAGAGCACAAAAACCCAGCCACTTCTAAAAGAGTGGTTTCTAAACACGCAATTCAAAACCACCTTCACAAAAAGATGTGTTATTAAATTGTGAGTTCAGGCACACTAAACTTCACCTCTCCATCTTAAGCCTTTGGGAAGATAGGCTGGAAACATATTACACAGCCTTCCCCATTCTGTCCTATGGGCAAGATGGCCTTTCAACAGTGAAAAACGAAATGGAGAGTATTTCACTGTCAGGACATGGTACACACCTCAGTACATGTCCTACCTTTCACATACACTGCACCCTGCCCAGGGGGCTACCTTGGGCCTACCATAGGGGTGTCTGATGTGTATAGAAAGGGAAGGGTAAGGCCTGGCAAGTAGGTGCACTTGTCAGGACAACAAGGCAGTTTAACAAACTGCGCGCAGGCACTGCAGTGGCAGGCCTGAGTTCTCTCTTTAGGGCTACTTGTGCGGGTGGCACAATTAGTGCTGCAGGCCCACTAGTAGCATTTGCATTACTAGCCCTGGCACACATAGTGCACTTTACTAGGGACTTTACTAGTAAGGCAAACAACCCAATCATGGACAACCAATTACCATTACACTTTACACAGGGAGCACTTGCACTTTGACACTGATCAGCAGTGACAAAGTGCCCAAAGCATCTAAGCCAGTCAAACGAAATCCATCACAGCATCAAAAATAGAGGAGGTAGAGGCAAAAAAAAGTCAGGGGTAATCACGCCAAGAAATGCCAGGTCTAACACGTGTCCCCTCCAGCCGAAAAGTGGGGGAACTACCCACCCTCATGGGAGTTCTCATCACTAAGGCGGAAAAATCTGGACAGACCATCAGCATTGGCGTGTTCTGTTCCAGGTCGGTGCTCCACCGTGAAGTCCATTCCCTGAAGGGAGCTGGACCACCTCAACAGTTTTGGGTTCTCACCCCTCATCTGCATCAGCCATCTGAGGGGCCTGTGGTCGGTCTGAACCAGGAAGTGAGTCCCAAACAAGTAGGGCCTCAGCTTCTTCAGTGCCCAGACCACAGCAAAAGCTTCCCTTTCAATTGCACTCCACCTCTGTTCCCTGGGGAGTAGCCTCCTGCTAACGAAAGCTACGGGTTGGTCCCAGCCCTCGTGGTTCAATTGTGAGAGTACTGCCCCCACACCATGCTCTGAAGCATCTGTCTGCACTACAAATTCTTTGGAGAAATCAGGCGCCTTGAGCACGGGCGCCGTGCACATGGCAGTTTTCAGGGCATCAAAAGCGGTCTGGCAGGCATCAGTCCAGATCACCTTCTTGGGCTGTTTCTTTGACGTCAGTTCTGTCAAGGGGGCAACAATGGTGCCATACCCCTTCACAAACCGTCTGTAATACCCAGTGAGTCCTAGAAAGGCCCTAACTCCTGTCTGGGTCTTGGGGGGTTCCAAAGCCAGAATGGCATCAATTTTTGCCTGTAGGAGCGCCACCTGTCCGCTCCCTACCTGGTATCCTAAGTACATCACAGAACCCTGCCCTATCTGACACTCACTTGCCTTGATAGTCAGGCCTGCCCTCTGCAAGGCCTTCAACACTTTGCAGAGGTGTCGCAAATGTTCCTCCCAACTGGAGCTAAACACAGCAATGTCGTCCAGGTAGGCGGCGCTGAATTCCTCCAGCCCACTCAGCACCTGGTTAACCAGTCTCTGGAAGGTGGCAGTGGCGTTCTTCAACCCAAAGGGCATAACTCTGAACTGGTAGTGCCCCTCTGGCGTTGAGAACACTGACCTCTCTTTGGCCCCCTCGGTCAAGGCAATCTGCCAGTACCCAGATGTCAAATCAAATGTACTGAGGTACCGGGCAGCTCCTAGCCGATCCACGAGCTCATCAGCTCTGGGGATGGGATGAGCGTCAGTCTTAGTGACCGCATTGAGCCCATGGTAATCCACACAGAACCGGAGTTCTGGGGTGGCACCTGGTGCAGCAGCTTTTGGCACAAGGACCACTAGGCTCGCCCAGGGGCTGCTGGATGGCTCAATCACCCCTAGCGCCAGCATCTTGGAAACCTCCTCCTTGATGCTGGCCCTGACCTTATCAGCTACCCTGTAAAATTTTTGTTTTACAGGCAGGCTGTCTCCAGTGTCCACATCATGGACGCACCAATGGGTGATTCCTGGGGTCAGGGAGAACAGGGAGGCGAACTGACCCAATACCTGGCGACAGTCCCTCTACTGTTCTGGGGTCAGGGTAGGCGAGAGGTTCACCCCATCCACTGACCCATCCTTCTCCTTGGCTGACAGGTGGTCAGGAAGAGGTTTACTCTCCTCTTCTGCCCCGTCATCTGTAGCCAAGAGCATGGTCACATCAGACCTCTCAAAGTGTGGTTTGAGGCGGTTCACATGGAGGACTCTCAAAGGGTTCCTAGGAGACCGTAGGTCAACCAGGTAGGTTACCTCGCTCCTGCGCTCCACCACCTCATAAGGCCCAGTCCACTTATCCTGGAGCGCGCAAGACTCCACTGGCGCCATCACCCACACTTTTTGCCCAGGTTGAAACTCGACCAGAGTGGCATTCTGGTCGTACCACCGCTTCATTTCTTCCTGGCTGGCTTCCAGATTTGCCTGAGCGAGTTGCCGGAAACGCCTAGTTTGGTTCCTGAAGGCCAGCATGTAGCTATATACATCCTGGGGGGGTTTACTAGGAGCCTTCTCCCAGCCCTCCTCCACCAAACTCAAGGGTCCTCTTACAGGGTGCCCATACAGGAGCTCATAGGGGCTGAACCCTAGGGATTCTGTGGCACCTCTCTGTAAGCAAACAGCAGGCATGGTAAGAGGACGTCCCACTTACGCCTCATGGGTTCCTCAAGACCCATAATCATGCCCTTCAGGGTCCGGTTAAATCTCTCAACCAGACCGTTACCCTGGGGGTGGTAAGGCGTGGTGAACTTGTAGGTTACACCGCACTCCTTCCACACAGATTTCATATACCTAGATATGAAATTAGTACCCCTGTCGGACACCACCTCCCTGGGGAACACTACGCAGGAGAAAATCCCCATCAGTGCACGGCCCACCACGGGGGCTGTCACCGTCCGGAGAGGGATGGCTTCCGGGTACCGGGTGGCATGGTCCACCAAGACCAGGATAAACCTGTTGCCCATGGCTGTCTTGGGATCCAGAGGTCCCACAATGTCAATGCCCACTCTTTCAAAGGGGGTGCTGACTACAGGGAAAGGTTGGAGAGGAGCCTTGCACTTCCTCCCACTCTTACCACTTGCCTGGCAAGTCTGACAGGTCCTGCAATGAGTATCAGAACTCTTGCGCGTTTGAGGCCAGTAGAAGTGGGTGACATGCCTCTCAAAGGTCTTGTCCTGCCCCAAATGTCCTGCTAAAGGTACATCATGAGCCAACCCCAGTAGGAAGGCTCTGAAGCGCTGGGGTACCACCAGCGCACGGGCTGACCTAGGCTCAGCAACCTTAGGCTCACTATATAGGAGATCATTCTTCCAGTAAATCAAGTGGGACCCAGACGGATCACCTGCTGCCTGGTTTGCTGCCTGTTGCCGCAAACCTACAAGAGAAGGGCACTTCTTCTGCTCCTCACAGAATTCCTCCCTGGAGGGCCCTCCCTCCTGCGGCCATTCGGTCAGCTCAGGTAGGTCCCCCAGTTCAGCTACTTGCTCCCATGTAGGCTCCAGGGCATCCCCCTCAAGGTTTGCCTCCTCCTGGACTATGGGAACTTTGGGGGCCGGTTTCCCATGCCCCCTGCCTCTTCTCTTTAAGGCAGGCACCTGGGCCACTGTTTCAGGCTCCAGGTCCTCTTGAACACCTTTACTGGCTGCCCTAGACCGAGTAGTCACACAAGCCCACTCAGGCAGACCCAACCTCTCCAAATGCGCCTGGCGCTCCACCTCTTTCCAGGGGGAACTCTCCAGGTCATTCCCCAGCAGACAGTCTACAGGCATGGATGGGCTTACAACGACCTTCAAAGAACCTGTGACCCCCCCCCCACTCAAAGGGAACTAGCGCCACCTTGCAGAGGCGCACAGAGTTGTCTGCTGCAACTACAGGGTGAAGTACATTGGGAATTACCTGCTCCTCAGACACCCACTGACACCTGACAGATGTCAAACTGGCTCCTGTGTATCTCAGAGCCTCCACCCTCCTTCCATTGATGGTCACCCACTGCCTGTACTTCTTAGTATTCTCAGGCAGAGAGACTTCCTAGACCATCTCTCGATCTCCTAACGAGACCAGGGTCATAACTGCTTGCTCCTCCCCATTCCAAGGACTCAATTCCTCCCCCAACGCTACACTCACTAAACCCGGTGTTGGAGCACCAGTGGGTGCAGGTGACTTCTTGGGGCATTTAGGGGCAATATGACCCACTTCTTTACAGAAATAACAAGTAGGAGGACCTCTGTTGTCCCGCTTGCCCTTATGGGGCCAGGACCTCTTAGCCTTGGGGGACTGGGACCCTTTTACCTGGGAACTACTTGGGGGCCTTTTAGGGAACCCCTTGTGGTTACCCTAGTCCTCCCCCACCTTCTGCGGGGGACCCTGTACACCTTTGGTAGTGGTACCTCCACTCCCCTTGTGGACCCTGGTGCTGGTCCAGCGGTCCGCCTCTTCAGCAAGCTTACCGGGATCAGTCAGCTTACTGTCCAAAAGATGCTGGCGCAGCTCTGGAACGCACAGACTACTCAAGTGCTCCCAACTAATTAAATTGCATAAGCCCTTAAAATCAGTTACCTTGCTGCCCTTCATCCAACCATCCAGTGCACGCATGTATGCATTCGCACACTCAACCCAAGTACTGGATTCCAGTTTCTTGAAGTTCCTGAATTTCTGCCTGTACTGTTCAGGAGTGAGCTCCATACCTGAGGCATAAAGCCTCCTTCATATTGGCGTAGGTCAGGGTTCCCGCCCTCTCTAAAGGGGGTAAAACATCCCTCCCAGAAGCCTCAAAGTGTTTCCATAGGCCCGCTCCCCAATGCTTCTCAGGCACCTCATTCATCCTCAGTGCGATCTCATATGCCGTGAACCACGCATAAATATCATCACCCCTCTGGTAATCTCGCACTAAGTCTTTGGGAATGTACACCTTACCCACTGGCACTGGTTGTGTGCTGCCACCATTTGAACTGGACTCCGCCTGATTAACCTTCATGTCCAGTTCCCTCATTCTTAACTCATGAGCTAAGAGAATCTTTTTCTCTTCCAAGGCGAGAGCGTTCCTGCTCTCCTCTGCTCGCTTTTCACTTTCAATGAGCAGCTTCTTCTCTTCTGCTTGAGTTTTAAGTTTTAAAACCTCCAACTCATGCTCTCCTTTGGTTTTCCTCCAGCTCCACTGGGGAAAAACGCCTCCCTGAATGGTTACTACCAGCCCCTGAGGCTGGTGCTTCCACTGGCAAATCCTGTGGACCAAATCCATTCCCTGGGTCATCTTCATCCACCTCAACATCACCTGTCTCCTGAGCCCCTTTGGCTTCCCACCAGGCCCTCAAGACCATTTGCAGCTCCTCCTTCTTGGCGCTACTTTTCATGGGACATCCCAAAGCTCTGCAGAATTGCCTCAGTTGATCAACTTTGTAGGTAAGCAATGCCTCAATGTCGAACTCTAATTCTGCAGCCTCACTGGCTACTTGACTCCTCTGAGACATGATGTGTGGCTTAAAGGTCGCTCACAAATAGAACCAACAAATCAAAACAAACAATATGTGCTTACGTCGTGGTCTGCGCTAAACTAGTGATGTACACCAATCACTGTGAGTGAATTTGCAAATACACGTTCAAATTCCAAATCGCTGACCATCAACGGTAGATCCCACCGCTGCCACCAATGTTAGAGCCGGGATTCCCTAGTTGGCTGAGGTAGGTACCTTAGGCCAAATAGGGACCCTTGCTTCTAAGTCAGGGAAAGGAAGGACACCTTCTCAGATAGCCCCTGCTCACCCCCTCGGTAGCTTGGCACGAGCAGCCAGGCTTATCTTCAGGGCAAATGTGTAAAGTATTTGCAACCACGCTCTCAGTGACCCAATGATGACACCACAAATGGACTCCACACGAGTTTCATAAAAAACCAAGTATATGTTTATATAAAAAGATATACGATGAGACCACACGATAAAAATCCAACATATGCGTACTTGTAATAATTCACCTTGCTGGTTATTAGGCCAGCAAGCCCTTGTAGGTTCTGACGGTATTAATGAGCAATTCTAGATGATCCAATGCAGTCCTAATGCAATGCTATGCAGTTCGTAATGCAAGAATCAGGCACTTTACAATGTAAAAGTAATGCAGTTCGTTATGCAACAATCAAACAGTTCGTAATGCCAAAATAATGCAATGCGTAATGCAACAATCAGGTAGTTCGTTATGCAAAAATAATGCAATGCGTAATGCAACAATCAGGTAGTTCGTGATGCAAACTAATGCAATGCGTAATGCAACAATCATGCAGTTCGTTATGCAAACACAATGCAATGCGCAGGGCAACAATCAGGCAGTTCGTAATGCAGAAACAATGCAATGAGCAAGGCACTCCGGCACCCATCACGGTGCTTTAGACGGTCTCTCTGCCACTCGTACTGACTCGCGGTCAGCTTCCGCCAACATATGCCCCCAACACGGGTATGGTGTAAACCAAAGTGCAGCTCCACACTCCAGCCCCGGTACTGCCAATCCTCTGGCAAGTACGGGCCGCGATACGAGTTTGAGCAGAGGCTCGCGCTGCAAGAATGGGAGAGGCCGAGAGCGTCTCTCTCCGAGCCCGCACCCCGCCCCAGGCGGCGACACACGTTACCTGGGGGGTGCGACCTCACTCTCCTCTCCTCCTCTGGCGACTTGGGCCTCCGATGCGACTTGGTTGATTCCGGGCAGTGGAACTCGGGCCCTCCCCCGACGGGGTTGGTTCGAGGTCCTGTTTCTGGCAACGGCGGGCTCGGGCCGTTGGCACAGCTCCTCTGGGGATGCCGGTCGGGGCCGATGGCGATAACGAAGATCTCAGGCTGCAACAGGGCACACGCACACAGCGTCGCTGAGACTCACTTGAGCTCCGGGTGTGCACGGTCACAGGGCACTCCTCACAAAGGTCTCAGGCTGCACGAAGCACACGCACCCAACGTCGCTGAGACTCACTTGAGTTCCGGGTGCACACGATCACAGGGCAATCCTCACGAAGGTCTCAGGCTGCACAAAGCACACGTACACAGCGATGCTGAGACTCACTTGGACTTCTGGTGTGCACGATCACAGGGCAATCCTCTCGAAGGTCTCAGGCTGCATGAAGCACCCGCACACAGCGTCGCTGAGACTCACTTGGACTTCTGGTGCCCACGATCACAAGGCAATTCTTACGAGGGTCTCAGGCTGCAAAAAGCACACGCACACAGCGTCGCTGAGACACACTTGAACTTCGGGTTTGCACGATCACAGGGCAATCCTCACGAAGGTCTCAGGCTGCACGAAGCACACGCACACAGCGTCGCTGAGACTCACTTGGACTCCTGGTGCACACGATCACAGGACAATCCTCACGAAGGGCTCAGGCTGCACGAAGCACACGCACACAGCGTCGCTGAGACTAGCTTGGACTCCAGGTGCCCACGATCACAGGGCAGTTCTTACGAGGGTCTCAGGCTGCAAAAAGCACACGCACACAGCGTTTCTGAGACACACCTGGAAACTTTTGTGTTCCTGAGTTTCCACAACAGGGAGCCAGCTCTCCTCGGGCCCTTGGGGATAAGTTACTTCAGGACACAGCACACAGCAAAGTCCTTTCAAGCAGGGGGACACAGCACACAGCAAAGTCCCTTTAGCCTCTCCTTGGTTAAATCACCAAACTGCAGGCCAGCCCCAGAACACACAGCAAGGGTCAGTCCTTTCCTTCAGTCTCTTCAGCTGTTTCTTCCTTGGCAGAGGTTCCTCTTAACCACGAAGTAGTTTCAATCCTTTACAGTCTTGAACAGTTCCATTCCAAAGTCCAGGGGTTTCAGCTCTCATAGTTATACCCCGAAATGTCTTTGAAGTCTTTGTGTTCAGGGGGGCACTGACCCCTGTCCAAACCAGTTCTGGGTGTCTCCCTGCCAGTAACACCTTTTGCCTTTGATAGTGGGGGTCTGGATCCTTAATCACTCAGCAGGAGATGGAGCCATTGTTTTATGGCAGCAACCCAGGCCTCTTCACCTCCAGGGGCTACTCCTCCCCCTACACTCCAGATGCAGGTCAGCCTGTTGCTGTCTCAACTCCTCCCCTGGGTCAAGACATTCCCCAGAGCCTATCACATTCAAATCCAGACAGTCAATCCACAACCAGGCAGAGACACACAGAAATGTTAGAGCACAAAAACCCAGCCACTTCTAAAAGAGTGGTTTCTAAACACGCAATACAAAAACCACCTTCACCTTTGGGAAGATAGGCTGGAAACATATTACACAGCCTTCCCCATTCTGTCCTATGGGCAAGAGGGCCTTTCAACAGTGAAAAACGAAATGGAAATGGAGAGTATTTCACTGTCAGGACATGGTACACACCTCAGTACATGTCCTACCTTTCACATACACTGCACCCTGCCCAGGGGCTACCTTGGGCCTACCATAGGGGTGTCTGATGTACATAGAAAGGGAAGGGTAAAGCCTGGCAAGTGGGTGCACTTGTCAGGACAACAAGGCAGTTTAACAAACTGCGCGCAGGCACTGCAGTGGCAGGCCTGAGTTCTCTCTTTAGGGCTACTTGTGTGGGTGGCACAATTAGTGCTGCAGGCCCACTAGTAGCATTTGCATTACTAGCCCTGGCACACATAGTGCACTTTACTAGGGACTTTACTAGTAAGGCAAACATACCAATCATGGACAACCAATTACCATTACACTTTACACAGGGAGCACTTGCACTTTGACACTGATCAGCAGTGGCAAAGTGCCCAAAGCATCTAAGCCAGTCAAACGAAATCCATCACAGCATCAAAAATAGAGGAGGTAGAGGCAAAAAAAGTCAGGGGTAATCACGCCAAGAAATGCCAGGTGTAACAATTACTAAACATCACACTCCTACAAGTGTGACAATTCGGACTATTCCAGGCCCCAAAACCTTTAAGAATGACTTGGGTGGCAGTTAATAGCCATTTTTAATGTATATTGAATTAATAAACAACTGTTGTTGTGCTCATTTCTAAATTAGACAGACAGCACCACCATGTGGCAGACTGGCACAAGTGCCGGTGTTGACAATTAAGTGCCGGTGCCGAGCACTGGAAACCACAGGCTCAAATTAAGCACTGTTCATAACTTAAGTTCTCCACGCGAAGGGAACGAGAACATTTTGTCTACAACATGTAAGCCATCACAATACTGTTACCTACTACATGTATTTCTAGACACGCACAGCAAATGCAGATGAATGGGGCCGTACAGTCATTTGACCTCATGAAACTGTACTATACAGCAGCTACAATGAGCCATGTGTAAAGGACCAAAAACAAAGCAGAAAATACAATAAGACTTTTGTTTACAAATCCAGGTTTTCATATGTTTGCGAAAACTCACCCAGCAAGATGGGCAGGATGGTCTCTGGGGAGCATGTTGCAGGCTTTCATGGATTTAGCATAGATGGTACACGATACTGTAGTGCACATGGCCAACCATACATAAAACCCACCGGCCAATCTACAGGTGAGATTTACTCTGTGTGTACCAACTGGACCATTACTGCCTGCTCGGAACTTCAAGAAAACTAGACATGGGGGTTGGACCTTCTCTGTGCAGGCCCTGCAGCTCTGGAACTCCTTCCCAGGCGTCATCAGAATGACCTTGAACACCATCTGACCATCACACATGCCCTGAAGCCTGCCCTGTTTCCTGCTGGCACCATCCTTCCTACCATTCTAATCACATCCTACGCCGAGCTGTCCTTGTGGAAGTTCCAACACCATTTCACCAGATGAAGGTCTTAGCATATAACAAAGATTAACCCCTTATTCAGAGGCACGCATCAAGCTGAAAGATTCATGTATCACCAAAATACGCTTTTAGGTAATTTCCAAGCTCCCAATATCTTTTGTATAGATGAGCTGGTTGGTGCAAAGCTATCTCTACACGCAGGGCCGGACTGGCTTTGTATTCCATCGGGCATTTCCCAGGTGGGCTGGAGCTATTAGAGGCCAGTTTCAAAACCCCAGGGCAGCTGTCATTTCCCCTGCTCTCCAAGCAGGCACAGGGGTCTTCTAAAGAGAGAGAGAGAGAGAGAGAGAGAGAAAGAGTGAGAGAGGGCTTGTGAAGGAGCACAAGATCAGAGAGTGAGGAGAGAGAATGAAAGTTATTGAAAGCAAAAGAGGATTTGTTGCCAGGGACGAACCTCACACGATTATTATGTTATGTGTATTTGTAAAGTGCACTATCACCCGCAAAGATATCGAAGGCACATTTCTCCTGCGGCTTTGTCCTCTTTCATTGGCTTCTTCTTTGACCCCTTTTCCTCTGTCCACTCCCCTCATTTCAGACCCTTGAAATGCCTGCCTACCCCTTTTTATGCCTGATGGTGGAGGAGGGCGCAGGCGGGTATTCTGGGCCTTACCTTGATGGGGGGGGGAATGGCAGCCACATGACAGCCTGCCCCTCCTCCAAAATGTACTTAACCCCGTATGATCAAGTGATTTAGGTAAAGGTTGCCTTTTTAACCCTTCTCACATATCATTAGTTTGGAGAGACTGCCCCTGCCTCCGCCACCTGTTGCTCCCATGCACTTCGACTTTGTGTGATGCAGGAACTCGTAAAGATACTGCATGCATGCCCACATTTGGAAACAGAAAAGAGGTAAAATTTTAAAAAAACACCTAGGGAATTTATTTTCCCCCTTGACTAACACTGAAGTGGAGGTATTTTTTTCGCTCCACACAGTTAAAATTAAGCTATTTCCGTGAAAACAAATTGTGAGCCTCACTTCTGAATCGGGTATGTTGGTATGGATAGTACCGTAAAGTATGTCATACTTCCATCCACTCAGTGGAATCCTTACACTCTCAAACATTATAATTCAGTGTAGGGCTCAAGAAAAAAGTGATGTTTTTAATGAATTATGGGGTCGATTCCGATTCGGGCCGGAAATTTCTCCGACCGAGCCGGACCCGGAGAGATTTCCGACCGAATCGGACCCGTGCAGTCCGACCGAACGAGTACGATGCGTCCGTATGTTATCGGACTCGAGTCGGTCGGACTCCCATTGAAGTCAATGGGAGCCGGTCGTACAACGCGTACGCGGGCTCCCATTGACTCAATGGGTGCGAGGCGAACAAGGGTGCCCCCTACAGCGGGTACGCGGCGAAGCGATTCGCGCCAGTACACGCACAGGTAGGGGGACCCATGGGTCCCCCTGTGTGCGACTCGCGCGGCTACGCTGCGTACAGGGGGTCCGACACGGACCCCCAAAGTACGGCTCCGACAGCTCTTACGAGCCGGACGGCGCGGCTCGGTCGGACTGCTCGCGGCGCGCATCGTACTTACCCGGCCGGGAAACGTCTCCATTGCGCGGTGCGAGTCGAGTCCGAGCGAGTCGGTCGGAGAGGTTCGAGCCGGGAGCGAGTCGGTCGGAGCGGTCGGGACGCCCGGACGAGTCGGTCGGCGATTTCGCATCGTACTCGCTCGGCCGGACCCGCGTACGGTTCGGTCGGGAAACAGGGCTCCGAATCGGATCCGGTAAAGCCGAATCCGATTCGGAGCCCTACCGGCCGAGATCGGAATCGGCCCCTATGTTTGGAGAACTTTAGGCAAGTCAGCAGAAGGTTAGAGGTTCCCTTGCTCTAGAGGCACTCTTTCACCATTTGAAGGTCAAATGAGTGAGGGAATGTAGTCTACTGGTCTGGCATTCTGGTTCTGGCGGCCCCTCCCACCACTCCTCAAACTAGCAATGTGAGGTCATTCTATTTCTGAGTTTGTATTCACTCCAGCTACCTCTACTCCTTAAAATCCTCACTCTACTCCAAACTGAATACTAGATGGCACTGACTAGAGTGCTCATGAAGTCTCATCTGGACTACTCTGACACCATCTGCACAGACCTCCCAGAGACACTCAGGCTGGAAAGACTGCAAAAGCAGGCAGCAAGATTGCGCCTTATTCTACATATGTGGCACCACATAACATCTGCTCTGAAATCACGCCACTGACGAATAGTCGGGTCGGTGTTAGAACTGGGGGTCTCTAGTTGGCAGAGGTAGGTACCTTTGTCCAAATAGGGACCCTTGCTTCTACTCAGGGTAAGGGGCTACACTCCGAAATAACCCCTGCTCACCCCCTTGGTAGCTTGGCACGAGCAGGCAGGCTTATCTCAGAGGCAGTGTGTAAAGCATTTGTGAACACATACAGTAATATAGTGAAAACACTACAGATGGACACCACACAGGTTTAGAAAAATAAGTATTCTTTATATAGACTTAACACAAGACCAAAACGACAAAAATCCACAATACTGTAATCAGAAATAATACCTCAAGATGGTAGAAATAGCTTAAAAATAGGTTATTCACTTAAATGCAGTCTTTAGCAACAGATAACCCCAACTGGAGTTATCACAACGCCGAGGTCAAAGAAATCCTAAAGTACGGCGCCGACCGCGAGGTGCGCGGCGTCAGGCCCGGAGTCAAAACAGACCCACAAAGAACAGTACCTTGGAAAAGCGAAAACAAAGACAGCTCACGGCGTCGGGGAGATGCGGCGTCGTTGGTGCAGTGCGGCATCGGTTCCTTGCTTCGGGGGAGGCGATGCGTCGGGTCCTCGATGCTTGCGCAAAGCAGGGGATGCGTCTGTTCCTTACCGGAGAGGAGGTGACGATGCGATGGCGTCGAAACCACGGTTCCGTACGAGGTCATGATGTCGATGGATTCTTGACCACCCACGTCGAGGATCAGCTCCGCGATGATGTCGGCTTCGGAGTCGATGCGGCACAGCAGCAGGCGTCGGGCCTACGTCGCAAGTCGGAGCAGTGCTCATGGCAGGTTACGATGTCGCTCGCTGGCGTCGATGTGGCACGGCGGCCGGCGTCGGGTCTACGTTGTAAGTCGGAGCAGCGCTCACAGCTTCGATGCAGATTACGGCGTCGCTCGCCGGCGTCAGTGTTGCAATTTCCTTCTGTAGCAGCCAGAACAGCAAGTTCCAGATGCAGGCAAGCAGAAGGGGTGAAGTCTTTGTATCCCTGAGACTTCAGACAGGAGGCAAGCTCAAATTCAAGCCCTTGGAGATCTTCAAGATGATGAAAGCACACTCAGTCCTTTTCTCCTTTCTTTGGCAATGAAGCAACCCCTGCAGGCCAACCCCCAAACAGCACACATCACAGGGGTAGTCTCCTCCTTCAGTTTCCTGGTTCTTCTCCTCAGCAAAGGTTCGTCTTGATTCCCAGAAGTGATCTAAAGTTCTGGGGTCTGGGTCCCCCTTTTTATACACACAAATCCTTTGTCTCTGAAGGCAGAGAGTGTCTGTACCTAGTCCAAACCAGTTCTGGGTGCATTCTGCCAGTGCACAACTTCTTCCTTTGTCAGTGTGGGCCAGGGTCATCAGACGCACCACAGGAGGTGGAGCCAGCATTGTGGAAGGCAGACACAGCCCTATTCAGGCCCAGGTGCTACTCCTCCCACCACTCCCAATGCAGCTAGGTCTATTCAGACTAGTGCTGACTCACCCTGTCTCCTGGAGCCACCCCAGCCCCTGTCACTCACAAACCAGACATGCAATACACAACCTAGCAGAGGCAGGCTGGATGGTTAGGCAAGAAAATACCTACTTTCTAAAAGTGGTATTTTCAAACACAGAATGTTAAAACCAACTTCACTAAAAGATGTATTTTATCATTCTGAGTTCAGGCACACTAAATTCGTTTTTCTGCCATGTTCCCTGGGTCAGTTAGGATTATAAGATGTTATAATCAAACTGCCCATTCTGGCCTATGGGAGCAGGTAGCCTTGCAATAGTGAAAAACGAAATTGGCTGTAATTCACTATCAGGACATGCCACACACATCAGGGCATGTCCTACCTCTTACTTACAATGCACCCTGCCCGCAGGCCTACTTTAGGGGTGACGAACATGCAGAAAAGGGAAGGTTTGGGGACTGGTAAGTGGGTGCACCTACCAAGTCGACAAGGCAGTACCGGACTGCACACAGGCTCTGCAATGGCAGGCCTGAGACACACTTTCCAAGCTGCTCCGGTGGGTGGCACAACCAGTGCTGCAAGCCCACCAGCAGCATTTGATTTACAGGCCCTGGGCACACGTGGTGCACTGTACTAGGGTCTGACAGTAAATCAAATAAGCCAATCATGGAGTCACTAATCGATACATCAGTTTACAATAGGGAGAGCATATGCACTTTAGCACTGATTAGCAGTGGTAAAGTGCCCAGAGTCCTAAAACCAACACAAACAGGTCAGGAAAAAGTAGGAGGAAGAAGCAAAAAGTTTGGGGATAACCCTGAAAAAGGGCCATTTCCAACAGTCGGACTGAGACAGAAAATAGGTCCGGACACCAAAATAAAAGTGGCCCCCATTTGTAAATCAGATAGCTAAAAACGTGGCCCACATTTGCAAATCGGGCTATTTTGATCTTGTAAAACACATGCTGTGTATGTGTTTGGCAATGAATGGGAAACTGGATGCATTTGTGTTTGCTGCAGGCAAGGCTTGTATTAATATCTTTTTACTGAGTTTTATATATAGCACGAACTTGACCCGAAGGTATCGGGTATCAGAGCACTTTACACGAGTACCAGTTGCGTTACATGAGGACACATTCATTTTTGTTAGACACGCGGAGATGAAGTGATTTGCCCAGAATCACAGGATGTTGCGCGTCTTTGCCGTGACTCAAACCCGGTTCCCCAGATTAGAGATCGACTGCCCTTGCCGTTAGGCCAACTCCTCTTCCCATTAGAGATCGACTGCACTTGCTGTTAGGCACTGTAAAAACCGGCCCTCCAGCCCACAAAACAGGCCCAGAAACAGCAAACAATGGCCACCATACTGACCTGTCAGACAAACCCTTCTGCCACTGACAATTTGCCCGTTAGGTCAGTCCGACCCTGCATCCAGAACAGGATTAAACTCGAAGATTTAAACACCGTCCACAAAGCATTCTGGGAAAAAGGTCCCAAATATTTGTAAAACCTAGCCCCTGGCTGCACCCCAGCCAGAAACGTCTGAGCAGCAGTCACATAGATGGATCCTTAGGGTACAAGGTCCAAGACTGGGAACTGAAATCAATCTCCTGCTGAAATTCTAATGAACCTAATCAAATGCGAATGAGGAAACTCCTGAAGAGGGAGTGATTCAAACATGCTTTCTGAATTAACCCTTTGGCTTCCAGGTGCTGTGACCACAAAATATCAGCCACGGGTACCGAGGTTACCTGGCTGGACATGTTTATACCACATTATCTTTTCCTCAGACGATATGTTGTTCCTATCCCCATCTGTGCTCCGAAGCAGCTGAAAGATTGCAGATTGCTGCATTACTAACCTCCTGAACCATACCTGCCAACTTGAACAAAAATCTCACTGTGTGAGGAGGGGGCAGGGCCTAGGAGGGGGCGGGGCCTCATGCCAAGAAGTACCTATGAGGCATTTTTGCCCCCAAGCCCCCTCCTCCCAAAAAAAAAAAAACCTTATTGAGGCTGGTGCCGACATCCCCCTTACTGGACGTCTGCAGTTCAAAGCCTCGGAAAACGAGTTGGAAATCCGCTATTTACAGTGGTTTTCTGCTCATTCTCCCTGCCACCGTGTGATATCGGCTCCCCACCAGGTGACCGTGTGATGGGAGCCGATATCGTGTGTCACATGGTGGCACCGTGTGAGTTGGCAGGTTTGCTGACCTATTAAATAATATTATCTAGCAATCTCTGCTTCATCTGAGGTGGGCAGGATCACACAATTCATGCTGGAAACTGTGGAGACGCACATGTGGTCATCAAATGCAGAGACTGCAGGCAACCAGGGACCTCAGATGGATGCACTGTGGTGCATCCTGTCATCACTGACTGCTAATGATCATGGCTAGTGTACAAACCACTGTTCACCAAGGTCATCATTAAACGTCCGGAAATCCACACTAATCCTTTCAATGACCTGTGGATGTTAACGACATCTGCAGAATCAATAGACCATCCTAACAACTGTTTGTGGTCAACCGTGGACATTGCAGTGTTCGACTTTGATTTACGGGGTCTTTCTAAAGTAACTCTTGATGTTGTTGGAGAGGAATTGATTAGAGCGAGGCCCGCCTTTTGCGAACAATGCTCACAAGGGTTGCACACAAATAGAAGTTTCTGCAATTTATATTGACAATCTCCACCCATCTGCAGCTTGTTACCTCCGCCAGTGTCCAGACGCAGGCTTGTTACAATGTAAAAACATTGCTGGGTCACAAATATGTGTATCACAAATATGTATCACAAAGCGATCACCTAACACACATGTTCAGTACAGCAACAGCCATGAGCCCAAATCACTGATAGTTTCTGGTGCCTGTAAATGAGGTCTCAGAGTAGCCTATGCCATGTGCATTTAGTCCTCTTTCTTCCTGCTTTGCATTCTGGTACTTGTAGTTCTGCATTTTCCATTTAATATGTAGGAGTAAGCCAACATAACTGGAGAATGCATGGGATTGAATAACGTGCTCTCATCTGTGATTGGCACACCTTTGAGATCTCGGCTAGAGCCAGGAAGAGTCAGAATCAGTGGCACATATTTTACTGCAGAAAACACAGCATAGTTTCATGGATATTTTGTAGTTCATCACTCATTTTGGACATTTTATGTATTTTCAAAAAGATTTTTGAAATTTTGGAAACTATCTACAGATATTGTCTTAGTTAATGGCTGAAGTAGTCATTCGTTTTAATAGCATCCCAGCTCAAGTCACTCAGTCAACCCCTGACTTGTATCCAATATACCCGAATGCAGCGGGTATTTGGTACCCTATTAGGTGCACAAAGGAAGGGGTTGAGGACAGCTGACTATGGGGCATATTCTCAAGAACGTGTGATAACCATCGCAAAAGTGACTTAACGCAACCCTCAACATCGCAGTCCTCGCGGGACATTTACGCCGTGTTAACCAAGTATTCACAACACGGCGGTACCATGCAATAGTCTCCAGATAACGCGTCAACTGACCGCGTTAAAATCAACGCCACGCCGCAAAAATGCGAAACACGAATGCCAAAAAAGCTGCGATTAGGCCAATCGCGATACAAAAAGCAGCGAAAACCAGCGTCAGGCCTGTAAATCCCACGCGTCTGGTGGGAAGATGCACCATAGAAGCAACAAAAACAACACACCAGAAACAATCCAAAGTGCGTAGCAACATGGATGCACCCTGACCCAGCGCAGAGGCCAACGCGAACCCCACAAGCCCCACAGACCACCAGCAAGGACCAACTGGGTCGGGGAAGGCCAAGGAGAAGAGGGAGAGGAAGACGGGGTGCAGTCCGTAGGAAAACAAGACCAGCGTCACGGATGTGACAGAACACTACCAGCAACTGACCCACATTCAGACCACCTTGAATGCAGCCGGAGTGCCCAGGAGGCCAATGGAGGAGGCCAAGAGGCGCTGGCATGACGTGAAAACCTAAACCAGGCCCAAAGCCGCTGCCAACAGGAAGGCAGCTACGGCGACAGGAGGTGGGAATCCTGCGCCACAGGAGGAGCTGGAGGAAATGGAGGCCAGCCATCAGTGTGGAGACGGTGCAAGGAGGTGGGAGTACGGACACAGCTCGAGAGGACCTGACACAACAACAACAGGGTGAGTAACGAACAGGTCCTGGGGGACGGGGGAGATGGGCACAATGGCACACATGCACAACGACGTGTAGCACACTGCACACCCACAATAACCCAGGGTCATGTCCCCCATCCCCGTGGCACACTGCAGCACACACACACGGCAAACACAGCACATCCCATGACAATGTGGCACAAAGTGCAATACCGACACTGCAGAACAGTGGACACAACTGGGTCCGCCCATGCGCATAAACAGGCCAATCACATTTGACAGAGCAGGGAACTGTGAGATGCATATGTACGGGTACAACCTCACAATAGTCATGTAGTCCAAATGTCCACTGTCCCCCTCAAATTGCCAGCACCGCCCAAACAGCCACAATGTACATTGTCACACAGTCTGCATGTCTACAAGAACAATGCGCCAACATAAATGCCAACACAATGTCAACATGCATCTCCCCTTCACATTGCAGAGGGACAAACAACACCTCCAGCAGGTCAGACCAGACAACCCATCAGTGATGCAGGACACGACCAACCCACCTTCGACACCGACGCCTTACAACAGCCCATGGACATCCCACGCAACCCACCACCAGGACCAGGGCAGACAAGCTACTTTGAGGAGAACCCAGCCCCTGCAACAGACCACACAGCATGAAGCACACGCAAGCAAGGCTGGCCCACAACACTTCACCGACCCACACATGGCACCCCAATGCCAGGTGTCAGAACACCAAAAGGAGGTGGCCGAACAGGTGCGGGTGTGGTCCGAACCCATGGAAGGCGAACTAGATCACATACGTGGGTGTCAATTACCCTTCAGGGACCACCTACACCCCACAAAGGAGATATCTGGATGCAGGGTTTTTAATAAATCAGGGAGAATGGCGCACGGACAAGTACGCGTGGTGTGAATATGCTACAATGTGTACGGTGCTGCCAGGTCGGGGGAACTACCCTATAACCCCCGTTGGTGTATGAGTCAAAGAACCCACACTGAAATTTGAGAACACAGTCCCGGGCACACGTATTGAGGATATGAATGGAACAAGGAGTCTCGTTTAAGATCAAATTGCTTGGGTCGACACCAGAGTAATTGTTGAAAGTTTTTAATGAGGCAACATCAAAAGAAAGCAACCAGCCGACACGTGTTTCGTCTGACAGGAATGATCCCGTGACTCTTCAGGGCTGTATTGACAGTGACGAGTTAAATGCCAGTATGGCTAGGTATAAAGGAATATGGTTCCACAAGGCCAGTAAAAGATAAAATAACTGGTCGGGGGATCCAGGAGGACAGGTATGGCCCTATGTAGAGACGTGACCTGGAGGTCAAGCAGCCTGTGGAGGCGAGCAAGGGCGGGTGCGCCCTGAGTGACAGTACCAGAAGACCATCCAGTGTCCGTATTAAGGGAGAGTAAAGGCGGGTGAGCCGTGAGATGGCAGGATAAAAATAAAACCTGGGTAAAACACGATGAAAGGAGTCCTGGTTATAGAAGCAAGGTGGCGGGTGCGCCGAACAGATTTCAGCGTAGTGGATGCCGAAAGAGACTGGTCTCGTCTGTGTAACCGGATGCGGTCAATACAGCCCTGAAGAGTCACGGGATCATTCCCGTCAGACGAAACACGTGTCGGCTGGTTGCTTTCTTTTGATGTTGCCTCATTAAAAAACTTTCAACAATTACTCTGGTGTCGACCCAAGCAATTTGATCTTAAACGAGACTCCTTGTTCCATTCATATCCTCAATACGTGTGCCTGGGACTGACCCCACAAAGGAGACCCACACTGCCATAGAGACACACGCAGATATTATGTTGAACTGGCTACGGGCACGTATGCCCGGCCCCTTTATTGGCAGGGCCACATGTACAGTGACGCCTGTGCTGGATGTGTGTGGGGTGAGCATAAGCCAGCCCACACGGAGTGCTCGGTGCTGGCAACAACTTGAACAGTGGACACCAGTGCAATGGAAACAGAAAACACATGCAAAACAGAGTCAACTGCTGAGCAACATGGAGGGAGCCGGAGCATGTACAGAGGTCACCCAACATACAAACAGAAGTGTCCATGAGTTGCAGTGCACTGAGGTTGGGGCACTAGAGCTGTGCGCGCTCATGTGATGAAAATAAATTGGATTGTGTCCATTCGGGATATTCCTGATGCAGATGCAGTGGGGTGTGTTAGACCTGCAGCAACTTCCTCATCAACGTCCCAGGACTCCCACACTGCCTGAGGTGACATTGCTGCGCAACATCTCCACATCACAAAACTCAATCAGTAACGGTCCATTGGTTGTGGTGCACTGAGTCAGTGGCACCTGGAGTGCTGAGCAGGGGATCAGGCAGATGATGGCATCCACGACAGGTCTGAGCAACTCCGTCAGTCTGCCAGTACCACTGTCTCGGCTCTGGCAGATGGTGGTTGGAGTTGGCCCTGGCGATGGTGGCGTGTGCCTCCTGCGGTGATGCGACGTCCGGATCAGTCAGGACTCGATTTGATGTGTGAGCCCTGGTGGTCCGCAGTTGAGGCCGGAGGCAGCGGACTGCGCAGGGCCACATGCACATGGCGTCGATGACCCCATGACCACCGTCACAGAGGTCATCCAATATTCATTCAGACAGGGTCCCGGACTTGAGCTGCACAGAGTTAGTGGCCCCGGGTGCACAGCGGCAGGCACAGTCACACCGCCACGGGACGGTGACTTGCGGTCCAATGAGGTAGGGCCACGCAGACTGAGCGGGTCCTCGTTGATGTCGGAGGTGAATGTCGCGGAGTGTTTCGGGGGACAGTGGAAGGTGTTCTTCCAGGGCATGATGCAGAGGGCAGAAGCTATCCGGAAGCAGCAAATGGAGGAGTGGAAAGCGACTGCCTCATTACCACCACCAATTCGGTATCAGCTGCATGAGGGTGAAAACTACCCCCTAGTCCATAGACTCAAACGCCAACAATGTACGACCAGAGAGTGTCCATGAATGTCGGGGAACAGACTTAGTGGCACCGGGGCTGAGAGGGGATGCAGTCTGCGATGATGCCGGTACACTGATATGAACTCCGGCATTGACGATTCAAGACTCTGTGACCTACTGGACCGCAGTGTAGGCCGGAGGCAGCGGTCAGCAGTGGGCCACAGCCACGTGTCGTAGGCTCGCGATGCACAGAGTTAGTGACATCAGGGCAGTTGTCGGTAGTGTTCGATCACCTCCGTAATGATGATCCTTTTTTCCTCCCAACTGCAACGCGTCATCCTCGTATGCCTCTCCTTGTGTGCAATGATTCCTACTCTGCCTTTGATTAATCGATGTTCAGTTCCAATTCTGTGACCTACTCGAGCGCAGCGTAGGCCGAGAGCAGTAGGCCGCGTGGGCCCACAGAATCTTGCGGCTGTGACGTAACACTAAGACCTGTTGGCACCACATCGAAGGGTGTATAGT
Organism: Calotriton arnoldi; assembly: GCA_963921515.1. Lineage (NCBI taxonomy): Eukaryota > Metazoa > Chordata > Amphibia > Caudata > Salamandridae > Calotriton > Calotriton arnoldi. The sequence goes on along the minus strand of CAWUFW010000123.1, from coordinate 4,012,535 downwards.
GACATACACTCAGCCATGATTTATGTGCTCTGCCATGGTGTAATCAAGACTCAGTTCCAAATGTGTGACCTACTTGTCCGCTGTGCATGCCGGTGGAGTACGTCAACGTGAAAGGAATACTGCGGGCCTGTGTTGCGGAGGCCGTGATGGTCTGAGGAGGCTACCAAGGTCGCAGGCCTCGGGCTTGGAGATTGCACCGGCACGTGGTGGGCCCTCATCGACACACGCCGGTGTCGGAAGGTGGGCATTGAGGCCTGGGTGCGCAGAGGCGGGCAGGACTGATTCGGGGACCAGCGTCCCGGGGTGCAGCAGGCGCACAGGATCGCTGGCAACACCGCTCATGGCGTTGGCCTCGTGGTGGGGTGAGGGGCACCGCCCTGGCAGAGACGTTGGGCATTCCGGAAAAGGACCACGCCCAGGGTTACGTGCCTTTTATTCACACCCCTACGCTGGCATGGCGTACGCCGGCCAGCCCACTCTGCTCACGCTTACGGGGGGGAGTCACAAGCTACATTTCCGCGACTTCCCCACTGGCTGGGGTGACATGGTTGCGTCCACTGTCCACTACACTCCAAACACCAGCGGCGTGTGTCGATATGGATATGTGTGTGGTCTGCATACTGCGGTCTGGCCAGCACATCCACGACACACTTGGCATTGTGTACATTCTCATTCATCGGTCCCTTGCCTCCTTTGCACATGCCTGGTCCCCACCTCTTCCGACATTCTGCTATTGTGTGTCCGAGGTGCCATGCCGTAGATGGCTCAAGTACATGGCTGGCCCAGGTTCCCACAGTGAGTTGTGCTGTCGTGTCTGGTGGGTGTGCATGTTGTATGTGAGCTTGTGACGTATGCATTTTCTGTGCTGTGTGTTGCATGATTGTGGAGTTGAGGTGTGTGGTGTGTGCATTTGGTATTGGCCAACGAGCAGTGCCTTTCCGTGGGTGCCATCCTGGTGGCGCAGGTTGATGATGGACTGTCGGGAGGTGCAGGTATCATGCACACTGCCTGGGTGGTTGGCGACGTAGTTGGCGGAGATTCCACGGTGGTCCACTATTGTCTGCACATTGGTGGGATCCGTGCGCTTTCTGTTGCGCTTATTGTGTGCAGTGTCGCAAGGGCCACTAGTAGGACATGTGTGCAGTCACTTGCCCTCTGACACGTGCGGAAAGCCAGCTGTGGCGTACACACCTTGCTTGGTCTCCGGCTGTTCCTGCGAAGTGTGTGTGAGGTATGGATAGTGGGGTACCAAGCTGATGGTGTCATCCATGACCATTGTGGGGGACTTGGATTGGCCAGGCTGTGTGACTCCTCTGTCTCAGGCGGAGGTTGGTTGGAGGGTACCAGAGGCCAACACGTGCAGCACGGCCAGCAGCTTTGTCTGCGGTGGACTGTTGGTTGTCCGCTGTGTTGGTACCGTCAGCCTGTGGGCTATGGTGGTCAGGATGTGGAGGAGGGTTGTCCCTTTGGGCATATAGTGGGCAATGACATTCTCTGGTGTTGGGTCTGTGGGGTTGGTGCATTTTCGGAGGGTTGCTGTCTTTGGATGCGCTGCCTCAGTGTTGGTCCGGGGGGAGGGCGGTGGGTGTCCGGTGGGGTTGGGGGGTGGTGGCGGTGGGTGTTGTTGCCCTCTCTGGGCTCCGGGATGCATGGTGAGTAGCCCCACGGCATCTGTTGTTCTTCATGTGTGGCTGTGGGCTGGGCTCCCTTTGATGGTGCAGGTTGTCGTCCGACTTTACACCAGGTCAGAGCAGGTGTTAGATTCCTGCTGCTAACGCGCCTTATCGCCTGTTTTGTGGTCTTATCGCTGATCGGGCTGGTCTTTGAGAATGTTGAGGTGTGGTGTTGTCGCAGCTTTTTGCTCGGGAACGCCTACTCTGCATCTCATTAGCGATAGTTGCAGGGGTCATCTATTTTGAGGATGCTTTCGCAGGTAAACTGGTGTTATCGGCTGTTAGCACCAGCTTGTGAATGGGGCGATAAATTTATCGCAACTTTGGCTGCGATAAAGTGCCGTTAACTCGGCGATGGCTCCTTGAGAATATGCCCCTGAGAGTGCAGATGCCCTAGCATCAGAAAATAGAGAGACTTCTGATTGGTGGGAGATGTGTGAGACAGAGCTTTTCGCTTCAGTACTTAAGTTGCAGCTGAAGATAAATGTCTATGAGGGGCGAGACCCTACAAATTTAAATTAGATACTTTTCTAAAACATTCATGGTGAAAATTAATACTGTGATTGCAGGTTGATGTACTTCTAACAATAATTTTGATATTGGCTTTATAAACATTAATGTGAATTTTCATTGTCTGCTCTGCAAATATTACAACCTTTTCCTGCAGAAACTGTAAAATATTCCCGGAGATTTTCACATATTTTTCTGCAGGATTAGACAGCCCCTAGCTATAAAAGTTTCTATGACAGGATGCCAGCGACAGTTAAAATGGCATTGTACCTTTAAAAGAACTTTGCATAATGTCCTATAATTTCTTTCTGTGGTTTCTGTAGTACAACATGCTCTGTGGCAGCCACTTAAGAGACAACTTTGGTTAAATATAATCAAAGAGAACTACAACATTGATTTCAAAATCCTGTGGCTATGGCGAAGTGGGGCTAATATAGGGCCTGAATTAGATCTTGGCGGATAGGATACTCCGTCACAAATGTGACGGATAGCCCGTCTGTCATATTATTCGTGTATTAGCATATAATGCACTTGTAGTATTCGTGTATTAGCATATAATGCACTTGTAGTATTCGTGTATTAGCATATAATGCACTTGTAGTATTCGTGTATTAGCATATAATGCACTTGTAGTATTCGTGTATTAGCATATAATGCACTTGTAGTATTCGTGTATTAGCATATAATGCACTTGTAGTATTTGTGTATTAGCATATAATGCACTTGTAGTATTCGTGTATTAGCATATAATGCACTTGTAGTATTTGTGTATTAGCATATAATGCACTTGTAGTATTCGTGTATTAGCATATAATGCACTTGTAGTATTTGTGTATTAGCATATAATGCACTTGTAGTATTCGTGTATTAGCATATAATGCACTTGTAGTATTTGTGTATTAGCATATAATGCACTTGTAGTATTCGTGTATTAGCATATAATGCACTTGTAGTATTTGTGTATTAGCATATAATGCACTTGTAGTATTTGTGTATTAGCATATAATGCACTTGTAGTACGGCAGACGGGATACCCATCACGTTTGTGACAGAGTATCCCAGCCACCAATATCTAAATCTATCAGGCCCATAGATTGTGTCATCCAACAAAGCTGCCACTAGCGCCATGCACTGAGCACGCTCAAATGTGATCACTAGTGCATAAACTCACAGAGATGCCCAGGAGTTCAGCCAGTCTTCCCATGGCTTTAATTGGCCCCACTTAAAGGCAAGAGTGGGGGGGAAGATTTGATTCTGCTGAAGTGGTGGATTTAGCACCATCACCATATTTTTGGTGGGATATACGCTTCAATTAGAGTTCAACAAAGCACCTGTTTCAACCAAAGGAGGAGACACTTATACCCCAATCATGAAGGGATTGCAAAATACTGGGGCACATTTTACACCTGCCAATCTGCGTTATCCTGGGGTGTGCTAATTTACAGGTACACAAATTTAGCCCAATTTCAATCCTGATACTCCTAGCTCATGGTGGGGAGGATTATGGTGGCATCTCGTGGGTTGAGGGCAAGTTGATGTCTGTCATTCAAAAAAGAATGTCAATCAATCAAGGGCAATCACCGAGATCCCTCGTGCAGAGCCCCATGCTCTCTGATATCAAGCGCGATTGAGATGCCGAGTGGGAGGAGCCGGGTGGTGCCTTTCTGATCTAGAGCACCAGTCATTTATCATAATGTGAGTAGTGTTCGTCTTTTTTACTACATTACGAATGTATCAATCGCTACCTCTTTGTTCCTGCTGATAACCCCGGTACAAAACCAATCAAGTTTCAGTTCTCTTCAAAGTAAGAAGGACTTGGCTGGCCTCAGGAGCTGGTTGCTTTTGCCTGGTATCAGTCACTTCTTATAAAGTAACATACTCCAGTCTCAGGGATACAGACTGTGCAATGTTACTCTTGTTGCGCCTTTGATTTTGGTGAAATAACTGTACGGACTTCAAATAGGGCTTTGGTAGGTAGTTGTTCTCATCGAGTTTGGGTCAGGTTTTGAATACATTTTCCTCTGAGTACTGAAGGTTCATTGGTGCTCCTTCTGTCAGAAATGGAGGAAACACTAAAATAAAAAAGAGAAAATTAGAGCTCCATCATCTCCCAGTTTTTAGAGCGCCCCCCAATGGATCCCATTTGACGGTAGAGTAGTCCCTCAAAAATGTCTTTCTTTTATTCCTGATGGCACGGCTGATGCTGTTGCCAACCCCAATAATTTTCAATGATCTTCCATGTGGGTTATTAGGATTTGACGTATTTCCCAGGGGTCAGCCATTTCACCATACGTTTACCAATACTTCTTGGCATGTGTATTCTGCGGCTATCTTTGTATAACTCTACACACAACACGCGGGTCATGCCGTGCCTGCAAGGTCCATAAGGCAATTTATCGACAGACAACGCTCAACATCTATGAGTAGATTTCAGAGGACCCTTTTAGACACAGGTGTGTTAAGCTTGAGAACTGACCACTGGACATCTGATTTCTGGCCCATTTCCAGAGGCTCGGGCCTGATTCTGGATGTTACTGTTAAGTTCCTAGGGATTCAGGTGCATAGTGAAATATGTTTCCAGTCATATGCTGAAAGTGTAATACAGACATTTTGGTAATTTTTAAAAACACCAGACCAGTGGCCTCCATCTTGTCTTCCAAAGTAAATTTTAATAAAACTGTAAAGAGCACAGTCAGCACTTGCACGCTTCTTTATCAACCGTGCTTTGTGTCAGCAGCCTCAGGCACTCTTCTTTGACTCCCAGGGTCCTTTCTATAAACTGGAACCCTCGCTTCCTGGGCACACATTTCAGATTCCCAGTTCTAGTCTACAGTCATCTGAGCTCCTTTGGCTTAGAGTCCCAGAATGAACAATGAGCGAGCAGAGAGTAGCTCGTTGTCTAACTTAGGTACTCACCAAGGACTCTTAGAAACATTACCACAGGGTAGTGCCAGAATGCGACCGGACACATACTTATTCTAGGAGTTTGAAGCTTTATCGCCTGATCCTGTTGTTTATGGGTGCTAACAGTACTCTCTTAGAGCCAAGATGTCTTTATTGGGTGCACATGGAGCCATGTAAGGTCCTATATAACATGACAGCCCAGACTTGGACACATTTAACTTTACCATCCGCAGAGGAGATTTCTCTAACTTTACCTGGAAGGTGAAAATGTAAGCATCTGAATTCTTCACTGGGTTCTGTTCTTTTTAATTTAGGTCTCAATCCCTTAGAGCCAAGATGCCTTTATTGAGTATACATCGCGCTATATAAGTCACAGGTAACATTACAGTTTAGTCGTTGCTACATATCACCTTGAATATGTGTATAGAACATTTGGATATTTCTGTAAATTTGCCTAGGTGATTTACATCTCGGTATCTGACTCCTTCCCTGAGTCCTGCTCTTACTTCTCTCTTTAAATTTCACCACCCTTCTATCATCACCTCTTTTAATACAATTGCGCCCGGCTCTGATTGAGAAACTACATAAACTACCTGACAAATGCGGCTGTCTATTAAGGGAGCTGAACAGTAAATTATTGTAATAAAAAGCAGCTTAACTGGCAATGTACAGTTCTATCCCTTTAGTGCAAAATCTATATCACTAATTGCTTATTGACTGGCATGCATAATGACATCACCTCCAGCCAACCAGCCTAAAGTCCTCCCTGTAAAAAGGCATAGGTGTTTTATAAGAGCGCGGCACGCTACAGAGGTCAGCGAACGGGTGCGCAATCGATAACAGGACGCAGACGGAAATCTTCAGATCACCTGGCTCAGCGGCCAAAGATTTGGGAACAAAAAAATTGCTAAGCACTGGCTTTTCCATCAGAGGGTCATAATTCATGGCAACCAATCCAGGGCTTTTGGGATCCTAGCCACTCGACTGACCTCAGTAAGCTCTAAAGCTCCGATCTGCACTGAAGAAGCGTAAATAGAACTTTACTAGTAGTGTTGGGGATATCACATAAAGGAATGTAAGAGCTAGCCAGCTACATTTCTGCTCTCTCACTTGTTGGAACCTAGGGAGCATGTCATGCCTATATCTAAAATCAACTAATTTATTGACTTAATGTATGTATATGGCTTACATAAGCATCCCCTTGGTATAATTCTAGTATTTAGAGGGCTTTTACTGAGAATAAACAGAATGTGCTTTTTATATCTCCCCCTTCCCTATTTGTTTTTCCACCTGCAGAGGCTGACATTTCAGCATTGTCCTACTCCACATTGTAAGGGATTCAAGATGTGGTGGTGAACAGTTATTTACTAGAGTGTGACAGGTCTTTGTAGCACCACAGCAGGTACTCCTTATGAACATAAGTATGTGTATATATGTGGTTGTTGTCGGTTTCCTGTGTGTGTACAGTCCACAACTGTAGGATATCGATGTGTATATATATATATATATATATATATATATATATATATATATATATATATATATATATAAAACAATAACACCCATGCACACATATTCAGCAATCGTAATTATAGTGTGCTACTAGCGAAGGAAGAAAGTTTTGTGAGACAAAATTCAAGTGTTTTTCTCCTTTTACAGCAGCATATTGTGGCTCGTTTTTCAGTTTGCTGTCCAACCTCTCAAATGTCAAGATTCTGCGAGTGAGACTTTGGTTCTAGGCATTGACCTAGTGTTCTCCGTATCCCATCAGACAGGGATTATTTTATTAGGGGGGTGGGGGTAGGGAAAACTTCCAATGTTGGTTGGTATAACACTACTGGCCCAATGAAGCTGCGTCCCCTCCTTGCTCACAGCAGTCATGCTAACTCATGTGTCCACCCTAGTTGTGGGCCCTCTACACACCTTTCGAATCACTGTGGTGCACAAACTGTCAATCACAGTGAACTGATAATGTTGTCAGACTACCAGTGGCACAGGAATTTAATTTAAACCCATTTTTAAGAGTAGACCTCCCTTTTGATGACGTCAGGCTGCATGAAGGGTCTCCAGTATCACGTGTGTGTTACATGTGCGTGTGAACCAGCAGATGGTGGTGGAAGGAGCGAGGGAGGATGGACATCCGATAAAGAGACATGGTAGGCAGGCATCGTGGGTGTCAGAAGTGACATTCATAAAGCTTCCTGCTTGATTGTGAGGCAGCCAAGATTAAATTACCCCTGGGTCACTTCTGGAAGGGATGAGATACTATCTGGAAAAATAAAGACTTCATGGACCTACACTGGAGGTGTTTATAACAACTAAAAGGACACAAAAAGAGTTTCAGTTGAAGGATGTAATGCAGACGAACTGCAAGTACCATGTCATATAATTTAAGGAAGTTGACATTCGGGTGGCGCTGGGAGAGGAGATACACAGGTTCTAACCACTGGCCCGAAGTGAGAAAATAATATATATCACAGCTGTAGTTTCAGATTTTAAAACAACAAAATACTTGCTTAATTAACAGTACTGTCGATGTTAAAGATAATGAGTGTCAGAACAGATGTTATCTTATTGGTATTTATAAAGCGCCCACCATGACAGTGGCAGGGCGTCGCAGCGCTTTCAGTAGTACTACATATGTGTCTTTGCAAACGTTTCCGAAGATTCCATTGGAGATGGGAGTCTGATCTGGCTTGTGAGGGTGCTCTTTCAATATTGCCAGTGGTCCCTCTGTTGGGCGGATGTGGCAACTTGAACGCGATGGGCTAAACTTTCTTTGATGGGTGAGAACAAGGGGGCACATCACACGTGGCTCTTCTCGCTGGGTAACGTGCCCATAACTAGCAGAAGTAAATGTGTGGCAGGCAGCTGGAGGTAGGGGGCGCTGGTGTGGGCTGTAAAAGACAGTTAATTAAGTGTCTGGGCTATGTTCTACCTTAATGATAGTTATTTGTGTGTATCTTGGTAGGCAGCGTGCAGCGATGCCCATCTTCCTGGCATAGAAGTGCAGGATTCAAACTTGTGTCTGACACTTGAGACACAAATTCCTGCAGCGCCTGCATTAGCCCACTGAGATATATTACCATGTAACGAAATTGTGGACCGTGAGATGGAAGGCAAGTTTGACATGTCCTCGTCTGAACACGCCATCTGCCCCCACTCAAGAGAACCTGTGAGGAGCCATTCCTGTGTTTTTTTTCATGTGTTGCAAGCACTCCTGGGCTGTAGTGAGAGACAAAGCATCTCTTTCACGGGTGCAGCGTCAGCAAGTAGTGTTCAATAGGGGGCACTTTACAAAGTGTGAACATTTCAAGGGGGAGAGGATGCGGCCTAATGTTTAGGATGTCCGACCTCGAAGCTGGGGAACTGGGTTCGAGTCTCGGCAGGGGCGCTCAACATCCTGTGATTGTGGGCAAATCACTTAGGGGCATATTTACGTTCCCTGGCGCATCCCTGCAAATCAGCAGGGATGCGCCAGGGAAGATGCGTCACGCAAGTTTGCCCTTGCACCACCGCCGATGCGCCGCATTTACAATGCGGCGCGCCGTGGCGCACGGATGGGCAGATGCATGTCGCATCCCCCGACGGAAAGGCGGCGCATTGCTGGAGTCGCGTCGCAAGCGCGACGCGGCTCCAGCAAGGCTCGGGGGTGCCCTATGCCTAACATGCTGCGTCAATCCTTACGTCTGCTTCAAGCAGGCGCAGGGTTTTGACGCAGCATGGGCGTAAAAGTGACTCAGTGAAATCTTGCAGATTTCACTGCGTCACTTTTACGAGGCGTACCTGCGAGGGAACGCCCACCCTGCGCCGGAACGTCCACATGAAACCTGGCGCAGGTTTCATGTGGCGCAGAGATTTGCAACGTGACGCATCTCCCTAGATGCGTCACGTTGTAAATATTGCGCAACGTGGCGCATGTTTTGCGTCGCCGCTGCGTCACATTAGTGACGCAACGGCGGTGCAAAAGTGGCGCAAGGGGCTTGTAAATCTGCCCCTTAATCTCCCCGTACCTCCCAAAAATGAATGTGTCCTTGTGTAACGGAACTGGTGCTCATGTAAAGCGCTCTGACATCTGCGGGTCTAGTTTGTGCTATATAAAACTCTTCCCCCCCCGCCAAAAAAAAGAGTGCATCTACAGTAGGAGGAGATGATGGCTCAGGAGGGTGCGCCAATGTCTGCGAGGAGGTGGTGGATGTATCCATCTGTGGTGGTGTGCCGTTGTGTAATGAAAGCATGCTTATTGCCTGTTCTTTTCATGGTTGCAGTGTTGTTACCATCTGGTGCTGAGCTGGCGTTGTGTGCTGTATCAGGTAGGAATGTTTGATGCACTACTTTGTAGGTGGTGCAGCAGGATTTGAAGATGATGCAGTGTTGAAGGAGCAGACACTGGAGTTCCTTTGGAGTAGGAGTAATGTTGGCATGTAGGCTTAAAATAGACATGTGCACCTGTAAGCACCGCGGCCTTACCATCCAATGGGAATGCCTGTGCACTGTCCTTGCTCCCTCTGCCTGCATCTCTCCCATAGTGCTCACAGTTCCCACCCGCACTATGATACTTCTCTTTAGCTGTGCAGTTTCCCCTCTGGGCCTATGCAGATCATAAGTGGAGGGGCCAATGTCTCCATTGGATCATTTGTCCTCCAGGGTGTCGACGCTCTAATTATTAAATTAAGAGTGTCTCTGCGCACGATTGTGGATCTCTGAGCCTTCGCAAGACCTATTGTGAGCCTTTATGAGACTGGTCCAAGGATAATAAACAAGCCTGCACGAGACAAGGATTCCATGGGTTTATTCAGAAGTATGATCATTACAAAAAGCAAAAGTAATTAGCTAATCAGGAATTAGCATTTCAAAATAATCCAAGTATAATTCTGCAGGAGGATTAATATAAGGTCAGCCTCTGAAGAAACAGCAAGAAAGAACAAAGTGCAAATCAAATAAACAGGCTGTCATAGAGTGCCAAGAAGAGGCTGAAACCATCTCACGCACCTGGAGAGGAACAGCTTGTGCTCCAGTGCAGCTTTGGTTGATTTTCATAGGGGACTGAATCCAGCTGACTCCCGCGGTACCTCATTGGGCAGGTTGGGCTCTGCCTTGTACCCTGGTATCGACAGGACTAGATCCAGCCTGGATCTCACCTTGAGGAGGTCGAGCAGCCTGTCTGATTGGTGCAGTTTGAGCCCGGGCGCTCTCTGCTGATGGCTTTCCAAGGAGCTAACTTGTCGAGGGAATCCTCTGCCATGAAGACTGAGCTGAAGATGACGTGTGGATGCTAGTAGAATATTGAGGAACTTTTTGGATTCCAAACACCCGCTTCACCCCAGGTTCTGAGAAGACCTGCAGAGCACGGATCAATTTAAATGGATTTCCCTCAAATCAGTTCTCGAGACACTATTTTGTTTAGTCAAACAGGCTTCACAGGCAGTCTGAATATCGGAACCCTTAGTAATCACACTCTGGTCTTGTCTGGTGAACAGTCATTCATTCTCATCCAGTTATTATTTGAGGCCCGAATCGATTTGACACCTCAAGATTGTAGAATGGATCATCAATAGGCTGTATGGATGAATGATTTCCATTTTGCCATGAAGAATACTTGGGCTGATAAAAAATCCCAGAGGCAGAACATTAATACTAGTATTAATGTTCTCCCTCTGGAGGAATCTACTTCCTATGAAAATATATTGATAGCATTCTCCCAAATTACATCAACTATTCAAAACTTGCTTAGAGCGGAAAGCAAGGATATACGTACTTGCAGGAAGGGGTGGTTTGACTCAAACTGTACTAAAACATATACAAAGCTAAAAGAGGCTCTTCACAAGACAGAGAGAGATAAGGGGGACATTAGAGAATGCAGGAAGCTATATAATCAAGCTAGAAGGTCACGAAAGAAAGAGTTAAAAGAAAAAAGCTTGGGCTACCCTCCATGAAGCCTCTTTGAGCAAGGATAGCTCTTTATTCTGGCGGGCGGTGAATGCACCGTTTTTTATTAAGTCTGATGTCCCGACAATAGAGGTGGCAATAGAGGAGAAGACATGGGTAGATTTCTTCTCAAATGTCTATAATTCGCAGGGGGATACAGAAAGTGTAAGAGACTGCACGAGCCAGCAGGGGGGAGGTCCCTTGTCTTCTTACCTATTGACTTTCAAATCACACACAAAGATGTTATCGGGGCGATAAATGCAAGTAAGAGTGGTAAGGCCCCAGGCCCAGACGGGGTGCCAATTGATTTGTTTAAATCAATTCCATCATTATGGTCCCCGTTGATAACACGGGTCCTACAAGCCTGCTGTATGAAAGGTTTTATTAATACCTGGTCGGAGTCAATAATTGTACCGATTTTTAAAAAAGAGGAACGGGAAAACCCTGCATGCTACCGCCCGATATCCTTATTAGACTCTCTGATGAAGGTAGCAGGAAGGATTGTTTTAGACCGGCTGCAAACATGGGCAGAAGAAAATAACATTTTAAGTGATGTACAATACGGTTTTAGACCGGGCCTAGGAATAAATGAGCAGGTTCTTAATCTTAGTATTTTAATTGGTAAATACACTTAGGCTAAAGCAGGGAGATTTTATCTGGCATTTGTCGACCTCACAGCCGCTTTTGACTGTGTTATACACACCAAATTGTGGAACATCCTGACTGATTTAAAGGTCGATCCGGTCCTGGTACAGTTTCTACGACAATTGTATACGGGGGCAACTGCCAAGGTTCGATACGGAACCAAAGGGGAGTGAACTGCGTCGTTTAAAGTAGAGAGGGGGGTAAGACAAGGATGTGTCTTGGCACCATTCCTGTTCACTCTTTATACCAACGCTTTGGAACAGGAGTTGGTGGGTAAGGCGAGGGATCCACTGTATGTCAACAAACGTCCGATAGTCTCCCTTCTCTACGCAGACAACGCAGTGCTCATGGCACGTACACAGATAGGCCTACAAAAAGCTCTTGCCTTTTATACTGGTTTTATGGATGAATTAGGGTTAAAACTGAACGCCAAGAAAACTTTTGTTATGACCTGCAGGCGGGGGAGACAAAAATGCAGGAGCCTCCAAGTTGGGGGAAGTAGGGTAGACTCCACTAACACGTTTACGTATTTGGGTGTTTTATTTAATCGCAGTGGTTCCTGGAGTCAGGCGGTCAAGAGTAGGAGTCTTCTCTTCATGAAGTCGACCGCGGCTGTTGTCAATTTCTCAAATAAAATGGGTAAAAGGCCCCCGGAAATTCTTCTTAAAATTTACCAGGCGAAATGTGTGAGTATAGCCACCTTTGGGGCGGGAGTTTGGGGCTTTTATGATTCCTCCCCCATTCAATATGTTGAAAATGCCTTTTTAAGATTCATTCTAGCTGTACCTGCTAGTTCCCCTGTTTTTAATTGCCATAGTGAGCTGGGGATTCCATATATATCAGATGTTATTAAGGTACAACCAGTGTTGCTCTGGCACAGAATTTGGACCTCCAGTAGCACAGGCCTAAATAAAGAAATAATAAAGGATTCAATGAAGTTGGATCATGCTACTAAGATTACTTGGTTAAAATATGTAAAAAACTTTATGCATGATCTCGGGCATCCAGATTATTATACTTCCCCAGAGACATTGAATTCCATTTGTAGGAAGGAGTTTAAAGTAATCTGCATGACCCACCTTGAAACAATCAGACTTGCAATGGAGATGAATAAATCTGCGGTAGTCCAGCACCAGTTGATTGTAATAACATATGATATCCAACCATATCTTCTACGCTGTTTAGGGGGGTATGATAAGTATGTTTTAACTCGTTTTAGGTTTGGGACCTTTCATCGACCTATCAGCTACCCAGAGATGAATGATTGGTCCAGAGAACTATGTCATTGTCCTTGCGATGATCTCTCCCCACAAACAACTATTCATGTGATTTTATTTTGCAAATTGTATGCTAAGGAAAGATCCAGATGGATCTTGCCTCTGTTAAGGATGGGGGGATGGAGGCAATGTCGACCTGCCTTTTTATATTTACAGCTATTGGATAGTGATTATTGTATTGGAGTTATGGCTGGCTTTTAAAAAGTATACTGAGAGCAAGGAAAAGTATGAATGTCTAACTTTCTTAGAAAGTAGATTAGAATGTATTAAATTCTGTAGGACCGTTTTGTTTGCAATGTCTACCCCCCAATATAATATGTTTGGATTAAGTCCACTTGTAAATGAACTGTGGAATTGTGTACATTTGTATTTTAAAGAATTCCTGAAATGTTTTTATCTGTTTGCTTTTGTGATTTTATATGACTAAAATCGAATAAAGCTCTTTTTGATTTGTTTTGATTTGATAAGATAATGTTCCATTTCAATCCACTTTACCAAGTGTTCCTACATAAATATGTAGACTATCTATATAACCGTTGACACCTGAAAAACATATCGCTCGTATCAGTATGAATGCTAATATCTTTGCCAAGGCACTCGCTAATAGACTCAATAACATTCTACAGAATTTGATCTAAAGGGCCAGACAGGCTTCTTTTGCGACCACCAAGGTTTAGAAACTGTAAGATGGGTATTGGATCCGACTCATTATGCACAGAAATATGTAGTGGTAATGATTTTACTTCCCCCTCTTGCTAAGAAGGCATTCGTCTGAATATAATGACCATTTTTCCATAGGGTGCCGAAGGGCTACATAATTTCGAATAGGGACATAGACATTAGCCTACAGGGGCAATCGACAAAAGGCTTGACCACCATTGCCATAACCACACTGTAACCCCAGCGTCCTGGAAGATAAATGAATTCCCCAGTACTCTGATAAACCTCCAAAGTAATTCAGATCTATTGCAACCAGTGAGTATAAGACACCTACAAGTACAGGTGTATCTCCTAACATGGACCAGAAAGTTTCTTGCCCACCTTGTGCGCCCAAAAGAGAGTTGTTGGCCTTTGTCAAACAGGGGTCGAATCAATCACAATTTGTAAACACGTTTATGTACCAGGTGGGTACCATCCTAAATGTATATAGGTCAGTCTGAAACATCTTGGATTTGTATTATAATAGAATCAATTCTACAGGACACCATATCCCAAAAATATCAATAAAAGAAATTATATTGTAGGAAAAAATTAACTGCTTTAGGTAGTGTACATTTTAGGTGCTCACTGTGCCACTGGAGCCAAGCTACATCTGATTGAAGAGTCCTAATCAGGGAGAAAACGGTCAAGGGTTGCTTTTGTTCCAATTCAGGTAGGACCTGACCTGGCAGTTCAGGCTGGACTGTAGCTATTGGAGCAGGGTCAAGACTGATTGGCATATGGCTGGGTCCAAACTGAGGTGGCATGGTGGGCAAAAGAACAATGGGTTAGAATGCTGCCTCAAATGATTCCCAGTGATTAGATTTATTGCAGTCATTTCTCTCATCAAATTTTGTGTATTGAATGTAATGTCCTACGTGGCCACGTGTATGTCCAGACTGGGTCCCATGCTCAGTGTGCTACTGGAGCCAAGCTACACCTGACTGAAGAGTTCCAATGAGGGCAAAACCGGTCTTGGGTTGCTCATATTCTGGTTCAGGCTGAGCTGTTTGCATTGGAGCAGGGTCAAGAGCAATTGCACGTAGCACGTGTAGTAGTAGTGTAACAAACACCTACAAATGCTTTGCTAAAGCAATTTTCGATGCTAAAATACATATAACCAATTCACAAAAATGAACTTTAACAATAAAATATCAAGCAATGAGAGAGGTGAGGATTTTGGGGTCCCCCCTAACCTAGGGGGAGGACCAAGCAGATGCCTTGAACACAAAAAGCATATCATGCTGAATGATTCAGTGGTGGTTCCTTCCTCCTAGGACCACCCCAAGCACAGTTATGGGCAAAAATACAATCCCAACCAAAGGCCCTTCAAAGCATTATGGGACGAGATTAGCAGTGGGCAGTGAATATTATAGTGTCCAATATCAAAATAATTCTACAAAGAGCTGCAGTTCAACTAGTCATTACTAGATGTCCCTCACGAGTCAAATGTAAAAGCATTGAAATTATTAATACATCAAGCTGCAGTTCCACTAGTCATTACTAGATGTCCCTCACGAGTCAAATGCAAAAGCATTGAAACCCTTTCATGAAACTTTTGCATTTGACTCGTGAGGGACATCTAGTAACGACTAGTGGAACTGCAGCTCTTTGTAGAATTATTTTGATATTGGATACTATAATATTCACTGCCCACTGCTAATCTCGTCCCATAATGCTTTGCAGGGCCTTTGGTTGGGATTGTATTTTTGCCAATAACTGTGCTTGGGGTGGTCCTAAGAGGATGGGACCACCACTGAAGAATTCAAAAGATGTGCTTTTTGTTTTCAAGGCATCTGCTTGGTTCTCTCCCTAGGTTAGGGAGGATCCCAAAATCATCACCTCTCTCACTGCTTGTTAATTTATCGTTTTCACTTTTGTGAAATGACTATATGCGTTTTTAGCATATAAAGACAGAGATATTTATTTTATTTTAACTTGCACTGTGCAAGATGCCTTTGGCAATTATTGTACAGTGCAGTCAAGCACACAGATATGCACTATGCAATTTGTATAGCTACGTGTAGTTCAAAATGTACTTCACGTAGCTACGTGAAATGCTACTACGCAAACTACGCCCAGGCTTAGTCAAGACTGATTTGTATATGGCTAGGTTCAAACTAAGGTGACATGGTGGGCCAAAGTTCTATGGGTTGGAATGCTACCCTGACTGATTGCCAATGATTAAACTTATTGAAAGCATTCATCCCATCACCTTTTGTATGTTTGATTAACATTGTGTATCACTACATTGTAAAATTGAAGGAGTAAGGTAATGAATATTTAAGGTTCATTGATATTAATGAGATTTATGCTACAATTAAATATAATTAAAAGTAAATCAATGAAATATAAGTAAAAGTAATAACTATAATAATTGTAACCGGTTGTGCTTTGGGACAGTATTATCCTTAGTGTATGATATTCAAAAAAGTAATTGAATTGTGATTAAATAATTGCATTTAAAAATAGGAATAGTTTTTCTTTTTGGGGTTAAGGCTGTCAGTTTACCCGATAGGTTAGTGCATACGAGACCTTGAAGACAGAGTTCAAGGAGAAGACAGAGAACAGGACAATGGAAAATATGGAATTACATCACCAAAACTACAACTCCCAGAGTCACAAATGCAGCTTCAGCCACAGGAGGGACGTTCCCCAGAGGCACACTTCCAGTTTGTTACTTGCAAGCGCAGTATTTAGGACCATAGATGTTCAACAGCAAGCTGTCTGGCAACATCGGTTGTTGTGACATTCGCTATAGTTCGCACCCAGCTATTCCGTTCCTTCACCTTTATTGTTTTCTCCCTATTCGGTTCCCTCGGTCCCCTTGCGTTTCCTGATTTGTGGCATAGCTGCTACTTGCATTTCACCAACGTATATCAGTTGTCTTGCCTCTACCAGGCTCCATCCTTCCCAGAGTAGGAGCATCGTTTCATCCATGTTTGGTTCGTGAGCGGGACGCCATGGTACGCCTTGGTACCAGTTACAGTTCATCTAGGGAAACAGCCTTTACCTTGAAGATTTTACTACGAACAACTATTACCAACTCATCTACTGCACTTGGTCCATTCTCTCTTGTGATTAGAGGTCCTGTGCTATGGGTCATCCAATCTGGATTTTCTGACAGACAACCTGCAGGAGTGAGTCTCTCCTTCTCTCTATTAACCCCTTTTTCCCCCTAAACCCGGGCCCTCTGTACCATGTTTGCCATAATACCAGAAGTATAGGTGGACTCCTGGGGGAGAAGAAAGAACTGGCCTCGGCCTTCATATGTCAAAGCTCTGAGGTTGCGACAAGGGTTAGGGATGGTTCTAGAGCTACAGTAAGAAACCCTTGTTTTTAAAAATCTATTGAAGTGAAGGCAGTGAAAAGTATAATAAATTACTAATTCTAACTCTACAACTAAACCCTACCCTGGACCTAATTCTCACACTGAATGTAAACCCTGTATTTAAACCTAATTGCTAACCATAGCCATGAACTGATCCCTAAACCTAAATCCTAACTAAAGCCCTAATCGCTCACTTTGGTGGAATGGATTTTCTATGCATTCAGGGGCATATTTACGTTCCCTGGCGCATCCCTGCAAATCAGCAGGGATGCGCCAGGGAAGATGCGTCACGCAAGTTTGCCCTTGCGCCACCGCCGATGCGCCGCATTTACAATGCGGCGCGACGTGGCGCACGGATGGGCAGATGCGTGTCGCATCCCCCGACGGAATGGCGGCGCATTGCTGGAGTCGCGTCGCAAGCACGACGCGGCTCCAGCAAGGCTCGGGGGTGCCCTATGCCTAACATGCTGCATCAATCCTTACGCCTGCTTCAAGCAGGTGCAGGGTTTTGACGCAGCGTGGGCGTAAAGTGACTCAGTGAAATCTTGTAGATTTCACTGCGTCACTTTTACGAGGCGTACCTGCGAGGAACGCCCACCCTGCACCGGAGCAGCCCACATGAAACCTGACGCAGGTTTCATGTGGCGCAGGGGTTTACAACGTGACGCATCTCCCTAGATGCGTCACGTTGTAAATGTGCGCAACGTGGCGCATGTTTTGCGTCGCCGCTGCGTCACATAAGTGACGCAACGGCGGCGCAAAAGTGGCGCAAGGTGCTTGTATATATGCCCCTCAGTGCTTTGAAAGACTCCTATGTGGGTTTCAGTGAAGAGTAAATTGCAGAGCTCAGAAGCATGAAATAAGAAGACGCTACCACTTTTCCAGAAGATGTTGCACATATGGTGTTTGTTAGAGCAGAAGAAATGTTTCTGAACATAGACCCTTATTTTAACATTGAGGTACACAGGCAGAAATGTGTGGATGTTCTCTGTGCATAGTTCAGGATCTCTGAAAAATGATGTGGCCATTCATGGGGGACTCATTAAAGGGCTCGCCGATGAGGTTGGCACAGCATATGGTGCAAAGGATCCTAAATTCTTGCAGAAGCTTGTCACTCCTTAGATCTCAGATCACACCCTTACATCGGGCAGTTCCAAGTGTATTGTACAAGCAGAGTTCAACTTTAAGAAATAAAATGGAATAAAAGCCATCAAAGTCCACAGTCAAAGTCTCTGGAAACTCTCAGCCTCACTCTTAGGACCTTACCTAACCTAACAGATTTAAATTGATTCCTCAGGCTTTTGTTTGACACAATATCTCTTTTCAGATCATTCCCATCTGACCAACAACTAGGATTGAGGACCCCATACTCAGCATCACTCTTACCATTGCTGTGGAACCGCAAAGAAGCTATTCCCTCAGGAATCCCACTGGAACACCACCGGAAGACACCATCGTGATTAGCCCTCACAAGCATGCAAAAATTGACCATAAGGCTGCATGCTAGCAGTTTGTAAAACACTTAAATGATCATCATCTCAATAAGTTTCAACTGTTTTGTAACCAGCTCATCCATGGAAAAACATGCCCTTGTAACGCAAACCACCAGCGAGTTTATATTCAGGTATTTCAACGTTTGGCAAGATAGTCCATAAGGCCAAGACACATTTTGCAATATAGGAATGTGGCCTCTTGGAGTGATGCTTAGTTTGGGTCTCTTGTTTCAGAGCTGTACCAATATTGCAGGAGTCACGCGGTTTTAGGTGAATTTATTGCCCCTGGAGGTGTAGTGACTATTATACCATTCATCTTCTACTAGGCGTGTTTTGTGGGCATCACTAGCTCTTCTGCTTATTATCTCAGCGCCTTGAAGTTGTCAGGTGTCCAAGCACATTAGAAATAAATAAACAAACAAACAAATATATGGATTATAGTTGTCTGTGCAGGAAAATTGGTTTCTAATGACATTGATGTAGCATTTTCAGATGTAGATGGAGATAATGTAGAAAATTTAAAACATCTTGGCAATTTGATCCCTCGTTCTGTCTTCTGCTTAACTCTGCTTCCTCTCCATTTAGCTCTAGTATGTTACTACTTGAGAATCATGGTTTCCGTCACTTTTTGATGCCATTGGCTCACATTAAAACCCATGTCCCGAAAACTATGTTGACCTTGTTGAGACTCAAACATTTAAAACAACCTTATCACATTATGACGGGCATCACTCGTTCCGTAAGCTGTTCTATTAGACTTGCTTGAAAAAGAGTCCATGATAAATGGACAGGTTCCGCTGTCCTAAGTAACCGGGCTGCATGTGAAACTGATTTCCTATTTTTTGTTGCCACTGCTGGCACATTAGTCTAGCTCGTGTGTGGAGGTCTAGGTCTGTTCATCGTGGTTATAACCCCAGAACCTGCTCTGTGATCCGAAGGGTTGTTTATATATGGAGGTGTTGGCAGCATAACAACTTTCGCGGATTAATAATACTGAGCAGGTATTTTTCTGTTTCACCTGCCCCACTCACGTAAAGCTCAGCTTAGATGTGATACTCAGACCCTTGTGATAACATCACATGTGCGTGTTGAGTGTGTGAATTTGAGGTGTGGATGTTAGCACCAGTGGCGGCTGGTCGGGTATGGTGGCGGGGCTGGGACGGGGGGTAGAATTTTTTTTTAAAAAGACTTACCTGTGGGTCGCCAGCCACTGCCTCTCCTCCGTCCATGCTGTATCCTGCCTCCCGGAAGCACCCAGGCTCTCAGACTCCCCTAGCCAATCACAACGCTGCCTTACAGCAGCCTTGTGATTGGTCTGAGCACTGTGGTTCGGCGCTCAGAGAGGGACTGGGAACCTGTGCATGTTCTCCACTCAGGCTGTACAATACAGCCGGTGGAGAACATGCACAGTGCGCATGACGGTTTGGACAGCCCAAGAGGGCTGGCCAGACCCTCATGCGTACTTATGGTGCATCCACCACTCCTCCCTCTTCTGGCATCACACGAGCCCAGCTCCGCGTCGCCCTAACATAGAGCCTGAAGGCAGCCTAAAAATTTAATTATCATAACGTTCTGTTATTATCATTTTATTTTTACTTTGCTCTGCTCTTAGAGCAGTGGGGCAACGCTCCTTTGCCTTAGCAGGGGAGCCGCCCCTGGTTAGCACAACTCCATGTCGTGGTCAGGGTCTGATTGCTGGGACCTGTCAGATCCCCTTTGAATAGCCTTTGGTTTTGACAAGGCACAAGATGATGGATGGGATACAGCTTCCCTGACAGTCGAAGTGTATTGCTTGGATTCCTGGAGCTGATGGGAGGAGACCCAGACACTAAAGTGAGGGAAGATCAACCAGAGGTTTGCTGATTAGTCCTTCATTAGCACTGCCATTAGGTGGATCTTAGGGGAGGGAGGTGAGTGAACAGATTCTTTTGTTAAGGGTCAGGATGTTTCTCTGTAGGCCTTGTACTTTTGTTGTTCTCTGATTGCTACTTCAGGAAGGCCGATGACAGCTAGGTCCACTTTTCACACTTAGTTGTGCCCATACTTTGGGATAAACCTGCTAGGAAGCAGCATCATCACTACCTGCTGTGAGAACCATCACCTTGCACAAAGGCTGTTTCTGCACTTCAGCCAGAAAATGACACTTGAACCCACACCAAATCGGTTTCAGAGCTTTAGACAGTGGATCAACAGCCCCTAGTCAGTGAAATAAATATAAAGTATAAACCATCCCACTTACTTTGAGCTCCATTTTCTCCTTGACAACGGAAGGGAGTGCTCTGTAGAGTACTTGGTGAGTTGACGTGATCCAAGGCTGGTATCTGCATGACAGCCAGTCTTCAAGACATAAGGGTTATCACCTCACTTGGTGTAGAACCTGTTTGTCCGCATAACATCTTGCAGGCTCCTGCCTGCTCAGAGAGGGAGGGTAGCGCCTGTCCCTGCAAGAGGAAAGAGTGTCAAGGGGGAGAAGCTGAGCCATGTTCTTGGTAAGTGGAATGCCCAGAAGAAGCCGACCTGTGTTTGGGAGTATGGCCAGTGCTGACCCAACCCAATAGCACTCACCGGGTCTCTTTGTGTGCTTCATGTGGCGAGTCGCCTGAAGCAACAATAACTCCATAGGGATCAACGCGTCATGCTGGAACACCAACTTGACCCAAAAGGCCTCTTTTGCTGCTGGCAGCATGATATGGACGAGGATCTCAACATCGCCAAAGCAGAAGGACCTCCCAGAGGACCTCTAGGCCACAACTGCTGAGTACGGGTGACTACTGACCCTGGCATGTCATACTGCTTTCTTCTGTGACAAGACCCAAGAGGTGGGGTCATTGCTGCTGTAGCCCTTCTCACATAGACACCACCATTGGGACCACGCAGGGTGCACCACAGCCACGTCATTGCTGAGCACCTCATTCATATGAACAGGTAAATTTCACGGCTATGTGGAGAAAAGGAGAGACTTTGCCTTATGCTAGAACTGCATGTTGAGATGAGTAAGAAGTGCTGATAGGAACGCAATTGCAAAATATTAACTGAACTGACCTACGGTACTCACATTTAGCGATTGCTCGCATAAAACAAGTGGACTCGCAGCTGAGTTGATTATTGCTATACGTTTTCTTGCACAACTAGGTCATTGTAGTAGCCTAGGAGCTGCAGCGACGGTGATAGACCCCTGTAGTGGAGCGGGAACTGCCACCATTGAACCAGGACACTGTGGTGTGTGTGGAAACTATAAGAATACGTTTTAGCCTGTAGTGTTGTGGAATCCTGTAGATAAACCACATTACTGTGAGTAGAATTCCATTTTCCGGTGCTATTAAAGTACTTTTGTTTCTAAGACAGTAACTGAGCTGGACAATATGTCAATGTATCTGTTGGTTTACTGTTGAGTTCTGAGTTTCTGCCCCCCACACTACCTTCCTGAGAAGCCAGCTCACCTACACTACCCTGAGTTTCAAATGTGGAAAGGGTTGTACCTGGCCCAGTTTGCAGAACCATAGTAGGACGGACCCCAGAACACTGCAAGCAAATGACCCCAACCACTACAGTTGTGGCTGAATTGCTCATGCCTGGCCTGTCTACCCCTCACTCCAAAATACAGGGTCTGGAGGTAGCGAACACAACATATGGCCTGGTGTGCACTGTTCATCAAACGTTTGTGCAGACTATGCTGTTCTGCTTCCTGCAAACATCATACATTTAGGAATATGCATTCACCCACTGTACGGCTGCTGTACACTTCCAATTATATGTCTAGAATAGAAGTAAGCTCAGTGGAGTGTGGGATGTCAATCAGAATTTTACAGTGGGTAGCTGCACAATCTCGATCATGTGTTGCAAAAGAATGAACATGGGGAGCTTGCTGCTGAAAAACTTGCAGTTGGGTTTTCGTATTCACAGCTCTTCTCTGTACCTTTCTGATGTGCGTATCTGTGTCAGTATACAAGCCATTCAAGCGCCATGAGACCCTCACAGGTGAGTAGCGCGCTTACAATTCCCTGATTGATTGATTGATTGATTGATTGATGTCATATCGACGGTCTTAGTACAGCTATCCAACATATTAGAAGTTGTTTTATTCGACTTGCGTGTGCCATAGTTTATTTTGGTTTAGCAAAGATAGCACCCACATGCATTGTTTAGAAAGAACAATAAATGACATTCGACAGATAGATTCCACATCGACCAAATGTCACACAGTAAAGTACATTGTGAGCCTATTAAAAAACACGAACACATGGGCATAGCATCTCCTGCTAAGCGGATAGATACACAGACCTGCTCCCAGGGTTGTAGGCATCAGCCTCAGGTGCTCCGAAACTGGGGCAAGTTGGAGTTAGGCCCAGTGCTTAATTTGTAAAGAAACAAATAAGTGCCAGGGCCTTGGCCAGAAAGTCACTGCAGCTTGCACCACCCATTGCCCCTGCCAGTGCTGCCAATGGCAGAACCAACACAACTGCTAACCATCACACTCAACGAGTGTAACAAGTGTAACATCTCAGACTATTCCAGACCCCCAAAGCTGTAAGAATGGCTTTGACTGCAAGTATTACTAATTTTTAATGTATATTGAATTAATAACTGTTGTTGTCTTCATCTCTAATTTAGAAAAACTGTGCCACAATGTGGCTGACTGTCATAAGTGCCGGTTTAGACAATTAAGTGCCGGTGCCGAGCACCGGAAACCACCGGCCCACATTAACCACTGGTTAGGCCCCTGCCACAATTCAATTACAGCTGTCTTTTACTACTCAAATGGGAGGCAGACGCCCACTTTCCTTTTTTAACATTATGGCATTGGGTTCCCTTGCACTCCCCGTCCATTTGTGGCTCCAGGGCCTTTGCTTCATGGTATCTCCTTATATCTAACTGCAGGAATGGAGCTCTCCGCACAGGAAATTGGTGGGGAAACTATTTTGCTGTACTGCAACTTCATTTATATAGCTCCTACTACCACTGACGAGGCACTGAAGTGCTCTATGCCAAGTAGCATACTAAGCGGGACCCAAGGTTAGTGGTTAATACAGTGGTTATTTTTGTTCACTGGGGTTAGTTGTGCGCGCTCAAGAAAAACCCTCTATGCATTTAGTCCAGTTTCTTTGTGGTGGATTACATTTACAGGCTTCAGGCATGATCCTTTGTGGGGCCTGTACAATTTCATGCAAGCAGTTGGTGGGGTGAACAGATAGGCCAGCTGAGATTTAGTATTTTTATGCTGCAGGAATATGGCTCGAAAGACGAAAAGCCAGAGAAGCTGTAGTCTATGTAATGACAGAGATGAAGGCAGACACCTATGCAGTCTAGGGTATGCTGTACCCCGAGAGAGGAGGCTACAGAAGATGAAAGGGAGGGTCACTTGGAAGGGAGAAAGGCGAGGAAAGTTTTAAGTCAAGATACATTTTTCAGGAAGGATTTTAGGAATATGATGGGAGGAAGCTTTTTGAGATATAGTCCAATCTGAGGGTGCAAAACTGTAGAAAGGAGCAACATTATGTAGTTCCCTAAGTCAAAGGCAGACTGTGGCAAAGTACGGCTCCGGCCCTTTGCCTGCCTCGATGAGATGTCGTATCCTTGTCCCATCGCTGGGGTTTGGGAACAGAGCCATCAGGGGCGTATCTTAGTCGGTAAGATTCAGGGATAAAGGGGGTGATCTGCAAATTTCCCAACTGAAAAAACAGTACGCCGAGGGGTGGAGGGATGACCAAGATTTGGGATACACTGTTCCCATGAGGAACAAGTTCAATATTTATTTGCATTAGGTGGGCCTCTGTTTAAGTTACTTAAAAAAAAAATAACCTTTTAGTCAAACGAGGATGATGAAAGAAATCAACAAAGGCATAGAAGACCCGACTCAGGGCCTCAAGACCCAACTCTCAAGCCAAGAATGCATTTATTTGGGGGGTGCCACACCACAAACCCCCCCTTGAAGCTACGCCCCGGAGAGCCATACATGCCTTTTATTCCACAGGGCATTTCCCTGCTGGGCTGCAGACCCTGGAGGCCAGTTTTGAAAGCCCAGGGCCCCCCTGGTGCCTCTGTAACTTTCCCAGCTCCCTGGGTTTAACTGAAGCAGGCACAGGAGGCTTCAGTAGAGAGAGAGAGAGAGGAAGGGAGGGGGGAGAGGGGAGGGAGAGTGAGAAAGCGATCTGAGAGGGAGAAGGGAAAGGGGAGAGAAGAGAGAGAGAATGGATGGATGGATGGATTCAAAGAGAGAGACTGCAAGAGGAGGTGAAGGGCGGGGGGCTAGTTTGAGCATTTTTCCAGGACTGATTTTGGTTCCCCACTACGGCCCTATTCGAAAACATCCATTGTTGAATTTTAGTTTTAATAAATTGAAAATCAAAAAAAAAAAATACCCAGTTTCTAGTCCATGTATTTATCCTGTCAGCTTGTCCTGTTATCGGAATTCCATTACCGAACTGTACTGTACAAAATCAAAACACTATCTCCAGCAAGGCGAATTTAATGTATTACCTGATTATACTTTGCAGCTTCTGTTGCAAAATATAGCCGAGGCGAATGCCAAAGCGTTCTTTCCCGTCGTCAGGCCTAGGGCCGCGGGATCTGTGCTCCTGTTTAGAAAATGCCCAGATTGTTAGCGTGAGTCAGCATCAGGCACAGTGGCCTCTGTAAGGCTTTCACGAGCTGCTGAGCTGTGCAGCCGGCGCGCTTCCCCCGCCCGCTTCGAATGAATCAGCGAGTTCACAGCACCCCCAAGCGGCTGGTTGGCGCAGCAATGAAAATTACAAGTTTCCACGTTAATGTAACGGGCAATAGAAAACAAATGTTTATTCTTTTATAGCCTGAGGAAGTAAAGCTTTCGGCATCAGCCTTTGGTCGCCACCTTTCCAAAAGAAAAACACCAGCCTTTTGTTGTAGTTTTAAAAGTGTGCAAAGGCCTGGCCATGATACTACACAAGGCTATAAACAAAGTGGAAGGACATCATTTGTAAAATTACTTTTCTGTCTGTATTTACTTTATTTATTAGTCAGGGATCGCGTTAGCACAACTCTAGAACACATCCAAAAGTGTTTTCTATTTATATGTGCACTTTGAAGTATGTACAGATAAGGGATAATAGGCTTATAAGAGAGATGTGTTGCTTATTTTTGTACCAAGGACATTAATAGTGTCAGTACAGCACCAGGAAAAGGAAAAACATTACGAAACTCACAAGCAAGTGGAGACACTGAGTCGGAGACAGCTGTACGCAGGCTGGAATTGACAGATACACACGCAGTGGCGGCTCCTCCGCTATGGCGGAGGAGCGTTGCCCCACTGCTTTCAAGCAGTGCGAAAGGGGGAAACATAACATGATAATAACTTTCAGTTATTATCATGTTATGTTTCCTTTGCGGGCAGGAGGGTAGGCGGGGCTGCTCTGCTCATGGAGCAGGGCAAGGGCAGAGTGGTTTGCCCACTCAAGTGTGCAATGACTGGTTGGTCGGCCCTCTCGGCCACCCAAACCAGTCATGCATACTTCCCTGTTCTCCATGCAGGCTGCATTACAGCCTGCATGGAGAACATGCCCACCCCACAGCCCCTGGCTGAGCGCCGTGTCACGGTGCTCAGACCAATCACAGCGCTCCATTGGAGCGTTGTGATTGGCTTAGGGGTGGGAGCCTGGCTGCCTGCTTCCTGTTCCTAGAAGCGGATTCAGTAGAGCAGGAGCGCAGAAGATACGGGGCCCGGCCTCGAGGTAAGTTTAAAAAATACAATTCTAAACCCCCTCCCCCTGCGCGACCCCCACGACCCCCCGCAACCCCTCGCACCTACCCTCCCCCCCCCACCCGCGAGCCATGACGGCCGCCCCTGCACACAAGCAGGCACGACTCAGCAACAGTGTCCCAGTGACATCATGGATCCATGGAGCCCGGGTAATATATGTTTTGGGTCCCCTGTTTGGAACAACTTTAAGTTTGTTACCCATTTTCCTGCTGTTTCACATCTCATATGCAAAACTATATTGAATTATATGTTAAAACTTCAGAAACAGGGAGTCACAAAAACAGATGCTACCTGGTGACCAACAGCCAAATAGTACCCAAAGAAAGGTTGAACAAAGATTGATAAAGTAATTTCTTTTGAGTTTGGATCTAGATTTTTTTTTACTTACAACAACATTTTATGTGGAATTCAGGCTCTAACCAGCTTGTTATACACATTGTAGGGAAAATGCCAAAGGGTGTCTTGTCAGATGTTTAATGAACGTGTGCATCATATTAAATTAAGTGATATGGACATGGTGCTTGAAATCGTAGTTTTAGTTTCCAAATCTGCTCTAAGGGTTTCCAACATTCCATTGGTAAAAATCTAATAACATTCTCCTGATTTCTCTTCCCCTGTCTTGTCCCTCTTCTCCTCTTTATGTGTGTGCTCTTCCCTGGCTAGGCAGGTACCTGTGACCCATCTAAGTAAGAGAAATGGGATGAGGCAAGATACAGCAGGAGGTGGACAGAGACATAAAGAGAACTGTATAGCGAGAGATGTGAAGTAGAGGCAGAAGGAGGTAGAGCTAACGATGATATACAGAGATGATGGCATGATGCAGCCAGAAAAAAAGATAAAGGGTGGTAGAAAATGAAGGCTTTAGAGTATGGAAGAGAGGTAGAGAGAGAGAGAAGGGAAGAAACGAAATGTAGAGGTAGGCAGGGGAGTACAGTTCTTCAAGTGGTGAGGTAGAGAGAGGTAATATAGAAAAAGAGATGAATCAGAGAGGGGATAAGGCAGAGAGAGGTAGAGGTAGACAGAGACACTTGAGAAAAAACAGAGATGTATGGTAGAGAGGAGCAAAAATGAGAAGCATTATGGAAAAACAGATCAGGCAAACACTGTAGTGGGGAAGAGAGAAAGGTAGAGAGATTGGTGAAGGGTAGAAAGAGAAATGTGGTGTAGACCAAAAAGAGGAAGTTGAGAGCTATGCATGAAATAGTGAAAGAGATTGATTTTATTGTACAGAGGTAAATCGTTGAGAGGGGAAGAGATTGTGAGGTAGAGAGATCTATGAAAGAAGGTTGAGAGAGACAGTTGAGGTGGTGGGGATGGGTTTTAAGGGAGAAGGGGGATAAGAGAGACTAAGTGTGTGTGTGTGTGTGTGTGTGTGTGTGTGTGTGTGTGTGTGTGAGAGTGAGGGTGAGGGTGAGAGAGAGATGGAAAGAGAGAGAAAAAGAGAAGAGTTGATGATAGAGTGAGAAGGCTAGAGGTAGAGCAATAGATGAAACCAACTAGCAGTACAATGTTTAGAGAAGTGAAAGAAAGGGGAAAGATTTAGTAGGAGAGATAGCAGGGATAGGGAGGTGCAATAGTGAACTAATGGTTAGGCAAATTGAGGGGGGTTAGGTAGAAAGAGAGAGAGAGAGAGACGGGGTGGAATAGAAAGCTATAGTGAGGGAGATGTGAGGTAGAGAGAAAAATGAGATAGAGGTGAAGGGGAGGAGTGAGGTAAAATGAGGTGAGGTAGAAAAGGGCTGAGAGGAAGTAGCGAGAGGCAAGATAGTAGAGACATGGAGAAAAAGATAGAGATGTGCATTAACGATACACATGAAGTTGTGTGAGAAGTGAAGTAGACAGAAGAGAAATAAATGGAAAAAGAGCAGTGAGGTACAGGGAGAGAGAGGAGGTAGAGATAGTTGAGGAGCGAGAGAGGATTGTGTTTGATAGATACAGAAGTAGGCACAAAGAGCGACAGTGAGTGGAGAATGGTCAGGAGAGTGAGTTAGAGGTAAATGAAGTTGACGAAGGTATATTGGGTATATTGAGAGAGAGGCGAGGTAGACAAAAGTGAGAAAGAGAGAGGAGATGAAGGTACATAGAACAGCAGAGGGTGAAGGTAAAGGTAGGAGAGATGAGGTGAGGAAAAGAGAGAGAAATCACAACGAAAGATAATTTTTTATGTACTTTCCACCAACTGCCTGATAGTGCGATGGTTAAGAATGTGCAGGCCAGGCAGGCACATTAAGGGGCAGATTTGCTGTGCTGCATTGCACAAGGAGGAAAAAGCAGCACAGAGCAGGCTTTAAGGGCTGTATAGCGCCATTCACAACCTGTGCACCATTGCACAGAGGTGTACATGTCGTCTAGCATGAATTGTAAGGGAGGCATGCCCTTCCATTACTAAATCCTATGCCTAGACAAATACTGAAACATTCTACAGATTGAATGTGTGCTGAGTAGCTCATATGTAATATGTGGAGTGTTTGGTGAAATGAAAACATTTCTTCATGTTAGTGTCAGCTGCAAGCTGTATTCTTTTTTATGTTCAGCCCAGTCGGGCTACCTTAGAAGATCAGGCTCTGCCTCAAAAACTTTGGGTGCCTGCGCTAATCACCCAAGTTACTCCCAAGTAATGCCCCCTTGAGGCAAAGTGGTGCACAGCAATGCAAAGCACTATTTGCACTGAGAAAACGGCACCTTTCCAGCACAAAATACTTTTTGCGCTGGAAAGTAAATACCCTTGACAGAGACTGTGTGTTGTGCCACTTTACATGGCTTTGCTCTGGCACAAACCCTTTTTAAATCTGTCCCAAAATTTCTTTTAAGCATGCTCAGCTGTCAAATTAAAAAGAGAAGTTTTTTTATGTGCAATGTAATTATAGCAGTAATTTCAACTGTCTCATTCACTTTTCCAGGGGACCTATTGGAAGGTTGGGCTCCTGGGGTGTTGTCCGCTTTGCCCGTGCCGTAAAATGTCTCTGCAGTGGCCCAAACATTGCCTCAACATTGCCGCTAACAAGTCACTGACTTTTTTTTATTTAACTGCAGGCCCAACCCATGCAGGACAGATCCCTCCTGAATTACTGTAAGCTACAGTGGCCATGTTGAATTTACACAAAATATACTTGACACACACCGATTTGCATTGAACAGGGATTGACAATGAGGCTTATGTAAAAATATATGAATCAGATTACAGTTCCTCATATTAAAACAATCTCAACATTAGAAAGGGAGCATCCAGGACCCAGGGCAGCCGCTGCCACTCTCAATCACACCGAACCCAGGGAGCAAACTGGTGCCAGAGCCTAGACTTTGGCACCCTGATGGCTAACCTTGCCTTCAGACCATCTTGCACTTACAACAGTGGTCAAATACAATTCCTCTTCTTATAGTAAATGGTAGAGGCGAAATCTAGTAAGGTGTGAAGCTTGATATAAGCACCACTACACCTATTAAACAGCCTAAAGATTGGCACCACTGGACCTATTCAAAGGACTTTAAAGGTTCACTCCACACTGCCATCATGGCATCTATATACCTATGAATTTCACTGAAAAAAGCAAAGGTTAAAGTTCTGTTATAGTTAGGTGTTGAAATGAACTAAGAATTAATGTGTAAAAATAAAAAAAAACACTGAAATGTGCCAGTTATTGTTTAGTGAGCTAAGTATAACTTGTGCCCTTGTGATACACTGCTTATGACCTCACATATTACATCACTTATAACATGTTAAATAACATCATTGATGACATCACTGATGACATCTCAAATGGTCAAATGGCTACATTTGTGCCCAATTTTCTATCAACAAATTATTTTTACAGGAACAGTGGCCCCTATAACAAAAAGTCATATAAAGCAATAATACACAGAGATACAATGATATCTATGTTTTTGAATTCCAAATAGCATAATATAAATGTATTGAATCAAAAAAATAAGAAAACCATAGAAGTGGGACAATCTACAACAAGAAAGGAAGTCAATAGAACTTCAGAACTCAGGTATTGCACAACGTGTGGCTAAAGTACAAACAATGAATGAGCCACAAATACATAGTACCTTTGCTCATATTTAAAATTAACAAGTGAACAGGTAAAGTCAGGGTACTCAAGTTGATGACGTTTCAATCCCTAACAGAGTAGGGGGATCATAATCAGGACTCAACGAGTTATGCCTGAGATAATACCTGCATGTCGCAGAAGACAAAATATGTCAAGGCGTGCCTGTAGAGGATTGCCAGAGAAGACCTGATCTGGATATGAATATACATGAAAATCCACTGTAGTAATGCAGGGTGACCAAATCAAGGCCACATGGATATGATAGCTTGATGAGTGACAGGAACAAGGCCTGCAAGTTGTAGTAAAATAATGATCCAGATAAGAAATTATGCTGAGATTCCTCAAGGCCAGGAGCGGCACACGGAAAACTCCTGCCAAGCGCAGGAGCGGCAAGTGGCGGAGCCGAGATCGGCCAGTGATAGTGTTCCGGCAATCTCAGGTGCAACAGGTCAACAATTTTCTATTAACAGTCAAGCAATAATGGACATAACCTTTGACCAGATGGTGGACACATAGCATATCTGTCAAGTCACCCACATTTGACAGATATTGCCCTCTCTTTATTGTTATTCACCCACCTAACAAACAAAAAACATCCATGGACTTTAATGGGGTCACCTGCTTTTTAAACCTTGAATACCCACCAAAAAAAGAGTTTGAACCCTTTTCACTTTAAAGGGATTGCCCTCTTGACATGGCCCACAATTTTAAGTCAAGAGATTGATAGGTATCGATTTGCTACTCATAAGACTCCTTTTGATAGGCTCTATAGACAACCCTCAGTAGTTTGGTAAAAATCACTATACAAATTCCTGAGATGAGCACAATGGCATACAACCTTAGAGCCATGGTTGCAACCCCAGTATGAGTTAAACCTCTAAGTGGCTCACCCCTACATTATTCAATAACCTGAAGTGCCTCACAATCGTTAGCGAAGTCCTGGAAATAAACATCCACATCTTACAAATGTCCTTGTTACTTAGACCTGTAGTGCTGTATTACAACTATTTACCATGGGGACGTGCCGAGGCACCCACTCATGAATACTGTTTTGTCAACAGAAGGATTTTCTTACAGATTTTTTGCATCAGTCCTTGGCTTTAAGACCCAGCCTACTTTGAAACAAGCTTCTGCACCCCACATCAGGTGCAATGGATTGCAGGGGCTGTCCCAAAGTAGGTTGTAGCTTTCAGTGTTTTTTTGTTTTTTTTAAATTACCTCATGTCTTATTTCAACACCTAATTATAATGTCTCTTTAACCCATAATATGTTTAGTGAATTCTTGTTATTTTAATGTAAGCTAATATCCTATTGCCATACCTAACTATAACACTCATTTAATCTTTAGTTTTGTCTGTTAATTTCTGTGTTTTTTTTTAATCACATTCACAGTTGAACATACACCCATCCCCCTCAGGCAACTTGCTCCCAACACCCCGCCGTCTTTGGCCGTGCACAGAGGGGTCTTGGCTGCAGGGCCTGGTCTCTGGCCGGATCCTGTGCCCAACCCCAAACCCCTGCACTTGACCTTCACTCTTCATTAGCAATTACTGGTTTCAAAAGGTTGCAATCTTTGTCTGCGATTTTACGGATTGACATATGTTCCCTATTATAGGTATTCATGAAATTATGTACATTGCAATTTTCAGATTTGGGTTTGGTGCCGAATCAAAGTTCATCTCTAGATTTTAATTAGGTTTTAATTTTGGCCTGTTGCAAAATATTATCATTATATCCTTTTCTTTTGAATCTAGATATAATCGCATCCCTTTTCTTTCAAAATGGTTTATGATGTACTTCAATAACTTTTAGCATGCAAAGTTTCGCCATGCAGAATACTGGTTTTGAGGGATATTGGATGGAAACTACAAAAATGTAATACACTGTTGTCTGTAGAGTACTTACAAAATAGTGATGTTTCAATCCTATTATCAACTGCAGTGACCCATATGAATAGATATACAATTGTGTGTTTATGTATTGTACTAGGCAAAAACACATTTTCACTGTTCTCATTTAGTGTATTAACAAAACTGCTGCTTCATTGTATTAACATATAAAGTTTCTCTGTATTCCATATGCGGAACATATTATCAAAAAGGTACCTCAGTCATCTGACTATGTTTTCAATTAATTTTGAAAGATCAGGCCCCCAGACTACCTCCTCTTCCCATCAGCCCATTCATAAATTTACAAAGCTATGGGCAGGAGGCAGTTCCTCATAACTGCCTATGCAAACATTTACCAAACGGAAATACATTATTGTAAGACACCAGTCAATCATTTTTACAATTATCTCTGTATGGTGCAAAAAGTTACTGATCTAGATTTTTTGGAAGTACCTACTAACCCATATCTCATTATTATGTCACCAAGATGTTAACTCTAGCATAATGAGTAGGTGGTCCTCTTTCCCCCTAATATCAAGGACTTTGCAAAGGAAATCATTTGTATACCTAACATAAAAAACATAAAGCTTTTGTGTAGGGTGAAAGAAGATAATGACTGTATGTGGATGCATGTTCAAATAAACTCCCATGAGTAGACAGTGTTGGTCTCACTGGAGGACTGGATTTGCCCTCATGGACAATGGCTGGAAGGTACAGTGTTTGTATTCTCACATTATCATTCCTCAAATACAAATATTCACCCCTTTCCAGTATTCCACAGTCCACCCAGACCCTCAAGTCATTATGATATTACCTTTTGACCTTCAGAAATGTGGCCATATTAGTTCATTCATAACAATTGTTATCCCCCTGTTGTCTCTCTGTTTCTGCTACATATACATCTCTGGACCTCAGCACCACATCCCCCCTTTGTCAGATTGCTTTATAATGATTAAATCATCCTTCTAAAGTCCTTATATTGCTTGTCTTTACAAAACAGAAGGGACTTAGATGATTGTGGTGACCTCTTATACTTTCTCATATGCAACTTCTAAAGATCAGAGCCACAAGCTGGTGGGAAGTGTCCATTTTCTAATGTGGAATTTGGCATTTGTGCAATGTATATGAATGGAGGTTTGAAAGACTTGCCACTGCTGGCATCTAAAACCAAGCCTGGTATGGTTTCAGTGTCAGCATCAGGATCTCCCTGATGTTTTAAACTTCCTAATGCTTCAGAGCTATCCACATCAGATGCTTGCAAATGAGGCACATTAAATCTTGGTACACAGATTTTACTGTTTATGTGACACATATTGTTCCATGAGTGTTAACTTTCTTATGGAATGTGACAAATCATTTCTAGTTTGTGCATTGTTAGATGATGTCTGTGGACAATAAGAAACTAAACTCATAATCTCTGTCTCGGCATTGTTTCTTTTTCTTGCTGCTCCTTGTTCCTCTTTGTATGGATGTTTGCTTTAGATCTCCGACTTTTTCCACCTCTTCTGGTTATATGTCATGTTATGTATATTTGTATAGCACAATATCACCCATGACAGCATCATTGTTTTTCTTTGTTATTTCCCATGAGTTTTGGTTTTGTGCTCAACCTTAACACCTTGAATTCCACTAAACAAGACACCTCTTTTGATATAGAGGGAGTTGAAGGTCCTACACCCGGATCATTATTGTGGTTTTAACAAATTTCTGAACTCACATCTGTTGCCATTGATTCCTGTCGATTCTGATTGGTATAGTTATTACGGATAGTAAAAGATCTCCTAGAGAAAGGGTACCCACCCCCCATATCATAATCAATTTGGGCTCTGTGATATTTTCTTGTTTTTCTTTCCTTAATGTCTTTTGCAGTTTTATCCAATCTTAGCTGCCAGATTGCTATCTATTTAGAAAGATCTTTTATGAGTTCATTAATTTAATTAAAAAACTTTAGTCTGTCCAAGTCTAGCACCGACCCACCTACATCCGGCAAACCCTGACTCTGTATTGTTGTCTTTTTTGGTTGGCGTTGTTGTTGTTTTTTTAAAGGTTCATATAGTAAAACCCTTTTTTGGTTCATTGTTTGTGTTCCTATGTTAAACTTTTTTTGTAATTGTTTTTTTAACTGTATATTCTTTTTGAATCAGTATTATTGTTTCCACCATTTTTTTAACCATTTTATTCAACTATTTTTCGTGGTTTTCTTCAAATTTTCAACGTTTGAAAAAGGCTTCATGATATACTTTAAGTGCTGTTCCCATTGCACAGCAGATAACCAATGAACAAATTTCATTCCAGTTTTTTGAAGTGCATTGAAAATATCTGCAACCTCAGGACCTTGTTCCTCTGCAGTTTCAAACATTTCCAGTAGAACTATTTCCTCTTCTCCTTCTGCCAGTCACTGCTTCTCCACTTCTCATCACCAGTGCTCATTAGGGTGCCTGCCTCGTAGGTGTTTCAGGATCCCGGTTGTGCCAAAAATGTCCATCCCAGGATGGCCACGCACCAATTGCATTTCACCTTTCAAAAATGTTTTTCTTCTCTCCTCTGGTGTGTGTGAAAAATGTTCCCACTAGTGATTTGCGTATAGATTGATCTGCTTTTCCACCCTTGGATGTTATCAGCATTTTCAACATATAGTCTTCTCGATGTTCGACATCAGATGATTGGCCGTGACTGCTTCCTGCTGCTTGCTGGTTTTGTACAATTTGTTGTCCACAAATTTTATTCTCACCAGAAGGTTTCTACTGTCAATCTCTGGGTAGAAAGTGGAAATGTTGTCCTCCAAAGGGTGCTCTTGTTTTTTTCTAGAGACTAATGACTTGCTTTTGGAAGATCTGCAACAAATCAGGTGCCTTCTTTCTTTTTTGGGGTGTATAAGGTTTGCAGATCCACTGCTGATCCACCAATAGACATAGTACTTTTAGACAGCAAGACACGTAATTTCAGAGGTGGGACTTCCATTCTGAGTAACGCGAATCTAAAACAAGGATTGTGACACTTTTTTAAAAAAGTTGTATTTAGTATAAAAACTAAGTACAGTAAAAAAGTGACAGATTTATTTTGACATTTTAATGTTTCCATGTTTTAAACCTTGGGGGATCTGTAGAACCAGGAACCAGTATTGTGGGATCCAGGTTTCGAAGAGGATCGTCAAATCCTTATGGACCGTTGCAGAGCTTTGATTGGTTCCTTAGAATGTATTGTTCCACATTCATATAGTTCTTGAATTTCTGAAACATTTCATTGTACTACTTGCCTTACGATGGCTCAGCAGCAAAGAAGACGGTATGCTTTTTTGCTGTTGTTTCTTTTTTGCGAAGCAAAACTTTTACTACTTTTCTAATAGCTTCTGGATAAAGAGAAAAGGAGAGGAGAAATCCAGAAGAAGAAGGAGAAGATGTTCGTTTTGAGGACTCTAGGTCGCCTCCCGAATCCATCGTCTGGAAACTTGTCACGTGTGACATGCACTTTGTGTGACAAGGCTCTCTAGAGGAGTGACCAAGGAAATACAACTTCCTAACCAAAGCAATGCACAAGTGTCTTAATGCTCCATCTGTTCAGCAATTCATTGTCGAAAAATGAAGCTACAGAGAGATGCCGAAGCCACCTCCCATATGCCATCCCCGCTGTCGAGAAGTTGACTGAACATATCTTGCAGGAGGAGGAAACAGAAATTGGCCCATGCTTTGCAACTGTGGAATTGCATTGCTTGGTCTGTGGCAAGATTAGCTCTTACAGAGAGCAAAGTGGAAGAGCTTGCAGAAATCAAGTGCTTGTCCATCAGCATTCTTGCAAGAAATCATTATTTTTCAACTGACTTTTTCCCCAGTTTTCATGTTGTATTTTTGTTTTGTATCCCACACAAAGGGAAAAACACAAAGAAACTAAAACAGGCTTAAAAAACAAAAAGATGGTTCTTTTCAGAGCCAACTGTAAAGGTTTAAAAAAAGGTAAAAATATATATTGTTTGTTTTACAAGAGAGTGAGAGTGACTGAGAGTGACTAAAAGTGATGGTCTCAAACAAAATGCATGAGTACAGCCTCCAGCAGTGTGCAGTGTGAGTTGGCCTATGCGCCACCCTCCATGGGAAACAACTCTTGCTGCGTACAACTTCTATCATCTGCAGTGGGTGTTGTCTGCAGGGCCTTGCCTTTAGCCAGGCCCTGCAACAACTCAGTGGGGGTGGGCAAACTCTTGCCAGGCCCTGTGCACAACCATCTTTGAGCAACCAGCCACCCATTGTGCACAGCCCTCCAGGCAGGCCCTATACTCAATCCTGCATGGCAGCCAACCACAGGTGCCTTGACCCTCCAGCCAGGCCCATGGACAATCCACTGCACGTGGTCAACACTTCCTCTGCACAGCCACCCAGACAAGTCCTACACCCAATCCTCTGTGGTCAGCTGACCTCTACTACACAGGTCTCTCTGGCCAGGCCCTGCAATCACTCTACTGCAGATGGCCAGTCTGCGCTGAGTATGACCCACCGACCAGGCCCTGCACCCAACCCAATAACAGTAACCAACCCCTGCTTCACAGGAGTTAGCCACAGTGGGGGTTGTCTGAGGGGCCCGCCCTCTAGCGAGGCTCTGCATCCAACCGTTCATTGATGGCCAACCCTGATGTGGACTGCCCTCCGGCCAGGCCCAGCGCCCACCCCTGTTGCGCACAGCCCTTCAGCCAACCTTTGCACCCAACCACTGCTGCACACAGCCTTTGGCTGATGGCAAGGGAGCGTGCGAAGGGCCTGTCTACAGGCCGAGGGGTTGTAAATTGAGGCCATTATAAAAAATGAAATTCACTGGAAAAAACCAATGCAGTTCAACAGTTATGATTACCAATGCACACAACACACATCGTAATTTACCCTATGCTCAAAACAACAAGAAAAAACAAGAAAACACGACCAAGACAACAACAGAGTTAATGTCGTGAGTTATAGGTGTTCATATATTTACAAATTGGAAGGACCCATCTTTTACTGTGGCTGTCAGTTTCTTCATAGCATACACATTCCAAACCTTAGACCACTTCAAAGTGATGTTTGGGGGTTCAGGGCCTTCCCTTTTTGTATGATCGTTAACATGGCCCCAATAGTAGTTGTTAGTTTATTTATCCGCAACCCCCAACAACACCAGTAAGGGATCCAACAGTAGTTAGACATTAGTAACTTGCATAATTTGCAGTAGAACCTCCTCCCAAAAACAGTGAATGTGCCTGTACATCACCATCCATGAAGACACGAACCAGACTCCTCACACCCCCTACAGCAGCTGTGATTCCCAGACATGGTTCTAGCTTTTTGCTTCAGCATTAAAAGCTGCAGCTACCTTTGCTTTCAGTCGGGACCTTTGCAGTTGTGTCTATTTTCTGCCCCAGATACAAGTATTTATGAATATCGTGGATGAAAATGACAGTGAAGAAATTGATAAAGCTGCTCGCCTTTTTTAATGATTCAGACACTGAAAGGCCGCCCTTGGTGTATAATATTCCAGGCGATAGCTTGGGCAGGTGTCTAGAGTCTAGGACAAGTACAGGACATTGGAGATATTCCACTCACAGAAACAAGAATCTCTAAAAGTCGAACAAAATACACAAGTGCGCAGATATGCAACTGTTTAATAAATGTATTATTTGCTCCAAGCAGGGCACCAGATATCGACGTGTTCAATTGTGTGAAACTGCCTTCCTTTCCTGCAGTTTCCCACTGTCTTAACTCCCCGTAGGCAGCTGTATACTGACGGGTTCATGCAATAAATCTTTGTCTCCAATGTATGTCAACTAATGTTGACATTATTGTCAGTGTGTTCCAGGGCAAGCTTTGTTTTCATTTGATTTATTCTTGACTGACGAAAGGCTCATGTGTGCATATAGATTTTAAGGTTTGTTGTCCCAGTTTACATACATACAGCACCAGGTGCGGCCATTCTTGTATTTGTGCGCACTGAAACCCGTGAATGGATTCTAAGGAGGGCCCCAGCACACTCACATTGCTTCAGATGTCGCCACTACTAGTGTGTGGGTTCTTCACCTCTTCACAAGATTCTGAGGGGTGCCCCAGATCACATACGAACTGCATCAGACATGACCCCTGCTGTATGGGTGAAAACTGCACCCCTGACTGCACGCTCCATTGCTTGTGAATTCAGACACCCTCAGCCCCACACTGACACAGGAGCATTTGTCTTCATGCTGCAGATGTAGGAGAGGTCAGGAGCGAAGACAAGGGCTCGCACTATATTCTGGACTGCACATCCTCGGGCATTCTAAACCCAGATGCACATTAGATGACATGGGACTTCAAATCTTTGCTCTAGGTGGCTTTCGGAAATTGATTGGCGTTGTGCTGTGTGGCTTTGTTCTTGTTAAGAGCAGTGCATGACAATACTTAAACTTGAATTTATTGAACATTGGTGGCTGTAAAAGGACAACTACAGGATTGGGCGAGCTGTGGATAAAATAGGCCACTTATCTCATTGCTATGTCAGAGGCATTTTATGAACCATCTTCCTTCTCACCCCTTGCAATGGGACATTTTGCAATCTCAGGCCTGTGTGCAGCCATTTCAAGGGCTGGGATATTGTTTGCATTTACACAACTCAGAAATAACTGCTCCTATACTTGTTAGCTGGGGTAATGGCTTATGAAGCTCTCATGTTTTTGTAACACATTCTATAGATGCTGCAAGTTCCATTACCTCATATGTTTGTATCATATAGGGCTGGGTGGAACTCGTGGAATTTGACTCAGTGGAATTCTGCTGAGTTACATAAAAACTGTGCAGGATTCTGCGGAATTCTGCCAACAGGCGGAAATAGGCATGTTGCACTGTTCACTCTGTGATTTAATGCTGGTATTGTGTTCTGTGCTGAGAAATCAGTGCGAATGGCATTGCGTGGTGCACCAGAGGGTACTGCCCAGTCGAGTTGATTTTGCTGCCGCATGAGTAGATTTTGTACTTGAGCGGCAGCTTCTGACCGCGAATGGTCACGACCCTTACAAAAATCTTGCCAGATGACCTCCTAGCGACCAGAAATCATGCGAAAGGATGTCAAATCTCACTCGTGCTCACCAACTTACCGTTCTGGAGCCGCACATGAGAAAGAATTTTGCCATGTAGCGATTGGCAGAATTTGGGCGAAACTCCGCATTACAGGAGTAATGCTGAGTCGCCAAAATTCTGTCAATTCTGCAGGAGCAACAGAATATTCTGCCCACCCGTAGCATCATACTACATTTATCCATCTTGGTAAATATACATTCCTCCTCTATTCTATGCATGGGGCAGAAGAAGAAACACCCACACAAATGCTCCTCTTTCAGTTTCTTAAAAGGTTTGCTTTTCAGTCACTTTACTATTAACACAATAGTGCTAAAAGAATATGGGGCATATTATCAAGCCGGCGATAAAAAATTATCGCCGCTTTAGCGTCTGTTTTCGGACGAAAAGCGGCGATAATTTTATCGCTGTATTAGCAAGGTCACACTATCGCGTGAATCCTTGCCCTATCGCCCTTTTCCATAACGCCCACCTTTGCATCTCTAATGAGATGCAAAGTGGGCGTTCCGTCCCAAAATAACTGGAGAAATGTCGTTAACCGACATTGCTCCAATTATCAAGGGAATCGCTAACAAGCATAGCGATAAGAAAAGTAGCGCTAACCTTGGTTAACGCTACTTTCCTTACGCATGCTTTTAGTTTGACTTAGCCATGATATCCAATGGAAGGTGGATATCATGGTTAAGTATGCCCAGCCCTATCCACAAGCTATCGCCAAATGTCGTGCGATTATCGCTGGATTTCCAGCGATAATCGGACATTTGGCAGCTTGCGCCAGGAATTTTAGCGATTCTGAGATAAGCGTTGCTTATAGCACGCTATCTCAGCGATAAAATTCATCGATAGCCGGCGATAAATATCCTAGCGCTAAGTGCGCTTAGCGATATTTATCGCCGGTTGTTGATAATATGGCCCGATGATTTTCTCCCCTTTATTTTTCAGTCTTGATCTGGGTGTGTTCTTCTTCTTTTTCGCTAGAAGATTGTGCCATAATCTGTGAGATGGCTGGGATTGCTTCTTAGCATCACACCTTCCAAGTTTAAGTATTTTGTCATCACAGCGGTTTCTGTCAATGCTTTTTGAAGTTTGGTGCACGGCTACATCAACATGACAGAGCCTTACACCAAACTGGTTTCTTTTTTTATTCTCTGAAATAAAATTCATGGTTTTCACTGACCCTAATCGCCAGGGTTTCCTGGCAGTGATGGGCAGTGGAAACTGACCTCTAATTCCACCCGTCTATGTCAGGGAGGCAGAATTAGAGGTCTGTCTCCAACGGCCCTTACTTCGCAGGGCTGTTGGAGGGGTTTAATAATGGAGGAGACGAAGTAGTCTCTGCCGTGATTAAACCTATGGTCTGCCCGCATCCTAATCGGTGGGTGGACCTTTCTGTTGGAGGTATGTATACTCTGTTGTTCTTGCGACGGAGTATGCATACTGCCAAGATATATATCAGACCCTAAGGGGTCAATTCCGATCTCGGTCGGAGACGCACCCAACGCCATTCGGTCGGGAAAAAAGCCATGCGAATGCCTGTTTCCCGACCGATCCGCACATGAATCCGAACGAACAAGTACGATGCGCACAACAGCACTGATTCCGACCCAGTCGTACTCACCCAATCCAGGTCCTGATCCCCGACCGAGCCGGATCCGTAAACACAGATACGAGTCGCCTGGAAGCCAAAAAGCAGCCCCGTCCGGCCGGACAAGTACGATGTGCTTCCCGTACGCGCCGAACTCGTTGCTACGAACGGCACGTCAAAGCATCCGGGAGAGGCGCACATAAGCTCCGATTCGCGCCACAACATGATCCACGGCTACGAGACGAACACGCAAGCGACGAGGACGAGGCGAAGCAACGACAAAGACGAACGAGACGAACCAACAATGAATCCCATCGTTCCGATCCTACCAATATTCTACATCTACTACCGGAACAGGCACGGACGCGTACGGCGCAGAAGGTAGGTCAGACACCAACCACAAACACAAACTACACGTACCCGACATATCACACACACACACAGGGATGCAGAAATTACTTACTCCAGAAACAGCAGCACCATAGGGGCGGGATGCCCATCACCAATGCCACATATACACATAGGGGCCCGGATGCCTGTCACTACTACCACCCTTACCCAGGGGGTGCCAGGTGCCTACCACTACTGCCACCTCTACCCAGGGGGTGCCAGGTGCCTACCACTACTACCACCTCTACCCATGGGGGTGCCAGGTGCCTACCACTACTACCACCTCTACCCATGGGGGGCTGGATGCCTGTCACTACTACCACCTCTACCCATGGGGGTGCCAGGTGCCTACCACTACTACCACCTCTAACCAGGGGGTGCCAGGTGCCTACCACTACTACCACCTCTACCCATGGGGGCCTGGATGCCTGTCACTACTACCACCTCTACCCATGGGGGTGCCAGGTGCCTACCACTACTGCCACCTCTACCCAGGGGTGCCAGGTGCCTACCACTACTACCACCTCTACCCAGGGGGTGCCAGGTGCCTACCACTACTACCACCTCTACCCAGGGGTGCCAGGTGCCTACCACTACTACCACCTCTACCCATGGGGGTGCCAGGTGCCTACCACTACTGCCACCTCTACCCAGGGGGTGCCAGGTGCCTACCACTACTACCACCTCTACCCAGGGGGTGCCAGGTGCCTACCACTACTACCACCTCTACCCATGGGGGTGCCAGGTCCCTACCACTACTGCCACCTCTACCCATGGGGGTGCCAGGTGCCTACCACTACTGCCACCTCTACCCATGGGGGTGCCAGGTGCCTACCACTACTGCCACCTCTACCCAGGGGTGCCAGGTGCCTACCACTACTACCACCTCTACCCAGGGGTGCCAGGTGCCTACCACTACTACCACCTCTACCCATGGGGGTGCCAGGTGCCTACCACTGCTACCACCTCTACCCAGGGGGTGCCAGGTGCCTACCACTACTACCACCTCTACCCATGTGGGTGCCAGGTGCCTACCACTACTACCACCTCTACCCATGGGGTGCCAGGTGCCTACCACTACTGCCACCTCTACCCAGGAGTGCCAGGTGCCTACCACTACTACCACCTCTACCCAGGGGGTGCCAGGTGCCTACCACTACTACCACCTCTACCCATGGGGGTGCCAGGTGCCTACCACTACTACCACCTCTACCCATGGGGGTGCCAGGTGCCTACCACTACTGCCACCTCTACCCAGGGGTGCCAGGTGCCTACCACTACTACCATCTCTACCCAGGGGGTGCCAGGTGCCTACCACTACTACCACCTCTACCCATGGGGGGCCGGATGCCTACCACCACTACCACCTCTACCCATGGGGGGCTGGATGCCTGTCACTAATACCACCTCTACCCATGGGGGTGCCTACCACTGCTACCACCTTACCCAGGGGGTGCCAGGTGCCTACCACTACTACCACCTCTACCCAGGGGGTGCCAGGTGCCTACCACTACTACCACCTCTACCCATGGGGGTGCCAGGTGCCTACCACTACTACCACCTCTACCCAGGGGGTACCAGGTGCCTACCACTACTACCACCTCTACCCAGGGGGTGCCAGGTGCCTACCACTACTATCACCTCTACCCAGGGGGTGCCAGGTGCCTACCACTACTACCACCTCTACCCATGGGGGTGCCAGGTGCCTACCACTGCTACCACCTCTACCCAGGGGGTGCCTGGTGCCTACCACTACTACCACCTCTACCCATGGGGGTGCCAGGTGCCTACCACTACTACCACCTCTACCCATGGGGGTGCCAGGTGCCTACCACTACTGTCACCTCTACCCAGGGGGTGCCAGGTGCCTACCACTATCCCACCTCCACCCAGGGGGTGCCAGGTGCCTACCACTACTAGCACCTCTACCCAGGGGGTGCCAGGTGCCTACCACTACTACCACCTCTACCCATGGGGGTGCCAGGTGCCTACCACTGCTACCACCTCTACCCAGGGGGTGCCAGGTGCCTACCACTACTACCACCT
This sequence comes from Calotriton arnoldi, assembly GCA_963921515.1. Classification (NCBI taxonomy): domain Eukaryota; kingdom Metazoa; phylum Chordata; class Amphibia; order Caudata; family Salamandridae; genus Calotriton; species Calotriton arnoldi. Next base: position 3,969,320 of record CAWUFW010000123.1, on the reverse strand, counting down.
CTACCCATGGGGGTGCCAGGTGCCTACCACTACTACCACCTCTACCCATGGGGGTGCCAGGTGCCTACCACTACTGCCACCTCTACCCAGGGGGTGCCAGGTGCCTACCACTACTACCACCTCTACCCAGGGGGTGCCAGGTGCCTACCACTACTGCCACCTCTACCCATGGGGGGCTGGATGCCTACCACCACTACCACCTCTACCCATGGGGGGCTGGATGCCTGTCACTACTACCACCTCTACCCATGGGGGTGCCAGGTGCCTCCACTGCTACCACCCTTACCCAGGGGTGCCAGGTGCCTACCACTACTACCACCTCTACCCAGGGGTGCCAGGTGCCTACCACTACTACCACCTCTACCCATGGGGGTGCCAGGTGCCTACCACTACTGCCACCTCTACCCAGGGGTGCCAGGTGCCTACCACTACTACCACCTCTACCCAGGGGGTGCCAGGTGCCTACCACTACTACCACCTCTACCCATGGGGGTGCCAGGTGCCTACCACTACTACCACCCTTACCCAGGGGTGCCAGGTGCCTACCACTACTACCACCTCTACCCATGGGGGTGCCAGGTGCCTACCACTACTACCACCCTTACCCAGGGGGTGCCAGGTGCCTACCACTACTACCACCTCTACCCAGGGGGTGCCAGGTGCCTACCACTACTACCACCTCTACCCAGGGGGTGCCAGGTGCCTACCACTACTACCACCTCTACCCATGGGGGGCTGGATGCCTACCACCACTACCACCTCTACCCATGGGGGGCTGGATGCCTACCACCACTACCACCTCTACCCATGGGGGGCTGGATGCCTGTCACTACTACCACCTCTACCCATGGGGGTGCCAGGTGCCTACCACTGCTACCACCCTTACCCAGGGGGTGCCAGGTGCCTACCACTACTACCACCTCTACCCAGGGGGTGCCAGGTGCCTACCACTACTACCACCTCTACCCATGGGGGTGCCAGGTGCCTACCACTACTGCCACCTCTACCCAGGGGATGCCAGGTGCCTACCACTACTACCACCTCTACCCAGGGGGTGCCAGGTGCCTACCACTACTACCACCTCTACCCATGGGGGTGCCAGGTGCCTACCACTACTACCACTCTTACCCAGGGGTGCCAGGTGCCTACCACTACTACCACCTCTACCCATGGGGGTGCCAGGTGCCTACCACTACTACCACCCTTACCCAGGGGGTGCCAGGTGCCTACCACTACTACCACCTCTACCCAGGGGGTGCCAGGTGCCTACCACTACTACCACCTCTACCCATGGGGGGCTGGATGCCTGTCACTACTACCACCTCTACCCATGGGGGTGCCAGGTGCCTACCACTACTGCCACCTCTACCCAGGGGTGCCAGGTGCCTACCACTACTACCACCTCTACCCAGGGGTGCCAGGTGCCTACCACTACTACCACCTCTACCCAGGGGGTGCCAGGTGCTTACCACTACTACCACCTCTACCCATGGGGGGCTGGATGCCTGTCACTACTACCACCTCTACCCATGGGGGTGCCAGGTGCCTACCACTACTGCCACCTCTACCCAGGGGGTGCCAGGTGCCTACCACTACTGCCACCTCTACCCAGGGGGTGCCAGGTGCCTACCACTACTACCACCTCTACCCAGGGGGTGCCAGGTGCCTACCACTGCTACCACCTCTACCCATGGGGGTGCCAGGTGCCTACCACTGCTACCACCCTTACCCAGGGGGTGCCAGGTGCCTACCACTACTACCACCTCTACCCAGGGGGTGCCAGGTGCCTACCACTACTACCACCTCTACCCATGGGGGGCTGGATGCCTACTACTACCACCCCCACTCACACGATGGCAAATACATGCCACAAGAAGCACACACCAGCAGAAAGAATGCAACACAAAGACATCCCCCCAACACCATGACAAGCGTGTGTAGACTGTGTCAAATGCCTACAACACTGAACAGGACTGTGGACATACAATGTGACCCCCTATCACAAGTGCCACACATAAATGTGTGTGGCACCCACAATGCAAGCAGGCCATGACCATTGTGGCAATGGGGTCCAAACCCCCATTATCACAGTGACCATAATGTGAGTGTGGGGTCCATAGCTGAAGCACATATTGAACATTGTGGCAATGGGGTCCAAACCCCCATCATCACAGTGACCAAAATGTGAGTGTGGGGTCCATAGCTGAAGCACATATTGAACATTGTGGCAATAGGGTCCAAACCCGCATCATCACAGTGACCAAAATGTGAGTGTGGGGTCCATAGCTGAAGCACATATTGAACATTGTGTCAGTGGAGTCCAGACCCCCATCATCACAGTGACCAAAATGTGAGTGTGGGGTCCATAGCTGAAGCACATATTGAACATTGTGGCAATGGGGTCCAAACCCCCATCGTCACAGTGACCAAAATGTATGTGTTGACAAAGAATAAGCTGCAACTGCCAAACTGCATGGATGATTCCTGGTCACAGAACAACAAACACATCAGTGGCAAAGTAGTGCTTGTGTCCCATAGCAACATAGAATGGGGGAGGCAAACAGTGCAGTGCAAACAAGACATACCTTTGGCCATGTGCAGACAAACATCACCCATGGGGGCTGACACTGTCAACATTCATCAATGACTCAATGACAGAAGTGACCATCAGAATGCAGACCCACATATTTGCACCAATGGGCACACAAATTCAGATACCCAGTGGAGACTGTAGAAGGGAGGTGAACAGATACCATACCATGGCAGCAATGGGACACACACACAATGATCATTGTGCTGACTGATGACCTAGGAGTCCCAGGGACAGCAGGGCAAACACACCAAACAACATACAGCCAATGGCACACCTAAGATATGCCAATGCAGTGGTGCCGATGCACATACACAAACAGGCAGACCCACACTGCACATCAAACACAACAGGTGAGGGGGGTACCAGTGTCCCCAGGCAACCACACAACACATGAGGAGGCCTGAATACCAATTACACAGATGTGCATACAGTGCCACACAAAGGTAACTCATGGATCCAAATCCCCTATGTGGGCAATCAGGCATTGTCAGATGAGAGGGAGCACAAATCACACATGTCACACAAGCATGTAGGAACAGCAACTGACACAGCAAGACACACAGACACCACAGCACCACACCCAGGGCCCCCACAATGTGGTGACCCTGGGCTGCATTACAATCCCACTGTGATGACAAAGCTAGATGTCGTTCACACTGTGAACCACAGTCATGTGTCCTGAGCAACAAACTACCATCACACCTACACGAGCACAAATCAACCAGCATGGCCTGTCAGCCAAGGCCAACATGGAGGCAGGGGTCTAGCCGGGCAACAACTCTCATCTGCACACACTCAACACCACACACCTCGACCTCCAACAATGTGCAGCAGTGAAGCTCACATGCACTGGTGACATTGCACATGCACCCATGACAATCCCAGGGGGGGTGGTGGGAACCAAGGTGCAGAAACACATCACACATGGCCACTCTACCAGACTCCTGAATGTCTGACACACTGCACACTACGCTGTACATGGACATGACGGCAATACCACACCAACCAATGGGATCCCAGCCACAGTCACACACCTATGAAGAAGCCAAGGTCACCCACAAAGAACACACATAGACAACTACCAACATTGCAGCCCTGAGGAGTGCCAGCAGTCACACACACAACGTGTCACAACCAATGAAAGCTAACACAAACCAGAAATCACATGACAGGTGTAAACAACAAGTGCAAAGGGGAATCCGGACAGTGACACATCAGCGTCTGCCCACAAACTCAGCCCTGACAGCAAACACACCTATGGGTGACACCCTGATGACCAGTAATGTGCCATGTACCCACATCACAGAGAACCCAGGGAGAAGACTTTGGGGGAACATAGCTCAACTCAGCAAGCATCACAAACAGGAACATCACTAGGGATCCCAGCATGCACAGCAACATGGAAGTGAACAAACACACATGCTCATACAACACACACCTTGGGCGCACGAGATGTCACAGGAGTACACACTGCCATGAGGGGACTCCACTCCTGTGTGAGGAAAGCTGTGCCATATGTCGCATCAGTAGGGCTCCATCATGTCAGCAGAACACTTGGTCACACAATCAACAATTAGCACCAAATAAAGGCTCCCGTCACATCAGCCTGGTCATGGGAATGTCAACGAAATCAACAGCACAGATCCAACACACATGTATAGCAAGTTGCACTGACAACACAGAAGAGTCCTTCCCCATTGATGCCCAAACCTGCATGTCCAGTGGAGATGGCCACACGGTCAGGGAACTAGACTAATTGAACAATGGCAAACACAACAGATGTGCATGGGTGGAACCCACAGATGTGACATTGCTAATGTAAGTAGGAAATCCCATTGCCAAATATTGAATACATGACACCCTCAGATGCTGCTAAGGACGACATGGATTCACCACAGGATAGGACACTGTCCCCCTGGAACACATGGGTTCCTTCCTGCACAGTAACACTTCATTTACATGAGTCCAAAAATCACCATCACTGCAGCAAGGGCACGGTTAGCATCATCAACATCATGTACATCAGAAGCAAAATCACGAGAGAACAGAAAGTTGCTTTATTCAGCATGTGGGTTCAAAACTTGGAAGAACTGCAAGGTATCAACAAAGGCCAATGGCCAGTCCATCAAGGAAGTCTATACAGGGTGACAGTGGCAGATGTCACCCTACGCATGCCTGCACTGATCACAACCGGGGACAATCCCCTAGGAGGGACATACGGGGGCAGGCCAGGCACCGCAGGGACAGGATCAGGGCTCACCAGGAGGAGGCAGGGAAGGGGTGGTGGGTGCTGGAGAGCCACTGACAACTACAGTGGAGGTGTCTGACATGGTGTGTGCCGGCACAACTGGGGGGCATGACTCAGATGTTGTGGGTGCCGGCACAACTGCAGTGGACCCTGCAGATGGAGTGGACAGGTCCGCCACTGCAGCGCCCAAGTCAGACAGGGTGATAGTGGACTCCACTGCAGTGCCCACCTCCAGGGGAGGAGAATGGGGATCAGGTAAGGTGGGCAGATCAGAGGGGAGGACACCCTCACCACATCAGTGGTACAGACAAGCGCAGCGGGGGTGTGGGGCCGGAAGAGCAAGTGGCAGGGGAGAAGGCCTTTCCCTTCTGGGGATGGTGTATCTGTGGGTGGGGGAACCTGGGGCAGGGTGTGGTGGGGGCACCTGTGGAGTGGGGGCCTGAGGGATGGAGGAAGGAGACTTGGTGCCTGAGCTGCAGGGCGGCGGCGGGGTCTTGCTCTTCCGGGACCGGGGGGACTTGCGGGTGTGGGCCTCAGTCGGTCTGCGCCTGGGGGATGGTGTCCGGGGGCCAGGGGCACTCCGCTCCATGTGGATGCGTGTGTTTGTGCCTGTGCCCCATCCCCTGTGAGTGTGGTTGCAGTCCCCTGACGGTGCGTGCGTGTGCGTCTTATTTGTGGCGTGTGTGTCCGTGTGCTGCATGTGTCTGTGCTGGTGTGTGCCTGTGCCAGTGTGTGTGTGCTTGGGACGGGTAAGGTGCTGGGGAGTGTGGATGGGGCAGAGGCAGGAGGGGTGAGGGACTGTCGGAGGAGGGACACTGCTGCCGTCAGGGAGGAGTCCATGGACCTATTGCCCCTCTGTAGGTCAGACATGCCCGATGAGATGCCCTCCATGAATGACACCAGCTGAGTCAACAGACTGGTGTGTGCATGGAGGACACTCAGCATCGCTGTCTGTCCTACATGGAGCTGGCGGAGGAGGTACACAGACTCCTCACTCAGGGCAGCAGGGGACACAGGGGCAGGGGGTGCGGTGCCTGGCCCAAAGGAGACACGCTCCCGAACATGGGAGCCTCCACGGACCTCGGGAATGGGAGCCGACGGGAGGGCGGTGGTGGTGGTGGTGGTGGCGGGGACAGCAACACTAGCTGGGGTGTGGTGGCTGCTGACACCCGCCTCCATAAGGGAGTCATCGTCCGAGTTGCTCTGGTCCTCAGCTGAGGTGGATGGTGCTGAGGACTCCTCGGTGTGGCTCCCCTCGCCCTCCGTGCCACTGGGTCCCTCCGACCACTCCTCGGCTGCTGACCCAGTCTGGCTCTGCGGCTCCTCCTGGTCCGTGGAGCTGTCCCCTCCTGTGGCCGTGGATGTATCTGCAATCAATAGGGAAACAGACAGACATCAGTCACCTGCACCGAACGCACACACCACAGTAAGCACAGCATATTACAGAGCAAGCCCTGGCATCCTTAGTTGAACATTGCTAAAACTGCACAAACAGAACAGGAGAAGTCAATTGTCAGTCTGATGGTCAACCATGGCACTCACATCCCACCTGGCCTTGCACCCATCTGTCTGGTGTCTGTTGGATGGCAATACCCCAGTGTGGACACATGCACCACCTACACAGTATTTGGACAGTGCAGAGAACCCGGTGAAGCATGTGGACATGCACACATCACAACTCTTGCCACTGAGTCAGTGCAGGTGTCCGGATGAAAGGGATGCCCAGAGTCAAATAGGAAATGCATGTGATGCATACCAGCGACAGACACCATGATGCACCCATGTCCTGATAACCATTGCCACAATGGTGTGCATGTAGCACATGTCACTCCCCTGCAGGATCACTATTAGGAAGTCACATGCCATGGCACAGCCATGCCTGCTAAGTCATACATCACTGTCTCCAGTCACATGGGCAGGGCAGCCAGACAACAACACTCTGCACTGTGTCACAATAGTAGATCATGGGGAATGCAAGTCCTGGAGCTGAACAAGTGCACATGTACATCCCCCACACACCACATCATCTGTACCCTCATCTGTCCAGGTCATACCCATTGGACATATGGGAGACCTGTAACACTACCCTCTGCACCTGAGCACATCACAATCTGCTGTGAATGGGAAACAGCTGCCTGAACCTCATATTCGCATACCCCAGTCTGCACGGTCAGGTGATCAAACACCTATGTGTCACACATGTATCTTCTCCTAGGGTCACATCTCCGGTGGCATGCGGAGCCCCAACCGAGGAACACCCCAGCAGACCTGACAACGAAGCCACAGCACACTGACACAGAGGCAGACACCTGAGGGGACAAATCACTGAGCAAAACGTGTCAGCTGATACACGGCAGTGGGAGTACAGAGTGTATTGTTTGGCCTGGAGTAGGCATTACTGTCCTGTCCCACATGAATGAGGGATGAGCCCTGGACAGTAGGCAGCTGGCTAAGTATGTGTGACACACGTTATATACACACTCCTGGGGCACAAACATTGTTCCCACCCGCAGCATGGGTGTGTGCCAGATACCCCAGGCACATGTGGTGGATCAGCTCAGCAATTGGGCCACATATGAAAATGACACGCAGAACACATGTCAGAACCCAGGCAATGTGTAAGCAATGGACCCACCCATGATGCCCACCACAGAGTCAGGGAAACAGATGCTGTCCCCCACCTTGAGTCAAGCAAACTGCAAGGACACAGTACCCAAGTGACCCAATACCCTGATAGTAAGGGCCACACCTCGGTATCAGATGAGGAGTGGGCAGTGCACAATAGAGGGACATGGGTCCTGGACCACAAGACTGATGTACTGTGGAAGTTTAACCAGGCCAGAGGAGGGCACATAGCATGGCAGACATAGTTCACAATGCAGACATGGACTCACCCCCTCCTTGCTGCTCTCTGGCCTTCAGCTGCCCATCCAGATCAGGGAAGACCACCGCCAGGATCCTCAGCATGTGGGGGTCAGGGTCCGGTGTCCGCCCCTCCTGCGAGGAGGTGACAGCTTCAGCTGGACCCGTGCGATCCTCCGGGTCCAGCCCCGAAGGTCCTGCCACCTCTTCTGGCAGTTGCGGATCCGGCGCTTGTAGACCCCCACGGATCTCACTGCCCGGACGATGGTCAGCCATATCTTCTGCTTCTGGTGGGCATCAACCTGTGAGGATAACAAAGTGAGAATGCCATTACTACACATGCAACATATCCGTGCATTACACAGTTGGATATACATGTCTCAATCACAGGGGCACATGATGTACACAGGCAGTGCAACGATGGCTATGGACAGTATGCCAGCAGTTACTACATGGTATCATTGCCTGGGAAGTAAAACCTTGTTTAAATGCACTGTCACTGCACTATACCTGTCCAGTGCATGTAACTACACACTATGGGGGGTGACAACTACTCAGTGAGCCTGCTAGCCAGTGGCGTGCAGACTGTTAGCCTTGCTAGTCAGACAACATGCACATTTAGAAAGGCAGTGGACAGAACACTCACCTGCTCCCCTGCTTTCCCATACAGCTTGCTGTACTGTGGAAGGAGGCCATCCAGCAGGGCCTGGTTCTCCTCAGTGCTGAAGGCTGGGGCTCTCTCCACAGTACGTGCCATTGCAGGGTCCAGAGGGTGCAGATACAGCAGCAGTGTAGTGGCAGATGTCGTCCTGGAGCATGTAGTGCAGGCAAGTGAGCTCTATGGGGAACAGCCAGCATTATATGTGTGCTGCAGAGGCAGATACTGTCCCATGTGTCCAAAGTGATAGGTCCAAGTCGTTTGCATCATCTGAATCTGGCCAATCCATGGAATTGCACCACTTACACACGCCCCCAGCATCCTTCAAATGTTCAACTTTGTGACACCCATGAAATAGCAACATTGTTGTGGGTGACCAACTGAATTTACAGCATCAGACTCGTTCAAAGTTTGAAAACGCGTCCGTTGCCAGGCCAGGCCATAGCCAATGGGTGTGCACCGATCGGACCATTGCTGTTGGACGCGTATTGCGGATACAACGCGTACCCGCACACATTGAATGCAATGAGCCGGCCGGGAACACCGATCGGACCATTGCTGTTCAACGCGTACATAGGATACAACGCGTACCCGCACACATTGAATGCAATGGGCCGGCCGGGAACACCGATCGGACCATTGCTGTTCAACGCGTACATAGGATACAACGCGTACCCGCACACATTGAATGCAATGGGCCGGCCGGGAACACCGATCGGACCATTGCTGTTCAACGCGTACATAGGATACAACGCGTACCCGCACACATTGAATGCAATGGGCCGGCCGGGAACACCGATCGGACCATTGCTGTTCAACGCGTACATGGGATACAACGCGTACCCGCACACATTGAATGCAATGGGCCGGCCGGGCACACCGATCGGACCATTGCTGTTCAACGCGTACATAGGATACAACGCGTACCCACACATTGAATGCAATGGGCCGGCCGGGCACACCGATCGGACCATTGCTGTTCAACGCGTACATAGGATACAACGCGTACCCGCACACATTGAATGCAATGGCCAATGTGTGCGCACTGATCGGTCCATTGCTGTCCAAGGCGTATTGCCAATACAACGCGTACCAGCGCACATTGAATGCAATGGCCAATGTGTGCGCACTGATCGGTCCATTGCTGTCCAAGGCGTATTGCCAATACAACGTGTACCAGCGCACATTGATTGCAATGGCCAATGTGTGTGCACTGATCGGTCCATTGCTGTCCAAGGCGTATTGCCAATACAACGCGTACCAGCGCACATTGAATGCAATGGCCAATGTGTGCGCACTGATCGGTCCCTTGCTGTCCAACGCATCCCTGTACAAGTCACTGGCATATGTCACCATGCCTGTCACAGGTGAACATATGCCAGCCACATATACTTCCCAGGCAGTGAGGGGCACACCTACAACACCACAACCTGTCCAAACTGTATCCTAGGGCATGTAAGGCTGCATTACCTATTCCGTGTATGGGGGTGAACATGTTGTTCTGTGGTTGTCACTTGGGGGCAGCCACCCCCGGGCTGTGCACGTGTTTATGGGGACAGAATCCTTGGTGTTTCGTGTACATGACCACTGTGATGTGCAACTGTTCATATCTGAGCATGTGGCATGGTCACAGTTCACGGTGGTGTATGTGTATGTCATGTCACATACCCCCTGAGTCCCATGTGGGACGTTATGTTCAACCCAGGGTGACCCATTGGCACAATGTTGATGGTCCTCCACAGTCTGTGTGCATGTTGTGATTACAATGTCTCTGATTTCATGTGCACAATGGGAGGCAGTCTCCACATCCACGTTGTTTGTGCATGGACTTTGATGTTGTGCGTGTGTGTGTCACAGACGACCATGTCTGTTCTGCTGAGGCAACACGGACCACTACCTGTGGGGCTCATGGTTGTTTTGCTGTGGTGTATACATGATACACCATGTCATGCCAGTGTCCATGTGGCAATACAGGGTCCCTGGGTATCTACCTGTCGTTGAGCTGTGATGCCTGGGGCACATCAGTCCTCACATGTCACTGTGGCGTGTGTTTGTTATTTGGCAGCAGGAGATGGGTACTGGGACACGGCCTCATGGTATCCAATGGCATGACCTGGGACTTATTGATGCCACTTGTTGGACTGTGATGTTAGATATTGGCCATGTATGTGCCATACATATCCGTACGGAACTGCACACATCATGTACTTGTGCCTCATTATGATGTATCATGTGATGTTGAGTGTGTTCAATGCCACATATGTGGGGTGACTGACAATCTTGCTTTCTTCACCTATGCACTGCAGGGCACCAGCTGTCCATAGACCATTCCCTGACCTGGCAACAATGGTGGAACAGTGACAGCATCCGACGGTACCGCTTCACCAGGCAGCTGATTGAGGATTTGGCAGTGCGCTTGGCACCACATTTGCAACCTGGCCGTCCGTACCCTACAGCGCTGACCCCCAAGGTGAAGGTGATGGCAGCCCTACACTTCTTTGCCACTGGTACCTTTCAACACACTCTGGCGACTGCTGGTGGGATGTCACGGACCATGTTCAGCCATGTGCTCCGGGATGTTTTGGAGGCTATGTTGATATACCTGAACCAGTACATCCATTTCCCTAGACTCCAACGACTCACTGGCGTGAAGAGTGACTTCTATGCCCTGGGGAGGATGCCGCATGTCATTGGCTCCATTGATGGGACACATGTGGCGTTGGTACCACCACAGGCCCAAGAGCAGGCCTACCGTAACCGCAAACACTACCACTCGGTCAATGCACTGGTGGTCTGTCTTGCAGATATGAGCATCACACACGTGTGTGCCCATTTCCCTGGTTCTGCACACGATGCCTACGTGATGAGGAGTAGTCGCATCCTGAGGATGTTGGCACAGATGTGGAACCAGCGTGCCTGGCTTGTAAGTGTGTACTGACTTTGTACCATTGTGTGTGTTCTGCTATGTAGTGTTCCACCCTCTTTTCCAACTCTGCTAATGTGCAATTGTCTGTATGTAGGTGACTCCGGATACCCCAACATGCCGTGGTTGCTGACGCCCCTCAGGAACCCTGTGACACCAGCCCAGATGCGCTACAATGAGGCACATGGTCGGACCAGGAGAGTGATAGAGCGGACATTTGGTCTCCTGAAGAGCCGCTTCCGCTGCCTCGACAAGACAGGAGGGTCCCTCCCATATGCCCCAGCAAAGGTGTGCAAGATTATCATCGTCTGCTGCATGCTCCACAACCTGGCAGTGCGGAAGGAGTTGCCTTTCATCCTGGATGACGATGACCAACGTCCACCACCTGTGGATGATCCTGGCCTGGACCACGATGCCAGTGATGATGATGATGATGTTGAGGGTGATGTCCGCACACAGCTCATCACCAACTTCTTCAGCTGAATGTGAGTATCCAGAGATGGCATGTCAATGATGTGAGTTTGCATGATATGTGTTGGTGGTGCTCTGGTGCTGTTTGAGTGTGTCCATGAGCTACATGTCTGTATGCGTGTAGCGATGTGTCCTTGCAGGTAGTCTGTACTCCCCAACAGTGTTGACATGCTAACTTGGTAATGGGTGGGTATCTTGTAACATGTATTGTGCATGAGTATTGCAGTTCTGTCCTGTTCTTCAGTAATGTAATGTAATGTAATGTAAGGGCTATTTATAGAGCGCACTGTAACCCGCCGGGTATCCTGGCGCTGAGAGACGGAAGAAAGCCTGTGACAAAGAGCAGGAGGCATCATACTCTGGGAAAGAGCCAAGTCTTTAATTTCTTTCTGAACGGCATAAAATCCGTCATCTGTCGCAACTCCGTGGGTAGGCTATTCCAGAGCCTTGCGGCAGCAACGCTGAAAGCTTGCCCCCAGTTTAGCTCTTCTGACCCTAGGCACTTTCACCCAATTGGCAGAAGAAGACCTGAGGCAACGGGTGGGAACATACCAACTAAATTTCCTCTGCAATGGTATTGGCCCACGACCGTGCAATGCCTTGAACACAACACAAAGGGATTTAAAATGAACCCTCTGCAAGATTGGGAGCCAATGAAGGTCCACCAGAGACAGTACTTTTGACTGTGTGTCATTTCTGTCCTTCACAGGGTACTTTCAGAGTCGTTTGGTCAACTGTGATCCCCAACACCGTGATTCGACTTCCCGGGTGGTAGCTGTCGTGTCCCTACAGGTGATGTGCACCACACCCATGGACTTCCTTCCTTCTACACTTGTTGACTATGTGCCCGCTGCCAGGTGGGATTACCTTGCATCTGTGGTGGTTACAACATGTTGCAAATGTGTAATAAACCTGTGCTTCACTTTGTGATGTGCGTTGTCTGTATTCACACATCTGACTGACATTTGCTTACTGCACCAGTGGGCTAGTTAACACAGACTGTGAATAGGTGTTGGGTCTGTGCAATGCAACGTATTTCCTGGCAACACCAGTGTAGGCGATGAGTCAGATGTCCATGGTGTGTATGTGTTGTGTAGCCCTGGTGGTGTGCCTCCCCCATATGTGTGAAGTCGCCATGACTCACATGCCGGTGTTGTACTTGCTGTAGCAGTTAGCATGCACAGTGTCATTTCCCCGATCATCATCGCAACTTCTGAGACAACATAGGAATCACAACAGAGGCAAGTATGGTGTATAAGTGAGTTTATTGACATACATGTGTGAGTATAGTGCACAGGTTGTTGGGTGCTGTACATTGTGATTGTGATCCAAAGTTCCTAGATAATTTGGAAGTCCTGGTAGCAGAAATGTCCAGAGTAAAGTCCACAGTAATCAGAGACATTGGTCCAACTTGAGCTCCCCATGTCATGTGGGAGAGTTGTGTTGCAGTCAACAGGGTGAACAGTTTGCGCACAAAGGTTATTCTCCAGAACAGGTTTTGGCTTCCTGAGGGTTGCACATGGCCATCGGCCTCTCACTTGCCCCTCCTCGGACGGCCCCTCTTCTTTGGGGGGGGACCCTCGAGTGCAGGCTGCTGCGGTGCAGGGGACTCTCCACCAAAGTCATCCTGCCTCCCTGTGGCAGTTGCAGTTGTTTCAGCACCAGATGTTGTGGGCACACAGGGAGGTGTTGACTGGTTGCTGCTCATCTGGCGGAGGCATTGTAATATGTCCCTATGCACTGCCGTCATCTCTTGCAGTGTGTCCCACTTGGACTCCACGCGGGACATGTGTGAGTCCAAGCGGGCATGATGGGCAGCCTGCTGCTGTTTAATGTCCCTGAGGAGCCCCACTACCTGGCTGAACTCTCCGGTGCTGGACTGGTACGCATCGGCTATGCGTGCCAGTTGTGGGCCATCATGCAGTCCAGACCCCTCTGTGAGCAGCGACCTATGTCTCCCACCCCTCCCACCACCCCTGGCGACACGTGCAGTACCTGAGGTGGCAGGCACAGGTGACCCTGGTCCACCTTGTGGGTTGTTGGTGGTGGTGGTGTCCATGGCCCCACGTTGGTCCAGGGTCCCTGTGCTGGTGGTGGTGCTGCTCCTTGGTCTGTCCATGTCGGCAGGGGTGGTATGTGTGTTGACAGTCGTTGGAGGGGTGGGTGCAGGGGGTGCAGCTGGTGGTCCTGCTGGTGCTGCATGATGACTTGCTCCGGAGGTGCCAGGTAAGTCTTCTTCATCCGAGGAGGGCAGAGGCTGTTCCACACCAGTGAGCTCCGTATCCTCTTGAGCCTGGGACGAGGACTCCTCAGCATCTGCTGCTGTGTCCCCATCATCACCTGTTTTTGGGAGACACACACAATGTATGTTATGTTTCTGCAGGCATCAATGGTTGACACACCTGACAGTTGTGACTGTGCCTCTGGATGCGGGCCTGTACAATGCATTGTCCTAAGTTGTCACAGTCAGGGGTGGAAATTGGTGTAGCACATTGTCCTGCATTATTTGGGCATTTCTATGTGAATGTTGGGGTGTGTACATGGTCTGCATTGGTTGTATTTGGTTGTCATCCGCTCCTCCTTCCCACCCAGCCAGATAACCCGCCATGGACCGTGCTTCCATTGCAGGGAGTGCAAGTTGTCTTTCAGGATGTCAGTCAGTGGTGTCCTGCTGTTTGTTGTTGCACAGTTGCCAGCAGGGCCTTGTGCTCCCCACAGCAGTAGCCAGTGTCAGCCATCTTGTCAGTTGTTTTCCACTCCCTGTGATGTGCGCATGGTTCAGGGTGGTGTTGATGGGACAGTTGTGGGGGTGACCCATATCTGTGACTACCACTCCCATCATGCTATTGCCTCCACCCCACTTCCCAGCATGCCCATACTTACTTGCTTTTGGGTGAACTTCAGTGTGTGTGAGTGTGAGAGCAATGGCAAGATGGCTGGCAGTGGTGTCCTGCTGTTGGTTGTTGCACAGTTGCCAGCAGGGCCTTGTGCTCCCCACAGCAGTGCCCAGTGTCAGCCATCTTGTCAGTTGTTTTCCACTCCCTGTGATGTGCGCATGGTTCAGGGTGGTGTTGATGGGACAGTTGTGGGGGTGACCAATATCTGTGCCTACCACTCCCATCATGCTATTGCCTCCACCCCACTTCCCAGCATGCCCATACTTCCTTCCTTTTGACTCTGCTTCCCTGTGGGGTGGGCTGCCTGTGCTGACAGGATGGCTGGGAGTGTTGTCCGGGCAGTTGTTTGGCTAAATGTCCCAGGAGTGTCCCTGGGCTTCACACAGCATGACCCAGGGTGGTGGTTCTTTGTGGGACCTTGAGTTAGGATGTGAGGCATTGCATTCCGCCAGGTGGCTTCTGTGGAGTATGTGTTGAGGGGGGGTGTGAGGGGAGGTGCTTGTGACTATGGTCAGTGGTATGAGTCCTCCTTCCCACCCAGCCAGATATCCCACCATGGGCCGTGCTTCCATTGCAGGGAGTGCAAGTTGTCTTTCAGGATGTCAGTCAGTGGTGTCCTGCTGTTGGTTGTTGCACAGTTGCCAGCAGGGCCTTGTGCTCCCCACAGCAGTAGCCAGTGTCAGCCATCTTGTCAGTTGTTTTCCACTCCCTGTGATGTGCGCATGTTTCAGGGTGGTGTTGATGGGACAGTTGTGGGGGTGACCAATATCTGTGACTACCACTCCCATCATGCTATTGCCTCCACCCCACTTCCCAGCATGCCCATACTTACTTTCTTTTGGGTGGACTTCAGTGTGTGTGAGTGTGAGAGCAATGGCAAGATGGCTGGCAGTGGTGTCCTGCTGTTGGTTGTTGCACAGTTGCCAGCAGGGCCTTGTGCTCCCCACAACAGAGCACTAGTGTCAGACATCTTTGATGGGGCTTTCCACTCTCTGTGGGGTGTGCATGCTTGAGTGTGAGCTTGCTGGGCCATGTGGGTGGGGGATGTTGAGCTGTGACTACCACTTCCATCATGCTCTTGCCTTCACCCCACTTCCCAGCATGCCCATACTTACTTGCTTTTGGGTGGACTTCACTGTGTGTGAGTGTGAGAGCAATGGCAAGATGGCTGACAGTGGTGTCCTGCTGTTGGTTGGTGGCCAGTTCCCAGCAAGGCCTTGTGATCCCCACAACAGAGCACCAGTGTCAGACATCTTTGATGGGGCTTTCCACTCTCTGTGGGGTGTGCTTGCTTGAGTGTGAGCTTGCTGGGCCATGTGGGTGGGGGATGTTGAGCTGTGACTACCACTCCCATCATGCTATTGCCTCCACCCCCCCTTCCCAGCATGCCCATGCTTCCTTCCCTTTGACTCTGCTTCCCTGTGGGGTTGTGTGCCTGTGCTGACAAGATGGCTGACAGTGTTATCCTGGGGTTAGTTTTGCTACAAGTCCCATGTGTGTCCCTGTGCTTCACTCAGCATGACCCAGGGTTGTGGTTCTTTGTGGGATATTTGATTGGTGTGTGAGGCAATGCATTCTCCCAGGTGAGTTTTGTGGAGTTTGTGTTAGGGGCGTGTGTGAGAAACGCTGCTGGTAACTATGGTCAGGGCTGTGAGTCCTCCTTCCCACCCAGCCAGATATACCACCATGGAACGTGCTTCCATTGCAGGGAGTGCAAGTTGTCTTTCAGGATGTCAGTCAGTGGTGTCCTGCTGTTGGTTGTTGCACAGTTGCCAGCAGGGCCTTGTGCTCCCCACAGCAGTAGCCAGTGTCAGCCATCTTGTAAGTTGTTTTCCACTCCCTGTGATGTGCGCATGGTTCAGGGTGGTGTTGATAGGACAGTTGTGGGGGTGAGCAATATCTGTGCCTACAACTCCCATCATGCTATTGGCTACACTGACTTGCCCAGCATACACATATTTCCTTTCTTTCAGTGGGCTTCACTGTGTGCTGGTGTTGTAGTGGTGGCTACTTGTCTGGATGTGTTTGTCAGTTATATTTGTGCCACTGCCTAGCTGGAGTTGTAGTTGTGTTTGTACATGTGATGACACAGTTAAATGTCACTTTGTGATGGCATGTGTTGTGTTTCTCTGAGTGACATACACATTTTGGGATGATTCTGTTCTGGTTGCTGTGTATTTGCTAAGAGTGCATGGTTTGACTCTCCCTTGACAGTGATGTGTGTGTGTAGTCGCAGAATATTGTGTACATTTGTTGTGTACTCACCAGGCTCTGGGATGTTTTCTAGTCCATAGACGCTCACTGGTGGTAGGATGGCCCGCACCTTCTCCTCCCAGGGCCTGAGGTATACTGGCTTGGCAGGAGGGCCACTGCCGGTGTATTGGCTCAAGATGTAGTCCTTCTTCAGCAGCTCCTTCACCCTCCTGCGCACGTCATACCACCTGTTCTGGATGTCTGTCTTTGTGCGCAAACATGGTGATTGTGCGTTCACCCTGTCGATGATCCTCTCCCACATCTTTGTTTTCTGTGACATGGGTGTCTGTTGGACCAGTGTACCAAAGAGCTGTGGCTCTACCCTGAGGATCTCATCTACCAGGACTTCCAATTCACTATCTAGGAACTTGTGATTCTTCTTTGGGGGCATGGTGATGGGTGGTGATGGTGAGTGATGTGTGTGTTGGTGTGCAGGTGAAGGTGAAGGTGTGTGAGTGTGTGTTTTGCTAGGTGTATGTGAGGTTTCTATTTGTTGTGGTGCTGATGGTGTGTGGCTTGTGTGATGGATGAGCTGTGGGTGTGTGGTTGCTGTCTGTTGAGTGCTGGCAGGTAATTTGAATTTGCAAAGGATCATGGTAGGGATTTGTGTCCTTTATATGGGTCGAGTTGTGGGTGTGTCTTTGTTCCCTGCCCCTCCCCCCCCCCAGTATTTATTGGCTTTGTAATTGCTTGTTTGGCCTTTTTTTGTGTATTTTCCCTTTGTACTTTTCGTGCATGTAGGAGACGTTCTTGTGACCGAGTCGGACCCTGCAGTTGTCTCGTACGGGCTCGTCCGTTTCGTTCACGCTGTGTTTGTGCTGTTTTCTATGCTGCGTACGCGTCGGTCACGGTGTTTTGGGTTGCTTCGGCTCGCAGTTTTGTATGCGTGTCGGTCGTACGGCTTGTCCTCCGTGCGACTCGGTCATGTTTTCCACGCCTTGCATCGTACTTGGCGGGTGGGAGTCCGCGGGTACGTCTCGTTCGGTATTGTTCCGGGTTCGAGTCGGTCGGTTCGAATCGCGTGTTTTTCCGGCCGGGTTGCTGTTTTCCGCGCGGCTCGGTCCTTCGGCTTGTGTTCCGTACGAGTCGGTCGGGTTTTGCTTGCTTCTCATCGTACTTGGCGGGTCGGGCTGCACCGGTACGTGTCGGTCGGAATTAATTCCGGCTCCGAGTCGGTCGGTACGTTTTCCGGCCGGAATCGGCCCCTAAGTGTCTCATCCTCTTCAGTATTGTGGACTAGATTGACTATAATTCTGTGGCTGCATCTACAGTTTCTAATGTCAAACATTCAATGTTTTTAATGGAAATTTTAGAGTGTGGTATTGCACATCAGATTGTGTCAAATAACGTGGTTGTTCGAGGGAGCATGATTTGTGTACAGTGGGTGAAATCTTTTATTTTCCTTGTAATTCAGTCTGTTTATTAATTTTCTGTACCTGTAGTCAATCATCCTTTATTAAGATGGTTGTCTCTAGTAAGTGTATGCTTTTGGACAGTTTTAGAATAACTTTTCCCAATCTGGGCTGTTAATAGTCATTTTGTGAAAAACGCTATCCAGGCTCCGCTGAGGGAATCATGAGCTAAGCAGGGGTCAGAACATAGATCAGGTAATGATTCCTATTGGCTGAGAAGGTTATTAGCCCTCCTATTACATGCAGTGTGCATGTAAAATGAAAAAGCTGATTCCATGAATGAGGGCCTTCAGCTTAGATAATGAGTCACAATATATGGGGAGAGTGAACAACATCTTTCTACAGTCAATGTGTATGAAAAAAAAGCCCACAGATTTGTGTGTGTGAAGGGAGGGGCAAGCACCATCCCTTGTTCGGACAAAGACATCCCCTGATCCCGCACTCCTCTGCTGATTGGAAGAGGAGGCAAGGACAGTGTGGGATAAACAGAAGCTGACAGTCATCTTGAAAGACTGGGGTGTTGGAGACTCATCTCGTTTAGAAGTGGGCAACTGCTAGCGTTGAGAAAGTTCTATAGATGCTGCAAGTTCCATTACCTCATATGTTTGTATCATATAGGGCTGGGTGGAACTCGTGGAATTTGACTCAGTGGAATTCTGCTGAGTTACAGAAAAACTGTGCAGGATTGTGCGAAGTTCTGCCAACAGGCGGAAATAGGCATGTCGCACTGTTCACTCTGTGATTTAATGCTGGTATTGTGTTCTGTGCTGAGAAATCAGTGCGAATGGCATTGTGCGGTGCACCAGAGGGTACTGCCGAGGCGAGTTGATTTTGCTGCCCCATGAGTAGATTTTGTACTTGAGCGGCAGCTTCTGACCGCGAATGTTCGCAACCGTTACAAAAATCTTGCCAGATGTCCTCCTAGCGACCAGAAATCATGCGAAGGGATGCCAAATCTCATTTGTGCTCACCAACTTACCGTTCTGGAGCCGCACATGAGAAAGAATTTTGCCATGTAGCGATTGGCAGAATTTGGGTGAAACTCCGCATTACAAGAGTAATGCTGAGTCGCCAAAATTCTGTCTATTCTGCAGGAGCAACAGAATATTCTGCCCACCCGTAGCATCGTACTACATTTATCCATCTTGGTAAATATACATTCCTCCTCTATTCTATGCATGGGGCAGAAGCAGAAACACCCACACAAATGCTCCTCTCTCAGTTTCTTAAAAAGTTTGCTTTTCAGACACTTTACTATTAACACAACAGTGCTAAAAGAATATGATTTTCTCCCCTTTATTTTGCAGTCTTGATCTGGGTGTGTTCTTCTTCTTTTTCGCTAGAGGGTTGTGCCATAATCTGTGAGATGGCTGGGATTGCTTCTTAACATCACACCTTCCAAGTTTAAGTATTTTGTCATCACAGCGGTTCCTGTCAATGCTTTTTGAAGTTTGGTGCACGGCTACATCAACATGACAGAGCCTTGCACCAAACTGGTTTCTTTTTTTATTCTCTGAAATAAAATCCATGGTGAAGGGAGGATTTACCAGTTTTCACTGCCCCTTATCGCCAGGGTTTCCTGGCAGTGATGGGCAGTGGAAACTGACCTCTAATTCCACCCATCTATGTCAGGTAGGCAGAATTAGAGGTCTGTCTCCAACGGCCTATACTTCGCGGGGCTGTTGGAGGGGTTTAATCATGGAGGAGACGAAGTAGTCTCTGCCGTGATTAAACCTATGGTCTGCTGGCATCTAAATCGGTGGGTGGACCTTTCTGTTGGAGGTATGTATACTCTGTTGTTCTTGCGACGGAGTATGCATACTGCCAAGATATATCAGACCCTTAGTGTCTCATCCTCTTCAGTATTGTGGACTAGATTGACTATAATTCTGTGGCTGCATCTACAATTTCTAATGTCAAACATTCAATGTTTTTAACGGAAATTTTAGAGTGTGGTATTGCACATCAGATTGTGTCAAATAACGTGGTTGTTCGAGGGAGCATGATTTGTGTACAGTGGGTGAAATCTTTTATTTTCCTTGTAATTCAGTCTGTCTGTTGATTTTCTGTACCTGTAGTCAATCATCCTTTATTAAGATGGTTGTCTCTAGTAAGTGTATGCTTTTGGGCAGTTTTAGAATAACTTTTCCCAATCTGGGCTGTTAATAGTCATTTTGTGAAAAACGCTTTCCAGGTTCCGCTGAGGGAATCATGAGCTAAGCAGGGGTCAGAACACAGATCAGGTAATGATTCCTATTGGCTGAGAAGGTTATTAGCCCTCCTATTACATGCAGTGTGCATGTAAAATGAAAAAGCTGATTCCATGAATGAGGGCCTTCAGCTTAGATAATGAGTCCCAATTCATTGGGAGAGTGAACAACATCTTTCTACAGTCAATGTGTATGAAAAAAGCCCACAGATTTGTGTGTGTGAAGGGAGGGGCAAGCACCATCCCTTGTTCGGACAAAGACATCCCCTGATCCCGCACTCCTCTGCTGATTGGAAGAGGAGGCAAGGACAGTGTGGGATAAACAGAAGCTGACAGTCATCATGAAAGACTGGGGGGTTGGAGACTCATCTCGTTTAGAAGTGGGTTACTGCTGGCGTTGAGAAAGTTGCTGCTTGTGTTGAGAAAGCTGCTGCTCAAGTAGAAAATCTACATGAGTGGAGAAAGAAGCAGTGCCCTCTGGCGTGCCGTGTGGTGCTGTTTGCATTGATTTTACAGCACGGAGCAAGCTCCCGGGCGTAAAAAATCAGTGCGAGCAGAGCGACGGACTGGAATTCCGCCACTCATGGAGCTCCGCGGAATCGCGCAGAATTTTTAGGTAACTATGTGGAATTCTACGAAGTGAAACTCCACGAGTTCCGCCCATCCCTAGTCTAATGGTGCATACTGCCTGACATTCTTGACAACCTTCTGGCTAGCCCTGGTAGAGTAGTGGCACATCCTTGACATATAGTGGATATTCATGGTGGCATTCTGGCTATCCCTAGGGGTACAAATTATACGGTTTGGTGGCACTCTTGGTAACAGTTTGGCTACCTCTGGCATAATGGAGAAAAGCCCTTCAACCAGTGTGTCCTCAGAATTTCATACTTGAGTTTTGCTACTTTGGGAACAATAAGCTATTCGAGACAAGACCCTCTGATCAGAAGTACTGTCCCTGGTTTCTTAGGTAATGGTTTAGCATGGTGCCCCGAATCAAAAGATGCTAGCTTTTTAATGTGGTGTGTCCGTCTATTCACTACTCATGCAGCGAATAAGCCACTAAACCTTTAGATAGTTAAAACTGGCTATAGCGAAGAGAATAATTTTTTTATTGGAGAACATTTGGATGTTTTTGCTATGTAAATTATACACTAAAACCTTCTTTCTTCCCTAGAAAGCCTTACAGTGGTGGCTCCTTCTCTAAGGTGGAGGAGCGTCACCCCACTGCTTTTTAGCAGTTAAATAAAGGAAAAATAAAATGATAACTTGAGGTTATTATCGTTTAATTTGTTCCTGCTCTGGCATCTTTGCGGGGCATGGCGGGCTGCTTTGCTCTCAGAGCAGGGGGAGGAGTGGTGGGCAAACAGTAATGCGCACTTTGCATGTTTTCCACACAGGCTGTGTTACAGCCTGTGTGGAGAACATGCCCAGGCTCCCACTGCCTGTCTGAGGGCCGAACCACGGCGCTCAGACCAATCACAACGCTGCATTGCAGCATTGTGATTGGCTATGGGGAGCCTGGGTGGTCTTTCTGTTCCAGCTGGAGCGAGGGACTACGGAGGAGAGATGCAGCGAGGAAGCGGCGAGAAGGTATGTTTTTTTCTTTCTTTTTTTTTTTACACCCGCTACCCACTTACCCCCCACCACCCCCAATCAATGCCAGCCGCCACTGAAGCCTTACATGTCAGTGGGAGACCCTTTGCTATGGGGCGTTAGGGCATGAGCACTGTTTCACCTGAGGGCCATACGCATGACTAAGAGAAGGGTTGCAGATTGTCTTGTGTAGTGTAGTGATCTAGGTTGCCTCAAATACCTTAGTGGGGAGGCCTAAACATTCATGTCGTTTATCTACCCTAGATCACCGAAAGAAGACAAGAAGCTCCATGGCTCGGTTCTATAGCCTGAAATAAAAAAATCACAAAATAAATACAATTAATTTGAAATTCACCAACCAAGTGCAAAGTTTGACTACCAAATCATATATCAACATCTGTGTGCAGAACCCTTACAAGCCATCACTTTCAATTATTAAATCTTTGTTCTCAGGACATATTATCATCTCAAATTTATGGAAGGCAAAAGATGGTTATTTAGTTTATGAATTCAATGAATGATGTCACAATTGTATTCTAATGTAACTGCATTTTTATAGCACTCAATACCCCAGACGAGGTGTTGAAGCGCTTTATGGTGGGTAGCAGGCAACTCTAGAACCCCAGATTAGAGATTGATCCAGGGTTATTGTTGGTTATTATTATTGGCTGTTGGGATCAGAATTGAGCTCTCAGGAAACCACTCCATGCTTTTGGTCCAGCTTTTTGTGGTAGCTTAAGTTAAAAGGAGTTAAGTACATTGTATGTATGTATGTATACATGTCTATAAGACTATTTATATACCGCTTGCTTAGATACGATGCAACGGAACACTGACTAGTGGGCGACACAGTTCAAATTGTCAACCAGAGAGCGAGCCCTTGCAATTTGCAAGAGAAGAGGGGAGGCTGAGATGTGTTCCCTCTTCTTGCAACTTACTTCCACCACAAAGACTGCTGCATGCCTCTACAAGGAATTATGAGACGAAGGGTTGGTGTCCCTTGCAGGCTCCGCCACTGCATTCAATGTGATGTGCAATAGAACGCACAACCAGATCATCCCTACCAGATATTGAGAAGGCAGTCTAGCACAGCTTAAAGCATGCAGCCCCATTGCCCATGGGGTACAAAGCAAAGGTCTGGCCTCCTATAAACCCTTCAATGTGTTAAGCTACAGCAGTACTGAAAAATGATCAGTTGATCGCTTCGGCTGAGCTTCTTATAGTCACCTTAGTTGAGTGTTTCACACATATTTTGTTTATGGTGGGAGAATTGAAACCAAACAAGAAAGACAAAGTATATGTATTTGTTCAAATCAAAGAAAGGTCTTTCATTTTATGTAGTTCTCACACATGAGGGCAACCAAGCTCTGGAATAACAGATTATTGTTACAAAATTAAGGGTACTAATTTCATCAACATTAGAATGGTGGAGCTCTGGGTTTTCCCTGCCGGGTTTGTGCGTTTGGGACCCTTAACCTATAGGTTACACATATACCACTGCAGTAGACATATTAAATCACTGAGCCATCCTGTTATCCACTAATTGGGTCAGCATTCTGGTTCGCTATACTCCATCCTTCTATTGAAAGCAATCTTAGCAAAGCGCACATCCAAAGTCTGGCACAATTCTGTGGCAGTAAACTACTTCAGTGTGGGAAACTGTAGTAAGAGCCCTGTTTGCTTTCTTTAGTTTCCACTATTTCTCCTCCCCCAGCACCTAAGCACCAAATCGGAAGCGTCTGATGGGCTAAGGGTGAGACAAGGGGTCAGCCCTGGAAAGTCTTCTGGGTGTAGGAAATGGTGAGTGGTGTAACGTCTGGTACCCTGGCATTTGCCTATGCTTGTTACCAGAGCTTCCTGGTATCAATGACATCACAGATAGATTAACCTTCAAATTATCTGGCCTATATACACCACAAATGTTCACTTGTAAAGTGGAAGCAGAATTTAGATGTATTGCCCAGCTGATGGCCGTCCCTACAGACCTTACTGCAGATGCCAGCTGTAGAGGGAGTCATTAGCAGCTAATGGAACAAGGCTGAACGCTGAATGATGACGCGGCCTTAGGCACAGCACGTGCAGCCATTACACTGTGAGAAATGATCCAAGGTTAACGCGCAGTGCCTCACTTTTCACCCCCAAGACCTAAACACTATTGATTCGGCTCAACAGGAAATATAAACGATTGCATGTGTACAAATGTATCTTTGGGAGCAGATTAGATCCTGATGACCAAGTCTTACTCTTCAATTAAATAGAATGTTGGATGCACGCGGGACATACGTCAACACAAGTCTGCGCCCAACAACGCATGGTTCAGCCAGAGACAGCTGACCAGTAAGGGCCAGATATATCAAGGGGTTGAGTTACTCTTGCAGGGTGTCGCATGGGCAATGCAATCCCTAAGTCAGATTTACCAAGCAGCGCAAGGTCACCTTGCGTGGTCCTGCATTGCTTTGTAAATCTAGAGTAACGCAAGGCAGTGGAAGTCGCTGCCGTGTGTTACTCTGCGGAGGGAGACATTCCATGGGTGGAGCGGCGTGGGTGTTCCCACGCATCCACCTATGGATTTTGGCGCATTCACAGATTTACCAACACTGGTAGACCTGGGAATGCATCAAATGCTACGCCTTCCCAGGTGAGGCGCAATGAGGAGAAATATCTTCATTTCCCTTTGGTGTTTCCTCTTTGTAAGTGCGCTGTATTCTGCAGCACACATAGGAAGAGGAAAATGCCTCTGAGGATTGTTTGTGAGCAGGAAGGGGCACCTTCCTGCACAAAAACAATCCTGTGTACAATGCTGGCACCCTTGCACCACTGCACAAGGGTGCCTGCATTGGCGCAAGGCGGCACATTGTGCACCAGCGCAAGTAGAGGACAGGAATACGTCATATAATGTTAAATATGGCGCATTCCTGCTCTCTCCCGTTCACGGAGTGCCGCAAGGTGTCTTGCTGCGTTGCGTTGCGTGAAAGTTTTATAAATCTGCCCCTAAGAGTAGAGGATGGTATTGGACACACCTGGATTCCTTGCTCCATTCTGTGTCTTATTGTAATAGTATCTCACAATGCATCATCTCGCTTCACCTTTGCCGCCCAGCTTTGGAGCAACTCAAACTTTCCAATTCCCTCTGTAGTCCTTACTACAGCGCAAATTCACAAAAGTCTGTGAATACAAATGTAAATTGAGGCAGGTGTAGAAGATGCCTATTTGTGATTGTAATTTCCAATTATTTCCAACTATTGCTAATGCAGGCACACGCATTCTATGCATGTCCTAATGTGAGTGTCACTACGTGTGCTATCACTTCACTTGCTGGTTTACTCCTGTGCCCTTCGCCCTACAGATGAGTTCTCCATGCGTTGTCTACAGTTCACAAGCGTGGTGTTCGGAAATATTGTGGAACTTTTCATTTTTTGTTCATTGTATTTTTCACCACTATAAACTTTTTGTAAGTTCATCTGCCCTTCGGGCACACTCCTTGTGAATAATGGAGCGTTTGGTGGGCGTCGCTACATTTTCTGTTGGATCATCCCATGAAGCTGAGAGAATAAAGTCATCCTTTTCGGATTCAGACAGGGCTGGTTCCTCCACTAAGGCGGAGAAGAGTCGCCTCACTGCTGAAAGGCAGCAGACAGAAGAAAAATAAAATGACGATAAAACTATTTATTATCATTTTATTTTTCACTTCCAGTCCGCTGAGTCTAGGGCGAACCGGGGCCATGTCGCAGCGTTAGCAGCAGGGGAAGGAGGAGTGGTAGGCACTGAAAGTGCGCATGCACTTGGGTATCTCCAGGCTGTTCCTTGGAGATATCAGCAGTGCTCAGGAGCACAGGGTCCCGGTCCATGATGGAGCGTGAAACCGGCCCGCTATGCGCAATCCCAGCGCTTCTCTCATGCTGGGTAATAGCATGAGAGCATTGTTGGGATTGCGTTGGGAGTCTGGGAGCCTGCGCTCATGGGGATTGCAGTGCAGGGAGCAGAGGAGCAGTCAGGGGCGGCTCCTCCACTAGGGCGGAGGAGCGTCGCCGAAGCAGAAACATAAAAAGGTAATAAGTTTCAGTTATTAGCATTTTATGTTTGGTTGCGGGTGGGCGGGCTGCTCTGTGAGCAGGGCAGGGGAGGAGTGGTGTGCCTGCCCACTCCAGAGTGCGCAAAGACTGTTTGGTCAGCCCCAAGGGGCCGCCCAAACCAGTCATGCGCACTCTGCCCTTCTCCATGCAGGCTGAACATGGCCTCCCCATAAGCCCCTGTCTGGGCGGCGTCCCGATCTATCACAAAGCTGCTTGCAGCGTTGTGATTGGCTTAGGGGAGGGAGCCCGGCTGCCTGCTTTGCTTCCTGTTCCTGCTGGAGGCAGGAGAGCAGGAGCAGCAAAGACGCGGGACCCGGCCGGCAGAAAGGTAAGTTAGGGGCATATTAACAAGGCGGCGTTAATGAATTATCGCCGCTTTAGCGTCCGTTTTCGGACGAAAAGCGGCGATAATTTTATCGCCGAATTAACAAGGACACGCTAGCGCGTGATTCCTGACTTAGCGTCCGTTTTCTGCACGCCTCCCATCGCATCGCTAATGAGATGCAAAGGGGGCGTGCCTGTGAAAACAACAGGGGAAATATCGCTAACCCAGGTATCGCCATATTAGCAACGTGGGTTAGCGATATTTTAAATTGCGTTAAGTATGCCTTAACGCAGGAATTTAACGTCTGCTAAATTCCTGACTAAGGCATACCTAACATGGGGGTGGATTGTGTGGCTAAGACCACAGGCCCTATCGCCAAGTATATCGCCGTTTTCCATGGGACATCGCTGGAAAACCAGCGATGTTCCATGGAAAACATCGCTATCACTGGAAAATTATCGCCTTTGAGCTAAGCGTTGTTAATACAGCGCTAGCATGGCGATAATTTCCAGCGATAGCCGGTGATAGGATTCCTCACGCTAAGCACGGCCAGCGATAATTATCGCTGGCCGTTGTTAATATGCCCCCTAATTTTTTTTTGTAATTATTAAATTAACCCCCCCACGTGACTTCCCCTCCCTGCATGACCCCCCTCTCCGCGCGACCCCCGACCCCCACCTGCGAGCGATGCCGGCCGCGACTGGGAGCAGTGCGGCGCGGGAGCAGCAGATCACGGAGGCGGTGGCCGGCAATGAAAGGTAAGTGTACAATTATTTTTTTTTATTATTTTTACCCGCTCTGCCCCCCCCTCCTCCCCCTCATCAGATTGGCAGCAGCCACCACTGGATTTAGACACCTGTTTACTGTTTATCTGGATACTTAGCGCTTTGATGCCCATGTTAAGCTGTAGCGCTATTTAAAAAAATGATGATGCTTTTTGCACTCGTACCCGCCTACTGAGGTATATCTTACCATATACCTCTTCTGCCCACACAGGCATTTATTTGCCTGACGTGAAACTTTATAATATCAGCTGACCAGAAAGTTCCATTCAATATTCTCGGCAGAACCCCCTCATATCATCGAGCATGATTAAAATCCTGAAGTTTGCTGCTCAGTTCCTCAAAGAAGTATGAGGTCACAGACATATCGACTTCTGTTGGGCATCTTTTGACTAATTATTTAGTGATTTTCTTGAATATGTAGGCGTTTCGTCGTCTGACAGCATGTGTTGTGTCTATATTTTTATTTAGTCGAATACCAAACAACGTGTTCTTTTAGGAGGGTATGTATGGCTTGCCTTCAAGAGGAGCACGTGACATCAACATATACAGCCATTGCTTCTCGCATAACTACTGGTTTAAGTCTACAGAGATTTAAGCTGTGCCCCGCAGCCTCAGACCTTAAATCATTCCAATGTTTCCCTTCCGAATGGTCACTGTTCCAGCCAGTTACCAGGAACCATACAAGGCCTTCATGCAAATATTACTACTTAAAAGTTTATTGATTTATGAGGAATAGTGCAAACCAGTGTTACCTGACACTGGTACAGAAACAGTGTATTATATTGAAAATCGGTGTTTAGAAACTTGTCATCAAGTGCAAAGGAACCTGCATTGTTTCTTTAGATCTCAGTGAAATACAACATGAATTGTGCAGGAGGGGGACACTAACTGGGCTGATACTGTTCTGAGTTGTTCATCACTGAACTTCAGAAAACCTCTTTTTTAACTTTTTTTTTAGTCACACTTGAAGTGTGTTTTAATAGTGATCACGTGTGACACATATTTGTAACGTACACTACGAAGTGCTGCATTTTGAAGTAACAATCCAGCCAATGAATTTTAAAAGTGATTCTAATTGAAGATACAGCAACAAATGAACTGTACTGTATTATATTTTTGAGTGTGTTGCACGAGTTGCGGCCCAGATGCAGAATAGATGTGGTGCAGAGAGCCAGGCAATGCAATACTTTCATGTCCTAGAACCCAGGCTGGTTGTGCAGGAGGAGGGTACTCAACACTGCATACTGAGGTGAGAGGCACCTTACCCAGTGCTGCTGATTTAGGGGGTGAAAGTAGAGAGGCAGCGGTGTGAGAGCTGGGCTGACTAAGTCAATGATGGATGCGAAGGCCTAGTACAGGCATGGCACTCCTGAAAGATGCACGAGGCCTAGTTTAGGCATGGCGCTCCTAAACGATGTGCAATGCCTAGTACAGGCATGGCACTCCTGAAAGATGCACGAGGCCTAGTTTAGGCATGGCGCTCCTAAGATGCGCAATGCCTAGTACAGGCATGGCACTCCTGAAAATGCACGAGGCCTAGTACAGGCATGGTGCTCCTGAGACCTAATACAGGCATGGCACTCCTGAAAGATGCACGAGGCCTAGTTTAGGCATGACGCTCCTAAACGATGCGCGATGCCTAGTACAGGCATGGCACTCCTGAAAATGCATGAACCCTAGTACAGGCATGGCACTCCTGAAAATGCACGAGGCCTAGTACAGGCATGGTGCTCCTGAGACCTAATACAGGCATGGCGCTCCTGAAAGATGCACGAGGCCTAGTGCAGGCAAGGCGCTCCGGAAAGATGCATGAGGTGTAGTACAGACATGATGCTCCTGAGACCTAATACAGACATGGCGCTCCTGAAAGATGCGCGAGTCCTGGTACAAGCTTGGCGCTCCCAAAAGATGCGCAAGACGTAGTGAAGGCATGGCACTTCTGAAAGATGCACGAGGCCTAGTACAGGCATGGCGCTCTGGAAAGATGCACGAGGTCTAGTACAGGCATGGCGCTCCCGAAAGATGCGCAAGACCTAGTAAAGGCATGGTGCTCCTGAAAGATGCAGGAGGCCTAGTACAGGCATGGCGCTCCGGAAAGATGCGTGCGGCCTGGTACAAGCTTGGTGCTCCCGAAAGATGCGCAAGACCTAGTAAAGGCATGGCGCTCCTGAAAGATGCACGAGGCCTAGTACAGGCATGGGGCTCTGGAAAGATGCACGAGGTCTAGTACAGGCATGGCGCTTCAGAAAGATGCACGAGGTCTAGTACAGGCATGGCGCTCCTGAAAGATGCAAGAGGCCTAGTACGAGCATGGCGCTCCTGAAAGATGCGCGAGGGCTGGTACAAGCTTGGCGCTCCTGAAAGATGCACGAGGCTAGTACAGGCATGGCGCTCCGGAAAGATGCACGAGGTCTAGTACAGGCATGGCGCTCCGGAAAAATGCACGAGGTCTAGTACAGGAATGGCGCTCCGGAAAGATGCACGAGGTCTAGTACAGGCATGGTGCTCCTGAAAGATGGAAGAGGCCTAGTATGAGCATGGCGCTCCTGAAAGATGCACGAGGCCTGGTAAAAGCTTGGCGCTCCCGAAAGATGCGCAAGACCTAGTAAAGGCATGGCGCTCCTGAAAGATGCAAGACGCCTAATACAGGCATGGCACCCTGAAAGATGCGCAAGGCCTAGTACAGGCATGGTGCTCCTGGAGTCCTGAGACCTAATACAGGCATGGCGCTCCTGAAAGATGCACGAGGTCTAGTACAGGCGTGGCGCTCCTGAGATCTAATACAGGCATGGCGCTCCTGAAAGATACGCGAGGCCTGGTACAAGCTTGGCACTCCTGAAAGATGCGCAAGACCTAGTAAAGGCATGGCGCTCCTGAAAGATGCACGAGGCCTAGTACAGGCATGGCGCTCCGGAAAGATGCACAAGGTCTAGTACAGGCATGGCGCTCCGGAAAGATGCACGAGGTCTAGTACAGGCATGGCGCTCCGGAAAGGTGCACGAGGTCTAGTACAGGCATGGCGCTCCTGAAAGATGCACGAAGCCTACCTGAAAGATGCGCAAAGCCTAGCACAGGCATGACGCTCCTGAAAGAGGTGCGAGACCTAGTACAGTCATGGCTCTCCTGAAAGATGCGCAAAGTCTAGCACATGCATGGTGCTCCTGAAAGATGAGCAAGGCCTAGTACAGACATGGCGCAGCTGGTGTCTGCTCTACAGAATCAACAGTGGCCTAGCAGCAACACAGCACAGTGATCGACTCTGTGATGGGCTTTCTATATTTTCCAGACAACCCTCCCCTCCATAGTTTTATGATGATACATTGAATCCCTGGATCCCAGCTGGACACCAGTGGCAGTGAAAGTTCATGCTACCATGTGTTATAAGCATAACCCAATGTTGACAGAGCAGACCATGTGGCCGATAGCTAGCTGACCATGCAACAGCCTTGCATAAGAGTGACTGCTGGATGCAACAGCGGTATGGCCCAGGCGCCTACCGAAGTGTGGACCTGTAAGCATATCCGAGAAGAGATCATTGTGGTTGAGTGGGGCTCTTCTGATCAGTTCGCCCCTGGCACTCACTGGTTTGGGGGGGGGGGGGATTCGGGCACACATAGCATTATAGGCCTGCTTGACCCAACTAGACCAGATACCTTAGGTCTGAGAAACGTTACATACTCCTATGCCGCCTTTGGTGCATCTACGGTCTTGGCATCCTCCAGTGGAATGCTCTTTCCTTGAGCATATGACTATCCATATTTAAGTCAGCTTTCAAGGGACTCTCTTAAATCTAGAATTGTATTGACACAGGGCTCTGCATGTCGACCTGGCTTGACTTGTCATCGTATTCCCCTTGTCACTGTATAAATATGTAGATATCTTTTATATTTTGTATCTGATGTAAACATTGTGCGGAAATAAGCATTTTCCTTTAACATTTTGCCTTTGACAAAATGGCGTTCAGGGCCGTTTATTTCAATCCCACACTTTAGTTTCTCTTACCAGAGGCTCTACCCATGAATTTTATGCAACTTGGGGGCATATTATCAACGGCCAGCGATAATTATCGCTGGCCGTGCTTAGCGATAATTTTGTTATCGCAGGCTATCTCTGGAATTTATCGCCCTGGTAGCGCGTTATTAACAACGCGTTTCTCCAGGGCGATAAAAATTCCAGAGATAGCGAAGGTTATCGCCGTTTTGCAGGGAACATCGCTGGTTTTCCAGCAATGTTCCCTGCAAAGCGGCGATAACCTGCTGATACGACCCACAGGGTCGTATCAGCGTAATCCACCCCAATGTTAGGGATAGGTAGGTCTGCATTTTAGCAGACGTTAGTTTTGGAGAAAACAGCGGTTTTCTCCAAAAACTAACGTGTGCTAAAATGCTGGAGCAGCCTTGTAAATATCGCGATGTGAACATCAGCGATATTTGCAAGGTAGTCCATCCGGGTACGCCCACTTTGCATCTCATTAGAGATGCAAAGGGAGGCGTTGGGAAAAAGGGTGCTAACATGCGATTATGCATGTTAGCACCCTCTTGTAAATAGGGCGATAGTTTTATCTCCGCTTTTTGGCTTTTAAGCCAAAAAGCGGAGATAAAGCCCTTGTAAATATGCCCCGAAGTTGTTCAAAAAGTTTAACTGCTGCTAAAAAAATAATAAATAAATACAGCACTTACTTAACAAGCATTTGCAATGCAATTGGTCTCGCATTTGCGAGAGTTTAAGCTATTGGCATTGTAAATGACAATACCTTTTATTTATCTGTTTTGATAATTAACACAAAAATAAAAGGCCTTGTCACTTACAATGCCAATAGCTCAAACTCTTGTAAAAGCGAGCCCTATTTCATTTAAAAGAAGCAGCCGCCATTGTCCTGGGCTGCTTGGAAAGTGAAAGCGCGCATGGCACGCTGAATGTTGCAGGAAAGCATGTTGTGCCTGCAGTAGAAGAAACTCATGAAAGAAAATAGTGCTTACAGACTAAATAAGACATACTGTGTAACAACAGAAGTAAAAGGGCCAGTCCTCATGGGAGGTTACAAATGAAGACAAGGCGGTACTAAGGAGGGACTAACAAGCCTATTAACCAATCAGAAGCCAGCATTTACGAAGGGCAATGACACAAGCCAATGACAAATATGGGCGGAGAGTGGGTGGGGCTTCAAGTCCATACTCGAATACAGCATGGCTCGCAGAGAAGCGCATGTGCTGCCCAGGCTCAACCTAAAAAAAAAAAGTTCAGGGGCCCACAGGACGCCACCTCCACCGCTGCTGAATGCGAGGTTGCTGAAGACTGAAGACAGTTACTTCTAATTCCAACTCATGTTTCTTTCTGCCACCACCCTACACTTCCTGTCTCTTTTTCCAACAGATTCTCTTCCATCCCTTTGCCTCTGTTTTCCTTTATCTTCTGCTCTCTTTACCCCTTTTCTGCTATTCTCTCTCTAGCTCTTGATAAACGTCCAATGATGAAAAAACAGCCTTGGTCCCAAGAATGGGTGCGGGTGCCCAACACCTGCAACCAAAGGCACAAATTGAGCACTGAATGCATATATAAATGCCATCGACTCCGTCTCTCCATATAGCTATTGGCTAAAACAAAACAAGAAGTCCATTTTCAATGGGCAATAAGATGCATTTTTGTTTAAATGGAATTATAGGGCTGAAAATAAGTTAACTGAAACTGCCATGTCAAGGGGCGCTAAGCCAAAAAATGTCAGCCCAGTTGTATGTCAAATCTTCTTGTTGACGATCAATCTTGGAGCAATCAATTTGCTATATCTGGAAATTTGTAGCGAATTGGACAGGATTTGTGCTCCTTTCCCATGGATTAATGGCATGGTTAAGCTCAGCTGGAGCTCACCGTTTACATGCCTCTAGAAACTATTTAGTGTGGTCTATTATTGCAAGGAACAGCACTTTCCAGGTGCACGGTGGTGTGTGGGCCTATCTTACGTTTTTCCCTGCCCACAATCTAATACTCATAAAAAGAACCCCATTCGCTTGGTAATGTTCAACGGTTTAAGCTTGCTTCCTATGTGAGCCGTGACTCACTTGTTTCATTAATGCCGCCCTGCGCTCTGCAGGCCTTTGGTCTTTTTCTTTTCATGGCTGATTGTGTGATTTTAGCTCACCACAGTCTCATCCAACATCCATGGACACCCTGCTGGGAGAAGTGTGACTCATAGCGGTGGACCTTTCCTTGGCGTAAGCTTATAAGCCGCTTTATACGAATGACGAAGGGCGCGCAGTCCGGCCTTGTGGCGGTTGATGAACCCCCCTCCCCTCCACAATGGAATGGAACGTCCCTGATCCGCCCAGTATCCCCCCCGCCACCGCTCGTCAGCATAAATCCCTTTGTACTTTCAGAAGTGATTGGCATACCTCAGATGTCTCTAAATAGAAGAGCAGGTGTTTGCTGTAAAATGTAATTTGTATAATAAAGGCAAAGTTAAAATGCTTGCAAACGCTGCAGCTTTGAAACTGCCTGAAATTCTTCCGAGCGACTTTATAACCTTACAAATAAGGATTTTAGCTAATTTGTAAAGCAATGCAGTTTGCACCAGGTGGGCTATGTTCATCTCAAACATTTAAACTCTCCTGGGAAATAATCATTCCCTTTTCCAGACACTGGCTTCAGATGAAAATCATCATTTTTTTCCAAATTTCCCCTGCTGTGATTTATATGAAACTACAAATTTTGTAAATCACTCATTTATTATGTAGTCAACTACCGGCTCATCGCTTTTCTTCCTTTACTGCCCTTCTGTCCCCGTCCCACATCCCTGTATACATTGATGTCATTTCTGGTTGCGGTAGACCGAACATCTGCCCCTTAGGTGGGTGGCGCAGTATTCACAGGGGTGTTTCACCGATGGATCCGCACAGTATTCTACACAGAGGTGGATTGGTCGAAAGAGATGGAGTACCTTCAGACACCTCTTTTTTACTCCATGGAGCAGTGCATGAAACTTCATTGCAGCTAAAACCTGCACCCACCACTATTCCTCCACAGTCCCCTGTTACGTTATGTTATGTTATGTTATGTTATGTTAAGGGATTCTATAGAGCGCATGGCAGCCCCAACAACGGGGCTTCCCAGCGCTGGACCTCAGAAATAGGAAGCAGATGCTAACGACCTCTCAAAAGGAACGCAAAGGGATTTAGGTAGAAAACATCCAGGAGATTTCCTGAATAACAGATGGTTTTCAATGTTTCTAATAGAAAGCGGAAGAACCTTCTCATACAAGGCTCACTATCCCATATGGAGACCCCTTAGCATTGGTCAATGGCTGCATGCCCTGCCACCAATGTTCCAACTATCCAATCAGAAGTGTCAGTATACCTGTTCCTTCTTTCTTATTACTTTATTCCATTCCAGCTGTGTGCATCCCTTCGGGGGCCTTATATTCCCTATCACCTAACACTCGCCCCATATGCGTGCCAATGTCTGTGGTTGTCTTGTGGTGACCTGTACAGCAGAGGGTTTACAAGAACCTTGGTTCAAAGTGCATAAGCAAGATTTCTATAGGTTGACAGGATCCCCGTAAATAGTCCCAAACAAAATACCACAATATATCAAATTCTAAACACCTCTTTTTACCTGGCTAAGGAATCATTAGTATCCTGAGGAAAAAAGACCCATACACACCAGGCTGAGAACATTAAAAACCCCTGA
Source organism: Calotriton arnoldi (assembly GCA_963921515.1). NCBI lineage: Eukaryota > Metazoa > Chordata > Amphibia > Caudata > Salamandridae > Calotriton > Calotriton arnoldi. Next base: position 3,934,338 of record CAWUFW010000123.1, on the reverse strand, counting down.
CAAGGCGAGCATGAGCCTCTGAGACATTAACATTCTGGGGGGACAATGCAGAAAAGAGACTCATGTAAGCGGATTTTATAAATATATGTACTGTATGTGAATTCCTAAAATAAAACACTCGTGCACCAATGATTCGCTAATTGCCCACTTGACAGACTTTGCAAAACTGATAACTGTGAACCCATTAAAACATGGCTGGCAGGTCAGTGCCATGTACACTGACTCCTATGGTGGTGGGGACGAAAACCCCAAACCTCCAACTATGGTTCCTACTCCCATTACAACGCAAGGTGTGAGGGACGGCGGTCGGAAGGGGTGTAGGGCGTCAAGTCATTGACTACCAGGAGAAAATTCATTCTGGCACTGCCCTCAAAGTTACACAAGGAAGTCTGTCTGTCTCCTGGATGACATACCCTCTCTTACACATACATCTGGCCCTACTAAGCCTGACTCACCCTGAACATGAAGTGGGGGTACCCCCAGGCAGTGCTCCCTAGGACTGTCACTCAATCTGTCCCGCAGCCCCTTTCCTGGGGTGTTCGGGGCTCAAGTCTAGCACATCTCTCAGCCCCTTCCAAGAATCCAAGAGTTCAAGAGAACACTCAAAATTAGCATCCAATTATTCACAACAGAAGAGTCCAACATCAGCTGTCACTCATACTGCATACAGCCCATGCACACTGCCTGAGGCACTTCTTGGCTCCCCTACAGAACACTGTGCCCTCACAGACATGTACAAAAGGAGGCTTGGGCTAAAGTAATTCCTACAAGCAGCGCATTAGAGAAGAGGTCCCAACAGAACACTGTGCCCTCACAGACATGTACAAAAGGAGGCTTGGGTTCAAGTAATTCCTACAAGCAGCGCATTAGAGAAGAGGTCCCCACAGAACACTGTGCTCTCACAGACCTGTGCAGCAGGTGGCCTTTGCTCAAGACACTCCTAGAAGCACACCATTAGGGGAGTAGTCCCCCACAGAATACTGTGCTCTCACCAACATGTACAACAGGAGGCCTTGGTGCAAGACACACCTACATGCACGCCATTAGGGGAGCAGTCCCCCACAGAACACTGTGCTCTCCCAGACATGTGCAACAGGAGGCCGTGGTTCAGGACACTGCTAAATGCACACCATTACTGGAGAGGTCCCCATAAAACACTGTGCTCTCACAGACATGTACAACAGGAGGCTTGGGTTCAAGGCACCCCTACATGCACCACATTAGAGAAGAGATCCCAACAGAACATTCTGCTCCCACAGACATGTGCAGCAGGTGGAATGGAATGGAATAGACTTTTGTATAGCGCATGGCTACCCGGAGGCATCCCAGCGCTGTAGCAGGACTGCGGAAGAAGGGGAGAGCCCTCAAGGGAAGAGCCAGGTCTTCATTTGTTTCCGGAAAGCCAGGTGGTTAGGTTCTTTCCGGAGGGAGAGGGGGAGGGAGGTCCAGAGCTTGGCTGAGTTATATGAGAAGAGGTGACCACCTGATCTGGCCTTCATAATTCTTGGGACAACTGCCAGGTGGAGCTCATCAGAGCGAAGTCTTCTGGAGGCCTTGTATGGTCTAACTAGGGCCTTAATGAGAGGTGGGCCGTTTCCCTTCAGGGATTTATGGGCGATGCATAGGGCCTTGAAGTGAATTCTCTCCTGTACCGGGACCCAGTGAAGGGAGCGGAGAGCGGGTTTAGCTGAGCAGTGGTTGCTCGTTCCTGTGAGTAATCTGGCTGCTGAGTTCGCACGACCTGCAGCCTAGCGATCACAGACTTAGGGGCACCTAGATAGAGAGAATTGCCAAGATCTGTCCTGGACAGGATCAGGGCCTGGATGAGGAGCTTTTGAGCTTGGCTGGGGAGCAGGGGGAGGATTTTTCGGATCATTCTAAGAAGGCCATAGCACACCGCAGCAGTCTTTCGTGCTTGGGTCTTAAATGTGAGATCTTGGTCCAACCAGATTCCCAAGCTCTTTATTTCGGTTTTTGGGATGGGAGCTGGGCCCATACAGGCTGGCCACATAGTGCTAGATTTGAAGCTTAACTGGTTACCGAGCACCATCAGCTCGGTTTTGTCACTGTTGAGCTTTAGATGGGATAGGCTCATCCAGTTGGTAACTTCCTTAAGGCAGGAGTGAAGATTATGGGTGACTGCTCAGCCTGATTCAGTTCTACAACCAGCTGGGTGTCATCAGCGTATGTAACTATATGGACACCGAAGGGGGATACAATATCCGCCAACGGGGCCATATACACATTGAAAAGAGTGGGGCTCAGGGACGAGCCCTGAGGAACTCCACACTGCAAAGGGAGGGATTTGGATAGGGTGTCTCCTTCGAATACCTGAAAGTGTCTATTTTCAAGGAACGATTGAAGCCATAACAGGGCTGTTCCTGACAGCAGGTGGCCTTTGTTCAAGACACTCCTAGAACACTCCTAGCACAGCATTAGGGGAGTCGTCCCCACAGAATACTGTGCTCTCACCAACATGTACAACAGGAGGCTTTGGTCCAAAACACTCCTACATGCACGCCATTAGGGGAGAGGTGTCCCACAGAGCATTGTGCTCTCGGATCTCACAGACATGTACAACAAGAGGCCTTGGTCCAAAACACTCCTACATGCACACCATTAGGGGAGAAGTCCCCACCGAACATTTTGCTCTCACAGACGTGCAGCAGGTGGCCTTTGTTCAAGACACTCCTAGAACACTCCTAGCACACCATTAGGGGAGTAGTCCTCACAGAATACTGTGCTCTCACCAACATGTACAACAGGAGGCTTTGGTCCAAAACACTCCTACATGCACACCATTAGGGGAGAGGTGTCCCACAGAGCATTGTGCTCTCGGATCTCACAGACATGTACAACAAGAGGCCTTGGTCCAAGACACTCCTACATGCACACCATTAGGAGAGATGTCCCCACAGAACACTGTGCTCTCACAGACATGTGCAGCAGGTGGCCTTTGTTCAAGACACCCCTAGAACACTCCTTGCACATCATTAGGGGAGTAGTCCCCCACAGAATACTGTGCTCTCACCAACATGTACAACGGGAGGCTTTGGTGCAAGACACTCCTACATGCACGCCATTAGGAGAGAGGTCCCCACAGATCACCGTGCTCTCACAGACATGTGCAATGGGAGGCGCTGGTTCAAGACACTCCCACAAGCATGTCATGAGAGGAGAGGTCCCCCACAGGCTCACAGGACATTGTGCTCTCACAGACATGTGCAATGGGAGGCGCTGGTTCAAGACACTCCCACAAGCATGTCATGAGAGGAGAGGTCCCCCACAGGCTCACAGGAAATTGTGCTCTCATAGACATGTGCAACGGGGGGCCGTGGTCCAGGGCACTCGTGCATGCACACCATTAGGGAAGATACCCCCTCATCCTTTTGAATGTTATAGTGTGTGTGTGTGTGTGTGTGTGTGTGTGTGTGTGTGTGTGTGTGTGTGTGTGTGTGTGTGTGTGTGTGTGTGTGTGTGTGTGTGTGTGTGTGTGTGTGTGTGTGTGTGTGTGTGTGTGTGTGTGTGTGTGTGTGTGTGTGTGTGTGTGCCGGTGCCTGTACGCACAGCAGGTGGTGACAGAGGGATGTTCCCTAGTGAACAGAATATGTGTGGGCCAGAGCATAATATGATGATGATGATGGTTATTATTATCATGAATAATAATTGTAGCACTAGTAGTAATAGTATCAATATTAATATTATTATTACTATTATTCTTATATTACTTTTATAGAGTGCGCTGTTACCCCGCGGTGTCCATGCAGAAAGCTAAATGTACTGCAAGCCAAGATAACAATTATAAGTTTAAAACATTGAGTTAGCTAGAAAAGCATCTGAGCTCTAAAGGGAGAGATTATCAGGCTTTTGCAGCCTGACTGTAGAAAGCTCTGCCACCTTGACTAGATGTCTGATCTTGGGCACAGTTAGGAAGAAGCCCATAGAGGAGCGCAGAGGATGAATGGGTGCATGCCTGGAGGCCATGTGCTGGTACCTAGAGGGCTAACCTCCTGAAAGCTGAGCGGTGGTCTGAAATGGAGTAATGACCCTGCAGATAAAGGAAGGGTGGACTGTGGCATGAAGTACAATTTGCAGGTGCCTAGTGGCATATGGAGGAAGACCCTCAAGGTGGGAATTCACATAACAGTATCTGGACCCTATTGTTGCTTGAATGACAGGTTATTCTGATTCTTTGAGACGAAAGGTCAAGATTTCCCTCAGCATTTAAGATGGAAGAAGCAGGCTGCAAAAACCTTGAATATCTGGGGGTTAAAGGAGAGTCTGTCACCGAATAAAGCTCCAAGAGTCTTCACATTAGAAGAGGGGAGTAGACATTGGCCCATGGTATCTGGCCACCGGCTGGATGTTCATAGAGTTGAAGAACCTCCTGTTACCATACTCTTAGTTTTATCCGAATTAAGCTTAAGGCAGTTAGTCGCCATCCAGTCTGCCACCACCCTCAGACCCAAATGAAAGTTTGGGTGGGCCTCTTGGTGCTACCATTCAGCCCGGTGATCAGTTGTGTTTTTGGCTGAGATGGTGAATGGTGGTCTTTGCAAGAGAGGAGCATGTTCTGCTCTTGTATAACACTGAATTGAATAGTTATTTGGAGAAATAATTATGTGTGAAATTGTTGAGTGGGCATGGACACAATGCATGGCAAAGGCCCTCCTGGACCAGAAAGAGTCAATAGGAAGCACTTGCCTTCCAGAATTCTTCTTGCAGGGATCAATCAATCAATCAACTCGGATTTGTAGAGTGCGACTTATCACCTGTGAGGGTCTCCAGGCTCTGGGATCTTGCTGGGATCAGTCAAAGAGGCAGGTCTTGCTTGCTCCAAGAAGGATGCAAGTGCTGGATATCCCACCACTTGACTGACTTCAGCCAGTGATGGATACATCTGCATGTATTCCTGGTCCATTTGTGATCAGTGCAGCCAGTAGTTTGGACTGGAGCTGTCCCTGTGTCGAACAATCCATGGAGACGCTTCCTACTCCAGTAAGGATACTAAGTCGGTGACATTCATCGAGTCACCAATAAACGGCTACCAGCTCACATGGGTACAGACATATTATTTTTGGTTTGCTCATTTGTCCTGGGAATGGAAGGTGGCTTAGCCCTGGTAACTCGCTAGAATGTGCCTTTCATTATTCTGCTGGGATTACTGGAAATCTTGGACATTGATGTGACTCATGAAATAAATAAGGGACGTTTAGTCCCCTCGCCTTCGCACAGATTCTTTACTTTTCATGTTTACTGCCATTGCAGAAAAGGTATGAGAGACCCATCTGTTTCAGTGGAATACAAATGTACCCATTCTCATTTTTAACAGGTTCAAGATGATACTGGTCTCATTCCTGAGAGTTATAGGGCTCCTAGTGTAGGCTGCGTGTGGATAGAGTAATGCTTCCTGTCTCACTGATTCTATGATCCCTAACTGAGCTCCCGGCATGAACATAGCGTTGGCACAGTAAATTGCGCTTGACTCTTAGAAGGCCTCAGACAAGCACGCGTACCCCCTTGCATAGTGCTGATGCTGTCACTACACCCAGGCATCCTGATTCCTTCCTGTGCAAGCTGGCACCAAACACGAAGACCCCAGTTGTACCTCATGAAAGGATGGATCCTGTTTAGTGGGGGGAATGAAGGACCACCCACAAATGGTTGCCAAGCAGAAGGGGCCAGAATGGAGGGGACAGAACTCATTAATGAGTGATAACTCAGCAGCAAGGCTCTTGGCTTCCTCTTTAATGATCAGGTCTGTCCTATGCTTCACAAAAATGCACAACGTTCAACAGAGAGAGTTGTCTCAGCCTCACACATGCAATGTCAGGCCCACCAAGGCCATTTGACTTGTTCTCTCCATGAAGAGAAGCTCCAGATCTTTGAAGCAAATATCTACAAATCCATGAAAACAATTTTCAGCTTTGAACTAAAAAAAATGTAAAGTCTCAAGATAGTCTTAAAAGAGAAAAGAAGTCAGGAATGACCCAGAAAATGTATTCAAAAGCCACGTCCGATCAAGTGCCATGCCATGGAGGAGCAGCCTCATTCGAGAACGTTGAGGTGACTTCACAGGACCTTCTTCACGAGTGGGTGACACATTAACCCTGGGTCTCAGTTCAGGTCTATGAACCTCAGGCAAAAAGCAGTGCTTAATTTCTGCTAGTGGTGTGCAGGTGGTGGACACCAGCTCTCAATTTGGGGATCAGGACTTAGTTTTCATCATCAGACTTTTACCCAGTGCATGAAAAAGACAGAAAAGGAGGAACGAAATGATGGGGCAACAGCAACAAACAGAAGCAATGATGAAGAAGTGAAATAAAGAGACAGATAGTGTAGGATGGTGAAAGGAAGAGGCATGAGGTGGAAACAAGAGGAGACCCTCAGAGTCCCTGGCATACAGCAGCCCATGCACCGGGCTCCTAAGAAATAGTTTGACTCTTGACTTATCAATTTTACTAATTAACACTGAGAGCAATATGGACCTCAGAGAGCCAGTTTCATGAAAGGTCAGCACTTAGGGCCACTGGCAGGCAGATTCCCCATCACATCCTAGACCCAGGCCATCTCTGCAGCATAGGAAGCGAGGGGAAATGGAACCTGCATCCTGCTCGTCAGTGGGTTGGAGGTGCAGGTCTAGCCACCATTTTGGGGCAACTAGTCCACCCGGTAGTTGCGAGGATTGGGGCAGTAAGAAATGTGGCTTACCACATTTGGCAGCACTGCCTACTAAGAAAATCAAATCATTGACTCCTTCACTTATTTATTGCACTTATTGTTTCCACAAATTAAGCACTTTCAAGAAAAAAAAGATGTAATGTATCTATGGAAAGGATGGTGAAACATTTAAAACCTACAATTGTGAAAAAAGTGAATTAATCTTAGGGTACTTGTTGGTTTTTTTTTAACATCCATGATTGCTTTTGCAGGAAGTTATTTCAAATGTCAGCGACTCTGCCCACCTCATGTCCTAAACCATTGTTCAGATATCAGAGTTTCCCTCAAACACAGCCTGATTCTGCTCTTTTGTGCATCGTACTGCCAGGGTATCTGTCTCAATCCCACAAGTCTTTCCTCATCCATGCCCTGTAACTATGCCAGAGCCAAGTTCTAGTGCCCAGTACAGTTGCCCTGCCCTGCAGCTAGTGGGCACATGGAATGCACAAAAACCTTCCCTGTGCTCATTACCTATACATGTAATACATATAGGGCATGTCCTATAGGTAACCAGAATGGGGATGTGGCAATGGGCATAGCAGTTGGTCAGTCAGTGTATCTAGGTACTCAAAAGGCATGTTCAGAGCCAGAATACTCCACCCCAGGTAAGTCATACTCTCTAGAAATACCCATTGCAAATATAACCTAACATGTGGCACCTGTATGATGGCAAAAAATTATGAAATACAAAAACTGTTGCGGCGGTAAAGGGGCGCCCTCATAACGTTACATGTGTTAAGACAATGTTTAGGTTTTTTTTTAACTTTAGTTTGATTTTCAAACATAAACATTGGTGTATAGTCCATTATACAGAAGAGAATCAGCCATCAATGCAATTTGTACAGTTATAGGAATACAGGGGCAGATTTACAAGCCCCTTGCGACGCCATTGAGCAACGTTTTTTAACGCAACGGGGGCGCAAACAATGCGGCCAATTTACAATGTGACGCATCTAGGGAGACGCGTCATGTTGTAAAGCCTTGCTTCACATTATACCTGCATCAGGTATAATGTATGCAGGGTGGGCGTTCCCACACAAAAAGCAATGTAGAACTGACGCAGTGAAATTTACAACATTTCACTGCGTCACTCTACGCCTTCACTGCGTCAAAATCCCTACGCCTGCTCAGTTCCTTGTAAATCTGCCCAACAGTATCAACACTAATGTAAGTGCAGGAGTGGATTTCCAGTGACTTATAACATTGCCTCCATGACTAACAAATTTGACCATCAGCACCGACAGCGAAGGAATGCACTGCTGTTATTGACAGTATGTAGGAGGGCTATTGGTGGGTCAAGAGATAGCTGCAGAGCGGATCCCAAAAATCCTTAGGGTGGGACCCCCAAGGGAGTAGCATTCCATAAGCTTCAGAATAATGGGAGAAAGTTATTAAATCTCTTATCCAGTGGGCGTAACTGGGGGCACATGGTTTCCGCTAATTCATGGCAATTCTTCGTTTGCCCAGCAGTAGTGCCATAGCTGCAAGTCATCTGTAGGCCTTGGGAACTTCTTTAATATAGTCCAGTAGGGCCAACATTGGTTCTGCTTGTAACCTGCATGATATCAGCTTGTTCAGTTCTTGAAAAAGTTTAGTCCAGTAGGCATAGGTCTGCGGGCATTCCCATGCCATATACAGGAAATTTGCAGAGTGAGGGCCACACCTCCAGCAGTTCGATTCAGTCGTCAGCCCAAATCTGGCCATAGAGCTCAGTGTATCGTAAGTAGGAATTTTAGAAGAATGAGGTAAAATCTACCATTGGGTGAAATCTTCTTGGTTTGCTCACAGCAGCAACGCCACTGAGTGTCTGAGATATCATGGGCAAGTTCTTGTTCCCAACCTGCCCTTTTGCCCGAGGTGGTCCAGCACACAGAAAGCACTACAATGTGATACATTTGTGTATTTAGCTTGGTTGGACTAGAGTTTGTTAGTAGCATGGTCAGGAGTGCCCACTCAGTAAGGGTGGGTGGAATTTGCAGAGTTTCAGTCTGGGAATTACAATAAAATTCAGTGGAATTCCGCCAAAGGGCAGAGTGGGCACCGCAACGTTCAGTGCATACCCCTCGGTGCCCTTACATACTTATGTAAGGGCACCAGTGCACTACAGTGCACTGCATACTCTTCGGTGCCCTTACATAAGTATGTAAAGGCTCTGAGGAGTATACAGTGCACTACAGTGCAGTGCATACCCCTCGGTGCCCTTACATAAGTATGTAAGGGCACCCACGGCTACCCACTCCAGTGCATACTCCTTGCGGCCCTTACATACTTATGTAAGGGCGCCAGTGCACTACAGTGCACTGCATACCCCTCAGTGCCCTTACATCCCTATGTAAGGGCACTAGTGCACTACAGTGTAGTGCATACTCTTCGGTGCCCTTACATAAGTATGTAAGGGCTCTGAGGAGTATACACTACAGTGCAGTGCATACGCCATGGTACCCTTACATAAGTATGTAAGGGCTCTGAGGAGTATACACTACAGTGCAGTGCATACGCCTTGGTACCCTTACATAAGTATGTAAGGGCTCTGAGGAGTATACAGTGCACTACAGTGCAGTGCATACCCCTCAGTGCCCTTACATAAGTATGTAAGGGCTCTGAGGAGTATACACTACAGTGCAGTGCATACGCCTTGGTACCCTTACATAAGTATGTAAGGGCTCTGAGGAGTATACAGTGCACTACAGTGCAGTGCATACCCCTCGGTGCCCTTACATAAGTATGTAAGGGCTCTGAGGAGTATACAGTGCACTACAGTGCAGTGCATACCCCTCGGTGCCCTTACATAAGTATGTAAGGGGACCCACGGCTACCCACTCCAGTGCATACTCCTCGGTGCCCTTACATAAATATGTATACCCGGCAGTGGTACTTAAACAGGACTGGAAGAGGGAGCAGCCCCCCTATGTTTAAAAATCACTGCAGATTAAAGTTTAATCTTCAGTGGTTTTTAAAAGGAGAGGGACTGCTCCCTCACAGCCCTGTTTATGTACCATTACAGCTCTTATTTAATTCCGCTGGCGGAACAGCGAAATTTATTAGTAATTCTGCGTTACATGAGTAACGTGGGATTACTAAATTACTCCAATTCTGCTGGCAGAATAAAAAATGTCGCTCACCCCTACCACTCAGGAGGCTCAGCAGGGGGGTATATTGCCCTAAGTGAGCTACAGAGCCTATTATATAATAGTATCTGCACAGAGCTAGAATGGTCAGTACCTATAAACTCCTCAAAGGAGAGAAAGTGGGAGTTTAAAAAATCGCCCCTACAGTATTGAATCCCTTGGTTTTTTCACCGGCTTAATCACCCCAGGCTCCGCTGTCACTGGCAGGCGTGGGTTACTTAGCAATGGCAGGTGTGGTGAGTACATGCCAGGGTGTCCAGTCAGCACAGCAAGTCATGACCAAACCCAGTTGGTGAATCGAACAGTGTGTTTCTCATCAGTTGGTTGTGTGTTGTTGAGCACAATGACATTGCGGAGCAGAACGGGGGCAACCAAGCCCACATCTAGATTTCGGAGTAGCGCCTGGTGCGCATCGTGTAGTCAGTAGTGTGTCACTAGACTGTTCAAACTCTAGTGATTCCCAGGTTGGACTATGGGAGTGCAACCTTGTGCGGCTTACCCAGAGCTAGGCTGGCGCCATTAAGGGCCTCTCGTAAATCTGCTGCTGGGCTCATTACGGGATCAAAAAGAAGCAATCACATCACTCCTGAGCTGAAATTACTTAACTGGCTTCCATATGAGGCAAGGATTCATTTGAAAATTGCCTGCATGACCCATAAAGCCCTCCATTTCAACACTCCGAGATACCTTGAACAAAAACTAGAGCTGTCTGGTGGCACCAGAGCATCTAGAGGCACTAGTTCCCTACTGCTGAAACTACCAAAATTTCATACAAAGAAAACTTACAACAGAACCTTCTCGGTCCTGACCCCAAGAATCTGGAACGCCCTTCCCCCTTAAACCAGAATGAATCCCTCAACTGCCTCATTCAAAGTCAAACGGATACTGATGAAAAAAATCTATGCCGGTAAACGCATGAACTATACCCCATGAAATGAGTTATCCCGTAGCCTGCACACATGCTTATTTCTCACAGACTATGTTCTTATTCTGTTTTACTGGGTGTCGTACGCCTAGAACCTGTGGTTTTCTCCTTAGGGCATTCTCCCATACCTTGTCCCTCCTTGATGATGATGTTAATCTTATACATACCCTCTTCATCATTGGAAAGTGCTCTGATACCCACAAGGGTCATGTTCACACTATATAAAACTTTATAAATAAATTAATAGATAGTAGATTACAAAATAGTGGGCCATAGATCCTCCAAGGTGGTAAGGCAACTGTATTTTAGTCCTTGCGATCCCGGGGTGCCTACCCGCCCATGTTAGTCTAACCACGAGGGCCGGGAGATGAGTGAAGAAGGAACAGGGCAGTGGGAGAGGAATGTGTTGAAATACATAGAGCAATTTGGGGATGGCTATCTTCATTTTAGGGGCCACTCTGAAAGCCGGTGTCAGAGGGAGATCAATGCAGCACTCCACATGTTGCCACAGCTTCTTGATGTAGCACACTTTGCACACGTTAGAGACAGCGACACATGAAAATGAGACAAGTGTAGTAGAAGCACCGTAAAAGTGTGTTTAAAATGTGAGATGAAGAAAACATATATGCAAGACAATACTAATACATACAAACAAAGTTGCACTAATAAATCTCTTATGCACATGTTGCTTATTAATGTATACTGATGAAATTTTGATGTTAAGAGAAGTGGCTTAGTGTTTCAAATGCTTACTGTTGAGAGTGCTCCAGTTAGAAATGTTGGTGCAAAAACGTGTAGAAATGAAGTACAAGCTTGAAACCTTGCATAGTAATACTAGGGCTTCTTTAGTTTATGAAAATATAAAAACGATTTTTGTAATATGAATTTAGAAAAATATGCACTTATATGAATATTGTGAAAATTTGTGGTAGTAGGGTATTTCTAACATTAGCTATTTTCTTGTAATAATGATTTGTGAAAGCTGTATATATTCTTTATTTTGAATTGATTTAATTACATTATATTTGATGTTGGTTTAGAGCTCATTTCATTTAAACGTGTGATGCTAAATTAAAGGCCTTTTTTAAATGCTTTTTCTAATGTTGTCCTTTCCCCTGACTTAATGCAATGGCTCATTTTCTACTAGTCTAATGTTGCTTTATTTGTCCTGTACATGTGTACACCCCGACATTCCTGAATGTTTCTTCAATGTTCACAGTGAAATATTTGTCTGGGAACAGGATTGCAGCTGTTACTTAGATAGCAACTTTGTATTTCTTTTCCACCAATGTTAGGCCTATGTGGACTTTCGAATCTCTCGTTTCTCGTGAATATCAAGGGAAAGCATCTCAATGTTGCAAGTATCTCAGGTGACATTACGTGATTCTGAAAGTGATATCAGTGAAATCCTTGCAGACCCCTCTTTCCTGGCAGATTTCAACATTTCTAACACCATAGCCCAAACTACAGACTGGGACACCCTAACAGAGAAAAAGCGCAACCGAATCAGAACTATTCTACATGGCCTCATACTAACAGAGTATCTACGAACCAACACCGCCCCACGGGGGATTCTTGTCACCAATGTCCCCAGGATCTTCCTGGAGGATGCTACCTTCAGGAAAGACTGGGCCCAGATTGCCTGGCACTGCACCAGGGACTGGCTGGTGCTCATCATAAAGACGGCCAAACGCCTGTCCGTTGCCATGATAATTGACATCCAAGCAACAGAAACTCACTTTAAAACGACCAACAGCTCATACAAGAAAAAACTGGACGAACAGAATAAGGAAATGGCTGATTACAAAGAATACTTAACCCAAGCTAAGATAACTAAATTCCAAAAAGACCTAAAAAAGTTTTCTTATGTAAAAACATATCCTTACACAGAGGACAATTACGTAGTCCCAAACAGATCGGACAAGTCTAGCGAGGCATCTGGAGACAGCTGCTCAATATCCAGCGATTCCAGCACAAGCTCTACCAAATCACGGGGTAGAGGGCGCCAACAACGCTGGCAACAACCATGACACGGACCAACACAAGGACACAACTTTGGGCCAGCGCCTTTTGCCCCCCCACAGAACCCATACTTTGGCTGGCCCCCCGTGTACCAGTTTGGACCACCCCCATTTTTCCAAGGCAACCAAAGACCGCCTTTTTTAGGGCAAGGCCGCAAATCGCGCGGCAGGAGAAGAAACAACCAACAGGTACATTGGGCAGAAGAAGAGGAACCAGTGAGTGCGAACACTCGGAACAGAACACGGGAACAGCAACCCGGACCGAGCGGGTACCAAAAACCGTGAACAATGAACCACCGACCACCCTGGTATTCAATCTATCAAGCACCCCACTATCGCCGAAGGAAGAAACAGTACTCAACAAAGGTCTATCGTTCGTCCCCACCACAAGATTGGATAAATTCCAACTACATGTGGAGCTCGCTGAGTTCTTCAGGAAACTCAAGCTTCAGGCTTTCTTCGAGAAAACCAGGGCAACTGATGACGACAACATTGAGAACATCAACGAGACAGGTTTGAAACTCAAATCAACTTTCATACCCCCTCCCGCCAGTGTCCCGGCTGAAATTGCTACTTTTGAACAAGCTGTCTACCATGAAATAGAACGGATTGACACTACAGGAATCTACAACAACCTCTCTAAAGAAGAAAGAGATACTATCAAGAACCTACAGGATAACCCCGCACTCATTATAAAACCAGCTGATAAAGGCGGCGGCATCGTGCTACAAGACAAAACAGATTATGACAAGGAATGTCGGAGGTTACTCAGTGACTCACGAAATTACAAACGTCTTAGAAATGACCCCACCATGACACTGCAAGCCACCATCAATACCCTGGTGGAGCAAGCAAGGGAAGCCCAACACATTTCGAAACAGGAAGCTGATTACCTGTGTACCAGAAACATCAAGGTACCATACTTCTACACAGTGCCCAAAGTCCATAAAGGAATAAGACCTCCACCAGGACGCCCCATCGTTTCTGGAATTAGTTCCCTACTGGAACCCCTGTCCAGATACTGTGACTTTTTCCTAAACCCTCTAGTACAGCAGACACCGACCTACATAAAAGATACCAAACATCTGCTCAATATCATCAAAGATCTGAGTTTTGACCCCACAACCCAGCTAATGGTGGGGCTAGACATTGAGAGTCTTTATACGAGCCTCCCACAGGATGCCACCCTACAAGTCCTTCACGACATACTCATGAACACACCCTGGGAATACCACACCCCCAGGGAATTCATCCACAAATGTGCCACACTTGCCCTCAAAGAAAATTATTTCGAGTATGAAGGCGAGTTCTATTTACAGACCAATGGGACATCCATGGGGAGCGTCTTCGCCCCCAGCGTGGCAGGGCTCTATGTCCACCACTTTGAACAGACACACATATCATCTTCCACTAACCCACACTTAGCCAAAATCAAAATATGGCGACGTTACATCGACGACATCTTGATGATCTGGGATGGCACGCCAACATCTCTGACGACATTCCTGACATGGTTAAATGAGAGAGACCCATACCTACGATTCACAAGCACATTCAGCTCCACCACCTTGGCATTCCTGGACCTCAATATAACAGCTGAGGCGGGAACCCTCATCACCAATACTCACTACAAATCCACAGCCAGGAATTCCCTCCTACATTTTGACAGCTTCCACCCCAGAGCACTCAGGGAAAATCTCCCCTTTGGACAATTTCTGCGTATACGCAGGAATTGTAGCAGAATCACGGATTACAACAAACAATCAGCCACCCTTGTCTCCAAATTGCAGGACCGCGGCTACCCCCGAAGAATCATCCAAGAAACCAAAAAAAGAGCACGTAACCAAAACCGTGAGGCCCTCTTAGAAAACATCACACGGGAAGCATCCGGTCCACCCATGACATGCGTCACAACCTACAATGTGGCCTCTAACAAAGTGTCCAGCATCATCCGAAAGCACTGGCGCATCATAAACTCAGGAACGAGAAAATGGGAGGAACCCCTCTTCGCCTACAAACGAGCGAGCAACCTAAAGGATCGACTAGTGTCTACACGACCTAGAACAACCCACAGACCCACCACCAACACAATCCTGAACACATGGGGTCTCCCAAAGGTTACCGGACATTACCCTTGTAACGATTGCAGCGTGTGCCACTTGACACACCATTCTAAGACACTCGATCTGGAACCGGGAAAAACCTGGAAACAGCTACAACATACAAATTGCAACTCTACCAATGTTGTTTATTTAATCACGTGCCCATGTGGCCTTCGCTATGTGGGCATGACGACACGTAAGGTCAGGAACAGAATAGTGGAACACCGCAGTACAATAAGGTGTAAGAAAAACATCAGTCGCCTCACGAACCACTATCTACAGCAGGGACACACACCTAATGATATGTCTTGGACGGTGATTGAACAATTTGAACACAATCACCTGAACAATGAAAAAATCCTACTCACTAAGGAACAACGATGGATCTACCGACTATCAACCCAAAACCACGGGTTAAACGATTCCATCCCTTGGTATAGTCTAAAACCCTGAGTACCACCACACTTAGTGCACACACTCTGTCCTGCCTTCTCTAAATGGTTTCCCAGTAGTTGCCATGGTCCCCTTCCAGTGAAGTGACCCGGTGTGTGTAATCTGGGATAGCCGTTTACCCGTACACAGACAACCGGCACATACTTGGCCGTCAACAGTGTTAATATTGCCTATATATAGTGTTTAATGCACACGCGCTGATCTGTTAGAGTAACTTCCCCCTGTCTATCTCTTATAATCTGGGCTTAGCCCCATCAGTTTTAATCTGGGCTTAAACACATGGACACATTATGGTGTGTCTTCCTATACGAGCCATTCTGGCTTGAGCTCACTAGCATTTCAGGGCATTTTTCACACATAGATACCATGACGACCGGCCTCGGTGCCCTTGCGTCATCACATGTGCGTCCCCGATAACGCTAGGTCCCTGGGGCGTTTAACTACTGGTTACCATGACGACAGGCGAAAATGCGCCATTGCGTCATCACGCCCGCTAGGACTTTTGTCTATGTCTATTTCTCCCCTCGCTTACAGACGCTAGTCACAGCAACCGGGTCATTGATAACACCTGAGCGTCCGGCGATGAGTATTTAATAACCGCGCCAAACCGGGTCCATTACCCACGGAGATCCGGAGCAGCACACCAGATTTTCTCGAGGGTCCTGATCAACGATGTAGTAAGTAGAGCCAGAAGAACCATCCACCCACTAACCGGGTAAGACCTTCCTTTACAGCTCGCACAAAGGGCCACCGTGCCACTTTTTCTTTTTTTCTTCTCCACAGAATCAGAACCCCTGCCGGATTCCTATGGGGCACTCGCTGCAAATCGCTAGCGTGAGAATAATATATTTTTCTAACCTTCTCTCCCTGTGTGTGATCTGTCGATATAGACTACCACATCAAGTAGCGCATATACCGGCAATCACCAAACCGTACCACTACCACGGTCCCACTTAGCCGCATTTTCCGCAACCCGCACGAACATTACGGCCAATTTGTATTGACGTGATAATGCTAAACTATGCTAAAAAAAACTCTTTCTGTATGTCTGTTTGTCTTGTATGTTTTATGTACAGGAATGCGTGGAGAGGGAATCCCCTTCTCACACATAGTGCACCTGAGCGCGTGCAACACATTCAAGATCATACACACACTTTTAGTGTAGATCTCACTTTTCACATATTAAAGGTCCTGAGGAAAGCCAGTTAATAATGAAAGGCCTGGCTGAAACATGTAGACCACCCACTGGATGCAGGAGTTCCTAACTACCACTCCACCTACATCCACCGCCTTGCTTTTATTACTACCAGAGGCCCATATATTAAAGGTAAACCCTCTGGGTATTGGGACCACTGGATAGTTTTTAAATTTCACTTTCACTTCACCATCACCGCACACTCAGCAAAATACCCGCTCCGCTGTAATACAGGCGTTGTAGCACACTCGGGACACATTCGGTGTCACCGGGTGGGCCCGATGATGAAGCATGCCACCAACTAGGTTGGTGGGTGAGGGCTTCATTAAGAAATTAGAGTTTTTTCTCATCACCCCCCATACAGTTCTGAGTTCTGTATCACGTAAAAATAGACTAGTCCTCTTTGATGACATATATATATTACGTGATTCTGACCATACAATGGTCTTTCGATGGTAGTTTGATGCCACATCACTGGAAATCGCTATAGATATATAAAAGAAGAAACCCCAAAGGAGGGGCACTGCCATTCTGATTTTCCTACTCGAGACCTAGATGTTATGCTGATCGATTTTCGAACTATATTTTGCTTTTGAACCGCCTGGCTGATGCTACAGTTGGTAGTTGATGGACTGAACCTTCTCTGCCGAACCATTTCTATTTTTTCATTCCTTCATTTCTTTGTTTATGGTAATTGATTCACCCTTAATGGACTTTAAATCTGAACCCTTTTCCCATCTTCGTAGGACCTGAGCTGTTAGACAACAAACTATCCTTCTGCCATAATTGTGGTAGGACTCTGTAACTCTGTAGTTGATTCTGATTATAACCATCCGAGAAGACTTGCTTAAATGTTTGGCATTGTTGTACAAGCTGTGATATTCTTAACTGAACTTCTTAAGAAATTACTTGTGGCAATGAACTTTGAATCTTTAATACAATAACCAAATTAATCAAATATCTGTCTGAGTCTATTATTGAGTCCTATTGGTTCTTCCATTCAAACTGTGCTGTTTACTAATGACTTAATGTGTTGTAGGGAGAATCATCGAGCTCTGACAGAACGTCAGGTATTACTTCATGTGTTTTGTGTTGCTGTTGCAGAGCTTTTGGTCTGCCGAATCCTAACTCGACTTAACTTCTTCAGGAGGTTGGGTCTTCCTGTTGCTATCCTTTATTTCTACAGCGTGGTCTTAAGAATGGTGTACCTAAATTTGATCTCCAATTTGTAAGTTGGATGTCAATTAATAGTCCTCATTGGACCACTAATGTGGTGTTTGATTACCCTAATTTCCACCCCTGCTATTGGCGGAGAAAGGTTCGTCGAAGGAATATTGCCTCTGTGGTAAATGGGAGTTCTGTAAACTGTCTAATTGTAAAGGGCCAAGTACAGTTAGAGTAGTAAATAAGAGTAAGTGTATAATAACTATTTTTACTACGCTTTACACTGCACTCAACGTGTTGCCACAGCTTCTCAAAGCATCTCCCATAGTTTCCCCGGAGAAGGACCTTGTAATCTGGATGAAATCTAATGCCCCGGTTGCAAGTGGGGTCAGTTAGCCATTGCAAGGAAACTCCCAGAGCTGGTTGGCTTACTGCTGGTGTAAGGGGCATGAGTAATGATTTGTTCCAGTTGATGTGAACCCTGGATCGTGTCCCATAGGCTATAATTTAGTGTATTACTGGTGGGAGTTCCTGTCCGGGTCCTTAATAATTAACAGGATTTCATCTGCATACAGTGAAATAATTAACCTGCATGTGTAAAGTTGAATCCCTGTTTTGTGATGGTTCTGCCTAATGATGCAGAGAAGTGGTTCTATCACAAGTGCAAAAATAATGGGCGAGAGTGGGCAATCCTGCATCGTCCTTCTGCTGATGGATATTGGGGGTGAAAGGAGGTTGTTAACTCTGACTACTGAGCATGGGCTTGTAAAAAGTAGAGAGATCCACTTTAGCAAGGCTCGCCCCATTCCCATTCGCTGAGGACTGTGAGGAGAAAAACGCACTCCAGAGTCAAAGGTTTGGCCGCGGCCATAAAGACAGCAGCTACTGCCAGACAGTGGCGGACGCTCCATTAGGGCATTGGAGCGCCGCCCCACTGCTTTCTCGCAGTGCGAGAAGCAGAAAATAAGATGGTATTTTAAATACCATTTTATTTTCTGCTTCTCGCGCTGCGAGAAAGCATACGGCAGGGGTATGCCTGGTTGGGGGCAGGCGGGAGCGTATGCCTGGTTGGGGGCGGGCGGGTGGTCGGGGCGGGGAGGAGTGGCTTGCACCACTTTGAGTGCCCTGACTGCTTGGTCGGCCCTGGGGCTGACCAAAGCAGTCATGCGCACTCTACATTTTCTCTATGTAGGCTGCATGCAGCCTATAGAGAAAATGGCCTCCCTACTCGTGCCCGGCTGGGCGCCGTCCGGGACTACGCACCAATCACAACGATGCCATTGCAGCGTTGTGATTGGCTTACAGGCGGGGAGCGAGCTGCAGCATGCCTGTTCCTGTTCAGAACCCCGGCCCAAGAGCAGAGGCGGCACGGACCCGGTCAGGTAAGTTTTCTTTTAATTTTAACCCCCCCCACCTCCGCACGACTCCCCACCCACCCCTGCGCGACCCCCCCACCCCGCGAGTATTGCGAGCCGCGACTGGTTGCAATATAATACGCAATGGAGCTGTGTCCCATTAAAAGCAATCCTTCCTCGTGTAATGCTTTTTGGCAACTTTCCTTATGACGAGAGTAGCAAGTCTGCTTTGAACAATTTAAGTTACGTTTTTCTTTCATCGCGTACATAGTCCGGGCAATCTTAATTTCCCTGCATGTTGGACAGTCCTGGCATGGATTCGTCATTTTAAGAGTTGGTGGGTGTAATGGATGGTGCACGGACATGAAAAAATAGTATTCACCCTAATGTTCGGACTCGCTTGTACACCCAGTGCTTTACTTATAATAAACAAAATAAATGTCGGGACCCAAAGTTTTAGGAGACCAGGATTAGACGCTGCTCAATACCAGGGTTGAAGTACACCAAGGCTGCCTACCCTCGAGTCCAGCTCATGCATAATTCTTACACCACTTGACACTAACCTTTCTATCTCTTGCAGGTGTTTTCATCCCTGCTTCCTCTCTGTTTATTTTTCTTTTCTCTTCCTACTTTCTCCGTGTATTGCCTGTCGTTCCTACACAGGCAGTCTGGTAATGAAGTCCCAGTACATCAAATTGAGTGCTGGTTCTCATTAACGACAACCACTGGCACAATTGAAGCACTGCTTACCCCCTGTTGGTGGTCCCATGGCAGCTGCAAGGCTGTATGGATAGAAACTGTGCCCAACAGTGACAGTTAAGGTGAACAATCTTTGCTGTTTGCCATGACTAAAATCATCCTGCTGTGCCCTAATTCTGCCGTTTGGCTAATTCCCGACATTGCACGTGTGAGTAAACTACCGAAGTCGAAGATACTGAACCAAAACGATCTGTTCAGACTTAATATTTTTAAAATGAGTGGTCGAACTTTTAATTCTTAACCAGTTGGGAGGGGCTAAGGAAAATGAGTCACATTGCTGTTTTTTTTCTTGGTATGATTCTGCAGGGCTTCCAGTACAGTGCTGCAGAGATGAGCAGCATAGGCAGAGCTGTGTGTGCTTTTCAGTACAGGAGTTGCCGGGGTACTGCTGCTCAGGACTTAGTTGCACTGGCAGAGAGGTGTGAGGCTCTAGGTCTACAACACCAATCGCACAGGTCCGCACTGAGGGCTTTAACACATAAGCGTTGGTCTTAACATTGACAAACTGCTGACAGTGTGTGAGACCTAGAACTAAAATAGTTTGTACGGAATATAGAATTGTTTCATAGACATTCGACGTAACAAACTACTATATTCGTGATGATCATGAAAGTAAAAACGGGGGTTGTCTTACATCATGCAGAAGTTCGTATATTGCAGAGTTTAAAAAGTTAACTTGCAAGAAAGATTATCATTTGATTCATTTAGTTCCTTGCGCCCATGACTAGATAGGTTCTGCCCTCAGTCAAAAGAAAATCGAAATATTCGAATACCATGGCATTCGAATAGCATTTTACATTTCTTTAAAACAAAGTTCAGCTTTGGTAATAAAAATGTTAATTTTCTGAGGTTTGATTTCGATGTCATGTAAAAGGATTACCAGAATCAAAAGACAGTCGCCATGGATATTGTCTGTAATTCTCAGACAGCCTAAGGCTGTGGGCATCTGGGGGATGGCAGCCCGTTGGGAGTTTGGTGCAGGGCCTGTGATCAGTGATATCATTTATTGCTTTATTAACCTTCCTGCTTCCTCAAGTATGCTTGAAAATGCACCATTTGTCCACTCTTTTTTTCAAAATTTTCTAGGGGGGAGAACCCCCCCGAACCCCTCTTAAGTTGTTCGGGCTCGCTCGCTCGCCATATTGCAGTACGCCAATAATTTTACACCACACCACTTTCAAATGTCACCAGCCGCCACTGCTGCCACAGCAGGATCGATCTGATGCGATAGAGTGAAAGGTGTGCAAAAGTTATTGGAAATGGACCAGTTTGGAACAAACCCCACTTGATCAGTCTGATCATTTTTGGGAGAATTGCGAGCATCCTTTTAGCTATTCTAGTGCCTACGTTAATCAGCCAAAGTAGGCAGTAGGATTCACAGATGTGTGGGGGCTTGCCAGGTTTAAGAGTGATAACTACCACCTGGCTTTTGTTCACTTAGCAGTGTGCCTCGAGGCACTCTCTAATATCCAAGTGCTATTGATTTAAAAATGATGACATCACATATAACATCACCAATGACATCATCAATGCTCCATAGAGGTTATAGTGAACTCCTTGGATGAGATGGCAAGTGCCATCCTTTGTATGTTGAGAATAAAAAGACAAGTGTTGAATGTCTGAATGAATCCCAGCCACTGATAATTAGTTACTCTGAGCTCAGTTTCAGTACATCACTTTGCTACAGTGCTACAACAGGCAGGGATCACCCATAGGCCACCCAACCTTGTCATCGCGACAGCCCTACCTGTGAGTACACAGCCCCTCTATACAGGAAACCAATCACGAGAACAAGGCTAATCCTAATTAACCAACAATAATTAATAACCTCCGTATTAACTCCAATTACAATTACCGGCAAGTTTCGGCCTTGGTAGGCCTCGGGAGCTAAATGCAGCTTGAGCCCCATGGCCAGGGTCACTTGGAATATGCAATTTTGCAGCCGCTGCATTTCCCATATAATTATAGATTTGCCGCATAATCCATTATCTGCTGTACAATCTGCACATTTTAACATCAAAAATGTTTCTAGCTTAAACGAATCAAATGCTCCTAAAAGTGCAGCAACATGTGTTGCTACGCAAAGGAAGGCCCTTCGCAAAGGTTGACGGCCGGGTTATCTTTCTTTTGCTTAATGCTATGTTTAGGTGTCAGAATAGTACTCATGAGATGAAAACTTTGCCCAGATTAGGTAATACTATTACAAAATGTGCTTCATTACACCGCATAATTTGCCTTTTCTCGTCTCATAAGTTAGTAAACCCTGCCTAATGATTTGGTTCTCCTGTGCTGCATAATTCCAGTGGCCCTGACTTTTCTTGCTGCATAATGTAGTAAAACCTGACAAATAATTTGGTCCTCCTGTGCCGCATAATTCCAGTGGTCCTGCCTATGGCACATCGACCTACAGGATTCCCACATATCGCCATCTGTCACAGAGTGTAGCGTCACAACTTCACGACACGATTGAAGTTACAGAACATCCCATTTATAATGGCATACAGGGGTTTGGACTTCTGTGTTTGTGTGATACTAGAGGCCCATGACGTCACTGCAGGGCCATAACACCAATTAGCCGCCATGTAGCCTCTGTTTATAACACTTTCTCTTTCCTTTAGTCTTCCACCTGAGATCAGCTCATACCACGTGCTGTTCTGCACCAGACACGTCAGACTTCTGTGGTCTCTTCCCTACAGAGTTTACAGAACGACTGAAATCTGAAAGAATATTTACCTCCCAGAGTGATTTCGCGTTCTGCTCGGCACTGATACTTTGCCATCACAATGCTTTTTTTTTAAGGCTGCGATAACAAGTTTTCCCCAGTTTCCATAGTGATTCAACATCTCTGCTTGCCGACAGGTGAAAGGTTATCAACGTGCAGGTGTGACAATGGAAAGGCTTTCAGGCACTCACGATTTTGAGCTGAAAAGAAAGGCATGAGCTGTTCATTATTTCTGCAAACACCATTGTTCGCACAGTGACCCTCTGCAATGCCTCTTCAGCAATCAGCAGCTTCTTCAGAACTGGCTAAAAATACATCGAAACTGAAAAAGTTTTCCTAACAGGCCTGCCGAGTACCACAGCTCCACCCTATGGACAAACGAGTAATAGTTTTCCAATTCATTTGACTGGAAGGGCCTGATGCACAAAAAAGGCGCAAAAGTGCCGGCAGAGAAAGATAGATCCCGCCTTCGCTTAAACATACTTTTCTTGTTCACCAACATTCCGAGGAATACACTAAGGGCAGATTTTCAAAAAAATACACGCAGCGCAGCACAGCACCCAAAGACAAACATGGCAACATTTTAGAAGAGAAAAGTGGGAGGAGCACACTGGACAACACACATAGCTGCCAAGGTTTCAGATTGCCATGTGTGACATTTTCATAAATTCAGTGTTATTATGAGTGACATTTCAATGAGTATGAGTCAGGTTCCTTCTGCTCACAACACTTTTCACCTACCTTTGTGTTCAAGTCGGACCGGTGGCTCAGTGGACTAAGGTGCGCACGAGTTTATCCTTTCCTCATAGATTCCTCTCGCAGCGGAGCGCAGCCTTTCATCTTCATGAGGTCGATCAAACCGCAACATTGGATGCACACATAGAATCTGTTATTAGTGCTGAAGGCCCACTTTAATAACTCTGCCGTGCAATAACTTGATGCTGTGGCTTGTAACTGTACAAATATATACAATACCAATATTTGTACTGAGATCTGTATCCTGTTACTGGGTGAGGAGGGACTTGAGGTGGGTGGAAGATGGAAGGGAATGGTTTTGGGAGGTTGGTGGTCAGAAACAAAGTCCATCCCAGGTGTGCCTTTGGATTTCCTTCATTTCCCTTTTCCTGCCCTGATTTTGAACCTGTAAATAGTTGCTATAAAAATGCTCTATCAAAACAAAATCTATCCATTCTTGAATTTTGAGTTACAGAGGCCTGCCATAAAGGTATCTGTACACCGTAATACCATGGACATGCCACACATAAGCAATCTGAAAACGTGGCAGCTATGATGCCTGTTCTGCACTCACACGGAATCCGTCTCCGGTTATGTACCTTCTATTTCTAGTGCTTTGCAGCAGTTTTAAAATCGTCTTAGACTTTCTCGTTGCTCAAATGGGTGTAATTTCGGATATATATATATATGTTTGCCTCGTCTTCATTGCTTGATTTTGCTCGCGAAAAAGTGTCACTCATAGTCGTTGAAATGTCACTCATAATTACACTAAAGTTATGAAAATGTCACACATAGCAATCTGAAACCTTGGCAGCTATGTGAGTGACACTTTCTCGCTAGCAAAATTAAGCAATGAAGACAAGGGAAACATGAATATCACAAATTGCAACCATTTTCGCAACGAAAAGCTCTTCTACAACTTAATGCAGACACAGGGTAGGAAGACACAGGGCACTCACACTAAAACTTAGGGACACAGAAAAGGGCAGAAGTACTTAGTTACTGTACTTACTGAGTGCGTGAGTTGTGAGAAGTACTTGTTCTCTCACTCTGGCTGCTAGCCGTGATGGCGGTGAGCCCAGGACTGAGCCCCGGCGCCGGGGTGACTGATGTGCGGCGCCTCGGCCTGCTGCCTCTCTCTCGTCGGACCGTGGCTCACTGCGGCCGGCGCCGCACGACATCATGCCTGCAGCAGCGCCAGTCTCCCTGCACACGCTGCGCGCCCGATGATGCAGCCACAGGCCTCTCGATGCGGCGCTGCGGCCTGCCATGGTGACTGAGACTCTGCGACCTAGTCCGTCCCGCCGCCGCTCGGCTTGCTTCTTGTCACTCCGGGGGAGCCTCACTTCCTGCTTCCTGAGTTAACCGTCCCAGCCAGGGCATGAGGTAATGGGCGCCAGAGAGGCGCCACACTGCCAGAGCCAGTTAACGCTCGACTTGCCACAAGTAGGGCAGGCCCCGGGGACTCCCGATAATTTAATTGGGCGCAGCAGGGTGAGTCTCAACATCATGACTCACTCTGTCATGATGTGGTCAGCGCGCCGGGCCGCGGGAATCGAGACAGCACTCTGCAGAACTGTGCACAGTTTTGCAACATTGTTGCTAGTAACATGAAGCGTCACAATGAAGCTTATTTGGGCACGCACGGGCCTAGAGCAGCAGCATCCGATCAATTACTGTCTCCTGGAGTCTGCCGCGGGGAGCGAGAGCTGAGCAGACTGTGTGCACTCTCAGCAGAGCAGCCCCTACCTCCCCTCCCCCCCGGCGCACATGACAGCCAGAGTGCACCACAGCCAGCAGGCAGCGCGCGCTAGCAGCACCCTGGGGGTTAATTTAGCCAACTTTCAGCGCGTCAGCAGAGTGGGCAAATGCGTGACAATGCATTTCAGTGCGGTGATGCGGAACACCACACTGAAATGCGTTAGCGTCACGCCTGATGCGTGACACTTGGCAGGACTGACACATATGCACTCTGGGTGTGGCCACGAGTGATGCACACAAGGCCGGACTGGGAACCAAAACCTGCCCTGGCAAAGTGCTCGGCTGCCCCCCCCCCCGGGAGGTTGGGGGTGAAGCCGAGCTGTTTGCCATGGCCGGTTGCGGCCGATTTTGTTACAGGGGCCGATATTGCAGCTATGCTGCTAAAATGGCCCTGTAACAAAAACGGCCCCCCAGGGGCCCAAAACCGGCCCCACCCTGGCGGCCCACCAGGGAAATGCCCGGTGCCCACTACGTCCAGTCGGCCCTGGATGCATAAGTCGTTTATTTATCCCCTTGGTCGAGCCCGGCCTCCAGGGTGCGTGGTGGGTGACTGGTGTTCCCGTGGAGTCACAGTGGCACTCTACATCCCTCCTCAAGTCAGTCTACAAGAACGCCCCTACCGTAGGCAGCTGTGTCAGCCCTTTCCAGGTTCCAGTGCTTAAATTGTAAAATAATAAGTGCCAGGTCCCTGACCAGGAGGCTACTGCAGCTTGCACCACCCATTGCCCCTGTCATCGCTGCCAAAAAAACTACTAACCATCTCTCTCGCCTGCAAGTGCGACAATTCAGATTATTCCAGGTCCCCAGCTAAAGAAATGGCTGGGGTGGTAGGTATTAGTAATTTTTTATGTATATTGTATTCATAAACAACCGTTCTGCTCATCTCTAAGTTAGATGAGCAGCGCCACCATGTGGCAGACTGTCCTAAGTGCAGAGTTGACAATTTAGTGCCGGTGCCGAGCACCAAAAACCAATTAAGTGCTGGTGCTGAGAACAGGAAACCACCGGCTCAAATTAAGCACTGCCAGGTTCCATGCTAAGTCCCTCAGGACCTGGCTGTGTCTGGTTTGGGTCACGCATCACCTTGCTGCAATGGCGCAGGACTCTGGAGGATCATGCAGTCTTCCTCTGTGCCCTGTGAGGGCAGCATCACCAACAGTCGGTTGGGGAGGCAGACTGAGAGTACTATCCCTGTCGCCTGTTCTCGGTGCTCCTTCAGGTATCAGGGGAACATCCGGGAATCAGTCACTTCCTTGTTCACCCAGGTGGTTCTGCGGGACGCAAGGCTGGACTCCTCTGGCTCCTCTCACCTCTTTAAACCAGGACACATTCCGTGTCACCGTTTTACCCTGGTGGGATGATGTGGTCATAGTCCCTCGGACTTCAGTAACTCACCAGGATTCTCTCTCGAATGGGGTTCGGAATTTGTTGCCTGGGTGCTGGTCTTTGATGAATTCCAGCTCTCCTTGAATAATTGGGGCAGTAGCTCGTCAGTTCCTAATTGGTGTTCCTGCACCTTTCCTGCACCGCTTCGGTGTGCCTCTCCTGGGGCAACCATTTTCTGCTAGCGGAGATGCAGTTGTGGTCTGGGCGCTTTAGCAGCAGGTCACGGGGCGCATCCTGTAGTGCTGTGGGGTGTCTTGCGGTAGGCCATCAGGAATCGGTGGAGGCATTTGTCCAGTTCACCACCTTCGTCAACCCCAATCTTGAGCATTCTGTTGAGAGTTCTCGTAAATCTCTTAGCATCGCCATTCACCTGAGGCCATCATTGTGGTATGATTTTCCGATGTTGTATACTGAGGCCCTTAAAGCTTTCGCTGAATTCCTGCCCCTGAAATGGGGGTCTGTTGTCGGTCTTGACATCTTCTGGCAGACCCAATAGGGTGAACACTTTCTCCAGTACTGGCCTAACCCCCCCTTAACGCTGTGGAGTGCACCACTTTAACCACCGGGTACCTCAAGTGTGCATCAATGACAATGACGCTGGACCTCCCATCTGGGAAGCTACTGAAGTCGAGGCTTAGGTGTGTCCAAGGATTGGGGTGAAACTCTTCTGTCATCACTGGTGCTGGGGCTATCGCTCCTGCTTTGACATGACAGGGGACATACTGGTGCATGACTTCATCCAACATGTCATTTACATCCCTGGAAACCATTCTTTCCATCTCAGTCCTGCCTTGGTTTTCGCTCTTCTTTGATGTCCTTGATGGCCAACTTATTCATTCAGCCCCACAGGGCTCGAGGGACTACTATGTGGTGCCCTCTCAGAAGCAGCCATTCTGTCAAAAGGCTGATTTCATGGCAGGCGTGCCACAGCTGTGTCAGGACGTGCTTTTCCGATTGGTTCCACCCTCTGGCGCCATCGAGGAACTGATGACAGGTGCAGTTTCCTAAAGCCTCAGTTGCTTTCTGAAAGCATGTGTCTGAGTCAGTGGCTTTTCGTATCTCTTCCACTGTCATCGTAATGCATGCACTCTGCACCACCATGCTGATAAACTCCTACGCCCACTCATCCTTGCCCTGAGCCCTTGGCCCTTTCTTCAGTGGGTGACATGACAAGAAGTCAGAAGCATTCTGGGCCCCCAGCTGGTATACGACCTCAAAGTCATATGTCTGCAACTGCACCGTCCACCTCTCAGTCTGTGGTGGGGGATTCCGTGTGGTGCCCCCATAGAGCGGGACCAACGGTTTGTGTCCCGTGATAACCTTGAACCGCCATCCACAATGGTAAAGATGGAACTATTGGCAACCCCACTGGATGGCTAAGGCCTCCCTTTCTATCTGGGCATACCGGGTCTTGGTCTCTGTGAGGGCATGCTAGCTTAAGTGACGGGGACCCCTGTCTTGTGGCTCTTCTCTTGCAGCAGCAAGGCTGCAGCCCCACGGATGTAGCATCCACCACCAGCTCAGTGTTGCGGTGTGGGTCATAGTAGGCCATCACGGCATCACTCTGCAGAGCTTCGTTCACTTTCCGAAAGGCGGTGTGCGCTCCATCATCCCAGTTCCAGGTAGCATCCACTTTTGTAAGGGCTCACAGTCGCTCTGCTAGCATGGCTAAGTTTGGAATGAATCGCAGTATGTGGCCATGCCCAGGAAGCGTTGCACTTCTGCCGTGCACCTAGGGATTGGCACTGTCCAGAAGGCATCTGCCTTCTTCAGGTCTACCTGCAGGCTGTCTTTCGAGAAAATGTATCTGAAGAACTTGATGAATTGTTAAAAAAAGGAGCACTTCTCCCTGTGCAGTGAGAGGTCATGGCAATGACATAGAATTTACCTTTGTGAATAGGTCTATCTGTACGTGTTGTACACTGTGTAGT
Source organism: Calotriton arnoldi (assembly GCA_963921515.1). Classification (NCBI taxonomy): domain Eukaryota; kingdom Metazoa; phylum Chordata; class Amphibia; order Caudata; family Salamandridae; genus Calotriton; species Calotriton arnoldi. Next base: position 3,905,981 of record CAWUFW010000123.1, on the reverse strand, counting down.
TATAGTTAGGCCAGAGTTTCCATAGGAAGAACATTTTTTGTTTTGGTTAATAACTTTGGCCTCGTTTGATGAATCAAACGTTCCCAAAAACAGTTCATCTACCTCATCTCCTTCTTGGAAAGTTTCAGGGTGTTCCGTCAAGCGAGGGCCAAGAAAAAGGGAGGTGTCCCAAAACATTGATTTTCCATGTTAATTCCCATGGGAAACTTCCGTCGCACAGCTGAAAAGCATTACACAAAATTTGGCAAAAAGCTAGAACTTTACCCAGAAAGCATACTTTTAGCGATTTTGTGCAAAATTTCAGCTGTTTTCGAGAAATCATTATTTGAAAAGGTAATCAGGGTGATCATGAAAGGGTTAAAAAATGATTGCATCTCTACTCTTGGGGGCATATTTAAAATGCCCCTGCGGCACTTTTTATGCTGTGTGAGCGTCACTTTTGTGATACTCCTGAGGCGCAGGGTGCAGGACCATATTTACAAGGCCACGCAAAGCCACCCTGCGTTCCATGGGTGTTGCTGTGGGTGTACCCGCGCAACACCCATGGTTTTTGACACTGCCCCAGATTTACAACATAGCATAAATCTGGTGCAGGGCCCAAACTAACGCCTTCCAAAAGCAGGCGTAACAAGGAAAAATGTTTACATTTCTCCTAGTTATTTCCTCTTTCCACGTGTGCTGCATTCTGCAGCACACATAGAATGAGGAAAATGCCTCCTTTGGTTGTTTTTGTGCAGGAAGGTGTCCCTTCCTGCGCAAAAACGATCATGCCAACATCACAGATACCCTTGCACCATGGTGCAAGGGTGCCTGCGTTGGTGCTTGGCTGCAGTTTGTGTGCTGGCAGAAAGGATAGGAATGCGCCATATCTTGTTACTGAATTGTTACTGCATTTTGATGTAGTGTTCTTTAAAGAAGTGTTCTTTAACTCTCTTATAAATTGGAGCGGTGCTGGGGGGTCCTTATGGTTACAGGGATGTTGTTCTAGATCCTGGGTACATAGATGGAAAAGGGCTGCTGGATTGTTTTTTCTCTTTTACACTTCTTACTCTCCAGTCTGCTTGTGGGCTGGCTGCAGGTGTCCAGAGAGCCACCAGAGATGGTGAGCATGACTAATCAATCATCCCATTTTGGTGTGATGGTACAGTTTCTAGAAGGAAATATGAGTAATGGTGGGTGGAATGTATGCAAAAGTCTCAGCCACCTGCAGAGGCTTGGGCTGCTTTCAGTACTTCATGTCTCCCACTATACCAATGCAGAGAGGGCCCAGCCATATATAAACCAGACTTGTCAATGGCTTGGTCCAAATAGAACAGTCCAGCCGAAACTGCCAGCCAGGTCCCCTCTAAATAGTAACACAAGGTTTCCCAGATCGGTTTTGGACTTGTTTAGCCTCATCAGTGAGATGCTGCTTGAGTTCTGTGTCACAGAGAGAATGGGATCCACGTGTGTGTATAACTGTGTCTGTGAAAATATGAATGTGCAGATTTTCTAATTGTAGTTTGGAGTGGAAAACAAACACAAAAATGAAAAACAATAACTAATACACAAAGCATTGGATATACACTAATAGTTTTCCTACCTTCTATAGAGAGAATCTAAACCTTCCCCACAACTAAAGAGCTTATGCAAAACTTTATTGTTGGGGAAGCTGCCAGCCAGTCGACAAAAGCAATTAGCTAATAAAATATTTTTGGGTATCAAAAAGCACACATGTCCTTGACATTGAAGGTAAATACTTTGTGTGTGGATGTGCTTCTTGTGAAATGGCATATTGCTATCACTTACATTGAATTAATGCAGTGGCTGACCCACTGCCCCATGCTGTATGCTATAGTGGGCAGAAGTAAAATGTGAAAGACACAATAACAGACCAATGGACACAGGGCTGGCAGAAAGCCACAATAAGAACCTTATACATATCATTTTAGTAAAATCAAAAGGTCTTTTACCAAACAAGCATTGGCACATCCAACAGGTCTCGTCTATGGGAGTGCCCTTGACTTTGTCAATTTCTTACAGCCATGTTATACAACAGCGCAACTGCTGTTCAGCATGGCTGAAAGTTAGACAAAAAAAGAGTGCTATGATTCGGCCAGTACTGCACGTTGGGGCCAGTGATCCATTTTCTTAAATAGGATTATTCTCAGTCTTCGAAAACAAGAATGTTAAATTATCTTACGTCCAAGCTGAAGTTTGTAGTTTGGGCCCCTCTTGAAGACAGCACCGAAAAGGCCATACACAGCAGGGAGCACAGTGCTGGGTGAATTTAGTAGAACCTGACACCCGTTGGTGTGACTTTTGAGCGCTTTGTTTTCTTTCTGGCGGGACAGGAGGGGCAAGTAACTAAGAGGGAGGGTTTTGTGGTGTATAGGGCAAGCAACAACGGGTGAGGGGCAGTCCAGACAAGCAACAATGCAGGATGAGGGTGTGGGTCAGGGCAAGCAACAATTCAGGAGGGGGGTGCAAGCAAAAGAAAAAGAAAGGACCTCTGCAAAGACACTGGGCAGGTGAAGCAGTAACTGGGCCATGCTCCAGGGTAGAGTAAAACACACACAGAGAAAGTAAAGCCAGCACTGGCTGACCAAAGTGAAGCAAGGAAATGAGAGTGATGAAGAAGCCAACATATGTAAAGCTATGGGAGGGCTCTAAGCCCCCTAAATAAACAAAATGTCTTGCAAGCGACAGCGCATGTGCACTCTCAGGCAACACCTAACATGTATGGTGTGGTGGGGAGAGGAGAAAAGGGAGGGAGCAAATTGTCAAAGAGGCAAAGGTGCCTGCCAAACATAATGAAGATCATAAAACAACTGACAGTGCCCCCAACACATTTGTAATCTGCCTGAGGGGAAACAGCCTTTACCTCACAATCTTTACCACGCAGGACCTTTGCCACATAATCTTTACCACACAGTTAAGTGCCTCACAGATAAGTATTTGCAACTTCACCAAACAGTACCTTGCCACGAATGGTCAGCATTTTTTTTTAAAATAACATACTTTTTATGTTATTTAAAAAATAGTAATGTTAGGGTTTAGGGATGTGTTGGGATACAGGGTAATAGGGTGACATTAAGGTTCAGGGGTGGATAAAGGTAAAGGGAGGTGTTGGTAACTTGAGGGTTGAGGGGTGGATACAGGTAAGGAGAGGTGAGGGTGACCTAAGGGTTCAGGGGTGGGTAGAGGTAAAGAGACATTAGGGTGGCTTGAGGATTCAGGGGTGGGTAGGGGTAAGGGGAGGTGAGGGTGCCTTGAGGCTTTAGGGCTCAGGGGTGAGTGGACATAAAAGGAGGAGAGGGTGATTTGAGGGCTCAGGGATGGGCAGCTTTAAAGGGAGATGAGGTGACTTAAGATTTCATGGGTGTGTAGAGGTAAAGGGAGGTGAGGGTGACTTAAGGGTTCAGGGGTATGTAGATGTAACAGGAGGTCAGATGGCTTGAGGGCTCAGGGGTGGGTAGAGGTAAGAGGAGGTGAGGGTGACTTCAGGATTCAGTGGTAGGTAGAGATAAAGGGAGGTAGGGGTGACTTGACGAATCAGGGGTGGGTAGAGCAAAAACAGTTATGAGCACCAGTAGAGTAAAGAAAAGGTAGAATTCTACCATAGTGCTTAAAACAATGAATATATGCAGCTATATAGATACATACCAATGAAATGCATACTCCTACGGTGCAAACCCTAACTATATGTACCTAATTGTACCTAGCATGTATGTAAGTGTGTAGCCAAGAATCCTCTTAGGCTAGAGCATGTGGGAGAGCGAAAGACCCCGTATTGGTCTCGAGATGGACACCCTGCAAGGGATGTCAGACAACTGTGTGCTGGAGTGTCTGTGTGCAGGGACTTCAGCGTCTCGCGTCAGTGTGTCAGCATGGAAGTCTTTCTACTCTGACTGGCTCAGTGAAGATGTGGTGTTTATATACCCAAAAGGTACCCTCAGGGGGTTCTACCTTGCTGTGTCATGTCGGCCGAGGATGACGATAGTGATGAACCTTATACACAGTAATTATGCAGAAGATGGGAATCCTGCTGTGATTCTGAGAATCCTCATGCATAATAAATGAGGGTAGTTTTCAGAGAAAAGTACACTACATTTATGCACTACCTAACTAGGTAAAAGGTCAGCACCAAAAACTGTTATGTGGTACAATGGCAAGGTAAATGTCGGTGAAAGGTTAGGGGACTACCCAGGCCTATATTGGGGTACATTGGGGTTTATAACACCCACTCCTCATCCGACTGGATGACATAATAATAAATGCTAAAATATGCCTGTTTAAAAAAGCATAAAAACATTGCTAAAATAGGAGTATAAAAACATTTAAAAATATGGTATTTGTTAAAAGTAAATGATGTAGTAGTAACAAAGCCCTATGAGTCCTCTAGAAAGTCAATATACTGTGAGACCTACTGAGCATGCTGAAAGCCATAATGCTCAGTGAGAGCAGAAGAGGAAAAATAAAACAAAAATTATGTTTACGAATCCTAGTTTTAGTTGTTTTTCGAAAAAGGGCCAAATTGTTCCCAGCACACGGAGAGCCAAATGTTTATGTGTTCGGTGCGGGAGATGCAACATCACTGTTGCCTGCCTTTGCAGACAATGGTCCCTGTAACACCTCTTGGATCAGGTCAATGGAGCAAAGGTGATATTCTCCTGTTCCCACATCTGTTGCTGAGGAAGCACTTGATGCCTGTAAGCCTGGTATACAGCCGGTCTCCATTCCAACAGGAGCTGAAGCATCCCGTGGTGGCTCTAAGAATGCCTTCATCAGGACTGGAATACGCTGGCCTACATGGGCCTTTAGCGGGTCCAGCAGTACACCCACGTCCGGAGGTGCAACTGATGGAAGTGTTAGACAGATGTCCAACACACATTTGTGTCCGGAGAATAAGCAGCAGAGTACAGGCAAGTCGCAGTCTACCCATACTGATCTGAACGATAGAAACCAATGCTCGCTTAGCTCCAGAAGCCGAGGTGTGCCCACATGGAGTACCATACGTTCACGGCAATGTCGCTCCAAGAGTGCTTTTCCCATCTCCTTGGAATTGGGAACGTCCATTGCGTAGCAGAAAAATTAAAATCAGGATACCCAGTAGCAGGATCAGCAGAAGCCCTCCAAAAATGCTTCCAAATACGGAGTGTATTAAAGATGGAATAACTCCGAAAACCGTCTGAAAGGTGTTTAATAGCACAGAACCTATGGTCTTAAATAGGTGTACTATCCCACTCATATCCGACATATTAAAGATACGATGTACCATTTCTCTTAAATGGAGCGGGAAGTTAGTTCAGACTAGAGTCTATATCTCAGCTGAAGACCTGGCAACCTGGAGATCAAATGTCTCTCGAGCTGAGGTTAAGGTCACTTTCTTCTGTAAAAGTATGGCTTTCAGTCTGCTCAGAGAGTCAAACCGTATAGGGGAAACATTCAATGAAGGCCATAACGGCGCCTCCCTGACTGTGTGGGTCGGTGGAAACAATACTTCCATACAACAAGTAACCCTGGAACTTACTGTGACAAGATATGCGATGCCTGGAAACATCCCACAACAACCTTGATCATTCAGCATTAAGTAACTCCCATTCGAGAGCACCCTAAACACTGGATTAACCACTGCAGCTGGGGATCCTTTTAAATGACACTATAAGTTTGCAACTGAACCATTACAGGCCCCGTGAAGCATAACATCCTGGAAAATTAGAGACCCACTTAGCGAAGTCTCACAATCTGTACCGCTGACAAATACCTCAGTGTTCCCATTCCTGCATCTAAATCTGTAAGGTAACTCCCAAGATTCATCGATGTAGTCCTTCCCTAACGCTTCATACCGGTCTACTTGATGGTACTCTAGGCAGTATTGAAATTGGAATGTCGTTACTGGCAATGTTATTTGGCCATGGATTAACCATTCTGTGGAGGGTCATTCAGCCACGGCAAAAGGTAATTTGTCTAATTTTTCAATGTGCAGCATTGTATATTTTGCATCTCTTTGTACCATTGTTGTCTGCCTTGTTGTTAATTTATAGGCCGAAAACAGAGACGTACTGTTGATATATCGCCAGGGCACTTGACCAGAACGTAATGACTGTAGCTTCCAGCTTAGTAATAGAATGGATCGTAACTGCGATTGTCCATGTTGAAGAATGGACAGGTCTTGTTCTACTATATCTATAGCAGAAGACACAATGTTGCCCAGTGAATAGATCCTGGATGTGAGTGTGGTCATGCCATTATGGACCACTGCCAAAGCCTTTTCTAAGTTAACCCTGTCAATTTCACGCAACCTCTCCGCAGCTTCATGTTGAGAGATTTTCCAAACTTTGTTGTAAATAGCATATAAGAAGCATTTACAACGTGGTTTCCGGGGACCTAACAAAAAATCCCTTACATCCATGTCATCTGAAAGTAAGGACAAGTGTTGTTTCACCTGGGACAGTGTTGAGGTTCTTAGCCAGTCTAGGCATAACTTCCCAACACTGTAGGATGTCACCACCCCCGGATGTTCTCGTTGTACATAGCGCTGGTCAGGCCTATGGATACTAAACCCTTTGGTGGTACCCTTGAATCTTGACTGACACCCATTTGTGTTGATAGGCCAAACCAACCATCCCTTCCAATTGGGGTCTGAAGAATTGTATGAACCCTCATGTATAATGTCATCAAGTGTATTCTCACTATGTTGTGTATAGTTTTGCCATCCCTCAAAGTGTGAAGGGGAGGGAATCTGAGGTGTGTTCAAGTCCTTAATCTTGGCTAGTCCAAGACAGGAAGTTTGTTGCACTGTTTTGTTCAAGAAGATAATCTGCTGTGGCACAAGGCATGCTCTAAATAACGCCTCAATTGTTCCCTGAACTTGCCAATCTTTAGTCCCCCAGACAGAGTTTGTGTCTACAGTGTCTCTCCAAAAGTCGAAACCTTGTAAAGACAGCTGGGAAATAAAGGAAGCAGAGTAAATCTGTTTTGTGTTGGTGAGCATATTTTTCTTCGTAGATGTAGAAATGTAAGTGCAACCTTATAATAATATGAGGTCGGGTCAGAAGTGTTAAACCCAGAAAAATAAGCAAATTTTTGTGCAAATGTTGAACTACCTTTCGGTGGTGTCGGGCAATGTTCCCATTGATGGTAAGCAAAAATATTACGTGGAATACTTGTCTTATGCAAGAAATGATGACCATAGTGTTGGTAACAATCTGATGTTTCATCATACAGTTCATTTTGTGAAAAAGCAGCACTTTGTTCTAAATCAGATAGCATGCTATTCACAGTTTCAAAGTCCCAACCATCAGAGAATGAACTGGAGGTGATGATATCATTTAAATACATTTTATATACATGTGGTATTTTTACAAGTTCAGTGGGACCAAATACATCATATGAAACCCTATCCCAAACTATGTCTTCAGGAATTGGAACTGCTGTAATGTTCACAAAGGACAGGTCTCTTCTTTCATGATGAGCTGGTGTATGAGGTTTCAGGACCAAGTTCACATTTGGTACTGCGGAGCATTCTGGGAGATAATGTCCATTCAGGAGCAGGAAAAAGACAGTCACTACACCTATCCAGAAGACTAGGAGCAGTAGACCAATTGCAATCCAGAGCTGTAGCCAGGGAGAAACAAAGTAAGTCTTTTTCAGCCAAAGGTAGATGTTATATACTTTTTCTTCGCGGAAAACAGAAGCTGGTGGTGACTCAGGTTCACCCGGATCCAGAGAAAAAGTATAAAAATCGATGAAGTAGCCAGACGTTGTTCGATCTATCTTTGGTAGCTCAGCAGGTTTTGTTGAACTGGCAGATGACTCGTTTGAGGCATATTCACATAGATGTCAGTATTAGGCCGAATTGAGATCTGTGTTTCATTAGAATTTTGTTGTTGTACATTTCAATGGGCACGAGTTCCATTCCATTGTTGGCAACTCCGTTATTTCGTAGAGTAGAATCTTCAAACGTTATTAATCTTTCAGTCTGAACTTCCTATATGGTAGTGAGAGGAGATCGACAGCTACCCAGGAGCCCGCTCGGCCTGCTATTCAGTATCGGCTACATAGTGTGGTTTGATCAGATCAATGGAGACAAATCTCTTTTTTTTTGCCAGCAAGAGGCAGAGGAAGTACTGTTCCTTCGACAGCCAGGACAGGTACAGGTGTTCTGTATGATGGCCCAAATTCATTTTTGTCCAAAAACTTTTCTCTGACCAGGTCCCCAATCTTCGGGACCCAGGCAGGTCTTGCTGGAACAGTTTTAACTTCCCCAGTGGCGGTGCGTTTTACTTGGACGTTGCTTTGTAATGCCTGGAATTCATTAAGTTCCTGTAAAACAGCCAAACGATTATTGATGTTGAATTATTTTTCATCCGTCCTGTGCTGCCACAATGGAGGTCGGGTGCCCACATTCTCGTCCCAAACAGGACCTTGTAAGGAGTACGGCCTCCCAGGGAGCTTCTTGGCATGTTATTAAGTGCCCAGTGGATCTCATATAGGTGACTGACCCAACTGCCACCCGAGCCTAATACCCTTGCTGTTAAGGATTGCTTTAAGTCCCGTTTTTTCCTTTCCACAATCGAATTTCCCTCTGGATGATATGGAGAGGAGTACCGCAATGCCACACCCAAACTTCCCATGGCTTCCTTGTAAGCCCGAGAGCTGAACGCAGGGCCACGGTCAGAATGTAATGTGCATTTTGCGTATGTCCCTATAAAGATTCGCAAATACTTTATAACAGTTCAGGTGTCAGCCGAGTGCTGCAGCCAAACCTACAGGAATCTAGAACATGAATCCACTGCCACCAAGATGTACTTGTAAGCCCCCCAGATTGGAGGGCCCGCAGTGATCCAAATAGACACATGCGAGGGGTCTGTCTGAAATCAATAGTGGTGCTTGTGGTGGACGTGCTACAGTGGAACCCTTCATCTGCGGACAGATGTCACACTTAAGGACAAATGCTTTTGTCTGTTTGGTAAGACCTGGCTACCAATAACGTTGTTTCAGTAATACCTGCCTGCTCCGAACCCAGACCCTTGTGTGCAGCTAGTATCAAACCTAACCTGCGATCCGGAAGATCCGGAAGATCATCAACAGCTCCTTCGAGACAGCCACCTTCCCGGAAAGCTGGAAGCACGCCGAGATCAGCGCCCTACTCAAGAAACCCACAGCCGATCCAAAGGACCTCAAGAACTTCCGGCCCATCTCCCTGCTTCTGTTCCCAGCGAAAGTCATCGAAAAGATCGTCAACAGGCAACTGACCCACTTCCTCGAGGAGAACAACATCCTGGACCCGTCCCAATCCGGATTCCGCAGCAATCACAGCACCGAAACCGCCCTCATCGCTGCCACAGACGACATCAGGACCCTGTTGGACAACGGCAAAACCGCTGCCCTCATCCTCCTGTACCTCTCGGCTGCCTTAGACACCGTCTGCCACCACACCCTACACACACGCCTCCACGACGCAGGAATCCATGAAAAAGCCCTGGACTGGACCACCTCCTTCCTCACCGACAGAACCCAGAGGGTCCGCCTCCCCCCATTCCGTTCTGAAGCCACCAAGATCACCTGTGGCGTGCCCCAAGGATCATCCCTCAGCCCTACCCTTTTCAACGTTTACATGGCACTGCTCGCCAACATCGTCCGCTCGCACAACCTCAACATCGTCTCCTATGCCGACGACACTCAGCTGATCCTCTCACTCACCAAGGACCCCGCCACTGCCAAAACCAACCTCCACGAAGGAATGAAGGCCGTCGCCGACTGGATGCAGAATAGTTGCCTGAAACTTAACTCAGACAAGACAGAGGTCCTCATCCTCGACTCCACCCCCTCCGCCTGGGACGACTCTTGGTGGCCAGCTGCCCTGGGAGCCGCTCCGACACCCACCGACCACGCACGCAACCTGGGGTTCATCCTGGACTCATCGCTCTCAATGACCCAGCAAGTCAACGCCGTCTCCTCCTCCTGCTTCAACACCCTCCGCATGCTTCGCAAGATCTACAGTGGGATCCCCACCGGAACCAGAAGAACGGTCACCCAGGCCCTCGTCAGCAGCAGACTGGACTACGGCAACGCCCTCTACGCAGGAACCACGGCCAAACTCCAGAAAAGACTCCAACACATACAGAACGCCTCTGCACGCCTCATCCTAGACATTCCCCGCCACACCCACATCACTGCCCACCTGAAAGACCTGCACTGGCTCCCAGTCAACAAGAGGATCACCTTCAAGCTCCTCACCCACGCTCACAAAGCACTCCACAACGCCGGACCAGCTTACCTCAACAAACGTCTCACTTTCTACACCCCGAACCACCAGCTTCGCTCCACCGACCTCGCCCTCGCCACCGTCTCGCGCATCCACAGGACCACCACAGGCGGCAGATCCTTCTCCTATCTCGCCGCCAAGACATGGAACACCCTCCCCACCCAGCTGCGACAGACCCAGGACCTGCTGACCTTCAGGAGACATCTCAAGACCTGGCTGTTCGAGCAGTAGCTGCACCCACCAACCCCCTCCTCAGCGCCTTGAGACCCTCACGGGTGATTAGTGCGCTCTACAAATGCTTGATTGATTGATTGATTGATTGATCTATGTTTGGTATTACTCTATCCCCCACTTCTGGAATTTGAGCATACAGTATATTTTGTGCATCTAACTTGTAGAAGTACCTGAGTGGAAAGCCTTTTGACAAGGCTATGCTGTTTTCTCGCGAAGCGATGACAGCTACCATTCTCTGTCCATCTACTCTTGTGCGAGTACGAGTGATTGCAGCTATGGCAGCAGTTTGCACTGTTGCCTTGACTGCTTCATTAGCCAATGAATTCCCTTCAACGTTCATGCCAACATGTTGATGACTCAGCGTATGGATCACGTGAGCCCGCGGCAAGCCTTTTTTCAGCTCTGTCACTTGTTCTCAAAGCAACTTGTGCTTTATTGTGCAACCTTTTGAATCTTTAAATCTATTCTGGACCCAATAGTGAAGATATTCATTGTATGACTGGACACAATAAAACGAATCGCACACAATGAGTGTGGGGAATTCTCAATCCATATTTTTTGGTGCCAGTACTAGGGCTTTTAGTTCTGCCAGCTGAGCCGTGCAATCTCCTAGAGACTGTGTCTGCATATTGCTAGGACGGAACTTACCGTCCCACATACATCCCATTACAATCACACATGCTGTGCTGTATTGCTGTTTACTTCCTACGGCAGGCTGAGCAGATCTGTCAGTGTAAATAATGTATTCATACTGATCTAGAGACATTATTTCATTCGAGGGAGGATATTCTTGTTCGTACTGCAGAAATGCTTGAGTTTTTAATGTAGAATCAAATTTGTAGTCTACATCTGTTGCAGTGAGAGAATTAGCCCATTGTATTCATCGTGGATGCAGTGCTTTTGCGTTTAGACCGCTTGCTTTAGTAACAGCTTCTAAGGTTGGTACTGGAGTTATGACAATTATTCGTTTCCCCTGTGCCAGTGCTCTTTCTCTCACTACAGCAATCTGTACTGCTGTTAGAATCTTTTCCGTGGATGCAAAGCGCATCTCAGCGTTTGTGTACCAATGATATTTGTATGCAATTGGTACTGTTTCGCCTTCATTGAAGGTCAGGTATGTGTATCCTGATTAACCCGCTATTAAACAGGCCACCAAATTGTAGGGCAGATTTACAAGTCCCTTGCGACAACTTTACGCCGCCGTTGCGTCACTTCTGTGATGCAGCGGCATCGTAAACAATGCGCCACGTTGCGGCATATTTACAACAAGACGCATCTAGGGAGATGCATCACGTTGTAAAGCCCTTCGCTACATTATACCTGCGTCAGGTATAATGTATGCAGGGTGGGCGTTCCGATGTGAGAAAGCATCGTAAAAGTGAGGCAGTGAAATCTACAAGATTTCACTGAGTCACTTTTACGACGCCACTGCGTCAAAACCTTACGCCTGCTTGAAGCAGGCGTAAGGAGTGACGCAGCATGTTAGGAATAGGCATTCCTGACCATTGCTGGAGTTGCGTCGTGCTTGCGACACGACTCCAGCAATGTGCTGCCTGTACGCCAAAAGATGCGTCACGCATCTGTCTATCCTTGCGCCACGGTGCGCCGCATTGTAAATGCAACGCATCCATGGTGGCGCAAGGGGTTTTTTACGGGACACAAATGAACTGACGCATCTCTGCTAATATGCAGCGATGTGCCAGTTCTTGTAAATCTGCCCGTAGTGTTTACATGTACGTGTAAGTGTTTGGAAGCTATCATGTCAGCTTCTAAGGAACGTAGGATTTCTGTGTGTTCCGGTGTTCAATGGTGAACTGAAAATCAGGTCTAATTAAATCGTAGAAAGGTTTTACTTTTTCTGTGTAATCTAAAATGTATGTTCTGCCAAAATTTAGAATCCTAAAATGGATTGTAGGTTTTTCAGAGCCTTTGGAGGTTGGAGCAGCGCACATTTTTCTAAAAAATTAGCTGCTAGGCTTTTTCCTTCAGTTGACAACTCATATCCCAAAAATAGGACATTGAGGTGGGCAATTTTTGATTTTTTAAAGTTACATTTGTAGCCCTCAGAGGTGAACCCCAAAATGATGTTGTTCACCCTGGTCAAGTGTTCCAATAATTCATCATCCGTCAGATAAATATCATCTACATAGGACAATGCTTCTTCATCAAAAGTTTGAAGCAACCGGCAGGAGTGCAGCAGCTCCCCCATTTATGAGTTTTTAAAAGGTATTGACCCTATGTTTACAGGATTAAGAAACCCAGAACCCTTCCAGGATTTTCCAATATTTTCAAACACTCCCCCAGGCTGGACCTTGTGTTCTACAGCTGAGAGTGCTGCGCTTTCTAGGGGCTTATTTTATGGTTGTAATAATTGTTTAATAATATGCAGTACATACATTGAAGCTCCCTCTAAGGGCTAATTCTGTGGTTGCATGTAATGTAGTCCAAATATGATGCCCTCTAGGGGCTGTTTTATGATTTCATTTTCATTGTTAGAGAAAATACACAGACACATGTTTTTCTCATTTTCCAATGCTTTAGTGACATAATAATTCTGACAGTGTTTATTGATCACAGTGCATATTGTTTATTAACATTGATAAGTGCATTTGCCCATGATTATTATTGATTAATGATTACATTTAAGTACAAAATGATGTCTTAAACATGTGGTTTGTTGCTCTTAAACCATTGACTAAGCCAATAGATTGAGTTTATATGTTGGTGGGACCTCTTTAAGGGGTCAAAGGTGATTAGGTAATGTCATCTATGATATTTTCCATCTGCCAATGCACATATTTGTAAATGACGGTGTAGAATTTAGTAGTGTGTGTGCAATAAATGTACTTTTTCTAAAGAAAATAAAATAAAAAAAGTTTGAAGCAACTCTGTTACCCTTGCTGAGAACAACCAGGGGTTATTCTTATACCCTTGCGGCAGTCTACAAAAGTGACGCTGGAAGCCTAGGGCTGAAAATGCTGTCAAATATCTGCTCTCAAGCGCTATATTTTGGCAGAATAATCCATTTGAGAGATCTAGTGTTGGTTTGTATTTTTTGCGCACAATGTTATTCATCAATGCGGCACTGTGTGCATTCTGTACTGCAAATGTCTTTGTGCGTGTATTCAAATGCCTGTAGTCTAAAACTAGACGATATGAATTATCGGGTTTCATTACGGGAAACAAAGGATTATTCATGGGAGAGGTGCAATTCTCTATTACACCTTGGTATTCAAGTTGATCTAAGATCTCCCTTTCTTGTTTTTTCGCATCATGTTTTATTGGGTACTGTCTCTGTGGAGTTGGAGTAGTTTTTACTGGGATTACATGGTGAGGTGACTCAACATCCAACCCCTGCATGATTGCAGTATAATGCTGGAGCTAGTGCTACTGCCCACTCCTGCTCGTATGAATATTTCAGAGATTCTGGAACGAGGTCGGAGAACGCTGGTAAAATTACTGTTTCTCCTTTTGGGCAATCCATAACAAACTCAGGCAGCCAATCTTTTTCTGTAAGAAGAATGTTGTATCCAAAGGACAGGTTCTCCCAAAAGAGAACTTTAACCTTCCTAGGTATGTCCCCCTCCATATGGAGTGTTATTTCGTTTAACTGTTGTGAGACACTTACCCTAGTATCAGGTGTTTCCACCGTGATATGTTCATTCACGCCGCTGTCACCAGAAATTCCATCAGGTTCTGGCAAGCTATTGTTACTTCTGCTGCACTGTCTAGCATCGTCAGAGCCCATTCCCCGTTCTGAAGCTGATTCCTCAGTAGCCTGGGTATTTCTCATTTTAAGGCCTGCTACCTTCTTCTTTTTAGATTTAGGTTTTGATTTTGATTTATCTTCTTTTTTGACATTAAGGTCTGAACTCCAATGCGTGTCTCTTGACTTTGTTAGCTCTTCTGATCTGTGTTCTGACCGTCCTTCCCTCTCTGAGTTTTTTGAGGAACCCTGAAAGGAACATGTATCAGTATCCTGATATCGGTCAGGCATTTTAATGTTATCACGGTTTCTAAGATTATACCTCCTTTCTGAGGGCTCCTGTTGAGGAGACCCACCCCCTGATTGTGATCTATTCTCTCTATTTTCTTGTTTTTTAGTATCCCATTTCTTTTTTGAAGAGTCATTTGCTTGCTTGGTGTCATCTTTTTCAGGATTACCCATTACTTGTGGTTTCATAGCTCTGGCTCCCAAATTATCTCTACTTAATTTGGCGTATGTTTCTTCGATAATTTTTGGTAATTCATGCTCCCGTTGTGCAGGAGTGCATTCCCTCAGGCGTTGGCGTATAACCACCGCTGCTGCCTCCCCTTTTATGTTAGCTAACATAATTGAAAGTACTTGGGAAAAATTGCCTAATAATTTCATCCCAAAGTTCAGAGCTGGTTCTGCTCCATACTCATTCTATATTTGTTTTAATACTTCTGGTATCACTGCTATTGAAGGGATACCATGAGTTCTGGTATAGATGGCAGCGAAAACGGTACCCCAAGTGGTACAATCCTCTATTGGGAGCTATTCCCATTAGCAAGCAAATTGTCAATATTCTGTGTTTTTCTTGTGGGCCTGTGTGTGGAAACACTGCCTCTAACTGTCCTATTTTCTGTGCTCTCCAGAATGGCATTTGCTCACGTTTCGTGGGTATTCTTCCCATTGCTGCGTTCAGTGTTTGTGGGGTAATTTTAGTCGCAGTTCCTTGTAGTTTACCTGCTGGGGTAATTTTAGTTGGATGAAGTGTGAGTGTTCTCATAACAAACTGTGTCAGAATTCTGTAAAGTTTGATTATTTCTTTGTGAAGTGGTCGTAAGTCTGCGATTGGCAATGTGTCAATGTCTGGATGTGGTGTATAAGCCGCTAGGTCTCTGCCGAGCGGACAGATTGAGCGGACAGAGTCTCACTTTATCTGAGTTGTGTGGGAGGGCGCCTTTAAACCAGTTTATATGCTGTTGATAACTGAGTGAAACTTCAATGTCCTCGTATGGACAATATTCTTCCGGTGTTTCATCCGCGGTATAAGTATGAAAAGTATTTGTGCGTGCATCTGCAGGTGGGAATTTAACCCACAAATAGAATACCTTGGTCCTGAATGACTCGTGTTCCTCAATCATGAATGTTACAGTCCCACTCAATGCTAAGACTCCATACTCTGCTAGTTTTAAATTAAGTGCATTTCTGAAATTTTCTGAAATGTTTATAGCACCATCCTGCTCCCCATCCCCCGCTACATTCGCATGTAATGCTGCTGCAGCGTACTCTTCAACAGACATTGTTAAGGAAAATGAGATAAGGTTTTATGCACAATGTAGGGAACTACAATCCTTCAAGCTGGAATAAACCTACAGCCAATACATAGGATATACCTACTCAGCTGTGGCAGATTTTTCCCTTCCCACCCCAGACTTCTCAGGGTAAATGTGAGTAGGCATCTCTGAGAAAGCACGAAGGAACTACTCAAATTTGACTGTTAAATAAGAACCAAACCAATGTTGGGCACCATGTTGTGTAGTTCCTATAAATCTATATAGGATCTGCGTGTTTAGACAGCATAAACTAAGGGATTGGTGTCCAGACTGATTCCAGGCACCCCCAAAGGAAATGTTAGTCTGTAGACCAGCTAGCTCACAGTCCCACTATGAGCTCCTCTTAACAAAGAGCAAATAGTTTATGGCAACTTTCGAACATGACAACTCTGACCCCTCAGAGATCGTGGAAAAATTACATTACTTTTTGCTCAGTTACTCGTGCTTACTTTGTCTCAGAGAGATACACAGAGTAAACGGTGGGACATTTTCAATAAGTATTTATTGAACCAGCGTCATTCTAGTATAAAATATGTGTGCTGCAACAACCATTATACATAAACAGATATATACAGTTATGAGCACTAGTAGAGTAAAGAAAAGGTAGAATTCTACCAAAGTGCTTAAAACAATGAATATATGCAGGCATCTAGATACATAACAATGAAATGCGTACTCCAACGGTGCATACCCTAACTATATGTACCTGAATGTACCTAGCATGTATGTAGGTGTGTAGCCAAGAATCCCCTAAGGATAGAGCCAACCCCATTACCTGATGTGGGAGAGCGAAGGACCCCGTCTTGATCTCGAGATGGACACCCCGCAAGGGATGTCAGACCACTGCGTGCTGGAGTGTATGCGTGCAGGGACCTCAGCGTCTCACGTCAGTGTGTCAGCATGGAAGTCTTTCTCCTCTGACTGGCTCAGTGAAGATGTCATGTTTATATACCCAAAAGGTACCCTCAGGGGTTCTACCTTGCTGTGTCATGTCGGCCGAGGATGACAATAGTGATGAACCTTACACACAGTTATTATGCAGAAGATGGTAGTCCTGCTGTGATTCTGAGAATCCTCATGCATAATAAATGAGGCTAGTTTTCGGAGAAAACCACACGACATTTATGCAGCACCTAACTAGGCAAAAGGTCAGCACCAAAAAACGCTGTTGTACAATGGCAGGGAAAATGTAGGTGAAAGGTTAGGAGACTACCCAGGCCTATATTGGGGTACATCGGGGTTCATAACAGTATGGTGTGGTGTGGTATGGTATGGTATGGTATGGTATGGTACGGTCTGTCATTTTATCGTATGCTATGGTTTGGGCTGGTATTGTCGGGTATGATATGTCTTATTATTGTATTGTATGCTATAATATGGTATGATATGATATGCACTGTCATTGTATTGTATGGTATGGCCTGTTATTGTATGGTATGGTATTGTTTGTTATTGTTTAATAAGGTATGTTAAGGCATGTTATTGTGTAGTATATTATGGTATGAGTATGGCATGACGTGTTATTGAGGCATACAATCTATTAACTGCTAACAGCAAGTGTACACATGCATTTAGGCAAGTGCCAATATCACCAGCTGCTAAACTTTTAAAGCATGTAACTTTAATTGGTGAATTGGAAAGAAAAAAGGCAGTATTACACGGAATGCAACCAAATCGAAGGAAAGTCATAAAAAAAATGCACCCTTAATGAATGCTGCAACATGTAACTTTATTAAAATTTAATCAATTATGGTATTGTGTTATGCCTCATGGACAAGACTCGCTGGAGAAAAGTGGTTTACTGGAAAGAAAAGTTTTGAAAAATCTGGAAATGAAACAATGAGCGACAAGAAGGGTCAGGCCAAAATCAAAAATCAAAAACAACGAAGTTTAAAAGCAGCTAAAAAAAACCAATACAAAGTGCCATAGAAGTGTGCAAAAAGAACAAACAAACAATACACATCCCCAAAAGAAAATGTACCACAATTCGACCATAAACAGCGCACAAGAATTCCATGCTCCAGCGAAGAAAACAAAAACATGGAGACGAAGTGAACCCGCTCACCAATGAAAAGGAAGAAAATATGAGTGCCAATGAAGCCAACCAATGGTAAGTAATGGGCAGCTAAAAGTCCCTGTTTAGAGTAGAGTTTTCCATTTTAGAAAGAATAGATCATGGCAAGCGGCAACGCATGCCTTCTGTCTCAGGCGAGACCTAAAAAACTGATACTTAAAATGGAAGCAGGCAAATTCTAGAGGAAGATTCATTTGCAGAATATCATGACAACTTAGCAATGAAATATTTACTAAACAATAATTAGCTAATACCAAATAGAGTCCTGTAGGAAGGCTGTGAGAATAGTTGCAGTATTAGTTACAGGTGGATGGATTCATTTAATAACACACTAGCACTCAATACTTTTGGATTCACAAATAACAAGAGGTAAATCACTTTACTTTCAGAAGGTACTGTAGACTGACACAGATTTTGCGTCTGCGGTTTTCCCTACTCTAACAAGGCTAAAAGGGAAACTTTACCCTATTTACAGTTACCTGTCATAGTAAAAGAGGGTTAATAAAGTGGCGGCATCTGCCCTAAAAGAAGACACGTTGGGCCTTTATGAATATTGGCTTCTAAATACTGATTTAGGTGAAAACTATAGAAATTACAACACATAGGGGCATATGTATAGCAAAATGGTGCATGTCGGCACTGCAGCAAATTTTGCAGTGATGCGCTGCATCATTTCCAAAACGCAGGGATGCGCCGTATTTACAAGAATACAGCACACCCCTGTGTTTTCCCTAGCGCAAAAAAATGGGTGCGTTGTGCCAACACAGACACCCTTGCGCCATAGTGCAAGGGTGCCTACGGTGCAGGGATGATTGTTTATGTGCAGGAAGGTGTCCCTTCTTGCACGCAAACAATCAATAATGGCGTTTTGCTCTTTCTATGTGTGCTTCTGAATGCAGCTAACATAGATAAAGATAACATGAAGAGAAATAAAAGTATTTCTCTTCGTTTTTTTATTTTTAAGAGTTTTATATAGCGCGAACTAGACCCGAGACATCGGGTATCAGAGCGATTTACACGAGCACCAGTTTCGTTACAGAAGGACACATTCATTTTTGTTAGCACGGGGAGATTAAGTGATTTGCCCAGAATCGCAGGATGTTGAGCGTCGTTGCCGAGACTCGAACCCGGTTCGCCAGCTTCGAGGTCTACCGCTCTCGCCGTAAGGCTACACCCTCTCCCCAATCTCTCGTTGCGCCAATCTAACGCCTGCTTTTACATGGCATTAGTTTTTGGCACTGCCTCCGATTTACAGATCCTTGTAAATCTGGGGCTGTGTCAAAAAGCAATGGGTGCTGCGGTGGAACTCCCACAGCAACACCCATTGCACGCCCCTTTCACGCAGATACCATATTACAAAGCGACGTTAAGCCAAGCAAAGTGGCTTAACACAGCTTTGTAAATATGGTGCAGAGCATTGTGCCACTGGAGCGACGAAAAAAGTGACGTTCTGGTGGCGCAATCCCCCTGAGCATATGCCCCATAACACCTCTAGTAGAAGCATTATCGGGTGCAACATCAACACAACAGGTAAGGAGGCCTTCTGGCAGTAGTTGTGCATTGTCCATGTCACATGGTGGAATTTCTACTAGCAGTTGTGGCTAATTGAAGTGCCTCTGACGGTGCAGAGACAGAATATCGAGTAAAAAATATTGAGTTGCACAAATATCGAGTCATTAATATCGTGGTTCAGAAATATCGACAGCAAGAATATTGTGGTCAAGAATATCGACTTAAGGTAAGTAATATCGATTTTAAAAATATCAAAGTGTTTAATATCGTTTGCCAAAATATAGTTGTTAAAAATATAGTTTTTTTGTTAATGTTATGTATTTTAGTACATATTTTATGTGTATGTGATGTATTTTTTTGTATAAGAATTGTTTATATTTTTAATATATTTGTTAAATTTGTAGTAGTTATTACTTTTTTTTTACTTGAATTTTGCGTTTTTAGTTCCGTAGTGGGTTGTGGGTTTATAGGGGAATAGGGTGGGAAGTAATTTAATTATATTAAATCTATTGATTATTTTTTATTTATTAATATTTGTTTAATTGAGATGTTATAGTGTTAAATGTGTAAAGTAATTTATTATTAATTAATTAATATTTGGTTGTTAATTAATTTTAATTAATTAATTGGTAATTAATTATGGTAATTGTGTAATTAATTTTCGATGTAAGTTTTGGTGTTTATAGGTGTAAAGGGTGGGAAGTAATTTATTTTTAATTGATGAATTAATAATTGCATGTTAATTTTAAATAATTAATTTTTAATTAATTATGGTAATTGTGTAATTATTTTAGGTGTGTGTTGTGGTGTTTATAGGAGTAAAGCGTAAGAAGTAATTTGTAATTAATTAATATATAGTTGTTAATTAATGTAAATTATTTGATATTTATTTTGGGTAATTGTTTATTTTTGTGTGGGGGGACTTGGTTCAAAGGTCAAAGCACTACCCCTTCTTAGCTTCAAGTGCTATCAGCCCAAAAAAGGATGCAATATTGATCTCACGTGATACATTCTGACACAGCAGCAATTGGCTTTCCTTAGGTGTGATGAATAGCACCAGATTACGATTATTGCCGGCAAAATAAGGCAAAATATGACTGCACTGAAATCTGCATGCCCCGTTCTTTGCCGGGCAATGTTCTATTGATAAATTTCGACAGGTTTAATCAAAGTCTAAAATAATGAAGACAATTTTGCAAAAACCCTGTTTTGAATGATTGCATTTAAAGGTTTTGTATCTATTTTGTTTATCATTCGTATTTGTACAGCGCCTTTAGCAATGGATTCACGATAGTTTAGTCACAATAGTGTATTTCTTGCGATTGAAATACTGTGCCCTCCTACAGATCTACCTCCGGACTGAACTATCATTTTTTGAGTTTGTATTTTATTGTAAAATAACTTTTTAAATAAAATATACAGATGGTGTGACATGTAAGCATGTAAAAGAACTGGTGTTCATTTCAGCAGAATGCACTGCATGAATCAAGGGACCCTTGACAGCTTATGCATCATTATGCCTGTTAACAGGGCATGTTTAGAGCTGGCGGCTCATTTGTGCTGCTCAGATTATCTCCTGGGCGGGATTTTTAAAGTAGGTGTTTTGTTATATTATGTGCTAGGGGCATTTTGTGAAGAATTATACCCACCAATGAAATCGTAAATTTTATGTAGTTTGACAAATTGTGGCAAGGATTGCGCTTTGATTAAAGCAAATAAATATTTCCCTGGATTAAGAGTTACAGGGGACGGCGTGCTCTGTACATAGTGATGTGTAGCTCTATATTACAGGAGTAATTTGGTGAAGAAGAGATGTCCAACAGATGGTGGGGGTGATGTCACCGACAGTAATAACGCAACACAAAGCGAGCAGACCTTCTCCCCTTGACTTGCTGCTCATCCTTCAATTCTAGAGCAGTAGACATCTGCTTTGGGACACTAACCTGCATCTTAGGAAGGATCCTAACAATTTGTGAATGGATATTCTGCATCTGTGTCTTTTCTAGTTTTGGTCGGCGCTCATCACAGGCTCGGTCCCTGCAGGAGAAGGAGGTGCGGCATCTGGAGCACAAGTCTTCTTGGCCCACCTCTGTATGTAAAAAATGTAAGTAAGTCCGTTTTTATATAGCGCAGCTACTCACCCTTACGGGTCTCAAGGCACTGGGGGCCATCGTGGAAATTAAGTGAGCTATTGCCCTCATTCACATGGTGCTGAGCTGAGCTGCCGCCGGAGCCAGGGATCGAACCATGAACCCTGTGCTCCGAAGTCAGCTGCCCTTGCCGCTGCAACACACCTCTCCATGTATGGAATGGCACTGCACCTGCAAGGCTCCCAGGTTCTCTGTTTTTGGGTTGTGTTTAAATGACAGATGTGCTGGATCATTTTCATCCTTCCTTTGAGATCCTTTTGCACAAAATTGATGTTTTAGAGGCAGGGGAGCTGAAATGAGAAAATTTGAACTAAATAATGTTGTCACAGGCAGGGCTGGACTGGGAAGCCAAAGCAGCCCTGGAAAATTTTGTCAGACCATCCCCCATATGGTGCATAACAGCCAAGCGCAGGGAACGAGCCTGACCACTTCAAGGCAACTTGGAGGGAGGGGGTTATTCCCACGAGAAAATTTGGGAAAAAATGACAAAAATGGTGCATTGTACACCACATTTTTCATTCTATATTCAATTGTATTTGTTTTTAAAGCATAGTAAATGATGACCTTACCGTGCACCAGGATACAGCAATCCTTATTGGGGCTCTTCAATGAATCCCTCACTATACCCTCCAAAAGTGCCTCTAATCTCTCCATAGCCACTCTCTCACATGTATTTCATTTGTTTTATAGCGTCTCTCATACAAGTGTTTAGTTGTCAGAGCATTTTACATCACAAACACATACAGAGACAATGAATCATAAATGTGTAAATCAGTGTATAGGATATATTACATAAGACAAAGCTGACTACAAGGTGTAGGATTCACATGTCATCCATTCTGGATAAATATTTTTTAAGAGTGCTTGGTCAGGGAAAGCACACACTCAGGATTCAGAACGTAACACAGTAGTTTGGGCTGACTTTACTGATAAGAATTTATTTCTACCCAAACAAAACCCTTTTTAGCAAAATTAGGATAATGAAAAACATATCTTTCTAACCTAGATTAAGTGTAACTTCTGAACTGCACAGTAACATAAGATTCTCTATGAAAAAAGCAGTAACCCACTGAGCTATGCACATAAGCTACTGTTCTGTGATCTGCATAGTACAGGCACTTTGAAGCATGGCATATTAACCCTCTGGGCTACCTTAGATGAATCAAAACTGCCACTAGACAAAACTCAGATCTCTCTCTAGCAGGTACATTAATAGCCAGAGTTATCTTGGCATTTTTTTGTTTCCTGAAAACTGCTGGATTTACACGGAAGTCTGCAGTGCTTTTAAAACTGCTGCACTTCTAAAAAACTAGCCCCCTGTGACAAAAGCGAGTTTGTGAAAAATATACACAATATTGTACAATTCGTTTTGTGGTTTGTAGAGTGAAAGTTGATTGCGGGGAACATGCTTCATGTTCAAAAGTCACTCAAGATACAAGCAAGGGCACTGACTCCAGCAGATAATGTCTCCCATAACAACTTTTCGATGCCACCAGTCTCTTGCAAGTCATTTTCTACCAAGGCATACTCCTGCAAGACTATGGGGGGGATATTTTCAAGAACGTGCGATAATTATCGCCAACCTAGGCTAACGCAATTTTACATAACGCCGTCTATCGCGGGAAACTAACGCTGCGTTAACGGCGTATTCTCAACATGCCGGCAACAGGCGATAGTGTCAAATGTCCGCGATAAAATTACCGGGACGCCGATAAAAAAGGAAACCCGAACGTGAAAAAAGTGGCGATGGGCCCAACAGCGATAAAAACATCAGCGATAAGCAGCGCCAGGCCTGCAATTCCCACGTCAGGCGAGAAAAATCACCATAAAAGCTGCCAAAAAAAAAAAGAAATCAAAACCCAAACCCAAACAACTGAGAAGCATCATGGAGGACGCTGGAGCAACTACAGAGCCCAACCAGAACCCCACAAACCCCCCGGAGGACCAGCCAGGGACCTCGGGGAAGGAGAAGGGCAAGGAGAAGAAGAAGAGGAACCAGCGTTTCAGTCCGCAGGAAAACAAGATCCTGATTACGTAGGTGATAGAACACCACCAACAACTGTTCATCACCTCCACTGTGTCATTGGCAACTAAAAATGCAATATGGCAGTCTATCTTGGTCAAGGTGAATGCAGTCAGAGTGAAGAGAAGGGAAGTGGACGACTGCAAGAAGCTCTGGAATTATGTGAAGCGCAAAACCAAGCTGAAACTCGCTAACAACCGGAAAACAGCAATGCAGACTGGAGGTGGGAGTTCAGCGCCACAGCAGGAGCTGGATGAGATGGAGGAAATGGTGTCCACAGTCATCAGTGGGGAGACGGTGGCAGGAGTTGGGTGACCGGACACTGCTCAACATGACCTGACCCAACAGCAACAGGGTCCTGGGGGTGGGGGTGGTCCTGGGGGTGGTGGCGGTGGGTGTTGTGGCCCTCTTGGGTCTCCAAGCTGCATGATTAGTAGCTCCATGGCATCTGTTGGTCTTCAGATGTGGCTCTGGGCTGGGCTCCCTTTATACTGCAGGTTTTCGTCCTACTTAAGACCATAAAAAAGCAGGTCTTAAGTCCCTGCTGCTAACGCGCCTTATCGCCTGTTTTTAGACCGCATCGCCGATCTGGCTGGTCGTTGAGAATATCGCGAAGTGGTGTTATCGTGAATTTGTGCACGGGAACGCCTACTCTGCATATGATTAACGTTAGTTGTCGCTGTCAGCCTTGGCGATGTTTTTAGCGGCAGCTATTGCAGGTAAACTGGCGATGTCGGCTGTTTGCGCAGGATTGTGAATAGGGCGATAAATCTATCGCCACTTTCGTGGCGGTAAAGTGCAGCTAAATCGGCGATGAGTCCTTGAGAATATACCCCTGTATGTCTTCTCAAGCCAGTGTCCCACAAGGCGTTTTCTACTGGACTGGACTGGTCAGCCTAAAAAATGTTTTCAGCTTGTGCCAGTTCCTGCTGAAAAAACATTGCAACATTTTACACCAGTGAAATGCATGGAATTTCAAGAATTTTACATAATCTTAAATCTGATAATGTAACGGGCCTAATGAAATGTTGCCTATCGAAATGCACATAGTTCGATTTAATTAATTCAGATATTGATCTTTGATCCTTAGATCCAAGACTCTGGAATCACGTAATTCTGTGGTCACTGCATTTCATATATAATTAAGGATATGCCACACTTGGCACATATTCCACCATCTGCTGCGTAATTTGCAGATTTCAACAAAAAATGTTTGTAGCTCAAATAGATCAAATCATGCTTGAATAAACACAGAACACGCAATGCAATACAAGACTCTTCCCAAAAGTGAACCAGCCACCTTTCAGTTTTTGATTGCTGTATTGAGGTATTACATTTGTACCAGTGAGGGGACAAAAGAAACATGTGCCAGGACAGTATTGAAGCCCCCAATTCTTGGAGTGGGCAAGGGCTTTTGTTTATGCACTGGAAAAAATCCTTAGATATTTAAATGTCATTAAAAAATAATCATTGCATCATTGTCCTGAAAATATTTTTACGCTACAGACAATGTTTCTCAACCTAGCAGTTTTTTCAAGAGGGCACTTAAAGTAGAGAATAAATCCCAAATAATATACTTATCTTTTCATGATGAGGTGTCTGGAATAGTTTATTTGCCTCCTAGTGAGACAATTACATTATATATGATTAATGTGAAATACTGTTCTGCAAGGCTGGTTTTTAATAGATAAAGGCGTTATCAGACCTCGTTGTTGGGTCACATAGTAAGCCCAAAAGTGAAGACCTGTTCTAGAATGTAACTGGTATACGCAGACTACATTTTGTTGCAAGGCGTGTGCATATGTATGGTAGTTTTCCAGCTGAGTACTATTTTAAAAGTTTAACATAAACATTTTTTACTCTATGAGTTAAAACAAATGATGTAGGTAAAATGATGTACCTATTCAAAAAATATTTTGTATTGATCAAAAGCAATTTCAAAAGGTTCTGGGGCCATATGCTGATTGGATTTTCTGGTAGAGTGCAGAGACAAGCGCCTGTTGTATGCACGTGTAGGGCATAAAGTGAATCCATTTAAACCAATATTGCCCAGAGTTAGTGCTTTATTTTCAAACAGTACAGCTCAGAAACAGTGAGGAAGGGTTACCTCTTTCAATTTCTGAGCTTGAAAATAAAGGACTGGCTCTGAGAAATATCTGGTTAAATGAATTCACTTTACACCCTGTTGGCGCATAAAACAGGTACTTTTATGCTGGTCCTGATGTCACATTATCCAAAGCGTGAGCACTGAGGCATTGCCCTGTATTTGTCAGGTGTGTGTATGTGTGTAGAATGCGTGTAGCACATGAGCAGTAGTAGGACTCTGTGCATGAATGAGTCGGAGTACTGAAGCCAGTGGGATGCATTTTGGATGCCCCTGATTTGGTACCACACAAGATGGAGGATGAGGACAGCTTCCCCAGACAGTGGAAGTATATTGCCTGCATTCTTGTGGTTGATGAGCAGAGATCCAGACACTGAAGTGAGGAGGATGGAGACAAAGCTACCTTGTTAGCAAAATGCTGCTGATTAGTTCTTCCTGAGCACTGCCATTTTGTTGATGATAGGGCCAGGGGTTTGGACTTCAGTTTCTGTTGTGCAAGGTGAGGAAGTTTCTAGGTCAGGTCTGCCCTTTTTTTTTATTCCTGATTGCTGCTTCTGAGCGGCTGATGAAATCTAAGTGCAGAAACACTTCATCGTGACCAGATTGTAGGTGCTTTAGTTTGGTGTCTGCCTGGTCATGGCTGCAACTGCCACAGTGATTGTGTCAACCCGGTCAGAGCGACAACTTCCAAGGTGATTGTCAGCTCAGTTAAGGCTGCAATTGTCTTGGTGATTATGCCGGCCTGCTCTGGGCAGCAATTGCTTTTGTGAACGTATCAGCCCAGTCAGGACTGCAACTGCACTGGTGATCATATCAGCCCAGCCGATTTGGGGCCCATACCTGCTCTGGCGTCACCCAACAGTCCAAGCGGGGTTGATCCATCTCACTGCCTTAATGAAGCTGCAGCAGCTTAACTCCCACCTTTGTAGATGCACCATGGTCACTGATTAATTTTGGGCTGAGTCTCGGCATCTGTGTGATAAGAGACATGGGCTATGTCTGACCTCCTCAGCAGCTTCTGAGGACTGACTCCAACTATCACGTGGCTCCACCTGTGAGAGAAGACTAAGCACTGGATCAATGCTAGTTAAGTGAGAGAGACTCAGAGACTAACTAACTACCCACTCCAACACAAGAGCTAAGAACACATCAACTGATTGTCTGTTAGACTTGTGGACCACCAGAATGTGCACCTTAGCCTGGTTCCTGGTTCACGTTTATTCCATAATTGTTGGGGAGACAAGCACATGAGCGGGTATCACCGAGTGTAGAGCTCAAGAGAGACTTGTGACTAGACTCATTGTCCTGTGTAGCACATTGAACTGTATAGTTTTTAGTACCGCTGTGAGATTAAAAAGTACTTTTTTCCTGAAAAGACAAGCACTGGGATGGACATAAAAGTTATTGAGTCTGTTCGTTGATTGTTGAGCTCTGAGCGTGAGCACCCCCATACTACCTCCCTGAGAAGCCAGTGACTGCTCTCCCTCTCTACCATGAAGTTCTAGTGTGTAAGAGGTGTACTTGACCCAATTTGCAGAGCCATGGTAGGAAGGACCTCAGGACACCAGTGACAAAAGACGTCAACCACCATTATTGGGGCCCAGTAGCCCCAGTCTATACTGTTGTTCCTTGAATGGATGGGGTCTCACAAGCAGTAGGTAATACGTGCATTACTATGGCTTCCTGGTGTAGGCACAACTGTGTGTGGCTAGAGGCATATCCAGTAGCAAGAGGAGCAATAGGTCTTTAGTTTTTGTGCATAGTCTATACACCCATAAATATTATTGTGTACAGAGCACAGCCTAATTTAAGAAACAATTCTCACTACTTGATGATGTGCAATACTCTGCGTTGACAGTCAAAATTTGGAGTTGCCGCAGAATTGAACAGAGGCTGTTGATTTGCAGCTTAAATGGGTAGTCAGAAAAAAATGTCCTTGACAACCCAACATGAAACGACAGCCTGTCTGCATTTCTGTCTTACCTACTAAAGAAAGTTCATGGTCAAGAACTGAAGACGGACT
Organism: Calotriton arnoldi; assembly: GCA_963921515.1. Lineage (NCBI taxonomy): Eukaryota > Metazoa > Chordata > Amphibia > Caudata > Salamandridae > Calotriton > Calotriton arnoldi. Next base: position 3,878,305 of record CAWUFW010000123.1, on the reverse strand, counting down.
CTGGACTTAAAGTTACTTCTAGTTCTTATTGGTAGGGAGTGTAGAATTGTCCCTATTGGCTTTATACTTGGTCTATTCCTACTCTTTGTGTTTTGCTGTCATTGGAAGATCTTGGCCTCAGAGTTCCCATACACACCCCGAGTGTCAGCAGCATGAGCTGGTGGCAGAGGTTGCTGAGGATTTCAGAAGTTCATCAACTCCGGTGGAAGCAAGCTCTTGATATAGAGCCCAGATTGGTCTGACTGCAATTTTAAGAACCGCTTCCTTTATTCTGCTTTTAGGCTGGGCATGCATCTAAATTACTGAAAGGAACATCAAGGTGATGGAAAGATTGCTTAGATTAAATCTCAGCCATTGGATGTAGCACAGTTGTGGGTCCCCGATGATGTTTTGGTGAGGGTGCTGCAAGAGAGGATTAAGCACCCACACTGATGCATGTGGCCATGTAAGGAGACCCTGCCTCTTGACATCATGGAGCTGCAAGTGAGACCAAACATGAAACCCCTTGAGAAAATACCTGTGCTCCCCATGCTAGTTGGCGCTGAGCCAGCCATGTTACTGAAAGATGCCAGCTAAGATAATTCTTGTGGAGGAAAACATTCCTTTCATGAAGAGTGCGGATCTAACAACAGAGACAAATTGAAAATTGAGAAAGATTACTTTCAATTTCTGCATAAAAATATTTCTGTCGAGCGAACATTTATGAGCACCAGAAATTACACTCAAGTTGAGGAAAGCTCTTACTCAGGTTCTAAGTGCAAGCATTCAAGGATGTTTCATGTAGCGACCATGAAGCAAGGCAAGGACTGAAGCTCTGAGGTTCACACACCCCAAACCCAAAGATCCTCTTCTCCAAGCCCCTAAGCATTTCTGCACCCATGTAAGTACATTACATTTTTCTGTAGAGGTGCATCGGATCTTCCTCTGGTCCTGTACAAGCGGGCCCGACGATGGTTCGATGCTCCCTGACCATCTGTGAGGATATCTACCTTTAGGATGGTCCGAGAAGAGTGGAAGGTTCCCTCTTAGAGCAATCGACAAACTTCCTCCTTTACCCTAAAGAGGAGGGAGCCTATGTGAGACCTGACCAAATCCCCCCTGACCAGGGGTTTCCCAGGAATGACAAAGGACTTAAGTTCATGGGAAGTGAAGCGTCAAGAGAAGACATCTGACATGTGATGCTATGTTTGAGAAGCTGCATTTGCTGCCATAGAAGAGCACAGCGTTTGCCTTCAACTGCTTAATCTAATTGAAATGTCCTTATAGGTGTACATAATTATGCATGAGTATATCACAAATGCAACTTTCAGAACCTTAGGCAATGTCGTATGTTTTTACAGATCCAATTTCACGTTGATCCACGGTCCTTTCATGAGAATATGAAAATGGCACAGTAATGTTCCCAGCCAATCCTGCTGCAAGGGAGATGTATCTATCTATATTTAGAGACCTTGCCATGTGGTGACCTTACAGATGACAGTTAGTCAAACTTTATTGTACATTAATACCATGGAATTAACAGCAGACGCATATTTAACACATTTATGAATGATGTGGTGCAATGTATGGATTCAAGCCTATTTTGAAAATGTTAACCCTGTGTTCATCAAGACACATAATAACATAGGATTTACATACATTTATACATTAAATTACGCTTTGAGTTCAATCTGATTCATCTGATTGCACAACCAATAGAAGCAAAAGAGCTGTGTATTTGTAAAAGAAAGGTGGCTTGATGATGTAAAGGAATCCTGCACTCTGCTGCTAACCTGATCAAGAATACTAGAAAATTTGCTAGGATATCACCTATTCTTGATTTTTTCAACTGGTTTCCTATAGACACCCGAGCACACTACAAACCAGGCTGTCTCACACACACAGCCATTCACCATAACTAACTTCCTTCTCCCAGAAACATGAGACAACTCATTGTAACAGAGCACTTAAGCTTCAATTAGAAATCGTGGGTTAAATTCCAATCAAATACAACCACGAGTTTGCAAATGTATCAAAATTCTAAGTAGTGTGATAATGATATGTAGGCGGTGCGGTAAACACCAAACCTAATCTGCAGGACTTGTAATTGAAGCTTTGGAAGAAAACACCTACCACTTCTCAGAAGTCCATGTTTGAAGAAAGGTTCTACCATCAAAGAAATGTTTTCAGGACACGCTCTGAAAATTTGGAGGTCCTTTCCTTCCAACGTCAGACATGCACATTCCCTCCAGATATTTAAAAACAAACTGCTGAACCACTTACTCCACCCAGTCTGATCTCTGTCTTCATTTCCACGACGTGCTTGCATTTTAATAGCCAGATGCCACATATGTACTCCCATCATTCTTGTCTATCGTGATCCCCCGAGCTTTCTGAAAACAAATTCACCAGATATCTTCGGCCTCTTTGCACGTCTCAACACATTTCTTTGTAATACTCTGCAGTTTTAATCCGAAATGTATACATGTAAAGCGCTATGCCACTGTATGTCGTTAAGAAGCGCTATATCAAAAGCTATAAACAGATACATTAAATAAATAAACGAGAATAACTTAGCAGCCAGGCCGGCCCTTGTCATCCTTGTATACTTCAGACATGTCCCAGTAATCAGGGACATGTGGGTTAAATGTTCACCATTGTAAATATGAAGTCAAGGGAGCTTGGATGTTTGCTAAGAAGTCAGGACTGGCTGAAGGTGTCACATGACCACTGTGCAGTTTAGCTAAGTAAGCTGATAGTTAAATATTGGTTCATTTCTTTGTTGGCTTATTTTAGATGGTACCCATGTCTAAGCAACCTTATTTTCCATTGATCTCCTAGTGACGCAATGAAGGCATTCCAGCTGGAGATTCTAAACGCATGTACCACACACCTTGCTTCTCATTAAGGCCACAAGACAGTCTCACACCCTTTCAACCATTCACACCGGAAGGGCATCCCAGAAACCGGATGGCAGTATGAGTGCTGCGCGGCCTCAGCAGCTGGATAAAGCGCTATCTAAACTCTGCAGTGCAAACAACATCTTCTTGGCGTTTTGTGAATGACAAAGTGAAACCGAGTCCTGCAGGGATGATTGTCGCGGAATGTGTGAAAGAGCTGCTTACAGGCGGCTCATTTTAAAATCGACATGTTTCTATTTCTCGGCCCCTGCTGCTGCGCCTTCCTCACTCCCCCCTCCCCTCTCTCGTCCCCATAAAGCTCAGACGAACAGACTTTTAGTGGCGCTCCCTCCAGAGCCATTAGTCACAACATCTCACACCTGGTATCATTAAGGAACAGAAATTCACAGCTTCCAAATGCTGTAAATTGTGTACTTTCCTGACAAGTGCCTCCAGAGAGAATGGCATCCGATATGAACCTGTCAGCTCTCAGGTCTGTGCCTTGCTATAAAGTTCTCTCTTGTTTCTTTGGAGCTCAGCTCTCCAAAAACTGTTGTTGCAGAGCCAAGTCTCACTGGGGCCTTTCAAGAAACAGAAACAGAGAGGGAGTGCAGGGAAGCTCACCCTGCGGCAAACCTCTCAAAGAAAAGGGAGCCGAAGGGCTTTTTAAGTTAACACCCGCTTCCAATTCAAAACAAAAATAATAACACAAAATCCAGATTTTTCACTGTGGTTCCACGTTAGAATAGCGGCTACCACAAAGTATTATGCTACAAAAATATCGTACAGTATTATAAACAAGGGTAAAGCCAAAATGTTAGAGAACCTGGGGTAATACTGTATATAGAAGAAACAATGGTTCTCTAGGACCTCAATCAAAATGTGAGACCATCATGCCTTCATTGATTTAAGACACACCATGAAGTACCAAAGGCAAAATAAAAAGGGAAAAGCAGGCAGTAAATACTGTATCACAATGTATTCAGTAATTGCATTCTTTTTAACATTATTATGCGTTCTTAGTTTTTTGTAACGAGATCCAGTGCTCACAAATTGGTGAAGAAAAGTGCAGTGATGAGTGATATAAAAAGAAAAACATGCATCACACATAAAAAGACATATGACTCCTTTTAAATATTATTGTAACACGTCTATTGTCGATGGTGTTTCGACCTCTGGCAATGTGAGGTCTTCATCAGGACGTCACGCCCCGGTATCTGAAATAAAATATACAATTAGGGATCTGAAGAGAGCAAGATGGGGCCAGTGTAGGGTAAAAACATATTTAAAAAGGGGTGGGGGACTTGCCTGGGGCAACAGAAGGGTGGGAGTCAATCCCAAAACGAATGAGCCCTGCAGAGCAGTGAAGGGGTAGATCCTAGGGCATCCAGGAGGGCCCTAGAATAAGAGGGAATTACACGAGGAGGGCGTACATATGGCAGCAGAAAAATTACACCTCCAACTCTTAGGTAAAGCAACTCACCATGTAAATGGGGAATGATCCTAGATGGTTACTTGAAAGGGGGACAAATTGAAGTGAGTGGTGGCTTCCAATGCAGCCAGAGCTTTAATGAACCTGTTCTGTTAAAAATGACAGAGCCAGAATGAATGATAAGAGAGGGGACGGAAAACGAAGTACGAGTCCCTTATGGGTAAAAATCTACTAGCTATTTAAGTCAGCTCGCAGGCGATTCAATCTAGTAAACAGGAATCCTAGGAAGGGCTAAATCATAACCGTGCGGGTGGCACGTATGCGCATGCTCTCAGGGGAGCATGCAGTTGCCAATTAAGACTGCGCAGGTGTAAAAACACGGTGAGATCTGCACCGCTAACTCGCATGACGCTCTCATGGAAGCGTTCCATACATAGTGTGCATGCTAGAAAACCGCAGTCAGAGTTGTACCGCCAGCACACATGAGAGCAATATGTAACTCAATCAATCAATCAAACAATCTGGGCGCTGAGGGTGTCGCCGTCAAAAAGCCAGGTCTTGAGTTTCTTTCTGAAGTCCGATACGGAGGGAGTTGTTTGGAGGTGGAGGGGTAGATCGTTCCAGGTCTTGGCAGCGATGTAGAAGAAGGAGTGGCCCCGGCAGACACGGGGGTGTGAGCGAGGGAGGTGGAGTGTAGGTGTCTTGCGGGTAGATGGAAGTTCAGTCAATGGTTGCTGTAGTACGGTCCTTGATTGTGTACGGCTTTGTATGCGTTCGTGAGGATCTTGAACTGGCATCTCTTCTGGATGGGGAGCAAGTGGAGGTTTCTGAGGTGGGGGGTGATATGGATCCATTTGGGAGGTCCAAGATGAGTCTGGCTGTGGTGTTCTGTACGGTCTGGAGTTTTCTGAGGGGCTGGGTGGGAATTCCGGAGTAGAGGGCATTGCTGCAGTCGAGGCTGCTGGTGACAAGGGCCTGCGTGAAGGTCTATCTTGTGTTGGTTGGGATTGATGGAGCAAGGGAAACGAAATATTTTTTGTACCCCTTGGAAATTAATGACCCCATAACCATTAATGGCACTAACCGTTTGAAATGCATGGACTAATCAACAAAATGCACTTTTAATTAAACAGTACACGTGGGCAAATTGCTAAATGTTGCAAAATCTCATTTATTTACAAATGTGAAGCTAATTAACGTTAGTATTGTGATTTGCGTAGTAAATAGAGTAAATTGCATGATTTGTGTTGCGTAGTAAAATTGCACCGTGTCAAAGAATGCAGATGGTAAGTAAAATGGCTTTAAATGTCGCTTCTGCTACGTAACATCTAATACGGGTCTTTAGAATGGCGGGTGGCAAACAGAAAGGCTTATTTTCTATGTTTTAATTTTCGTTGTGTTTGTTTTATGATAGTTTCGTTTGGGCCTGCTAGGCCATGCTCCGAAAATGGTCGCTGGAAAGGACGAGATCGCGTGCGCTGAATAAGATGGCCCCCGCGCAGGCTCAGTGTGAATGCTCCAGTCACGTGTATGCGGCCTGTGCCGGAGTGAGAGAAGTCAAGGCCAATCTGTCCTGCAACGAGGATTGTGCCAAGAGTTCAGCATATATGCCTGGGAACGGATGGGAAAATCGAGCGACAGGGGATGAACTAATATGTGACCATCAAAGATTGTTACAAAATGGATTAACAAATTGGACTACTTTTGGACACCGTGATCATGAGACTTATTGTGTGCTTTATTGTCCTCAAACCGGTTCGAACAAGGAGGGCGATGAGGTGACCATGACCACCCCTCCAATGGACCAATTAGCGTGATTTCTGCCCCTAAGGATTGCAACTTTTGAGTGTAGTGAGCCAGAGAATAGGGTATAAGAGAGTCTGCTCTTACGTTTTTTCCACCTTGATGCTGCGAGAGACTCTGTCATTTTAGACTTTGAACTTTGACTGGGGAAGGAACGAGATCGTTGCGGGAATTTGCCCGGGAGGTGATTGCGTCCGAGGAGGTTAGCGGGAGGACAGTCAGTCAGTTTGGGAGTCCTATCCTGTGATCTGCGGTTCATTTTTCCTTTGGTGAACCATTCTTGTCATCGCCCTATGGCTGAGGGTAATGAGTATTTTTCCATCCTTTCCTAAAAATCTTTCTTAAATGTTTATTGATATTTCTAAATGTTTTACTTAATAAAGAAGTTTACTTATTTGCTTGAAGAAGTTTAGATAAAATTATATTCTAACTCTAAAATGAGTCTGTGGTTCTTTAAATAAAATTGTGATTTATAAATGTCAAAGGTTTTAATTGTAATTGAGCTGGTCTTAATCACCATCAACTAATTCTACTAGTTGGTCCATCGACCAAATAGCGGAGTGCCTTGATGTTTAAAACCGACAGGATCCGAAGTTAATGTATATAATGTATAGGTTATAATTCTGTCATTTTTAATAAGGTGTCCCGCTTGTCCAGCAGCTCATTTTCCTTTGCGTTTAATCCAGAGATTGAATGAATGTATGTATGCGGTGTTATGGGCCCCACCGACATAAGTTTCAAGTGATCAAGGTTGTGTAGGTGCTTTCCTGGGTTAAGGTCGTAAAGGAAAAATTTATTTTAGCCGCGCTGGATCAGATTTCTTGGTAGCAGAGTTATGGTTTCTATAGATTAGTTTGGTGATTATTGATTATTGATTTTTTATGTCTAACATTCTATGTTGAGTTCGTATTACGTTATGTGTAAGTCAGAATTTTGAAGCTTCCGGGAAGTAGGAAGTGGACACGTGTGGCAAGAGAAGTCACACGGAATTGTGCATTGTCTGATTTCAAAATTGGTGATAACACAGGACTGTGTTATGTTAGGGAAATTTCATGTACGAATTACATATGAGTGAAATAGCAACAGGTTCTCTTGTGAAACTTTGGCCTTAATTCTCAGGAGCAGTGTAGTCTCCACATGTGTTTTATCCCCAGAGAAACGGGTTTACCTCTTGCTTGAGAGAAGGGTAAGGTAGAGGGAAGTGCTACACTTATCGAACAAAACAGTATTTCTTTTAAGTTAGAATAAACTATCTCTTTTGTTTAGAGAAAACAGACAATGGTAATGTGTTTTATGTTGTAACTAATCAATATAGTTGAAAAGAAAAGTTAAGAAAAGTTTTTGTAAAGAAGGGGTCAGTAGAAACAGGAGTAGAGCTGACGTCAACAAAATCCGCGCTGGTATTGGCCAGTTGTGGAAGAACGAAGAGCTTCCTGATTGGTGCGTTAGTGTGAGACGCCCTGGGATAGGTTAGTGTGAGAGTGACGTAAAAGCTTTCTGATTGGTGCGTTGGTGTGAGACGCGCTGGGATAGGTCCGAATAGCCGAGCAGTAGAAAGAACAGAGTAGTGAAGAATTGCGTGAATTTGTTTTGGGAAAAAGAACAGTGAAATATGGCTTATTATAATGAGTATGGTAGAGAGAAACCGTCATGGTTTGCGAAGCTTAAAAATTTCTTTAAGAAAGATAAGAAGGTTGTGACGAGAGAAGGAGAAGTACTTCCTCCGCCGAAAACGCCAGCATCTCATATGATGTTGAAATATGGCTATCATACTTGCATTTGGTTGGAAAATTGGGCGAAATATACCAAAGACGATGGAGTATTGGCATTTCCAGAAAATGGTTCGTTTAGCACAGCGGTACTTCGAAATTTGAGAGAAAAGATGATGAGACTTGAACCGAGACCTAGACCGACACAGTTCGAAGCCTTAGGTGAATGGGAAGATGAGATGTATGAAAGGGAAAGACACAGAGGTGCAAAGAATTATAGTTTAGTTCATGGAAGAGTATGGGGTTTGAATCATGAAGACAGGATGAGACGATGGCGGTATGCTAACATGACGGATGGTATGTTTCCTATTAGAAAAGTTGAAGAATTTGCAGGGAAAAAGTGTACGGAGAAAAAGAAGCATGCAGTAACAGAGAGATATGGGTATGGAGGTAGCGACATTGAGGATGAGTTGCTGGAGGACATTTTAAATAAAAGACCCCCTCCATATCAACAGGATTCTGTGGTGGTGACACCAAATGCACCGTCAATGGAAACTGTAAGAAACCAAAGCCCTGAACGATTGTCTGAGATAAATAATCCATTAAATAAACTAGAAGCACCACAGACTGTAAAACATGATAATGGTAATACAGCTGAATTAGCCAGAACCACAAGAGAGTTGACTGAAAAGATAAGAGAACTGACACAGAATATGGAAGCTGTGACTGTGCCAGTAACTATAGGGCCAGTAATCCCAGTATTTGAAAATCAAAAGATAGATGAACACTCCTTAACAATTCCATTAAATTCCAGTATGCAAAAAGTAAGAGAAGGGATAATTCCAGAAAATAGAGAGAAAGAAGATTCTGTTGGTCCATTTAGGTCAGGTCCACCTGTAAATTTGACAATTAATGAGAGTCCGATAAATAGGATTCCTATGGGAACTGAGTCAGGAATTGAAAATCCGGAGAGAAGTGTAAATTGGGCAGAAGTAAATAAAACCCCTGTGGGTCCGACTGCAGAGGAATTAAATGATTGGGTGAGGAGCTTGCAGAAAAAGGATGCTGAACCACAACCTTTGGATGTGGTCAGATTAAAGATAGATATGGAGGAATTGATTCTAGGGACAATTGGTACAGATCGATTGAAGTCATATCAAGATGATGAATTAATATTCATGTGTAAAAGCATCACTTGGAGAGCTAGGAACTTGCATTAAAAATTGGAAGAGACAGCGAACGAACTAGGAGTAGAATTTGGAAAAATTAGAGGATTGCAGAAACCGTACAGGGTAGATTTTAGTGAAAAAGACATAGAAAATCTGAACACTTCAGGACGACTAACACAGATAAAAGAACTGATTGTGTTACTGAGAAAATGGGGAGATGTAGACAAGTAGGTGGATAAGGAGAAAGGAGGGAACAACTGATAAAGCATCATTGGCTTTTCCAGTAAAAGAGAAAGAACTAACGGTAATAGAGTGTCCAATGAGAGAAACTCCAGGAGGAAGTTATGTACATGTCCCATGGTCCAGACAAGATATATTGTCATTTACAAATGACTTTCCAAGATTGAGAGAGAAACCTGTAGAATGGTATAGACAGGTAGAAAGGTTTGTAAAAGTTTCAAAGGTATTGTGGGAAGATTTGGATGGACTGTTTGAGATTGTTGTTCCTGCAGATTTATGGACAGAGTGTAAAATTACGATTGATTGGTCAAAAGAAGAATATCCTAGAGATGCAAAAACAGGAGCCCCAGGTTCAGAAGTAATGAGAAAATATGAACAGGCAATCACATTTCTGAAAAATAAGATTCCACCAAAAGAAATGGACTGGGTAAAGATTGATAGAACAACTCAAGAAAGTAAGGAGTCTGTACATGCCTACTATGAGAGGTTGCTTTTGGTTTTTAAGCAGTATAGTGGTTATGAGAATTTGAGTGAAAAGGACATGAGTCATTTTGTGTATAGATTTGTGTATGGCTTGAGACCTGAGATAAGTGAAATGATTAAGCAGCATATGTTATGTTGGCAGAATAGCACAGTAGATGAGGTATTACGGTATGCAAAATATTGTAGTGATGATATTGAGTGTAGACAGCGTAAACTCAAGGAAAAGGCAATGTGGGCACAAGTAAAGGTCGCAGAAAAGCAAGAAGCTCAGATGAATAATCAGGCTAATGACTCAGGACAGACCAAGTCCAAACCGAATATTGGTAAGGGAAAAGGTCAGATGAGTATAGAAGAAGCTAAAAAGAAATGGCCATGTCATAATTGCGGAAAATTAGGGTACTGGAGAAACGAGTGTGAATTTCCTCCGAAAGTTAATGCCGAAAATCAACCATTGAATCTACAGGTGCAGAATGAGGTGAGTTACCAACAACCGCAACAGCCGCAGGTAGTTACTCAACAGTGTCAGGTGCTGCAACCACCTCTTCCAAAGAGTGTAAATCCTCAAAGATACAGTACAGAGGCAGGATTCTATGGAGGAGAGCAGGTAACAAAATTGCCGCGCGCAGCTGCAGTTTCGCAGTACTGGTTACGGCAGGATGGAGATGAATCGGATGAAAGCTTATGACGGTGCCTAGGAGAGGAAGAGGGGGTGCGTGCTTGGCGCAACTCTAGAGGTAGATCAGTCAGGTCCATTTGTGGATGGAAAGGTGGATGGTGTAAATGTTACATTCCTTGTGGACACTGGTGCTACCCGTTCTACTGTTAGATCAGTGGAAATTCCCAAACTTCCTCTCTCAGGAGAATACATCCAAGTTGTAGGTGTTTCAAACAGGCAGATTAAAACCCCTCTTACAAAACCAATAGAGGTGGAAATTGGTCCATTCAAAGATATGCATCGCTTTGTGGTGTGTGATTGTAGTCATGTAAATTTATTAGGACACGATCTGCTTTGCAAAATGAATTGTGCCATCTATTGTACCCCAGATGGTATTGCTTTACAGACACCAGATGAGGATGTTCTGTATAAAATGACAATGGCAGAACTAGAACCAGGAGTGAATGATATGTTTCCTGTGTTTGATGCGGAGAAAATCCCTATTGAATTGAAAGGAATAGTCAGGTCTGATGTGTGGGATTTCACAGGTGAAGATATTGGACTAATGAGAGAAGTTGATCATGTAAAAATTACTGTAAAAGAAGGAACGAATTACCCAAATACCCCGCAGTACAAATTAACGCCAGAAATTATTGAAGTTATAACCCCAGTAATTAATAAAATGATTGAACAGGGAATTTTGAGAGAAATAATGAGCACCCCATGTAATTCTTCTATTATGGGATTGAAAAAGACAAATGGAACATATAGAATAGTACAAAATTTGAGAAAGGTAAACAAAATTGTTATTCCTTGCTGCCCAATTGTGCCAAACCCTGCTGTAATACTGTATCAGATTCCTCATGATGCAGAATGGTACACAGTTATTGATTTGTGCCATGCATTTTTCTCTAATCCATTGCACCCTGACAGCCAGCAAATATTTGCATTTCGGTTTGGAGAGCGTATTTTGGCATGGTGCCAAATTCCTCAAGGGTATACTGAAAGTCCTTCAATTTTTTATCAGATTCTAAAGAAATCCTTAGAAGATTTAAAAATGCCTGAAAAGTCTGTGATGGTCCAATATATTGATGACCTATTAGTGGCATCAAAGACCAGAGAAGCATGTGTTACGGACACCATTGCTTTACTGAATCATTTGGCAGAAGGAGGACACAAGGTGTTCCCATCAAAACTGCAATTCTGTCAACAGGAAGTACAGTACTTAGGTCATAAGATTGAGAGAGGGATGCGAAAAGTGACAACAGAAAGGATAAGGATTATCAAAGGAATGAGAGCCCCAATGACACAAAGAGAGGTGAGAATGTTCCTTGGAATGGTTGGTTATTGCCGACAGTGGATAAGTGGGTTTTCATTGATTGCAAAACCTTTACAGCGATTGACAAAGAGGGATGTCAAAGATCCGATTGCATTGGATGAGGAGGAAATGAAGGCTTTCGAGGAACTGAGAACAAGTTTGTGTGAGGCACCAGCATTGGGAATGCCTGATTATGAGAAATAATTTGAGCTGTATTGTAGCGAGAGAGACGGATGTGCACTTTCAGTATTAGTGCAAAGGCATGGAAAAAAGAAACGACCAATAGCCTATTTTTCAGCTGTTTTAGACCCGGTAGCAAAGGCGTTGCCTGGATGTCTGAAAGCAGTAGCTGCTACTTGTGTGAGTCTGGAACAGAGTGAAGGCATTGTGATGGGATATCCTTTGAGAGTATATGTCCCACATTCAGTTGAAATCCTTCTGACCCAAACAAAAACCCAATTCATGACACATACAGGCACATGCATCAAAAGAAAAACCGGTCACAAACGGGCAGATTCTCAGAATCTGCCCCTTTACGACCGGTATTTTTGCATCTGGGATACATCATCCCAAATGCAAAAATCGCAATCTAAGTAATCTCTAAATTGCGATTACTTAAATTGTGATTGCATTTAAGGAATCGCAAATTGAGATTCCTTAAATGCAATGCAACAAAGTAAAAAAATTAGCGATTTCGCTACTAGGGGGCGCAATTTACCATGAAGTTGATCTTCATGGTAAATTGCAAAAACTTTGAGAAATGCACTAAAGTGCATTTTTCAAAGTTGAAGGTTACACACACACATGTCCTTGGGACATGTGTGTGCGTAACATATGTGCACGGATCATTTTCAGGGGTGCAACAGGGTGTCCTTTTGACACCCCTGCACCCTTGAAATTGCACGCGCAATTTGCGAGTACCTATTGGTGACTTGGTAGAAGCATGTTTGTCTTTCGTTTAATTTTTGAGTCACTTATCATGGGCACAATGATTTTTGTTTTTGTCTTCACATTGGTTCTTGTTTAAATCACATATTAGTTACACTATTTTGGTGCATTGCCATGTACAATTTATATTCGTGTCACCTTGCCTGGTCGTTCTATGCTGTTGTTTTCACAATTGAATTAACTAAATTAATTATTCATTGATAGCATGTATAATTTTTCTTTACAGTGGCCCCTGAAGAAGGGATGAACATAATCCCGAAATGCATTGGGCTGGGCTGGGCAATCCAGTCATAATATGTAATAGAGAAGTTATTTTTGACTTGCAAGAGCATTTGAATTTTCTTCATGTCATCATTGTAATTATTTGCATTATTTTACATTGATTTTGTGTACTCTGATTGAATATTGACATGACTTCAAAAAATTTGAGTTAATATATATTTTTGTATAAATCAATGAAAAGATTTGTTATCTTTGTTGTTTCAATAATACAGTGAATTGTTGAATCTTTAATACACGTTGTGCATCCAGTATACTGGTGAACACTCGCCAGAACGGTTACTAGTGTTGAGAGGCCGGCTGCCTCGAACTGGGTAGCACACAATCGAGTTTTTACATTCGCGAATGTATTTTCTTTTGTGTCAATAGGTGTGCGCTGATTATCTATTCACTCCACGCTGGGATAAGCCACGTCAAGTGATCCTGGTGACAACAACTGCAGTAAAGTGTGCAGGTGTGAAAAATTGGATTCATGCCAGTCATACCATCAGAGTTCCAGATCCTGAAGCTCGACCTGTAAGTCGACATCTGGAAATATCAGATACCAGCTCAGCATCTGAAGCAGAGACTGAAACAATCAGAGTTCCAGATCTTGAAGCTCGACCTGTAAGTCGACATCTGGAAAAATCAGGTACCAGTTCAACAACTGAAGAAGAAACTGAAACAATCAGAGTTCCAGATCCTGAAGCTCGACCTGTAAGTCGACATCTGGAGATATCAGATACCAGTTCTGCATCTGAAGCAGACCAACCTGAATCCAGTGAAAGACAAAAGGAAGAATCTGAAAACGAAAGAACTGATATTGAAACAGGAGAAACTGAACCAAGACACAGTGAAAGTCAACAGCCAAGTACAAGCTTTGGGGAAATTCCTCTGGAAATTGTAGAGGTAACTCAAGAAAATTTAGATTCAGATAGAGAGATTGGGGAAATTGCAGAAGAAACACGAGGAGGATTAGACTCAGAATTACAAGCAGAAGAAACACAGGGAAATTTAGATTCAGATAGAGAGATTGGGGAAATTGCGGAAGAAACACGAGGAGGATTAGACCCAGAATTTCAAGCAGAAGAAACACCAGAAGATTCAGAGTCAGACAAAGAGACTGAGATCATAAAGTTCAAAGTTAGAGGAAGTGAAGTGAGATCTGAGACAGAATCTGAAGAAAGTGAAGAAGAAAGAAAGCAAAGAATAGGACCAAGAAAGAGAACTTGGAGAGCGGAACGAGGAGAAAAAGAAAGTGAACTGAAAAGGCCGAGAAAAGGAGACAATTGGCCCAACGAAATCAAAAGACTCAGATATAAGATAATAAATTTGAACCAAGACAATGCAGAACAAGTAAATGAAATAACAAGTCAGAAAAGACAAAAAGAAATAAATAAAAGACTGTTGCAGAGACAAAAAGAGTGAAAAGACCTAACTTGAAATGCAAGTCACCTGAATGGGTACACGTAGCACTGTCTGACATTAAAGAAGTGGATAGCAGTCACGAGAACCCAGACAAAGACTGTGAACAAGTGGGTGAGAGTGAACTGCGCAAATCCTGAAAGGCAAAGAAAGAAAACCGGACTAGACACACAAACTGATAAAGTCAAAGAAAATTTCTGAAAGACCGAAAGGTGCGCCAAAAGCAGTTGATCCTAGTCAACACTAAGTCATTTGAGGTGTGGAAACACATTTTCTGTACATATATTTAGATAATATTTCAACATGGTAGACACTGAGAATAGAAGAGCTAAATGTGAGTTTTTCCGTAGATGGTGTAGGAGGTGTTTCTATTGTACAGGTTTACTAATGCTTATTTGGTTTATTTTAGCAATCCTAATTCCACTAAGATTAGTTGTAGAAAATACATCTGCAATTATGAATGACACGAATAGTGACAAGAAATCTAACATAAAGAACACTGCAACACTGGTAGATAGTACTGAATTTCATAGGGATACGTTAATAACTGATTTCTCCAAGAATGTCTTCACCAAACTTTTATATGAATATGTAGAGACAATGGATGTGAGAGATTGTTATGTCTGTAAGCAGTTACCTGCGTCTGTAACAGAAGGTGTGACGTATCATCACCTTCCTTTGACGTATGGAATAACTTGTAGTGTTTTAGCTAGTTTATTTTACAAAACAGGTAAATTAGAATATTACTACACTGACACAGATGCTATTTTTGCTAAAGTTCCCGTAGTCCCTGAGCTAAATAAGGTGAAAGTTGCAAAGATTTTTGGAGAATTTTTCTTAGCAACAAAGGAATTAATGTTAGAAAATGCATTTAGACACAATCTTACCTGTAGGTTAAGAAAGGAAGAAAAGGTTTTCTTAGACATGGTAGAAGACCGAAGGGTTAAGTTTCAAAGAAAAGCAACAGGAGAAAAGACAAAAACCCACCTTGGGCGTTCGTAGAGGGAAGTTATGACAAGGGTGAAACAAATGCAGCTATGGTTTTAGATTGGCCCCAACAGGGAAAATTATGTATTAGTAGAGATAACACTATGTATGATAACTATTTCGTGGGTTCTAGTGAGTGCCGAGATACATACAAAATTCTAGGGGGATGGGGATTCAAAGGAGGAAACGATCCAGTATTTCCAGGGATCTATTATATTTGTGGAAACCGAGCATATTATAGGTTGCCGGACCATTGGTATGAAACATGCTATTTAGGCCTGGTCTTTCCAAAGATTTTTCATGTGGAAAGGGGAACGAAAGGAATTCACGAGATAGGTAAACCATTATCCCGTAGGAGAAGGGAAAGCTTCTCAGAGATAATAGGTGATATTTTTGGAGCATTGATACCAGCAGTGGGTATATCTTTGAATGCATACAAGATTCGGAAATTGTCTACAGTAGTGGATCGTTTATCAACGAATACTGCTGGAGGGTTCTTGATGGTAAATACCGAAATGGTTGCCATGAGAGCTATGGTAATGCAAAATCGACTTGCCCTTTATATTGTTTTGGCAAAAGAGGGAGGAGTCTGTGGAATGCTGAAGGTACAACATTGTTGCACTTACATTCCAGACAAAAGTGAGAATATACAGAAGCATATAAAGAACATTACTGATTTGCATAAAGAAATTGCCCCACTGGAGGTTGAAGGTGCTTTGGGGAAACTTGGTAAGGGTTTTTCTCAATAAAGAAATGGTTCACTGAAATAGGTAGTTCTTTAATTGTGAAAATACTAATTCCAATTGTCTTAGTAATAGTGACAATATTAATTTTAAGATTAGCATATGTGTGTGTTAAAAAAAGAAAAATACAAAATAAAGCAAAAAGAGAAAATGAGAAAAATAAAGAAAGAGAACGGGAGATGGGAGAAATCGAATTGGAAGAGTTTAAAGAGAACATGTACAAAAGGTCTAAAAGACAAGATGAAAAGAACACGATTGTCTAAATTAACAAATGCAAGTGGACAAGAAACATTTATCTGTTAAAATTTTTGTAAGGATAGGTTTTAGTGGTGATGTTAAAAATCACCAAAGGGGGAATTGATGGAGCAAGGGAAACAAAATATTTTTGTAACCCTTGGAAATTAATGACCCATAACCATTAATGGCACTAACCGTTTGAACTGCATGGACTAATCAACAAAATGCACTTTTAATTAAACAGTACACATGGGCAAATTGCTAAATGTTGCAAAATCTAATTTATTTACAAATGTGAAGCTAATTAACGTTAGTATCGTGATTTGTGTAGTAAATAGAGTAAATTGCATGATTTGTGTTGCGTAGTAAAATTGCACCGTGGCAAAGAATGCATATGGTAAGTAAAATGGCTTTAAATGTCGCTTCTGCTAGGTAACATCTAATACGGGTCTTTAGAATGGCGGGTGGTAAACAGAAAGGCTTATTTTCTATGTTTTAATTTTCGTTGTGTTTGTTCTTATGATAGTTTCGTTCGGGCCTGCTAGGCCATGCTCCGAAAATGGCCGCTGGAAAGGACGAGATCGCGTGCGCTGAATAAGATGGCCCCCGCGCAGGCTCAGTGTGAATGCTCCAGTCACGTGTATGCGGCCTGTGCCCGGAGTGAGAGATGTCAAGGCCAATCTGTCCTGCAACGAGGATTGTGCCAAGAGTTCAGCATATATGCCTGGGAACGGATGGGAAAATCGAGCGACAGGGGATGAACTAATATGTGACCATCAAAGATTGTTACAAAATGGATTAACAAATTGGACTACTTTTGGACACCGTGATCATGAGACTTATTGTGTGCTTTATTGTCCTCAAACCGGTTCGAACAAGGAGGGCGATGAGGTGACCAACACCACCCCTCCAATGGACCAATTAGCGTGATTTCTGTCCCTAAGGATTGCAACTTTTGAGTGTAGTGAGCCAGAGAATAGGGTATAAGAGAGTCTGCTCTTACGTTGTGAAAAAACTTGCTTTTAATTTTTTACACCTTGATGCTGCGAGATCATTGCGGGAATTTGCCCGGGAGGTGATTGCGTCCGAGGAGGTTAGCGGGAGGACAGTCAGTCAGTTTGGGAGTCCTATCCTGTGTTCTGCGGTTCATTTTTCCTTTGGTGAACCATTCTTGTCATCGCCCTATGGCTGAGTGTAATGAGTATTTTTCCATCCTTTCCTAAAAATCTTTCTTAAATGTTTATTGATATTTCTAAATGTTTTACTTAATAAAGAAGTTTACTTATTTGCTTGAAGAAGTTTAGATAAAATTATATTCTAACTCTAAAATGAGTCTGTGGTTCTTTAAATAAACTTGTGATTTATAAATGTCAAAGGTTTTAATTGTGATTGAGCTGGTCTTAATCACCATCAACTAATTCTACTAGTTGGTCCATCGACCGAATAGCGGAGTGCCTTGATGTTTAAAACCAACAGGATCCGAAGTTAATGTATATAATGTATAGGTTATAATTCTGTCATTTTTAATAAGGTATCCCGCTTGTCTAGCAGCTCATTTTCCTTTGCGTTTAATCCAGAGATTGAATGAATGTATGTATGGGGTGTTATGGGCCCCACCGACATAAGTTTCAAGTGATCAAGGTTGTGTAGGTGTTTTCCTGGGTTAGGGTCGTAAAGGAAAAATTTATTTTAGCTGCGCTGGATCAGGATCCATCTGAAGATTTTGCGGAGCATGCAAAGGGTGTGGAAGCAGGAAGAGGCAATTGCATTGACTTGTTGTTTCATGGTCAGTTGGCTGTCGAGGATGATGCCCAGGTTGCATGCATAACATAACGTGTATTTGTAAAGCGCACATTCACCTAGAAGGGTATCTTGGCGCTGAATAACAGATGTTTATTGTTACCAAACTCAATGGTACTCAATTTTATTATCCGCAGAAGGCTGAAAGGCTGAGTGGACCTACAGGGATTTGAGCCTGTGAACATGAGGTCAAACACAGGCCGCTACAGTGAGCGCATTAGTCCACTTAGCTACCAGACCCGGCCTGCATGGTCTGTCGGTGTGGGTGTTGGTCCAAGTTCTGCTGGCCACCAACTGTGGTCCCATACGGAGGTGTTTTTCCGAAGATCAGCACTTCTGTTTTGTCAGAGTTGAGTTTGAGGCAGTTGTCTCTCATCCATTTGGCTATGTTGGTCATGGCATTGCAGAAGTTGGTTTTGGTGTTGGAAGGGTCCTCGGTGAGTGAGAGGATTAGTTGAGTGTCATCTGCATAGGAGATTATGTTGAGTCTATGGGATCTGATGACGTCTGCTAGGGGGGTCTTGTAGATGTTGAACAGGGTGGGGCTGAGGGATGAGCCTTGGCGTACACCACATATAATGTGCTTAGGTGCGGTGGTGAAGGGAGTCAGTTGGATGCTCTGAGTGCGTCCTGTGAGGTAAGAGGCGATCCACTTGAGGGCGTTTTTCTGAATGCCGATGTTGTAGAGTCTGTCGATGAGGGTGTCGACCATGCTATTTTAATCAATAGACTCTCAGAATTAGGCATTAGAGGATTGGCCCTCAAACTGTTGACCTCCTTCCTTTCTGACAGAGTCCAATCAGTTGAAGCCGGGGCCTTCACCTCAGAACAGTTTTCGCTCCCATGTGGGGTGCCACAGGGCTCGGCCCTTAGCCCCACACTGTTCAATCTGTATGTCTCCCCTTTGGCCAAAATCATCAGGCAATGTGGTTTCTCAGTGGTCTCGTACGCTGATGACACCCAACTAGTGGTGTCAGTATCCAGCAACATTGAAGAGACAGCAGATCGTTTTCATCTCTGTATGTCTCAGGTACATCAGTGGATGAGTCTGAACTGCCTGAAACTGAATGGTGGAAAGACTGAGGTCCTCTTATTTGGCTCTGATACCTCCTTCTGGACACCCAGATGGTGGCCGACCTGCCTGGGAGACACCCCAACTCCGGTAAATAAGGCTAAAAATGTAGGCGTTATCTTTGGCGATAAATTAACTTTCAAAAATCAGATTAGCTCCCTCACTTCCTCAATCTTCTTCATCCTGAAGATGATTAGAAAAATCCGCCCCTTCATTCCATCGGAGTCAGTAAAAATCCTGGTGCCAGCACTGGCATTGTCCAAATTGGACTATGGAAATGCGCTGTATGTAGGGATCCAAAAGCAGCACCTTCAAAAGCTACAAAGGCTTCAAAACGCAGCTGCCAGATTTCTGCTGGATATCCCGAAATACCAGCCGGTCTCGCATAATTTGAAGACCCTGCACTGGCTCCCTGTGGACAAGAGAATTATATTCAAAGCTTAATGTCTAGCCTTCAAGGCACTCTATGGGGTGGGCCCTGACTTCCTGAAAAAGCAATTGAAATGGTATACACCAACTAGAAATCTGAGGTCGGCGCACTACAAACTCCTACAAACTCCCAGAGTCAAGAGAGCTTGGTGGGGCGGAAGAAGCTTCATGTTAGGGACTGTTAAAACCTGGAACGTGCTTCCCGGTGAGATAAAGAATTGCCCAACAATTTTGGCCTTTAGGAAAGCTCTAAAAACTTGGCTTTTTGTAAATTAACCTTTCAGTCCCTTGATTGCGTGGTAACCTCTCACTTTCCATCAGGTATGAGCGCCTAGACGCCTTCGGGCAGTTGTACGCTATATAAATTTTTAATCAAATCAGACGTTGTCAAACACATCCAAGAGGTCGAGGAGGATCAGGGCCACAGTTTCTCCAAGGTCGAGGAGTTTTCTGATATCATGTGTGGCAGCAATCAGCACGGCCTCAATGCTGTGGTTGGCCCGGAATCCTGATTGTGAAGCGTTAAGCAGGTGGTTTTGTTCAAGTTAATCAGTGAGCTGTTGGTTGAACTTTGGATGGGTAGGGGAGCAGGCGGATCAGTCGGACGTTTTTGAGGTCGCTGGGGTCGGCAGAGGGTTTCTTTAATATGGGTCTGACCTCTGCGTGTTTCCATCTATATAGGAAGGTTGCTGTGGAGATGGAAGTGTTGAGGATGCTGGTGAGTTCCGTGCTGATCGGGATGGTTCTGAGGTGGAAGAGATGGTGGAAGCAGGGGTCAGTGGTCACCCCGGAGTGGATGGACCACATGATGGCTGTGGTGGTGTGAGTGGTGAGGGGGGACCAGGTGGTGGTTGTTCGGTTGGTATTCACAAGGTGGTTGAGGTTGTAGAGGCTGAGTGTTGGGTTGGGATCAAAGTTGTGGTAGATGGTGGCTATCTTACTGTGGAAGTGGTTCGAGAGGGTGTCACAGAGTTCTTGGGAGGGGTGAATGGTGTTCTCTGTGGCTGTCGGGTTGGAAAATTACTTGACTATTTGGAAGAGTTCCTTCATGTAGTTGGCCGCAGTGTCAATGAGGGCAGTAATGGCTGCTCTCTTGGCTTTCTTGATGCCCAGGTGGTAGTTGCTGAGGGCTGCTTTGTGGGTGGCTCTGTCAGGGGGTCCTTAGTGACCCACCATCACTTCTCGAGTCAGTAGCAGTTGTGCTTGGTAGTTCTGAGCTCTGGGTGTACCAGCTGGCTTGTTTTGAGGTTTTGTTGGCTTTTGCTGGTTTCAGCAGTGCAACTCTGTCGCCACATTTGGTGATCCAATCGGAGAAGTTCTGGACGCCCTTGTCAAGGTCTGCTGAGGTTTCAGGTTGCGTGGTGCTGAGGGCCTGTGTCCATTGAGTATTGGTTATCTTTCCCCAGCTGCGGTGGGTCGTGCTGTGGTGCTTGGTGATGGTATGTTGGGCATCAGAGATGGTGAAGTGAACAATGGCCTGGTCAGTCCAGGGGAGTTCTGCAACGTGGGTGAATTTGATTCTGTTGCTGGAGGTAAAAATGGTGTTGAGCGTGTGTCCTGCTTTGAGCGTGGGTTCGGTGACCAGTTGGGTGAGGCCCATGTTGTTCAGGTTCTCCAGGAGGATGGTGGAGTTGGCGATGTTGGGGTTGTCGGTGAGGAAATTGAAATCTCTGAGTAGTACATAGTGGTGGTAATCGATGGCTTGGGGGGTGATGAGGTTGGAGATGGCATCGCAGAAGGCTGATCTGGGTCCCGGGGGTCTGTAGGTGAGGGTGCCTTATCTTGAACTTATCGTGGGTCTGTAGTCGGAAGTTGAGGTGTTCCTTGAGAGACGTTGGGTCGTCGTTGGTGACGGTGCATCAGAGGTTTCCTTGAATATAATCTTGATGCCCCCACCGTGTTTGTTGGTGCAGTCTTGGTGTATCATGTTGTAGCCGTCAGGAGTGGTGGTGGAAATGTCGGGGTTCGAGATGGGTTGAGCCATGTTTTGGTGATGAAGGCAACATCAGGGGAGAGGGAGGTGAGGGTGTCCCAGATTCCGTGCCATGTTTGCAGAGGGAACGGGCTTTGAGCAGGATGCAGTGGAGTGGTTCTGGGTTGTCCGTGGTCTTGTGAACGGAAGCGGGGCGAGGTCCATTGTCGGCAGGTGTCCCTGCGTGGTAGAAGAAGCGGCAGTGGTGGCACGTGAAGGGTCCTTTGGTTGATCACAGAGAGGCCGTAAAGCAGCTGTGGTTGCAGTGTCTGGGGCCCTGTACCAGGAGCTCCTTAGCAGTGTATCACCGGGTTTCGGGAGGGCCAGTGGTCCTGGTGCTGGCCGCGGTCCAGGCGCGGAAGTTCGCTGACGGGCTTGCCTTTGGCACGCCTGCTGCGTGCGGCTGCGCAGCAGCCTCCATAAGTAGTCCTGGGAGATGGGAGGGGCTGTCAAGGAGTTAGGAGGGTAGGGAGCAGGAACAGCGACGAGGCGGGAAAAATAAGTTGGGGAAAGGCGGGAAACAGCGAAGGCTACGGACCCAGTCTAACCCCCCAAAAGAAGTGCCTGTAATCAAATTAACCCCATTAAAATAAAATAATGGGCCTTTTAAGTAATATTTAATGCCAATAAATAGCAGGCAAAATTGAGAGCCAGCAGAAAGAAATGCCTAACCCAGCAGACCTCTGAACAGCGGTCTTGAACTGAAGGTAGCAGGGAATGGGATGGCAATCCCGGTCTCGAGGAGCTAGCAGCAGCGGGGCGAAGCGCACAAGACCAGAAGGTCAAGGGCTACTCGCAGGGGCTGTCAGGAGGTGGGAGGGTGGGGAGCAGGAACAGCAACAAGGAAGGAAAAAAATGTCAGGAACAGGCGTGAAACAATGATGGCTTCGGACCCAGTCTAAACCTGAAAAGAAGTGTCTATAATTGAATTAACCCAAAATAAAATAATGGGTCTATAAATAATATTTAACCCCAATACACAGATGAACAGTGCGAGTAAACCGCGGTCAGAGTTGTGCTGCTAGCATACCAGGGAGCAATTGGTAAACAGTGCGCAAGTCCCTTTGGCACTATCCAGCACCCTTAGAAAGAGGAAAATGCCTCTAAGGATTGTTTCTGTGTAGAAAGGGTTCCCTTTCTCCAAAAAAACAATTCTGCTTGTAACCCAGACACCCTTGCTCCCCGGCGCGAGGGTGCCTGCGTTGGTGGTAGGCTGCAGATTGTGCACCAGTGGACGCATAGGACAGGAATGCGCCATATCTTAATATATATGGTGCATTCCTGCCCTCTCCCTTTCACGCAGTAGAGCAACTTGTCTTGCTGCACTGCATGAAAAAATTATAAATCTGCCCCTGATCCCTACTGAGCTACTGACACACAATCTGCACCAGATCCGTTTGTGCCAGTTTAGATGTTCTGATGAGTGCTGGAAGTGTGGCATGTTTGTTAATGCACAAAGAGCTTTCATTGTCTGAAAAGGGTACATCTTGTAAGCATGGCATTTTCTAGGCCACTCTGATGACAATTGCCTTGCTTAAACTACCTAGAAATAGCTTCGTTCAGGATTTTTTCCGTATTAAGGCATAGCAGCTATTACACACACATGCACACATAGACCATATTTGCTGGCTTGGCTTGTACTTGACAGAATGGGCATAGGGAACATTTGTACTTTATTACTTCTTGTTCACATATTTTCCTTCATGCTCCTAATAATTTCAATGTAAGATTAAATTCATTTGTGTGCAATTTTGTTTTGCACATCATAACATGCTATGACATAAAACACAGCCAAGGTTTTCTATTGACAGCTACAGTGCAAGAATTTTTTGGTGCCCAAGGAAAAATAATATTTTGACCTTTGGGAGCTCCTTCTCCGCTAAAAATAAGGCCATTTTGGAGTCAGTTTTTGCTGCCCGATACATTCATGTGGATTCTTGAGGCCTTTTGTGGCAGTACTGTGAGGCAGCTCAATACAGTGGCCATGGTCTAGCACCTGCTCAGTCAATGGAAACATCTCTTCATTTCAAAAGTATTTAGAGCTCCAGCTTTTTTTTTTTTAAAAACCATCCAGGGTGATGTCAGAGGGCGCCCTCTATAAAATATTTCCATTTAGAGACATGAAGATTTCTCTGCCAAACTGGAGCACAGGCATGGGGTGCCATTATCATGCAGGTCAAATCCTTTACTAAATCTTGATCTGAAAACTTAGTGCAACATGAATCTTCAAAAAAGATTCAATTGCAAATAAGAGCATAACCTTTCATCTCTTTGAAAAGAGAAATTTGAAATAATAAAAACAGACATTCGTTATTCTGCTAGCCTCTTAAATAACCCTTGTATATTCCTCTTTAAAAATTGTGACATACTTGCATTTTGTGGACATCAATCATAGTTTATCCTTTCCATTGAAGTTACAGCAGTGTTGAAACTGCATTCAAATTAAAATGCTTACAGACTCAGCACCAATGCTTGTACTCAGCTTAAGCATGTCATTACATGCAGACTTCAGTGTCTGTTCCAATCCATCGTCTTAGGGCACATTTATTGGGTCCTTATACATATTTATGACTAGCATGCACAGGGCAGAATGGCACAAAAAACATTTTGTTCCGCCTTTCTGAATTAAATGTTGGCTTCTGCATACTAAGATGAGGAGGCAGACGTTCACAAGGAACATTACCCTTTTCCTATGCACCCATTTCAATAAGCAAATCAATGCGCACGTATCTTCTAATGATTATGCTGTGATGACGTATTTATTTAATAGCTTGATACAACACCAGGGGGCATATTTATAAGAGCCTTGCGTCACGTTTGCACCACTCAAAGTGGTACATGTGTGCCGCAAGGCTCTGAGTCAGATTTATGAAGCCAGGCAAAGCCACTTTGCGTGTCTTTGAGTGGCCTCATAAATATTGAGTAAAGCAACGCAGCACAAATCGCTGTCGCCTTACTCTGCGCAAGGGAAGCGTTCCATAGGCATTGCGGTGGGTGTTCTCACACAACTCCTGTGGTTTTTGATGCATTCCAAGATTTACAAGGACTTGTGTACCTGGGAATGCATAAGGAATGCGTAAAAATCTTACTCCTCCCAAGGTGAGGCGTAACGAGGAGAAATATCTCTGTTTGTCCTCGTTTTTTAGGTCTCGCCCTGATCCAGCGCTTGCTCTGGTCTGGCGAGACATTTAGTTGTGGGGTTTTAAAAGAGCGACCACAGCTTTTTCCGTGGCATACAGTGTGCGGTTACGCGCACAGCACGCGCTTCTGTCATGGCTCATTAAGCCTTCCGGCGCGTGAATCATGCTCCTCCACCACCTTGCTGTCTGCTCTCACTACCCCCCTCCCTTCATCCCCCTCCCTTCTCCCCCTCCCTCCTCGTTAGCTTGTTATTCTTAACTTCGGAAGCATCTGATGTGAATTCTTCAAGGAGCAATTCACTTCCGACTAAGCCAATGCCGCCTCAGACAGTAGACATTTTCTGGTGCTTGTTTATCTATCCCTCGACCCTCCCCTCCCCTCTGTTGCTTCTTGCCTCTGTTCTTCCCCCTCCCGAGCTGTTGCTTATTTCTTTTGTCTACTCCTGCCCTTATAATTTTATGGAGAGGCATTGACTTCACTCACTTTCAGTCTGTGGCGCCTATTTCATTTGAAAATCTTACGAGCTGCTTTTTCTGTCACCTCCAATGTCAACTTCTAATAAAAAGAAAAAAGGTTCGTGGGTGCGGTAGAACTGAAAAATAAATAGATCATGTGAGACCACGACGCTTTTAACTTATTTGTTAACACTGTTGAACGCACGGGTTGTTTATATAATTGACACACGTTATCCACTAAATGTGCTTGCTTCCGCTTCTGTTAGTTGTGTTAATCTGCAGGCAGATTGTTAAAAGAAACTGTGGTGATCTTTGCACTTGCAATTTACAATGAGACTCAGCACATTAAGACATGTTTTCTGTCAGTTGCCTCATGGCTAAGGAACTCCTAATTTTCATAGAGTGTCTCGTCAGAATACAGACAGGAGCTGACTACATTATATGTAGTTGGAGAACAGCGACAAACTCTCTCTAGAAACAAAATGACACATAGTAAAACTGTTGGCAGAAAGATTCACAGCGCCGTGACTCAGTGCCTGCTTTTAAGGCGCTGTTTCTGGCGAGCGGTATAAGATCTTGCAGCAAACATCGGCGTTTTATCACCAGTTAAAATGCAAAATAATTTCAAGGAGTATATTGGATGACAGTGACCCACAATCTGCAGTTTTGTGAAGCTCACAGTGACAGATGCAAGATACAAAGCGCTGTGTAAAATACATAACATTCCAATAATCATGTGTTCTTTTTAAGGACATTGTTTAAATGTAAATTAGTGACTGAAAGCGGCTAGACTGCTTTATTTTAAGAAGCACATGATGCTGTGTTTGCCAAATGACGCTTAGTCGAAACTGTTTATTTTTCCTTTCAGCGTTTATATTAGGCTATGCAATATTGAAAAACTAGCCAGCCTTATAAACCAAATTATGACATTTTCAACAGATGGATACGAAAACAATAGTGGACTATAAGATGGAGAAAACTCAGCTGACTGCACACCGTCTCGCGCTTCTGTTTTACTGGTAGAGCTGGACTCACAGACCCTCTCTCACAGACACTCTCTCACAGACTCTCACACTCTCACAGACTCTCACAGACACTCTCTCACAGACTCTCACAGACACTCTCTTACAGACTCACAGACACTCTCTCACAGACTCACAGACACTCTATCACAGACACTCTATCACAGACACTCTCTCACAGACTCTCACAGACACTCTCTCACAGACACTCTCTCACAGAGACTCTCTCACAGAGACTCTCTCACAGAGACTCTCTCACAGACACTCTAAGACACTCTCTCACAGACACACAGACACTCTCTAATAGACACTCTTTTACAGACACTCTCTCACAGACACTCTCTCACAGACACTCTCTCACAGACACTCTCTCACAGACTCTCACAGACACTCTCTCACAGACACTCTCTCACAGACTCTCACAGACACTCTCTCACAGACTCTCACAGACACTCTCTCACAGACTCTCACAGACACTCTCTCACAGACTCTCACAGACACTCTCACAGACACTCTCACAGACACTCTCACAGACTCTCACACAGACTCTCTCACAGACACTCTCTCACAGACACTCTCTCACAGACACTCTCTCACAGACACTCTCACAGACTCTCACACTCTCACAGACACTCTCTTACAGACTCTCACACTCTCACAGACACTCTCTTACAGACTCTCACACTCTCACAGACACTCTCTCACAGACTCTCACACTCTCACAGACTCTTTCTCACAGACTCTCACAGACACTCTCTTACAGACTCACAGACACTCTCTCACAGACTCTCACAGACACTCTATCACAGACACTCTCTCAGACTCTCTCAGACTCTCACAGACTCTCACAGACTCTCACAGACTCTCTCTCACAGACTCTCTCTCACAGACTCTCTCTCACAGACTCTTGGCCTTCTTGGTCATATATAAGGTAACAAAAATGCTTCTGGCACTTTTTTATTACAACTTTTCAGCATGCTGCACAGCAGCCACACTTCTCTACAGCACAGCTTAAACACATTGGCAAAGTCAATAGCTCTACCTAAACACTTATAAGGCCCCAAAGGCGAGACCTATTGGCTATGCCAATGCTTGTTCCTCTTTCTATGTGTGCGGCATTCTGCTGAAACGCCAGCACAGGGGGAAAGGACAGGAATGTATCTTATTGGATAAATGTAGTGCATTCCTGCACTTTCAGTCTGGCATAGGGTAGCGCAGCAATGTGACTTACTGTACTGC
This sequence comes from Calotriton arnoldi, assembly GCA_963921515.1. NCBI lineage: Eukaryota > Metazoa > Chordata > Amphibia > Caudata > Salamandridae > Calotriton > Calotriton arnoldi. Next base: position 3,850,889 of record CAWUFW010000123.1, on the reverse strand, counting down.
CCTACGCCAAATCCCCATAAATGAGTGCTCAGCAGTATAGACTTCATAGCATATATTTTGCCTGCTAGTTGATAAAAGGGTCGGTTTCAATCGTGAATGTGGTGTGAAACAATGTTGCGTTTGGCTGTCCTAGCCACATAGTTCTGAGATTAATGTTGCTGAAGCACACAAAAAAATTAAATTTGTCTTTTTGGCTGCCTTTGAAGGCACTGGACAGTGACTGTACTGAAGATTACAGGTAATCCTCTGATTACTACTAAGAGATCAGAGCACTAACAATTCATCTCCCTTCCCTCATCGCAGTCCTTACAATATGAGGATCTAGCAAGCAGTCTCAAAGTACTGGCCAGTGCTCAGCAGCTAGAAAATGAGTAAGTGGACTCGCATTTTTTGGCATTAAGGATATTAGCTGCTGACTGTGCTTTTGGAGCAACAATTGATACATATATTAGAGATCAGTTCATTATTTGTTGTTCTAATGAAAAGATTCAAGAACAAGTCTTAAGACATAGCAATCCAACTTTACAGGAGACTACTAAAATGGGCAAGAGTGTGGAAGCTTCAATTAATTCATTTTAATCTATTAATGTTACAAGTTTAGTGTCTGACATAGCTGCGTTAACTACCAAAGAAAAGTCAAAATTAACAACAATGAAAGGAGAATATAATAAGTATAAACAAGTGAATAATAGTAGTTTGATAAAACATTCTGTGAAAATGAGTTGCAATAGATGTGGTTAAAAGGTGCACTCTGCATAGTTTAAAAAATGCCCAGTGAAATGTAGAGTGTTTTAAATGTGTAAGAATTGGGTATTTCGAGAATGTTTGCATGTCTTCTACTAATAGAAGACTATATGTAGCTCATGAAGTTATCATTAAAGAAGTCATCTCTAGGGAGAATGTTTTACTTTGTGTTGTGGGAAATATACATGCTGATTCAATCAAGGAAGCAGATCTGAAGCCAAAGAATGGTTTGAATGATGTAGTAATGCAGACCACTGAAAATGTGTCTTCAGTAGATTTATTTGACAATTAACCTTATGTGCCACCAAAATATCAAATTGTAATTGATGGCAATATGGTAGATGTCATGGGATTCTGATCTTCCATATACTATTTTATCAGATGTTGATTTTTATAAAAACTGGATGGATTGGAGCCCAATTATGTCATGGTATTTGGTTTTAGTGGTAAACAAATTTATATGCTTGGGAACTTTGTGACTGAAATTAAGTTCCAAAATAAATTCATTCTAGGAAAGGTTTATTTTGCTGTTGATGCATTTATATTGCTAAACATGTTCAAATGATTCAAGAAACTCACAAAAGTCATGATAAGTTGGGAAATTTGTTGGAAAATTACAAGTTGCTGTTTTGTGTTGAATTAGGTAACGTTTTGGGATTTTCGCATCAACTTTAGTTAAAACAAGACGCTGTCCCAGTAAAACACAAATGTAGGCATGTTCCTTTATCTGTTAGAAGTGAGTTAGACAAAATGTGGTATGATATGTGTAAGAAGGGTGTGATTGAGTCAGTCAATGCTGCTGAAAGGGTTTCTCCCATGTCAACAAACAGTTTTTGGCAGATTGTCTTCCTTTACCACGAGTTCAGTAGCTTTTTGCCTAATTGGATAGTGCAAAATGTTTTACAACTATTGATCTTAAGTCATTTTACTATCTTATTGAGTTAACACCAGAAACTCACCATATAACTACATTTATCACACCGGACAGAGCTTTCAGACATGCCAGAATGTCATTTAGTTTGGCTTCTGCTTATGTTTTGCTTGTTTGGGAGTTTTAATGGAGTGGTTGCCTTTTAGGACCATATTTTTGCGTATACTGATACGACAGACATACGTTTTTTTTTTGCTTGGTATGGCATTCGTTTGGGCAAATGTAGGTTTTTTGCTAAAGAAGTGGAATATTTAGGTCATTCTGTGTCTGAGAAAGGTATTTTACCTAAAAAGGATTTGCTGAAAGACATTGACGGAATTCAACAACCGATTAACAAAGATCAAGTCAGATCCTTTCTAAGCTCGTGTTAAACATTTTGCAAATATTGCATTACCTATAAAGATGGTGCTTAAAAAATGTAAAGTTTGAATGGTCACAAGAACATATGAAAGCATGTCAATTGTTAAAAAAAATATTAGCTCTCAAACATTGACTCCTTTTTCTAGTGATGCTTTCAATGTTACGTTTGTTGCTAATTCTTCAGGGTTTGGGGCGGTATTGAGATAATTTAAAGGAAAAGAGGAACATACGATTGCTTTTGCTTCCTGATCATTGACGTTGGCAGAGTGCAAATATTCTACTATTGAGCATGAAACTCTGGCATGTGCTTGGTCGGTGGAACATTTTAAGATGTATTTGTGGGGGAAGTCATTTCAGTTGAGAACTGATCATAAAACTCTTGTTGCATTATTGTCAAAATATGGTGTGGGAAAAGCTTCTTCTAGGGTAGTTAGACTTTAACCTAAACTATACCAGTACAATTTCAAGGTCACCTATATTCCTGGTATACACAATGTAAGAGCAGATTGTTTATTTATATTGTCTGGTAATGATGACAGATGTACTATGGTGGATATGCATGAGGACAGTGTTGTGGCTAAAGTAGAGGATGTTATACTTTCTGTTGGGTAAGTTTTATCCAAGAAAGAGTGGTTTTCTCCATCATCTAATGATGAAGTTCTAAGTTCAGTTAAGCAATTCATAGTGCAGGAATGGCCTTTGGAGAAATATTTGACAAAGGAATTACACGTTTTTTGAAACATTACGGATGAGTTATCCATTGAAAATGATTAAGTGATGAAGGGTCAATGTTTTATTCCTCCAGCTAATATCAGGAACGGGTTTATATCTATTGTTCATTTGGGACATATTGTTCAATCTGGTACTGTTAAGCAAACTAGAGTTGTTTTGGTGGCCATTTATGGATACAAAGACCATTACTTTTATTATAAATTGTTGTTCATTGTGTCAAAATTCTGATAAAGTTTTGAAACTACAGAAAGTGGATCAGATATGGGGTGATTTACCGGATGAGCTTTGTAAAGATTAGGCCATGGATTATTTTGGACCTTATGAAGGTATTGAGCAAAGTAAAAGTTATGCTTTAGTTATTATTATTGATTGTTTCTCCAAATGGGTGGAGTTGAAATGGATATCCAAAGCTAATACCGATAAAGGTTTGCAATTTCTTCAAGAATGTTTCAGGAAAGAAGGTTTTTTTATGGATTCTATCACTTTGATAATGGTGCATAGTTTACTTCTGTGAAATTGTAGAATTATTTTACTAGTCTAGGTATAACAAATGAACATACAGCACTCTATTCCCCTGATATGAAAGGTCTGGCAGAAAGGTTTAATAAGACATTAGTTGAAGGTATTTAATTAGCAATTGAATGAAAAATTGGAGTGAAAGAACATGTAACAAAGTTGATTTGGTTACATCATTGTTCTCCATTTCTTTTGTTTGAAAGAAAAAAGCCTAGGCAAAGTTGAAATCTGTCTTAGTTGGTGGAACAAAATTCTAAGTGCAGTATGAAAGAGGTTTCTCAAGCAGCAAAACAGAATGCTTTTGACAAAAATGAAAAATTGAGAGTTGATAAAGGGAAGGTTCTATTCTACTCTATTCTGGCATTTTTGTATAGCACGTAGCTACCCAACCAGGCCTCCCAGCGCTAACGACAACACACTTGCCAGATTGCTAGATGTACTTAAAAATGATAATAAGATGTTAAAAAAGAGGAGTTTTCTAAAACTGGATTTGGATTGGTTCATTCTGAGGGCAGCGGGAAATTCATTCCAAAGTTTAGGGACAAGTTAAGCGAAGGAGCAACCTTGTCTTGTTAACCTTAGGCACTGTCAGCAACCTTAGATTCACGGACCGTAGAAACATCCTTGGAACATAAGGCTTGGGTAGTTGCTGAACGAAGAGTAAGCCTGTCCCGTTCATAGCCCGATGGGTGATACATGGCGCCTTAAAAAGGATTCTTTTCTGCACCGGAAGCCAGTGGCGGATGGCTAGAGCTGGTGCAGCCTATTGATGTTTGGGGATTTTTTGAAGAGTCTGAGCTGCCGCATTCTGGACGGCTTATATTCTTTTTATAATATACCTGTGACTTCCCAGATAAAGGAAGTTTCCATAATCTAGGTGAGAGTCCCTGCATGTCCACTCTCCTCAAGGAAGGTTGTAGCTAATGTAGCAGTTTTCTTAGAGTTCTCAAGATTCTAAAACATGTCCCAGCAATTTTTCAGGCCTGAATATCCATATCCATAGAAAATTTATCATCAACCCAGAAACCTAGGTTTTTGGCTGCTCAGCCGGCTGAGGAAGCTCTCCAAGTTAGTGTGGCCACAAAAGTTCCATCCACCTTGAAAGGTTGTGATCAACGACTAGTACTTCCGTCTTTTCATGATTACGTTTTAGGCTACTTGCAGACATCCAGTCGGTTACCTGCTTTAGACAGGAGTTGACTTGGTTGGATGTTTGTCCTGTTTCTGGCATGATGGGTATGATGATCTTCGTGTCATCTGCATAAGACACAAGTGCAAGGCCATATGCTCGCACGATCTCTGCCAGGGGAAGCACGTATAGATTGAAGAGTGTAGGGCTCCGGAGGGAGCCCTGTGGAATTTCCCATTTGAGGGGTGGATGGCTGAGAACTGGGCTTCTTCACAGACCTGGAAGCTCCTATTTCCCAGGAAGGTTACTAGCCATTTTAGTGAGGCCCCGGAGATTCCTGCTTCCTCCATCCTTTGAATGAGGACCTGATGTGAGACGGTGTTAAAGTTCGCTCTCAGGTCTAGTATTATCATGGCTACTGAGCCACCTAGGTCCAAGATTGATCGGAGCTCCTCAGTGGCTACTAGCATGGCAGTCTCAGTGTTGTTGTCCGGTCTGAAGCCTGTTTGGGTGGAATGGACAATATCGTGAGTTTCCAAAAAGCCGGAAAGTTGTTTGTTCATATGTTTTTCTAATACTTTGCTTGCTACCGGGAGTAGGGAGATTGGTCTGTATTTTTCTGCCAGGAGAGGATTGGCCATGGGCTTTATCAGTAAGGGTTTGATGATAGTGTGTTTCCACACAGAGGGGACATTGCCACTCAGTGATTGAAAACGTCCGATAGAGTGGACAGGAATGTATTGCCATCTCTCCTCAGAATATCAGGGGGTGCTGGATCAAGTGGCAAGCCTGATTTTATGGACTTTAGGGTTTCTTCTGCAACTTCTCTACTAAAGGCAGGTAGCAAAGTTATTTTGGCTAGGGTCAATAACCCTACGAGTGGGGTTAGACAGGGGTCATTGTTTTTTGGGAGGGAGCTAAGGATATTGTTCACTTTACTGAGGAAGAAATTGGCAAATATAGTACAGCATCCTTCTGATGGTGGGGGGCCGGCAGAGCTTATAGGTGATTTCATGAGGCTATTCACCATCTCAACAATTTCTTGGATGAATTAGGGGTGTTTTATATCTTTGTACTGAAGTACGCATCCGCTGCAGCCGCACCGGAGGACGCTTGTTCTCAGCACCTCGCTGCCAAAGCATGGAACACCCTCCCTCTCCACCCGCGTACCTCACCCTTGCTCAACTACTTAAGGAAGGATTTCAAGACCTGGCTCTTCGACTGAGACCCACAGCACAGCGCCTGGATACCCCTTGGGGTGATAAGAAGCGATATACAAGTACTACTTGATTGATTCTGACCTGTCTTATGGCAGGTTGATGTTTTTTTGTTGCCTTCCTGTAGATTTCTTTACTAAGATCATCAATATATTCAATTTCCATTTTCTTAGCGTCCCTTTTTAATTCTGTCAACTCAGGTGTGAACCCTTGGACCCGGCCATTTGTCCGATTGGATCTTTGAAGTTTACAGTGGACAAGGGGATTGAACGAGTTGCTTAGCCAACTCTTTAATTTGCTATACCTTTCCGTCGTGTCCCCCTTCATTGTGGGGGCAGAGTCAGTGAGTACGCTTACCCATTCTCCTATGGCCAGTTTAGACCAGGACCGTCCGGGGGGGAGGGTGCTTGACTGTGGTTCTGTAAATGTCAAGCCAGAAGGGGACAATGCAGTGATCAGACCACAGTATTGAAATTGCTTCGTCTGTGGCCATGATAATGATGTTGGTAAAGATAGGGTCAAGAAGGTTACCTTGGCTGTGTGTTGGTATCTTAACGATTTGTGTTAGATGTATAGCAGCTAGATCTTGGGCTAACATTTTGGCAGTGTCACAGCCATCCTCCTTGAAATGTAGGTTTCGGTCCCCTAACAGTGTAAAGTTAGCTTTCTGAAGTCTGCAATCCGTGACTATGTCGGGTAAAGCTTGAGTAAATTGAGAGTCCGCCCCAGGAGGCCGGTACATCAGAATACCCGACAAGAGGAAAGTGGGGGAGAGTTCAATTGAGAATTGGTGGCTCTCATTTCCCATGATGTCAATGGGTGAAATAAATTCCCTTCAACTCTTTCTTAAAAATTACGGCTACACTGCCGCCTCTTCTATCCTTTCTATCACTCCTCGCTATGGAATCACCTATGGGGAGGGACATCACTATGTATGGCGTTGACTCCTCTTTAAGCCATGTTTCTGTGACAAACAGAGCCTCCGATTTCATGTCTTCTAAGAAGATAAAAGCTATGAGCTATGTCTTGCCAATGATCCTCACTTAATGAGGTAAATGCATCCTGTGACTGTGATGTACGTTCTTTAGTGGTCTGGGGTCCGCAAAGTAAGATTTGAGGTCTTCCAGCTTGAGACTGCGTCTGTCACATACTTATTTCCATATTAGTGATTGGGTTAAAATCAAACTTCCAAGGAATGAGTCCAAAGAGAGTTCAACATTTTCTAAGGTTTGGAAAATTGTGAAGTTGGGTAAAACGACTTCTCTTTTAAACAATAGTACGTGGTGGAGTTGTTCAGGACTGGCTAGAGCTGGAGAAACAGATTGAGTATTTGGAAGTAAATTGTTCTGACTTTGAAAGTAGTTCGGTTTTCAAACAACAAATTGAAGAATAATGCTGTATCGATATGTTCACCTATTTCAATTCAAGCGGGTGGTGCATCATCTTCATCGTTTTAGCTTTACCTGATGTCAGTTTTGAACATGGAGTACTTAAGATGAAATCTTTGTGGAATGTTAAATCACACAGCAAATAGAATGATTTTTTGATGTACTAATCTTCAACCTTGTTTTTATTTATTCATTTTTTTGTATTATTTGTGTTAAGTATAAAGGAGAATATGTGTAGTAATACTGTTGCTGTAAGTTCTGTCATTGTTAGGATTAAATGGAATGTTATTGTGTTCTGTGTAACAAGACAGGTAGCTAAGGTTGAATGTGTTCTGAGTTCTATTTTGTTGCTTGTTTCCTGTATGATGTGTCGGTGCTTCAAATAAAACTCCACTTAAATCTCTACATCTGGCTTTCAGTCGAGGCCGCCACAACAAAGAGGTGGTGAGGCTGGTGGAGGTAGCGCGTTAGAGGGAGCCCGCAGGGGGTGGGGACGGGGTTATAATAAAAAATTAATTTAAAGTAAAAACCTACCTAGAGCTGCCTCCCGCGTCATGCTCGGTCTCCTCCTACCTGGTCCCAGCAAGCACTTGGGCCACGTCACAGACTCCCTGCAATCCCCGCGTGGCTCTCACGTGAGAGCAGTGCAGGATTGGTCTGGGCAGGCAGGAAAGACGACCTGCTCAGACCAGGGAGTCTGTGGGGTTTCTCCAGCCCGGCTGCTCAATGCAGCTGGGCTGGAGAAAACCTAAGTGCGCATGTGTGTTTTGGTCGGCCTGAGACTGCCGGCCAAACACATATGCGCACTTAGAAACTGGAGTGCACGTCGCACTCCTCCTCCCAATGCCCCATCCCTCCCATCGCAAGCTGGCTAAGAGGCGCAAAATGAAAAATAAAACAATGACATCATTTTATTTTTCATTTACTGGCTCTGAGCCAGGCAGTGGGGTGGCGCTCCTCCGCCATTGCGGAGGAGCCACCACTGCTGGCTAATTTACTTACATCAGACTCCCTTGTAAAAGTAGAAGCATTAGTTATGAGCCAGCTGGTTTCTTTTGCCCTGTGTGAGAAGCTTTTAGGCCACTAACATCACAGATAATACTACTCAAGGGTCTCTTAAAGCAAGGTGATGACCTTGTCCAGTTGAAGGTCTGCTGCCATAACATCAGATGAGCCAGCTCTGGAGCATCAAACCCAATGACATCCTGTAAGTGAACAACATAAATACAGGCCCCACAAACAATAATACTGCAACTCCTTGTGGCCACATGGAGGTCATGATAATTATTTTGGAACAAGCATAGAAAATAAAAAAAGTGAAACTCATGGGCCAGTACTACTTGAATTTACATGTCATAGTGAGCCACCACACATGTGTCAGAGCAGTTAAGTATTAGTTGGTACACTAGTATTGTTAAATTGTTTTTCCGGGTTTTATATTTTGTGCATCAATAATGACAATGACAAATAACATAAAGTTCCACCCTTGATTCTGCATACATAGGTTTAATTATTACGATTGTAGTCGAAAAACATTGTATATAATGTCTAGAAGTGTGCTTATTAATGTGTTTTAGTTATGCCACACTTTCTGTTAAGCTTCATCTCTGACACTCAATCCTGTTTTTCCCTCCCCTTGTGTGCAACTTCTCCCCACAGGCTCTGCACAGCCCAGTCAGACTCACATATATTGTTTTTTTCCACTGTTGTTAATATGTTGCTTTCAATTAACTTTCTCCTGTTCCCTATGATCTGAAACATTATCAATGTTTCTTCTGCTGTCTTCCATTGTGAATACTAGCTCATTAATTTGCTGAAATTTCCATTGTTTAAATGTTTCATATTAGTTAGAACATCTCCGGATGACATCAACATAGAGGATGCTAAATACGTGTTTTAAAATTGGGATGGGGGGGTTATGTGTTAAGGTAAAGACGTGTATTTTTCTCTATATTCTGATGTGCCAAAGAGAAGATGTTTTTCATGTGGACCATGTAGATTTTGCAGTTTTACAAATTTGTTATGTGAGGATTGTGTATAAGAACCCCTGGATTTGGGGTGAGCCAGAAGATTTCTGGTTTTACTATGGATGCTGTCTTTTTGATTTTACTGCAGTTTGGGACTTACAATAATTTTGATTTCACATACTCTCTTTGGTTTTGAATCTGAGGGCCTTTTTGTCATTATTTCTGTAACGCTGTAAGACCTTTTAACTGACCTAGAACTCATTATCGAGTAATCGAGTGGGCCTCACTATTATTTGAACTCCGCTAATCGATGTTTAAGGGGTGTCCTGAAATGCAATTCAACCTGTGGAAGAATTCAAGACTGTGGCTTGTGCTCACAGGTGGTGTAATCAGGACTGTTTTAGTTCTGAAACATGGAACTACCACTATTCATTTGGTATAGCAAAACTTGAACACAGGGGCATATTATCAAGAAACGGCGTTAAAATTATCGCCGCTTTAGCGGCAGAAAACTGCCGCTAAAGCGGCGATAATGGGCTTGATAATATGCCCTTGAGAATTCCAATAGAAGCCCATGTTCGCCGCTTTAGCAGCAGTTTTCTGCCGCTAAAGCGGCGATAATTTTAACGCCGTTCTTGATAATATGCCCCACAGTTCTTTGAATGCTAAAGTAGGGCTTCATAGACCTAATACAGAAGTCCAAACAAACTCACCACCTTCTCTAACAGAAAGATGCCAAGAGAAACAGCTGACAATGATAGAGAGACTAATAACCCCAGGTGACAGTGAGGGATCACCAAGCCTTCTCAAGTTGATGAAGACCTTTGATATCTAGAAAGGACCTGCCATATTCCAGAAGGCAAAGCTTAAGCTCTGGTGTAGTCAAAAGTCCATCCAATATACTGATTGAAGGGTTATATATAAATCATTTTAAAAAGTACCCAATATCTGGCCCTGTGAGGTCCATATATTTGGGTTGCTTCCAACTTGGCATTAAAGCCCACAAGAACACTGGAATGTTGAGAGCTCAAGAGAAGACAATGTAGTGGCTCAGGGTCAATAATGACGTATTAGGCTTCTGCTCCAACATTCTAATGTTTGGTTTTGTGCTACTTCTTTTTTAATTTAGAACATTCCACCCTTTTGGGTGGAAAATTCCCATAGCCTTATAGCCCTTCTGCCTGTGTGCTACACCAGTTGTTAAAGGTCCTCTTCCTTGTTATAGGCCCTCACCAGTGGCTTGGTGCTGTAACTCAGGTACATGTTTTTTAACAACCGGTGTAGCCCTTGGCAGAAAGTTTGAAGCCTATACTATAAGCAACCAATAAAGTAATTTTAATTTCCTGAATTGTCTCAGACAACCTATTTCAAAAAGCTATAAACCACAAGGAGACATCGTAAAGCTGTGCTAGTAAATGGTGTAGCACAGTCTTGCCATCTCCCTAGGCTTGCTAAAGCCACTGCCGACAACCTCTGGTGGCTGCACCAGTCCAACCCGCTTGCAGTATGGTTTCCTAGAGTCAACTGCTTAGCCTCTCTGAAACACTGCTTAATAATGCACAGAGCACACATCCGCAGCCTACTCTTGTAGAAAAGTGTCCTGAAGAAGGGACATCCACTTTCTAACTTAACGAAACCTATTCTATGTATAAACACAGTGTCATATTCTAAAAAACACACTTTCAGCCTACAGACTTTCGTACATTACAAAATTATATTAAAAATTCATAAATCAACGATTTTTAATAATAGCATGTGAATTGTTTGCTTAAGGAACGGAAGAGCGATTTGAGGTCTTGACTAGGGGTGGGTGGAATTTGCGTAGTCGCGCTACGCAAAGCTCCGCGAAACGGTAAAAAATCTCCGCGAGCACGCAAACGTTCCGCGAACACGCGGAATTGCTTGTTCCGCCTGTTCGCGATGCTTTTTTCCTGTTCGCGAACGCTGTTTGCGTGCTCGGGGAGAAATATCTCGCAAACACGCATTTTGAAAGTACGAACAAGCAAAAAACTCCGCGAAGCCGCGGATCACGGAATTTTTGGCAATTTCGCGTTCTCCACGGAACGCGAAATTACCCAAATTCTGCAAATTCCGCAAGCGGAACGGAATTTACCACCCAGGCCTAGTCTTGACAGCTTGGGTTAGGCTGGTGCAAACATTTGTTCAACAGATGAGCTAAGTACACGCAGTGTGACTTAAGTGTGTATTTGGCAGCCAATGCCTGAGGTCAATTAAAATGGAGGGAGGCTGTTTAAAGGGTTTGAACTCCTCATTAAATGCTCATACCCGCAGCTATGACTTGTGCCAAGAGTCTGTAGTGAAATCTCGCAGTATATGGCTGTGGAGGGGTTAGGTGTGCTGTGTTGATCGTCGTAGGAATGTGTTGTTTTTGCTGCACAATACACTGGTACATGCTCATGTTTTACTGTGTACAATACTGATCTTTTTTTAGTACTGAAAATAATTAATATATTTGCCATCGACCTCTGAAGCTGCTTTATAACCCCAACATTTCTTTCCCACACCCCAAAGCAGCGTGTATTGGGCTCTCTCTACAGAGGTTCACTCTCCTCCTTCTGCTTATGGAAGTCTTCAGTAACCACCGTGGCTTCTGAGGCTCCAGCCTGGTTACTTAAAGTGAGCTCTCTGGTTTCATTTGTTGGAGTACAGCTTTCTCCCACTCATGACACAATAATGCATATCTTTACCACGCATGCAAAACAATGCACACCACTACAATACATTTAAACATGTACAATGAAATTTACTACAACCAAGCATAAAACAACAATGCATTACAGCACATCTATTCACATACATTAACACACACTAATAGATATGTATATAATATATATATATATAATGTATATATAGGTAAATGTGTATATATTAATGTATACACATATAACTCTGCCGATGAATACATAACCTTTCTCATCCAAAACTATTTGAATCTTGTCTTCTCTGAGCACATAAGCAATACCGCTGTTTACTATCTGGACTTGGAGGTCTATGTAGAGGGGAACAGACTCCTAACAAAACTGTATAGGAAACCCACTGCAGGGAATTCCGTCTTGCATGCGGGGAGCTACCACCCTAGAAGTCTTATCAAGAACATTCCGTATGGAGAGCTCCTGCGTGTAAAACGAAATTGTACCAATGACCATGAATATCAGAATGCACAGGATGAGACCGTGGAACGATTCAGAATGAGGGGATACACTAGCAACACACTCAGAGAGGCACAATGTAGGGCAGAGAAAATATCCAGACAGGAATCGCTCAAGGCCAACACCTCCACGGCTTCATGTAATCCCAGTGAAAGTAGCCCAGTGAGGATGATCACGCAATAAAATGAGAAAATCACACCTAGTAATGCGGCTTTTTTAGAAAAACTGGCACATCCTACAAACAGATAACATCCTAAAGGGCACAATTACTGCTTCACCACAAATCACATACAAACGCTGTACATCACTGAGTGACCATTTGACACACAGTCACTTTCGCTCTACTCCCTTTAACACCAATAGGGTAGAGCAGATGAAGCGGTTCTTTCCTTGCATAAATTGCAAGGCTTGCAAATACATTAATAAAGTAACCAAATACAAAGTTACAGGATAAGGCCCAGTAAAGACACGAAGTATTAACATGTTACTTAATTGTAATTCAGAGTTTACAGTATACTGTCTGGAATGTCCGTGCCCTAAACGGTATATAGGGAGCACCATTCACCCAACCAAGAAACGAATCCTAGAACACATGCGTGCCATCAAAAAAAATGACCCCAGCTATCCAGTGGCCCGCCACTTTCAAATTGCACACAGCAGTAATCGTGATCTCTTTAAATTTTACTGCTTGGATCAGGTGCACAAGAATGAAAGAGGGGGAGACAGGGTCAGAAAACTGAGGGGTGTATTCACAAGAACGTGTGATAACTACCGCAAGAGTAGCGTAACGCAACTTTCAATATCGCAGCCTATCGCGGGAAAATAACCCCGTGTCAACGTGGAATTCACAACAAGGCGGTACCATGCGATAGTCTGCCGAAACCGCGGACAAAGTCCGCGATACAACCACCACGATGGAGATAAAAATACAAACCACAACACCAAAAAACACATGATGGGCCAAAGCGCGATGAGGAAACCAGCGACAAGCAGCGCCAGGCCTGCAACACACACCTGACAGGCGTCAAAAATCACCATAAAAGTAGAAAAAAACACCCACACACAAACTGACCATCACACAAGCACCATGGAGGCAGCCGGAGTAGGCACAGAGGACGAGCGCAACCCCACAAGCACCCCGGACGATCAGCCTGGGACCTCGGGGACAGGGAAGGGCAAGGACAAGAAGACCAGGAAGACCAAGTTCAGTCCGCAGGCGAACAGGATCATAGTCACGGAGGTGATGGAACACCATCAACAACTCTTCGTCACCTCCAACGTGTCATTGGGCACCAAAACTGGAATATGGGGGGACATCGTCGACAAGGTGAATGCCGTCGGAGAGCACAAGCGGACAATGGACGAGGTCAAGAGGCGATGGAATGACATCAAGCGGAAGACCAAGGAGAAACTCTCCGCCAACCTGAAGGCAGCAACGCAGACCGGAGGTGGGGGCCCAGCGCCACAGCTGGAGCTGGATGACATGGAGGAGCTGGTGTCGACAGTCATCAGTGTGTAGACTGTGGCTGGAGTCGGGGGACCGGAATCTGCTCGACAGGACACAACACAACCGCAACAGGGTGAGTGACCACCAGGTACTGGGGGACGGGGGAGATGGCCACAATGGCACACATGCACAAGCAAGCAGGGCACAGTGCACACCCACAATCACTCTGGGTCCTTGCCCAGACCCACAGACTGTCACAATGTACAATGCCATGCTGTCTGAATGTCAACCTGTACCATGCGGCTACATACATGTGGACACATTGTAATACACCATCTCCCCTTCACATCGCAGGGGCATCATCAACACCTCCTGCAGAGCAGTCACAGCCACTCTTCACTGATGACGAGGAGGAGTACAACACCAGCATCGACACCCAAACCATCCAAGACCTCATTGACCACCTCCGCAACTCACCTCCAGGATCAGGGCAGCCCAGCTACATCCATGAGACCCCACCCACCACCCAAACCACCCAGCAGGAGGCACCCACAGCCCCGACACCCTCCCAAGTCCCCCAGGAACAACAAATGGCCTTCCAAAGCCGTGTGCTGGAGGGCCAGAAGGAGACGGCCGAGCAGGTGCGGGTGGGGTTCGAGCTCATGGCTAACAAACTAGACGCCATCCTTGGGTGTCTATGTCCGCCCCATGGTCTCCAGCGAGCCCTGACTGACATCTCTGGAGTCATGACGAGGAGGGAAGAATACCTGTCCGCTCAGAGTGGCCCCAGCGATGCCAGTCTTGAGCTGACACACATGCGGAGGCTCATGGAGGACATGGTGCGGATGGAGGCGGAAAGGATGGCAGCCGCCGCTGCACATCAGCGAAATGTAGCTGGGATCTACCGTGCCCTGCATGTCCTCGTGATGGCATTGCTGCCACAAGGCGTGGGATGATAAATGCTGCTGTCCCCACACCATCCACATCTCCGCCCCCTGGTGTGTCAGTGCCTCCCAGTGCGGCAGGCGTATCCACTCCGGCACCTGATGTGTCACTGCCAGATAGTGCGGCCGACAATGCTCCTCCGGCCCCTGATGTGACAGTGGCACACAGTGCCGCAGCCGGCACTGCAACACCCACAAGTGGGGCAGAGCACACACCCGGGGATGAGGACGTGGATGGGACTGTGGTCAGGAGGGCCAGGCACTAGCATTCATTTCCGCCACCTTGCCTGTTTCTGCTTGGTGCCGCACATGGCCTCAAGGCCTACCACTGACCCCGGATGCACTCTGATGCACTCACCTTGGACAGCGACATGGACTGCCACATCCTGTTTGACGACCAATGACACGGCGGACAGACTGCGGACTGTACCCTTCCTCTTCCGCAGTACAGGTCATCCCCGGATGGACACTGGCTGGCCCTCCACGTGCCCATATTGTGTAGTGTGCTCGGCATTGCCCTGTACCGCTCCAGCTGCATGACTGCACTGGATGTGCAAATAAACATCCAGTGACGCACTGCTGTGTAATGTCTTACGTCATTCATGTATGGATATGTGGATGAATGTGGGGACAGTGCCTTCCCTTGCGTCAATGATGTTCATCCTGTGGAATGCCAGTCAGAGGGTGCGACATTGCATCTTGTGTACCGGGTTCCGTGAACACTACAGCAGGGACACACGCATCAGTCACTTCCTTGTCCGGACATGGACTGGACCACGCCCAGAGCCCACGAGTCATTGTTGCAAGCCCTGCACTGGTCGGGCGTACGGCAGGCCAGACCACTCCGCTAACGCCCTAGGGGAGGCCCTCATTGCTACCCGTCACGGGCGTACTCGCTGGTGGTGTGCAGGTCACTGGTCTAGTTGTCAGCATGTCACAGCCACTCCCTGAGGGCAGGTTTTCACACACACCACACCCATCCAGCACAGGCGTCACAGGCAATGTGACTCCGCCAATATAAGGGGCCGACGACGTCACATTCCCCTCTTCCGGTGGTGACTGGATGACGGCCGCTCCACGGTTCTCACTCATGTAGGGCCCATGAGTTGTTGCGCACAGGGTTAGTGGCATCCGAGGCCTTGCAGACGGCACGGGCCTACCACCACGTGGCGCAGACTGGGGTTGCACAGGGTTAGTGGCACACGAGGCCTTGAGTAAGGCACGGGCCTACCACCACGCGGCGCAGACTGGGGTTGCACAGGGTTAGTGGCACACGGGGCCTTGCGGACGGCACAGGCACCCCGCCACGAGACGGTGACTTGGGGTGCACTGTGTCAGTGGCACCTTGAGCTGCTGAGCGGGTGTGCAGCCTGCGATGATGCCCTGTCCAGGCGGTCCGGACAGCTCAGGTTCTGTGTGCCCTGCTGGACCGCAGTGTAGGCCAGAGCCAGCAGGCAGCGCGGGCCTACCGCCACGTGGCGTCGCTTCCAGGGTCCCAGAGTTGGTGGGACCCATTGGGCTGAGCGGGTGTGCAGCCTGCGATGGTGCTGGGTGAACTGGTATGTCCACTGCCATGGAGTAATCAAGACCCAGCACCAAACGTGAGACCTGGTGGCCTGCGGGGATGGCTGCATGATGTGGAGGGTGCCATGTCCGCGGGCCCCGGGCTTGTGGCTTGAAGCGGCACATGGTGGGACCTCCTGTCTACGCGCCAGTGGCGGAAGGTGAGCATTGAGGCCTGGGTGTGCATGGCCGGGCATGCTCCGATGGGCGGCGGAAAGAGTTGGGGTGCCTCGGCCTGGGTGAGCAGGGCGGGCAGGCGATGTTGTCTTGTGCAAGTGTGTGTACTGTGCCAGTCATGTATCTGGGCTCTGTTTCAGCTGACGGCTCTGAATCAGATGTGTGACCTGGTGAACTGCCCTACATACCGGCACGTGGTTGGAGACACACCGGTGGCAGCAGGTGAGCAGTGTGGCCTGGGTGCGCAGGGGCGGCGCTCTCTCTCTCTCTCCCTCTCTTCCTCTCTCTCTCTCCTCTTCTCTCTCCCTCTCTTCCTCTCTCTCTCTCCTCTTCTCTCTCTCTCTCCCTCCCTCTCTTCCTCTCTCTCTCCCTCCCTCTCTTCCTCTCTCTCTCCTCTTCTCTCTCTCTCTCCCTCCCTCTCTTCCTCTCTCTCTCCCTCCCTCTCTTCCTCTCTCTCTCCTCTTCTCTCTCTCTCTCCCTCCCTCTCTCTCTCCTCTTCTCTCTCTCTCCCTCCCTCTCTTCCTCTCTCTCTCCCTCCCTCTCTTCCTCTCTCTCTCTCATCTTCTCTCTCTCTCTCTCCCTCCCTCTCTTCCTCTCTCTCTCCCTCCCACTCTTCCTCTCTCTCTCCTTCGCTCTCTCTCTGTCCTCTGATGTGCGCAGAACACACCTTCTCATCATGTTTTCTGTCTTACAGGCTGTGACCTATGTATTGTCCGGAGGGGAGCGGCCATGTGTCTTCATTTCATTTCGTTGTTTATTTCAATAAAGTTTCATTTGTTGCTTCGAAAGTGAATGTGTGCTGGTCATTTCTGTGACGACACATCCATGTCACCAGTTGTGATTGTGCGGCATCAAGCGGAATATTTTGTACATGTTTAGGTGTGGCTGATGTGGCATGTCTTTGGTCGGGGGGTGCCAGGGAGGTGTGGTCCTGGGGGTGGTGGCTGTGGGTGTTGTGGCCCTCTTGGGTGTCCGGGCCGCATGATGGGTGGCTCCATGGCATCTGTTGCCCTTCCCTGTAGCCCTGGGCTGTGCTCCCTTTTGGTTTGCAGGCTGCCGTCCGACTTTACACCAGGTCAGAGCAGGTGTAGATTTCCTGGTGCTAACGTGCCTTATTGCCTGTTTTGTGTTTTTATCGCGGATGTGGCTGGTCGTTGTGAATGTTGAGGTGTGCTGATGTCTCGACTTTTGTCACGGGAACGCCCACTCTGCATCTCATTAGCGATATTTGCGGGGGTCCTCTGTGGCGATGTTTTTTGCGGCTGCTATCGCGGGTAAACTGGTGCTGTGGGCTGTTAACACAGGCTTGTGAATGGGGAGGTAAATTTATCACGACTTTGGCTACGATAAAGTGCCGTTAATTCGGCGATAGCTCCTTGTGAATATCCCCCTGCGTGTTTTGGAGTCCAAATACATCATTGATCTCCAAGCAATGACCCCGCAAGGCCTTAATAATGATGAGGAGATGTGGGTACACCTAGAGTAACGATCATTGTTTTAGAACTAAGGCACTTGCTGACCTCCCTGGCTACGAGTTAATTGTAGTGATCGATGATAACTAAGGAGCACACCTGTCTATATAGATTCTGTATTATTATGATGAATTTTTCTTATATAGGCTGATTCTTGCCCGAGAAAAATATATAGGTGTTGGTTGTGTAATGACGATTATGAGATCGGATCGGCTCCATTCATGGAGGAATAACTAACAGTGTATGCAGGTGCTTTTTCCGCTGCAACCTTGATTACTTTGCCCATTCAGGGCGATAGAACTGTCATAAATGACGCCTAAATGACGCTTTGCTACTTTATCACTTCCTCTCTTTACTTCATGAATTGTAACTATATGTTGATTGCAAATTGAATCAGATATGTATCAGATATGTATTGACTTATATGTTGTTTTACCCACTATAAGATGGCCGCCACTGTGATGCATCAACTAGAATGTAATTTGCTGTCGATGAATGTAACCTTTTTTCATTTCTGTTGAATTTTGTTTAAAATGGCAACCTCGACAGTAAGCAAACTGACATTGATAAAGGCGACGTGCCGAAACGCGTCTGTCAGTACTTGGAGGCTTGCACAGTAAAGTTTTACTTTGATTTAATACCCGTGAGTGCCCTCGTTTTTTGGTTGACAAAGGAATTTTCAACCTTGTGGTTTCACGTGTCGCGGCTCACCACCGCTGGAGTAATTCACCCGGGACGCGAGGTGCGGCGGCGGTGAATTTGAAAGTGTGGAGTATACCTATATATACGTATATATAGATTATATTATCACTATGCACTACCCATCCCTGAATCTTAAAATCTCCTTACTACCCGTATATGTAACCCATCCCTGAACCATAAAATATACACCACCCATCTGTGAGCCCTAAAAAGCTCCTTATTACCCCATCACACTACCCATCTCAGAACCCTAGACACTCCTTACTACTATAATACACTATCCATCAATGAACCCTGACTACTCCTTTCAAACCCTATACACCACCGATCCATGATCCCTAAAACTCCTTACTAGGCCTTTAATCTACCCATGAAACTCTTTACTACCCCTATGCAGCAGCCATCCCTGAGCCTGAAACATTACTTACTATGCCTTTGCACTACCCATCCCAGCCCCCGAAAAAACTCTTTATTACCCCTAAACACTACTCATCTCTTAACCCTAAAAACCCTTATTACCCCATATATATCACCACCAATCCCAACCCTTTACGTATTGTAAATGTAATGGATTGCAACTCACAATATTGTTTGTACCTCTTTGCAGTTGTAAATGGGTTGCTGTAAATGTGTTGTAGTAGTTCTTCATTGCAGTGGATGTGTTGTAAGGGTATAATAGTATTTGTGAGCCCAATATATCCATTCAGTTTGTACACTGACAACGTTGGGAATGGAATGCAATTTGCAATGTGACACACATACCAACAGGTCACACTGTAACTTGCCCATTTGCAGGGGGTCTTAAAATGTCCTGCCCAATGAGTATTAATTAGTCAGGCCACAATTTGCGACCCTGTGTGATTGTCTGACAATGCAGGTTGAAGGCCTACAAGGGACAGCAAATTTCAGTTCCTGCATTTGCTTTCCCAAATGAGAATTTTTTTTATTTTTAAAAAGAAGCCCATGCGTAATAAGGGAACAAGGGCCAGATGTACGACCATTTTTGCGACCGCAAAAAAACAGTGGTGGTATGTACAAACGCTATTTTGCGAGTCACTATCTCGCAAAATAGCATTTGCGACTCGCTATTAGAAAGGGGCGTGCCAAGGGCATCCCTTCCTAATAGCGAGTCCAAAGGTCATGTACCATTGTTTTACGACCGCATTTGCGGTCGCAAAACACTCGCAGTTTACCACCTACCTCAAGTAGGTGGTAAAGCACTCGCAAACAGGAAGGGGTCCCTAAGGGACCCCTTCCCCTTTGTGAATGAGTGCAAAAATATTTTTTAAGAGCAGGCAGTGGTCCTGGGGACCACTGCCTGCCCTTAAAAAATGAAACTGAAAAGTTTAATTTTTGTTTTTTAAATGCATCCCGTTTTCCTTTAAGGAAAACGAGCTGCATTTTTTAACAAGCATTAAAAATGCAATAGGTCTCGCCTTTGATTAAGTTAAAGCCATTTGCTTTGCTATACAATACCATTAGCAAAGCAAATCGCTTTAACTTAATCGAAGGCGAGACCTATTGCATTTTCAATGCTTGTTTTTATTTCTTTGCTCCCCGTCTGTTAAGCCGGCAATGGCAGCCGCTTGTTGGCTCTAGGGAAAGGCGCACTTCGGCTGCTTTGTAGTGCTAAGAAGTGTATGGGGCGGCCGGTATTTTTAAAGTGAACGTGCGCATGGCTTTTTTTTTACTTCTTTGCTCCCCGTCTGTTAAGCCGGCAATGTCAATGCGCACTTCGGCTGCTTTGTAGTGCTAAGAAGTGTATGGGGCGGTCGGTATTTTTAAAGTGAAAGTGCGCATGGCTTTTTTTTATTTCTTTAATCCCTGTCTGTTAAGCCGGCAATGGCAGCCGCTTGTTGGCTCTAGTGAAAGGCGCACTTCGGCTGCTTGCTTTGTAGTGCTAAGAAGTGTACGTTTCTTCAGTTTACACCAGGCTCCCCGCGGAGCGTCTGCCTCTTGCTCTGGTGTTGTTTTTGTGCTCAGACTGCTCCCCGCCCCTTCTCACCTCTCTGAGAGCCAGTGCCCCCTTTGACCCTCTACCTGCCGCCCACCCCGCCCCCGCCTCTTCTCTCGGTTCACACCTTGGTGCTTTCACACTTAACGTCACCTACAGCTCGCATTTTGAGAGAGGAACTCGGGGCTCCTTATCACCGCCCGAGATGAGGAGGAGGAAGAAGAGAGAGAGGAGACAGAGGAAGACTTGGTGGGGGGCGGGGAGACGGATACGGTGGGAAGTGAGAGTGAAGAAAGAGGGGGGAGAGAGAGAGAAGTAAGAGAGAGAGAACCAGTGGGGAAAGAGACCGAGAAGTAGAGAGAGATGAAGGAAGAAGAGAGAGCAAGTGGGAGGGAGGGAATGGGGGACGGAGAGGAAGAAAGAGAGGGGGGGGAATAGCACTGAGGCGATAGGACTCAAAAGGGAACAAAGACACTGGGATCGAGGGGACAGGGCAGGGAGGACGGATGTAGAGGAGACGGGAGAGATGGAGAGAGTGCCAGGTGCTGGGGAGTGCAGCAAAAAGCAATGGAGAGAGTGCCAGGAATAGAGAGAGAGAGAGATGTGGGTTAGGGGCCAGCTCCCGAACTATGGACCCTGCGGGCTGCGCCCAGTGTTGACACGTGGAAAAACAATCGTCTAATTAAGGGTAAAACCTTTATTTCCCTGTACCTTAGGCTGTATTCATATCTATTCCCTGTACCTTAGACGGTATTCGTATCTAGACTAAATATTTCCAGCCCCGTACATCTGTTTTGCGGACCGCATCTTGCTATCCCCTTGTTTTTATTTCCCGGTTACTGGGTTTAGTGCCAAGATACCTCGGTGAAGAAGCCATAGTTGTTGCTTATTTATCTTATGCAATTAACAACCTTTGGCGAAGCCAATAGTCCTGGCTGGTTGGAGATGTAATGTTACTTGCTGTATTATATATCTGGATGCAATGACAAAAACAACAAAATATAGTCAGGCGGCGCACTATGCTAAGCACAGGTTTTTAGGTTAGGTGCTTTCAAGCCACGCCATTAATTACATAGGTCACGCCCCTTTGAGAGACCCCCCAGTTTTTTCATCCCACTTAAAGCCCTGCTAATAAGTAAGATAAATAAATAATTTGGGCCACGCAAAGATATTCAGTAACAAAAGCAGTGTAAGAACCTCCCTGAACGGACACTGACTTTAATAACCACATTTCTTGTTTAAATTAATTTCCCTTTCACGTGTCCTCGCGATGCTGACAGCTGGCCTGCGCGAGCTCCGTTTGCAGCATGTCATACGAGGACAAGAAATGTCACGTCGCAGTGCTTCATCCGGCGTGCGAGCATTCTTTACCTCACGGGCGGCTGGTGGAATGCAAGCAGGTCAGATGGTTGGCACGAGCCCAGGTGAAAAAAAAACAAATGTTAAAGGTACATTTAATCAAGATTTCGTCCGTTTAAAAAGCCCTCCCAGGCTTGACGGATTTACAGGGAAAGCGCTCGTGCGGACAACACCCTGCAGAGGCATTCGTTGATCTAATTGCGGGGTTTGAGAAGTCGACAATAAATGGCGAAAAGTAAAAGGTTGGCCTTGACTGGGCCTGTAAAATAAAGAGTTTATACTGCCTGAAAGTAAAGGCACTGGGTAAGTAAAAATGCCACAAACAGAAACGAAAAAAAACACGGCCGCAAAACTGAAAGCGACCGCACTGTCATTAGTAGCGTGCTGAAAATGAAAATAAAAGAGCGAAACTGAAAGCGACCGCACTGTCATTAGTACCGCGCTGAAACCACACAAGCAAATGATTTAAAGAGCAATGCAGCTTGAAACTTAGAAACGAAAATAAACGCGGCCGCGAAACTGAAAGCGACCGCACTGTCATTAGTACCGCGCTGAAAATGACAATAAAAGAGTGCTTACAGAGTAATTGAAGGAGGCCGTGTCCCTCCGCAAGTAAACGATCCAATCCCGGTGGGCTGGGCCAAAAGCGGACAGGGTGGCAACCCTCAGTGTAATGATTGCCTCCGGTGCAATCATTACACTGTGTTTTGCATCATCCATGACGCAAAACGACACGCACCAATCAAAATTGCAGGCAGAGCAGCGACACGACTTCTGGAATCGTATCGATTCCAAGAAGCCCTCGCATGGCGAGTGCAGCGCATGCGCGCTGCTAACGCCAGGCGAGACCTAAAAAAAAAACTGCTTTATTTAAAAAGCAGTTACAGACATGGTGGTCTGCTGACTCCAGCACGCCACCATCCCTGTGAGTGCTAGCCATTCTCAATGGGGTCGCAAATTGCGCTTACCTCATGAATATTGATGAGGCATGCAATTTGCGACCCCATTGGGAATCGCAAACAGTGTCTGAGACACTGTTGTACATTCACTTTAGCGAGTCACAAATTGCGAGTCGCATGTTGCAACTCGCTAAAGTGAATGGTCGTACATCTGGCCACAAGTGCTTTTTAAAAAAAAATCTATTAGTTTAGAAAGATAATAGGGGAAGCAGGCAGTAGTCCTCTGAATCAGTAACTACTATAACTTAGATGTTGGCAATTGATTAATGGCTTGCCTCTGCAATTGTGGTCAAAAGCCATTGATACGGTCCCTCTCTGAATCACAAATGAGAGGAGGATGTCCCTTTCATGCCCCTCATATTTGTGATTAGGAAGGGACAGCGATAGCCCTTTTGCATGTCAGAAAAAAGGTTTCCAACTTTTGAAACAACCTTTGTATATTGTAAAAAGCACTTTTAGGTGACAAATCCTGTGATATTGCAAACATCAGAGCTTATGACCAAAAAGAACTTGGTAAATCTGGTCCTACTTATGTGGCTTTATGACCATATTTGGAGTACATGTTTGTTTTTTAAGGATTCACAGAGAATCAAAGCAGTAATTTTGGAAATCAATGGCAAGCATATATTTCAAGAGTGGGCATAGTTGACAGAGTACTACTACGCAGAATTCCACGAACGCTTCCCACTTTATAAAACAGAGACCTCGTACATTTTTGGTAAAATAACAAGTAGCTCTGCCTCTACATGCTAAAATGCATTTAATCATTTCACAAAAGTGAAAATGAAAATTTAGCAAGCAGGGAGAGAGGTGATGATTTTGAGTTCCTCCCTAACCTAGGGAGAAAACCAAGCAGATGCCTTGAAAACAAAGAGCACATCTTGCTGAACGATTCAGTGGTGGTCCCATCCTCTTAGGACCACCCCAAGCACAGTTATGGGCAACAATACAATCCCAACCAAAGGCCCTGCAAAGCATTATGGGACGAGATTAGGAGTGGGCAGTGAATATTATAGTATCCAATATCAAAATAATTCTACAAAGAGCTGCAGTTCAACTCGTTGTTACTAGGTGTCCCTCACGAGTCAAATGCAAAAGCATTGAAATTATTACATCAAGCTGCAGTTCCACTAGTCGTTACTAGATTTCCTCACGAGTCAAATGCAAAAGCATTGAAACCCTTTCATGAAGCTGCAGTTCAGCTCTTTGTAGAATTTATAGTATTAGCTCTCAGCTCAGGGTTTCAATGCTTTTGCATTTGACTAGTGAGGGATACCTAGTAACGACTAGTGGAACTGCAGCTTCATGAAAGGGTTTCAATGCTTTTGCATTTGACTCGTGAGGGACATCTAGTAACGACTAGTGGAACTGCAGCTTGATGTAATAATTTCAATGCTTTTGCATTTGACTCGTGAGGGACACCTAGTAACGAGGAGTTGAACTGCAGCTCTTTGTAGAATTATTTTGATATTGGATACTATAATATTCACTGCCCACTGCTAATCTCATCCCATAATGCTTTGCAGGGCCTTTGGTTGGGATTGTATTTGTGCCCATAACTGTGCTTGGGGTGGTCCTAGGAGGAAGGGACCACCACTGAATCATTCAGCATGATATGCTCTTTGTGTTCAAGGCATCTGCTTGGTCCTCCCCCTAGGTTAGGGGGGATCACAAAATCATCACCTCTCTTATAGTTCACTTTTGTGAATTGGTTATATGCTTTTTTTTTTTTTTTTTTTTTTAGCATGTAAAGTTTTTTTATCAAAGCATTTGTGGGTGCAGTTTAGTAGCTGATTCTGCTACGTGGAGGGATGATTTCCACTGCAGCAGAGTTCATTGCCTACTCCTAATATATTTCCAGTGGTTTTACAGTCCCCAAAATTTAATCTTACAGATCTTCCACTTGATGAAATAATCTTAAAGGAGAACAAAGCTCAAATTTGCTTTTGAACATTTATCTTCTTTTTTCTCTGAAATATGGGGGCCCTTGCTTTCCCATTCTCCCTCCCTTGTACGGTGTGTTCTCTGATCTTCAACAGTAACAGTTTTATCTGTGTTACCAGGGCGGGGAACTTCCTGCAAAATGTGTGTGCATATCTACAAACTAACTTGTGGGGATATTTACAACACAATGTCGGACTGCGGTGTTATGCCAAAATTGGTAATGCTGCTTTACGACATTTTTAAAAGGCAGGGATGCGGCGTATTTATAAAAATACAGCGCACCCCTCTGTTTCCTCTAGCGCTGGCGCTAATAAAGCTGCCTAGCGCCAGTGCAGGCACTCTTGCGCCACGTTGCAGGGGTGTCTGCGCTGCACGGGCGATTCTTTATGTGCAGGAAGGTATAGGGATACCTTCCTGCACATAAACAATCTTGAGAGGTGGTTTGCTCTTTCCATATGTCCTGCAGAATTCAGCACACAGGGAAAGAGCAAAAAACGAGGAGAAATTATTAATTTCTCCTTGTATCTCCAGTGTAAGAGCAGGCATTCCCTGGCCTTAGTTTTTGGCGCTGCCCCAGCCTTGTGATTCTGGGGCAGCGTCAAAAAGCAATGGGTGATGCGGCGGAACGCCCACTGCAACACCCATCGCCCGCCCCTTTCAGGCTAATTGAAGCGTGAAAAGGGACCTTATTTACAAGGTGGCGTTAAGCCACGTTAAGTGACTTAACACTGCTTTGTAAATAAGGAGAAGGAGATATCGCCACCAGAACGTTGCTAAAAGTGATGTTCTGGTGGCGCTATCCCCTTGTAAATATGCCCCCAAGGGGTCTGCAGTGATCCATTGCCAGCTTGTGTCCCTAAACGTGATTGTGAGCACTTTGAGTGTAAATATGTTTTTTGCATACCTAATTTAAATGCACGTGTAAAAAAAGCTTGGTGAACCAGACTCGATGTATTTACTGTTTAAAGACAGTCACACAAGTGATATTTATAAGAAGCTAGAGATGTCCATTTGCATATATGGTGAGCAGCACCAGTCTCAGGAGTACTAAACGTACTTCAGACCAGGACTCGTGAGAATTTCTGTACTAGTGGAAGTGGTCTGCAAATGAAGTAAAACAACTGCTGACTGGGCACACTGTGATTTGGCGGGAGAAGTCTGGTACTAACTTATGACTTGCAGGTTGTGTCACTTTATTTTAGTATTGTTGTATATTGATCCATGGTAGATCACACCATCTGGTTTTCCCCAATGCATTGAACCAATGGCTGTAAAAGCCACACTACAATGGAAAACATCGGAGTTTTGTACACTATCTAGGCGTGAGGAATGGCAGTGAAGCCATTTCGCAAATCTTTTGGGAGGAACAATGGTCTTTACCAGACTAGACAAAAAAAAACTAAAGATTGTCCTATGACGTGTGTAAGCTTGATTTACAGAACACAACCCTAGCTTCAAATCAATAGTGCACTGTAAAAATACAGCAGACTTTTGGGGCACCACAAGAAATGTGTAAAGAGGGGGTTAGAAGAGGGGTACACGAGGAACAAGGTGCACAGTAATGAATTAAACATTACATAAAAGAAAGAAAGAAAAAAGTACAATAGCAAAAAGGAGGAGGCGGGGGGTTCTTATGTCACACCCTTGAGCCTACAAGAGCAAAGCAGCGATCAATTACCTATTTACTCGTGCATTTGTGTTAATTTTCAAATGTATGTCTTTTTGCACATGTACTATTCATTACAATGTTACATGTTAGTAGGTACGTTTGTGTCAGATGAATGTATCTGTTACCTATGTGGGAAAGACTTCGCCCATCTATAGTAGCGCTTAGAAGTAACTGGGTGGAGTGAAATCTAGATAATATTTGTTTTAACAATGAAAATTAGTTTTGCGTCATCATGAATATCGGGGTCTATACGGGTTCAGGGGGACTTAGCTGGTAGTAACGTAGAGAGCGAGGCCCCACTCCTGTTACATCCCAGACACAGCGGTACATCCTTGTGCTCCAGTGGCGCAATCGGTTAGCGCGCAGTACTTATACAGCGGTCCATCCTTGTGCTCCAGTGGCGCAATCGGTTAGCGCGCGGTACTTATACAGCGGTCCATCCTTGTGCTCCAGTGGCGCAATCGGTTAGAGCGCGGTACCTATACAGCGGTACATCCTTGTGCTCCAGTGGCGCAATTGGTTAGCGCGCGGTGCTTATACAGCGGTACATCCTTTTTCCAGTGGCCAATCGGTTAGCGTGCAGTACTTATACAGCGGTACATCCTTGCTCACTGCGAGTTGAGGCGAAAAGCCCTTCTCCTTGGATGCATCGGTGCTGGGATGTGGGTCTCTGGATGAACTAAAGGAGGACCGGCTGCTGCACCTATGAATGAAGGTCCCTCTGCTTGACCCCTCTTCAGAAGGTGAGAACACAGGATGATGGCACTGCAGAACCACATAAGACCTTAGGGAATCCGTTGTCTCAGTTTCCACTGGAATGAGCATCTGTGTCCAGTGAATCCCCAGGGGGGCATGAGGCTGCCCTGTATCTTATACCAACAGTGAATTCAAATAGCCCTTGTCAGCAGGTGGGCAGGGTGGCACGGCCCACATGGGCCTGGTCTCTTCTGGTCCAGTCCTCTGCCTGCCTTGTGGCATGTGCTGGACAATCCATTGACTCACTTCTGTGCTGATGCGTGTTACCAAACAAAGAGGCGGGGGAGCAACACTCGGACTCCACAGTGGTGTCCTTTCAACAAGCTCTGAGAAGGGGGGGCAGAGGTCTCATCAAACAAACTTTGACCTTGATGACAACACAGGATGTGACCTCACAACAGCTTTAACCAAATAAAATCCGTATAGAAAAGTCGAGGGCACCGCATGTCAATAAACAGTGAGTGATAACAGACAGCAGACAGCTTTTGAAATGTATAAAACTTAACGATAGAACTGATTTTCGGTGATTAGTACTTGTACTGGCTGCATCCCAGGGGTTGCAAGCAGCATGCAGTTCGCCTCTTTTCTATTAAGACTTCGGTAAGAAATAGTTACCCCATTGAATTTGCGATCAGTCACCCTTTAATCATGCAGATTGTCTGAGCGCCATGCCACCGCGGTCTCCTGTGAGAAGCCGCCTCAGTGCCCCACCAGTGAGTGGTCCGACCTGTAGCTCTGTCTTTGTAATAAATACATAAGGACCAGGATCCGCGGTTCCTTCCTGCCTCTTCCTTCACCCGCAGCCGTGCTGCTCCCATCTTGTGCCAACAGAGGGTGGAGTGGCACCATTTTAGCATCTCTGTTCTCAGTGAGTCTCAGCGCGGGCTCAGCCTCGCACGTCACGTTAACAGCCGGCGACTGCATCCTGAGTGTTTCATTAACCGGTGACAGGGAAACAGAGACCAGAGGTCAAGGAATGTGGCGTCAGAAACCAAATGAGAGCGTAGGGCTGGGTTAGAAAGTTATTTATTTCAGACGTGGTCCACCAATCACAGCAGCGATTAGGGAACATGTGTGCGTGCTAAATTAGAGCCTTAATAATCTCCACTAACTATAGACACAGCCAAAAGAAACACAGGGGCATATTATCAACAAACTGCGATAAATATCGCAGAGCGCGCTTAGCGCGTTTTATTCTATCGCTGGATTTCCTCGCCGAGTTAGCGCGTTATTATCAACGCTTAACTCAAAGGCGATAGGAAATCCAGCGATAGCAGCAAAAAGGGGAATAGCGCGGGAAATGCTGCCATTTATTTTGGGCGATAATGGAAACCTTGCTAATACGCCCCTGTGGTCTCAGCCTTGCAATCCACCTCCCATTACTAAGATGGCTAAGTCAACTTTAAAGCAGGAGTTAAATTCCTGCGATAAAGGGGGCTTAGCGCGATTATTAACATCGCTTCGCGGGTCTGCTGCCGGCTTGATAATATCGCGAAGCCATGGTAGTGGGTTCTCCCATGCTGTTTTACCCAGGAACGCCTACTTTGCATCTCATTAGCGATGCGAAGGGAGGCGATACCAAAACGGCTGCTAACATGCGCTAATGCATGTTAGCGCCGCCTTGTTAATAGGGCGATGTAATTAACGCCGCTTTAGCGGCAAAAAGTGCCGCTAAAGCAGCGATAATGCCCTTGGTAATATGCCCCACAGAGCGTTCACAACCTATGGATGGGGATCCTTCAGACATACAAATATAGGGGCATATTTATCAAACTTGCACGCAGCGCAGCTGTCGCCTTGCTGCGCTGCGCTGCACTGCGCTACATGAAAGGGAAAGGGCAGAAATGTGCAATATTTAACATTATACGGTGCATTCCTGTCCTTTCCTAGCGCTGGCGCACTTTTGGATGTCTAGCGCCAACGCAGGCCCCCGCACCTTCCTGCACAAAAACAATACTCATCAGCATTTCCTCTTTCTAAGTGCGCTGCAGAATGCAGGAAACAAATAGGGGAGGCGTAGCATTTTGATGCATTCCCATGTTTACCAGTCATGGTAAATCTGGGAATGCAAAAAAATCCACGGGCGGAAGCATGGGAACTCTCATGCTCTACCCGTGGAACCCTGGGGCAGAATAACGCAATGCAGCGATTTGCGCTGCGTTAGTCTAGCTTTATCAAGCCATGCAGGGCCACGCAAGGTAGCCTTATGTGGAATGATAAATCTAACTTTGTAGTTGTGTCGCCCTTGAGTCCCCTTTTGAGGCACAAGGGCGACACAACTCTTTGATAAATATGCCCCATAGTCCAGATTAAGATAGCGCTATGTTGCCCTACTAGTGTTAGAAGGTGCTACACCGGTGCTGTTAACATAACATCCAGAATTTTAAATGGGTAGCTATGCACAATGCCAATGTTTTACTCCAGTTCGAAGATTCCAGTTGCAAACGAAAAACAGGTGAAAAATATCCCACTTGTTAATAGCTAAGCATCCACAATTTTATTCTGTGTATGTGTCCTATAAATGTTTTTTTTACTGACAATAAGTTTTCTTATGTTAGAGATTAACAAAGGATAGTCGAAAGTTAGTAAATTGTCCCGTCTATTTCTAGAGTCATGCACTGCAAGTTGTGGGGGCGGCTGCCTCCCCCCCCCCGCTTTTACCTATGCTGTCGCGGGCGGCGGCCACAGAAATCGCCAGCACCCCCCTGCTCTTCCATTCGCCTGCCACGGGCGGCAAATGCAGGCGCTGCCACGAGCGGCATAAGGTCTAGCTTTCCCACTGCCCTTGCAACCCCTGGCCCTGCCTTTTGTGACTCCTGGCCTCAGAGGTAGTAAAATCAGTGCCTGGAACATAGTGGCAGCTCGTTCTTATGGAAGTCAGTTGGGGCTGCACTCTCTTTGTTATATGTCAATGAATTAATTTCACTAATAGTGGATAATATATACATATATATTAATATATAAATATATATATATATATATATACATAAAATATTTTCACTATTAGTGTATTAAAATGGAGTTCAATTAGCTGAAATATAACTCTCTCTGGCAGCTGAGGTATGTAAAAAATGCTTTTAAATGTGTGTTGTGTGCGTGCTTGTGGGTGAGAGTGTTTATTTGAGAGTGTGTGTGTAAGTGTGAATGTGTGTATCTGTAAGCGTGTGTGAGTGAAAGTGTAGGTCAAAGGGCATGTGATGTCACTTCTGCTACACCAGGCATTTTGGCAAATTGATGTGTATGTGTGGTGCAAGTGAACAACTGCCTGAAGCCTTTTTTAGGTCGAGCCTAGCGCAGCGTCCATGCGCTGTACTATGGGAGGCTTCTTGTGAGCACTCCACACTTTCCCTAAACTTCTCCGTGTGAGTTTGTTAACTCCCACACATTCTATTGGCCTTTGCGTGTGCAAAGGCCAATAGAATAGAATGTGCGCAAATGGCCAAAAACGGGTGCATGACCCGCCTTTTCACTAAACGTTCACTCCCATGGCCTAGGGATCTCGGGAGCGAGCAGCGGCGCGCATTGTGCCAGCTGCATTCCTCCCTTATCGTTATCTTGTCTTGGCTCATGTTACTAATTACACAAAGCACTGTCGCTTTCGCGGCCGCGCTTGTTTAAACTTTGTTTTCTCCCTCTTTGATGCTTAGAGCTCATGCCAGTTCAAAAGACCCCTTTAAAAAAAATAAACACTAAAACGTTTAATGTTAGGGGAGAATAGTGTTTAAAGCTGTGCAACAACGTGCAACAGTCTTAAATGTAAAGAAACTGGCATAGAATCCAATTGCTGTTAAAAGATTTATTTCGCGCCTCAGAAGCAACACAGGTTCCAAGAAGTCAGGCACAGTGTTCAGGAGATGTGAGAAAGGATGGAACGCTTGCTACAAAATCAAACAGACCCATTTAGAGGGATATTAATTTTCTACAGGGAAATGTTGAGATATACAAAAGAAATGACATGCCACTGCGCACTCACCAACTCCAGTCCCGGTGGGCACGATGCCTTTAACGAAAGATGGCAACGTAGGGGTGCGCGAGTTCGCCCTCTAAATCACTAGCCCGCACATTACAGGACACTACATCACAATATCTTGCACTCCCTTTCCCTTCAGCCTATCCTTTATGCTGCCGCCTCAGCACAAGCTTTCGCTCTATGAGGAATTTTTCATACACCCTCTTCATACACACCACAGATCCTCTTCCTAACCTTATTTCTTCTCAGCTTCCCTGTGAGAAGTTGGCCTGGTATATGCTGTTCACTAATTAAAGTGGACACCTTGCACCAGAACAATTCGACTCTTATGGTAGATAGGTTTAAGACAACCTTTATAGAAAGCTATCCTAGTGGTAGCTGTGTAGAGCAGCCTTCAGGCTAAGTCTTGAAGGAATGTAAAGCAGCTTGTTTTACCACACAATCTCTTGAATCACCAAATGAAAAGACACCACACAGGTATATATATCAAATATATATGTATTTATTAATAAACACTCTCTACTAATCTCTTTATGAGATTAGAGGTCAAGGACATATGTACAAGTCAAATGTTATCACAATAAGTTTAGCACAATCGAATATCACAATCTTAGTTTGCTAGACCTAGGTCTAGGGCATCTATAATCGAGGGACCCCCAAGAACCACCCCAGGTAGTTGTAGGAGACCCACAGGGGACGGACGCGGTGACCTGGCACCGGTGCGAGTCCTGTGCGAGTCTATGCGCTCAGACGCGATTGGGATATCAATGTTAAAGGTCCCTTGCGTGTTCGAGGCGAACACACCGATCGGTCCTTTTACGAGTCGAAGGACGCGGTTTCAGATAGAGATGCAAGGGAGATGGACGCGCTGTGTCTAACACAGACGCGAACCTTGTGCGAGTCAGTGCAATGGAGATCTCAGAGTTACAGGCCCTTTGTGTGTTCGAGGCGAACACCGATCGGACTCAGTACGAGTCGAAGGATACAGTTCTAGATAGTGTTGCAAAGGAGATGGACGCGGTGTGTCTAACACAGACGCGAACCCTGTACGAGTCAGCGCAATTGTCGCACTTAGAAAGTTAGAGTTTTAGGACACTTCTAGGGAAGCTACAAGCAAGTCACTTACAGGGTAAGTTGTTCTAGGGCCCACACCCACAGGAGCACCGTAGTGCTGAAGTTACCTCACCCAGGGAGCCGGGTGCATAGGTGTTCTTTGGTGTCGGGTCGCGGCGTCGTTTTCAATGGGAGCCAGTGAAGACTTGCTGCTTGCGGCGACAGGAGAAGTGTCCGGAGGAATCCAAGCCTGGATTCAGAAGATGGAAGACCTGAAAGCAGAGGGGACAGTGTTCAAAGTCACTTGGCAGTGACTCGGGGCAAGGAAGATGGATGCCCACCGTCGTCGCAAGATTCAGGTCATTCGCAGTTGCCTTGACTCTTCAGCCACGAGGTCCAGGAGGTGTCGACGACAACCAGGAGCTGGATTCGGCGTGTCCCACAATGTCTGCAGCTTACTGCGGTGTCGGCGACTCGATCGGAGCCAAAAAGCCTTGGTAACAGCAAGTCTCGGGGAAAGTGTGAAGAGGCAATGGCGCAGACCAGCAAGGTCTGTGGGACTCACCCAGCGAGGGTAAGTCAGGGCAGGCCTGGAGCAACCAGGGGAGCTCTTCGGTTTCTTTAGAAAGTCTTCTGGGGACCCACAAGCTGGGATCGCAAGGGATCGCAAAGACGCCTCGGGAGGATCCGCTCACAGGGGCCCACGGTCACTCGGGACGTGGTAGGCCTCTGATCTTAAGAGGGATTCCTGCTGGAGGCTTGGACCACACGTGGTCCAAAGCACAAGTTCGTGGAACGTTGTGAAGGGGTTGCACTCAACAATAGTGCACGGTACCCAGGGGTCGCGGTTCCTCGTTACTCTTGGGATCAACTGGCCTCAGCTTCGCTGGGGACTCACGATGGCCTTTGAGAAGTCAGGAAATCCACTTCTTGGGCTGCAGGGACTTCGGACTCCGGCGGGAGCGGCGTAGTTTGCAACCGTTGTTTGTAGTTTTTGGTGCCTGCCAAGCAGGGGAGTCACTCCTTGACTCCAAGGGAGATTCTTCAGTCTTCCAAAGGTAGTGGAACGTCGAAGGTCCGGGATTCTTCTTGCAGAGCGTCGTCCAGGGAAATCTAAGGTGCAATGCACAGGTTCCCCCTCTCATACTAAAAGAAAGGGAGGGACTAGCTCTATGACCCTACCTATGGGAGGGTCAGGGGAGTAGGTGGCTACACCCACTTCCCTTTGTCTAGTTTCGCGCCAGAGCAGGGGCAGGTAGCCCCTGAGCCGGTTTGAACTGGCATATGCACAGAGGAGCCCTCTGCTCCCGCAGTGCAGGACTTCAAAGCACTCTAAGAGTGCACCCACCCAGCCCCAATACACTAAACCCTGTCTGGGAGGTGGTCACACCCCTTGGGACAGGATATCTATTGTTGGGCTTCCTCCACTGCGAGTGTTGGTCATCAGCAGGAGGGCAGCCCAGTGTCTGTGACTGGTGGCATCCATTTTGTGATGCCAGGGCTCTGCAGGATTCTACCTCGTTTCCACAGTAGGTACATGTCTATCCCTCTAGAAGGGTGGAATGCTACCCCCGCCGCCAGGACTGGCGGGGGGTAGTATTCCAAGATGTTTGACACCAAACACGACATGTTTCGATGCAGCCATTCCAAAGTTAGCATTTTACCGCGAGGATATAATGCACTTAAAAGTATATGGTTTAACCGCATCGACAAACAGCACCAGAGAATGGACTCTGAGAGCTGCAGAGGGGCCCTGCTCAGGCAGAGGCACCCCCTCACATAGAAGCCAAGCACCCTGCCCTCAGGATTGATAGGGCCTGCCTTAGGGGTGACTGATAGGTTCATATGTGTGTGCAGGTGAGATATAGGGGACCTATATCTCAGTGAGGAGTGCTAGCACCACCTCACCCAGGCTGCAGTAGCAGGCCTGTGGTGTCAGATTTAGTCTGCTTCCCAGGGGTGGCATAATACATGCTTCAGCCCCTGGTAGGCCTGTGAAGTACCTATGCCCTTGGTACCTAAGGTACCATATACTAGGGACTCATAACGTACCACAGAATCCAATCACTAGTGCACCTAGAGTGCACTCCAAGTCCTTTAAAGAGAAAGCAGATAGGCTGGGGTCCTGAATAGCAGGTTCCCAGCCAAACTAAGTCAAAAACCAACAAAACACCAGGAAAAAAGGGGGGGCAACCATGTAGTCAGATTCCACCTTCCTACATACCCTTAACTAAAAAAAATATGGTCTCCGCTTCTTCTTTCCCCTCCTCTATTCCATGTGCCTACCTTTCTCTTTTTAGCTCACTTACTCTCTCTCCCCCGCCCCCCTCCTCTGCGTTTCGTTTAGTTCCTCTCATTGTAGCCCCTTCTCGCCTCTCTCGGTCTCCCTGTCATTGTCTCTCCTCCTCTTTCTATGTCTCTCCTCCTCCTCTATTTTATCCCTATTTCTCCATTTATCTCACTCGCCCTCTAGCGAGCTGCGTCTCGCTCTCTCCTCCGTGGACTGAATGTGTGTGCCTGAACTGAACTGAATTACACTCTACTCAATGCAACATAAATAAACTCCACATAATACCACTCAGTGCCACATAATTATATGCTACATAATTACACTGCACTCAATGCAACATACACTCCAAATAATACCACTCAGTGCCACATAATTACACGCCACATAATTACACTCTACTGAATGCAACATACACTCCACATAATACCACTCAGTGCCACATAATTACATGCCACATAATTACACTCTACTCAATGCAACATAAATACACTCCACATAATACCACTCAGTGCCACGTAATAACATGCCACATAATTACACTCTACTCAATGCAATATAAATACACTCCACATAATACCACTCAGTACCACATAATTACACACCACGTAATTACACTCTACTCAATGCAACATAAATACACTCCACATAATACCACTCAGTACCACATAATCACACGTCACAACTACACTCTATTCAATGCAACATAAATACACTCCACATAATACCACTCAGTGCCACATAATTACACACCACATAATTACACTCTACTCAATGCAACATAAATACACTCCACAAAATACCACTCAGTACCACATAATTACACGTCACATAATTACACTCTATTCAATGCAACATAAATACACTCCACATAATAACACTGTGCCACATAATTACATGCCACATAATTACACTCTACTCAATGCAACATAAATACACTCCACATAATACCACTCAGTGTGACATAGTTACACGCCACATAATTACACTCTACTCAATGCAACATAAATACACTCCATATACCACTCAGTACCACATAATTACATGCCACATAATTACACTCTACTCAATGCAACATAAATACACTCCACATAATACCACTCAGTGCCACATAATTACACGCCACATAATTGCACTCTACTCAATGCAACATAAATACACTCCACATAAATGCACTCTTTGCCACATACCACCAATCAACATAAATGTACTCCACACCATGACACAATTTCACTAAGCATAATTTCACTCAACACCACAGTTCCAGACCACACAACTCAACTCCACACATTTCCAATACACACCACATAATTACACACCAAACAACATATTTCAACTCCACAACTCCACAATCCACAACGTACCTCCAATCCACACCATATAGTGGCACCACCTGAGCACCAAACATCACTCACCACCACCATTTTGCATCAGCGCACCACCTAAGCATCACCTAAGCATCACCTAAACATCATCTAAGCATCACGTCAGTCTGCTCTCGGAATCTGGCATCTGTTGATTCTCCCCTAGTGTCCGTCCGCTGCTCGTGTTCTAATTAAATTACTGTTTTCCAACCTCCACTCCCCGTTATTTATGACCCGCTCCCCCATAACATAAAAAATTATAACAAACAAACATGAGAACAGGCAGGAAGAAGTTGCCAACAGTGCAAGTACAAAAAAACTAGAAGACATTTTTTATGTTAAAATCTTTTTTAATCAGGTTGTTCAGTTGTATAACATGATGCACAGCAGCCACAATGCTCTACAACATAGCCAAAAGTTCTGGCTAAACACATAAGGTCCCAAAGGCGAGACCTATTGGCTATGCCAATGCTTGTTTGATTACGCCAGCCATCATCGGGAAATCGGGAGCTGCCTCTTCTCTCGTATGGCATCCATTGTGTAGAGTTCTCTCGCCCCATTTGCCTGGCTGATCGTATGTTCTTATGGAGACAACGGAAAAAACTCATTAGTTTTCAAAAGTGATAGGTGTGTATGGAATGCTGACGTCACAGCAACTAGGGACAGGAGATTATGGTTAGCAAACATGCATTCTGTGGGCTCCATTAACATGAACTAACCTTCCGGTTTGTTAAGAAAGCAACGGTGCAAGGGTGCTATTGGCCCTAGTGTAAGCAGGAAAAATGGGCCCCAGACCACTGGTTGAGGAGTAAAATACAGCAATTATAAAGGTGTAGTGGGCCCCTATGGTCTCTGAGCCCTAGTACCACTGCACGTGGTGCACCTTTGATAGTCATACCCCTGCATAACAGAAATAGTCCCCAGGAAGGTATCAGACAGCAAGCAGCAGCATCCACACAGATGAAGCAACAGACGTAAAGATGTCATCAATAACCAAACTGGGACTCTGAGGGGCATATTCTCAAGGACTTATCGCCGACTTATCGGCACTTTAGCGCCGCAAAAGTGGCGATAGATTTATCGCCCTATTCACAAGCTGGTGCAAACTGCCGATATCGCCACTTTACCAGCGATAGCTGCCGCAAAAAACATCGCCACGGATGAGTGCGACAACTAACGCTAATGATATGCAGAGTAGGCGTTCCCGTGCAAAAACACACAAAAACACCACTATGCGATATTCACAACGACCAGCCAGCTCTGCGATGCGACCCAAAAACAGGTAATAAGGCGCGTTAGCAGCAGGAATTTAACACCTGCCTTCTGCTGATGCTAAGCAGGACGACTATCTGCAGGATGAAAGGGAGCCCAGCCCAGAGCCACATCTGAAGACCCACAGATGCCATGGAGACAATGAACATGCAACCCGGAGACCCAAGAGGGGCACAACACCCACCGCCACCCCCCCAGGACCCCCTGCATTTTAAAGCACGCCCCCCCCCCCCCGGACTACCACCGAGGCAGCGTAGGACAAGACAGCGGACCTTCCGAAAATGGTATGGCCCCTCAGCCACACAAGTGCAGAATGTGGGGAGAGGTGGGAACCAAGCATGTGTGAAGGAGGCAACTCACCCATGAAGAAGAATGCACACAATGCCAAGTGTGGCGGTGATGTGCTGGACAGACCACAGAAGGCAGGGAACAGACATGTCCATGTGGACACATACTGCTGTGGTATGCAGTGTTGTGGACAGTGGACGCAAACATGTCACCTCAGGCAGTGGGGAAGACCTTGGACATGTAGCTGTGCCGTCCCCCCCTGTAAGCGTAAGCGCAGGGGGCTGGGCCGGCGTACGCCAAGCCAGCGTAGGGGTGTGAAGGATTTCCCCGGGGCTCTGGGCGTGGTTCAGTCTGGCCTGGACAAGGAAGTAACTAATGAGTGTGTCACTGTAGTAGTGTCGGCGCCACCCAGTCCGCTTTCGACGATGTTGCAATGTAGCATGCACCCGGAGGGCGGGCCCGCACGAACGGGGGAATGAAGGAGCGCAAGACCGCTCGGGGTCTTGGCTCATACATGCCAAGTGTTGTGTGTATCTGTATTGCCGCAGCATGAGCGAAATGCCTAGCCTTAATCGCAGCGCGATTTCAGCCAGGCATGAACTCTACGTCTGTGTATGCCCTATCCTTCCCACAGGCCTACACTCACGTGGCCGCCCACCTCCAACAGCCAACATCACAGTGTCGTTGTCAGGCTTGTGGACATGCGCAGACAGGCATGACAATGGTGTGCCGTAGGAGTGCCAGTGATGCAACCGCGCAGCGCACACAAATAAATAGGCTCGGGGAGAGGGAGGAGCAGCTGTGAGGCAACGTTACACACAGTGATGCCGCTCATTTGCCACATGCAAGACATGTCGAACATGAACCTCAAAGTCGCACACATCCCACCCCACCCCCAACAAGCCACTTCACAGTTCCTGAATGCAAGCAGATGAGAAACTAACATTAGGGATGAATGCTCCTTTGTCTGTGCTATCAGGCGGAAGCACATCTGCACCTCCGACCACGGAATTGCATGTGCCCGGCACCCCCTGACAGATACCATAGCAGCTGTTGACGACTCCCACACTATGCACAGCCCGACGAAAGACCAGCGTATACACACCCCACACACAGAAGTCCTTGCTCAAAGTTATCTTGCATGGAATGGCCTTCACACTTACTCCCACATTAACCCAAGCGTACAACCGTTGCACACTAAAACAACTCATTGCTCCGAGCTGTGGCATTTCATCCACAGAACTGGCGCAGGTCAGAACAGTGCTGCTTCAACCAGAGCCACCAACGCAATGGCAGACCATCCCGGACACTTGCACAACCCCTGTCATGTGGAACTGTACCGTGCACGTATGCTGCATTTACTGGGGGCACTGCCATTGGTAGTGCTGCGGATCAGTTACCGGCTAAGCTTCCGCCTTGCCAACGTCACCTGCGTGCAGCCTGTGTTGCATTGTCGCTCGTGCATATTCGAGTGGTCCATGGATGTCTGCCTATCCAACAGGACGGTAGCCGAACTGGATTTCGACGTGTGTGTGCGCCCCCGGTTGGCCCACGACCATGAGTGTCACCGTGACACCCGTCTATGGGATGCCTGGATACTTGGCATACATGCTGGCAGCTGGACCTGGGAGATTGCAGAACTCCTCATGTGCAGCGAGCAAATTGAGCCGCTCCCCTATTGGGCTGTAGTGCTAATTGGTGAAAGGGGGTGGACGCAGCACATCTGTCCAGACCTGCTAATGGTTAGCCTCGCCGTCCTGTTCGATGAAGTCGACGACGACCTCATGTTGGAAATGATTGCCTAAGAAGCTGCACTAGCTTTCATGGACGTGTAACTACATGCCTGCAGACACAACAGTTTGGGACACATTGCACATGTCCCGACACCTTGTTGGAGCTTGGGGTTCTGGTCACAAGACATCTCCCACGACGACAGTGGTCATGGCTGCATTCGCCTGGACTCCGTATACATGAGCGGACAACAACGCGGGTAAACACACACCTGTGAATGCTGAGGCACTCCCCCGGAGTGGACAGCGGCGCTTGGCAACGTTCCAGGTTCTGACATACTGCTGCATTGTTCTGCATGTTGTGGCACTTATCTTGGCCGTACTGACACGCATATGCTAATAAAGTCTACGCACTTGTATTCAACTGTGGTGAGTGTTGATTTGCATGACAATATGTGTCTCACTGCCTATATGGGTCACAGCCATACATGCATTGATACACCATCAGGGATGTGGGGTTGTACTAGTACATTATCATCTCACAGTTTCCTGCTATGCCACATGCGAATGGCCATTTTCCACACACATGTGGCAGAAGTTGTGTCCTCTGTTCTGTTGTGCTGGTGTTGCTGTTCGTTCGACATTGTTGTAGATGTTGAGGTGCTCTGATTCTTATGTGTGTGTGCTGCATTGTAGGTGAGTTGCCCCTTCAGCTCTGATTTGGCTGGCCCTTATCCCTTTCAGGCGGTGTGGCTTTCACTTCTGTGCTTATGCAGTGCTGTGATGTTGCAGACTTGGGTAACTTGGGCTCTTGGTTGGTGTTGTGACTCTTGGCCATGGTTTGTCCGCAGATGTGCTCTGCTTAATTGTGCATGTGTGCCATTGTGCCCATCTCCCCCCGTTCCCCCAATCCCTGGTGGTTACTCACCCTGTTGCTGTTGTGTCAGGTCATGTCGAGCAGTGTCCGGTCCCCCAACTCCTTCCACCGTCTCCACACTTATGACTGTGGTCACCATTTCCTACATCTCATCCAGCTCCTCCTGTGGCGCTGGACTCCCACCTCCAGTCTGCATTGCTGCCTTCTGGTTGTCTGCGAGTTTCTGCTTGGTCTTGCGCTTCACATCATTCCAGCGCCTCTTGAACTCATCCATTGTCCTCCTCAGCACTCCGGCTGCATTCGCCTTGTCCAGGATGGACTGCCATATTGTATTTTTAGTTGCCAATGACACTGTGGAGGTGACGTAAAGTTGTTGATGGTGTTCTATCACCTCCGTGATCAGGATCCTGTTTTCCTGCGGACTGTAGCGCGTCTTCCTCTTCTTCTCCTTGCCCTTCCCTTACCCCGAGGTCCCAGGCTGGTCCTCGGTGGGGCTTGTGGGGTTCTGGTTGTCCTCTGTGCTTGCTTCGGCTACCTCCATGGTGCTTCGCAGTTGTTTGTGTTTCGTTTGTGTTTTGTGTTGCCGCTTTCATTGTGCTTTTTGCAGCCTGTCTTGTGGGACTTGCAGGCCTGGCGCTGCTTCTCGATGGATTTTTTGTCACGGTTGGGCCCATTGCTACTTTTTTCACATTCAGGTTTGGATTTTCATCGCCGTCCCGGTGGTGTTATCGCAGACATTTTCCGCGTTATCGGGGTTACCGCTGTGTTGTGAATGCCACGTTGACAAGGGGTTATTTTCCCGCGATAAACGGCGATATGTAAACTTGCGTTAACCTATTTTGGCGATGTTTATCGCACGTTCTTGAGAATATGCCCCTGAATCTCTTGAATTTTTTGTGTTTTAGGTGTGAGAAAGTTTTTTATGTATAAAATGTTTTGCATTAACATGACATTAATGCATCGTAACACTTATGCTATTTTTAACATAATAAATTATGTTTATTCATGTTTCGTTTTTATTATAGCTAATGAAGGCCGGAATTTTTCTAGTGAATATTTTTTTCTAGTGAGGTTGAAGTTTGTGTGCTGCTGAAAATGATGGTCTATTTCCTTCTTTCCCATGTGAATAAATGGTTTCTTTTCTTTGCAATTATCACGGAATGTTGTTTTATTGAGCATCTCATTCAAGAGACAACTGCAGTGTGCAGGCCACTCCATGTACTTTCCATTGTTACAAATATTGTACATTTGAAGGACGCATAGAAAAGCTTGTAATGCGAGAACCCTTTAGAACCTATCAGCTATGTAACTGTATCATTTTGCCTTAACCTGATTGGACAGCCTTTCCTAGAACTGTGTGTAGTTGTGTAAATTGTTAGAGTTATTTTTCTTGGGTAGCAGAACAGAACTGAATATTTTAGTGTGCCACTGCCTTTTTCGTTGTCCTTCCGTTTCAGGAGACCCCATGCTGGTTTGGCCTCTGCTTCATAAGAATTGATCTAATTTGATTGCCAATTAACTGAGGCATACATATTCTGATAATAAATTGCTGCTAATTTGCCTTCTGAAGACTATTAACTTTTAATAAACCTTCATGGTTTGACATTAAAATATTCTCTGTCTTTTTTGTAGAGCACAATGTGCTACAGACAATATTGAATGTATTGACTTGTTGGCCAGGCTCAGGTGTGGAGCATCAAAATCCTTAGGGGATTAACACCCCTTCTGGTCCATCCAGAAAGGCGCTTTATGGTTCTTGAATTTGCATAAAGAAAAGCACTCATGTGCATTATATCTGGGAGGTATTCTGAGTAAAAATTGTACATGAGATATGTCCTCACATACAAAGGATGTGACAAATACCAATTCCATCGATTGCTATACATGTTCTAGCTAACCACTGCCCTGAAGGCAGGGGTAAACAATTTCCACTGCTTTGAAAGTTGCTAGGACAGTGCATGCAGCAACTGTGCAGATCGTTATGCAATCTGTGTGAGACATCTTATGCTCAAACCAAGTTATCTATGAGTGAAAATTCTTCGATCAGCACATGCAGGATTTGAGCAGGGGTCTGGGGAACAGAAGTGGGTGGTAGGGAATAGTATGTTGAACCGTGTCATGGGACTAAGTCTGCTGGGACATTACTAGTGGCAAGCTAAGAATGAGGGATGGCTGTTGAGCAGCACCATCACACCTTTGATGATTGAGTGCAGTGGGAGCTTTTTTCCTTTGCCTTGGAGGCAGTGGTTACTTTGTACCAGTAGTTGCTGATGGGCACCATCAGCGCTTATTTCTGTGACCAGAACACTTTGAAACCTTCTGCATTGTCCAGATTCTGTTCTGAGCAGCAAAAACAGCAGATTAGTCATGGAAGTCCTTTACGAGTCGCCAGGGGTCACCAGGGGTCGCAGTTGCAACCCCTGGCTTGCCTATTGTGACCTCGGCACTGCCTTTGCGAACTCTGGCCTCAGAGGTGTCAAAATCAGTGCCAAAGAAAAAGGTGCGGCTACGCACTCCTTTCCTGTTGAATTTTGATGATACTAATAGTGAACAATACAGTATCCTTCACTATTAGTGAAAAAACATGAAGCGCAATAAGCTAGAACGGGACCTTTGGTGCCAGCTTATGAGAGTAGAATACTGCTTTAAAATTAATGTTGTGTGCGTGCTTGCAGGTGAGATTGTGTTTATCTGAACGTGTGTGTGTATTTGAGCATGTGTGTCTATGCGTGAACATGTGTGTCTATGTGTAAACGTGTGTGAGTGAAAGTGAGATAGAGTCAATGACAGGTAGTGAGTAAGAATGTGTGTGATTGAGTGTCAGTAAGTATGAATGAGTCAGAGTGAGTGAGCTTAAGAGTGACTACAAGTAAGATTGAATTAATGTAAGAGAGTGTTCGAAATTGTAGGTGGGTGAATGTGATTGAGTCAGAATGTGGTGTCGAGCAAGTGAGTCTCTCGCCGGCCCTGGAATACTGTAGGTAATTCTTGCCTTACAGAAACACCCATGGCAAAATACTTATGCTGGCATACGTAAGGCGAATCTTAACATGACAAACACCTGCGACAAAATACTGGCACTGGCAGTAGTTCTTGGTATAATGGGCACGTATGGTAAAATACTGGTACTGGCATAACAGAAGTGATTATTGCATATGGGGCATTCGTGAAAAAATGCTGGCATACTTGAGGAAATTCTTGGCCTGGGGACACCCATGGCAAAATGCTTGTACTAGCCCATGGATGGTGATTCCTGTCATAAAGAAGGAGAACTTGACATATGGGAGGGTCTCAATAATTGTGACCCTGGCAGACAGAGGTGACTTTTGAAATATCGGTCACTTATGGTATATGGACAGCACAAATGGCAAAATTCTGGCATTGTCACTGCAAGTGTGGTAGTATGCACACCTAGTTCACCTTTAATTTATTGGCAATGCTCAAGGCTTGAAGTTATTGCCTGCAACCCCGGAGCGCGCTCTGGGGTTGCACGCGATAACTTCAAGCCTTGAGTTGAATGGTGAACTAGGTGTGCATACTACCACATTTGCAGTTGATGGAGCAGGGTAAATAAAATAATTTGTACCCCCCCCCTAGGAAAATTAATGAGCTTTAATAAATTAACGATACTAATTGTTTGATGGAGCATGAAATAATCAACAAATGCACCTTTAGTAAACACAACATAAGGGTAACCGCAATTTGTGCAAAATCTAATTTATTTACAATTGTGAAGTTGATTGACACTAATATTGTGATTTGCGTACTAATTAGAGTAAAATCGCATGATTTATGTTATGTAGCAGAACTGTATTGTAGCAAAGAATGCGGATGGTAAGTAGAATGGCTTTTAATGTTGCTTTTGCTAGGTAACACCT
The DNA here is from genome assembly GCA_963921515.1 of Calotriton arnoldi. NCBI lineage: Eukaryota > Metazoa > Chordata > Amphibia > Caudata > Salamandridae > Calotriton > Calotriton arnoldi. The sequence continues at coordinate 3,807,070 of CAWUFW010000123.1, read as the reverse complement.
AACACGGGTCTTTAGAATGGCGGGTGGTAAACAGAAAGGCTTATTTTCTTTGTTTTAATTTTGATTGTGTTTGTTCTTATGATAGTTCGTTCGGGCCTGTTAGGCCATGCTGTGAAAATGGCTGCCGAGACAGATGAGGTCACGTGAAGAAGCCAAAAGATGGCCTCTAAGCGGAAGAAAATAGAGGAGCTGAACCACGTGGGTACAGCCTGTGCACGGAGTGAGAGATGTCAAGGTCACGTTGACCTGCCATAAGGAGGGTGCCAAGAAAGACTCAGCGTGTATTCGTGGGAATAAATGAGAAAAGTACATGAGCAACAAAGGACTAACCAAATTGTGACCATCGGGATTGCAACAAAATGAATGGACAAATTGGACTGCTTTTACCCAAAGGTCATGAGAAACCGTTGTACTCTTAACTATCCCCGAAACCAGTTTAAACAAAGAAGGCGATGAGGTGATTATCACCACCCCTCAAATGGACCAATTAGCGTAATTCCTGCCCCAAAGGATTGCAACTTTCTGTGTAGTAAGCTAGAAGTAGGGTATAAAAGGGACTGCTCTTATGTAGGAGGGGCTGCTTCTATAGGTTACTTCTTTGGGTTACCTTTTTGCTGCTGCTGTGGCCGCTGCTATTGATGCTACTGCCGCCGTTGGTATTTCTTGCCATACCATTTTTCCTATTTTTCCATTTTTCCACCACAATATTACTAAAGGACTTTGTCATTTTTGGACTTCGAACTTGACTGGGGAAGGAACGAGACCGTTGCGGGAAATTTGTACGGGAGGTCCGGTCGAGGAGGCCATTAGTGGGAAAGTCAGTCAGTTTGGGAGTCTATTCTGTGATCTACGGTTTATCTTCTTTTTGGTGAACCATTCCTATCTGCATCTAAATGGGTAATGCATAAGTTTCAAATTCTTTATTAGAACTTTTCATATAAATGTTATTAATGTATTAAAGTGATTAATAAATTAAGAATCTCACCCGTGCAAATGAAAATTTAGATAAAATGTCATTCTAATTAACAATGAGTCTGTGGTTCTTTAGTTCATTAATAAGTTTAAAGTTTAACAGGTTTTACAATGATTGAGCTGGTCTTAATCACCATCAACTTATTCTACTAGTTGGTCCATCGACCAAAGAGCGGAATACCTTGATGTTTGGAAACCGACAGGATCAAAGGCTAATGTATATGATGTCTGAGGCTTTATTCTGTCTAATTTAACAAGGTATCCCGTTCCTCCAGCAACACATTTGTACGTGGGTGTGTAATCCAGTGAGTGAATGAATGTATGATATGCGGTGTTATGGGCCCCACCGTCATATGGTTTAATAGATGTGAATGATTTACCTGGATTCGTGTCCTGAGGAGAAATTTATATTAACCGCGCTGGATCAGATTTCTTGGTAGCAGAGTTATGGTTTCTATAGATTAGTTTGGTGATTATTGATTATTGATGTCTAACACTTCGTGTCGAAATTGTATTATGTTATGTGTAAGTCGAAATTTTGAAGCTTCCGGGAAGTAGGAAGTGGACACGTGTGGCAAGAGAAGTCACATGGAATTGTGCATTGTCTGATTTTTCAAAATTGGTGATAACACAGGATTGTGTTATGATAGGGACATTTCATGTATAAAACGCGTATGAGTGAAATAGCAACAGGTTTTCTTGTGAAACTCTGGCCCTAATTCTCAGGAGCAGTGTAGTCTTCACATGTGTTTTATCCCCAGAGAAACGGGTTTACCCCTTGCTTGAGAGAAGGGTAAGGTAGAGAGAAGTGCTACGCTTATCGAACAAAACAGTATTCTTGCAAGATAGAGCAAACTATTTCTTTTGTTTAGCGAAAACAGACAATGGAAATGTGTTTTACGTTGTAACTAATAAAATTCAGTCGAGAAAAGAAGGTAAGAAAACTGCCGATAATTATTGTAAAGGAGGGGTCAGAAAAGACAGGAGTAGTACTAACGTCAACAAAGACCGCGCTGGTATTGGCCAGCTGTGAGAAAACGAAGAGCTTCCTGATTGGTGCGTTGGTGTGAAGATGCGCTGGGATTGGTCAGTTGGGAGTGACGTAGAGTTTTCGGATTGGTGCGTTGGTGTGAGACGCGCTGGGATAGGTCAGAATAGCCAAACAGTAGAAAGAACAGCGTAGTGAAGAATTTTGTGCGTTTGTTGGAGAGAAAGAATGGTACAATATGGTAGAGAGAAACAGTCATGGATGACAAAGATTAAAAGCTTTTTCAAGAAGGACAAAAAGGTAGTGACTAGGGAAGGACAAGTACTTCCTCCGCCGAAGACGCCAGCATCTCATATGATGTTGAAATATGGCTATCATACTTGCATTTGGTTGGAAAATTGGACAAAATATACTCAGAACGATGGAGTATTAGCGTTCCCAGAAAACGGTTCGTTTAGCACGGCTGTACTTCGAAATTTGAGAGAGAAAATGATGAAACTTGAACCGAGACCTAGATCAACACAGTTTGAAGCGTTAGGTGGATGGGAAGATGAGATGTATGAAAGAGAAAGACACAGAGGTGCAAAGAATTATAGTTTAGTCCATGGAAGAGTATGGGGAGTGAATCATGAAGCCAGGATGAGACGATGGAGGTATGCTAATATGACGGATGGTTTGTTTCCGGTCAGAACGGTTGAAGAAGTAACAGGGAGAAAGTGTACGGAGAAAAAGAAACATGCAGTAACTGAGAGGTATGGGTACGGAGGTAGTGACACAGAGGATGAGTTGCTGGAAGACATTTTAAACAGAAAACCACCTCCATATCAACAGAATTCTGCGGTGGTGACACCAAATGCACCACCTATGGAAACTGTGAGGAATAAAAGCCCAGAACGAAATTATGAAATAAATAGGTCTTATGAAAAATCAGAAACTCCACAGAGTGCGAAGCCTGATAGTGGTAATACGGCTGAGTTAGCAAGAACCACAAGAGAATTGACTGAGAAAATAAGAGAATTAACTATGAACATGGAAGCCGTGACTGTGCCAGTGACAATAGGACCAGTAATACCGGTATTTGAAAACCAAAGAATAGATGAGCATTCCTTGACAATTCCAATGAACTCGAATATGCAAAGAATGAGAGAAGGGATAATTCCAGAAACTAGAGAGACAAGAGATCTGGTTGGCTCATATAAATCGAGTCCACCTACAAATTTGACGGTTAATGAGAGTCAGATAAATAGGATTCCTATGGGAACTGAGTCAGCAACTGAGACCCCAGAGAGAAGTACAAATTGGATAGAAATAAATAGTACCCCTGTAGGTCCGACTCCAGAAGAATTAAATGAGTGGATGAAGAATTTACAGAAGAAAGATGCAGAACCGCAACCGTTGGATGTAATCAGATTAAAGATAGACATGTAAGAGTTGATTTTAGGGACTATTGGTACAGATAGATTGAAATCCTATCAGGATGACGAACTTATGTTTATGAGTAAGAGTGTTACTTGGAGAGCTAGGAATTTGCTTGAAAAATTGGAAGAAACAGCGAATGAACTGGGAGTAGAGTTTGGAAAGATCAGAGGACTGCAGAAACTGTATAGGGTACATTTTAGTGAAAAGGATATAGAAAATCTGAACACATCAGGACGATTCACTCAGATAAAGGAACTGATTGTGTTATTGAGAAAATGGTGAGATGTGGACAGATGGAGGAGCAGGTGGATAAGAAGAAAGGAGGGAACAACCGATAAAGCATCATTGGCTTTTACAGTAAAGGAAAAGGAACCAATAGCACTGGAATATCCGATGAGGGAAACTCCAGGAGGAAGCTATGTACATGTTCCATGGTCCAGACAGGATATATTGTCATTTACAAATGACTTCCCAAGATTGAGAGAGAAACCCGTTAAATGGTATAGACAGGTAGAAAGATTTGTAAAAGTTTCAAAGGTGTTGTGGGAAGATCTGGATGGATTGTTTGAAATTGTAGTACCAGCAGATTTATGGACAGAATGTAAGATTACAATTGATTGGCCGAAGGAAGAATATCCTAGAGATGCAAAAACTGGAGCCCCAGGTCCAGAAGTAATGAGAAAGTATGAACAAGCCATCACGTTTTTGAAAAATAAGATTCCACCGAAAGAAACAGATTGGGTGAAGATTGATAGAACAACTCAGGAAAGTAAGAAATCTGTACATGCCTACTACGAAAGGTTGCTTTTGGTTTTCAAACAGTATAGTGGTTATGAGACGTTGAGTGAAAAGGACATGAGTCATTTTGTATATAGATTTGTATATGGATTGAAACCAGAAATAAGTGAAATGATTAAGCAGCATATGTTGTGTTGGCAGAATAGCACTGTAGATGAGGTATTAAGGTATGCCAAATATTGTAGTGATGACATCGAGTGTAGACAGCGTAAACTAAAGGAAAAAGCGATGTGGGCACAAGTAAAGGTTGCAGAAAAACAAGAGGCTCAAATGAATAATCAGTCTGGTGATGCAGGACAAACTAAATCCAAACCGAATATAGGTAAGGGAAAAGGTCAAATGAGTATAGAAGAGGCTAAAAAGAAATGGCCATGCCATAATTGCGGAAAGTTAGGGCATTGGAGAAACGAGTGTAAATTTCCTCCCAAAGCTAATACGGAAAATCAACCATTAAATCCACAGGTGCATAATGAGGTGAGTTACCAACAGCTGCAACAACCGCAGGTAGTTACTCAACAGAGTCAGGTGCCACAACCACCTCTTCCTAAGAGTGTAAACCCCCAGAGATACAGTGCAGAGACAGGATTCTACGGAGGAGAGCAAGTAACAAAATTGCAGCGCGCAGCTGGAGTGTCGCAGTATTGGTTACGACAGGATGGAAATGAATCCGATGAAAGTTTATGACGGTGCCTAGGAGAGGAAGAAGAGTGCGTGCTTGGCGCAACTCTAGAGGTAGATCAGTCAGGTCCATTTGTGGATGGAGAAGTGAATGGTGTAAATGTTACATTCCTTGTGGACACTGGAGCTACCCGTTCTACTGTTAGATCAGTGGAAATTCCAAACCTTCCTCTCTCAGAAGAATATATCCAAGTTGTAGGTGTTTCAAATCAACAGATTAAAGCGTCTCTTACCAAACCAGTAGAGGTGAAAGTTGGACCATTCAAAGAGATGCATCGGTTTGTGGTATGTGATTGCAGTCCTGTAAATTTGCTAGGACGCGATCTGCTTTGTAAAATGAATTGTACCATCTATTGTACTCCGGATGGTATTGCTTTCCAGACACCAGATGAAGATGTCCTGTATAAAATGACAATGGCAGAACTAGAACCAGGAGTAAATGACATGTTTCCTGTGTTTGACGCAGAGAAAATCCCAATTGAATTGAAAGAAACAGTCAGATCCGATGTATGGGATTTCACAGGCGAGGACATTGGGTTAATGAGAGGAGTAGACCCTGTAAAAATTACTATAAGAGAAGGAATAAATTACCCAAATACTCCACAGTATAAATTAACGCCAGAAATTATTGAAGGAATAACCCCTGTAGTTAATAAGATGATTGAACAAGGAATTTTGAGAGAGTTAATGAGTAGCCCATGTAATTCACCTATAATGGGATTGAAAAAGCCGAATGGGACATATAGGATAGTACAAGACTTGAGGAAGGTAAATAAAATCGTTGTCCCCTGTTGTCTAATTGTGCCAAACCCCGCTGTAATACTATATCAGATTCCACATGATGCAGAATGGTACACAGTTATTGATTTGTGCCATGCATTCTTTTCTATTCCATTGCACCCAGACAGCCAGCCATTATTTGCGTTCCGGTTTGGAGAGCGTATTTTGGCATGGTGCCGAATTCCTCAAGGGTATACAGAAAGTCCCTCAATCTTTAATCAGATCCTAAAGAAATCATTGGAAGATTTAAAAATGCCTGAAAAATCTGTGATGGTTCAATACATTGATGACCTATTGGTGGCATCAAAGACTAAAGAAGCATGTGTTACGGACACAATTGCTTTACTGAATCATTTAGCAGAGGGAGGGCACAAAGTGTCCCCGTCAAAACTGCAATTTTGTCAACAGGAAGTACAGTATCTAGGTCATAAGATTGAAAAAGGGATGCGAAAAGTGACGACAGAAAGAATAAGGATTATCCGAGGAATGAGAGCTCCGATGACACAGAGAGAAGTGAGAATGTTCCTTGGAATAGTTGGATATTGCCGACAGTGGATAAGTGGATTTTCATTAATTGCAAAACCTTTACAGCGATTGACAAAAAGAGATGTCAGAGATCCGATTGAATTGAATGAGGAGGAAATGAAGGCTTTCAAAGAACTGAAAACAAAGTTGTGTGATGCACCGGCATTGGGAATGCCTGATTATGAAAAAGAATTTGAGCTGTATTGTAGTGAGAGAGATGGATGTGAATTTTCGGAGTTAGTGCAAAGGCATGGAAAAATGAAAAGACCAATTGCTTATTTTTCAGCTGTTTTAGACCCGGTAGCAAAGGCATTGCCTGGATGTCTGAAAGCAGTAGCTGCTACTTGTGTGAGTCTGGAACAAAGTGAAGGCATTGTGATGGGATATCCACTGAGAGTATATGTTCCACACTCTGTTGAAATTCTTCTGACTAGAACCAAAACCCAATTCATGACACATAGTCGGCTGACTAGGTACGAAAAGGTGATTTTGAGTGCAGACAATGTAACCATTGATAGATGCACAAGTGTGAATCCTTCAACTTCACTGCCAGATGAAGAAAATGTAAGAGTCAAAGATGAAGTTGATCATAAGTGTTTGGATGTGCTTGAATTTTGTACCAAGCCTCGCCCAGATATTAAAGATGAGCCCTTAAAAGAATCAGATTACGTGATGTTTGTGGACGGGTCATGTCTGAGAACAAGTGAAGGAGTTTTAAGTGCTGCGTATGCTGTATGTACAGTAGCAGCTATAATGGAAGCATCTTGTTTGAGAGGGATACGGTCAGCCCAAGTGGCTGAGCTGATTGCTCTGATTCAGGCGTGCCAACTGGGAAAGAATGTCCGAATTACGGTGATCACAGATAGCCAGTATGGCTTCGGAGTGGTCCACGATTTTGGACAGATCTGGTCCCAGAGAGGTTTCTTGACGTCTGCAGGAACTCCTATTAGGAACGGTGAGTTTGTGAAGAAATTGCTTGAGGCGATACAGCTGCCTAAACAGATTGCAGTGGTGAAATGCGCTGCACACAAAAATGGAACAGACTATATTACAGTGGGAAATCAATATGCAGATGAAATAGCCCAGTATTGTGCCAGGAATATGGTCTCACTGAATAGGAGGAGAGAAAAAGAGAATGTTTCATGTCCCTTGCTGTTTACTAACATGGTCGAAACCTGGGATGAGGTAAGGCAATTACAGGAAGAAGCAAATGAAGAGGAGAAAGATGGTTGGATAAAAGCAGGTTGCAGACAAAGAGAGGAAGATGACGTTTGGGTTTATAGAGATGAAAGACCAGTTATGCCTGATAGCATGATTTCTAATATGGCATGGATGTACCATGGACAAGCTCACATTGGTAGGGATGCCATGATCAGACTTTTCAGACAGACTTGGTACAACCCAAAATTCAGAGCTATAGCTGAAAGTCTCTGTCAAAGATGTCTTACATGCCAACAGATAAATCCAGGAAGGAAAACAGTAGTGAGTTTGGGAACAATAGGACGTGAAGGAGGTCCTTTTACCAGAATGCAACTAGATTTTATTGAAATGCCCCGAGCAATAGATTGAAATATGTTCTTGTGGTCGTTTGTTTGTTTTCTCGTTGGGTGGAAGCCTATCCGACAAGAAGGAATGATGGAGTTACTGTGGCTAAGCTCCTACTGAGAGAATTCATTCCGAGATATGGTTTTCCAGTAACGATCGAAACAGATAGAGGAACACATTTCCAAAATGAACTAATCCAATTGATATGTGAAGCACTTGACATACAACAGAAATTGCACTGTGCCTACAGACCAGAAGCTTCTGGAGTGGTAGAGCAAGTAAATGGAACAATAAAGAATAGGCTAGGGAAAATGTGTCAAGCCACAGGACTCAAATGGCCAGATGCCCTGCCATTGGTGCTGATGACTATCAGAAGCATACCTGACAGAAAAACAGGTCTGAGTCCTCATGAAATAATCATGGGACGAGCAATGAGACAAGCACATGTACCTGTCAACAAACTGCTGACTATAACTGATGATCTCGTGTTGGACTATTGCAAAGAATTGGCTGATGTGGTACATTCTGTGTTTCATCAGGTTGGACCGGATGCGACCACTCTTGAAAGAAAACCAGCTCATGATTTGAGTCCAGGAGACTGGGTTCGCATAAAAGTCCACAGAAGAAGAAACTGTTTGGTTCCTCACTGGGATAAGCCACGTCAAGTGATCCTGGTGACAACGACTGCTGTTAAATGTGCAGGTGTGAAAAATTGGGTTCATGCCAGTCATACCATCAGAGTTCCAGATCCTGAAGCTCGACCTGTAAGTCGACATCTGGAGATATCTGATACCAGCTCAGCATCCGAAGCAGAACCTGAAACAAGTAGAGTTCCAGATCCTGAAGCTCGACCTGTAAGTCGACATCTGGAAGAAACAGGTACAAGTTTGACAACTGAAGAAGAACCTGAAACGATCAAAATTCCAGATCTTGAAGCTCGACCTGTAAGTCGACATCTGGAAATATCGGATACCAGTTCAGAATCTGAAACAGACCAACCTGAATCGGATGAGAAACAAAAGAGAAAAACAAAAGCTGACATTATAAAAGAAGAAACTGAACCAAGAGACAGTGACAGCGAACAACCAAGTACAAGTTATGGAAGAATTCCTCCAGAGATAGTTGAGTTAACTGAGGGAGACTTAGATTCAGATAGAGAGATAGGGGAAATTTCGGAAGAAACCCGAGGAGTAGTAGGGACAGACCAACAAATAGAAGAAACACAGGGAAATTTAGATTCAGATAGAAAGATTAAAACAAATGCGGAAGACAATCGAGGAGGGATAGAATCAAATGTCCCAGCAGAAGAGATACAAGAAGGTTTAGATTCAGACAACGAAACCGAGATCATAAGGTTCAAGGTTAGAAGAAGTGAAGTAAGGTCTGAGACAGAATCAGAAGAAAGTGAAGAAGAAAGACAGCAAAGACTAGGACCAAGAAAGAGAACTTGGAGAGCTGAACGAGAGGAAGAGGAAAAAGAACTAAAAAGGCCAAGAAAAGGAGACAATTGGCCCCACGAAGTTAAAAGACTGAGATATAAGATAATAAATTTGAACAGAGATGTTGCGGAACAAGTAAATGAAATAACGAGTCAAAAGGGACAAGGACAATTACAAAAAACAAAAAGAGTGAAAAGACCTAACTTGAAATATGTCACCTGAGTGGCTAATGGCTATACATCGCATTGACCGACATTAAAGAAGAAGATAACAGTCACGAAAGCAATAAACCAATGGGTGAAAGTGAATTGCACCAAAACTGAAAAGACAAAGCACGAAAACCGGACTGGACATAAAAACCGAACAAGACAAGAAGGAGTTCTGGAAAGAGCTGAAGGAAGCACCGAAACGAAACAAAGTAAAGGGTAGAGTGGCCGAAAAGTCATTCTGAGGTGTGGTGACACATTTCCCAGTTAGTTAGAACGCTACAAGTTATCCCATACGTCAAAGGAAGGTGATGATAAGTCACACCTTCAGTGACAGACGCAGGTAACTGCATACAAACATAGCAATCTCACATCCATTGTCTCCACATATACATGCAGTTTCGTGAAGACATTCTTGAGAAATCAGTTATAGACTTATCCTTATGTAAATCAGTACTATCTACTATGCTGCAGTGTTTGTGTGATAGCTTTATCTTTTTCGTAGTTATTCTCTATTACAGATGTTTCTGAAAACAAGAAAGAAAGAAACATCTGTAATAGGGAATAACACGAAAAGGATAAAGAAGCTATCACACAAAACACTGCAGCATTAGTAGATAGTACTGATTTACATAAGGATAAGTCTATAACTGATTTCTCCAAGAATGTCTTCACGAAACTGCTGTATGAATCTGTGGAGACAATGGATGTAAGGGATTGCTATGTTTGTATGCAGTTACCTGCGTCTGTCACTGAAGGTGTGACTTATCATCACCTTCCTTTGACGTATGGGATAACTTGTAGCATTCTAACTAGTTTATTTTATAAAACAGGTAGATTAGAATATTATTACACTGATATAGACACTGTTTTTGCTAAAATTCCCGTAATCCCTGAATTAAATAAGGTGAAAGTTGCGAAAATGTTTGGAGAATTTTTCTTAGAAAATAAAGACCTAACATTAGAGTATATAGTTAGACACAATCTTACCTGTGAACTAAAGAAAGAAGAAAAGATTTTCTTGGATATGGTACAAAACAGAAGAGTTAAGTTTCAGAGAAAGATAGCAGAAGAAAAGATAAAAACACCACTTTGGGCGTTTGAAGAGAAAAATGAAAAAGGAGAAACTAATGCAGCTATGGTTCTAGATTGGCCCCAACAGGGAAAATTGTGTATTAGTAGAAGTAAAACAATATATGATAACTATTTCGTGGGTTCTAGTGAGTGCCGAGATACATATAACATTTTAGGAGGATGGGGATTTAAAGGAGGAAAAGATCCAGTATTTCCAGGGATCTATTATATTTGTGGAAACAGAGCTTATTATAGGTTACCGGACCATTGGTATGGAGCATGCTATCTAGGCCTGGTCTTTCCAAAGATTTTTCACATAGAGAGAGGAACAAAAGGAACACACGAGATAGGTACAACATTAACACGAAGGAAAAGGGAAAGCTTCTCAGAAATAGTAGGTGACATTTTTGGAGCAGTGATACCAGCAGTGGGTATATCTTTGAATGCATACAAGATTCGGAAATTGTCTACAGTAGTAGATCGTTTATCAACGAATACTGCAGGAGGGTTCTTGATGGTTAATACCAAAATGGTTGCCATGAGAGCTATGGTAATGCAAAATCGACTTGCCCTTGACATTCTTTTGGCAAAAGAGGGTGGAGTGTGTGGAATGCTGAAAGTCCAACATTGTTGCACTTACATTCCAGACAAAAGTGAGAATATACAGAAGTATATAAAGAATATTACTGATTTGCACAAAGAAATTGTCCCACTGGAGGTTGAAGGTGTTTGGGAGAAACTTGGTAAGAGTTTTTCCTCAATGCAAAAATGGTTCACAGAAATCGGTAGTTCTCTTATTGGGAAGATACTAATACCAGTAACAGTAATAATAGTGATAATGTTATTAGTGAGATTAGCATATGTGTGTGTTAAAAGGAGAAAAAAAGAACATAGAATAAAAAGAGAAATTGAGAAAAATAAAGAAAGAGAACGAGAAATGGGAGAAATAGAATTGGAAGAATTGAAAGAGAACATATACAAAAGGTCTAAAAGACAAAATGAGAAAAACACTGTTGTATGAACTAACAAAAGCAAGTGGACAAGAAACATTTATCCGATAAATTGTAGGATAGGTTTTTAGTGGTGATATTAAAAATCACCAAAGGAGGGAATTGATGGAGCAGGGTAAATAAAATAATTTGTACCCCCCCTAGGAAAATTAATGAGCTTTAAGAAATTAACGATACTAATTGTTTGATGGAGCATGAAATAATCAACAAATGCACCTTTAGTAAACACAACATAAGGGTAACCGCAATTTGTGCAAAATCTAATTTATTTACAATTGTGAAGTTGATTGACACTAATATTGTGATTTGCGTACTAATTAGAGTAAAATCGCATGATTTATGCTATGTAGCAGAACTGTATTGTAGCAAAGAATGCGGATGGTAAGTAGAATGGCTTTTAATGTTGCTTTTGCTAGGTAACACCTAACACGGGTCTTTAGAATGGCGGGTGGTAAACAGAAAGGCTTATTTTCTTTGTTTTAATTTTGATTGTGTTTGTTCTTATGATAGTTCGTTCGGGCCTGTTAGGCCATGCTGTGAAAATGGCTGCCGAGACAGATGAGGTCACGTGAAGAAGCCAAAAGAAGGCCTCTAAGCGGAAGAAAATAGAGGAGCTGAACCACGTGGGTACAGCCTGTGCACGGAGGAGAGATGTCAAGGTCACGTTGACCTGCCATAAGGAGGGTGCCAAGAAAGACTCAGCGTGTATTCGTGGGAATAAATGAGAAAAGTACATGAGCAACAAAGGACTAACCAAATTGTGACCATCGGGATTGCAACAAAATGAATGGACAAATTGGCCTGCTTTTACCCAAAGGTCATGAGAAACCGTTGTACTCTTAACTATCCCCGAAACCAGTTTGAACAAAGAAGGCGATGAGGTGATTATCACCACCCCTCAAATGGACCAATTAGCGTAATTCCTGCCCCAAAGGATTGCAACTTTCTGTGTAATAAGCTAGAAGTAGGGTATAAAAGGGACTGCTCTTATGTAGGAGGGGCTGCTTCTATAGGTTACTTCTTTGGGTTGCCTTTTTGCTGCTGCTGTGGCCGCTGCTATTGATGCTACTGCCGCCTTTGGTATTTCTTGCCATACCATTTTTCCTATTTTTCCATTTTTCCACCACAATATTATAAAGGACTTTGTCATTTTTGGACTTTGAACTTGACTGGGGAAGGTACGAGACCGTTGCGGGAAATCTGTACGGGAGGTCCGGTCGAGGAGGACATTAGCAGGACAGTCAGTCAGTTTGGGAGTCTATTCTGTGATCTACGGTTTATCTTCTTTTTGGTGAACCATTCCTATCTACATCTAAATGGGTAATGCATAAGTTTCAAATTCTTTATTAGAACTTTTCATATAAATGTTATTAATGTATTAAAGTGATTAATAAATTAAGAATCTCACCCGTGCAAATGAAAATTTAGATAACATTTCATTCTAATTAACAATGAGTCTGTGGTTCTTTAGTTCATTAATAAGTTTAAAGTTTAACAGGTTTTACAATGATTGAGCTGGTCTTAATCACCATCAACTTATTCTACTAGTTGGTCCATCGACCAAAGAGCGGAATACATTGATGTTTGGAAACCGACAGGATCAAAGGCTAATGTATATGATGTCTGAGGCTTTATTCTGTCTAATTTAACAAGGTATCCCGTTCCTCCAGTAACACATTTCTCCTTGGTGTGTAATCCAGTGAGTGAATGAATGTATGATATGCGGTGTTATGGGCCCCACCGTCATATGGTTTAATAGATGTGAATGATTTACCTGGATTCGTGTCCTGAGGAGAAATTTATATTAACCGCGCTGGATCACAGTGACATTTATCTTTTCCGTCCTCTGGTATGTGTGCGCCCAAGGATTAAAGGAATGGACAAGTACAATCACAGGATAATACCGCATTGGAGGTTCACACTTCCGTCACAATTCCAAGTACTGATGACACCAACAGACTCTCTATGTTAATGTTCTGAAGAGCTGTACTATTCCATCAAGAAAACAGATAATCAATGGGTTGCAGTAGTGATCTGTTTGATGATTTGGGAACATCGCGTCACATTTGTTAATTATAAAGTTTATGTATATGTATATGATTTAGAGTAATTGTTATTATTATTACGTTTTGAAGTGATTTGTTGTTAAGCTTGATTATTGATATTTTTTGAACAGCACATTTAGATAACACGGGGTAGTCATAGGATTTTTTCGATGTTCATGGTAATTGATGGCACATGATGTTATTTAAATGCACCAGACTTTTGCAGTCCGGTTAATCAGCACATTGGCTGCAGTGGAGGGGAAGAGAGGATGTACGCTACAGGCAGTAGCGGCTCGTGGAGGGAGTGCTGCGGGCGGTTGGGCGGGGAGGGTCAGGGTGAGGGGTAGTAAACTACGGCATACGGCCGAACAGAGGTAAGTAAACAAATAAATAAATAAAACGAATTTCATTGCGCGCGCTGCATTGCCAAATGCAATGCAGCGCGCACAACGAAATTCGTTTTATTTATTTATTTGTTTACTTACCTCTGTTCGGCCGTATGCCATAGTTTACTACCCCCGACCCTGCTCCTCCCCCGCTCCGCCCCACCGCCCCGCAGCACTCCCTCCACGAGCCGCTACTGCACAGCAGAGTCCGTTAAAAGTACAGGATATTTATATGCGCTTTATTTCGCCACAGTTACCCCTGAGGAAGGGCAGTTGATGCCCGAAATGCACTGGGTTAAAAATGACTTTGTCGCAATAAGAGGAATGGTGAACCCCCAAATGTTTTGAATGAAAACCTGGATGGGCACATGTGAAACTAATGGATGAAATTTGGAGTTTATGTAACGTAAAGGATTATGGATTAAAACGGAAGAATAAAATATGGAATACTAATGAAAAAAATGGTTAAATCTTTATTGTTCAAGAACAATTCTCGTCTTCACGCTGTGCACCCTGGTTTGGGACCAAGTCAGGTTCTAAAATACTTTTCAAAATTCTGGCATTGGCATATTGAGGGCACCAATGCCATATGGGGCACCCATCACAAAATCCCAGCCCTGGCACAATGGAGGTATTTTTGACATATGAGGGCACCCATAGCACACTTTGAAAAAAATGGGGTCAACTCTTGAGGAGCGTCAGATTTAAATGGCTCGGCACCCCATGAAAGGAGTTGAATTCTTAATGAGTTTGCTTTGAAAGCCTATGGCATTTTAGCAAATTTACCTGAAATATTGTGCTTTAAATTGCACTATTAGATTTATTTCTTTTCAGAATCTTTTAGAGGAGCGAAACCCCCTAGAAAAGGTCTGGTTACTCGCTTCTCTCACTCACTACAATTCAGGGCAGGTATTAAGAGCTAAAACTTTCAAAGATCGCGCCAGAACCATACTATAGGTTTTATATTGATTAGACATTTGTATTTGTTGTGTTGTTATATTCATCATTAAATTATTTATTTATTCATTGTGCTTTATCAAGCGCAAACATGACTATCAAGGTATCAGAGCGCTGTACAAAAGTGAGCAGCTGACAGTAGCGGCCCGTGGTGGGAGTGCTGCCGGGCGGTGACGTGGGGAGGGGCGGAGTGGGGGGTAGTAAACTACAGAATACGGCCGAATAGAGGTAAGTAAACATATAAATAAATAAAACGAATTCCGTTGCGCGCGCTGCATCGCATTTGGCGATGCAGCGCGTGCAACGAAATTCGTTTTATTTATTTATATGTCTACTTACCTCTATTCGGCCGTATTCCGTAGCTTACTACCCCCCACCCTGCCCCTCCACCGCCCCACGTCACCGCCCGGCAGCACTCCCACCATTGGCCGCTACTGGCAGCTGAGTATTGCTGAATAATAAAAACAACTGTTACTTAAAATCCACTGTACGTGGCATTCGAGGAGCTCTCTATAAAAACAATAGGATACAATATAAAATGAGTTGGATGACAGTTTAATGATAGTTCTAGTATAACAAAAATCTTTCAAGTAGTACGTCTTTAACTTCCTTGTTAAAAAGCCTTAGCGAAGTAATAGCTGTTGTTGAGGGTGATAGGAAGTTCCATAATTTTAGAGCAGATCCAGTGAAAGCGCAGCCGTGAGTTTTCCTTTTTTTATTCTGGTTGGTTCTGGTATGAGGGATTGAGCACTTCTGGAATACCTTCGACCTCCTGTTAGCTTGATCCTATTCGCCCATTGATGGGGCCAGAATTGTGAAGAGCTTTGTGTGTTATGCACTCAACCTTCAGTTGGATCCTAGCTTCAGCTGGAAACCAGTTGAGGGTCCTGATTGACGGGGGAAATGCGGTTATGACGACGTGTGCCTGTTATTATGAAACTTCATTAATGTCAATTATTATGATGTCATCAAGGTTGAGGTCATGTGACATGATTAAACAGAACAAAATAAATCAGGGTCGAGGGTCATATGATGCCATTTCCTGTGATGTCATTAAGGTCAAAGGGTACATGATGTCATTTCTGCTACCCCAAGCATTGCTTTCGACGTTCATGAGATTAGTCCTTATTTTATTTCCAATGGACATAAAATAGAATGACCCTCAATTCAGTGATTTTGTCACCTTTTCAACAAATTAGCAGTCTGTCTTCTATTTTCTTGAATCACAATGGAAAATGGAAATAGGACTATTTCTCTCTGTTTGCCGCTGGGTGGTCAGCATGTAGAGGTGGTGGGAGACTCCGGTAGGTAGTAAGGCCGGCCTTGCCCCCGCCACCTCACACTGCCTCTTCAGGAATGTTTTGTGAACCGGTTATATTTATTCAAAATTAACCACTGGTTCACGGTATTTTAAAGTTTAACAATAACATTTGCAAACTTGTCATTCAGTCGACCTTTTTCCAATTCGTGTACCCCTGCTCCAGAGCAAAGCTAACGGCTCTGCACATGGGAATTATGACAGTGATAAAAACTACTATTTTGAGAATGGGTTTATTTATTTGAATGTGCCCCAAAAGAGGTAGAAGTGTAATCGACTGAGGGAAGTCCGTTTTCCATGAGATGCAGAAATAGTGACGTTTCTTTATTTGAGCATTTGGGGAGAATTAAAATACAGTTTGGAACAGATCGAGGTTTTTTTTTACACGTTCTTTAATTTGGTTTTGTTATCGCCAAACATTCTATGGCTGGTTAATTAAGATCTCACTCTCAGTCATTTATTTACATCTTGGGGTCAACCCGTAAAACGCATAATGCCCTGGCTGTCGCTTTCAGGAATCTCATTTATTTCAATATGTTCACTGTTCAGAACTGCTATCTTGGGACGCCCGTGAGGTTCCATCTGTTTCATCATGAAAAGCATGAATCCTTCCAGCAATATCGCTCTTAAAATATAAAGCATGGCAGCCAGAGGAAAATAAAAAAAAATTAAAAATGCACACCCTTTGTTATTATGGTAATAATAAAATGATGTCACTTGTGTACCTCACGTTCTACAGTCAAATACCGATGTCACAATGCAGAAGCTAGCAGTGTCCAACAGCAGCTCCCCGTATTGAAAACTAAGCCTGGGTGTAGTTTGAGTAGTAGCACTTCACGTAGCTACATGAAGTACATTTTGAACTACACGTAGGCAAATTGCGTGCGTAGCTGTGTACTTGACTGCACTGTACAATAATTGCCAAAAGCATCTTGCACAGTACAAGTTAAGATAAAATAAATACCTCTGTCTTTATATGCTAAAAATGCATATAGTCATTTCACAAAAGTGAAAATGATAAATTAACAAGCAGTGAGAGAGGTGATGATTTTCGGATCCTCCCTAACCTAGGGAGAGAACCAAGCAGATTCCTAGAAAACAAAAAGCACATCTTTTGAACGATTCAGTGGTGGTCCCATCCTCTTAGGACCACCCCAAGCACAGTTATTGGCAAAATACAAGCCCAACCAAAGGCCCTGCAAAGCATTATGGGACGAGATGAGCAGTGGGCAGTGAATATTATAGTATCCAATATCAAAATAATTCTATAAAGAGCTGCAGTTCCACTAGTCGTTAATAGATGTCCTCACGAGTCAAATGCAAAAGCTTCATGAAAGGGTTTCAATGCTTTTGCATTTGACTCGTGGAGGGACATCTAGTAACGACTAGTGGAACTGCAGCTTGATGTATTAATAATTTCAATGCTTTTGCATTTGACTGCGTGAGGGACATCTAGTAACGACTAGTTGAACTGCAGCTCTTTGTAGAATTATTTTGATATTGGGCACTATAATATTCACTGCCCACTGCTAATCTCATCCCATAATGCTTTGCAGGGCCTTTGGTTGGGATTGTATTTTTGCCCATAACTATGCTTGGGGTGGTCCTAGGAGGAAGGGACCACCACTGAATCGTTCACATGATATGCTTTTTGTGTTCAAGGCATCTGCTTGGTCCTCCCCCTAGGTTAGGGGGGACCCCAAAATCCTCACCTCTCTCATTGCTTGATATTTCATTGTCAAAGTTCATTTTTGTGTATTGGTTATATGCATTTTAGCATAGAAAATTGCTTTATCAAAGCATTTGTATGTTTTTATTATACTACTGCTACGCTATGTCAATTAGCACAGTTTTTCACTCTACTACTCTGCGTAGTAGCACAAACTTTGCATGCTCTGTGAGCGTAGCGAAGTATTATGCCCAGGGTTACTGAAAACCCAGTAGCGGCTCGTAGTGGGAGTGTTGTGGGGCGGGGGGTAGTAAACTCCGGCATACGGCCGACCGGAGGTAAGTACATAAATAAATAAAGAAAATGAATTACATTACGCGCGCTGCAACGCCATTAGTGGAGAGGTGTGGTGCAGCGGCCAGGGCAGCTGACTTCGGAGCACAGAGTTCACGGTTCGATCCCTGGCTCCGGCGGCAGCTCAGCTCAGCACCATGTGACTCTGGGCAATAGCTCACTTAATTTCCACTACGGCCCCCAGCGCCTTGAGACCCGTAAGGGTGAGTAGCTGCGCTATATAATAAAAACGGACTTACATTTTCTTTTTTTTTACCTCCGGTCGGCCTTTTGCCGGAATTTACTACTTCCCACCCTGTCCCTCCCCCGCCCCGCCCCACCACCCCGCAACACTCCCACTATGAGCCGCTACAGTGAAAACCAGCTATCACTGATGCACTTCATCAATGGAATATGTAGTTTTTGGGTGTAATTTCACCTGAACTTGACTTGTTTAGACAAAAAAGTAAATAGCTATCGAAGAGCACTGATGGCACTCTGTTCGTATAGTGAACTGATAAAGATATAGGCCCTCATTTATGAAAAGTGGTGCGTCGCTGCGTGAAAACAGCAATGCATCACTTTTCAGTGCGCCCTCTTTGCGACACCGTGGATGCGCCGTATTTACTTTACAACACTCCATGTCGCAAGGATTTACAGATACGTCAGTATTCCTGACATCTGTAGGCGCAAAAGTGGCCCATTGCTGGGGTGTGTCTGAAAACGGACGCAACTCCAGCAATGTGTCCTTTCACATGAGGCAAGCCCCATATGTGAAAGGGCCTGCGTCAGTCTTATGCCTGCTGTGAGGCAGGCGTAAGGATTTGACTCAGTGGCGTCCTAGAAGTATGGCAGTGAAATCTCATAGCTCTCACTGCGACACTTCTATGAGCCTTTTTTGCGGGGCATCGCCCACCCTGCATACATTATACCTGACGCAGGTATAATGTAGCGCAGGGCTTTACAAAGTGACGCATCTGCTTATATGCATTACTTTGTAAATATGGTGCAACGTGGCACATTTTTTTACGCTGCCGCAGCGTCCCAAAAAGTGACGCAACAGTGGCCCAAAGGGCTCATAAATAAGCCCCTTAAGGTGTGATTATGAATTGCCCTTATTAGATGTGCTAAGTATCGCACTCAATAAAATCCGACACCAAATTATCACCTATTCTGACCTTTCGGAGAATAAAAGCAAATATGTATGCTTACGAGTAGCGGCTGGTGTGTGGGTGAAGTGGCGGGGCAGACAACGAAAAACAAAGAAAACACTAAAACAAAAAGTCAATAAAAGAACTTACCTGCCACATCGCCGCTCACCGAAACGCCGCTATTCTGGTTCCTCCCTGCAGCAGAGGCTCCCAGCCTTCCCTGTGCCAATCCTGACGCTGCTCTCATACATGAGAGCTGAGTCAGGATTGCCCTGAGTGCCCTCGATTTGCACTCACAGGGAGCCTGTGCCTGCTGTCTCCAACCTGGCAACACAGGTGGGTTGGAGACAACTTCAGTGCGCATGTCGGTTTGGCCGTCCTGAGATGGCAGGCCAATCCCACTGAAGGCAGTGCCCACCACTCCCCCTCATGACTTTCCCTGCGTTGGTCCCAACCCCAAGACTCATTCAATGGAAGAAAAATAAAACGTTAATATACACGTTTTATTATTGTTTTATTTTTCTAACTTTGAGGCTGGCAGGGGGGGGGTCGATGCTCCGCCGCCATAGCGGAGGAGCCGCTGCTGATGCTTACCACCCTAAAGTGTGCATGTCCGGGTAAGCCTGGGTTCCTTTCCCCTGTTAAATTCCAGTTTGACATGGGTAAATTTAACAGAGGGTGCAAACCTTATTGCACCAGTTACCAGCTGCGATAAACATTGCTCCACTTATACCTGCGACCATTTCACCAACTGGACTTTGCATGCAGGAATTGCAATTTAACAAACCATTTGTAATCGGGCCCTTAGTAGAGCAGAAATTTGGGACTGATCACATACATTGCACCAATTCTGTGTAGTTTCCACTAGTTTTGGGAAACCTTGCGGTTTAGCTAAGCAGTTTAGAGGCTTTGCTGACCAGTTCAAAAAGTATACTCCCATGGATGTAATTTAAGTAATCTGCCCCTCTTTCTGCATAGAAATGCTGACTTTAAAGCTCAGAGCCAGCTTTGAACTTGCCTGTATGAAAATGTTTAAAATAATTGTTTGCAGCAAATTAAACGCTGATTATTGGGGTGTAATTTCAATGATGCAGCGTTCACATTTATTCTACACCTTAAGACCTCATGCGACAGAGGGAATAAGAGAGAATGTATTGAGGGTGATCGTCTGACCTGATCCTTTATTATGTAATGTAATGTAAAATATACTTAAAGAGCTCATTGTGGAATTTAAAGGCAACCTGGCGCTGGTCCACCTAGAAGTGGACAGTCAGATACGTCTAATAAGCCTATTTCATTCAAAATTGCCATAGTGGGTGAAAACCCATGTTTTCAAACCCTTTGGAAATGGAAGGAGTTGTGGTATGGAGCACAGATTTGGAGATAGTGAATTCTTGATTTTTTACAGCATTATCCCGTCTTAAATTTTTTGACTCTTGAGATCACAAGGAGGTTAGCATTGCCGCACCGGAGCGATGTATTAGGACTGAAAGCGACTTCATAAATAAGTTTGGAATACTTGATGAAAACAGTGGCGTAGCAAGGGGGGCACCACGAGTTTTGATGGGCGGCCTCCTCCCGCTCTTACCTGCCGTCTCAGGCGGCAATCGCCAGAGCACCCCACACCCCCTGCTCTACTGCGGCCATCGCTGGAGCACCCACCACCCCGCTCTTCGCAGGGACTGCCACGGGCGGCCAAAGGGCTAACTACGCCACTGGATGAAAAGCTTCAAAAACCAGGGATAAAGATTTAAAAACGATCCTTTTGGGAATAGACAGCCAATGCGAAGAATTCAATGCAGAAAAGAAGAAGAGCGTGTGGGGAGCTGAAGGTCCAATCTGGAGGCCATATTCTGGATGTGTATTAATTGCTTCATCAGTCTCACCGAGGATCCCAAATAGGTAGAATTGCCGTAGTCCAACGGACTGAGAATTATAGCTTGAACCACTAGAGAATGAGTATTCACTGGAAGGTATGGGAGAATTTTTTTAACAGCCTCAAGAGCAAAGTGTCAAAGATAGATGATGGACCAGATCAGTCGAAGGCAGATTGGAGTTAAATTTAAAATCAAGATTCTGAACCACAGGAAAGTGGGTCACACCCAAAGCGTTGGGCCAGAAACCTTCAGGAAGAGGACTCAGGACCTGATTACGAGTTTAACGGTCCTACCGCCATACCGCCGGTTTCAAGAAGACAGATGCAGCGGCGGTCTCCTGCCCGCCGTATTATAATGTCACTGCTGGCAGCGCTGCGATGTATCTGTAAGTGGTGAATGTTTATTCATATGTGTCGATGCATGTGTGTATATTTTGACTGCACAAGTGTTGGCCCATGTGAAAAAATACCTACTACCAGTACTTTCCCATTGTTGGAGTCTGGGCCATATGTGCCCAGTCCAGTCAAAGGGTAAATAGTACAAAACGGACTTACCTGGATTTTGGCGCCAACAGGTAGTTTTCTTTGGGGTCAAGATGCTGCTGTGAAGGGGGGCCCTGGAGGAAGGGTTCCATGTTGGAGACTGAAGGGAAGAAACGGAAATGGGTGAGTATGCACCCCAAATCCTTTGATTCCGATGACTCAAAGCAGGTGGTCTTCCCACCATGGTTGGCTCTTCAGAAAGCCAACTCGGAATTCAGAAGGCGGTGAACTTCTCTGTAGCATCCTCTGACAGCTGCTTTCCCCCTACCAACGCCGTGGCGGTCTGCAAATGGCTGGAGGTGTCAGCTGGAGGTGTCAGCAGTGCTCCGGCGGTCTTTAATTTTGAAAACTGACAACATCGTAATGCTGTGGGCGGACCACCTGGTCGGCGGGCGGTGAATCCGACGCTTACGCTACAGTAGTCCAAAGACCGCCGAACTCGTAATCAGGCCTTAAGACTATTCCATTTAGGGAAAATTATTACATCTGTCTTTTTAAAATTAAACTTTAAGGAATCGTCAATTAACCACTCATTCACTGATATTATACAGTTATAAAAGCTCTGACAGGTGTCCTCATTGTTGTCTTTGGTGATCACAATCTGCGTATTGTCTGCATTATTCACAAAGTTGAGTCCAAAAGAATAAACTAATTGTGCAAGTGGTCGAATGTACAAATTAAATAACGTGGGACTTAGCAAGGAACCCTGCGAACCCCCTTTGCTCCAATGCTTTAAACTGGAATCGTTATGAAGTAAGGTTCACTGCCTGGTCTCTATCTGAGAGACAGGATTTTAGATTTTAGGCATTCTAGGCAGAATTACTGACAACAACTTCCTTTATCTAATCTATTTATCTTTCATGGGACACCTTGTTGAAAGCAACTGACAAATCTAGACTGTCCAGGGCCGAAAGTTACATTAGGTAGGGAGGGGATGAACTAATATTCAATAGTAGGATAGTGCTTACATTGTAAGGCTATGTGACACTGTATAATGCTCAATAAATCTGTGTACTGACTTGCTGGGATTGTATTCCTTTGCTCACACCAGTATGAATTTGCACTTTCAATGTATTTCAATGAGACTTTCCTTTCTATTTTTCTGTACTGATGGCCTTTATGGCAATGACCTTATGCACCTGCAGCCTAATTATCCTGTATTGTGCCCATTGAATTTTTGTAATAAATTTTTCATTCTGCCCTAGAACTCTCATTTATTGTCTTAATTGACTGTATTTTTGATGTGTTGGGTTGTACCTTATTTTGGGACACATTACCTCATGAAACTGAGGTTTAACACCAGTGGGGGTGTTGTTGAATTGACTTTTGGGGTGTCGAATTATAGGAGTACCTCTTCGCATTCAGCTCCATTGCAATTCCTGCGACAGGGACAGTTCTCATGGTGATAGAGTGCCTCAAGCCTTCCCCACCAGACCATATTTGGAATCAATGTTCCATGGCTTCGGAACCTACGATGCCCCTTTCGATCCTACAGTAGCCATGACTGATACCCTATGGGAGCATAAAACAAAATGATACAAATTGAGCTAACTCCATAGTACGTTTCTGGATAAATAAAATCCCAACCCTAATGAAAGCAAAATATCGCAGTTTCACACATAAAATCGTGTATCAATATTGTTAATTAACATTTAACAGAATTTTGAATGAAAGAACTAAGGAAAAAATCTATCATTTAGATAAAAGACTTAAAAAGCGCTTTATGCCGTGCAAGGGGTATGGAAAGCGCTATATAAATACCTACTTAGTAGAATACAATAATGTAGACTGGTTTGGATACGTTTTTCTAAACATATATATATACACACAGCAGCACTTTGACTCAAGAAAAGGTGCAAGATGTTAGCTATAAGTCCTTTAAGTATGTGAATGGCCAATGTTCCAGATTTACCGCCCATTACAAATGCTGTAAAAGAAAACGGAAATAAACAGACGGCCCAGATAATATCTCTGACGTAATCTGCAGAAAACTGATGAGAAAGTGGCGCGAGCCACCGTGCTGCGCATCTTCAAAAATGGATTCTTCTTGTTTCGCGCCCTAGACTAGTCTCTCCGGTTGGCCTCATTCAAACAGGCCCATCCCTCATCTCTTGTCTCACTGTCAGGTCTCTCCGCCTCTCAGATATTGATCGGTGCTGTTCCCCATCTGTCACTGTCCAGACCCCATTCAGGCTGACCTCCTTATGCCTGTTTCTTTAAGCTCTTTGTTCTGTGACGTGTGCCTGATCAGATGCTTTAGCAATCCTTTGTGGACTTGAGCTCACAAACGCACATGCTATTTTAAGGTCTCGGCTAGACAGCGCATGCGCTATCTATACAAGACATGCTGTTTATAATCAGTGGGCTTACAGCCCACCCACAGCTTAGTATGCTTGAACGTTGCTCTCATATTCTTTGTTTTCGTTTGTCATGGGATCAGGGGCGGCTCCTCCATTAGGGCGGAGGAGCATCGCCCCACTGCTTTCTCGCAGCGCGAGAAGCAGAAACATAAAATGGTATTTTAAATACCATTTTATGTTTCTGCTTCTCGCGCTGTGAGAAAGCAGAATAGTATAACTGGTTGGGGGCGGGCGGGTGGGCGCACCGGGGAGGAGTGGCTTGCCCAATGTTATGGGCTGTGACTGTTTGGTTGGCCCTCTGGGGCTGACCAAACCAGTCATGCGCACTCTGGATTTTCTCTATGCAGGCTGCTTGCAGCCTACATAGAGAAAATAGCCTCCCTACAGGCGCCCGGCTGGGCGCCGTCCACACCAATCACAACGCTGCCATTGCAGCGTTGTGATTGGCTTAAGGCTGGGGAGCGAGGATGCCTGCTTCCTGACGCGGGACCCGGCCAGGACGGAGGCGGCGCTGGACCGGGTAAGTGAAGTTTTATTAATTTAATTTTAAAATCCCCCCCGCGCGAACCCCCGCGCGACCCCCCTCACCCGCCCCTCCACCCGCGAGGCATGCAAACCGCGACTGCATGGCATGCATGCATCATGCCTCTTCTTGCATTTGGTCCTCCCCTTGAGTACGGACCAAGTACTTGTGTTCATCTACTGCTTCCGTTTTTGGAGCTACTTTTTTTTCTTGTGTTTAAGCACTCCTTTTCAGTCGCTCCTTTCACCCATTCCTGTTGCAAGCTAGGTCCTAAAGCACTCACCAGTCGCCTCTTCACCCTTGCACTTACTTCTGCCCTTCAACCTCTCTCCTTGTCTTTCTCCCCACACCCTGAATACTCTTCCTTTCTCTGTGTGTCATTTTTTAATGGAGGGCATCACCAAAGTTCAGAAAAAATATGCAGTTTACGAAATTACGTCACTATCCAATAATGCATTATGTTTCAGGGTTGTGAATACAAAGTGCATCTCAATAACGCAGTTTGCTGTGGAACCGTATTTTCCAGTTACATCTGTTGTGTGAAACAAACATTGTTAGTTTATGAATGATGCACATACAGCCCTGTTCTTTCATCACAGGAATCATGCATTCTGGAACTTGTAGTGCAGATAGAGTTTGAATGCAACTTTAAGCATGAATACACTGATTTTTTAAAAGATAGCTAAGACTAGTGGATGTAGCCTTGGTGACATGAAGCCGCAGGCTAACTTTACATGTTTTACGAAGTTACATTCTCCTAACGTGGGATCGTGTCCCGCTGTGCAGTATTTAATGAGTGACCAATCCAACATGGCCGCCCTGCCGCTGGGCCAAGATGAAGGCTGGCTTACGAGCCATTAGTCCTTTTTAGGTCGAGCCTAGACAGCGCATGCGCTGTCGCAAGTCCTGTAGTAAACAGTATTTGGAGTGTAATCCCGCCTGCCGCTTGGCATTGGCTCACTCCTTCGTTGCTCAGCTTTCCTGGGTCATTATTGGCTCGCGCTCCCCAGACGTCACTTCTGTTTATTGCAGGCAGCACCGACCAAGTACAGTTTCGTTTCGCTGCAGGGCCGTATGTTTTCATTTAGGTACTACTTCATTGTTTTTTTTTTAAGCACCATGGCGCCTGGTTCACCCATAGCGGCCCGCGCCTTTCTTTTGTTTACTCTATTTTTTTAAACAGTGTATGGTTTTTTTCCTGACAACGCGGCTCAACGGTAATGGCGCCTGTGCATCTTCTTTTTAAAATGTGTGGCTCACAATGCGCCCGTGTGTTTTTTTTTTTTAAATGCGGCTTAAGTTAACAAAAAATATATATATTTGTTTTTGCAGCGTGGGACGCTTTAATAATAGCGTCCACACGCCTTGCTTTTGTTCGGCTTTTAATACGCGCACACTAGGATCCCGCTCTATCCGGGTCAGCCGACGCTGCCTCACAGCCCCCCTCCATGCCGATTCCACAACATCAAGAGGGCGTGAGGCACAGGATGTAGCGCGCGTGGCTCTTTCCCTCCACCGAAGGCTGTTGCTCGGTCCCCCAGCTATGTCTGGCTCGTTCCCTCCCTGGGATCTCACCTCCCCTCCCTCTCCCCTCGTAGCATGCACTCAGCCCAAGTCTTTGCCAGAATTCCTTCTGAAGGGAGAGCAGACACCGCTGGGTGGGAACTGTGCGTGCGTGGTTTTTCCTGTTTCTTTTGCTGCCTGTCACAAGATGGGGACCCCTGTGCAGAGTATGCGCCTTCTTCTGTGTACGAAGGCATCTTTGCGTTTGTACACCATATGCATGTATGCGCGCAAACATTGAGTTTGAATGGTGATTTTCACAATACTTATTTATAAGCAGGATATGTTTACTAAATAGGGAGGCGACTCCTGTTATACTTGCGCACCGTACGCAGTATATGCAGTTTATGCACGGGCGTCCGTTTAACGAGTGTGCACAGAGCCTGCATGTCGAGTGTGCAAGTGGATCTGTGTGTTAAATGTAAGGCTGCTGTGTATATTGTGTGTTTGGCTGTATATCTATGTATATTACACAGGCGAATGTGTATACTACATGGGAGACCGTACACTGAGTACTCACACGGTCCATAAACTAAATTAAATATGTGTCTGTATACTGGCTTATATTGAATGTACACAGGGGTATTGTACTAGGGACAGTGTACTAGGGGGTCTGCTGGGCGTGGCCAGCGTGAGGGGAAGTCAGTATTTTACGTGTGCATGCGGCTCTGTATTTCTAAGTGTTTCCAGATGTCTGCTGAGCGTGTTCACGTCTGTATTCTAATATACTGATTGTGACTCAGTTTGTATGATGATTTCCACGACGTTCAGTATACTTACTGGATAAACACTCTACACTACCCTTAGTGTGTGATGGGGGTGTTTGCAGAGGGCTTTGGATACTTTTAAGCACGTGCTCGGTGCCTCAAACTCTTGCAAATGCGAGACCTATTGCATTGCAATGGGTCTCGCATTTGCGTGAGTTTGAACTATTGGCATTGTAAAGGATAATGCCTTTTATTTATGTGTTGGTTTTTAAAACATAAAAGGTATTGTCATTTGCAATGCTAATAGCTTAAACTCTCGCAAATGCGAGACCTATTGCATTGCAAATGCTTGTACTGAGTCGTTGTGACCCTCAGAGGTTGCTAGACCCGTGGTGATTGCTGTCATGGTCAGAAGCTTCTGGCCCAAGATAGCTCAGGAAGGTTCAGGAATTCCCTTGAGGAGGAGGGGAACCACTCAAGGCTCTGACTCTCAGAGTTTGTGCACGAGCCGAGGCTTGAAACTATTTTGGCATGTAAATCATGTAACAACATCAATGACGTAAGAGTATGATAAAGATTTCTCAAAATGAGAAAAGTGTATTTTTAGGTCACAGCTAGACAGCGCATGTGCTGTCTCTTTAATGCATGTTGTTTATTTTAGGTCTCGGCTAGACAGTGCATATGCTTATTAGACTAAGAAATGCATAGTTGAGATTCCAGATGCTCATCCCACCTCCCCTTTCTGCTGAGAGCAGCACTGATACTGTTTTTTTTTTGTTTTGCAACAACTCAACCAAAGGTATTGGACCGCCTTTTGTTTTTGCAGTTTCTATAGCACAAACTCTACCCAAAGGTATTAGAGTGCTTCACATGAGCAACAGTTACATTACGTGAGGGCACATTCATTTTAGGTCTTGGCTACACGGTGCATGTGATGTCCCTTTACCACCCCGTGTTGTGTTCCTTCTCCCGTCCTTTCTGCCAGACAAAAAAGTGCTATGACCTGGCCAGCGCTGGCTGTGTTATAGTGTTTTTCCTGTAAAGTTCAGCCATACTGAACAGCATATGTGTTGCTCTACAACATGGCTAAAAGACATTCACATTGACCACTCCAATAGCTCTCCCATTGCCAAATACTATTGGCTTTGCAAAGCTTGTTTTTAAATAGAAGAACACAGGTGTTACATAGTGTGCCTCACAAAAGACAGATGAGCATATAAAGTAAATATATGTAAATGCTATGCAATATCATAAAACAAAAAATGTGTACATATAGGGGGATATTTACAATAAAATGTTGGAATCCGGTATTACGCAAAAATTGGTAACGCCGCACTCTGGCATTTCTAAAACCCCTGTGTTTCCCCTAGCACTGGCGCTAATAAGGTTGCCTAGCACCAACACAGGCACCCTTGCTCCATGTTGGAAGGGTGCCTGCGCTGCAGGGGCGATTCTTTATGTGCAGGAAGGGACACCTTCCTGTACCTAAACAATCTTGAAAGGCAATTTGCAGAATGCAGCACACATGGAAAGAGCAAAACATGAGG
This sequence comes from Calotriton arnoldi, assembly GCA_963921515.1. Taxonomy (NCBI): domain Eukaryota; kingdom Metazoa; phylum Chordata; class Amphibia; order Caudata; family Salamandridae; genus Calotriton; species Calotriton arnoldi. The sequence continues at coordinate 3,778,658 of CAWUFW010000123.1, read as the reverse complement.
AGAAATTAATATTTCTCCTTGTATCGCCAGTCTAAAACCAGGTATTTCCTGGTCTTAGTTTCTGGTGCCGCCCCAGCCTTGTAAATATGGGGCAGCGTAAAAAAGCAATGGGTGTTGCAACGGAACGCCCACTGCAACAACCATTGCACGCCCCTTTCACTCTAGGTGAAGCGTGAAAAGGGGCCTTATTTACAAGGCGGCGTTAAGCCACCTTAAGTGGCTTAACGCTGCTTTGTAAATAAGGAGAAGGGTATACTATATTGCCACCAGAATGTCGCTAAAAGTTACGTTCTGGTGGCGATATCCCCTTGTAAATATGCCCCATAGATTCATTTTATTCTCAACAAGGATAAGGTTGCATTGGGGAGAGAATGTGGCCTAACATTTAGGGCGGTCGACCTCGGAGCTGGGGAACCGGGTTCAAGTTTCGGCAGGGACGCTCATCATTCTGTGATTCTGGGCAAATCACCTAATCTCCCCGGGCCTAACAAAAAAATGAATATGTCCGTCTGTAACGTAACTGGTGCTCATGTAAAGCGCTCTGAAACCTCCGGGTCTAGTTCGAGCTATATAAAACTCTACAAAAAAAAAAGTGGTTGCAGACTACAACACTTCAAAATCCTAATTCGTCAAAAGTGCTAAATGTAACTCTTGACAGGCTTTCAAAAAGTTGCATTTTAGTTGTTGGACCTGGCCCCTTCAGCAGGGTCACCCCAGATTTTTGCCTCCCTTTGCCGAACCCGTTTTTGTTGGCTTTTAGGACTCTGTGCACTTGTAACCTGCCAGTCAGTGGTAAAGTGCATGTGCTCCCGCCCTAAAACATGGTAAAACTGGCCTCAACTGATTGGTACATTTAGTTTACTTGTAAGTGCCTAATATATTTTTCAACATGTACCCATGACCTGTGAATTAAATGCTTCTAGTGGACTGCAGCACTCATTTTGCCTCCACTAATGTAGCCTTTTGAAACACGTCTTAAGCCTGCCACTGCTTCTTGCAGTGCAGGTTTAAACTGCCATATCGACCTGGTAAAATAAAACTTTTGCTAGGCCTTAACCTTCCTTTTTAATACTTATAAGTCACTCCTAAGGTAGTCCATGAAGTTTCAAAGGGCAAGGTGATTGGTATTTAAAAAGTAGGACATGTGGGTTTGAGCATACATGCCAACATTTTAGAAGAGGAAAGTGGGAGATTTTAAAATAAATAATCGGGAGACTGTATGTCCCCCATTGCCTTCTATTGAAGCAGAGGCAATTTCAGGTGGGAGACAGCCAAAATAAAGCTGTTTTTGGCTTCAAAATTGGGAGTCTCCTGTCTGAATTAGGACTCTCTCCTTTGCTTGATTTGACTCTCTCCAATGCACTACTGTCTCACCATATACCTCTTTACAAATATCCTCTACCTCCACCCTCTGACTCATCCCAAACCTCATTCTACTCCTATGATCTCCAAAATAAACTTTTCTAGACTCTTCCCCCTCTATCCCTCCTTGGCTCACCTGAAACCTTACTTTACTACTATGATCTCTCAATCAACTCTTTCTAAATTCATCCCTCATGTATCCCAAACCTCGCTTTACTACTATGATCTCCCAATCAACTCTTTCTAAATTCATCCCTCATGTATCCCAAACCTCGCTTTACTACTATGATCTCCCAATCAACTCTTTCTAAATTCATCCCTCATGTATCCCAAACCTCGCTTTACTACTATGATCTCCCAATCAACTCTTTCTAAATTCATCCCTCATGTATCCCAAACCTCGCTTTACTACTATGATCTCCCAATCAACTCTTTCTAAATTCATCCCTCATGTATCCCAAACCTCGCTTTACTACTATGATCTCCCAATCAACTCTTTCTAAATTCATCCCTCATGTATCCCAAACCTCGCTTTACTACTATGATCTCCCAATCAACTCTTTCTAAATTCATCCCTCATGTATCCCAAACCTCGCTTTACTACTATGATCTCCCAATCAACTCTTTCTAAATTCATCCCTCATGTATCCCAAACCTCGCTTTACTACTATGATCTCCCAATCAACTCTTTCTAAATTCATCCCTCATGTATCCCAAACCTCGCTTTACTACTATGATCTCCCAATCAACTCTTTCTAAATTCATCCCTCATGTATCCCAAACCTCGCTTTACTACTATGATCTCCCAATCAACTCTTTCTAAATTCATCCCTCATGTATCCCAAACCTCGCTTTACTACTATGATCTCCCAATCAACTCTTTCTAAATTCATCCCTCATGTATCCCAAACCTCGCTTTACTACTATGATCTCCCAATCAACTCTTTCTAAATTCATCCCTCATGTATCCCAAACCTCGCTTTACTACTATGATCTCCCAATCAACTCTTTCTAAATTCATCCCTCATGTATCCCAAACCTCGCTTTACTACTATGATCTCCCAATCAACTCTTTCTAAATTCATCCCTCATGTATCCCAAACCTCGCTTTACTACTATGATCTCCCAATCAACTCTTTCTAAATTCATCCCTCATGTATCCCAAACCTCGCTTTACTACTATGATCTCCCAATCAACTCTTTCTAAATTCATCCCTCATGTATCCCAAACCTCGCTTTACTACTATGATCTCCCAATCAACTCTTTCTAAATTCATCCCTCATGTATCCCAAACCTCGCTTTACTACTATGATCTCCCAATCAACTCTTTCTAAATTCATCCCTCATGTATCCCAAACCTCGCTTTACTACTATGATCTCCCAATCAACTCTTTCTAAATTCATCCCTCATGTATCCCAAACCTCGCTTTACTACTATGATTTCCTGAATCCCTTTCTAGAGACTCGCCCCTCCTCCATCTCTCCTTTTACTCATCCCAAGCCTCATCTTACTACTATGATCTCCCAAATAACACTTTCTAGACTCTTCCCTCTTCTAGCTCTTCATTATCCTATTCAATCCAACTGACAGACTCACATGTCCACAACTCAAATTAACACATATTTCTCTATACTAACCCACCACTAATTCTTTTTGGGTTCCGGAGTAGCATGCAACTCGCCAAAAGGTGCTTTGGTGCCTCGTCAGGGTTAGTAAGCTCTATATAAATACAATTACAATTACAATGTGTATTTACGATTTACATGTGCTGGTAGTAAAAAACACCTAGAGTCATTTTTCACTGTCGTAGGGCTATCCCTCACAGAGACTAATACTGAGTTGCCTTATTACATTTAATAAATGCTAACTTCAGATTGGGAGCAGATAGAGAAATGCTGTTTCCACTCAAAAGAATAGTAATTTAAAATCCTCTTTAATGGTAAAGTCGAATGTTAAGTTAGATTTCTGAACATGACGTTTTTAGAAAGTTGGCATTTTTCTAAATCAACTGTGGCTTTCTGCCAATGTCTTGGGTCACATGACTGTGAATAGCTCTACTGTTTTGGGTTGTGTATTGCTACGAGACAGTGAGACAAAAGAAGTCTTGGTGTGAGGGGAGAGGGTCTTATTGGCCGGATGGCTGGGGAGAAGTTGTCCCCGCCCTGATTACACTTCAAAGGACTCTGCCTGCAGCACACACAAAGGAACCTGAAACCAGACCTACCCCCTTTGTCACCCTAGACAGTTTGGATCCAGGTCCAGGGGAAGAACTGGCCAGAACTAGTTTTGGGGGTAGGTCAATGACTTCCTACGCACAAAGACTGGCACCAGATGTAAAAGTGCTACCTTTCGATGGTCTCTCCATAACACTCCTGGAGCTGTGGAAGAATCTGAAGATGGACTGCTCTGCTGCCAGAAGGACCTCCCTGCTGCTGGAAGGACTGCCTTGCTGTCTGAAGAAGGAAGATTGAACTTGCTTGCCTTGGTCCCGGGCTACACAGAGTGACTCCAAAGGTCCGTTGGATGACCTCCTGTGTGAGCTACAGGGACACAACCGGCTTCCAGAGGCATCCTTGCAGCTACCCAGATGAACAGCACCAGCTGGAACTGCCTGTACCAGCCTGCACCCTACTACAGACTTCTGCTGAAATGAGTCCTGATCACCAAGCGGTGGCCCCCATTGAACTGGAAGCTTGGCTGGCATTAGTGTGAACTCCTCCTCAAGAAAGGTGAAAATCCCTTCCACTGAGAATCGATGACTTGTGATGACTGCCAATGCAAAGCCCTCGTGGTAACTGTTCTTCGTGCCTACAGTGAACCTCCTTGACAACTGGCAAAGCGAGACCTGCGCTTCGCACCGACAGCGACCAACCACAATGATCAACCAACATGAAGCTCCAGTGACTACTGGCTCTTCATACTACAGCAACGACTGTCTGCAATGCTTGTCCTGCTCCTCACGCAAACAACCTCATCCTTGGGGCCTGCTCCAGCATGAACAAAACTCTTCGTTCCAACTTGAGAAGGTAACTCTTCAGCAGGACTAAACTGGTCCCTGTATCCGATCACTCTCCATTGCAGCCATTGTGAACTTGTGACCAAATAACCACGAGGGGAGTTTTGTGCTTCTTGCCACTATCTTTACTTAAAACTTAAAAAATGTATAGCTCTGTTTCTACTGATTGGATTTTTCTTGGGTGGTGTTTTCACTTTATTTCTGTTTGAGTGCTGCATAAAACCTTTACACATAGCCTCTAAGTTAAGCCTGACTGCTTTTGTGCCAAGCTACCAGAGGGTTAAGCAAAGGTTAAAGTTAACTTTTGTGCTTTACCCTGACAAGGATGGTGTTTATTATTTGAGTGAGGCTAATCCAATATCTTACATTAGTGCTATTTAAAAGCTGAAACTCTTATTGAATAATGCATAGAGGAAAGTATAAGGTTTTTGTATTGTACTGTTGAAGGGAACTGATATGTTGGGCTGTCGGGGAGCTAGGTCACCGTCTTGATATGAGTTGTGACTGAGGTCCCCACAAGACAATAACAATCCATCTCTCAATGGTAAACAGGTAGGGTGAAGAATACCTTGTCTCATCTTTGCAAGCCTAAGTAGCAGAGCTTCCCTCAGAGAAAGTGTTTGTCACTTGTGTACAGCAAGTAACCAACCAACAATACTGAAAACATGTAAAACACTTGAAGATCTAAACCAAGTAAAATATACAAACAAATACAGATGTCATAAAAGAGGAGAAACGGGTAGGAATAGTCATGAAATTATGGAGCAAAGGTACTTAAAAAATCACCAATGAAATAGATGATGCTAAAAGTACTCCAAAATTACTTAATGCTCTCAGAGTTCAGCTAGAATAAAATCTGCAGGTTGAACCAGGTGTTTTAAAATGTTTGCTTGTTTAATGTACATAACTGATCTTAATTGATTCTAGGTGCTTGAGAGCATTGCCTTCTAGGACACAGGTGTCGTTGTAACAGTCACGGACACAGATATGGGGTGGTGAGAGGAACCCACAGTAAGTTACATTAACATTGGTGATTTAGTAAACAAGAGAGTGATGTATATATTATATGGACCAAGAGGCTGACAACAAAGAAAGAGAGAGGAAAATGAAATAGCAGGATTTAGGAGTCACTGAAGTGGCTAAAGTAAATTCATCTATCTGTCGTAAACATCAGTGTTTAAAGTTGTTAGGGGAGGACTTTCAAGTTATTTGCTATGTTTCACTATTTTTCCCATTTTGCATTAGTGTTATGGTTTGCATTACCTCTAGTGCAATGTTTTGCACTCCATGATGTAGGGTGTCTGCAGTGTTCTGAATCTATCGTTGATGAGCAGGTAGCTGGTGGAGTCGGTTGCTCTGGATTTGGGCTTTTTCTATGTAATAAACTTAACTACATTTGTACCCTGCTGAGTTTGCCTTATGCTTTATTCGTCAGGAGTTCCACTCATGCCGTATTGCCATATTGAGCCTAGCTGCTTTCTGAGAAAAAATCGACAACAGAGCAGAACTGTGTGTTTAGCACACTTGTCAGTGAGCAACCTTGCAATTCGCTGCTGCGCAGGAGTGCGACTATGACAGACTGGCAACCTGTTGCTGTGTGTTACTGTGATCAGCTTACAACCAGTGTGCTTCAGACTGGCACACTCAGCACACAGCATTTAATGATCCAGGCGATGCCATTGGTCTACATCTGCTTAACTGACATTACGGCACTGTCACTGGTTTCTGTGAACTGGAAGTAATGCTTGAGTGGCATTGTGTTGCCATAAAGCAGTCTGCCTGCATCAGTACTTGGTATAGCATGGCCATCTTGGATTGGGGCAGACTGGGTGTGCAAGTAAGTCAGAGTGCGGCCATATTATTCGTCAAAGTAATGTAATAGGCTTCATAACAACTACGTTTATTTTATTTTTTTGTGAGTTTTATATAGCGTGAACTTAACCCAAAGGTATCAGAGCGCTTTACACAGTAAGCACAACAATACTAACATGAGGTACATAACGGGTGCATAGAGATATATATAGCAATGGTAAAAATGCAAACGGTGTACAACGGGATATGGCACAAAATAACAACACGTACCGGAGTTACATAAAGCGCCAATAAAAATACACGGCAACAAATGTTTAAAGAGTCCAAAAGACAGTAGGATACATGAGCGGAGAAAGTCCTGAGGTAGATAGGAAAGGGACTTGCCAGGGAAGGGAGAGTAGATGCATAGATTCGCCCGAGGTAGTGAAGGCACATGGCATCTTAGCACTAGTGTTCAAGGCAACTTGGTGCTTTACAAAGTAGGAATGATATCAGTAACACGAGGTACAGAGAGAGAAAATAGAAATATAAAGTGCCACAGGAATAGTGAGATATATAAGCAGAATAGCAGCCGCACCTGAGTTACATAAAAGTGGAAACAGCCATACAAATCAGCAGGTCAACAAAGAAGAGTACGATCAACAGTGTATGTAAAAGTACTGAGGTAGTTAAGGAGGGAGGATGCAGGGTGGGGGGACTAGAGGCACAGTTATCCCCGAGATAGTGATGCGTAGAATAACGAGGGAGGTGAAGTGAAACATAGGTCCAAGACTCGGGCAAGGTACAGAGTGACAAAAGGCATCGGACAAAATGTAGGGTGGAGTCAAACAGGGAGTGGGGGCATGGCCAAGTCTTCAGTGAGGGAGGAAATTGTTGGATAGGACTTTTTTTTACTTCTTTCTTGAAGAGGCCTGTGGATGGGTTACATCTGATCTCAGTGGGAAGAGAGTTCCAGGTGTTAGGGGCCATTCCAGAGAAGGAAGGGTGGTAGGTTTTATTTTTCTTGAATTGTTGTGGCTTGAGCAGTAAGGAGCTCGTACCTCTGGAGGATGTGTTCCCACCTAAGGGGTCAGTTTCCTGGCCAGGTAGGAAGGGGTTGTAGTGTGTGTGAATTACCACATAATATACTACTATTTCAGATATATTTCAGTGAAACAAGAAGGTTGGAGCATTGACTCAGACACGTCAGGTAAACATTTAATTGGTTTTATTAGTTTTTTGTTGTGCATATTTTCAGCTATCTGGGTTCCGGCATGCTCAGTTTGAGCATTCTGGTTGTTGGTCATTACATGTGCAGGAAGTTGCAGTACTTACTAAAAAGAATCACTCTGTGGAATTGACTAGAAAAAACGATAGTGCAACAGACCATAAATCCAGCCAACCTGTTTCTGCCGTGCAGGAAATTCTGTGGTTGCATTCATCTGAAAATATTTGGTTGCCACAGAAAGCAAGAAAGCACTTATGAACAACTGCTTAGGTGCTGCCAGACAATATATTTCTGACTATGTACCCAAAATAATACCAGACCTTTAGAAATTTGGGTGCAGTGATTATAAGGAAGCTGTGTCTAGGTTGTAAAGGTATTTTGATGCGGACAAGGAAGTCATGAAAATAAGGAGACATTTGTGGCTGCCCTGTACATTGTGGCCTCCAGTCTCAAGTAATTTTGAAGGGCTCATTGACACAAACTTAAGGGATCATGTGCCTTTTGGGTGTTCCTTGAAGAAAATCTAAGCACTGTACTGTATTGTAGGAATTCTTTTAGGAAGAGACTATTTACATAGCAACAGGGACGTGTAGGTATGCCACACCTGCATGGTTACGGAACAGTGCTAAGGAGTGTTCATCAAGTCAAATCAGTGCTGTTAATATTGGAGATAAAAATAAGTTGTAGCACCCGGTGTGTGCCCATTCCCTGTATGTCTGAACTAGTGCCTGGAATGCTGGGAGTGAATGATGCAATAGAATGTTGGTGTGTGGTGTGGAGTGGAACCTAGGAGATAGGGACAGCTGGAGGCAGGATGGAGCCCTGACAGGACCTACCTGTTGTTGCTGTAACCTAAGAGCCTAACATGGAATGAGGAATTTACCTCCTATCTGAGTGGCTCCAGACTCCTGTCTGAAGATCCTGTCCTCTAACTTCAACAGTAGGAAACTGAGGGGGATATTTACAGTAAAATGTCAGAGCAAAATTGGTACCGCCGCACTCTGACATTTTTTAAATGCAGGGATACTCTGTATTTACAAAAATATGGCACACCCCTGCATTTCCCTTAATGCTGATGCTAAAAAAGCTGCATAGCACCAGCGTAGGAACCCTTGCATGTTGCAAGGGTGCCTGTGCTGCAGTGGCGATTGTTTATGTGCTGAAAAGGACACCTTCCTGCACATAAACAATCTTTAAAGGCGATTTGCTGTTTCTATGTGTGCTGCAGATTGCGCTGCCCCATCCCTGTAAATATGAGGCAGCGTCAAAAAGCAATGGGTGTTGCGGTGGAACGCCCACAGCAACACCCACTGCCTGCCCCTGTGCTGCAGCAAACTGCTGCCAAAAGGGGCATATTTACAAGGTGGCGTTAAGCCACATTAAGTGGCTTAACGCCACCTTGTAAATAAGGAGTAGAGAACGCCACCGGAGCGTCAGAAAAAGTGATGCTCCAGTGGCGTTAGGGGCTCGTAAATATGCCCCTATATTGTAAGGAAAAAACTTTAGCATGAGGATGCGATTCAATAATGCATATTAGCAGATTTGCAGCATGCCCAGAAGCTGATAAGAAGTCTAACAAGTGGAAGAATATTGGGCACGTTGCTAAAGTGTGCATGGAAGTAGCAATGCTAATGACAAAACCGATACTAATATCTCAAATGTAAAACTGACTTTGGAATTAGCAAATGAGCTGTAGGTGTGGTGAAGTTCAAAGGTCCATTTTGTGATGTGAATATATGTAGTTAAAGGTTAGGACTGGCTCAGGTTCACTAGTAGGAATTTAGTTAGTAACTTTTGACATTAAATGGCAAGGAAAAAATGGTGTGCTGTTAGTCCCAATGGACTGCTCTTATTCTAATGGATGTAAGCCTCAAAACATTTGGTGAGTTTGATATAATGATGGAAAGTCATTTTACAGATTAATTAGAGTTTATAGGAAGGTCTACTTACACTAAAATATATTTAACAGTCTGTGGTAGTGATATATTCAGCTGACAAGATCAAGGGGAGTTAGGTATGGTTTTGTGTCCTGGTATGGCTTGTACAGTGACCATTTGGTGCAGTTATTTCAGACTACCATTTGGCTTAGCTTCTGCAGCAAGCATGGTTAAAAAATAATACATAACATGTTTGGAGGAATGTCTGGAGTACATACATACTAAGATAACCTTTTGATCCTTGTGGAAACTTACGAGGAACACACCAATATACTAAGGATGGTACTAATCATTTTGAAAGAGAAAGGTATAATGATTAAATGAGAGGCGTGTATGTTTTTGAATAAGGCTCGAAATTATTTGCGCCAATATATTACGTCTCAATGACTAAAGCCCGAGTCAGATTTGATCAAACTAATTGTGGAGACACCTTGTTCAAGAGACAAAGACATGTTAAGATCTTTTAGGTTATAGGATTTAAAAAGGATTATGAAAGGCTTGTTTAGGGGAGGGCTGTGTTGACTGAACCACTACAGACATTGCTACAGAAGAATGAAAAGTTTCTCTTGGACATAGTGGAGGATTGAGTGTTTAATGAAGTGAAATATGATTATCAATGCTCCTGTGTTGAACTTTTTTGTGGTTGTGTTGTGTGGTCACAGTTAATGCAAGCGCTACTGGTCTAGGTGCCATTTTGCATCAGTGAGTCAAAGGTAAGGAAAGAACAGAAGCTTCTTATCACAGCAGTTGAAGGGAGCTGAAATGCATTACAGCACCACTGAGCATGAAGCCTTGGCTTGTGCATGGGTTGACGATAAGCTTAAGACCTTTCGGGGAATGAGTTTTGAGCAAAGTATGGCCCGCGAGCCTTTAGTTTACATTATGGGTGGGAAAGGAATGGGAAAAGCCTCATCAGGATTGGTTTGATGGGTATAACATCTGCAAGAGTGTAACTTTGGAATAAAATATATTCCAAGATCAAGGAGTATTCAAGCAGGCTGTTTATCTATGTTGTCAGCTGGTATTGTATTACAAGGTAGCATATTCATAGCCCTTATTACCCCTATGTGGTGATTGTATTGAGGTTGACAGTGATGGGCGCATTGTGGCATAAGTGGATGCTGCAGAGTATTCATGTGGGGCTGTCACAGCAGAAAAATGGGAAGAGTGTTTTAGAGATGATGACGAACAGTTGTTCTCCCATGTAAACTTTGGGTGAAAATTGTGATAGATTTTGATGGAGCATTTTTGAGATTGCTAGAACATCTTAGGCACTTAGGGGCAGATTAAACCGACCTTTTCCCCGGGAGTCCCAGGGATTCCAGATGCAGGGGCAGATTTACAAGCCCCTTGAGCCACTTTTGCGTCACTTTTCCCATGTTAAAAATGACGCAAAAGTGGCGCAAGGGCCTTGTAAATAAGCCCCTTAATTGTTGTTGTTGATTTTCTTTCCAAGTGGTTACACTATACCTTTGTTAGGTCAACAACCATTTGATGTAGTCATTAATTAAAATTTTCCAGAATCTTATTGTAGTGGAAGGTTTACCAATAGTTTTGGTTTCTGACAATGGCACACATTTTGTTTCTGAATTTGTTTTGCGTAAATGGGGTGTTGCTCAGTTCAATGTAGACGTTTCACAGTCACATGGTTTGAATGAGTAGGGAAACAGACTCCTTAAAGTAGGAATACAAAGGGCACTTGCCTCTGGCCGTAATGTTGCGATGTTGGGGCAGATTTATCAAAATGTCACACAACACAACGCAGCAGCACAACGTGCTGCACTGCTTGACAGGAGAGAGCAGGAATGCACCATATCCACTAAGATATGACGCATTCCTTCCCTCTACCTGCGTTGGTGCACTGAGTGCTGCCCAGTGTCAACACAGGCACGCTTGTGCGTGCTTGGACACCTTCCTGCAGAAAAAACAATCCTTTGAGGCTTTTGCCTCTTTCTATGTGTGCTGCAGAGTGCAGCACATGTAGATAGAGAAAATAACGAGGACACCTCTGTTGGGAAGGTGTACTTAGGAAGGTGAACCATTTTGATGCATTTCGAGGTTTTCAAGTCTTTGTAAATCTGGGAATGCACCACGATCAATCGGTGAATGCATAGGAACTTCCATGCTCCACCCATGGAATGCCTTCCCAATGCAGAGTAACACAAGGCAGTGATTTGCACTACCTTCCATTACTCTGGATTTACAAAGCCACGCAGAGCCACGCAAAGGTGGCTTTGCATGAATTAGTAAACCTCACTTAAGCCCTTGCGTTGGTTTGTTTGACGGAAGTGCAATGCAAGGAAGTAAGTGTGGCCCAAGTACTTTTTGAATACACTACACACTACTGCTGGAGTAGCACCATTTAGAGTGCTAGGTGCAGTTGTAAAACAATTTGCAGAGTTGTGATTGGTTTTTAGCGTAAAAACCTAAATGAGAGGAGAAAGGGGTTCAAAGTTTACTGAACCTACTCCACAAGGTTTCTAAAGGTTCGACTCTATTGAGAAGCAAGGGAGGGTGGAGCATCAAGAGTGGTATTAACATGAATGATGAGCAGGCAAGGATTATGGCATTGTCTAACACTGAGGTGCATGAGGAAATTGATGGTGCATGATACAACTATGGGAATATTATGACTTTGGCGGTGAGGGAGCAGGGCCGCCACGCTGCCGTCCCACTCCCAAACCGCCAAAGCCAAAACAGACCGTCCACCAGATTACGACTTTTTGAGTCGCTGGCAGGCACTTCGTTTGCATTCCCACGGTGGTGCCTTAAAAGAGCCACCACAATGGGACCTTCAAAGCATGTTCCTGCACTTTTGTTCCGTGCAGGAACATGGTGGTGCATGCAGACACGGGGGCACACCATGTGCCTCCCTGCATACACCCCATGGCACAGAGGCACCCTTTGTTTCCTCACCGCCACACTTTTCATGGCGGTCACACTGCCATGAAAAGTGTGGTGGTGAGGAAACTCATAACATGCTTGGCGGGGCCACAGCGACCTCACCAAGCATATTGTGGCCTCAGGGCGGCCCAACCATCATAGTCATAATAGGGCATTTGGAAGACGGCCACCATGAGTCTGATGGTCCGTGGACCGCCAGACTCATAATTAGGGCCTATGATTGTTTTGTTGTCATTATGGAAGGCAGCACTTGTGGGAATGTCAGTGACTTACAAAGTTTCAGCAGCAGAACTAATGAGGCTTTACCTGTAGGGCAGGGAGACTATGACTTCAATGATCTAACGATTATAGCAGCACTCCCACTCTGTGTTGTTCCAGAACCATTGCCTACTGTTTACATCCTTAGCATGATGGTGCCCATGGCTAGCATGATGCTGGCCACACGCAGCATATTTTCAGCATCCACGCTATCATGAATCCCAATTCTGGAATCATGCTGGCTCTCATGTGATTTATTTGCATTTTGATTCTAGATTTTTTAAAGCAAAATGTGACCACGTAGGGAGTCTTAGTGCCAGAAAGAAAATACAAATTCTCACCAGGAGAGCAATAGGGCTGCCCCAGAGGTGAACAGACCTGCTTCTACAATTTGTAAAACATGGGAAGATTATTTTCTTTCCCGATGGTCAAGAATTCCACATCTTAACACTAAGATAGGAAAAAGCCGGTCCTCCATGTGTCTGTAGGTATAATCAAAGGATTATTGGTGTATCTAAGATATTGAACACAGTGATAGAAGATTGTTCTGCTCTTTACGTTTCACAGATAGGTTGAGACAAATAAAAATTTAAATTAGACAGCGGTGCACTGGTGACCAGTGCAGTTTCCCTAGGACTTCATAGAGGTGACCAAATTTTCAGTTCGATCTCCCCCTTATTCTTGGTTTATTTGTATTTTTTCAAGTGAATATAAATGTTGTTGTCGGGCCAACATACGTGTTGTTCAATTAATTGTTGTTGAGGCAGACAATCGGCCTATCAATGAACACATATTGTTTTTATGCTAAAGGAGACATTGTCAGAAAACGACATTATGTTGGCCGGAGAATGCGACAATTTGCAAATAAATATTAGTTTACACTTGAACTTTGGCCAATCGCAGTGAATCCTGTGTATTTGCTTGGTTTCAATTGTTTTAACTTTTTGATTTTTAGGTATTTCCTATAGCACGGGCAGATTTCAAAGTAGAAGGGAAGTACTTTACAGTGAAATGTTTATGCCTGCATAAGCATATTATTAAACAGTGGGTGCTGTCAGTGCTTAATTTGTAAAACAAAAAGTGCCAGGGCCATCGTCAGGAGGCTACCGCAGCTCATTCTACACATTGCATCTGTCAGTGATGCAACAACAGTACCAACAAAATGTCTAACAATCATACTCCTACAAGTGTGACAATTCAGACTCTTCCAGGTCCCAAAGCTACAAACCTAGCTTGGACGCAAGGTATTCACTTGTAATGCATTTTGAATTAATAAACAACTGTTGTTGTGCTTATCTCCAAACCAGACAAACAGTGCCACCACGTGGCAGACAGCCATAAAGGCCGGTGCTGACATTTAAGTGCCGGTGCTGAGCACTGGAAACCACTGACACAAATTAAGCACTGGGTGCTGTCTATAAATCAGTATATTGCCATGCAGATGCCATGCTCTGATGACGAGGGGTAGAGGAAGGGGGTTGTACAGGTATGGAACTGATCACGTACTTGACATTACACTGCAAAGTTACATCTTTACATGTGTACATATTTAATATCTTATATTGCAATAGGTTTGGGCTCGATGTGGGTTTTGTCCATTCTTCTAACTTTTTTTGTGGTTTGATTTCAATGAGGTGTGACTGCTAAACCTGACCTCCCATATAAACAAATACATTTTGTGCACTTAATGTTGGAACTAACTCGAACCACTACAGGTTGAATTACACATGGTGACTAACTGATTCGACTTGGTTTCCAGGAAATGTGTCCTTTCTTGAATCTTGTCGAGTAATTCCCCAAATTTAACAAACCAAGAAAGAGGGAATTTGACTGGGGCTACATTGCATTTCAGGCTCAATGAGATTAAGTGATTTGGCTAGGACTGGACAGTCGTGTTTTTTTGTTCAAGTGTGTCAGCTGAGATTAGGGCCAAGGTGGCATTTTTCCAAGTTCAGCAAATTAGGGCCTAGACCACATCACATCTGTTTCAACACGTGGCCCTCTGCTTTCGCCATAGTGAGACAAAGGCAAGTTTAATCCCTTCAAACTCGGCTATTGGCTCAGGTTCTGTTTAGGATATTACTACCCCTCACTTGGTGGACAAAGACTTTGAGGCATAGCTTGGAATCACTGGCATAGGTGGGAAAGAAGGTTTTCAGCACTTGTGTTTAATTGTTCATACAGGGAAGAGCGGGATTCTGCATGAGAGGGGAATTTTGTTCACTTTAAATCTGTGGTCCAGCTATTAGATAGAAGAAAACAATTTAGGGCCAGATGTACGATGCATTTTGCTGGTCGCAAATGGCCCATCAGGCCGTTTGCGACCATTAAAATGCATTTTACTATGTACAAACCCTATTTTGCCAGTCGGAAATCTATTACCGACTCGCAAAATAGGGTTCGCGAGCTGCTATTACGAAGGGGCGTGCCAAGGGCATTGCTTCCTAATAGCGAGTCGCAGAGGGATGTACAATTGGTTTGCAGTCGCAAAACAATCACAGTTTCCGGCCTACTTCAAGTAGGGGGTAAGCCAGTTGCAAACGGGAACCCCTTCCTCTTTGTGACTGGCAGCGAAAATGTTTGTCCAAGAGCAGGCAGTGGTCCCACGGACCACTGTCTGCTCTTAAAAAATGAAACAGAAACGTTCCATTTTACTTTTTTAAATGCATCCTATTTTCCTTTAAGGAAAACGGGATGCATTTAAAAAAAAAAAGTTACTTTATTTAAAAAGCAAACACAGCATGGGGGTCTGCTGTCCTCAGCAGCCCACCATCCCTGTGTTATTGCCCAATCCCAATAGGTCGTAAATTGTGACCTGCCTCATGAATATTGATGAGCCAGGTCCATTGCGACCCCATAGTCAGTCGCTAATGTGTCTCAGACACATTAGTGCATTTCATTTTGAGAGTCTCGCAATTAGAGACACACAAAATGAAATGACCGAACATGTGGCCCTTAGTTTCCATTTCTAATACTTCTTACTCTTTTCTTACTCTCAATTTGCAACAACAAGATCACAATGAACAAGACATGAGATTTTCCAGTGGATCCATTTAGGTCGAGAATTAAGTTCAAAGCATTGCATGATGAATAAGGCCTACTGGAAGAAGGGCTCTTGGTACCGTAAAAGTTGGCTGACTATACATTCCAGTGAGAAATCTCTGCTCTGCCTTCACACCTGATCCATCAATGACAATTTAAATGGCAAAAGCACAGGGCTCGTGGCTGGGAGTTCGACCCTGAGGAGGACAGAACTGAACTACCTAAACTTCAGGAATCTTCTTAAATCTCTACCACTGAAGCAATCTTTCAGCTAATGGTATGGCCACGGATGCAGTGATGGAGGAATGTTGGCTAGGCGATCACACTCACATTCAGCTGCTCTTCAACGAACTGTGACGTCATTTTTACCGGTGCGTAAATGCCTTTAAAGAAGAGATGGCAATGTGAGCATTTTACCTAACTAAATATAGCATGAACAGTGTGGTGTATGTACATCGAAATCTATTGCTCTGTGACTCAGATTCTGTACGTGATTTAATGCACGTTTTAGATACAACTGACAGGGAAAAAGGTTTACTGCTTGGTGTTGTATTCGTCACGATCACGCTTACAGCTAACCACTACTGACACGGGCTTGAGTGTGAAAATGTACGCTTGGGTATGTAGCTGGACAAAATATAAAAGTGATTCTGGCAAGGATGTTTCTATAAATGAAGGAAACAATCCTAACAAGCATTGGCGAAACCAACAGGTCTCCCCCATGCAAAAGCTTTGCCCATGTGTTTTAGCCATGTTGTAGCAGACCAGCATAGCTAACAGTTTGTGGCATAGAGGAGAGTGGCGTGGAGTGGTGTAGAGAAACGTAGAGTAGCGTGTCTTAGAATACAGTGTAATAGAGTGGAGTGTCGTAGAGTGGAGTGTTGCAGCGTTGTAAAATGCAGTGGCATAGATTAAAGTGGCGCAGAGTAGACCAGGGTGGCCTAGAATGCAGTGGCAAACAGTGCAGTGGTGTAGAGTAGAGTGGCAGTGAGTGCAGTGGTGTAGAGTTGAGTGGTACAGAGTAGAGTAGAGTAGAGTGGCGGAGAGTGTAGTGGTGTAGAGTAGAGTGATGCAGAGTAGGGTGCAGTGGCATAGAGTGGAGTGCTGCAGAGAACAGTGGTGTACAGTGCAGTGACATAGAGTGCAGTAGAGTAGAGTGCAGTGGCGTACAGTGGAGTGCATTGGTGTAGAGTGTATTGGGGTAGAGTGCAGTGGCGTAAATTGCAGTGGCCTAGAGTGCAGTGTTGCAGAGTAGAGTGGCATAGAGTGGAGTGGTGCAAAGTAGAGTAGAGTGGTGTAGAGCGCAATGGCGGCTGGTGGACTTGGAAAGTGGTGGGTCGAAAGAATCTGCAGATGACCATCTCAAAAGCCCCTTGCAGGTTCTAAACTGCGCAAACACTTAGAAGTGTCAGAAGTCCGATTTGCAGCGCTGCAGATCAAAGCATTATTACTGTCACTAAATTGTGCCTATTGCCTGTTGGTCTCTCTGGTTTCCCCAACCACCCCATTTTTTAATCCTATGCAGCCGATTACCCGCTGCATGTAACCCCTCTCTACCATAACCCGTCAGAGGGGCTGGCACACAGGACAGACATGAAACTTTTACAAACTGTTCAATGAATGGAATTTTACAACGCTCCATAGCTACCACATAGAAACCCATAGTAAGCAGCCTTCGCTATCAGTCGTGACGAGATGTGCACACTAATTAGACAAGAATCTGTAAAATAAATGCCAATTAGCTGTCTTCATTGGTGAATCAAATCGGGAAACAGAGAAACAAATAGCGATTACATGTAAGTATCACCTTGTAATGTAGACGCCTACCACCGCCTATCACCGTTCACTCACACTATCATTGAAATAGGAACTCTTCAACAAACAAGACATAGTTTGTCTTCGTAGAACAGATATGTGTGACACTGTTGGATTCGTCTTCTCGTGTTATTGCAGAGTGTGCTTCTGAAGCAAACAGGAGGGATGTGAAAGTAAGATTTTTTCCAGTAACCAAGAAAAGCCTCTTTTCTGGTTACGATAATTGTACGCAAATCTACTGAACAAAGATTGTGTGCAACATGCCCTCCGAAAGACTAGTCTGAAATCTCACACTGCAGTAACCAATTACATAATAATCACACACCTGGTTGTGATGTACAAATGATTGTTAATAGCAGTGCTGGTAAATAGTTATTCAATAATCAGTGCTTCGTTGTTACAGGAGAAATAGAGCTATGTTTACCTTTTTTTGCAACCTACCTCCGAGGCTGCCATCTGAGTCTGGCCGAGGTCGAATCATAACCAGAATCAGCAAATTTAATTGGCTGATTCAGGGATTGATCATGCGGAAATCTGTCTAAACCACCACCTGTGTCTTGGAGACTGGGCTCCGTGGGGAGAGCCGCTGAAGTCTGCTCTGCTTATCTGTTGGCTTCAGGAACTTAAACACGGACTGGTTCACGTTACATGGTTCTACTGGCCGCGAAGTGGGACATAATGCTGTACTAAAGACCTGGATATTAAAAACGAGTTTGATTACTGTACCACTTAAAGCTGTGCGGATAGGCACAGCTGAAGGCAATTAATAGAGTAGCATCCTGCAGGCTATGCCAAGCCGAACTCGGGAGGGAGCTGGCACCCGCAGAGCCTTGATTAGACCATGGGGGAGTTCAGCTGAGCTGAGCCGCCGGTTCAGTCCCATCGTGGCATCAATTTTTAAAATAAATTCATAACCGAAACACGGCACAATGCGACAGTGCGAGCAGCGCTGGCGTGCCACTGCTGCAGCCTGCCAAAACCTCTCTCTTTGTGCCGTGCCGCTTGAGGAGGTGGGGGGAGATAGAGACCATACGCTGCCTCACGCAAGGCCCTGGTGCCATGACTTCTCTCTCTAAGCCATAAACTCTGAAATAGAAGGTGCACCAGAATTGAAGTCAAGATCGCAAGTTTGAGTCCATCATCTTCTTTTTATTAATCAAAAATAGTTGCATATGAATTAAAATCAGCCATCAGCCAACACGTTTCGTTCCTGTCACAAAGGAACTTCATCAGGGCTTCATATATTAAATAGCGTGTTCACACAGTTTTTGTAAACAGGCGATTCAACCTGCATCGGGAATCCCTACGACTCAGATTTCGAGTTGGGATTTAATTTGAATATATACCCTTATACTCGGGGGCCCATCCTGGTGACGACCCTACGGTTCTCATGAAAAACTGTGTGAACACGCTATTTAATATATGAAGCCCTGATGAAGTTCCTTTGTGACAGGAACGAAAAGCGTTGGCTGATGGCTGATTTTAATTCATATGCAACTATTTTTGATTAATAAAAAGAAGATGATGGACTCAAACTTGCGATCTTGACTTCAATTCCAGTGCACCTTCCATTTCGGAGTTTATTGATTTCTCTGGTTCCCAGTGGCACCAAACGGCAGCAAGTGCCGGAAGAGGATTGCACAGGACAATACAATTTATGTGACGGGGATTGAGGTGCAGAACCTATGGTCCGCCGCTGGTAGTTTTGTGAATAGTCACTCTCTAAGCCAATCCTGGCGCTGCTCCTGCAGCACCAGGATTGGCTCAGGCAGCCTTACCACTCATTTCTGAGACCGGGGGATGTGGCTTTGAGTCGCCCCTGGCTCAGTAGTGGGTAGGTAGAAGAGCCTCTAGTGCGCATGTCGGGCTGGCCGGAGAAAGGCAGCCGGCCAGCCCGACATGCGCACTTACGACAGACGAGTGTGTGTGACTTCAGTGTGTCACTGTGTATGTCAACTAACTTTAGCCACACACCTCACATGCCCACCCCCACTGGCTTGGGAGCCCCCTCAGCCACTCTGCTCAGCTGAGGGCTGACTGCCACGGGAAGAATTAGTGCAACACTTGAAGATGTTGCTTACTTGCTTGTGTTGCTCAGATTTGGTTGGGGAGCCAGGGCAGGGGGCAAAAATATGATTGGGGCAGCGCTGGTAGAGCGCATTGGCATAAAAAAGAGTGGTGCACAGTAGAGTAGAGAAGTATACAGCGAAGTGGCATAGAATAGAGTGGTGCAGAGTATAGTGCAGTGGTGTAGAGTGCAGTGATGCATAGTAGAGTGGCATAGAGGTCAGCGGTGGAGAGTGCAGTATTGCAGAGTAAAGTGTCTTAGAGTGCAGTGGTGTAGAGTGCAGTGGTTTAGAGTAGACTGGTGTAGAGTTCAGTGGGGTACATTGTGGGGTACTTTGTACATTATTAAAATTGTCTTCGTGTATTATAAAAATCACAATAAAGAAATGTTTTTAAAAAAAGGCAGGATAGTAACAGTATTGATTATCTTGCAGTTCTATAGAACTTAAGTAGAAACTATTACTCATCTTCCAGCAAAGCCAGAGTAGTGCCAAAGCTTAAGGTAGTTATCTTATATGTAGGGAGAACTTGAGAACTTGTCCATGTAGATTCCAGATACTCAGTTTCATTTTTAATTTTCAGGAAATACTTGTCCCATAATGAAGGAATAGTGTTCAGGTGTATCCATTCACAATTGTAGCTATCCAAATCTGAATATCAATATATGTCTCTGAATGTCAATATACTTAAGGTATCTTTTGTCATGTTGGGTCTCATCACATTCCACAGACCTCATTGACCAGCCAAGTGATGAGACAAAAGTGGTGGAGTCAACTATCTCTGTTTGTGTCTTATCCCATTTCTTGTTCCACTCTTCTACCACTGGCCTTTGTATTTTTGTATGTGTCAGTGATGGGGGTGGGAGAGAAGGAAAAGAGCATTGCTTCATTCATCAGTTTTCTCAAGTTGCAAGACCCATTACCAAGTTACAAGGAGTGAGTACCTTTTGTTTGGTCAAAGGAAGCAGATCAGGCATTCTGGTTTTGTTTTTAAAAGAATGTTTTTTTTCAATTTTTCAAAATCCTTATGTGAAGTGCCATTTTATTGTTGAGATGGAGGTTTCTTATAATGTGATGGGAGGTGTTTTGTCTCAGAGAAATTAAAACACTGGACAGAGACATCCAGTGGCTTAAGTTTCAGAGACATTTTCACCAGCAGAGTTAAATTATACTATTACTGATAAGGAACATTTGTCCATTAAGAGATCTTTTGAAGAATTGAGACATCATTGTTAGGGGCAACACACACCATATAATACATAGATCACAGAAATGTACAGTCTTTGAAATCAGTCTGAATTGCATCTCACAATTCTCAGAAAAACTTATCTGGCTAAGGTAAAGGTAAATGTTGAAAATGTAATGCTTTGTGAACCGCAAAACATTGGAACTTTGTAAACTTTGCAAACGTTGTCTATTTTCTTTAAACTTTGCTGGTGACAGAAAAAACTTAGCACAACACTAATAAGGACTAAGTAGCTGTGATCTACACATGCCTCGCGCCCTCCTGTGCCAAGATCCAACAAATAATGCCTTGTAATTTAAGGTTTAGCTGTCTAGGCTGCATTCATGACCATTTCTATGGCAAAACAATGATCTCATTGTAGGAAATTAGGATCCGCTCCATCTTTCATTCTACTGATGTTGAAATGCAAATATAACTGAATTTGCCAAAACTCTGATTAATACGAAGAAATAACATTGTGAAATGGGAGACATAATGTGCAGCAGTAAAAAAATATTTTATCAGTAAAGTTCCACAAAACAGTGCATAATTAATTGGGAAAATACAGAACACATTTGATTATCTCACAAATTTAACAGCATCTTAAAAATATGCATCCAGTGTGTTGGGGCTATGCAGTAAACTAACAGCATCAGTAATAGTGGTACTTTGTCACTTAACAATCTTAGTTTTAAAAGACAAGTCTTTCTTCCAACAAGTATGGGACATATGAAATGGCATAAAAAATATTTTCTCTGGGCAAATGCAGAGAACACAGTGATTGCCTCTTTATTCATCATTAGCCCTGGTCTATACATTGTCTACAATAGAAAGTCCAACTATTTAAAAAAGAAAATACATATATATGTTGTATCCCCGCATCTAAATATGCCTGTAATTAAAACCACACATTATCCACTACTTTAAAAACTGGAATCAGCCCCTTAATCTTCATGTGGGGCCCAAAGTTGTATGAAACACATTTTTCTCGTTCAATATTCTTTAACAACAATTTGAGCCGGGAATGAGATTTTGTTTAAAGACATGCTTATTCTGTGGCTCCAAGTAGAGGCATTGCACTTTCATTAATTCTGGTAATAAGACTCACCAACACCATTACTTATATCTTTATAAATTAAAGTTTTTAGGGTCCCTGTGGGAGGATTTGAATATTGGTAAAAAAAAACCTGCAATTTGGGTATATCCTTGAAAAGCAAAACCTACCATGCCTAATTCCAGTTGGGGTCCTTCTTTCTCTCACTGATTGATCAGTTGGTGATAATTTGTTCTTTGCCAAATCTATGTCTCCAAAGACTTGAATTTTTGGCCGTTAACCCCACACACCACATAGCTGGAATTTGTACACTGCACACTCTGTGCAGAGCTTTAATATATCACCTTCACCTAGTAGTGAAGAGCGGAAGAAGTCCCATCACAATAGAGGTTGCCTTCGAATGTTGAGAGCACAAATGTAACAAATTTCCATAGAGCATCATCCCTCAGTACGAATATTACTTGACATTATGTAAATTTACTGTATTCAAGGCCCATTCTCTGTTACGTGAATTCCTTCTAGATCTGATGACCATATTTTACTTTTTGCAGATTAACTTTGTGAATCTCTCAGCATATAGTGCCGGGCATTCAATTGTCTTTGGAGACTAATAGACAGAAGGTTGAATAGCACATTATCATCAGCATATGTAATAATGATAGGGAGTACTCAATGAAAACGGGCTGAAAAATGAACATTAGTTAAATAAGCTGGCAAATCAGCCATTGAAATCAAGAATAGCTGGGGAACTAGTGGACATCCTTGCTTTGGCCATAATCATTGAGTGCCCAAGCTGTAAATTCATTTTCAGAAATACTCATAACCATTAGAATAGAGCTCAATATGAATTCTTAAGAGACTTCCATGAATGTCCTGTACCCCCAGTTTAGACCCAAGGATGGGACAACCCACAGTTTCAAAATCACTAGGGAAGTCTTTGAAAGAGACTTGGGGGCATATTATCAAGGGCAGTATCGCCACTTTAGCAGCACTTTTTGCCGCTAAAGCGGCGATATTTTTATCGCCCTATTAGCAAGCTGTCGCTAACAGCTGTTAGCGACAGCTTTATGGCGAAAGCGGCCGTTTTCTTACCGCTTTGCATGTCAGCGATAATTATCGCTAATGACATGCAAAGTAGGCGTTCCCAACTAAAAGCGACTGAAAACAGTCGCAAATACAACTTCCCCCTATTAGCAATGCCAGCGAAGCGATAAAATAATTTGCGCTAACCGCGATTATCGCTGGAATCTAACACCTCTTTAAAACTTGACTTAACCATTCTAGTCAATGGGAGGTGGATTGTAAGGTTAAGTCCTCACCTGCCTATTAGCAAGCTTTTCATTAGCGCGTGGAATTTATCGCTTGATTTCGCGCGCTATTGCTGGGTTTCGCCGCTATCGCTGGATTTTCTATCGCCTTGGAGATAAGCGTTGATAATAACGCGTTATCTCCGCAATGTAATCCAGCGATAGCCGGCGATAAAAAAAAACAGCGCTAAGTGCGCTTTGCGATAATTATCGCACATCCTTGGTAATATGCCCCTTGGACCCTCTGGTTCTTTCAGACAGTATATTATCTCATTATTCTCTAGGTCAAGAGATTGTTTGTGGTGCAGCATCTGGGTCTAAACCCTTCTTGTTGTAGAGGACCAAGTTGGCTGCCTTAACCCAGTTGTCTAGGTGCTTCAGTGTATCTTTTGCAAATAGATTTCCAGAAGCATCTAGTAAACCCAGCCAGTCAGATTCACTGAGTGACTAGCATCTAGTGAAGTGGTAGGCCAGTAATATGTTGCACCATGCCTTGACTCTTTCTTATAAAGAGGTAGCGTTCCACTCCCTTGCCATGATAATGGAATCTGAAAGGGTGTCAAACTGATATTAAAGACCATTGTATATATATTTGCTCAAATATACGGAGCGCTTTACTTTGAGGATTCTGTTCCTGAACCTCCGAAGCTTTAGAGTGGTGAATAATCTCCTCAATTTCATGGGATTATCATTAAACACTGTAGTTTCATACACTTAATACACAATGCCTCAATGGGTATCTGTTTCTTGGATACATTCAAACCTGTTGACCTAACCACATGCAATCAAAACTTTCTCACGGTTCAAGAATGGAGTTCCAGAACATCTTACCATTCTTCATTCATCTCTAGTATATTTATTCCCTGATCTATTTGCTATGTGAGCCACTGTACTTACTAGTTGCACTTGGATTAGAAATATGTGCTGCAGCCATATTTATCAATGAAAGAATCCAATGTAACCCCCAGAGAGCGTTTTGGTAAATTCTTACAGAACTCTATAAGCCACATAGTTAACTACATTCCAGCTTTATGGTTCCATTTAATGACATTCTGCTTATTGCAGATCAAATAGCAATGGAAATGCTTTGTTTTTTAGACCAAAATTGGGAGAAAGCAAAAGTGGCTGACTTAGGGTTAGGGTTGCTTATGGTTATATCTAACATGTTATTGCTAGTAATACTGTCTAATCCTTCACTTGAGAGTAATATATAATCAGAGGCAGACCTTGTTTCTTCCTTCTCCAATGTTGAATTCCCTTGAACTTTGTCCACAAATCTATGATTATGATGGCAAACTTTAATGCAAATACCCACTTCAACAAAGAAGGCCCCTTGACATCACTGTCTGATTAAACAACTGAGGTATATCACCCCTATCATTCATCTAGACTACCAAAGTACTCGAAGTATAAAGTTTACTTCTTATCCGGGCATTAAAATTTCGCACCATGAAGCCAAGTCTCAGTGGATGGAAGAGTTGAACTAGTTGGATTAGGATCATTGCGTCATCAAAGATGGTCACATTACGGTGCCCAAGAGACATTAAGACATTAACTAGGGTCTTAGTTGAAACAATAGACATCTTTATTGTCATCATCTCTTCCAACTTCATACTGAGACAAACACAGCTCCACGTAGCAGGCTAGCAAATGCAACTTTTCGCATGGCCTTTATAGATGGTACTGCAGGACTAATATACATGATGATATTAGATAAATCAAACCCTTATACGAACCATGTTTCTTGTAAGCATATATTATATCATATGCTATATTACAATAGAAAAATCTTCATTGGATATTCCTTACTCAGGAACATTTTCGAGAGGTAGAATGAAGCACTGATACCACCCAAGATCATCAACCAGAATGCTCATTTAATGTTCTACTGCCATTTTCAGTGACCCGTCCCACGCCTCCTGTGCCTGAGACAATTCATGACCTCACAGAATTGTTTGTATCATCTGATAACTTAAGTGCCATTGTGAATTTAAAGAAATGTCCAGTCATGTCTTTTCTTTGCATTTGTTTCACCACCTAACTTTGGTTTGCATTGATGTTGATGTGTGTGACATAAAACATAATAAGCACGCTGACAGACTATACTACAGACTTATGATGAGACCAATATTAGTACTGTTCGAATCAAAATGGAAGTCTTATCCTCGTCTTTCCAAAACCTTACTAGTCACATGTCACAACGCTGCAAAATTCTCAGGGTTAATGCAAAAGAGAGCACCTTAAGAATATATCTAAAAGTCACTGACAGTTGCAAAGACTCTGATGTAAATAAGTCAATAAATTAAAGTTCTGACGAGTAAGAATGGTACTCTCCCGTATCATGATTTCCTGTTAAGGTAGAGATAGAAAGGTAAATTACTAATGAAAATGTATCAAATATTGGATTCACAATAACCTTGCCACCAATTGTAGATGTAATGAGGGAACAAAGCACTTAACTAAAAGATCCATCACTGTAGGTAAAGATAACGTTTCCAATCTATAATCAGGAGTCTTATCTACTGAGGCATGGAATCTAACTTTAATAAGACTTTTTTTTGTGATACATCTTGTTTTATCATTTTTTTGTAAATTTTGATCAAGTGATCACTTTAGTATTGTTATTCACCTTTGCAAAAGCTAAATTTGTTACCTTTGATAAAACTTTCTCCAATGTGTTCTTTATCCCTTTGTCTACTTTCTTTAATAGAGATGTACGTCCATCATTGAGAATAGGCGTCTCAAGTGGGACAAATGTATCAACTTCAGATTCTGACAAATTCAATACAGAACTAACCCTGGGCATAATACTTTGCTACGCTCACGGAGCATGCAAAGTTTGTGTTACTACGCAAATTGCACGTAGCAGAGTAAAAAACTCTGCTAATCAACATAGCGTAGCAGCAGTATTTTTAAACACATACAAAGGCTTTGTTAAAGCAATTTTCTATGCTAAAAGCATATAACAAATTCACAAAAGTGAACTTTGACAATTAAAATATCAAGCAATGAGAGAGGTGATGATTTTGGGTTCCCCCTAACCTAGGGGAGGACCAAGCAGATGCCTTGAACACAAAAAGCATATCATGTGAACGATTCAGTGGTGGTCCCTTCCTCCTAGGACCACCCCAAGCACAGTTATGGGCAAAAATACAATCCCAACCAAAGGCCCTGCAAAGCATTATGGGACGAGATTAGCAGTGGGCAGTGAATATTATAGTGTCCAATAGCAAAATAATTCTACAAAGAGCTGCAGTTCACCTAGTCGTTACTAGATGTCCCTCACGAGTCAAATGCAAAAGCATTGAAATTATTAATACATCAAGCTGCAGTTCCACTAGTCGTTACTAGATGTCCCTCACGAGCCAAATGCAAAAGCATTGAAACCCTTTCATGAAGCTTTTGCATTTGACTCGTGAGGGACATCTAGTAACGACTAGTGGAACTGCAGCTCTTTGTACAATTATTTTGATATTGGATACTATAATATTCACTGCCCACTGCTAATCTTGCCCCATAATGCTTTGCAGGGCCTTTGGTTGGGATTGTATTTTTGCCAATAACTGTGCTTGGGGTGGTCCTAAGAGGATGGGACCACCACTGAATCGTTCAAAAGATGTGCTTTTTGTTTTCAAGGCATCTGCTTGGTTCTCTCCCTAGGATAGGGAGGATACCAAAATCATCACCTCTCTCACTGCTTGTTAGTTTATTGATTTCACTTTTGTGAAATGCTATATGCATTTTTAGCATATAAAGTTTCTCGGCCTTTTGGCTAAGATCAAGTGTCAGCTTGGTTGGTGCTGAAGGGCAAGAGGTGACTCCTGATTTCCGACAGGCTGGGCCTGCGTCTCTCTGGCGTGTCAGGAGCCAGGCTGCGTCTTTAGGGGTGAAGGGTGCCTTGAGGAGTGTTTCCTGCCTATTTGCCTATCCTAAGGGGCTGGGCCTTCGTACCCTGGCTTGCCCGGGGCAAGGCTGATTCCTCTGGATGTGGTAGACGGGTGGGGGCCTTCTCGCCTGGAGACTTCTGCGTTTTCCTACTGCTTAAGGAACGGGACTGTGACTCCTGGCCTTCCTGGGACCTGGCTGCACTCCTGGAAGCTGGTGGGTGACCCTGCGTTTGTCCAGCCTTGGCGGAGAACAGACTGCTTCAGTTCCAGCCTGCCTACCAGACATCTTTGCTACACTGTTGCAGGATCGGCAGAGCCAATCTTCCGCCGCATTGACATTTTTTCCTCGTGCCTTCACGTTGGTGCCTCTGCGAGCGGAGCTGCCACTTGTCCAGAAGGGGGGAGGCCCTTGTGGCTGCTCCCGGCCTCCCCCGGCTGTTGTGCTTCGTGGTGCCACGGACGCTGTGGTAGCGCGCTGAGGGCTCACTTGCCTGCAGCTTTCTTGCGCAACAGTGCCATCTACTGCCCTTTACACTTCCCTCGGGAGGTAAGCTTTGCATACAACTTACGTGTCGTCTCTTTTCTCACTTCCCAGCGCTGTGCATTTGAGGGGCGGCGGCCGTCTTTTCTTCCATTTCACGCCTACCACCTTGTGCCTTTCCATTTTTGACTCTTATGAGGGTGTGGTGACTCTCTCCACGAGACTTTCCTCATGGCCTCATCTTCCCGCATGGCGGGTGCCTCCCGCATTCATGATTTTGTCCCTAATACAGTACGTGTAGAAGTGAATGAGATGCACCGTAAGGAGAAGAATGTGCTATTTCTTGTTGAGAAAATTATCAAAAAGGAATGCAGTATTTCTGACCGTGCTATTGAATGTATTCAGGACTTTTCCAGCAGAGGTATTTTTGATGTCACATTTTCCAGTGATTCCATTTGTCAGAGTTTGTTGCAACATGTGGCGGCCCATACAGATAGCCCGCCTTTACGTGGCCTCACTGTTACTTCCATATCTGCCCCGAAGGAAGTCATTCTAGTAGTTCACATGTATAATCCTTACACTGATCCTCGGTTGATTGAGGTATTTTTGGCTCGTTATTGCAGCACCATCAGGGGTGGGCAAAAGATAAAAAATATCTGTGGTATCTGGAATGGTAAACGGAAATATACTGTTACTTTTAAAGAAGACCCCACAGGTGTCAGGGGCCTGGCGCACCCTCCGCAGACTTTTTCCCTGGGGGCTAATAAAGGTTTTTTGGTATATTCAGGCCAGCCCCTCTTCTGCAGACTTTGTCAGCAATTCGGCCATGCTAAAGAACAGTGCTCTGGCATGGTCTGCAGGAATTGTGGGGGTGCTGATCATAAAGCGCAAGATTGTGTGGTTCCCAAAAAATGCAATTTATGTGGTGGTACTGACCATTTGTTTAAGACCTGTCCTAAGGGAAAGTTCTCCTATGCATCTGCTGCCAGTGCGCAGGGACCTCCAACTCCTCCATCTGCCCCGCGCACTATAGCAGGCCCATCTGATGCACGCCAGGATGTCACGGACTCTGAGATTTTGGGGTTTATTGATGGTCTTGAGATCCGGCGATGTGGGGTGTCTCAGGGGACTGATGAGGACAATGCGGAGGCATATGGTGCAGACCCCTTGGACCCAGAGTTTGACCCTGCTCTGCAGTCTCCACAGGTGGAAGAGGTGGATGAGGCAGAACGTGTGGAAACCCTGCGCCTTAAACAAGAGGCCTTAGCTAGAAAGGCGCAGCGCGCAAACGATGCTTCACAGTCTGCCTCGGGTGTGGTTCCCACTCCAGGTGTAAGCCAGGCACCCTCCACTCCGGAGGCTTCACTTACAGTTGTGCCTGAGACAATCCCTTCGGTCATTTCTCCCACAGTGCAGTCTGCTCCGAAGCCACAACGTTCGGTGAAAGTGGTAAAATCAGCAGGCAAAACCTCAGTGTTAAAAAAAGCCCAGCCTGCGGTAGTCCAGCAAAAGGAGAAAGAAATGGACCATAGTGGCTGGTCTACATATACGTCAAATAAGCGGAAAACCCGTACATCTCAAAATGTAGTGGATTCCTCCTGTTCTACAGGTGCTAAGCGTCGTACCTCCTCTCTGGATCGCTTTTCTGGAGGGGGACGGTTTGACGCTCTTCTACACCTCTCTGACTCAGAGGAGGTTATTCAGGACATAGCCCAGGTTCTAGAAATTTCTGATAGTCCAGAGCTGGATCTGGAGTGCACGCCGAACTTGGAGGCCCTTTTTTTGGCGTCCACTCTCCAGAGTTCAGCAGAAGTTGCCAGGGTAGAAGATGATGATTCTGGGGCCCATGTTCCACTTTAAACAGTATGACTGGTTGTTCTCTCATAATCATAATGGCCATATCCCTAGCCTCTTGTAATGTGAGAGGTTTGGGGACAGCTTTGCGTAGGAACACAGTCCTTAATTATTTTGCACATACACGTTTTGATGTCATTTGCTTGCAAGAATGTTTTCTTCCTTATCAACCGAAATATTCTTCCTTGCAGCAACATTGGCCCTATGGACCCTCGGCGTGGTCTGGAGGTGCCAACATGAATGATGGGGTCGTTGTTCTTTTCCGGCATAAGCATTGGCAAATCACGGAGGAAAAAATCTTATGGCCCGGACGGGCTATATTATTGTCTGTTTTGATGGATGGTTTGCCGCTCAAAATATGTGCTGTATATGCTCCTGCCCTTAAACCAGAAAGGGAGCAGTTGTTTCATCTTATTAAACCATTTCTTGCAGGTGCCACGCCAACCCTTCTGGTGGGGGATTTTAATTGTATTCTGCATTCCAAGGACCGACAGGGTGCACAGGCCACCTATACTTTGGATGTGACTTCAAAACTGCTGTTATCCCTTGTTCATGATTTAGACTTTTATGATACTTATAGGAAGCACCATCCTCCTGGTTCTGGCTTCACGTGGGAGGCGGATCATGGGAATGCCCGCTCCCGTCTAGACTTTGTATTTGCATCCAAAACTTTAAGCGCTGACAAATGCAGTCTCACACCAGTCCCCTTCTCGGATCACCAGGTTCTGGCTGTCTGGCTCACACCACCAGGCCGGCCTCAAAGGGGCCCTGGCTTTTGGAGACTTAATAATGACCTGCTCCAAGACGAACTCATTTGTGTTCGGTATGTCAAGCGATACCATACATGGGCTGCACAGCAAAATCGTTTCTCAACTAAAAATAAATGGTGGTGTTGGGTCAAACATAAAACAAAACTGTTTTTTCAGGAACAAGGCCGGCTTAAACGCCGCATTGAATGGGATGCCTACCAGAAGCTACATCGCCGCCTCATCCTTCTCCAGCAATTGGGTGCGGCGGGGAAAGATGTGGAAGAGGAAACTCGTTTAGTTACGCTGGACATGAATACTTGGTTGGCAAAAGAAATAAAGCCACAATATTTCATTCTAGGGTCCAATACTACCAGGAGAATGAAAAATGTACATCTTTCTTTTTTAAGCAGGCGAAATCTTCCCATAAATTACTCACTACACTCCGTGATCAACATGGTACCATTTTGCACGGCACTGAGCATTGTAAACAGATCGCTTTTGATTTTTATTCTTGTATGTATGCTGCACCCTCTAATACTTCTTCTTTTCAGGATATGGAAGAATATTGTTCTGGACTGGAAGGAGGTCTCACTACAGATCAAATCACTCTCTTGGGGCAACCCTTTGATGGGGAAGAATTTCTGTCAGCCTTCCCCCAGAGGTTCTAGCCCTGGCATTGATGGGCTTACATGGGAATTTTATCGTAAATTTTGGGCCTTGTTGTGTCTTGACTATATGGCAGTTGTGCATGAAGGCTTTACTAATAATACCTTTTCTGCAGACTTCTCAGCCGGTATCATCACTCTGTTGTATAAAAAGGGGGACGAGGCCTCATTGCAAAATTGGAGGCCTATATCTCTCCTGAACGTTGATTACAAGCTTACAGCTAAGGTGCTGGCACGCCGCCTTCGAGGAGTTATGCATGCTTGCATTGACCAAGCTTGCGCCATCAGAAGGCGCACTATTGTAGACAGCCTGGTGACCTTGCGTGATGCTTTATGGTACAATCAGGAGAGGGGCCTTCCTCTGGGTCTTTTGAGCCTGGATTTCCATAAGGCTTTTGATAAAGTTTGGCATGATTTTTTGTTTTTGATCTTAACAAAAATGAATGTTCCCCCTGCTTTTGTTCACATGATCCGCACCTTGTATCATGGTGCTTACAGCCAAGTGAGTATCAATGGATTCCATACCACTGCATTTCCTATACACACTGGAGTCCGTCAAGGATGCCCCATGTCTCCCATTCTGTTTGTTTGTGTGCTCGAGCCTTTTTTGTGTAAACTCAGAAAGGACAAACTGATCAAAGGTGTTTTTGTTCCTGGCGGTTCTGGGGTCCCCACCAAGGTTACCGCCTACATGGATGATGTCACTGTATTATGTCCTGCCACCGCCTCTGTGCGCAGGACCCTTTACAGGCCTCTCTCTTTCAGGAGGTATCAGGGTTGAGTCTGAACATGGGAAAGAGTGTTTGTCTGACCACTGGTCCTTGGGATCGGCTGGCGCACTTCCACTCACTGTTACCACCGAACCTATTAAGATTTTGGGGGTCTATTTTGGGGCGCAAGGGCATGTGGAGAGGAATTGGGACGAAGTCCACGCTAAGATTTTAAAAAAGCTCTCTCTCTGGTCCTTGCGTAAACTTACACTGGAAGGAAAAGTTTTAGTTATTAAAGCAGTTTTGTTTCCTCTGTTGTTGTATCTTGCTATGGTTTTCCCTCCACACCACCGTACCTTGCAGAAAATTCAAAAAATGATTTTTACTTTCCTCTGGAGTTCTAAGATGGAAAAGCTCAGTCGTGCCAAAGTTTGTAAAACATGGAAGAATGGGGAAAAAGTTTACCTGATCTTAAAACCTTTTTGTTCTCTAAGTTATTATGTTATGTAGTATCCCGTACTGATGAAGATCTTGTTTCAGTGCCTGCTTTATTCACCCGTTATTTTTAGGAGCCATGTTGCGACGTTTTGGACTCTTTGCACCTTCTAACCTGTACCCCTTGGCAACCATTGTCCCACCTTACTACAAGGGGTTTCGCTCCTTTTTGCAGACTTTGGACACTGAACTTTTTGACCGGGATGTAAGTATTCACCCCACTAGACTGAAGCAGGAACTCCGGAAGCAAGAGCAACCTGTTGTGTTGAATACCCTGTCCGAACCGCAATCCTTGCGAGTGTGGAAAATGGTAGGACACAAGGACATTACTCACAGTCAGCGTGATCTGGCCTGGATGGCTGTGCATGGCTGTCTTCCGGTGAAAACCTTTCAGCATCGGCGAGGATTGGCCCCCACAGCATGTTGCCCACGCATCAGATGTGGTAATGAAGAGACTGTTTATCATTTGCTGTGGGGTTGCCTCTATGCCAAGGAGTTTTGGACCTTATTACAGCCTTTCCTGTTGCATATTGCAGGTATTTCTGCTTTATCTTTCCACGCCCTGCTCTATGGACAAGGTCTTTCTGCTCAGCGTCCTCCCACGGGTTGGCGGCTTTTAAACTCTGCTAAAGAGGCTCTCTGGGATGCACGTAATTTACTTCTCTGTCTCCACAAAGATATGGACACCAAAGCCTGTCGCAATCTTTTTCTAGATAAACTTATGACTTATGTTCATATAGACCGTGCCACCTTAGGCCTAGAAGACGCTAATACGTTGTGGCAGATTACAAATTGGAAAGGTTGGGTCACTTAAAAACTGTTTTTTTGTTTGTTTTTTCTTTCTCTGCCTTTGCCACCAGGCTACCAGTATTGGCATTTATATAGGCCATCAATAAAACTTCTTAGTACATTTTTTGGGAGGGATGGATAATGCACCATGATGATTACGACCATGCTTTTTCACATGCTTTTTTGTATCCTTGTACTTCTTATGACCATTGTTTCATTGTAACTATGTAAGTGTGCCTTTATCAAACTAATAAAGGTTTTGAAACAAAAAAATATAAAGAGAGAGATACTTATTTTATCTTAACTTGCACTGTGCAAGATGCCTTTGGCAATTATTGTACAGTGCAGTCAAGCACACAGCTACGCACTACGCAATTTGCATAGCTACGTGTAGTTCAAAATGTACTTCACGTAGCTACGTGAAGTGCTACTACGCAAACTACGCCCAGGGTTACACAGAACTCTAATTTAATATTATGCTGTCCAGAGCTGGCACTCTAACCATCACTCTTACTCTTTTGTAGTTGAGAAAAGAAGCCATCCTAATTATCACATATCATTTTATAGAGCATTCATGCTTTCAAATAAGTTATTATCACCAGTGTATGCGATTGGAGATTGGATTACAAACTGTGCTCGATCAAGTATAGGTGACTGGGGTCTATTTTGTTATGTTATAGGCATTGACTCCAACGAGGCTCATGCATACCTCCTCACTGGCAAAGTGCTTTCAAAGTCGGAGAGCAACGGATTGGCTACTGGATGCCTTGGTTGCAAACCAAGATTATGTCCTCAATGGCACCTGGTGGCTAAGTTGGCGGATAAATCAGTGAGACATTGGGAAAGTCAAACTTCAAGGGGAGGAGGAATTGCCAATGTGCGACACTGACTATTTAGACTGACTATTTAGTGAATAGTGGCTCATTTAATGAAAGGGATGTAAGCAGTAGGCAGAGAATTTCAGGTTGCCTGACCGTGTCTTTACTCTTGAAAGGAACTCTTTCCAGTATTAGTTGCCATGTTATGGCTGCTCTGCTGATCTCCAGTCTGGACCATATTATGTGGAAAATAATAATAGTACATAATTGAATAGGACCAGAAATTAATTTAAGGTGTAGGCTAGTAAAATACCTAGTAGCTACATCTTTATAGGCAATTACCTGATGCCTCATTGTGTATATTTGAACACGGGATGACCCCAAAGGTATGAACCAAAAACTAGAGTGCTTACAAGTGTAACCTGGAGAAACTACTCTTGAGTCGCTGGTCATGTCCTCTGTTCAGCCTTCCTATCAGCACATTGGTGGTACATTATCGACACTTCACGCATTGATCTTTCCCTGGCAGAGCATCAGCCGGCAAAGTTTAGTGGCTGAGATAGGGAGGTGGGGGTGTGGGGATTCAAAGTTCTTAATCAACTTGCAAGTGTAATTCAGTATCAGCACCCAGCTTATTCAATAGACGTCCAAGTGTGGCGCATGGCCTACAAACAACTCCAACAGAGACTCTCCTTTAAAGTGCATGGTGCACATTACAGCCCCTTGCAGCCAGTAGCCTAATAAAATGCAGCAGTGCATATTTACACCTCAATCACAAGTGTAGAAACAGGCTTCATGTCAGCCCCTAGGTTTTAGTAGCTGGCAGGCAGAGTGGGGCAGAGATTCAAAGAGTCCAGTAGCCTTAGAGGACTGGCTTGATGTCAGCACCTGGCTTCAATGTTCAGTTCTCCATGAGGTTTTTGTGTCCCACAAGCAGCTCTGACACACACAGTGCATTTTACAGTAACAAGTGTCAGACAATGAGCTGGAGTAGATCCGAATCACAGTCAGGGCCCTGGGTGAACCAGCTACTATTCAGTGCTTCAGACAGGCGCGGGGGCACCCAGCAGGAGCTTACCCTGCTCGGGGTGCCCCAGAAGGAGACCTGCGGTGCAACACACCTGTCAAGGTGAGTCCTGGCAGCCGCCTGCAGCCCCCTCCTCCCCGCTGGGAAGCACAAGGGTGTATAGCAGGCACCGGCCTGCATCAGCCGACGGCCAAACACGGGGATGAGGAAGCCCAAAGCCGACCAAGCCTCGCCCTGCACCGCTGCAGGCACTTGGGATGGCGGGAACACAGGAAAAGACATGGGTAAGGAGCAGATGTCCACGCGGACACAGAGAGCAGCCGAAGGACGCTGGAATCAAGTTATCACATGCGACGCTGGAGGAAGACTGCGGAGCTCGCGACTGGTAGGTCTTGCCAGCCGCCATGTTCCCCCTCACACAAAGCAAAGTGTTTAGGGGGAAAGGAATCTGATGCCTCCCCTAAATTTTCAGCGGCTGGTGCAAAGAAGAGACTGCCTAAGGAACGGTCAGTGCAAGAAGCACAAGTAAGGGAGGGGGGGGCTTTTTGGAGTGAATAGACAGCCAAACAGGTATACGCTAAGAAATAAAAATATTAGTTCAGTGGAAGCCTTCTCATTCCCCCAGGGCCCTATATTGGAGAAAATTGAGTGTAGGCAAAGAGGCAGGAATACAGGAGGTTTGAGTATAGCAAATAACGATATTACCGTCCCGCCTACACCAGTCCCATCCTCTGTACAAGATCCATTAGCTTCCAGTCTACCTATTAAAAAAACAGAACGAGTCAAGATAACACCCTCACTAAGTACCTTCTTTAAGGTACAGGCTAAGGCACAGGCCAAAGGGCTCCACATAGCAAAACCTCCATCCCCGTTCTCGATAAACTAAATCAATCAATTAACAACCAGGGGGGAATCATAACTATAATGGAGCCCGATAGACAAAGTGCAGAGGCTCCATTCTCGGACCTTGAGACCAGTACTAGATACAAGGTGTTGGGCAACAGCTAAGATAACTTCATAGGGGGGGGGTGCAGGATAGTCCTCCCTCATTTCTAACAAACATCCCTAGGACAAATGAAGGTAGTGAAAAGCAGCCGGGTTTGGCAGAGATGCTCGACACTTTAACCACAGAAATCAGAAGTAAGTCCAAGAGAAATCAAGTCAAAATCCAAGAGGCCTGCGAGATTCTAGAAGCAAGAATGTCATCCATAACCAATAGAATTTCTACAATGGAAACCTATTTAGAGGCTCTCAATAAGGAGATGGAGGTTAACCAATGCTGAAATCCAAGCTTTAAAAAATGGAGAGAAGGGTATGCTTGATAAAATAGAGTCGCTGGAGAACAACGCCAGACGTAATAATATTAGAGTACTCAATATCCCAGAGGGCCTCGAAGGGGATAATATCAAGGGCTTTATCATAAGACCCATTTCTAAAGAATCTAAATAGGAAGAATCCAAGGAAAATCTTGATGAACTTTTAGTCTTACACTCTAAAAGAACGAATCCTTTCAGAGGCCCTAAAAGCAGGAAGCTTTACGAAAGGAGAGTGGTTGTTCCGGGTTCGATCTGACATCTCCAAGATTACACAGGATAGACAGTGGGAGCTGGGGAAATTTATACCGGAGTTGAAATCACTAGGAGCTATCGCTCATGTAAGATTCCCATGTGGAATAATAAGATGTAGACTATCAGGGATCCCAAGGAGGCAGGAATTTTCGTTGAACAGATTAGGGTGCAGCAGAAGAATAAGGGTAAACGTCGGAGGAAGCTGAGGGCCCGATTGGGTATCAGCACAACATACCCATCTTAGTTTTAGGGAGGGTTCCCCAGGGGGTGTGGGGTCCACTTTCACTTAATGAGATAGTAAGTTTAGAAATTCACCGGGGGGCGCAGACGGGATAAAATGGAAATAATATAAAAGTCCTCAATCATAGGAATCCAGAATTAGGGGGTGGAGGTATGAGACAAGTGGAAGGATGCTTTTTAAAAAATTATGTCTAGGATGCCGGGCCCTTTAGATTTTGTCTCGCGTAACATTTTAACCTAGAATGTAAATGGGCTTAGAGTAGCCAATAGAAGGAGAAGAATATTTCAATATTTGAAATAGGCTAATTACAATATCACAATGTTACAAGAGACACATTTAATTGAGGACGAATGGAAGTCTATCCTGGCTAAATAGAAATGGATTGTAGACTCAATCCACACTAATCAATCATGTTGTACAAAGGGAGTGGCCCTACTCATTAAAAAATCTATTAAAGCCACTCTAGGGGAGTGCAAGGTAGATGTTGGCGAGCATTGGATTATCACCAACATTAACTTACAGAACGTATGGTGTGCCCTGGCAGGATATTATGAGCCAAATATCGATGATATTGCGCCTCTGAGTTCCCTATATAATCAGCTTTTGGAGGTCAAAGTCACAATAATTCTGGGAGGTGATTCTAATGTATTACTAAATCCCAGTCCTGATAAATCCACTAAAGGGAAATTTACTAGCTCACAAAAAATGAGAAGGTTTATCAAGACAATGATGGAAGATATAGGGCTAACAGACATAAGGAGGTTTCAAACCAAGGGGGTAAATGGTAATCAAAATTTCACTTCCCACAATAGAAGGCATGGACATGTCTTCAGAATTTATTTTTTGGTTGATTCTAGGTTGGTTAGTAAAGTTAAGAAGGTGGAACATATTCCCGGACACCTTTCTGACCACTCGGCAGTTTACATAGAGTTGCAACTAGAAAAGGGCTTAGCCCCTAGTAGGTGGACATTTGATAGAACTCTATTATTGGACTAAACAGTAAAAGCCCAGCTGAAAAGCAATACGCTGGACTTTTTTGAAGTAAATAACTCTTCAGCCCCAAATCACATAATATGGGAAGCTTACAAGGCCCACCTTAGGGGTAGGGTTATAAGCCTCACAGCAAAAAAACATAAGGAGAAGAGATATAAGATAAAAGAACTGGAAGGTGACATTCTGAGGGCCTTGAGAGAGAGTGACCTGTATCAAGAAGACCAGGATCGGGCTAAGAACAATCACGAAATTAAAAGTGCAAGACAGGCCCTAGCAGATTATCTAGACGGTATGTTAAGAAAAAAGTGGGAGGCCAGTAAGCTAGCTCACCATAAATATGGGGAAGGGTGTGGGAAGCTTCTTGCTTGGAAGTCAAGAACTGATAGTGTGAGGAATACAATTAAAGAAATAGTATCTAAAGAAACCGGGATGCGCTGTTCGGAGAATGCAGAAATAGAACTAGCATTTACGAGCTTATTTGAAGAGTTATATACAGATGATCTCTCAGTCTCGGAAATACAGAGCCCGAAGTCTTGGGACAAAGCAGCTGTCAGCCTAATTTTGAAACCAAACAAAGACCCTAAAAACTGTAAGTCATACAGGCCAATCTCATTGCTAAACTGTGACTACAAAATATATGCACAAATCTTGGCAATGAGGTTGGAGCGAGTAATTGGTTCCCTGGTTCAAGAAGATCAGAAGGGCTTTATCAAAGGCCGACAGCTCCATGACTTAACCCACACATTGATAGGCGCAATTGAACTGGCAACCCTGGACAATCTACCTCTGTCTGTTCTTACATTTGACGCCGCAAGGCTTTCGACAGAGTAAGCTGGCATTTTTTATTACAAATGATCCACACATTTGGTCTGGGTGAGGAATTTGCTAAAGCTATTAGCGCCATATAAAAGAAGCCTACCACTAGGATACTAGTTAACGGGTCCCTCACTAGGTCAGTTAAGATTGAGGGAGGGGCAAGATAGGGGTGTCCACTATCTCACCTGCTCTTCGAACTATATATATCGAACCCCTAGCAAGCAAAATCAGGGCAAATGAAAATATCCTGCCATTTAAGTGGAATGGGTGGTGGAAAAAAGTGGCATTATATGCCGACGATTTGATGGTTTTTACAAGGGACTTTGCCCGCTCCTTCCCTGTTCTAGAGCAAATCTTAATGGATTTCGGGGAGGTCTCTGGATACCAAATTAACCAACAAAAAAACGAGATCATGTCATGGAATACCCAACTAAATAATCCCCTCTTAAAACGAGAGATAAGATATCTTGGGATACAGGTCACACAGGATCTAGCTAAGATGGCCCAGGTCAACTTGGATAAAAAATGAGGGAGCCTAGAGCTTTACTAAGGTCTTAGGGGACTCTTCCGATTTCAATGAGAGGCAGATCTAACTTGGTGAAAATGTCAATTTTACCAAAATGTACCTTTCTTTTTAATACAATCCTGCTGTCTTTTGATTCAAACGCCATAAAAGCCTTACAAGGAGAAATTACAAGCTTTATTTGGTCTTGTAAGGGAGCGAGGATCGCCTGGAAGAAACTTCGAAGATCGAAACCAGAGGGCGGCTTCTCAGGGCCTGATTTCCTCTTAAACTGTTGGGCCTTCCAGCTAAAAAACATAAGACCACTCCTGTTTAACTCGGCTTGTTTCCCTCCTTATTTACAAGCACTGACAAATAACCTACCCCTCGGCAGTGATTTCTTTCTTTTTAAATTTGGCCACCCAAACATTTTCAAGAAAGTCATACTAAAGATTTTAAGAGCAGCAAGTGAGATCTGGTACCAGACCAGAAGAATTTTTAGGATACCTTATTATAGCATTGGCACACCTATTTGGAATTGTCCAGGGACCCCCATCTGTCTGAAGGACAAACTGGCTGTCCCACTAATGGAAGCAGGAATAATATAATCCATTGGGAGACCTTAAACATTATTATGAACCAAAATCTATCCAAGTTTAAGATTACCAACTATCTAGCTGGGCCCGCAGTCTAGGTAAAGACGGTGAAGGAAACAAAGAGTGGGAAAATAATCTACAGGGGGCCCTCTATCAACGTAAAGAAGTTTCCAAGTGGTACTGGATGCTGGTAAGGGGGGAGAATACGACTAGCACCACCGGAGTAGACCTGGAGGACAGACCTGCCGACGATCGACGTAACACACCTATGGCAAGTATCGATGCTCACTTTATGGTCGGTTGTAAAAGCTACACCACTCAGAAGAAATCATATTTTTATAGTTCACAGAGCGTACTAGACCCCAAAAAGGTTATCAAAGCTGGGAGGCGGAGAATTCAAACTCTGCCTAAAGTGTTCCATGGGGGACGCAGATGATGTACATATGTTTCGGCAGTGTCCACATGTACAGGTCTTCTGGCAAGATATCAGTAATGCTATCCCAGAGGTTCTGGGGAAAGAAATCGAGGTAAGCCTGGCTTTGGTTATTTTTGGGGTCCTGCCAGGCGAGGGGGTCACATTTTAAACTCATAAAACGGCATGCTCAACTGCTATCTGTTTTAATATTATTGGCAAGAAGGGATATCTGCTTGAAATGGGTATCCCCTTTACCACTAGACTATCTCGGTTGGGTCAGGTCTGTCAACAGAGTAAACAGTCTAGATCTCGCTTGTTTATCCAAAAAAAGAGTGGGTATATGGGTGGCTTGGGAAGAGTGGGTAAATAAAAATCATTAGTCTTTACTTATTAAAGTCAAATGATTAAGAAATAAGTAAAACCTTGGCAGCGAGGAGGAGACATCCCCAGGTCGCTAAAAATTCTCTGTTCGCAGACGCGCGAGCGCGCGAAAACAAGATGGCTGCCTCCCGGTGAGCTCCGTGTCGAAGGGGCCCGATTTTTACGTCGAAATCATTAATTCCAGTCAGAATTTACTGGAATATACTCCAGCATCCTGCTGAAGCCTTACCTGATGCTGTGGTGCCTTTTCCTGGTGTTCAGGACGTCGGAAGAGGTGTTTTTCTTCCTCCTGGTTCAGTTTCGATCTCTGCCTTAAGGTACTGCCCAGATTTCATGTCAGGGGGGCGGAGCAAGTATTCAGGAAAGGGCCTGGCTTTGGCCTAACCAATCCCACAGTCTGATTTAGCTGCTGCACCAGCTTTTTCCTTGAAGCATTTTTTCTGCATTTCCCTTATTTCACTGTACTTTGCATTTATTTGCTCTTTTCTTTCTTATAATACGAAAATGGAGAATAAAAATGCGCAAAATCCCAATAATAAGAGGAAACAACAGATTTCTCCTCCTCCAGTAAAATCTAAAGTGGTGGAATGTAGTGAGCCTTCATTGGCATTAATTCTTGACGAGCTTCATGCACTGCGTACCAACACTTTTACCATTGCGTCAGAGATTAAAAGCCTACGTAAAGATATGGCTAGTATATCAATGAAAGTTTCAGATAATTCAATTAAAATACAAGATAACAAAGTTAAAATTGACGCTTTTACACCACTTTTGGCAAAAATTTCTCCTATGTCTGCTCTTCTTCTGGACATGGAAAATCATAACAGGCAATACAATTTACGTATTTTTAATTTACCAGAGGATGTTGAAGGCTCTAATTGCAGATAATACTTGGAGAATTTGATACCTGGTCTTTTAAACATTAAATTTACAGGGAAATTTGAAATCGATAAAGCGCATAGGATTCCATCCCATCGCAATCCTCATCACACTAAGCCAAGACAAATGATTTTTAAGGTTCTACGTCGCCATCATTTGGTCTTGATAAGGAAAGCAGCATGGGAAATTCCATCCTTAATGGTTAATGGCAATAAAATCTTCATTCACCAAGACTTTGCTAAAGAGACTGTTAAGATTCGTAAAGAATTCACTGACATTCGTCCTCAATTGAGAAGTCTTGGTTTTAAATATGGCCTATTTGACCCTTCAACAATGCGAATCTGGAAAGATAATTTTTCAAAGTCCTTCCAGCGTCCGGAAGATTTAAAATTATTCCTGGAACAGCACTCACAGCATTCTATGGATACGCATGATTCTGCTACTTGAATATTGTTATAACATGTATTTCTGACAAATTTTACTGTTCTCTTCACGCTGGGCTCCAACGGTTCGGTCATGCTTGTAAAGCGTGTGTGCGTTTCAAATCTGTTATTAATGTTTACTTGTGGTCGTCTTTTTTCTTTTCCCTCCTTTTCCTTGTACAATGTTCTAGAACTATTATTTTCTATATTTTTCTTCAACTTTTTCTCCTCTTCTTAAATCCTCTTTCTTTTTACTCTCTTTTTTATTATGGCTAATGTTCATAATGTTAAAATAACCTCTTAAATGTCAAGGGTTTGAGACATCCAGTAAAACGTACAAAGATTTTAGATTATTTAGGAAGTTGTAAAGCAGATATTTGTTTTATTCAGGAAACACATATTGAAGATAAAATATTAGATTATATGAAAAAAAAGTGGGTTGATACTATTGTCTCTTCTCCTGCTAAAGGTAGAAAAAATGGTGTTGCTATTCTTTTTGCTAAAAGACTACATTGTCAAATTTTAAGTAAATCATCAGATTCAGAAGGTAGATATGTCAT
Source organism: Calotriton arnoldi (assembly GCA_963921515.1). Taxonomy (NCBI): domain Eukaryota; kingdom Metazoa; phylum Chordata; class Amphibia; order Caudata; family Salamandridae; genus Calotriton; species Calotriton arnoldi. The sequence continues at coordinate 3,736,803 of CAWUFW010000123.1, read as the reverse complement.
AGTTAAAATTAAAATTTATGATTCTGTTATGTTTTTAATTAATGTTTATGGTCCAACTGCTGATGATCCTATGTTTTGGTCTAATTTAACTACTGAAGTACTGAAGTTAGGTAACGTTCCTCTTATAGTTGGAGGAGACTTCAACCTTATTTCTGATCCTTTATTGGATAGATCGTCTCTCACTAAATTTCGACCTCCAAAAGCTATTCTAACTTTTAAATCTTTCCTTAAAACTACAAAATTAATTGATATTTGGCGATTGCATTTTCCTACGGAAAAAATGTTTACCTTTTTCTCTAATCCACATAACTCACATTCGAAACTTGATTATTTACTAATTTCCAGACAATTAATTAATTCTGTGGTTACTCCTACCATTGGTAATATTGATATATCGGATCATGCTTTAATATCTTTTGTTTTGCAATTCAAATTTTAAAACACAATCCAGATGGAGAATGAATACTGATATTGTTCTTAATGAACAAAACAAACTGAAAATATTAGATGCTATTCAGGATTATTTTCAACTTAACCCAGAAGGTTCTACATCCTTGGTGAATAGATGGGACGCTTTTAAAGCTTATATTAGAGGTGCTACTATTTCTCTCATGGCACATGAAAATAAAACTTTTAATGTAAGAATTAAAGAATTGGATAAACAGATTGCAAAATTTGAAAGGCTTTTTATTACCTCTAATGACCCTCAGTATAGGTTAAAATTACAAAAACTTAGATATGAATTTAATTCCATTCTTAGCAGAAGAGCTGGTATTCAACTCTCCAAATCTAAAGCCAAATTTTGTTTTAATGCTAACAGATCTAGACGGCTTTTAGCTAATTATCTACGCATTAAAAAAGATAAAACCCAAATAAGTTCGATTCATGGCCCCAATGGGAAAATTGCCATATCGCAAAATGATATTGTTAATGAATTTCTAAATTATTACACTACTTTATATAATCAACCTAACTTTGATGATTCTTCTTTAATTGATTCTTTTTTAACTACATGTGGATTACCCAAGATTCCCCTTTTAACTAAAAATAAATTAGATCTGCCCATTACTGAAGATGAAATTCGATTAGCCATTAAATCTCTTAAACAAAAAAAATCCCCAGGACCAGATGGCATTCCAGCAGCATTTTACAAGGAATTTCAAATACAACTTATTCCTCATTTATTTAAATTATTTACCTTTTTAGCTCCACAGGGACTACTACAGGTTCTTTTACTGAAACGTTAATTGTTGTATTGCCTAAACCTAATAAAGACCCTACACTTGTTTCAAATTACCGTCCTATTTCCTTATTAAATCAAGATTGTAAGCCCTATGCCAAAGTACTTGCAACTAGATTAACCTCTGTTTTAGATTCTATCATTCATCCAGATCAATCTGGGTTTATGAGAAATAGATATTCTGCAAATAATACAAGAACATTACTGCATGTTATAGACCAAGGGTCCAATTTACCTTTACCAGCAGGAGTATTAGCATTGGATGCTGAAAAAGCCTTCGATAAAGTACATTGGCAATTTTTATTTTGTACTTTATTTGCATTTAATTTTGGTGACATATTTATTCGTATGATATCTGCGCTTTATTCTACTCCTACAGCTCGTTTATTTATTAATGGCCAAACTTCAAACCAATTTTCTCTTTTCAGAGGTACCAGACAGGGTTGTCCCCTCTCCCTGCTCCTATTTCTTCTTGTAATTGAACCTTTGCTTGTTTCAATTAGGAAATGTAATGATATTAATGGTATTAATATTAAGGAGGTTAATGTTAAAACGTTAGCATATGCAGATGATGTACTTTTATTTATTAGCAATCCTATCTCCTCACTTCCTCCTTTATTTGAGATTATTTCATTTTATTCAATACTTTCTGGTTATAAGTTAAATACTAATAAAACAGAATTCTTTCCTATAAATATTCATTGTATCCCAGATATGTTACCTTTGAAGGATATAATTTGGCAAAGAGAAAAATTTAAATACCTAGGCATTTTATTTTCATCTTCTATGAAAACTACAATATCATTAAATTGTGAGTCTATTTTAAGTTACATTAAGGATAAAATATCTAAATGGTCTTCACTTCATCTTTCGTGGTGGGGAAAAATGGACTCCATAAAAATGACTATAGCACCACAAATTTTTTACTCCCTAGCCATGATTCCTACCCAATTTCCTGCGAAGTTTTATAAAGATATAGATCGGCTTCTTACTAAATTTCTTTGGAGCAATAAGACACCTCGTATTAGTTATAAAAAATTAAAATTGCCTAAAGGTAATGGATGTTTTGGTGTACCAGATTTCTTTTGTTATCACAAAGCTTTTATATTAAAGCAAAGTTCTATGTGGTTTAATCATTCTCATTTGAATAATCCCCCTACATGGCTTTCTATAGAAAAGAGTTTAATAGAGCCGTTTCCCTTACCTACTTTGTTAACTATGTCCAATAAATCAATATTTTTTAATAAATCTGTTATTTTGAAATCCACTAAGTTAATATTACATGATTTCGATTTAATTTTTCAATCACCCATGTCCATTATTGAAGATATGTCGTTATGGTATAATTCAAACATAAAACTTACCAAAAATGTTTAATTTTTGGAATTCATGGATTAAGGCTGGTATTTTTTGCCTCAAAGATATTTATCATAACAATGCTTTTATCTCTTTTGATGTTCTAAAGGAGAAATTTAATTTACCTTCCTCTGATTTATTCAAATATGAATTTTTATGCAATTCTATTTTAGATTCATTTCCTCATTTTATAACTTCTAATGCTAAATCGGATTTATCAATTTATATTAGAACTCTTTCTACTTTGCCTCATGGTGTTTCAATATTGTATAAAAAGATGACTACATTTAAGGGTGACTATATTAATATGCTTTTGACATTTTGGAATAATGAGCTTTCTTTATCTTTACCTTATGAAACATGGAAAACTATTTGGCTTAATAGTATTTCAGGATGGTTATCTGTTTCGCTTTGTCAAACAAACTCATATATTTTATATAATTGTCTATGGTCTCCACTGAGATTGTTTCAAGCTAAACTCCTCCTGACTTCAAAATGTTGGCACTGTAACTTACATACTGGTTCGTTAAAACATATGCTTTTTGAATGTCCTTCTATTTTTAAATTTTGGACTGAAGTTTGGGATGTTATAAAAAAAAATACTTAATATTCATGATGATTTATCATTTATCTTGCTAATTTGTAAATCTGTTGTTCTTTCTCATAAATTAATTGACTTAGAAGGTAAACTTTTTAATTTCCTGTTATCAGCAGCTTTAAAATCCATTACCTCATGTTGGAAAGATGTTTCATTATTATCTGTTCATGTTTGGTGGTCATGGGTTCTTTTTACTAGAAGAGGAGCCCATTTATCCTTGAATGGTGTTATTCAAAATTTTAATTCTTTTCATTTATTCTGGAAACCTATTGATAACTATTTATCTTCTTAAAATGTATTTTTTCTATAAGTCAAGTATTCATTGATATTCTTGCATAGTTTTTATTTAATAGTAGTTCTAATTTAATGATTATTAATATCATATGTATAATTGTTTTTTTCTCCCTCCCTTTATAATTTTCTGTAATAATATATTATATTATAATGTACCTGTTATAACTTTAATGATGTTGATAATCGTCATATATTCTTATTAGGTACTTTTATTGTACTATTTTTTGTACTGTCTATCTGTTAACTGAAAATTTAATAAAATATTCTGAACTAAAAAAAATAAAAAAATCTCTGTTCGCCTGGTTCTTAAGAGGCTGGCTCTTAAGTAACTTATTTATGAATGAGGACAAAAAAAACAAGTGTAAGACAATGTAGTTGGAGGGCAGGAGCACTGTAGCAGAGTCTGGAATCACTCTGCTACGAGGTTAAGTTCTTTTTTCATGTTAGGGCCTTAGGTTACAGCCACAGCCTGAAGGTCCTGTTAGGGCCCCTTTATCCCTCAATCTGTAATGAACTCTCAGGCTTCATCCAGTACACAGACACCAGTGTTCCATACATTCTCACAGAAGCCACACCCATCATTCCACAACATGCCCACTCAGCCCAGGAATGCACAGACACATCACATCACTACATCACCCCTTTTCATTACACACAGGACAAACCAGACATTCCATGTCACAACATCATCCTCTTTTCTTATACACACCAAAGACATCAAACCAAAGCAACAGTGACCCAGCAAAAACAAGACTACTTCTCCCACTTTCCTTATCTTCTACAAGCAATGCACACCTGCCGACAAGACCACTGCTCTTCATCACAATCGCTCGCACATATACGAAGCCCAGCAGTCCATCATCCCCAACAACCAGTCACAGTACTTGACCAAACCAACAAGACTTTGTGTCAGTTGGAAGAAAGCACCTTAATCTGCACCCAGCACCACATCCTCTAGAAGCTGCCAAGCCTCTTATGGAATGTCTCCCAACCACAATGAGGACAAGCCCAAGAAGGTGCAGACTGAAAATTACTAGCACAGCAAATCATTCAAACAGTGTAAAGCAGAACTGACACAACAAAACAAACGATAGTGCAGTACAGCCCTCCCACTCCTAACACCAGACCACATCAGTGCATTGGACCAGCATCATAAGGTGCCAGGTTTGGCAGCCATAACATACTACAACCCACAGCTACATCAGACAATCCAATCCATATTCAACAAGTACACACTCAAGAGTAAACTGTGGCCACTAGCCACCACGCCACTGGTAATGCACTTCCCCATGCATTCTCTCATGACAGGGTGCTCTTGTTCACTTCTGCACACCAAGAGGTACAACAATCCCCCATGCGTCCTCACGCAACAGGGCACTACTCTTCCCTACTTTCTCAGGCCACAACACTCTTGCATGCTTTTTTTTTACAACAGGAAACTACTCTTCCCCACTTTCGCACACCATGGAGTACCGCACTCCTGCATGCTTCTTCTTGAAACAGGGCGCTAGCCTTCACCACTTGTAGACACTATGGGGTACAACACTCCCCCATGCCGGCAGGTCACTCAGCCTTTAAGTACCATTAAGTTGGGTAACAATAAACATCTGTTATTCAGCACCAAGAAAACCTTGGTGAACGTGTGCTTTACAAATACTTATGTTATGTTATGTCATGCTTCTTCACATGACTGGGTACTACACTTCATCAATTTCACAGCACCTGCAACTGGGGGTATTGCTCTTTCTCCAATAGCACACAGAACCCCATGTGAGCTCTGTTTTAAGCGGGGATAGGGCAGGGCAAGGTTTCAAAGTGACCAATGGCCTTGAAGGACTGGTGCGATGTCGGCACCACGCATGGCCCTCCAATTGTGTCATATATCCCAAAAAAACTCCTACACTGACTCTGCTTTCAAGTCTATGGTGCTTTTTATAGCCTCCAACAACAGAGATCCTAACACGGTGCAGCAGCGCATTAGTGGCACCCAATAACAAGCACAGTCGATAGAGATATGTAACACTAATAATATGGAAGGTTGGATTCCCACCCTCCAGTGTGACTCCAAACATCACAATGAAATAAGACAAACCCTTTTCAGCAATCTATGGCACAAACAATTGCCTCAAGGGCGACAAGTGCTAAAAGAGAATTATGTTTTTTTTTTCAGTCTAGTTTGAATGGAATTACTTTTTTATTGCAGACATTAACACTCGAACAAGCCCAATTTCAAGGTGTGGATTTTCAAATTAGAAAATAAATTGTTTACGTTCCACCGCAGGAGGCCAGAGGAGGCTCTGGTACAGAAAGAATTAATTGGAAATGCAGGTTATGAGACTGAAAGAGGCATAACCAGCAATTGATAAAAAGAGGAAATGGGACAGAAATAAGAAATACAAATAAAAATGCACTGAAATGCACACACGTGTAAGTAGAGGTCCATTTTCATTTAAAATCATAAATTATGATTTAAAAAGGACAAAACTGGCATGTATTGAGTGCAGAAAAAGAAGTAAAACAAGTCCAGCGGTCACCATAGAAACAAACATCAAATAACTGTTTTTGTTGCAAGGATGTACACTGCTTGAGCACCTTGCTGAAAAAATATTTGTGAGCTTGCAGGTCATGGGTTCAAAGCCCAACAGAGGTTGATCAATTGAGTAACATTGAGTTGGATACTAACATTACTGAAAGCTCGAGACAGTTCAGTTTGTGTTAATTATCAATAATATTAATAGTTACGCGTTTTTAACTGCCTTCAATTCAGGAAACTCAAACTCTAAAATTTCCCTTGCAGCATTGTTAGAAATGGGATTTATGGTTGGCTAGGGCAAGCGACTAAGCCAGGCAGAAACCACCACTCTAGTCAGGACAAGGGAGTTACACACTGAAGATAACCCCTGCTCACCCTCTTGGTAGCTTGGCAGAGCAGTCAGGCTTATCCCAGAGGCAATGTGTAAGGCGTTTGCACAACACACTCACGCAGCAGCGACACACTAGGCACACCACAAAAGACACTCCACACAAGGTTATATAAAAATAGCCTTTGTATTACTCATAAAACAGATTAAAACGCAATCACATATACACTGTGCCACCTGGCACTAGGTATGACTTTACAGGGGATTATATACATTACAGGGCCAATCGGGCCACTGTAATAAACAACATATCACAATTAGTGAGAACAACCAGTAACTACTGGCAATAGGGCACTGTATGTAGCATAAACACATTACGCATAAATCATGAGCAGTGCACCGTATCAGTATCACTGCACACAGGGATATTCAGAGTGCACATTCCATAAGCCTATCATGACCCTCCTAGGGATAAAATGGCACAATATGATACATATCATCACCACACCAGGGCATAGTAAAAACAACCAGTAACTACTGGTGACACAGCACTTGGCACATGCAGAACATAAGCAGCAGTAGTGCACTATTAGTAACACTTGTAGAGTGCATATATCCCTTTAGCACATCATGTCCACCTTAGGCATATGCGGTGCCATTACGGTATATAGGTTGCAAGCCACATGCAGGTAAGCATCAGGGCCTGAGCTGCTACGACATACACTGCAAAACCTGCATAGGTAACGTTGGCAGCTCACCCTAACGACAGAGGACAGCGCTCCCGCGCTGCTCTAACAGAGCCTACGGCCATTTCCCTACGCAGGACTGGGGCCTCCATTGAGGGTTTCCCTCCCAGCCTGCAGCTGTTTCCACCACTCCTGCGGCCCCAGGTTCCGGTGAGCCCGTAGTCCTGGTGAGGCCTCACAGGTCACCACCAATGGCAAAAGTAACAGAGCCACCCGTGAGAGGTTGCGGGGCGGCGGTTACTCTCCCCACCTAGACCCGACCCGCCTCTGTGTACCTTTGCAGGTAGGGGAGTCCTGGCGCGCCTCACACGGCTCCTCGTTCGGCCTCCTGCCGGTCCAGCGGCACGCAAGCTCTCCCCTGCTGTTTTGGGAGACGCTGCTCCTCTCTGCAGCGCCGTCGGCCCGGGCGTATCTCCTGTCTGCCGGCCACACACGCGGAGCGAAGTCTCCGTCCTCTCTTTTCTCTGTTGCCCGGTCCCGCCTCGCCCTGCCCACAGTCAGGCTCAGCCCCACGGCTGGTCGCTCCTGCCTGGCTTCCGGCAGCCGCAACTTCTTCCGGGCTCCGTGGAGGGTTAGGCCGCACCCCCCCCGAGTGACGTCGGCGTTGCGAGGCAACGCTGGAACCCCGGCCCGGGGTTTCCTCCTCCACTGATGCCGCTGCCCCAGCTAGAGTATGCGAGGCTCCTGCCCCGTTGCAGTCATGGTGCTGGTGCCACGGGTGGGGGCTCGGCCCGAGGCGGCCGCTCCCAAGGTACGGGCCGTCAGCGCTTCCCCCCTCAGTGTAGCACTGCCGCCAGGCGGCTGCTCCTCCCGCAGAACGGAAAAAAAGGACACACAGCACCATGGTGGGTAATTAGCACTCAACACGCGCTTCACCAGGGCCACAATAGGAAAAAATAAAGCGCTCGTCCTGCACCAAGTTCTCCCACCTACAGGGCAGACCACCCAGCCCTGGAAGGTCACCCTGGGACACCTAGCCAGGGTAGATGCAGCAGGCCAGCACACAGAGTCCTCACCAAGAGCTGGCAATCCTCCTTGCAGCCCCAACAGGGCACAGGCAACAGGCAAAGGGAGCTCAATGGCGGTTCCCCCTGCCAGCATTCCAGTCCCCCCTGGCCAGGTGCAGTCTGTAGAGCCAGCAGCCACTGGCTACAAGTCCACGCTGTGTCTTCTCATCTTACATGGGGTCACAGCCCCAATACTTATAGTCCTACAGTCTTTGTTCTCCCCCTGGCACAGGCTTTGAGCCCAGTCCAAACCAGTTCTGGGGGGCACTCAAACATTTTCTTAGATGTGTACAACACCTCCTTTGTCTGTAGGCTCTGGCCCCAGACACACCACAGGGGGGCGGAGCCAGCATTGTGGAAGGCAGGCACAGTCCCATTCAGTCCCAGGTGCTACTCCTCCCACCACTCCAAATGCAGATGGGCCTATTCAGCGTAGCGCTGACTCACCCAGCCCCTCTGGAGCCACCGCACCTCCCGAGCCCCTGTCACTCCAGAGCCAGACATGCAATACACATCAGGCAGGCACAAAGACACATAGCACACAGAAATGCCCACTTCTAAAAGTGGCATTTCTAAAATAGGAATAATAAATCTGCGAACACCATTACGCAGCATTTATTACCACTATTCCAAACATACCAAACTTGACCACTCTACTCCTCTCAGGTCAGGAATTACCACTGAAGCACATGTCAGGGAATCCCCAATGCATTCCTATGAGAGGGCAGCCTCACAGTAGTGAGAAACCAAAATGGCTGTTTGTCACTACCAGGACATGCCACACAGTTAAGGCACATGTCCTACCTTTTACCTACATTGCACCCTGCCCATAGGGCTAGCTAGGGCCTACCTTAAGGGTGACTGATACGTAGTAAAAGGGGAGTCACGGACGTGACAATCACTTTATGTGCCACGTCACAGCGGCAGTAAACTGCGCATGCAGGCCCTGCAATGGCAGAGGCCTGAGACAAGTTTGAAAGGCTACTTTGGTGGGTGACGCAAGCAGCGCCGCAAGCCCACCAGTAGCATTTAATTTATTGGACCTGGGTATCTGGAATACCACTTTACAAGGGACTGATAGGTAAATTAAATACGCCAAACAGGTGTAGACCAATCTTACCATGTTCTACCATAGAGACCACATGCACTTTACACTGGACAGCAGTGATAAATTGCCCAGAGACCTAAAACCACCAACACCAGGTCAGAAAATACCAGGAGGAAGGCAAAAAGTTCAGGGATGACCCTGCAAAAAGGGCCAAGACCAACAAGCATTCAACACAATAGCGCTATATGGCTATTAAAACATTCCATCCACTGAGGGTAAAAAGTGCTAAATTAAAAAGGGAGAACCAAAAAGACAAACATTAGAATGTTGGAGCAGAAGGATTCGACCAGCCATTATTAGCCCTGTGCCACTTCATTGTCTTGGCTGCAGCTCCCAACATTCCAGTGTTCTACTTGTTCTAATATAGCCTTAGAGCCTGCCGTAGAGGGCTCTACCGACCATTAAAGGCCCGCTCCAGCGTTAAAGGCCTAAGCCCAAGGCGAGAGCCTTTAACAAGGGAGCGGGCCTTTAATGGTCGGTAGAGCCCGCTACGGAGGGCTCTGAGGATATTAGAACATTCTGCCCCTATGGTGCAGAATGTTCAGATTTGTAAAAACAAAGGCCTCATGGAGCCTGAGGGGGTTGAAATCCCCTCGGGTTCCGTGAGGCCTTTGTTCACAGCAACAGCTGTGAACAAACATTGGAATGTTGGAGCTCCAGGCTTCTACCGGCCATCAGAAGCCCGGAGCACTCCATTGTCTTCATTAGAGCGCTCAACATTCCAAAGTTCTAATAGAAGTCAAACATTGGAATGTTGGAGCTCCCGGCTTCTACCGGCCATTAGAAGCCCGGAGCACTCCATTGTCTTCAAAAGAGCGCTCAACATTTCAATGTTCTAATAGTAGTTAACAATTTGCAGATCAGCAAAGATTATAATACATAACTATCCAACCTCAATATGTAAAGAATAGTTGGTCAGCATTGATATCTGATAAATGCAAGCAAAGATATGTGCCGATGTGACTTTGGAAACAAGTTAAGATCATGCATATTATGTAATCTAGTAAATCCGGAAAAGGATAGAGGAAAAGAAGAATATAATTTTTTTTAGATTATATGAGTAGAGAAGAAAAGGTTTAAGGGAAAGGAGGGGCAAGGGAGCATTGTTGTGAGGACAAGTGTGGATTCTATAATGGTGAGTATCCTAAATGACAGTCACTTTTCATTAAATCTGTATAGCCAATAACACATATTGGGAAGCAACATACTGGAAGTCTGTAGGGGCCATTGTGAGCTATGCGATACGAAAGAAAGTAATCCATGCCCACCATGTATGGAATGAGATGTGGATGGCAGATTTTCAATCTAATAAAATCTGTTTGACCGCAATGGTTAGTAGAAGATCAAGAAGGGTGTATCCTTTTTGATTAAGTCTTGGCATAATAACGCTAATGGGCCTAGTCTCACAGTCGGGAGGTCTATTGCTGTAAGTTGCTTAAAAATGCTAGATAATCGCCCTTCAACTTTCTGCCAGTAAGACTGTAGCTGTCTAAAGCTAAAAAACATGTGTTCAAATTCCCCTAGTCCTTCTTTGCAGTTCCAACATGTGTTAGATTCAACAAGTTTAGCATTGGTCAGTCTTCTCCAGATCCAGTACGCCAAGTAAAGGGTGAAGAATTTCGATTAAGCAAGGGAGGGCATACTTTTATTTTGTAAAGCTTCATATTATATGTTAGCCCAGGTTTCTTCACCTGGAGGTTTTCTGACAAGGTTTATAAAGTGTTTTTCCTAATTGAGTGGGAGCAGAGAGAGGGATTTGATTTTATGAAAATGTATTAAGTTATAAATCTTTGAGGCGGAATATCCTAATGATAAATATTTAATTAGTAGGGAACATATCTAGGAGTCTTTAAGAGGGACGATATTTGATATCATCACCTTTAGATTGGAAAGGTTATTGGATTGTTGAAGTTCAGCGAATGATAATGGTCTGGACGCAGAATAAAGATCTCTGACTAGCTAGATTCCTTTTTTAACCTTCACATTTTCATCTACTACTCGCTGCTCTCCTCTAGTCCTCTTTCTTTTTCTGTGACCCACTCAGGCCCATCAGAAGGAAGTGGGCAGAGGATCTTTTTTTTTTTCACCAGGCCCCACACCGTTTGAAGGCTGCACACTCATGCTGAACCACTTATTTACAGATTTTAACTTGCCCTATTGGTGAGGCAGCTAACATGTCTAACACCACTAGATGATGCCAGATGGTGACTCCGTTTTGTTTTATCTGTCACTCCAGAAAAGTTTGTTTTAAACTTTGAAGCAGGGCCTCCTTCCTCGACCCCCAATAGTTTCGTGCTTGCCGTCCTTGTTCCCATGTTTTCTTTGTGTTTTCTCCTCAAGCCTTACCAATTCTTATCATTCACAGCACCCCTTCTCTCTTCATTTCTATTCCCACAGCCAAGTAGCCAGACATCAATTCTCCTTTCCACATTAAGCAGGGTCTTAAAACAATTTAAACCTTCACTCCACTTCCTGTCATGTTTGGGTCTTTACAGACTCTGCTGTTGCTACTATTTCAATCTTCTGCATAACGAATGGACCTCATTAAACATTACTTCCTGCAACAGAGGACATAATTTTGATCATGTTACTGTTGTCTCTGCTTTTACATAGTAAGAAACAACCACTCAGGCTTCTGTGGGCGGGTGCGGCCAGCACGCACATTCTGTGATTGGTGGGACAGACACCACGGGCCTTCCTTCAGTTGTTTCTTTAAGGCTCTCTGGATTGTTTTCAGATTTCCAAGAGGTGGTTTTGCTTGTAGGGGGAGGTGCAGTGAGGGGGAAGCGCTATGTGCTAGCATAGTTGCCCATTTTCTATTGGTTTGGATTTGAGCGGGGTTTAGAGTTGTTCTACCAGTAGTAACAGCGCAATGTATTCTTGCATTGATGTGCAATAGATGGAGGAGCACACAATGAGTAGTGCTGGAAAGTGATCTATGATCAGGACCCCGGCAATTATGCGGTAAATGAGTACCAAATTCTGCAGTCGCATTGAGTAAATTATGCGTCATTGAAAGACAAATTTCTCAGCACAATGCTACACATTCTGTGGCAATATTAGCACGTTATTTTGTCATGTTACTACACATTAGTACTGCATGAGCAAAAGTTTCATCCCATTAGATCCAGTTTACACCTGAATTAATCTTTGCAAAGAGCCCGCCACTGCACAGCGCCACTCGCGGAACTCTTTAGCAACTTTTTATTTATTGACACCAGAAAAAAAAAAATCTTGAAATCTGGACAATTATGTAGCACATAATGGACTAGGTAGCAAGTACAGCAAATTCATATTTATTATGGAAACGTTGAGACCAGAAAATTGCTCAGTTCCAGTGGGCCTGTGTCCGGTTGGCGGAGAGACGCTGCAGTTCTCTCTACTGCAGGCTGACAGGAGTCCCCCTTGTGGTGGTGACTTGGTATACACCAGTTTACACTTCCTTCAGTCCTCCCTGGCAGACTGGGGAGTGGAATGGTCCAAGAGGCTAGGCGTGCTCGGACAGACTATTGGACAGGGTGTTATTGCAGGGTGTGTTGTGCATGAGAAAGGCAGGATATGCCTTTCAGTAGGTACTATGGTGTCATTTATAGGGAATTTATTGTACCCAGAGAGGAAATTGATTGTAACTCTTACCATGTTTACTTTGGAGCATTAGAGACTATAAGGGATAAGTGTGATACTGGAAGAAATCAAAAAGCATCTAGCTTTTTATAGCCTTTGATTGTCTAATCGTGCAGCTGTCTTGGTTGGTATTTTCCTGGCCTGTGCAAAGGTAGCCTTTGTCGTTCATACTATATTAATACGCAAATAAAACAAAATGCTCACTTTTTATCCATTCAAAGGGGAATATTTATGAGCCCCTTGCGCCACCGGAGGGTCACTTTTTGTGACACTGCGGCGGCGCAAACCAGAAAATCATATCTATCAGGCGACGCAAAGTCACTATGCGTGGCTGTGAATGGCCTGATAGATGAAGTAAGGCAAGACAGTGCAAATCGCTGCGTTGCCTTACTCTGTGCTCAGGAGGCGTTCCATGGGCGTTGCAGTGGGTTTTCCCATGCAACACCCATGGATTTTGACACTTCCCCAGATGTAAACCAGTGGATGTGTCAAAACCCGAGGAGAAATATCTTTATTTCTCCTGGCTTTCCTCTTTCTATGCACTCTGCATTCTGCAGCACACATAGAAAGAGGAAAAAAACCCTTAGGATTGTTTCTGTGCAGGAAGGTGCGCCTTCCTGAACTAAAATAATCCTGCCGACAACACAGGCACCCCTGAATTGGTGCTAGGGTGCCGAAACTGCACCAGAACAGGGGGACAGGACAGGAATGCACTGTATTGCATACATACGGTGCATTCCTGCCCTTTCACTGTGGTGTAGTGCCGCGCAGCAAGCTGACTTGCTGCCCTGCCCTACGCCAAATACTCATAAATCAGGGCTAAAGTGTTTACATTACATTTTCGGCCATCAAGATGTATCTAAAATGATTTATCACAGATAGAAATTAACATATACAATTTACACAGCTCATAAGCACAGTTCCTGTCAGCTAACCATATTTTTAAGATGAAACACAAATTCCTATATGTTAAGAAATTAAGGGGCTTATTTATGAGGGCCCTGTATCACTTTTACACCATCTAAAGTGGTACATGTGTGACGCAGGGCTCTCATAAAGATGGTATGTAGCCATGCAAAGCCACCCTGCGTGGCTTTGGGAGGCCTCATAAATCATGAGTAAGACGACTCTGTGCCCGTGAGGCGACCCATGGGAGTTGCGGTGGGTTTTACCATGCACACCCATTGAATTTTCCACTGCCCCATATTTACACAGTGATGTAAACCAGGGGAGGCAAGCAAATCCGTACGCCTCCAGAGGTGAGGCGTAACGAGGAAAAATATGTTAATTTCTCCTCATTTTTTCCTCTTTCCATGTGTGCTGCATTCTGCAGCATGCAAAGGAACAGGAAAACACCTCCTCGAAGAATTGTTTACAATCCTGCCTGCAATGGCGGCACCCTTGCACCATGGTTACTAAGGGTTCGTACGTTGGCGCCAGGCTGCCAAAATGGCTGCCTTGTTGCGCTGCCCTGCGCCATAATGCCATAAAAGAGGCGCAAAATCTTAGCTACTGACGTGTTATTTGCATCGGCCAAATTCATTGTCTTTGTTTTAGTGGCCGTGAGGAAAAGTGTTCTTCTGATCGGTATCATTTGTACCAGGACTCCATTGTTTTTTCATTGCCATTTCGTGTCAAACACTTCCACACGACCCACCTGGTCGTTTCTGCTGATGCCTGAGGAAATTCTAACTAACACGACAAAAAAAAACATCTTGCAGCCTGCATTTCTGCCCAGGAACTGTCGCACACCCAACCCCCCTGTTCTTTGCAGTTCGACAGAAAACCATGAGACACTCACGCCCTGTGTAAATGATTTGTTTCCCATCTCCTGCTCCCTGCCTGGTAAACATCCTTGACACCGTGATCAGGTTATCTGGACAATGGTCTGACTGCTGGGCCTTGATCAGGGCGATTGGACAATGGTTTGAATGACCGAGCTTTGATCAAGCTGATCGAACAATGACCTGAATGACCGTGCTTTGATCAAGCTGAGTGAACAATAATTTGAGTACCAAGCCTTGATCAGGTCACCAACTACAAACACCGTCTGGATCTGGTTATCAACTGCAAACACTGGTCTGATTGAACAATGGACTAACAGCCAAAAGACTGGAATGAAAAAGTATAAAAGGCTTGTAACCTGCGGAGTAAAGCAGCAGCCTCCTCTGTCTTGTTTCTAACGAGCTTGGGACTCTGTTCCTTAGCCCGGGCTATTTGAATAAATCTGGGTTCCTCCTGCAGACGAAGGCTCCTGTGTCTCCTTTTACTACGTATGAAGGGTATGGAAGACTTGGGCAATTCCCCCGCCGCCGAGACCCAGTGAGTGGGTTATTCCGGTTCTTCAAATGGCGCCCGAACAGGGACTCGACGAGTACGAAGGTCAGGCCCGGTGGATGTGAGGAGGTGCATGGAGAGACTCCGACGGAGGCGCCCTACCCGAGGGATTCTTGCAATCCGGTAAGCCGAACGACTCGCCCGCTGTTCCTCCCCACCCGGTCTGGGCCACATGACCGCGTCCTCGCTGGAGTCCCCTAGCAAATAATTTCTGGAGCAGGACACAGCCCTACGTCTGCAGAAGAGAACTACCCCTGTAAGGTAAGGGTGGACTGATCACCCACCAAGTCTGTATGATTCTGCTGTTATTGACCTTTGCAAAAGCCAAGCAGGCGAGGTGAATTTTAAAACCCGCCGGTGTCTGTTACCTATTTACAAGCATGCCAGTCAGTAGTAAGTTCAAGAAATTATGTTGTTGTATGTGTCCGCAGGACTCCCAGCTGGAGGCGGCTTGTCCGCTTCCTCCAGAAGGGACCCCTGGCCATACGATGTATGTTAAACATGGCCCTTCTGCCATAATGTTTTCCTCATTCTGGGTAAAATATACGAAACAAAGTAACGCGGAATTACAGTGGCCACTTTTCGGCTCCTTTAATTCCCAAGTTCTCGCCAACTTAGAGGAACAATTAATGAAAAGAAAAACGCGCCCGTCTATGTTTGAATCTGTCCGATTTTGGAGGAAAGAGATAGAGCAGAGAGCTAGAAAGCAGAAGGCTCAAGAAAGAAAACAGGAACGCATGTCAATGGCCGACCACGCCAGAGTAAATTTACAAAATCAAATGACAAAATCGGTAGAAATAGCCAACAGGGAGCATGGGGCCCGGGTACAAAAATGCTATCCAGCTCGTGAGGAGAAAAGAAAGGGCCATATGGATGGGGGAGAAGAAGGTGATTCCTTGCTTGATACCATGCTAGAAAGCCCTCCTGCATATGCCCCAATGTACCCTGCCCTGACGCCTCACACCCCACATGTCCCCCGCCACCGCCCACTCCTGCCCCCACTGCCCCTCCTACTGTTCTTCCTGTCACACCAACCCTCCCGATTTTTCCTATGACACCGACCACGCCCGCTAACCCTGTCCTCACTGCGGGAATGACAACAAGTCTCCATCCGCCCAACCCCTGCGGCTTTACCCCTACCCGCCCTTTTCCTACTTCCCCGTGGTCTACAGTTAAGCAGGATTTATATAAAATGTTCAATTCCCCCGACTGGCCTCCTTGCGCTCTGCAGTCAGCTTTTCGTCCCTTCGAGAAAATGACCTACAGAAGCAACAGTGTGAATGTTGGATAAAGAACGGGAATATTTATGCCTTTAAAGACATATGGTCCACCTTTTCCCAGTGGACGATTATGGAACAGACCACCTGGGCTGAATACATGTGTACGCTGGTCATGCAAAAATTTGAGAATGCGCTTATGCAGATACCCACTGGATTAATGGACCTTAGGTCACAAATAAGAAGAGGCGATGTTCAGGGAGAGGGGATGTTTGGTGCTGTGTCTGCTTTAATGGCTTACCGTGATATGACCGCTTTTTCCAACACCCCTCTAGAGACAGCTATGCCAATGAGAGAGGCGGCCCCTGTCTTTGTTAACGCACTTACCGATGCCCAAAATAATGGCCGAGGGGCTGTTGAGGCACACTGGCGCAGGCTTTGGGTTCATGTTCCTTGGAAAAGGTCAGAAGTAAAGCAGTTAAAAGAACAATTACCAGATCCCCGGAAGAATCCGGCTGCATTTACAGAGAATTAGGTCAGATTATATCTGCAGGTACTCTCGTACTTGAGGATATAGATTTACTTTTTGGTACGGTTGTTCCCACTGAAATTTGGGACAAGATTCGACATACTGATCATGAAGTGGCGTTGGGAGGTAAATGGGCTGACCTAGAGGCTATGGAAGAAGCAAGGGTAGGAGGGACTAAACCAGAAGCTGCCATCCTGACTTTGCCCGGTAAAATAATAACGTTTATGAAAACACTTTTGCCGGAAACTGTCATTAACTGGGATAAAATAAACGCCTGTAGGCAGCGAAAAGATGAGAATGTGGCGGACTTCTTTACCCGTTTTGAGACAGAATACAAGGGACATAGTGGTTTGGATCCCCGGACCCCAGGTTCTGGCCCAGTGTTTGTCGATAAGTTTGTCAGCAACTTGCTTCCTGAGATTTCCACCAGGCTTAAGAAAGTTGAAAGTACGTGGTCTGCCCAAACTATCACTGGTATCTTGGCTTTGGCACAATATCATGAGAATAGGGAGAATGAAGATAGAGACAAGGAAAGTAAGAAGGTTAGGGATCTTAAGACTAAGGCACTTCTGCAGCAGGCTTACCCTCCCCGAGGTCCCGATGCCCGCGGGAATTTCAGACCTCAACCCCAACACCCTCCGAGGGCTCGCCAGTCTACCCCCTCCAGCCCTCAACATACGGGAGCCCTCCAAACAGATCAGTGTGCTTATTGTAAGGGGTACGGCCATTGGATAGACGAGTGTCCCGTGTTAGCTGAAAACATCCGAACAGGGAAGACTCGGCCTCGCGCTCCCAGGGAGGGAAGGCCGACTAGGGACCATGGCCCGCCCCATCCACAGGATAAAGAATGTAGGCCCAGGGATCACGTTCCCGTCCGGCCGCGCCCGGCCAATAGGTTTGATGGGTACGAAGCAACACGCACTTATTACAATGATGATTATGACGAAGTTGATGAGATAGGGTCCTACCAAGCATAGGACAGCCAGGAAAGGGTATTACCAGAGTGCAAATTCCAGTGGATCAAAGGGGCCCGTATGTTCAAATGTCAGTTGTGGGGAACGATCAGAATTTTCTTTTGGATACTGGGGCCACCAGGTCTTCTATTGCACGTCTGTCAGTCCCGGAGGCACCCCTTTCTGGCAAAATAAATGTCTCCGTGGGTTTTGCAGGAACACCTGTGACGAGCCCTGTCTCTGAACCCCTCCCTCTCGATATTGGCCCTGCACATGTTGACGCTCCCTTGGTCCTTACTACAGGTTGCAGTGAAAACTTGTTAGGCATGGATTTACTGAAAGCTCTGTATGCGACCATATCATGTAGTCCCCAAGGTGTATCCCTAACAATTTCTCCCACCGCAGCTTCCTATATGTATCTGTCTGGTCCCCTCCCACCAGAATTGCAGTTTTTACCTTCCTCCCTCTGGGCATCATCAGACACTGATGTAGGGTGTCTCAACATATCCCCTCATGTGGTACGCATCGAGCCAGGTGCACTTCTCCCCCGCCTCCGGCAGTATCGACTACCCGCGGAAGGAGAAATGGCCCTTTTAACAATAATATCTGAATTAATGGACAAGGGCGTAGTGGAGGAAACACGTGGCAATATCTGTAACAGTCCCATTATTCCCGTTCTTAAAAAGACCAATGGAGATGCTCTCTCCTCTAAAATATACAGATTCGTGATTGACCTGAGAGCCCTTAACAAAATAACAATCTCCCAATATCCTGTTGTCCCCGACATTACAGCCCTCTTAACGATGGTCCCTTCTGACGCAACGCACTTTTCTGTCATAGACCTGAAGAATGCTTTTCAGCATTCCTATACATCCTGACAGCAGACATTTCTTTGGTTTCTCCCTTGGTGGGCGAAGCTTTAGATTCTGCCGCGCCCCTCAAGGTTTCACCGAGAGCCCCAGTATCTATAGTCAAGCCCTCAAAAGTCAACTAGATTCCTTGGAACTCCCTGATAACTCCACACTAATACAATATGTAGATGACCTCCTCATTGCTGCAAATTCTGCCCCATCATGTAAAGAAGCTACTCTCTGTTTGTTACGCCACCTTGCCCTCCATAATCACAAAGTCTCTTTAAAAAAGCTTCAGTTTTGTCAAGAGAAGGTGACCTATTTAGGTCATCTCCTCTCGAAGGAGGGAAGACAGCTCACCGCTGATCGTGTAGCCATTATCAATGCTATGACGGCCCCACGAACACAAAAGCAGGTACGAGCCTTCATAGGCCTAACCTCATACTGTAGACAGTGGATTTCCAACTTTTCGGCCATGGTCAAACCTCTTCTTGCCCTCACCACTAAAGACATATCAGACAGTTCCTTTCCATGGACTAGAGAGCATGCGCAGGCCTTCCAAGATTTAAAGAGGGCTCTGTGTACTGCTCCAGTCCTCGGTACTCCTGATTATAGCAAGCAATTTTTTCTTTTTGTACATGAGACAGACGGCTGTGCATGCGCTGTCTTGACCCAGATGTTCGGAGGTCACCATCGGCCATGTGCCTATTTTTCAGCCACCTTAGATCCTGTTGCAAGGGCTCTCCCAGGATGCCTACGGGCGACCGCTGCGGCCGCCCTCATGGTCCGTCAGAGTGCGGGGATAGTCATGAACTCCCCCTGACTCTGATGGTCCCCCATTCTGTAGATACCCTCCTTAATAACACCAAGACACAGTACCTCACTAGCGCACGACTCACAGGATATGAACTGACACTCTTTTCCAGCCACATTAACATCAAGAGATGCACTGTACTGAACCCCGCAACATTACTCCCACTGGATACTCAGGATGCCCGCTTAGACCCACATGACTGCATATTAAGGACAGAGGAGGAGGAGAAGGGACGGGTTGACTTACAGGATACCCCGATAGCAGAACCAGAAGGTACACTATATGTGGACGGATCATGTCTCAGAGGGCCAGATGGTAACACCTCAGCCGCCTATGCCCTCACGACATTAGGACAAGTAGTAGAAACAGCTCAGATTCCGCAGTGCTCTGCTCAAGCAGCAGAATTAGTGGCCCTCACTAGAGCCTGTGAGTTAAGCAAAGGGATGACGGTAAATATTTATACTGACAGCCAATATTCCTTCGGGGTGGCCCACAACTTCGGGAGGTTATGGAAAGAAAGGAATTTCCTTACTTCCCATGGGACCAAGATTCAACATGGCCCCCTAATTCACCAATTGTTAGACTCCCTGACACTCCCCAGAAAGGTGGCCATTATAAAATGTAAGGCCCATAAGAAAGTGACAGATGATGTTGGGAATGCCCTGGCTGACCAGACGGCCAGACAAACAGCTCTTAGAAAAAGGGAAGGAATGTATGTAGGAGGTCCCGCTAGGTGGGTGGCAGACGAGGGCATGGTTGAAAACACAGTACAGAGTGTGATCGATATTCAGTCCCATACTACTCCTGAGGAACTACGGGTGTGGAAGGAGCAATTAGCAAAGGAGGGAATTGATGGTTGCTGGGTCCGCACGACTATGGAAAGAGAATGGATGTTACCTGACAGTCATGTGCTACCAGTAGTTACGATGGCCCATGGTCCTGCTCACATTAGTGCAAAAGGGATATGTAAACTGTTGGAACCTACATGGTACAACTCTAAGATACCAACATATGCTGAAAAGCTGGTTAAAACATGCATGATTTGCCTAATGTATAACCCAGGAAAAGGCACAGTTACTCCTAAGGGAGGATTCTCTCCTCCTACCTTCCCTTTTGAAGTCCTCCAAATAGATTACATCCAGATGGACCGATGTAACAATTTAAAATATGTCCTAGTGGTGGTCTGTACCTTCAGCCGATGGGTGGAGGCCTACCCCGTCAAAGACTGCACCGCTATCAGTACCGCCAAAATGCTATTAAAGAGTACCTCCCACGATTCGGTTTGCCCCGCTTGGTCTGGAGTGACAACGGGACACACTTTACGGCTCAAATTATGGAATATATCTGTACAGCATTGGGTATAAAACAAAAATTTCATGCAGCTAACCACCCCCAGTCAGCAGGTCTAGTGGAGGTGTACAATGGCATCCTAAAAACTAAAATGGCCAAAATAGTAGCCGAGACAGGTGTCACTTGGGTAAGCCCGGGCGTAGTTTGCGTAGTAGCACTTCACGTAGCTACGTGAAGTACAGCTTCAACTACACGTAGCTATGCAAATTGCGTAGTGCGTAGCTGTGTGCTTGACTGCACTGTACAATAATTACCAAAAGCAAACTTGTACAGTGCAAGTTAAGATAAAATAAATATCTCTGTCTTTATATGCTAAAAATGCATATAGTCATTTCACTAAAGTGAAAACAAAAAGTTAACAAGCAGTGAGAGAGGTGATGATTTTGGTATCCTCACTAACTTAGGGAGAGAATCAACAACCAAGCAGATGTCTTGAAAACAAAAAGCACATCTTATTGAACGATTCCTCCTAGGACCACCCCAAGCACAGTTATGGGCAAAAATACAATCCCAACCAAAGGCCCTGCAAAGCATTATGGGACGAGATTAGCAGTGGGCAGTGAATATTATAGTGTCCAATATCAAAATAATTCTACAAAGAGCTGCAGTTCAACTAGTCGTCACTGGGTGTCGTCCCTCAAGAGTGAAATGCAAAAGTATTGAAAACCTTTCATGAAGCTTTTGCATTTGACTCGTGAGGGACGACACTCAGTGACGACTAGTTGAACTGCAACTCTTTGTAGAATTATTTTGATATTGGACACTATAATATTCACTGCCCACTGCTAATCTCGTCCCATAATGCTTTGCAGGGCCTTTGGTTGGGATTGTATTTTTGCCCATAACTGTGCTTGGGGTGGTCCTAGGAGGAAGGGACCACCATTGAATCGTTCACATGATATGCTTTTTGTGTTCAAGGCATCTGCTTGGTCCTCCCCCTAGGTTAGGGGGACTCCAAAATCATCACCTCTCTCATTGCTTGATATGTCAAAATTCATTTTTGTGAATTGGTTATATGCTTTTTAGCATAAAAAATTGCTTTATCAAAGCATTTGAAGGAGTTTGTTATTATTATTAAGCCTGGGCGTAGTGCTAGCTGTGTGCTTGACTCACTGCACTGTACAATAATTACCAAAAGCAAACTTGTACAGTGCAAGTTAAGATAAAATAAATATCTCTGTCTTTATATGCTAAAATTGCATATAGTCATTTCACTAAAGTGAAAACAAAAAGCAGTGAGAGAGGTGATGATTTTGGTATCCTCGCTAACTTAGGGAGAGAACCAAGCAGATGTCTTGAAAACAAAAAGCACATCTTATTGAATGATTAGGTGGTGGTCCCATCCTCTTAGGACCACCCCAAGCACAGTTATGGGCAAAAATACAATCCCAACCAAAGGCCCTGCAAAGCATTATGGGACGAGATTAGCAGTGGGCAGTGAATATTATAGTGTCCAATATCAAAATAATTCTACAAAGAGCTGCAGTTCAACTAGTCGTCACTGGGTGTCGTCCCTCACGAGTCAAATGCAAAAGCTTCATGAAAGGTTTTCAATACTTTTGCATTTCACTCTTGAGGGACGACACCCAGTGACGACTAGTTGAACTGCAGCTCTTTGTAGAATTATTTTGATATTGGACACTATAATATTCACTGCCCACTGCTAATCTCGTCCCATAATGCTTTGCAGGGCCTTTGATTGGGATTGTATTTTGCCCATAACTGTGCTTGGGGTGGTCCTAGGAGGAAGGGACCACCATTGAATCGTTCACATGATATGCTTTTTGTGTTCAAGGCATCTGCTTGGTCCTCCCCTAGGTTAGGGGGACTCCAAAATCATCACCTCTCTCATTGCTTGATATTTTATTGTCAACATTCATTTTTGTGAATTGGTTATATGCTTTTTAGCATAAAAAATTGCTTTATCAAAGCATTTGAAGGAGTTTATTATACTCCTGCTACGCTACGTTTATTAGTACAGTTATTCACTCTGCTACGTGCAATTTGCGTAGTGCGTAGTAGCACAAACTTTGCATGCTTCGTGAGCGTAGCAAAGTATTATGCCCAGGGTTACACTTGGGTTGATGCTCTGCCCTTGGCCCTATTGTCTACAAGAACAACAGCCCACACCAGGATAGGGCTATCCCCCCATGAGATTGTGTTCGGGAGGCCTGCCAATGTATGGGGTGTCCCGCGGCCTAAGAAACTGTCTGATGTTGAATACCCTGTATTAACTCATTACCTGTACAGTCTAACTAATACCTTTCGTACTCTTTATCACCAGGTGCATGAGGCCATACCTGACAAAAGCGAGGGCCCAGGACACGTTATCCAACCTGGTGATTGGGTCTTAGTAAGAAATTTTCAACGGACTAAGAGCCTTGAACCCCGCTGGACACAGCCCCGTCAGGTGTTGCTGGCCACCCGCACCGCCGTGAAAGTAGAAGGTCGGAAGAATTGGGTGCATTCGTCCCACTGTAGGCGTGTGCCTCTGCCCCTCCCCTAAGATCAGTGGGTGAGGGAAGGACAAGGAGACTCAGAAACAGAAACAGTCCCGACGTTTGTCCCATTCAGCGATGCCAGACTGCATTTTACATCTACGGAAGCAGAGAGTGACAGCATACTGAAAGGAAGGGTGGAACCCTCCCTTAACTCTGCTCAACGTCCAGAACAATTGTTTCCCGACCATACTGACCCTACTTCCGACCGATATAACTTGCGCCCCGAGGAAGGCTTGCCTTTGACTTCGCCAAGTGCCTATAGGCTGTAGGGCTGTGATCTCCCGGCCGAGAGTAGTGCTGGTGTGTCAGACTAAGGTACGCCATAGGGCTCTTGGCACCTGCGCCCAGTGAAGCAACCACCAATCACAGACAGCCACTAGAGGTCCCTGGCTTAGCACAATGGCTGCCGTCCAAAACACTCGAATCCAGAAACAATATGTCAGTCTCCGACATAGTAAATGCTTCATGGCCACCGTGGTGACGCTGTTTGTCTCCCTCATCCTGTCTATTCTTGGTTGGCTGTTACTAATCTACCATCCTGTTACCTCACCAACCCCTACCCCAACTCCTACAGAGCACCAGTATTACACGCTACCAGCCCACGAGTTACCCCGCCGTGCAGAATTCTTCAATAACACCTTCATCCAAATGTTGCATCATCATCAGCTGATCATGAACACTTCCAACTGCTGGGTTTGCGGACTGATGCCGCATTCCATGATACACCCTGTCCCATTCTTTCCCTACCCCTTTTCCATCTCTGGGTCTTGTCTTGCATGGTGGATGTTGATACAGGAGGCCTACACTGTCAATGGTACTGCCAATTCTGCCCTTGGAACATTTCAGGATGACTTCTGGCGGAACAGATCTGGCCATGCCAATGCTCCTTTTGCCCGACCAGCTCATCCACATCGCTACTATCACCAGATGAACTCGGTGAGATGGTAGTATTCAACTCAACCACTCGACGAACATTTTCCAGATTCCGCACAAGAAGGATACTGCCCGATGAACGAGACACTGTGAATGTCATAAATGTGCAAGGCCGTGTCTGCATCCATGGCCTAGGGACTAAGAAAGTTGGTACCAGTACTTGTAATATCACAAAATCCTTAAACTCCACATCTCCTCCGAAGCTGGTGGCATCCCCCAACACCTATTTTATCTGTGGCACTGCCGCCTACACTTGGCTCCCCCGTAACTGGTCTGGTACCTGCTATCTGGCCTTCCTCCTTCCGCCAACGTATTCTACCCATGGGAGTTACCACCTGTTGATGAGGGGCGCTCTGCGTCGCTCACGTAGGGGCGTCATATCAGCCGAGGATACAGCAGGCCAGGAAACCGGGGACTTCCTTAAAGGTTTCCTTCCATTCTGGGGCCCCATGGCAAACAGTCGGGCTGTACGAGGACTGACCAGGGTCCTTGAAGCCACCATCACAGTAACAGCTGGTGCCCTCTCCAACATCACTGCAGAACTACAGGCGGACCGCCTTATAACACTGCAGAACCGCATGGTCCTAGACGTCCTCCTTGCTGATCGTGGTGGTGTGTGTAAATTGATCGGCTCCAGCTGCTGCGTGTACATCCCAGACAATGCACCTTCAGTGTACTATGCCATCCAAAGTCTGCATCGCCTTTCTTCCGAAATTCATCTGGATAAAGGCAACTGGTCCCTCACAGGCTGGATCTGGGGCCTCCTTTCCCAGTGGGGGTGGAGGGTCCTCATCTTCCTTGCCTTGGGAATAACTGTCCTGGTCTCCTGCTGTTTGTGCTTTCAGTGCCTGCCTGTGCTCTGTACAATGTGTGTCCAGACCATCCAGCCTCCACCCTCCAACATTCACAACACCAATATGATGATGATGCTCCAACAAGAAACCGATGGCCTTATGAACATTGACATTTCTTAAAGTATTTGCCACTCAATGGCAAAAGGAGGGTCTGAGGAAAAGTGTTCTTCTGATCGGTATCATTTGTACCAGGACTCCATTGTTTTTCATTGCCATTTCGTGTCAAACACTTCCACACGACCCACCTGGTCGTTTCTGCTGATGCCTGAGGAAATTCTAACTAACACGACAAAAAAAACATCTTGCAGCCTGCATTTCTGCCCAGGAACTGTCGCACACCCAACCCCCTGTTCTTTGCAGTTCGACAGAAAACCATGAGACACTCACGCCCTGTGTAAATGATTTGTTTCCCATCTCCTGCTCCCTGCCTGGTAAACATCCTTGACACCGTGATCAGGTTATCTGGACAATGGTCTGACTGCTGGGCCTTGATCAGGGCGATTGGACAATGGTTTGAATGACCGAGCTTTGATCAAGCTGATCGAACAATGACCTGAATGACCGTGCTTTGATCAAGCTGAGTGAACAATAATTTGAGTACCAAGCCTTGATCAGGTCACCAACTACAAACACCGTCTCGATCTGGTTATCAACTGCAAACACTGCCCTGATTGAACAATGGACTAACAGCCAAAAGACTGGAATGAAAAAGTATAAAAGGCTTGTAAGCTGCGGAGTAAAGCAGCAGCCTCCTCTGTCTTGTTTCTAACGAGCTTGGGACTCTGTTCCATAGCCCGGGCTATTTGAATAAATCTGGGTTCCTCCTGCAGACGAAGGCTCCTGTGTCTCCTTTTACTACGTATGAAGGGTATGGAAGACTTGGGCAATTCCCCCGCCGCCGAGACCCAGTGAGTGGGTTATTCCGGTTCTTCAGCCGTATGCCTTGAGGTGGACGACTTTTTAATCTAAACCTTTGTGTTATTTCTCACCAGTTATTCTCACTTTTTACACGAGTAGTTACAGATCACACATTGGCAGAAATGTAATATTACCCATAGCTGAGATTTCCCTCCCTGCTAGAGAAATCCTATTTGAGTCCCTTATCTAGGTCTGGATGACCTTCACCATGCAATTTTCTGATGGGGAGAAGACTGACAGATGTCACTCATAAGACATCAGTAAATGCTGATATCAAGAATTTCCATTTATACAGAAACTGAGGTATCACCAAACTGGTTTGTATTATACATTTATTCCCTATCTTTTGGATTCCCAGTGCCTGAATTAACCATTTGAGGTTGGGTCTAAAGTGGCTCACAGGCGACCTTCCACCACCATCTGTAGAATTCACCCTGAGGCCGATTAAAGCTCCACGAGAGAGCGCGCAACCAATACTGACGCACGTCATCTTCGAAGCGCTATAACAGGCAAAAGGCGACCGTCCCCAGGCAGCTGGCCGCATGGCTTGTGTATGTGTGTCAATCTTCATTAAACATAATCTACTCAGCCTTCCGCTGCATAAATTGCTCATTTCCCAGTTTGAAATGAAACCAGTCCCTGCATGGACGACGGGATCTGAATGACGGCAGCCCCGTAGAGAATCCCAGGTTCCTGATTGGATATTCAGTCTGCTCTGCTGTTATCTTCCTGGTCCAGCTCTGACCCTGTGACCTTAATACTTTCCCCCCATACAGTCGGACCGGGCGCTCCCGATGCCTTATCGGATACCACAGAACTACTATTATTCGGATGACAGTTGTTCATTTAAGATATTAATAGAGACATCAGATGTTGCCATTGGTATGGGGGTTCCTTGTTTGTCAGTACGTTTGTTAAGTTGCCACAAATGCTTCCTGTGTACAGAAAGTGTCATTGCTTTGACGATTTTTAACTTGGACAGCTGCCAGTGAAATAGGGAGCTGATGCATTAAAGGATTTTTGCATCGGAAGTCTGACATTTGCAAAGTCACTGCTACTGCAAAACATCAAGGGGGATATTTACAACAAAATGTCGGAGCACGGTGTTAAGCCAAAATTGGTAACGCCACGCTCCGACATTTTTAAAACGCAGGGATGTGTCGTATTTACAAAAATACAGTGCACCCCTGCGTTTCATCTAGCGCTGGTGCTAATAAAGCTGCCTAGCGCTAATGCAGGCACCCTTGCACCATGTTCCAAGGGTGCCTGCGCTGCAGGGGCGATTGTTTATGTGCAGGAAGAGATGTCTTCCTGCACATAAACAATCTTGAAAGGCGATTTGGGGTTTCTATGTGTGCTGCAGGTATTCCCTGGTCTTAGTTTTTAGCGCTGCCCCAGCCTTGCAAATCTGGGGCAGCATAAAAAAGCAATGGGTGTTGCGGCAGAAAACCCACTGCAACACCCATTGTACGCCCCTTTTGACGCTAAGTGTAGTGTGAAAAGAGACCTTGGGGCATATTAGCAAGGGCACTATCGCCGCTTTAGCAGCACTTTTTGCCGCTAAAGCGGCGATATTTATATCGCCCTATCAGCAAACTGTCTCTAACAGCAGTTAGAGACAGTTTTCGGGCATTAGCGCCCGTTTTTTTACCGCTTTGCATGTCAGCGATATTTATCGCTAATGACATGCAAAGTGGAGCGTTCCGACGAACAAACCTGGGAAACACTCGCTAACAGGCCTATCGCCTATTAGCAAGGTGGCCATGGCCCCAGTTAGCGATGTGAAAAGTCGCGCTAACCGGGGTCATCGCCATTTATTTAACACCTGCAATTAGCAGGTGTTAGCCATACCTAACATGGGGGGGTGGATTATGCTGATACGACCACAGGGTCGTATCAGCAAGGTGTTCTCCCTTCTCCATGCAACATCGCTGGTTTTTCAGCGATGTTGGCCCATTTCCCACGCTATCGCTGGAATATTCATCGCCATAGCGCTAATCGTTGCTAATACAGCGTTAGCGTGGCGATATATTCCAGGGATAGCCGGCGATAAAAAAAATCACGCTAAGCAGGGTTAGCGATGATTATCGCCTCTTCTTGCTAATATGCCCCTCATCTACAAGGCGACGTTAACCCATGTTAAGTGGCTTACCGTCGCTTTGTAAATAAGGAGAAGGGGATATTGCCACCAGAACGTCGCTAAAAGTGACGTTCTGGTAGCAATATCCCCTTGTAAATATGCCCCCAAGATGCGTGCAGGAAAGGCGCTCTGCTCATCAGAAATGTATTTCTGAATTACAGTGAGCGCTTTGCATCTCATTGCAATTCAGAAGGAGGAGGAGCTGCGAAAATAGCCCCCCTATCTGAGTCTCAATGGACTGTATCAGTGGTTTGCAACTGAAACTGTTGTCCCCAAACCTTGATTGGATCCCAGCTCCTGCAAGAGATGTATCCACTTGCTCAGGGACAGCTGTTCTTGAGGGACACCTTTCACTTTGTGAATGTGGACTGCAGGCATGGGGGGAGGGGGAGCAGGCAGTTGTTGCAAGAGGCTGCTGTATGTTCTCCCTAATGCCATTCTCAGAATTCCTATTTTATTTTATGATTGCAGCTCCTGTCCTTTTATGGGACAGAAGCTGCAATGAAAAATAGCAGCCATTCTCAGACTGCAAATGAAGGGATGGGGGTCTGCTGTTCCTTGCAGGCCTCCATCCTTGCACTCACAGCACTTTCTGTAAGGTTCCCAAATGGAATCCTGCCTCATTAATATTAGCTGGGAAATATTCTACAAACCCTACCAAATGGTCATTGTGTACTGCAGCGGTTCACAAAGAAGTCGCAGCTTTTGCATACCTGACCTTTAGTACATCGGCATCTTATCTGTGCTTAATTTGTAAAAGCATGAGTGCCGGTGCTCAAAGCTCTGCTCAGAAGCTCGCAGCCAGTGCTATTAAATGACGGTGCACAGAATACTAAGGCTGTGTAGTCTTGAATCCATCCACCTCATGCCTCTTCACTCCACCACCAGACACTCCCTTCCCCTTTGTCTTACTCTACAGGTTTCTGCTCTATCCCTTTGTGATGCCTTACAATCTTTTTCTTCCTCCGTCTTTCCACTGGTGTGTTTTCCCTCTCTTGCTCTCAGTAAATGTCTGATACTGAAAATAAGTGCCAGTCCCCAATAATTAGTGCCAGTGACCCCCACCGGCAACCACCGGCTCAAATTAAGCACTGCTCATAGTAACTCAGATGAAAATAACACCTGTTGTATCAGCGTTTATTAAATAGGTACTTGTTTGTGGGAGCTAACCAGTCGCTCAATAGTAATTTATCAACATTTTATTGCACGTGCACGTTGATTGGTGCAACTAAGTGTGCCAACAATTAGAAGAACATTGAAAGGACCCCATGACACACTAATCAGTTCCAAGCAAAGGCTTTGCATTAGAGTTGCTGTTTTATTCATCTAAGCATTCCTTTGATTCATAGAAGGCAGTTTCATGCATCCAATCATTCATTCTGCATCCATGTTTATTCAGCATCCATCTTTAATTTATGCAAGTGAGACGTTACAGTGACATCTTTTCATCAGCTTGCCCAATAGCTTAATCGTGCAGGGTAGGGTTACCTTTGAATAACCAAACAAAAAATAAACAAAAAAATCATTTAGACAAAAAAATGAAGGAGGCATTGCATCGAGCAAGGAATGTGGCTAGAATCAGTAACACTAACACACACTTTTGGGGTGAAACATAGTTTCAGCCCAGAAACTGTCTCCTTCATATTGATCACTGACTTCTACCTACAGTTTTCATGTGATGTTACCAGAGTCCTTCCAAACGTGTGTTTTAACGTAATGAACGCATCTGGGCTCTATAAACTTGTGAAGTTGCATAGATTCTCTCTTGTGAATTTCTCATAAGCATCTGGGATCTATAAATGTGTGAAGTTGCAAAGATTCTCTCTTGTGAATTTCTCATGAGCATCTGGGATCCATAAACTTGTGAAGTTGCAAAGATTCTCTCTTGTGAATTTCTCCTAATTTTTGCAAACAGAACCATCCACACCCATAGTTTGCAAAGTTATCTGCTTTTGGTTTTCACCTTTGTATCAGGACTTTCACTCTCCCTTCCTGTAGTTCCGAGAAAAAAAGTCACCGACTTCAAATCGGTTTGAAAGTCATGAGGAAAACCATTTTAAGGTTAATTCGAGAAAACGGCAGCTATTTTTAAGTCCAGCTAAAAATGTGAGGAACTATTGGCAGTTTATGGTGACAACTAGACCGCAGTGAAAATGTGAGGAAAAGGGAAAACTTTGTGTATCATGGGATGGCACTGATCGGGCTCTGAGTGACACGTTGCTTATATAATGAAAAATGTGCACACTGCTAGTTTACAGTGGCTTTGACTTAAAAAAAAGATGAAATTAGAGGGTTACTCGAGTACAGTATCCATAGAGCAATGGATTACAACGTGGATCTGACGTCAGAGGCTGGGAATAGACTTATATCAGCATGTGTGTCTGACACTGAATACATGTGCAATGATTTCGCATTAATAATCAGTGCTTACGTTTGGGTCACGTGTGAAACTTGAATATTTTAAACCGCACGGATTGTGGTTTGATAACTAGTGTACATAACTGGAAAGTAATGTAAAATTTGGGAGTTTATGCGAGATTCAGGAGGGTTTGTTGTTTGCAAAGGCACATACGGTATTCAGAGTAGACAATTTTTTTTCTGCTTCTTTTATGGTCTTGGTTTGGCTGCAGACAGATGAGCAGGGTTTATCAAAAACTGGAAGAGAGCTTGTTTTGGGGGAAAACATTTATTTTTAACGTTTACAGTTTATTTTCTGTTAAGGAAGGTTTTCTTTGCTGATATTATTGTAGGGACAGCATGTTTTGCTGCTGTTTTTCTTCTAAAGTGGAGTAACACCATAACTTGTTGTCTTGTTTGTAGGTTTTTCCTATTTTACTTGGTAAAACTTTGGGGCATATTAGCAAGAACGGCGTTAAAATTATCGCCGCTTTAGCGGCAGGAAACTGCCGCTAAAGCGGCGATAATGGGCTTGATAATATGCCCTTGAGAATTCCAATAGAAGCCCAGGATCACAGCAGAACCTGGGCTTCTATTGGAATTCTCAAGGGCATATTATCAAGCCCATTATCGCCGCTTTAGCGGCAGTTTCCTGCCGCTAAAGCGGCGATAATTTTAACGCCGTTCTTGCTAATATGCCCCTTTGTATTTTTATTAGGTAACATTTCTTTTTCATTTTAGGTTCATTAGTATTGTTTTCTGATATTTTTCTTGGCTGCTTTAGTTTTTTTCTTTTGGTTTGGGTTTTGATCTTTGACTATTTTTTATCATGTTCTTGACAACAGTTGGGAGCACACCATCCTTGAGGGGGGGTTTTGTGACATGCTGCTTCCTTTCTAGCGTGTGGCAGAACCCCTATCAGTGATCCTTAGTAACACAGAAGAGGCCTATATTGGACTACTGGAACCTTTATTGTGGAGGGAGAGGAGAAGGAGGGATTGAAAGAGAAGCAACAGAATGTGTAAGAACTGCATGCCGAGATGTTGGCACCTGAAGTTCACAGGCGGGTCCTTAAGGCCATGTTCAGCCAGAAGAGCATGGAACAGGACAAGGCCCTGAGGACAGGGGTCCAAAGAGAGTGGCATAATGCCCCCAAATGCCATTAGACTCATGGGCTTGGGAGTCTGTTAAGGTGATTTTTTGGCATTTTCATAACACCGATACCAATGCATACATAATTAGTAAAACACAATATTTTACACAGACACTTCACTTGTACCCCCCTACACCCTCTATGACTCTAACAAAGTCACAATGCAATGTACGAGTACTGTACACTGTTGACGGTTCCCCATGACAGAACAAAAAATAGAGATTTGAGTATAACCATTGCATGGAGTATAGTTTAAGTTATCTTACAATCCCCATTATATTCATGCCGTCCCTGCATCTGCATCAACACACACACACACATCTAAGGGGGCAACTCGTTTGGGGGAGCTAACAGTTCAGTGAGCATCACTTCCCAGGCCTGCAGGTCATCCGCTAATTTATTGTCCCTATGCGTTTTGCGCATTTGGCACTCCTCAGCATTCGCCCACTCAGCCATGTCTCTCAGCCAATCAGTAAGTTTTGGCACAATCACTGACAACCACCCTATGGCTATTCCACGCTTGGCCAACACCAGTCCCAAGATAAGAAAATTCCTGCTTAATTTCTACTTTTTCTTAATGGGGATGCGCTCCGGCAGACACTGACCTGCATTTCTAGGGATGGACCACTCTGAGGCCGAACCCAAGGAGGCGAGAACTGCCTCCCAGTATTCATCTATTTTGGACACCCCCAAAACATATGCAGAAAATCCGCTCCCTGCCCCATGCAGTGGGGGCACATGGAGGAGCGCGCCAGATATATAGTATAGAGCCTACTAGGGATTAAGATAAACCTGGTGCACCACATTGTATTGAAACAGTTTAAACCACACATTGGTGGACGTGTATTTCCCTCCCTCATATCCGTCCCAGTCTTTTGCTGAGAGTGCCGCCTCCAAGATCTCTTGCCATTTGTCCAGTACTGATAGCTCAGCCAAAGGGAGCATCCTCCCTCAGAGCCCTGTAAATATGTGAGATCAGCCCCCTTCTGCCTGCCATAGCCAACAGTGTTTCCAAAGTCTGGGATGTCTGTGGGACCTCTGGAAAAGAGGGCCATATCCCACGTGTAGTCGTCGCTATTTTAGCTAACTGTAGGAATTGCCCCGTTCCAAGTTGAAACGCGTCAAAGGCATCTGCAAGGGCAATAAACCTATAGTTTGGGTATAAATCGTGCAGTTTCACAATGGCCAGCACACCATTTATCTATTGATATAATCTGCTCAATAAGTTTAAACCCAGATGTTTATGTTGGGTGCAAAATGAGCCCTTTTCAGCACTATCTTGACTGCCCTCTTGCAGGCCCTGCATACCTGTCTGACCACATAAGGTGAAGTAACCAGGGCTCTTGCCCCCATCATCAATAACTCAGGCAATGGAACCCCATTGCAGGTACCCTAAGCAGTCTGTGCTCCCAGTTCTTGTGGTCATCCAACCAAGGGATCGCATGCTGCAGTTGTGCTGCAGGATAATAAAGCTCCAGGCATGGCAACTCAAGACCTCCCTTTCACCAGGGGCGCTTGAGAGTGGCCAAACTAACTCTCGTTCTCCCATTGGCCCACAACAGTTCCACTAGCAACCTATATAGGTCCAGAAATAATTTCCTAAGGATTCCAAATAGGGTCCCTTGGAAAATATACAGGCAGTGGGGTCATGTTATCATCTGCACCAATGCCAGCCGCCCCATCAGGGAGAAGTGAAGGGTATTCCATAATTTTAATGTAGGCCTCAATAGATCTATCACTCTACCTGTATTTACTGATTCAAACTCCCCAGCCCCATGCGTAATCCATATCCCCAGATATCTTACCATCTCGGTCTCCCAGGAGAAATCCAGCCGTGGTAAGTCCTGCACCTGCCTACCGCCAGCAGTACCAATGGGAACAGTTTTGTTTTAGTGCGACTCACATAATACCCGGTAAGTTCGCCAAATTCAGCGAGAAGCGCCAACATGATATGGACTGAATAAGTCAGACTGCACAAGTATAATAAAGCGTCATCCCCATATAGGGAAACCACACGAGTGGTCTCCCCAATTCGTATCCCCCATCCCTGCAGCACATCTTGTAATCGGCATGCCAAAAGCTCCATCGTCAAGGCGAGCAGCAGGGGTGACAGTAGGCAGCCCTGTCCAGTCCCCCGGGTCTGGTGTCTTAGTGGACTAATGCATCCACTGTAGGTGCCTGCGTTTGACCTCATGGTCACAGGTTCAAATCCCGGCGGGTCCACTCAGCCTTTCATCCTCCTGAGGTCGATAATATGAGTCCCATTGAGTTGGGTAACAATAAACATCTGTTATTCAGCGGCAAGATACCCTTGGGTGAATGTGCGCTTTAGAAATAGACGTTATGTTTCAGGACAAAATGCCTCCCACCCGTACTCTGACTGAGGGAGCACCATATAACAGGTGCACCCATTTAATATAGGTCCCTCTGATGCCAGCCTTGCGCAGTACCTCCAAAGAAACTCCCACGACAGGGAATCAAAAGCTTGTTCAATGTCCAGTAGCGCAAGCGCATACTGTTCGTACTCTAGGATCGGGGAGTGCATCACCAGGGACAGTCTCCTCAAATTGCAAAGGGTATTCCTGCGCGGGATAAACCTGCATTGATCTTCTTTGATCAGTTGGGGCGGGTACTCTAGCAATCGTGTGGCCAATATTTTACTAAGAATTTTCACATCTACATTAAGCATCGACTGTGGGTGGTAGGAGGTTACCATTGCGCCATCCCTGTCGGGCTTAGGAAGCATAACTATAAGAGCCTCCCTCATAGAGGTAGGGAGCACCCCTTTCCTTATGCTTCTTTATATACTTCCAATAATCGTTCAGCAATTTCCCCCACCCTGCGTTAAAATAAATAAAGATTTGGCTGGCAAGCTGTCGCCTACCACGTGGAGTCACTGTCTATACTTTGAGCTGACAAGTTTATCTAACCTGTATCAAGTCCCTGTCTGTTAAGGTGATGTGCACAAAGCGTCATGAACCAGGACAGTGGTGAAAGCACTTTGCCACACAGTCCCTGGGTATCACTGTCCTCCTAAACCACATGCATTGCTGCATCCAAGATGTATCCCTCATTATTCACATAACTTGCCCAGAAGAGGATAACTTTGAAGAGGAGGAGGTCCAATGTCCCTTACACTAGTAAGATAAATGCTGTCACCATTGGCGGCCCGCACATCAGCACAGCACTGGTTCCAAATTCTAATGCTTAGGCAGTGACAATACGGCACCCAAGAAGTGCAAGACAAGACCAATGTCAGCCAACGTGTATGGGCACCACCGGAAGGTCCCAAGAAGAAGGATCAATGAGAATTTGCTCAAATAAATAAGACAACCTGTCCGTTGTGTGGTCCCATAACCAGGGGGAAATAGGAGAACCTGGCCACATAACCAGTTTCAGGAAGCACCTTCCTCAGTTCCCCAACTCATACCTCTCTTTCCATTTTGAGTATTCGATATACCCCTTTGCCCTTCTCGCCCTTCTGTCCCCTTCCTGCAATGATGGCCACCACAAGGGTGGAAGATCCAGGGGTATTTTGTCCAGGCTCCACTCCTTTCAGGGCCCCATGCAGCACTGTTAAATCTATTTATATACCACAAAAGGAAGCCTAGTCCAGGATGGACCTACAGGATTAGATCTCATAACTCCCTACCTACATACATACATAATCCAAAAAGTTCTGAATTACTGAAAGTGTTGTGTGAAGAGTTGTACATAGTATTTATTCTTTTCTGGGTTGTTCGCGTTTGAAGGTGTTAAGTCTTTGCTTCCCAAAAACGACCAAATAATATGAAAAAGATATATAGCCGAAAAAATTACAAATATTACAAAGTAGCACAAAACTCGCCCTAATAGATATATTTCAGGCTTCCAATTTGTTGTTATGTGTTGTGTGTAGGTGAATGAAGACAGTTTAATTTTGAACAACATGGAGGGAAGGACTTTGGTAAGAACCCTCATTCTGTTTGAGGGGAGTACTGATGCATTTATGATCCTTTCCTATTCTAGTTACTAAAAAAAATGAAATCTCAAAAGACAAAAACAACCCAAAAAATAGACGGTATATTAATAGAAGTGTTTTACTTTGTTCAGTTTCTTTGTTGTATATTTTTGTTGTTGTAGAACGAAGGGAGAATTTTCGATTGAAATGAAACATCTCTGAGGGGCAGATGTATCAAGGATTGCATTTGCGATTCCTTAATAGCGAATTTTAGCGAATTGCTATTAAGGAATCGCAAAATGCTATGTATGTAGGAATCGCAATAATAATTGCGATTCCTTAATATTCCTTAATTGCAAATTGCGATTCGCAATTAAGGAATACCTTCCCATTCATTCCTATGGGCGTAGAGGCCCATAGGAATGAATGGGAAGACATTCTCAATTTGCGAATCGCAATTAGAGAATCGCAAATTGAGAATGCAATTTCAAGGGTGCCAGGGTGTCCTTTTGACACCCTGTTGCACCCCTGAAATATGTATGTGTGCACATAGGGCATGTATGTGCGCCACATGGCACTTTGAAAAATGCTAAAAAGTTCATTTTTCAAAGAAATCGCATATTACCACCAACTTGAAGTTGGTGGTAATTTGCGATTCCTTAAGGCGGTGGTTCCCAAACTGTGCGCCGCGGCTCCCTGGTGCGCCGTTAGGAGTAGTCAGGGGCGCCGCGCACGATGTGGGAAAGAGCTTGTGCCGAGGAAGCTTGTAATCATGTGAGAATGTATTGTAAGCAATTAAAAAATGATGCGTCTTGGATGAGAGAAATACAGGAACCTAAAAGTGACACCAAGACTTTCAGTCTGAGAAAATAAGGGCAAGCAGCAGGTGGAAGACGGAATACACGGGGGTAGAACAAAGTGTGAAAGAATCAAAGGGGAAGAGAAGGAAAGCAGGACATAAAGGCAGAGCAAGGGAGAAAAAGAATGTCTGAAGAGGAAAGGCAGCAACAAGAGGTTGAGAAACGAAAAGGATGAGGGAATAGGAGACGCTTTAGCTTTTTCATAATTGAAAGTTTCTCAAAGCGTCATTAACTGACCATAAACAGATACAGCAGGGGTTGCAACAATGCAAGCTTCCTTTAATGCACAGAACAGGCACGCATACGGCTGCTCTTTGGCTCTTTTTAGCGTTTCAGGTAGTGCATTCTGGGGCTTGTAGTTTGTCTTTTTACATCATGATGAGTATTATCTCACAACTCATAGTAAGCGAGAGCTTTGTATCATTTCTCACTTAACCAATTATAGTTTTTATTAAACGACTGTTATATTTTAATTTTGTTACAATTATAATTATAATACCTTCATCGGCTTCATCCCAATTCATTTCAGGGAGAAAACTGGAAGTACTCCAAAGGTCGGGCTTACATCCCCCCACCGGTAAAAAAAAAAGTGACATGATGGGGAGCCACGGCCAACTGCCAATTAGTTCAAGGGAGCCACAGGTCGAAAAAGTTTGGGAACCACTGCCTTAAGGCCAAATTGCACTTTTTTGGTGCTTCTTAAATTGGATTTAAGGAATTGCAATTTGCGATTCCTTAAATGCAATCGCAAAATAGGGAATCGCAAATTTTGCGATTCCTTATTTTGCGAGGCAGTTTTGCCTTAATACATACCACTAAGCAAAATTGCGTTCGCAAACGCCGAAATTTCGACGTTTGCGAACGCAAGTTTGCTTGATACATCTGCCCCTGAATGTCTTAAAACTGGGATATCAGCGCATGGTGAAGGTCAGAGGAGCCTTGTGAGGGCTCCACGGATGCTGCACTAGTGAGGTGCACTGTGAGAGACCCACGAGAGCCAGTTCTGCCTACTGAGGCTGAATGTATGAAACAGACATTTTTTGTGTTGCTCAGATGTATTTTCCTGCTGTGCGTCCAGTGTTTTGTGTCAGGTGCACAGTTATTCATTGGGACATGCATGATTCACTGCTATTTAGAAATTCTGTTCCTGGATATGTTCAAACATACTGAAATGCTGGAAAATTTGAATACTTCCCATTACCTGTAAAACCATGGCTTTTTACCCAATATGTTTGAAAATGTGTGCTGTATAATGCATCTGGAGAACACAAGTCTGACTCACTCTAGTCTCTCTCTTGGACTTGGTGTGAACATTGTCTCAAGGCTGCTATCGTTCCCACTAGCTTATGTTACTTCACACTGCCTATGCGCCTTAAAATGATGGGAACCCTCCTCTTCCCTCAATGGAAATATATGTCCTAGAATCAAAACCGGGTTCTATCTTTGAGAAAGAAATGATCATTAACTTACAGAACTTTTACAATCCTTCCAAAACTCCACTCATTTTCAGGCTGAAGTTTCCTAAAACGTCAATCAAACGCCTGGGACAAGAGGGTGCACACCTCATACAGATGGATACAGTAAGGATGTATCATGGCAAACATACAGGCTCTTCATCCTTTGTGATTTTCCTGTGAGTGCATGTGCCACGTGAGTGTTGAGATGTTGGTCTTCGCTCTGTCTGTGAAGGAGGCAGCTGTGAAACACATGCCGATCATAGACAGCACCTTCTTTGTGGTGGGCTCTCCTGGGGGGTTAGTGGTGTACACCTGCGCTGAAGGTCAGTTCTAGGTCACTGGTCTGTTGCTTCAAGAGTGCTGGAGGCCAGGCTGGTGTGAAATGACTGCTGGTGCCACAGTGTAATAAAGACCCCCTTCTCTGTGCATGCTTAGGTTAATTCTC
The DNA here is from genome assembly GCA_963921515.1 of Calotriton arnoldi. Classification (NCBI taxonomy): domain Eukaryota; kingdom Metazoa; phylum Chordata; class Amphibia; order Caudata; family Salamandridae; genus Calotriton; species Calotriton arnoldi. The sequence goes on along the minus strand of CAWUFW010000123.1, from coordinate 3,698,320 downwards.
CAGCTTTGGACAGCAAAGGACTGTACTCACACCATGAGCAAAAACTTTTCACTGTAGGACTTTCAGTTACATTTGGCTTAAACAAGCAGATTTGCCTATCAGGGTCTTAAGTTGAGCATCAGAATTTAACTGAGGACCAGTTACTGAAGGTATTTTGAACACTGAGCATGTCTTAGATTGAGACATAATTGGGCTGCTTGCTTTTGTAGTTTGCATAGTTTCAGTATCTCTGTCTTTGGTGCTCCGACATAAACAACGTTGCAGTAGTCTAGTCTCGACAGCACCAATGCCCTGGCCAGCTCAATTCGGCGAGGGAGCAGCAGAAACATGAGTACAACGCAACATGAGATGGAGGTTGACATTTTTTTTTATCAGCACTGTGATTGGGTGATCAAAAGAGAAAATGGAGTCAAATCAATCTCTAAGGTTTATTAGAACATTGGAATGTTGGGAGCTCCATTGAAGACAATGGAGTGCTCCATGCTTTTACGGGCCGGTAAAGGCCCGCAAAGCAACATTCCAATGTTGTTTTCAAAGGCCTCTCGGAGCCCGAGGGAATTTAAACCCCTCGAACTCTGAGAGGCCTTTGTTTTATTTGTTGGAACATTCTGCCCTCTAGTGGCAGAATGTTCTAATAGCCTTATAGCCCTTCGTAGCTGGGCTATACCGGCTATTAAAGTCCCGCTCCCTTGTTAAAGTCCCTCGCCTTCGGCTCGGGCCTTTAACGCTGGAGCGGGCCTTTAATAGCCGCTATAGTCCGCTACGGCGGGCTATAAGGCTATATTACTGTTTTAGCAGGGGCCAGCTAGATACTTGCGAACAAGAAAACTAGACCAAGAGACCTATAAGAAATAACAGTCAGATGAGACTTCAAGGGGCTTATTTACGAGCCCCTTGCGCCGCTGGTGCATCACTTTTTATGATGCTCTGGCAGCGCAGAGTGCAGACCCATAACTACGAGGCCACACAAAGTAACTTTGCGTGGCTTTTCATGGCTTCGTAGGTATGGTGTAAGGCAACGCAATGCAAGCCACTGCTTTGCCTTACACTGCGTCAGGGGGGCATTCCATGGGCGTTGCGGTGGGTTTTCCAGCGCAACACCAATGGGTTTTGACACATTCCCAGATTTACAAGGATCTGTAAACCCGGGAATGAGTCACAACTGTATGCCTCCCCAGGGGAGGTGTAACCAGGAGGAATGTATTTATTTCTCCTCGTTTTTTCCTCTATGTGTGCTGCAGAATGCAGCACACATAGAAAGAGGAAAAAGCCTCCATGGATTGATTTGTGCAGAAAGGTGTTCTTTCCTGCACAAAAACAATCCTGTCAACAATGCAGACACCCTAGCACCATGGTTCAAGGGTGCCTGCATTTGCGCTAGGTACCAAATTGTGCACCTGCGCAGGCAGAAAGGACAGGAATGCACTGCATCTTGTAAATACGGTGAATTCCTGCCCTGTTGAATTGGCGTAGGGCAGTGCAGGAAAAAGACTTGCGGCACTGCCCTAGCCAATTAATTGTCAATGAGCCCCTAAGTTCCTTAGAAGGTAGGAGTATTGGGTTGACGTTTGGAGGATTGTGGACGAGAGGGAGTGGGAGTAAAAAGAACAAAAGGAAAGAATATGGGGTGCAAGAACAGAATAAAGACGGATACTGGTGAACAAGAAAAGTGGACCGAGGGACAGTAGCAAACAAAGCCCTTGATGAGATTGCTAGCTCCTTAGAAACTAGGAGGATTGACAGAATTATGTGGTAACTTGTGTAAGTTGTATTCTGATTTGTATTCTTTGTTCTTACAATTCCATGTTCCATGACCAAGTTTCTTTACTGTAGGTGCTTCTTACCTTATTAATTTTCACCTTTGTGTTCATTGGCTGAGCTTGGTTGAGACTCATGGCATTCTAAGTTCTGGGGCTGTGGTTGGTATTCAGTTGGGGACCAGTCTTGGGTGTATTTGGATGCTCCAATAAAGACTGAATATGAAACACTTATATTTGTGAGTGATATCCTCCCACCGCAAATTACTGTCCTCTCATGACAAAAGGCTATGGGGGGACTGAAGTTTGGATAATGCCCACTCCTGCAACCCTTTTGGGAAGACATCTTGAGGATGCTCCTCCGCCCTTCAGCACGCAACATCCAGCCATCCATCGAGCTAACCCTATTGAAAGACACGGAAGAGGTGGAGAGCATGAACTCCCATACCACGAGGTGGCTGGACACATTGGCTATATTGTGCATACTAAGCACATGGAGGTCTCCCACACCACCAACTCTTTTAGAATGAACTGAGGCTGTCACCTCAGCGGCTGCCCATGAAAGACTGATATATAAACTGAAAAACCAGCTCTCCAATTATGAGGACCATATGGGACCCTTTCCTGGAAAACCTCACCTAAGCTGTTATTAAGAACAATCTGTACTCTGACCTCTATAATGGGGAGCAGAGAGACTAAATAGAGGGCCAGTCACTAGCAAGGACTGTACATAGAGGCAGTTTAGTGGGTTAAGAGCTCATAAAGGGGAGGATTGGGTATAAAGAGACCACAAAGAGGTGAACTGTGAACAAGAAACCCAGGGGGAGATGTACAAGAAAATGTTGGCGTGTGGTGTAATGCCAAATTTGGCAACGCCGCGCTCCGACATTTTCAAAACGCAGGGATGCGCCGTATTTACAAAAATAGGCGCACTCCTGCGTTACCCCTTGCGCTAAAAAAAGCTGCCTAGCACCAATGCAGGCACCCTTGCGCCATGTTGCAAGGGTGCCTGCACTGTAGGGGGTGATTGTTTATGTGCAGGAAGGGACACCTTCCTGCTCATAATCAATCACTAATGGCGATTTGTTGTTTCTATGTGTGCTGAAGAATGCAGCACACATAGAAAGAGCAAAATACGAGGAGAAATTATTAATTTCTCCTCGCATCACCATCCTAAGGCCATGGCCTTAGTTTTTAGAGCAGCCCCATCCTTGTAAATATGGGGCAGCGTCAAAAAGCAATGGGTGTTCCGGCGGAACGGCCACTGCAACACCCATTGCACGCCCCTTTCACGCTAAGTGAAGCGTGTAAAGGGGCCTTATTTACAAGGTGGCGTAAAGCCACATTAAGTGGCTTAACGCCGCTTTGTAAATAAGAAGGGGATATCGCCACCAGAACATTACTAAAAGTGACGTTCTGGTGGCGATATCCCCTTGTAAATATGCCCCCAGTATGATAAGGACTGAGGAGCCAGGAAATCGCAGAGAGGGGAGTAATGAGCACAATTACTCCTCATGTCGTACTGAACCTTGAGAAAGCTTTACCACTAAATGAGAGCCAAAGGGTTTTACCCATTCTATGTCTGTGGGAAAATGGTTTAGTACATATGGCCCAAAATGACTTGCCTTCGCCAATGCAATGAGTTGGCACTGGGTCAGAGCTTGCCATGTATGCGGTACCTAGTTTCATCTGAAGAGGGGATCAGTGTAGATTTGACTGGAGAGCTGCTAAGGCTGCCATGACAGGTGGTAGATACATTTGGTGCACAGGCAATGTACAGAAAGAAACCCTATTGTATTTTCCCAAAAAATGAACGAAGTATATTGTTTTACTAGTGACTGTCAGATCTGGAGCCGTATTTAAAATTATTTACGATAAGGTGACTATAATTGTAAACTGCTATCTTTATTAATGGTAGTTCATTTAATTTGACTTTGGAAGTTGGCATTGATACATATTTGTGTTGTTGTCTCGACGTGTGTAGTGCAATGAGAACCACAAAGATTTAAGTGAATATGATACATTTTTTATTTGGAAATGTTTTGTGTGGACATGTCATCTTTGGTTTTTTAACTGCAATTCCATCGTATTACCTTGATCAAGCTCTCAGCACAAATGTAGCAATAATCTTCACACTTGGCTCCATGCAGACAAAGGAGCAGCAGAGTGGCATGGACCCCTGCAGTCCCTCTGGTACAGAAATGACATCCGTCACAGGCATATGCTTAGCACGTGCCCATTATACGGATGCATGTCAGAATATCATATATAGAAATATAGTGTTAGTAAATAATTGTGTCCTAAATATAATTTACAAAAATATAATCCTTTGGGTAAGCATTTAATGTTAATTACTTCAATAAGGCGATATTTTGGAAGATTTTATTTAAGAGAAAATAATGTTGTCAGGCGATAGTCTGACAATATTATTCTGGTACTACACATATTGTACATCCGAGAAATGTTCGGACCTCCTTATGTAAGGTTCCTTTCCAGTTAACTTGATTTAAGTTAATTTGGGTGATGTGCAGTTTTGGTGACGTTTAGAGGGTGGTTCGCTCCTGCTGAGGCAATCTAAATGTCGGCTGGTGTGTGGATTCTGAATATTGACTACAGAATATCGTGGGAGACTAATATCATAGAGAGAATATCAAGGAACAAAATATCAATCAATCAATCAGGGGTTTGTTGAAGCGCGACTACTCACCCGTACGGGTCGCAAGGCGCTAGGGGTGGGGAGGTTGGGGGTGAAGGTTCCATTCCCTCAAGGAGGGGGTCTGTCGAAGAGCCAGGTTTTGAGGTTTCTTGCGAAGATGGGGAGCGATGTTGTCTGTCTGAGGTGGAGCGGAAGGGCGTTCCATGCTTTGGCCGCGAGGAAGGAGGAGCAGCCTCCCGATCTGGTCTTTCTGGTGCGGGGGACCACGGCGTAGGAGAGCTGGGCTGATCGCAGGGTCCTTTGGGGTGCGTGGAAATTGAGTCGGCTGTTCAGGTATGCTGGTCCGGTGCCGTGGAGGGCCTTGTGTGCGTGGGTGAGTATCTTGAAAGTGATTCTCGCCTCGACGGGGAACCAGTGGAGTGTGCGCAGGTGCTGGGAGATGTGGCAGTGTTTTTGCAGGTTGAGGACTAGTTTTGCGGCGGCATTCTGGATGTTCTGTAGCTTGCTGGTGAGGTTTTTGTTTATTCCGGCGTAGAGTGCGTTGCTGTAGTCGAGTCTGCTGGTGACCAGGGCGTGAGTGACGGTCTTTCGGTGTTCGAGGGGGATCCATTTGAAGGTCTTACGAAGGAGGCGGAGGGTGTGGAAGCAGGAAGAAGAGACGGAGTTGATTTGGCGGTCTATTTTGAGCTCGGAGTCCAGGATGATTCCCAGGTTGCGTGCGTGGTCCGTGGCGGGTTTCCAAGGGCGGGGGGCCACCAGGTGTCGCTCCAGGCGTCGGGGTTTGGGCCCATGATAAGTACTTCTGTTTTGTTGGTGTTTAGTTGTAGGCAGCTGTTTTTCATCCATTGGGCGACGGCTTCCATGCCTTCTCGAAAGTTGTGTCTGGCGGTGTTGGGCTCGTTGGATAGGGAGAGGATGAGTTGGGTGTCGTCTGCGTATGACACGATGTTGAGTCCATAGGTTCTGACGATGGGGGCGAGTGGAGCCATGTAGACGTTGAAAAGCGTCGGGCTGAGGGAGGAGCCCTGGGGGACTCCGCAGGTGGTAGGTGTAGGGTCCCAGAGGAAAGGGGGGAGTCTGACCCGCTGCGTCCTGCCGGAGAGGAAGGAGCGGATCCAGTCGAGGGCTTTGTGAGAAGTTGGCCTGGTATATGCTGTCCACTAATTAAAGTGGGCACCTTGCACCAGTCCAAACGACCCTTATTGATGATTAGGTTAAAGACAACCTTTGTTGAAAGCTATCCTAGTGGTAGCTAGGGAGAGCAGTCTTCAGGCTAAGTCTCGAAGGAATGTAAAGCAGCCTGTTTTACCAGATCATAACCTCCTGAATGACCAAATGAAAGGAGAACCACACAAGGAATATATAAAATATATGTATTTATTACTAAACACTCTCTACTAACCTCTTTATGAGATTAGAGAACAAAGCACACAATATTAAATCACTAGAACGACAGTAAATAGCACAATACACAGTGGGCTCCAGGGGGAGACCAAACCATATACTAAGAAAGTGGTATAACAACCACGACTTGACTAGACACAGTGCCTAGAGCACGTAGAATCACTGGGACCCCAAGGAACCATCCAAGGTAGTGACACAGGGGACCCACGGAGGACGGGTGCAGTGTGTGAACACAGGCACGAGCTCCGTACAACTCTATGAGAAAGTCGCGGTTGGAAATTTAAAGATTAAGGACACTTCGGAGAGGACTTTAAGCAAACCCAGCTAAACATAGAAGGTTCTAAGGCCAGCACCCTTGAGAGTACCGCGGTACCCGTGTTACCTATCCCAGAGGAGCCAGGTGCATAGGGGTCAAGTGATGTCGGAAACCTTCGTCGTTTTCAATGGCGTGTTGCGGAAAAGTGCTGCTGCCGGGAAGATGAAAAGTGTCCGGTGTGATCCAAGCCTGGATCGGAGATGAGAAGAACCTGAAAGCAGAGGGGACAGAGTCTGGGTCACTTCACAGTGACGAGGGGCACGATAGACGAATGCCCACCGATGTCAGGTGTTTCAGGTGCGAAGAGGTGAAGCTTGACTCTGCAGCCACGGGGACCAGGAGATGTCGACGATGACCAAAGTCCGGAGGTGAGCTGTCCCACAAAGGATGTCGAGTGCTGGGGGGTCAGTGTCCGGATTGAACACCAACAAGCCTTGGCAACTGCAACCCATGCGGTCAGAGAAAAGATGCTTCTGTGAGGACCAGCAAGGTCCTGGGGACTCTCCAAGCTATGGAGAGTCAGGGCACGTCTGGAGCAACCAGGAAAGCCCACGGAAAGTCAAAGTTACCTTCACAGGGACCCACAGGCCAACGGACCAGGGATCGCAAAGGGACCTCAAGCTGAATCACCAAATACCAGCCCACGGAACACTCGTGGAGTGTAGGCTGTAAATCTTCGGTGGAATTACTGCTCGGGGTCAGGACTACAAGTAGCCCAAAGCACAGCCTCAGGGATTTCCGAAAAGCATATGCTGCTGCAAAAGAGCACGGTGCACAGGGTACGGGTTGCACGGTCCCCACGAGGGATACGGGCCTCAGAATTGCTGAGAGCACAGATCAACCTCAGAGACCTCGGGAACCCACCTCCTGTGTTGCAGAAATCTTCGGAGTCCTCAGGAGCTTGGGAGATGCAAACTGGTCAGATGCGTTTAGGTGCCTGCCTTGCAGGGGAGTAACTCCTTTACTCCAAGGGAGATTTCTTCATTCGTCCAGCGTCGTGCAGATCGTCAAAGTACTTGGTTTCTGTAGCAGAGTTTAGTCCAGGTAAAATCTAAAGTCCTGTAGTCAGGGGTTCCTACTTTATACCCAAGGGAGGGGTGGGACAAACGCTGGGGACCCACTTATGGGAGGGTCAGGACAGAGGGGTGGCTACACCGATGTCCTTTGTCCAGTTTCACGCCAGAGCAGGAGCAAATGGCTCCTGCAACCGGTTTGAGCTGGACTATGCACAGGAACACCAAATGTGCCCCCAGTGCAGACATCAAAGCACTCTCAGAGTGCACCCACCCAGCCCCAATACACTAAAGCCTGTCTGGGAGGTGGTCACACCTCCCTGTGACAGGAAACCTATTGTCCAGGCCTCCCCTGCCGGAGTTTCGTCCAGCAGCAGGAGGGCAGACAAGTGTCTGTGGCTGGCAGCATCCATTTTGTGATGCCAGGGTCAAGAAAGCTGGTACCGGGTGTACCGGTGTGGCATGTTTCTCCCTCTAGGAGGGTGGAATCATACCTCCCCCGCCAGTTACTGGCGGGGAGGTATGATTCCAAGGTGTTTGACACCAAACACGACATGTTTCCGTGTAGCCGTTTTAAAGTTAGCATTTACCGCTAGGTTATAATGCACCTAAGTATATATGGTTGGCTGCATCACAGACAACCCCGGAGAATGGATTCCGAAGGCTGCAGAGGGGCTCTGCTCATGCATGGGCACCCTCTCACATAAAACCCAGCACCCTGCCTTCAGGATTGATAAGGCCTGCCATAGGGGTGACTGATAGGTTTATATGTGCAGTGATTTAGGATAGATATAGTGAACCTATATCTAAGTAAGGGGTGCATGCACCACCCTACAAAGGCTGCAGTAGCAGACCTGTGGTGTCATTTTGAACGGTCTCTCAGGGGTGGCATAATACATGCTGCAGCCCTTGGGAGGCCTCTGGGGTACCTAGGCCCTGGGTACATAGTATACCATATACTAGGTACTTATAAGGGTACCCCAGAATACAATCTGGAGTGTACCTAAAGTACATGCACAACCAATTTAGGGAGTAAGCAGATAAACTGGGGTCCTGATTAGCAGGATCCCAGTCAGACTAGTCAAAAACCAGCAAAACACCAGGACAAAAGTGGGGGTAACCATGCAGTCAGATTCCACCTTCCTACATAACCCCCCCGCGCCCCAAACGAAAGGAGATAAGGCTAACCTTGCCCAGTTGAGACTTTATTGACTAAGTGGCCATATATTAGGAAGATCCTGCACTAGCATGGATACCCCCTGTCTTATGGTCCACTAAGGAGTCCCTACCCTTAAGGGTATTGGATTTTCTCCAAAAGTTGGGATTACTACCTGTAGTGTGTTTTGGCAAAGAAAAAGGCTGGTGGGGTGTCTGAGTAGAGCACTGGTCACCATGGAGGCCTTTCTTTCCATGACTGAGTTGTACCTGGCCCTAAGGGTCAACCTCTGGCTGCCTACAGCTGGGGGTTGGGTCCCTTTGGTTGGAACACTAGAGGGAGAGGGTAGGTTTGGAACCATTTGGTCCCAGGTTTGCCCTTGCCCAATAGAGTCCATCTGGGGGTGGTACCTATTCATTGGTAAGAGGGATCCCTCAGTGGGTTGAGGAATTTTCGCCTGGCTAGGGCTACTAGACTGGGTGCCCCTAACCTGTTGATGAGGGTGTTCCTCTGGGCAGTGAGCCCTTAGGGGTCCACTGATCTCCCTGACCTCTGCAGCCCTAGGCTGATTGTGGTAGGGTAGAGAGGGGCAGGATACCTGCTCCAGACTGGGTACCACCTTGGAAGAGTCCCCTGCCATCAGAGGTGTTGCCAGGCCTGACCACCTCTGGGGCAGTTCCTTCACTAGGGGTAGGATCAGTTCCCTGAGGAAGCTGACCCTTACCTATAGTCTGGGGGGAAGAAGACTTTTCTTCAACCCTTCTGCTCTCTGGTGGAGTAGAGTGGGCCATTCTTTCAGGCTCCACCACTCCAAAATTTTCCTGGGGTTGGGTTGAGGCCCTATGGGTCCCACCAACTTTCTCAGGGAGGCATAACATTCTTAAATGGGCCTGGTATTCAACTTCAGCCCACGCTGAAATCTCTAGATCATTACCCAACAGGCAATCTACAGGCAAGTTTGGGGATACTGCCACTCTCTTTGGGCCAGTGACCCCTCCCCAGCTGAGATTGACTATGGCCATGGGATGATCTGTCCTGATACCATCAATGTTGGTCACCTGGTACTTAAACTCAGGTAGAAACTGTTGAGGGGGTACTAGGTTCCCTGTCACCATGGTGACACTAGCCCCTGTGTCCCTGAATGCCACAGCTTTCTGACCATTTATTAGTGGCTCCTGTCTGTACTTGCCCAAAGAATTAGGACTGACAGTAAAAGTGGCAAATCCCATGCCACCATCACATACTGAGGAGGCCTGTGAGGGGGACCTTTCTAAACCATGGTCCACCTCAGTTCCCCATGAGAACCCACCTAACTTTTTGGGTGCACTACTACCACCTGGGGGATTACTACTTGTAGAGCCAGGAGGAGTGGTAGTATTGCTGGGAGGAACATTTTCCTTATTGCTGGCCTTAGGGCAAAAGTGGTCATTTTTCCAGTGGCCAGGCTTCTTACTGACATGGCAATAAGGTTTCTTTTCAGGGGAGGAAGGAGTTTGGGACCCACCCCCAGAAGAGGACTTTTGGGGCCCTGTAGTGGATTTATCTTTGGATTTATCCCCACCTTTCTCTTGGTTCTTGGAAGAATCTTTCTTCTGGTCACCACCCTGATTCTTTTTGCTTTACTCTGGTTCAGACCCACTTATCTGCCTTCTTGCCCAATTCTTGGGGAGAAGTCAGATCTGAGTCCACCAGGTACTGGTGTAAAAGCTGGTTTTGACAATTATTAAGGATCTGCTCCCTCATAATCAAATTGTACAATCCTAAAAAGTCATGCACCTTGCTGCCATGTATCCAACCTTCCAGAGCCTTAGTAGCACAATCTACAAAGTCAACCCAGTCTTGAGTCTGTGCCTTTTGGGTATCTCTGAACTTAATCCTGTATTGTTCAGTGGTTAAGCCAAACCCATCAATCAGAGCACTCTTCAAAACTTTGTAATTATCAGAATCCTCTTCTCTAACAGTGAGGAGCTTGTCTCTACCTTTGTCTGCAAAGGAGAGCCACAAGATTGCTGCCCACTGCTCCTGAGGGACCCTCTGTACTTTACAGGCCCTCTCCAGTGCAGTTATCCATTTGTGGATGTCATCCCCACTCTGGTAGCGAGGGACAATCTTGTTCAGGTTCCTATGGTCATGAGTATGTTCTCTACCTCTAGGGACACTGTTGCTGCCACCATGGGGCTCTAGCCCAAACTTTTTAGAAGCTCTCTGAAGCTCCAGGGATTCCCTATCTAAGGCCAATTGCTCTCTCTTGATTCCGAGCTTAGCTCTCTCAAACTCAAGCAGTTGGCACTTCTTCTCATAAAAGGACTCCCTTTTATGAGAAGCAGAGGTCCTATGAGAAACAGAGCTCCCTACAGAAGTACCAGAATGATTAGATTCCTGGGAAGAAGATCTTGATCTTCTTGGTAAACTGTTAACCCTTCCAGGTGAGGTAAAGAGATGGCCACTGAGGCCTTTTCCCTCACCTTCAGGAAGAATTGGATTGTCCAGGTTAGGATCATTTTGATCCTCCTGGCCAGCATCAGAGTCCAGGTCATAGAAGTTTTCACTTCCTGGCCTTTCCTCTTCTGTAGTCCCACCCAACTTGCCTGCCTCATCAGACCCTGGGGTCTTTCTGAGGTCATCTAAAAGAAAAGCCTCTATGAGGCGTTGAGTGTTTGGGTTCTTCCCTGTCTTCAGTTTCCTAGATGTACACATGGTTCTCAATTCCTGAAATGAGATATGGTCATACTTAGTTGGCAGAGGCCCACTGGCTTCTGGCCTAGAAGACATACTAGAGTAATGTGGTGTAGGCACCTACCTAACCTAGTGGAAGCTACTAAACTCTCTTGAGTTGGAGAAAGGGTGTGCTAGACCCTTGACTTACCCAACTGCAAGTTCAGTAGAACTTACTTTATTCTAGTCTTGATTTATATGTACCTAGTACCTTTAGTGGTTTTCAGTTAGTCACTCAATGAGATTATCTGGTAAAACAATAGCAAGCTTGAATCCCAACCGCTGCACACAAATGTGAGAAGTTGGCCTGGTATATGCTGTCCACTAATTAAAGTGGGCACCTTGCACCAGCCCAAACGACCCTTATTGATGATTAGGTTAAAGACAACCTTTATTGAAAGCTATCATAGTGGTAGCTAGGGAGAGCAGCCTTCAGGCTAAGTCTCGAAGGAATGTAAAGCAGCCTGTTTTACCAGATCATAACCTCCTGAATGACCAAATGAAAGGAGAACCACACAAGGAATATATAAAATATATGTATTTATTACTAAACACTCTCTACTAACCTCTTTATGAGATTAGAGAACAAAGCACACAATATTAAATCACTAGAACGACAGTAAATAGCACAATACACAGTGGGCTCCAGGGGGAGACCAAACCATATACTAAGAAGGTGGTATAACAATCACGACTTGACTAGACACAGTGCCTAGAGCACGTAGAATCGCTGGGACCCCAAGGAACCATCCAAGGTAGTGACACAGGAGACCCATGGAGGACGGGTGCAGGGTGTGAACACAGGCGCGAGCTCCGCACAACTCTATGAGAAAGTCGCGGTCGGAAATTTAAAGATTAAGGACACTTCGGAGAGGACTTTAAGCAAACCCAGCTAAACATAGAAGGTTCTAAGGCCAGCACCCTTGAGAGTACCGAGGTACCTGTGCTACCTATCCCAGAGGAGCCAGGTGCATAGGGGTCAAGTGATGTCGGAAACCTTCGTCGTTTTCAATGGTGTGTTGCGGAAAAGTGCTGCTGCCGGGAAGATGAAAAGTGTCCGGTGTGATCCAAGCCTGGACCGGAGATGAGAAGAACCTTAAAGCAGAGGGGACAGAGTCTGGGTCACTTCACAGTGACCAGGGGCACGATAGACGAATACCCACCGATGTCGGGTGTTTCAGGTGCGAAGAGGTAAAGCTTCACTCTGCAGCCACGGGGACCAGGAGACGTCGACGACAACCAAAGTCCGGAGGTGAGCTGTCCCACAAAGGATGTCGAGTGCTGGGGGGACAGTGTCCGGATTGAATACCAACAAGCCTTGGCAACTGCAACACACGCGGTCAGAGGAAAGATGCTTCTGTGAGGACCAGCAAGGTCCTGGGGACTCTCCAAGCTATGGAGAGTCAGGGCACATCTGGAGCAACCAGGAAAGCCCACGGAAAGTCAAAGTTACCTTAACAGGGACCCACAGGCCAATGGACCAGGGATCGCGAAGGGACCTCAAGCTGAATCACCAAATAGCAGCCCACGGAACACTTGTGGAGTGTAGGCCAGAAATCTTCGGTGGAATTACTGCTCGGGGTGAGGACTACAAGTAGCCCAAAGCACAGCCTCAGGGATTGCCGAAAATCATATGCTCCTGCAAAAGAGCACGGTGCACAGGGGTACGGGTTGCACGGTCCCCACGAGGGATACGGGCCTCAGAATTGCTGAGAGGACAGATCAACCTCAGAGACCTCGGGAACCCACCTCCTGTGTTGCAGAAATCTTCGGAGTCCTCAGGAGCTTGGGAGATGCAAACTGGTCAGATGCGTTTAGGTGCCTGCCTTGCAGGGGAGTAACTCCTTTACTCCAAGGGAGATTTCTTCATTCGTCCAGCGTCGTGCAGATCGTCAAAGTACTTGGTTTCTGTAGCAGAGTTTAGTCCAGGTAAAATCTAAAGTCCTGTAGTCAGGGGTTCCTACTTTATACCCAAGGGAGGGGTGGGACAAACTCTGGGGACCCACTTATGGGAGGGTCAGGACAGAGGGGTGGCTACACCCATGTCCTTTGTCCAGTTTCGTGCCAGAGCAGGAGCAAATGGCTCCTGCAACCGGTTTGAGCTGGACTATGCACAGGGACACCAAATGTGCCCCCAGTGCAGACATCAAAGCACTCTCAAAGTGCACCCACCCAGCCCCAATACACTAAAGCCTTTCTGGGAGGTGGTCACACCTCCCTGTGACAGGAAACCTATTGTCAAACCTTTCCCTGCTGGAGTTTCGTCCAGCAGCAGGAGGGCAGACTCGTGTCTGTGGCTGGCAGCATCCATTTTGTGATGCCAGGGTCAAGAAAGCTGGTACCGGGTGTACCGGTGTGGCATGTTTCTCCCTCTAGGAGGGTGGAATCATACCTCCCGCGGGGAGGTATGATTCCAAGGTGTTTGACACCAAACACGACATGTTTCCGTGCAGCCGTTTTAAAGTTAGCATTTACCGCTAGGTTATAATGCACTTAAGTATATATGGTTGGCTGCATCACAGACAACCCCGGAAAAGAGGTTCCGAAGGCTGCAGAGGGGCTCTGCTCATGCATGGGCACCCTCTCACATAAAACCCAGCACCCTGCCTTCAGGATTGATAAGGCCTGCCATAGGGGTGACTGATAGGTTTATATGTGCAGTGATTTAGGATAGATATAGTGAACCTATATCTAAGTAAGGGGTGCATGCACCGCCTTACACAGGCTGCAGTAGCAGACCTGTGGTGTCATTTTGAATGGTCTCTCAGGGGTGGCATAATACATGCTGCAGCCCCTGGGAGGCCTCTGGGGTACCTAGGCCCTGGGTACATAGTATACCATATACTAGGGACTTATAAGGGTACCCCAGAATCCAATCTGGAGTGTACCTAAAGTACATGCACAACCAATTTAGGGAGTAAGCAGATAAACTGGGGTCCTGATTAGCAGGATCCCAGTCAGACTAGTCAAAAACCAGCAAAACACCAGGAAAAAAAGTGGGGGTAACCATGCAGTCAGATTCCACCTTCCTACAGGCCTTGTCCTGGATTCCTGCATCGTAGAGTCTGCGTATTAGGGTGCGGTGGGAGACTGTGTCGAATGCCGCTGAGAGGTCGAGGAGGATGAGGGCTACTGTCTCTCCTTTGTCCAGTAGGGTGCGGATGTCGTCTGTTGCAGCGATGAGGGCAGTGTCCGTGCTGTGGTTTTTTCTGAAGCCGGACTGGGAGGAGTCGAGGATGTTGTGTTCTTCAATGAATGTGGCGAGTTGGCTGTTGATGGCTTTCTCGATGACTTTCACTGGGAACGGGAGCAGGGAGATGAGTCTGTAGTTTTTGAGGTCGGTGGGGTCCGCCGAGGGTTTCTTCAGGAGGGGGTTGACCTCGGCGTCTTTCCAGTCATCGGGGAACGAGGCGGTCGCCAGGGAGCGGTTGATGGTGTGGCGGAGCATGGGTGCGATGGTGTCGGCGGCTCTGTTGAAGATGTGGTGGGGGCAGGGGTCCGTGGGGGCCCCTGAGTGGATTGACTTCAGTGTCTTCAATGTGTCTTCGGTGGTGAGGGCTGTCCAGTTGTCAATCGCTGGTTTCCGGGCATCGGGGGTGGTTGGTGAGGGTTCAGTGTGTTGGTTGTCTTCGTCGAAGTTGTCGTAGATGCTCTTGATTTTGTGGTGGAAAAAGGTGCTCAGTTTGTCGCAGAGGTCTTGTGAGGGAGGGATGTCGGTAGACTCGCTGGTGGGTTGGGCGAACTCCTTGATGATGCTGAAAAGTTCCTTGCTGTTGTGCACGTGGGTGGAGATTCTGTCTTCAATCGCTTTTTTCCTCATTTCTCTGATGAGTTGATGGTGGGCGTTGGTGGCGGCTCTGAAGTTGTTGTGGGCTTCTGTGGATTTGGTGTTCCTCCAGGCATTTTCGAGGCAGCGGCAAGTGCGTCTGGACTCTCGAAGTTCGGTGGTAAACCATCTGGCTTTCTTGGCGCGGGTATTGTTGTTTTTCTTGAGGGGGGCTAGGGTGTTGGCACTGTCCGAGATCCATCTATGCAGGGTTCGGGCTGCGGTGTTGGGGTCGTCGTTTTCCGCGATGGTAGGGGTGGAATTGTTGAGTGAGGAGGTGAGCTGGTCGTCAGTGATTTTGATCCAGTTTCTTCGTGGGAGCAGGTGCTGGTGTCTGTGGATGGTGGGTGTTCTGAAGGTGAAGTGGACGCAGCGATGGTCGGTCCATGGGAGTTCGGTGGTGTGGCTGAAGGTGATGGAGTTTCCTGTAGCGAAGAGGGGGTCGAGGGTGTGTCCTGCTGAGTGCGTGGGCTCGGTCACGATCTGGCGTAGTCCAATGTTGTGGAGGTTGTCCAGGAGGGATGTGGTGTTGGGGTCCAGGTGGTTGTCGAGGTGGAAGTTGAGGTCTCCCAGCAGGGTGTAGTTGGTGGATGCGATGGCCTGCGGGGAGATGATGTCCGTGATGGAGTTGGTGAAAGGTCCGCGGGGTCCAGGGGGTCGGTAGATGAGGGTTCCACGGAGGGTGGCGGTGGGGCTGGCCAGTATCTTGAAGTGAAGGTGTTCCATCAGTTCTGTGGGCTTGTCGGGGAGTGTGCTCAGGCGGAGGCTGGATTTGTGGACGATGGCGATTGCTCCTCCCGGGCGGGTGGGGCGGTCCTTCCTGGAGATCTTGTATCTTTGGGGGATGGCGATGGCGATGTCCGGTCCTGAGGTGGTGTTGGTTCAGGTTTTGGTGAAGAACGCTACGTCCGGGGCGGTGCTGTGGAGGAGGTCCCAGATTTTGGTGGTGTGTTTGTGGAGGGATCGGACGTGGAGGAGGATGCATTGCAGGGTCTTCGGTTCGGTTGTGTTCTTGCGGGCGGGTTGCGCTGGGTCCGTGTTCTTGGCGGTGCTGCAGGAGTGCCGGCAGCAGTGACAGCTGAAGGGTCTGTGGGTGTTGGCTGGTGATGCTAGCTTGCAGTTGTTGTTGCGGCCTGGGTTGAGTGCGTGGAGTGGCGCTGGGTTGTAGCGTTGGCGGGGCGGAGGTCCAGGGTTCCTGGCGCTGGTCGCGGACAGGCGCAGACGGGCTTGCCAGCGGCGCGCCAGCGGCACGGCCGCACAGCGGCCGCCATTAAGTAGGGGTCGGGGAGGGCTGGACAGCTGGGTGGCGGGAGCAGGGAGGGGAGCTGGATTGGAGCAGTCGCGCTGGGGGGGGAGGGGCCGCGGGGCAGCAGCGGCGGGGAAATAAGGGATAAAGGAAATAAAGGAAAGGGGGAAAATAAGCAGAAATAAGGGACAAAAGAGCAGAGATGCAGAAAAGTGCAGAAAGGTGAAAAATAGAAGAGGGCAGAAAAATGAGTGAAAACGAGTGAAAGAGCAGAGCGAGAGGAAGGAGACAGAGGTCCACTGGAAATATTGAAAGGTAATTACATATAGATTCTCTATAACTAACACCACATATATCTATATTGACAATATATATATTGTTTCGTTTAAAATAGCTTTATTTCGGCGCAAGGCCATAAAAGCATAAAAACAAAAAAACATACAGCTATGTTAAAAACAAATTATAAAACATGCCATCACTGACATAGTATATGCATACATTCATGTATGAGAGCAGAGGCATAGCAGCATACAAAAGATTTTTGGCCTCATTTATGATGTTTTGGCGTAGGGCAGCACCCCAAGGAATCTTGGTGCGCTGCCCTACGTCAAAAAAAAGAGCAGGAATGCGCCGTATCTATGTGATACAGTGCATTCCTGTCCTTTTCCCCAGCGCCGACGCACAATGGGCTGCCATGTGCCTATGCAGGCACCCTTGCACCCTGGTGCAAGGGTGCCTGCGTTGCAGGGCTGATTGATTTTGTGCAGGAAGGGACACCTTCCTGCACAAAATCAATCAATTCAGGCGATTTCCTCTTTCTATGTGTGCTGCAGAATGCAGCACACATAGAAAAAGGAAAAAACGAGGAGAAATGTAAACATTTCTCCTCGTTGCGCCTCCCTAACACCACCCCTGCGATGGCGTTAGATTCTGACGCATTCCCAGGTTTACGATTTCTCGTAAGTCTGGGAATGGTTCAGATTCCATGGGGGTTGTGTGGGAACACCCACAGCAACACCCATGGAACGCCCCTTTCACGCAGTGTTCTGCATGAAAGAGGCACATATTTACAAGGCCATGAAAAGACATGTAAAGTGGCTTTACATGGCCGTGTAAATATGCCGGGGCACATTGCGCCACAGGAACGTAAAAAAAGTCACGTTCTGGTGCCGAAAGGGGCTTCATAAATGAGGCCATTAGTGATTACACAAATACCAGTCGCGTCGTCATAAGATAAAGAACAAAAAATCAATCCATATAATTGTGCAATACGAGCTCTAGTTTACAATAGAGCAGATAGGTAATATAAGGTGAGATATATTAAAACATATAGTGTTGAAGTAGCCTACATGGAATGTCTCTACTCAGTACGATAACTGGGGTGTAGGAGATTAATCTATAATGGGTTGCAGAATCGATAAACACTAGGAAAAGGCCTCATGTGTTACACTTTTTTTTGTAAATCTTTTTTATTGGCATTTATAGAATGATCGAGATTGCACTCAACACAGTTACACATCCATAGCAAGAGCCTCTTGTAACATATTGTATTCGCCAGTCTCTTTTTACAGCAAATTATCTACACATCTCTGGGACAGAACATATATTGCCATCACAGCCTCTTTTTCAGGACTATTTATCTCCAGAGTGACCATCCACTCTGGTGCCAATGCGACAATAAGATAGTCTCTCACTATGACAATATACTCGATAGGGAGTGATCGGGCCTTCTATCAACACTGTTCATCTTGGATGTGTAGATATTCAAGAAGCATAAGTCTGCTATACAAACCAATTGCTCAATAATTGCATAAGAGAAAATAAAAGCCATATAAAGAAAAGGGAAAAACAAAATAGACAAATTCCATATCCACACACAAGAAAAAAAGGAAACATACAACTACAATTAATGATGAACTGCCAGGGGTCTTCGATCAGCACAAACATCTGCCATAAGTTAACCAGCGCTACTTTGAGGTCAAGCGGTACCCAAGGGGGGGGGGGGAAGGGGAATAAGAGGGAGAGAAAGCCAATAAAGCTCCAAACCAACAGGGGCTACACCTAGTCCGTAATTCAATCAGTTGTGCATCTGAATTTTGGCCTGGTAGAGGAGGGCCAGACTCCTCCCGCTCAACAAGAACCTCGACATACCCACTCATCCCGCGACAGTCACCCAGCCTTTAAAGTGCGTGTGCCTCTCCCAGCCCTTCAGAATCGGTCGAATTAGTGTGTGAGGTCTGTTCACGTGCGTTCCGTGTGTCCCATGCCTTCACTATGTCCGCCCAAGGCTCTGCCAGCGGTTTAAGCCACTTCATGTGTTACACTTTAAACAAATAAACCCTTTGTGTCAGTAGATGTTGCTATCAGGGTCAGCAGTGGACCCAAGCTTGCTATGAGATGGGGGACCTAGGCCTTAGTATCAACAAGAGACTCAGAAACTTAGCTACAGAACAAGCATACAATGGGCGGGGATCTGACCTCAAGATTCTAAGAGCTGAGCAGCTACTTTGTGTCCCCAGAAGTTTACAGAGTGGTTTGATCTATTTTTGGCGAAGGTTAGCTTATCCTGGACAAGCAAACAAAACATGTGGTATATTTTCTGCAAAGCCTTTGCACATGAGCATAAACACCCTCATTTTTGGCCCACTTGTGAGTAAATGATTTTAGTGGGATTGTTCCAACCCTGAACTGGAAATAGAGTTGTCTATCTAGGGAAAGAGTAAAAATATCCCAATAGGGTTCGAGGAGGCTGCAGCATTTAAAACCAAAGAACCTCCCCGTCAATGCAGAACTTGTTGCTTCCCGGAGCTCACATTCCATAACCCATGACCAGTAGTGTTTCTTCAGCTGTTCTGCTGAGAGGATGGGGAGAGAAGAAGGATTTTCCCATAGTTCCCTTAGACCTATGGCAAACAACAATTAGTTGATTTGCCGGAGTCACTCAATTTTATTGTAACAATCAGCATCCACCACGTCTCTCAAAGCAGCGGACTAGTGGGCTAATTCTGCAGTCGCCCATAGCCTTCTCCAGTATAATAGTGGGCGTAATTTGGCTTTGCTAGCTCGAAATCGCCTACCCATATCATACATCAGAGGTTTAATCGGAGTACTAAAGAGGAGACGTGTCAAACTTCTTATAAACTTGTTCTTAGATTTTGTTAGGGAGGATATATTAGAAACCCCACATAGTTCAGAGCCATAAAGGGCTGAGCCCAACACTTTTGCATCATATATGTCCAGAGCTGGAGCAATTTGGTTTACTATAGGAGCAATTGTGTGTGATATATATCATCAAGGTACATGGATGTGGAGTTAAGAATAGTAAATCTATACTTCCCATTTGATATTTTGTCCCTTGACATTTTCTCTATGATATTATCGTGCCACAATATTCTTGTACTTGATTTTCCAGAGTACAGTCTTCATCTGGGCTTTCTCCAGGGCACTCAGCTTCGGTGTCAATTTTAGTTTTAATATTCTTTGGAGGAGCCGAGATAACCTCCGAATATGCTAATGGGCCTGCAGCATGTACTCTTACCATATCCGAGTCATCATTAAAAACTTTTTTCGGTCGTAGGACCATAAAAGTACAATACAAAAGCATTACACAGCAAGGATTTAAAATACATGTGTAAAAGTGTGAATCTTCACGCAATTAAAACACCATAATTCATCAATACAAACTTAGTCACCCCTATATCACTGGTTATAAAAATAGCATATTATTGCCTGCTGTTCAATTCACAATGCCTGGTATGGAGTTAAAACCAGCCTTTTAAAATTATTGTATGAGGATAAGGGGGAGCTATTTTCATTTATAATGGAATTTAATCAGAGGTCCTTAAATGTGACAATATAAAAAGAAAAAGTCATCACAGCAGCTTCAGTTCCTTCACCAGCTTGGCCCAGGCATCTCAAGAATGAATCGGGGCTGGTGTCAAGGCCTTCCTTCTAATACCCCTGGAATGACCTAGGAGCTTCGCAATTGCACACACGAATAAAGGTCTTGTATCAGATTTCAGTATGCGCAGGGCTACTCTAAAATCGCGAATTCCAAGTTGTCTGCAAACGGGGATTAGCCATTCACCCCTTGGTTTTGTATATGCTGTGCAAGCAAAAAGAACGTGGCCTATTGATTCGATCAAGGCAGGGCAGCAGGGGCAACCTTTGGGTTGGGCATCATTACGTAGCCAATAGTTTGTAAATGCGTTAACCGGCAGACTGCCGTGCCTAAATTGTATATAGAGCTTCCTGTCGGCCGGCACCTTGATAAGATCGAGATAGATTTCTAAGAGGCAACTGGCCTTGAAGTCTCTAAACTCTTCGGTTAGTCTGCCCTGTTTACTATTGCTACAAGCATTCTGCTCAGCCCATTCCCAGTATAGCATTTTAATTTGTTTTTTGGTGTGAGTTGCTGGGCAATTGATGCTGCACCCTGGTAGCCCAATACTGTACATGAGGTTTCTAATGTGCTTGATCCAGCCTATTTTATTCATGGAATCTAAAGTGCAGACCTCATTGGAGGCAGCTGCATAAGATGTCAGTTCTGGGGTGATGACAAGCCTCTGCCAAAATAAGAGAAAGTGAAGCTTCGCTAGATCATTGATTGGTTTAATGCCCATATTGAGCTTTAGTGGGCAAAGTGGAGTGCTTTGCGGAAGGGACACCAGGTTCCTAAGGAACTTGTTCTCAGATGCTGTGAGATCGCTTACTTTTTCCATGCCCCAAAGCTCAACCCCATATAGGGCACTACTCACAGCTTTACAGTTGTATAACTTCAGGGCTGGTGCGATTGGTTTTGTATAGGAGAGACAATGTTCCTTCCTTAGGGCCCCAGTTACCTGTGAAAACTTGAGGTAGGCCTTGTTGAGATGTTTTTTCCAGGCCATACCTTCCGGCAATTTAATTCCCAGGTAATCAAAGCAGCTCACTCTCTCTAGTGGGATGTTATCTAGGGACAAACTCACTTTGAAGGATTTATGGGGGTTCTGCAGCATCAGTTTTGTTTTTGTGGTATTTATTTCAAGGCCCCTCTCATCACAGAAAAGCTTAAATCGATTCAGTAATTTTTGCAGGCACATAGGTGTTTTGGAAACAAGAAGGGTATCATCTGCGAATAGGAGAGTGGTGATTTTCTGGTTCGCTAGAGAGGGGGCGTCTGCTGGAATGGCAGATAAAAATTCAACTACTTGATTGCTGTATAATGAGAACAGAGTTGGAGCCAGGACGCAACCCTGATGGACCCCCCGCTGGATTTTAATGGGATCGGTAACTTGACCCTGGCTGCCCCATCTTACCCTGGCAAAGTTCTCTTTGTGTAATCTTATTAACAGCGCCAGGATTCCCAGGGGTATACCCATCTCCTTGAGCACCCGCCAGAGCTTGTCCCTCGGCACAGGGTCGAATGCTGACTTCAGATCAATGAACGCTATATATAAACTCCCCTTGCCCAGCAATACCACCTGCCAATAAAGGAGGAGGAGGCGGAAAACCTGATCTATTGTTCCCGTTTTCTGACGAAACCCTGCTTGAAGGGATGAAAGAATATGATTCTCGTCCATCCAGCCCTGGACCTTCGCTAGAAGCGAGCAACAGAAAACCTTTTGGACACAATCGATCAGGCTAATGGGCCTGTAGTTGGAAGAATTACTCCTATCACCCTTTTTAAAAATCTCCGACTCATTTATGTATTCATCCAGTCCTTCTTTTTAACATTTATGTTGAATAGCATCGACTTTGCTCTAAAGCCTGCTAACAAGTGCTGATCCTGAGTAGAGATTTGTGTATCCAAGTACAACGTGGACACCACATAAACAGAAATGTGAGAAGAGGAGGAATGGGCCAGAAGGACGACGAGAGAGGTCAGCTCAGTTTTGGTCCTAGGCAGTGCAAAGATGGGGAGGGAGTCTGCACAGTAACTATGAAAGTGTGTAAAGTAATGCTACATTTGCTCTGTGCCACCAAGCACCCAAGAGCCTAATTCAGTCTGTGAAACTAGAAAACATGGCAGCAACAAAGCAGGTAGAACGCTGATCAGTTTTAGAAAATTGATTTTCTAACTTGAGTCATACACAAGGTTGATTTAAGACTCTTTAGTTTAATTATGACTTGGGGTTCATGCTAAACAGAACAGACAAATCCACTGAGCACTTAGATTTACACAATTCCATTAGAATTAGAATTATGAGGCAAGGGAACATCAGGGGGTGTCCAGGACGAAGGGAAGGCAAGCTGTGTGGAAAGGAAAGACAAATTATGTAGCGCATTCAGTTGGAATATTTTCTTGCTATTTAGACATTACAACACAGTGATTGAAAAGTGGTCCAGTGCAATTGAAAATATGTTGGTTTATTAGGTATCAAAACTGTACACATTCAGCAGATCTTATTAAATGTTATGCGCTGACAATTAGTGATTTTGTCTTGCATGGAAGCACTGGAAGACCATGTTATTAACTCTCGCCTTTCTATCTCAGAGAATAAAGTAGTTTGTGTAGAACATAAACAAGCTACAGCAACAGAAGATAAAATGACATTTACATACTGTTGGACTTGGCCCTTTCCCAGAACATTTTGCCTTCCTCCTGTATTTTTCTGACCTGCCGTTGTTGGTTTTATGACTCTGGGCACTTTACCACTGCTGATCAGTGCTAAAGTGCGTGTGCTCTCTATGGCAAACTTGGTAAGATTGGTCTACACCTGTTTGGCATATTTAATTTACCTGTCAGTCCCTTGTACAGTGGTATCTCATACACCCAGGGCCAGTAAATTAAATGCTACTGGTGGGCTGGCAGCCCTGCTTGCGCCACCCACCAAAGTAGCCTTTCAAACCTGTCTCAGGCCTCTGCCACTGCAGGCCCTGCGCACGCAGTTTACTGCCGCTGTGACGTGGCACATAAAGTGGTTGCCACGTCTATGACTCCCCTTTTACTACAAGTCAGTCACCCCTAAGGTAGGCCCTAGCTAGCCCTATGGGCAGGGTGCGGTGTAGGAAAAAGGCAGGACATGTGCCTTAACTGTGTGGCATGTCCTGGTAGTGACAAACAGCCTATTTGGTTTCTCACTGCTGTGAGGCTGCCCTGTCATAGGGAAGCATTGGGGATTCCCTGATATATGCTTCAGTGGTAATTCCTGACATGAGAGGGGTAGCATGATCAAGTTTGGTATGTTTGGAATAGTGGTGATAAATGCTGCGTATTGGTGTTCGCGGATTTATTATCACTATTTTAGAAATGCCACTTTTAGAAGTAGGCATTTCTGTGTGCTATGTGTCTTTGTGCCTGCCTATGTGTATTGACTGTCTGGCCTTGGAGTGACAGGGGCTGGGGCGGTGCAGTGGCTCCAGAGAGTCTGGATGAGTCAGCGCTAGGCTGAATAGGCCTGGTCGGCATTTGGAGTGGTGGGAGGAGTAGCACCTCCACAATGCTCGCTCCCCCCCCGTGGTGTGTCTGAGGCCAGGGCTTACACCTACAATGGGGAGTGTTGTGCACTGTAAGGATCATTTTAAGTGCCCCCCAGAACTGGTTTGGACTGGGTCCAGGGCCCTGTCCCAGGGCAGAACAAAGACTTTGTGGAGTATAAGTACTGGGGTGTGACCCCAGGTCTTTTGAACTGTGCTTGCTTGGAACTGGAACAGAAGATACTGCCAGGAGGTACCACCGTCTGGGAAACCCTGCTGCCTGCTGGGTGGCTGAGAGGACTGCCCCTCTGCTAGGGGACCCTGAGTGCTGGCCTGCCTGGGCCCTGTCCTCTGCCCCAGTGTTCTCTCAGGGCTTGGGATCCTGCCCTGCAGTACTTAGAGAACTTAGGGCTAAGGGAGCGCTGGATTCAGTGGGTGCTCTATTTTTCCCCCGATCCTTGGTGCTTTGCGCTCCTTGAAGTCCCAAGGGAGCGGTAATCCTGCCGGGGAATTCTGGGCTGAGCCCCCCACCCCGGTGTATGCAGAGCCCGAGGGTAATTTACTGGTGTCCAAAGTGCAGGCGGGAGCCTACCCCACCTTTATTTTGCAGAGAAGAGAGATACAGCCGGAGGCCAGGCTGAGGCTAAGCCTGGTTGCGGGCGGGGCTCCCTCGAGAGAGAGAGAGAGGACAGCAAACGGAAGCCAGGCGTGACGTCTCCTGGTTGTGGGTGGGGCCCACTACCGCGAGGGGACGAGCAAGAGGAAGTAGAACCTCGCGGCCTCCCATCAGCTGGCAGCCGCCGGAGGTCCGCAAGAAAGAGTGGAGACTTTGCTCCGTGTTTCTCCGTTGTTGGCACCGATGGGGTCGGTGCAGCTCGAGGCAGGGGGGTGAGTGCTGAGCCCCTCACCTCTATCGCCCTTGTTGGGCAACTGCCTTGGGCAATTGGGTTTTTCCTACAGAGGGGAGACTGAGTCAGTGCCTCCCTTCCCCCGACCTAAAAGGGAACGATTCTGACTTTGCGTACCGGATGAGAAGGACGCCTCCACGGAGGTCCCGGTCCCGCGGAGTCAGTCGGAGCACCAACCTGATTGTGGGGCACTTCTTTTGTGGCATCACAGGATGAGCCCAGTAGAGGCCCCGGATTCAAAAGTGGCCCTGACATTCCCCCCATTTCCCTAAAAGGGGGAGCTGAGGCTCCTGTGCTTCGCGCTAAGTGGAGATTTACTGCCTCACAAGAAAAGGTGGGCACTCTGCGAGTGTTACCGACAAGTTATGGTGACCTCTATCTTGTGGATTGTATTGCCAACTGTGATGCTGGCTGAGGGAGATTATTACTGCAGGTCAGTCCCTGAATGACCTAATGTGTATTGTTGGGTTGTTTTCATACTGTGTGCAACCAGCCTGAATTTACTTAGTTTCAGTGCTTGTGTTATCATGACCGTGGCCCGAATGGCCAAGTGATTCATGAGCACTGTGATGTGATGACAGTGGCTTGATTGGCCTAATGATTTATGTAATCCCTTTAAAGTCATGACAAGTGCCTGGTGGCACAGTGTATATATGCCATTATGTTCTAATGTCTTTTATGGATAATACAAAGTCTATTTCCTTATATAACCTTGTGAGGAGATTCTTTTGTGGTGTGCTTAGTGTGTCGCTGCTGTGTGAGTGTGTTGCGCAAACGCTTTACACATTGCCTCTGGGATAAGCCTGACTGCTCTGCCAAGCTACCAAGGGGGTGAGCAGGGGTTATCTTCAGAGTGAACTCCCTTGCCCTGACTAGAGTGGTGGTTTCTGCCTGGCTTAGGTGCATGCCCTAGCCAACCAGAAACCCCATTTCTAACACATACTGCATGTGGTAATGTGTGTGCGCAATTTGTATTCTCTGCAAGCCATTTATGACTAGAAACTGGCCTGCAGTTTAAGGTTCATTCACTCTCTGGACACTAAGAAGCATCCCTGCAGAACAGTATTATAACTTCATTTCAGATTTGTTGTTTGTATCTCACTAGCAAAATATATCCTCGACAATAAATGATTCATTATTTCCATCCTCAACTGAATTACATTTAAGTATGCACAATTTTTGTTTCCTGAAGCAGACAAAAGACCTTTCCTCAAACTGTTAATACGACTGCTAACCCCTTTTGGGGTATAAAGTCACCTCTTAAAATGTCTGAACTTAGTCATCAATAATCAAAAAGTTGTCAATTAACTTTTTCTCCATTTAGGCTACAAACAACGGGGCTCGTTTACAACAAAATGACACAATGCTGCACCGTGTTATGCCATAAAGAAAGGGCAGGAATGCGCCGTATTTACGGCAATACAAAGCATCCCTATTCCTTCCTTTCCCCTGATGCCGTTTAGGCAGCCTTGAGCCAAAACAGACACCCTAGCACCATGGCGCAAGGGTGCCTGCGTTGAAATCCAGTTATTTTTGTGTAGGAAGGGACACCTTCCTTCACAAAAACAATTGTTGCGCCTGCCCTGGGAAGGCACACGGTTTTGACGCATTCCCAGACGCTATGTTGCGAATCTGGGAATGCGTCACATACCATTGGCATTTGAGTGGGAACACCCACCGCAATGCCCATGGCACACCTCCCCGACGCAGTGTGAGGCAACGCAGCTACTTGCGCTGCGTTGCTTCACACCGTACCTACGAGGCCATGAAGAAATGTGCTGCAAGGGGCTTATTATTAAGCCCCAACATGTTTGCTTAACATCTGCAACAGTTTGTGGGTATAGGCGCAAGGGCAGCAAACCTATAATGATGCAGAAAATCGTGCAGCCCTGGAAGCTTGTGTTCTAGCACTGGGATTAGGCGGCCTTTGCTTTTCACAAGTAGCAGGAAAAAGTCTGAGCATTTGCCATTTGTGTTTTGATGCTGAGCGATAAAAATACAAATAGTTTGTCTCTAAAGGCAGATATAAGTAAATGAGATCAAGTTCTGAAATGGAATTGTAGGACACACTGAAATGACAGGTTTAAATATATATTACCTACTGGCGGTCGCTAATACTAATACGACGCTCACTTCAGCTGCTATCTTAACATTTTTGGGGTGATCCGTCAAGGGGGGGGAGGGGGCTGAGAACCAGTGGTGCTTAAAAGTGTGTTTTTCCTATGTTAATTCTCATAGGACCTTTACACATGGCTACAAATCGAAATGCTGTAAGGAATTACACCAAATTTGGCAGGAAGGTACATGTTGGTTAAAGGAAGTGATTTTTTGTGATTTGGTGTAAATCCGTTCAGTAGTTGCTGAGAAAGCTTAAGAAATTCCCAGTTGTATAGATAGGGGAGCGGTGGATCCGCGACCCCTCCCGATCTCGTGCTGAGATCTGGTTGGATGCCAACACTTCAAACCAGGCAGTGTTGGCAGCCATCTTGTGACTCAGTAGAATGAAGTCACAAGAAAAAAACGTTTTAAAAAAAAAGAAAAGGGGGCAGGGTAGAAACACCCTGACCCCCTAAGCCTCTTTGGGAGGTTCCACAGGGATTCCCAGGGCCCAAAAATATATATTTTTTTTTCGGCGGGAGTCACGTTGGATTAGTGATGTCACTGACCATGTCATGAGTGATGTAATATGTGAGGTCATAAGCATTGCGGGGGCGTAAGTTATAGTTAGCTCAGGTAACTATAACTGCAGAATTTCTCTGGTTTTGTACGAGTGAAATCTAACCCTAAGTATAATGTCCCTGTAACCTTTGGTTTTTTCAGTGAATTTCTATGGTTTTTTAATTCTGTTTCCTAACTATAACATCCCTGTAACCTTTGGTTTTTTCAATATATATATATATATATATATATATATATATATATATATAGTCAGGATTTAAAAGTGTTGGCCAGTTGCTTGGACAGATTACTGCAGGTCCCTGGAGGTGCAGTAGGAGTTTGAGCCCACTGTTTTAGCCCTAAGGGGAATTTCATATCACAGAAGGGGCTACAGATGTTTGTGTGGCCCATTCTGTAATATCATTACCTGGGCACACATTACATGTCTTTGCAATATCATGGGATGTGAGGGAGCGTTGTTCCTTTATTTGTATGTTAAGTTATTGGGACCTCAGGAAAATGCGATAACGCCTTTGTCTGTCCACCCTGGCTGCTTTACCAATATGGGAGGTCAGGCAAAGAAGCGCCTGGGAGTCACCCGAAATGGACCAGTGCTTTATTTGTAAAATAATAAGTGCAGGAGTCCAAGGTTTTCCTCAGAAGCCTGTGACTGGCGCTATCAAAGGTTGGCTACTGAATTCCAAGGCTGCATAGTCTTGATTTCCACCTCATGCCCCTCTAATCCACCACCAGACACTCACTGCCTCTTTATTCTACTCATGCAGATTCTTTTTCATCCTTTCTTTCTTCCTTTGTCACTGTTTTTCTCTTCTTTCCCACTTTTGTGTTTTTCTTTCTCTTGTCAGGATCAAAGTTTGTTAAGGAAAAAAAAGAGCCAGGCCCCAAAAAATGAGTGCGGGTAGGTCCTGCCTGCGGCCTCCGGCTCAAATTAAGCATTGAACTGGACAGCATGTAGTAGTAGTAGTGGGCCATCTGAGTGTGACCTTAAGGAGTGGCATGGAGCATCCCATGAACCTCTGTTAGTCTCTGGGTGCCTACCCCAGCTAGGACAAGCTGGTGTTCATGCAGTGAAAGACAGACCAATGATTTGAGATCAGGACACCAGGCCCAGTCTGGTAACCATCCCTCTCGACGGCATATTTAAGCCCCCCAGATGCAACCTTGGTAGCCCCCTGAATGGCCCTAATAAATATTTATCCATTATCTCCTGGAATTTGGCAGGCATTCAGAAACTCATCAATACAAACTCTGCCCAAGAGTATCTCCAAAGCAGTGACATCATCTGCATCCAGGAGACATGGGCAACAACCATAACAACTCTGTTAGGATATTTTGAAATTCATACTCCGGCCATCAGACGTAACATTTTTGGGCGACCAACTGGCGGCCTCTCCGCTTACATCAAACACGCCCAAAGGAAGTCATCACTCTTGCAATCCCCTTACCCGGAATACAAGCTCTACTTATCAACGGAATAAAAAAATAATGCCAAGCACTTCGACTGCTTCTACTCAATTGTTACGTTATTTTGTATTGCATCAGAAGAACCAAGTACTTAACAACCAGGCGGACATTATTGGAAACCTTTTCAGTAAATATCCCCACCATAACCCACTCATAGTTGGGGACATTAACAACAGATCGCTTGGCAAGCTATCAAAAGACAACAAACTACCGAAAGAGATCATTCAATTGCAAACGCTATTTGACAATTTCTCCATACACTCCGCTCACAACTAACCCTGGGCATAATACTTTGCTACGCTCACGGAGCATGCAAAGTTTGTGGCACTACGCAAATTGCACGTAGCAGAGTAAAAAACTGTGCTAATAGACATAGCAGCAGTATATTAAACACATACAAATGCTTTGTTAAAGCAATTTTCTATGCTAAAAAGCATATAACAAATTCACAAAAGTGAACTTTGACAATGAAAATATCAAGCAATGAGAGAGGTGATGATTTTGGGTTCCCCTAACCTAGGGGAGGACCAAGCAGATGCCTTGAACACAAAAAGCATATCATGTGAACGATTCAGTGGTGGTCCCTTCCTCCTAGGACCACTCCAAGCACAGTTATGGGCAAAAATACAATCCCAACCAAAGGCCCTGCAAAGCATTATGGGACGAGATTAGCAGTGGGCAGTGAATATTATAGTGTCCAATATCAAAATAATTCAACAAAGAGCTGCAGTTCAACTAGTCGTTACTAGATGTCCCTCACGAGTCAAATGCAAAAGCATTGAAATTATTAATACATCAAGCTGCAGTTCCACTAGTCGTTACTAGATGTCCCTCACGAGTCAAATGCAAAAGCATTGAAACCCTTTCATGAAGCTTTTGCATTTGACTCGTGAGGGACATCTAGTAATGACTAGTGGAACTGCAGCTCTTTGTAGAATTATTTTGATATTGGATACTATAATATTCACTGCCCACTGCTAATCTCGTCCCATAATGCTTTGCAGGGCCTTTGGTTGGGATTGTATTTTGCCAATAACTGTGCTTGGGGTGGTCCTAAGAGGATGGGACCACCACTGAATCGTTCAAAAGATGTGCTTTTTGTTTTCAAGGCATCTGCTTGGTTCTCTCCCTAGGTTAGGGAGGATACCAAAATCATCACCTCTCTCACTGCTTGTTAATTTATTGATTTCACTTTTGTGAAATGCTATATGCATTTTAGCATATAAAGACAGAGATACTTATTTTATCCTAACTTGCACTGTGCAAGATGCCTTTGGCAATTATTGTACCGTGCAGTCAAACACACAGCTATGCACTATGCAATTTGCATAGCTACGTGTAGTTCAAAATGTACTTCACGTAGCTACATGAAGTACTACTACGCAAACTACACCCAGGGTTACTCACAACCTCAAAAGAGCCCAGGACCGAACATGGCCTCATACAGGAATATCGCCACAATTGATTATATATTTGTCAGCAACCCGCTAGCCCAACACCTCAGTGACTTTGACATAGATGACTGGTTAGAGAGTGACCACAGACCCCTCAGAGCATCTTTCAGACTCTCCATGGCAGCAACGCACAAGCTCAGATCTATTGGAGAATCCAGAGGGGAAGAACGCAACAAAGTACTACGCAGGATAAAATGGACTGCAAAGCTAGGCCTAAAATTGACCACCTGGATAACTAACAATGAACAACCAGAAACATCACGCAGCCTGGAGGCACTCTTACAACCCTGGACCGCTCTCCTAGCCGACCTACATCTGGCGCTGGGTGGAACAATGGACGCCCGCTTAAAGCAGGGGTTTAATCAACCAACCGACCTCAGTACAAGGTAGCATGGGGGACGCTGGCAAGCATGTGGAAGCTCCAAAAGGCCCTAAAAGTGAAACGGAGAGGCGACAACACACCACAGGGCCACGACATCACAACCCTTCGAGCCACCTACAAGAAAAGTGTATGAGAGCAACGCATCAAACGAATAGATGCAGACTGGCTTAAAATCTTTTCCCTTCTTAAAGGAAAAAATGCTGCCCTCTTTTGGAAATGCATTAACCAACTCAGCAACCACGGCCAGTATAAGGAAAACGGAGTAGCAGAGAGCATATGGGTCAACTATGTTAAACAGCTCTATAGTGGCGTAACTCAAACTTCCCATTTTACTCAGACATCAAATCCTCAAGGCATGCGGGATTCAGAAATTTTAGAAGCTGAAGTAATCAAAACCATCAAACAAATGAGGAGTGATGGTGCACCGGGACCCAATGGAATACCAGCAGCAGTCTTTAAATCAGCCCAAACCTTTTGGGCAGGGCTCCTCACGCCGCTTTTTAATCAAGCCTTCCTTACAGACACAATTCCACCAGAATGGCAGGGATCAATTCTTCACCCAATCCACAAAAAGGGTGACCACTCAAACCCGTCCAACTATCGGTTAATAGCGCTATTGGACATTGAAGCAAAAGCCTACGCCTGCATTCTACTGGCCGAACTGGAAACCCGGGCCGCAGAAAAAAGCATTCTTCCTCATACCCAGTCAGGATTCAGATCAGACTGTTCAACAACAGACAACATAAAAGCGCTGGCATATCTATCGTGGAGAGCCACTCAGGA
Source organism: Calotriton arnoldi (assembly GCA_963921515.1). NCBI lineage: Eukaryota > Metazoa > Chordata > Amphibia > Caudata > Salamandridae > Calotriton > Calotriton arnoldi. The sequence continues at coordinate 3,667,163 of CAWUFW010000123.1, read as the reverse complement.
CAAGCAGCTACCTATATTCTGCTGCTTCGTGGACTACAGTGCTGCCTTTGATAGAGTTGACCGGGGAATTTAGTGGTACAAATTAAATTCCTGGGGGATATCCTCCAAACTTCTTACAGCAATAATGTCACTTCATCAGTAGACCTGGGTTAGGATCAAAACCAGAGTGACGACAGTAACTGCAAAAAATCCATCAAAGATTTTTTTTTTTATTGTATATTGTTCTAAAATAGCCTCATTTACCTTGCATTTTATCCTGCTCCCCTGTGATTAATCCGCCCCGTTCTGCCGTGGCTGCAATGCTGTTTGAGCGGAGGGCTGGGTTAAAGCTTACTCCTCACTTCCGCCCTTGTAAACTTTCCAGGGGAAAGTGCGCAGTCTAGTTTCTCGGCGGTTTATCGTCTATTTAATTACACGCTAAAGCGGGCACGCGCAGCGGGCGCGCCAAAGGCACGCCCGTCTACGCCCGTCTGTGGCAGGCTGGTGCCAGGGGCCAGAACCCCTGTTCGTTTCAGGAGCGACCAGCCCCTGAGGTACTCGGCAGAACACTTGAAAGAACTGGAACCACTGCTCCTTGAATCATGCTGCCACACTCTATCTACTGAGGCAGATACATTGTGCTGTACCCACTGCCCATTCAAAGTGACTGTATTGAAGGCAGGTTCCAGGAAGGAGCACAAATTAAAGTTCTTACTTATTAATTGTGGGTCACTTAGTAAACATAAGATTGAAATCCATGATTGCATTGTTGATAATCAACCTGATGCCGTGTTTTTTAGGGAAACATGGCTGAATGAGGCCTCCGCCCCCGAGATACTACAAGCTCTTCCTAAGGATTATGGCATCCTCAGACAGGATTGCCCTATTAAGCGCAGAGGAGGAATAGCCAATATTCACCAACTATCCCTAAAATGCACTCTGAAAGTGGCCAATGTAGATAATAGTGAAGCAGCTTTCTTTACTATAATGGCGGCTAACGATCACACGGTCAATGGTTTTTTGATCTACCGGCCTCCAGGCCCGGCCACCAATTTTATTTCAAGCCTCGTGGAAACAGTGGTGCAACCAGCGCTACGCTACAATAATCTGATTGTTCTGGGCGACTTAAACGTACACTTTGACGCCCATACTAGCAATGAAGCGCAATTCCTATGTCAGGAATTAGCCGCCCTTCAGCTAGAGCTCAAATCCACTCATCCGACACATCAACTGGCTCACATATTAGATCCCATTTTCTCCAACTGTCTAGAATTAGAGGCTGAAGCCCCGATCGCAGTCCCCTGGTCCGATCACCATCTTATGGCATTCTCTATTTTTACGAGCTAAACCTCCTTCTACAGCTAGAATAGGCCCAATTACTCCACGCAGGAAATGGTCTAGATTCAATGCTGAGAGCTTCACGCAAGCTCTTCAGCAGAGTCGTCCTCAATTGGGAGAGGATATTAATGCCGCTAACACAGCAGTGGACAAATGGATCGCTGAAACACTGGATGCAGTTGCTCCATGGACTACCAATATCCCTTAGAGAAGAACCAAATCAGAGCCATGGTTCAATGAAGATCTAATGATAGTTAAAAAATCGTGCAAACGCTTAGAGCGCCAATGGAGGAAAGATTTCTCCGATAGCAATCAGGCTGCCTATAAATCAGAATTAAAGAATTACCATTCTCTTGTTAAGAAAACCTGCGCTGCTTATTTTAATGATAGAATAGAACAGGCAGACAACTCCTCTAGAGAGCTATTCGCCATTATTAAAGACTTATCCTCCTTAGAGAGAACTATGACTTCTGCCATTAGCTCTCCAGAGTCGTGTAATCAGATTGGCGACTTTTTTGCTACTAAGGTATCTAAAATATACGATTCATTTCCTGATGAGGCCCGTAACTGCACTTTTTCTCAATCTGAGACAATTCCTGTGTTTGGGGCCAATTCCCTCTCAGAGTTTTCCTCCCCTTCATTGGAAGGTTTAAAAGGTTTAGCTCTAAGCTTTAAATCCGGTTCTCCAATGGACCCAGCCCCGCCTAAAATCATTAGGGAAGGTTTAAATATAATATTGCCCTATGTACAGGAACTCCTGGAGCTCTCCTTCCACTGTGGTGAGGTCCCGTGTAAGTGGAAGCAAGCCACTGTCCTCCCCTTAAAGAAAAAACCATCAGCGGATACGGGTCTGCTGGATAATCTACGCCCTATTTCACTCCTGCCTTATTTCTCTAAAATAGCAGAGAAGGTTGCGCATATTAACCGGCACAAACTATTCCATCCCACGCAATCAGGCTTCAGAGCCACGTACTTTACAGAGTCAGCGCTTCTTCTCGCCGCAGAGACACTATGCAGGCGTGCCAATGAAGGTCAGACTGTAGCTTTGGTCCTATTGGACCTTAGTGCAGCCTTCAACATTGTGTCTTATGCAGATGGCTTGCAGCTTGTTGTCACTTTGTCCCATAAATCAGAAGAAGCAGCTATCCAGTTCTCGTCCTGTCTGAGCGACCTTGCTTCCTGGATGTCAAGTAACTGCCTTAAGCTGAACGGTAGTAAAACTGAGATCCTGGTCGTGGGGAAGTGCCCTTCTATTTGGTCCTCAGCATGGTGGCCCCATGTGGGCCCTACACCCATCCCAAAGGAGGAAGTCAAAAATCTAGGAGTCTGGTTGGACCCCAAACTCTCCTTTGAGACCCACACTAGGAAGGTCACAGCAAAATGTTTTGGAATTCTCAAAATGCTGAGAAAAACCCTGGACATCCTCCCTATCTCAGCCAGGAAAATCCTGGTTCATGCTCTTGTAACGTCCCAGTTGGACTATGGAAATGTCCTCTATCTCGGAGTAACAAAAAATGTCTCCACAGGCTGCAACGTATTCAGAATGTGGCAGCACACCGAGTTCTTAACTTACCTAGGAGAGCTTCCTCCGCTAAAGCCCTTGACTCCTTGCACTGGCTGCCCATTAATAAAATAATCCTTTTTAAAGCTCTGTGCTTTTGCCCTCGGAGTCTGCAGGTAAAAGGCCCTAGTTATCTTCATGATCTTCTTGTCCCCCATAATCCGATTCGTCACCTCAGTTCAACTGGGGCTCATTTGGTTAAAGTTCCTAAAATCCAAAGAGCAAGAATTGGTGCGCGCTCGTTCGGCTATTTGGCAGCTAAAAACTGGAATGCACTAACTCTTTTTCTCCGTGCTGAGCAATTGGAAAACATTTTCCCCCAAAAACTGAAAACTTGGCTTTTTCAGCTCTGATGCTTGTGTCAGTCTTGCCTTTGTTTTACTGCTTTTGCCTTTTCCAGCCTCTTGTGAGTGGTTTCTAGCGCGGGGACACACCAGTTGGTGTAACCAAGCGCTTCATAAGTGGTTTATTATTATTATTTATTAATGGCCTAAAACAAGGCTGGATACTAGCTCCGTTACTTTTTAATTTTTATACCGCCGATCTGCCAAAATCCTTGGAAATAGCAAGCCTAGTTACCCCAAGACTTGGGAGCTTACGCTTTCAGACCATGCAATATGCTGATGACATCATCATCATAGACCAAACAAGAATGGGTCTACAAAAAACCCTCAACACCCTTAACAAGTACAACACGACGAACAAACTCCTGGTGAATCAGTCTAAAACCCAAGTAATGGTTTTCAGCAACCAACCACAAAAGAAATCCATGCTTTGGCAAATAGGTGAACAGCGAATCGCAACCTGTACCAGTTACAACTACCTGGGTGTTTGATTCAACAAAAGGGCAAACCAAGTGACCCACCTCAAGTACCTTAGGTCCAGGGGAGCCGGGGTCATACATAACCTGAGATGCTTAAATTGCCAACTTCACAGCCCAACAGTTGAGCCAATATTAAACGCCCTACGAACCAAACTGCTGCCAGCCCTGTCCTACGGCCACCTAACCTTTCCCGGAAAAACTGGCCCATGCCTTGCGAACTACCAAACAATGGCTTATAAGAAAATATTCTCCTTTCAACAGCATGCAAGGAGGGCCAGGATGAGGCTGGAGCTGGGCCTGGTAAGTGCAGACCTTCACTGTCTAGGAGACCTAGCAAAACATTTCATCCGCATCCTGCGCGCCCCAGCCCAATCCCTGAAAGCACAATTACAATATATATTAGCTGACGGGCACTCCCCATGGCACTCACGGCTGTACTTAACCAATGACACACTAAAGATCGAAATAACAAACCTGTCTAATCCAAGTATCCTTTTGTCAATGTGGAAAAGAACAATAGCATCATATGAAAGAGATATTGAAAGGCTTCATCACAAGCCCCTCTTTACAGCCCTGGATGCTTCGTACATCAAGGGGAAAGCCCAACCATACTTCAAATACCCCCTCGAACCCCAGTCTCATAACAAAATCACTTACATGAGGCTGCTAGCTCTTCCAATTCACGATTTTAACCCTCTCTGGGCACGGAGGGCAGAGCCGTTATTGTGCAGACTTTGTAATTACCATCTCGAGTCTTGGCTGCCCTGATCAACGCCGCCTTTTGGTCCCACTCTGCCGGGGCAACTTCTATAGACGCTGCAGGTAAGCATCAGAACTGAGCTTCACCAATAACACTGCTCAAACCCTCGCAAGGCTAGGGAAATTCACTAACATCATCCAAGCTGCACTGCACACAGCCCAGCTCTACGAACACTGATAAAGGTCAGAGGAGTGCCACCTTTGGGGAGGACAACCCAAGTACTTATGAGATGCTTATCCCGACTTATCTCCTGCTAAACCTAACGAGCCTCACCACCCTACATGGACTGCCCAAATCGTGCTTACACGTTTGGTCTTATTCTTCTAGAAAAAAAACCAAAACTCGATTTTAATGAAAGTTTGTAATACTTTTTAGAGGTTTTTAATGATTGATTGGCAATTGGTACTTATGGGAAGCTGTGTCATTCCGTTTCCCAACATGTAATGATTTTTATTAATCGATCATGAATAAATAAAATGAATGAAAATGATTTAAGATGTGCTATTGGGTCTTTCACTGTGGAGCCCTCTCAAGCAGAGGCCTGAATACTGAAGAATGTGCATTTTTCATTTAGTAATGAGGATCACTGTTCTATTCAAGTCCCAGTGCACACAGTCAGATTGGGCACTTGCCTAGACCAGCACAGTGCACTGTTGTTTAATAGGGTACCTGGGGATGTTTTACATATAGTACCCAAAGGGCACAATGAGCATATGCACTCGATTTCTGCACCCCCGGTGCACTGTAGCATTACAGAACGGGCAGAAGATGCTTGTGCTGCTCCTTCTGTAATACAGATAACATTGGCGCCACCTTAAGAGAGCATTCCTTCATTTACATAGGGGCGTGGTCCCATGCAAATAATGGAAACCCTTTGCCTCAGCGCCCGCACCTTAATATAGAAGTAGCCAAAGAGGCCGTCAGGTGGTGCACTGACTGTCCGCCACAAAGAGCTGGTGCACAGTCAGTGCGCCTTCTAGGGTGCCTCTCTGGAGGGGTGAAAGGGGATACCATCGAACCCCAAGACATGTCCCTGCCGGTGGGTAAAGTCAGTCACTGCATCTACCTGGAGGGGATCTATGCCCCCCTTTAAAGTGCAGACAGGAGCTGCCGCAACGGAGAAAGAGGGTCTGGCTGCTCCAATTAACCGGTTGGGGACAGCACTTTGATTGTAGTAGGGCGCTTTGTCCCTTTTTACGCATGGCACACCTGTTTAAAGGTGCACCGCAAACAGGGACAATGCTGGCCCTCCTATTTAATATTGATCAGAATTTTAGACCCAGCAACTGGCATTCACCATCTGTCGTCAATTACTACACTTTCCGAGGAACTTCAAAAGCCCTTCAGACTTGGAGTTAGTGTTCACATGTGTGCTCATCCTAAAGGTGTAGGTGTAGACTGCATATAAATCCACGGTCATAAAAGCGCACTGTGCTGCGGGTCCCCTTGAGGATACTGGAGAGAGGGCTCGGGCCTGCGCTCCCAGAGGCACTCGATGCAGGCGCACAGTACACCCCACTCCATTGCTATCAATCTTCCGTTTTTTACAAGCACTTCACTTCATCCGAGGAGCTTAGCTGGATGTCTTCAGTGCAGAATCAATCACGTTCTATGGCCCTTAGTGCGGCGTGGCTCGCGCCCGCCGCGCGCCCCTTCCCAAGCCAGGGATGATTAGCTCGCGCTCATCCATTGATCCCAGCGCCCTCGCCGGCAAAAAGAGAGACACTTCCCTTTCATATCGGCGATATTTCATCCCTGGTTGTCAACATTTAACTGTGCCTGAGCCCCCGTGCCTTTTTGAAGAGGACTTTTATCACTTCCTTAAGGCCAGCTCAGGGACAGCGCGAGCCCCCGGGTGATGCACGAGCGCAGCACGGGGCCTCTCAGAGGCCCGGTGCCTCCGTGGCTAGGCACGCAGCTCGAGACAGTGCAGAGAGTCGCTTTACAACTTATGATTTATTTTATTTGTATGTCTTTGGAACACTGTCTTGTATTCATCCTTAAAATTGACTCTGTCCCCACATCCTTGGAGAGGGGGAATGATCTTCTATGAGGAGTGAGCGCGCAGTTCTCTCTCGTTAGTCTGAGCCCTGGGAGATAAATCGCTCCCAATAATCTTAGCATCTGAATTTCAGTTTAAGAAACAGTTTATTCTGGTTTAAAAAGAAACCTTACAAACTCATTTACCAGCAATCCCTTAGGAGTAGCTAGCCGTACAGATAATCCTCAAATAAAAGTAAAAATGCAGTGCAGAAAAAAACACAATAAAAATATACATCTGGTTACACCAGCTACCGGTCTACTTTTTCAAAATACGCATGAATAAAAAATTCAAGTTAAAGCAGATCTTGTTTGACAGTCGGCATTATACAGGCGTGATTAAGAGCCAGAAGGAGCGGAATTACCGCATGGATTTCCTCTGCGCCCGTTCCTTATTTTAACAGGTGGTAATTCTGACTGAAAATTCCCAGGCAGCTTTGGCTGCAACATCAGACAGTCCTTTTTTTGGCAGGGGATTTATACAATGCTTCCCCTCTGCCAGAGCTTAGTTTCTCCTTCCCTCCCCCTACTCCCCATCCTCGGGGGCGGCCTCCACCCCCACACCATTCAGTGGTCATATACCATACACTGCACAGAGCAGATGGTAATTGTATGCATTTAACCCCATTGACTTTGACATCCCATGTATTGTATTGTAATTGCATTTATATAGCGCTTACTACCCCTGAATGAGGTGTTGAAGCGCTTTTTCAGTGAGTAGCACGCTACTCCGGAACCCATAAAGGATTAGTGGTGAATTAGTATAGTGAAATATGAAAGTAATTTGAGTGGTGGATATGTTACTCAGTTATTTGGATTGGGAAGGATAGTGAAGGGATAGAATAGGGAAAAGGTTTGCATTTAAATAGCGCTTGCTACCCCTGACGCGGCATCGAATCGCTTTTTTGGCGAGTAGCATGCTACTCCGGAACCCATAAAGGATAAGTGGTGAATTAGTATAGTGAAATATGAAAGTAATTTGAGTGGTGGATATGTTAGTCAGGGATTTGGATTGAGAAGGTTAGTGGAGGGATAGAAGAGGGAAAAGGTTTGCATTTATATAGGTGGTTTTATATCTGGTAAATTCGGCCCCACATGGAAATTTCCTATCCCATGGGGATTTAACTGGTAAGTACACGGTACTCGTGTGGTGATACTGCACAGAAGTTTTATTTTTTGGGTGGATTTACCACTCCACCAGTACTGTGTAACACGTAATAAGGCCCATAGTATTTCTTGTATTCTTACAATATTTTGATCTTATGTGATTGGAGAGGGCCGGGAATTGCCAGAGTATACGCCACAGAATGAATACAATTAGGAGTAGTTTGTGCGTAGGGCATGCAGGCGGATACCTTTGGTGCCACATGTATAGAGGTGTTACCGGTATCACCAGCCATACATAGCACAGCATCTTTTACAGTCACATGTCAGTTGGTAAGTGCACTCCACCACCTGGCACAAGGAGTGAGTTTTTTGAGTCTGAGGGCACGTAAGACAAGGGAAGCCTGGACTTGTGCACATCCTGAACATGCAAACAAAAGAAGCAGAGCAAATATATACCTTGCATATGGTCATAAATACCTGGAAATTGGTCTGGCTGCTGTCCTGGGTACATCACACAGGTGTGTCCAAATTCAAAGTTCAAGAAAACCTGGCAAACACTGCTACTAGCGAGAGTAGATAGGGGTGTTTGCTGGGAAGTAAAATCAGATTGCATTAAACACAGAATGGGATAGCATATGGTACTAAGGCACTTATATACCCGTAGCTGACGCCTGTCTCTCGAGAAGTCAGATCACGGTCATGTAATGCTATAGGGACATTATTACAACCAAGCTGTATGTTGTAAGGAAAACAGGGAATCAGGATAACAAAACCCTCCTTTAGGTTTGTGCTTTTGGTAAATCTGTGATACCAAAGGGCGGACTCAACAGGTTTGGCTGCCACCGGCCTTCTCTACCCCGATGCCGGTCTCCACTGGCGTCCCACAGGGGTCTTCCCTCAGCCCCCTTCTTTTCAACATCTACGTTACTCCTCTGGTCTACTTAGCCGAGGATTTGGGGGCTAAGGTGATAGCCTATGCTGATGACACCCAGCTTCTTTTCACGTGGGGAAAGGATGAGGATTCTATTTCTTTTGTACAGCACTGCTTGTCTTCGGTTTTTGAGTGGCTTGCGGCGGCCCAACTCAAATGCAACGAAGACAAGTCAGAGATTTTTCTCTATGGCAATTTCCCCCCTGGCTTTAGAGACTCGATCTGGCCTCCTGGGTTTCCGCTACCAACCTCCAATGGGACATCCGCAAAAAACCTTGGAGTGTGGTTTGAGGATAACCTCTCCTTTTCTACTCAGGTGAAAAAGCTCTCTGATAGCTGTTTTGGCCTTCTCAAAACACTCAGGAGCTTTACCTCTCCTTCCCAGGCCGGCCAAAGAGACGGTTATCCGTGCCCTGATCCTCTCTCGATTGGATTACGCTAATGCGTTGTACATCGGCATCCCTGGTTACTCTCTGAATAGACTTCAGGTCATTCAGAATGCGGCCGCTAGGCTGCTCCTGGGAATTGCGAAGAGGAGCAGTGTGCGTGAACATCTTCGCGCTCTCCACTGGCTTCCCGTGGCGGACCGAGTCAAATTTAAATCTCTGGTCATTGCCCACCGAGCCCTTTACGGTCGTGGGCCCGCCTATCTACAGAAACGGTTTACCTTTTACGTCCCTCTGAGACAATTGCGTTCCTCAGCCCTCCTTCTTGCTAGGGTCCCCCGCTTCTTCCGCCACAGGCTGGGTGGCTGCTCTCTGGCTGTCAAGGCTGCCCAGGCTTGGAATGCCCTTCTGTTTCTAATACGCAATACTCAAGACCCGCTAGCCTTCAAGAAACGTTTAAAAACTCATCTATTTCCATAGTTATTATTGGTGTAGTTAAGAGTCTCCCCTTGGATCCGCGCCGGGACACTCTTCGGAGTAGCTGTTGCGCGTTATAAGAGCACTTAACATAACATAACATAACATACCAAGCACATACATAATTTTCATCGTTTCGTGTTTTCTTTGTTCTTTCCTGTGCAGTATCCCCAATCCCTGAAAGCACAGCTATCGCTCCCTCTCTCCTCATCCTATCGATGTCACTGGCTATCACATTGAATTACCACTTTTGCAGTTAATATCTTTTCCATTGCAAACCACTAGGAAAATGAAGTCAGCGTAGCACCAGCTCCCTGACCTGTAAACAGATTTCAGAACCTCAGTGCAGACTGTGGTCCTCTCGCACTTGGACTGAGGCAATGCTCTGTTCCAGTGCCTACATGATGTAACCACGGTGCCCCTTGTAAGCGCCCTCCACACAGAAGCATGTTTGATTAAGGGTTTAGGAAGTACAGCAATATCACATCCACTGAGGGACTTTCATTGGCTCCCGCTCCCTGCCTGCATCATCTTCAAGACTTGCTGCATCATTACCAAGGTTACCTGAAACGCCAAACCCACTTACCTGGCCAGGAAATTAACCACCTCAAGTAAGCAGTGCCAAGCAGATGCCATGACATTGTCAGACTAGAGGATGAAATATGCAGAAAATAAAAAGCCAAACAGCAGGCTCTCTCCATCTAATCTCCCAGGATATGGAACAAAATGTCGACCTGCATCAGAACTGCTCCAGCTCTCACAATTTAGAAATCAGTCAATGCAATGACTTACCACCTCAAAGTGCAATGCTCCTTCAAACTGCACCCATGAGTTCTTGTCTTTATGCTCACCCTCCATTGCTTTGCAGCCAGACTTGTGCATATACATACCCATAAATACATACCTGCACACATACATACTTACATACATACATGTATACTCTCCTCACTGCCTTCTTAGCTTCTAAGAGCATTTAAATACATAGGGCTATATTTAGAGTTTGGTGGATGGGATACTCCATCAAAACGTGGCGGATATCCCATAACGCATTTGTAATATGTTGGACGGGACATCCACAGCGGTTGTGATGGAGAATAGATAAGACCCAAAGGGGCATATTTACAAGCCCTCAGCGCCACCGGAGCATCACTTTTTTTCATGTTCCGATGGTGCAGCACCATTTTCCATATTTACAAGGTGGTGATGAGCCACTTTGCGTGGCTGTTAGACTTGGTATCCTTGGCGTGGTTTCCCCTGACTTTTTGCCTCTACCTCCTGTATTTTTGATGCTATGCTGGATTTTGTTTTTGCTGGCTTAGATGCTTTGAGCACTTTGCCACTGCTGATCAGTGTCAAAGTGCAATTGCTCTCTTTGTAAATTGTTATCCTGATTGGTTATCCATGATTGTCATATTTGATTTACTGGTAAGCCCCTAGTAAAGTGCACTGAGGGTGTCCGAGGCATGTAAATCAAATGCTACTAGTTATGTTATGTTATCACTATTTATAAAGCGCAGCAATTACCCGAAGGTGACCTGGCGCTAAACCACTAATACTCTGAGAACATGAATAAGAGACCAGAATTAGCGAGTAAAAAGCCAGGTTTTCAGTTCTCTCCGAAAGGTGAGGAGGTCCTGGGCCTTTCTCAAATTAGGCGGAAGCTCATTCCAAGCTTTAGCTGCGCATACCATAAAGCTTCTCCCTCCCCATGTGGATTTTTTGACAGGTGGCACAGTCACCAGCTTGGCTCCTCTGGAGCGCAGGGTTCTTCTGGGTGTATACCACTGCAATTGCCGCTTCAAGAAGTCTGGGCCTATCCCGTGAAGTGCCTTGAACACGGTACATAGAGTTTTAAAAAGCACTCGATTCTTGACTGGCAGCCAGTGCAGTTTTCTCAAATCCTTAGAGATGGAGGCGTATTTGGGAGTACCCGTAATCAGCCTTGCAGCTGCATTTTGCAGCAGTTGCAATTTGTTCGCAAAACGTTCCTGTATATTTAAATACAGGCTGTTGCACTAGTCGAGTCTGGACATGATAAGAGCAGTGACTATGGTCCGCTGACAAATTGTAGGCAGAAAGGGCAGTACTTTCTTAATCATTCTAATTAAAAAGTAGACGGAAGATGCCACTGCATTAATTTGGTCCCCGAAGTTGAGTTTTTCGTCGATAATGACTCCTAGGTTCTTCACCTTCCTAACAGGAGCTGGAAGTGTCCCCATGCCTTCTGGCCATCACCTTGGGGTCCAAAAGTTAGGATCATTACCGAACAGGATGACCTCGGTCTTGCCTGAATTCAATTTCAATTTTGTGACATCCAGCTCCCGATTGCTGTCATGCAATCGTGGAACCTGTCATCAATTCCTATTGTCTGACCAAGCCGTAAAGCCACCACAATTTGCGTGTCAACAGCATACGAAGTCAGGCTGAAGCCAAATGACCTAATCAGGGTAGCCAGGGAGGAAATATAAATATTAAAAAGAGTAGGGCTAAGGGAGGACCCCTGGGGCACTCCACACGGCAGCGAGAAAGGTTTGGATTCAAAATTACCCAGTGCCACCGTTTGAGATCTGTCCGACAAAAAAGATCTTAGGAGATCATAAGCTTTGCACTGGATACCGCATGCAGACAAACGGTCCATCAGAACATCATGATGGACCATATCAAAGGCTGCAGACAGGTCCAGCATGATCAGAGCAGCTTTGCCTCCCCTGTCCACAGCCTCCCTTATCTCCTCCGTAGACTTTATCAGGGCGGATTCTGTGCTATGCCCTTCTCTGAACCCAAATTGAGTTGGGTCCAGAGCATTGGTTCCCACTAGAAAGGTGCTAAGCTGTGAGTTCATGGTTTTCTCAACCAATTTTGCAGGTAATGGGAGGCGAGATATGGGTCGGAAGTTATTGGGCTCCTTTGGGTCCAGGTTAGGCTTTTTCAATAAAGGCAATATCGAGGCCAGCTTCCAAGGACTAGGGAAGTGCCCGACTTCAAACATTGTATTGAACAATGCAGTGAGTACTAGGGCCACAGGCACCTGTGCCTGTTTAATTATTGAGACTGGGCAGGGGTCATAAGGGGTGCCTGATCGGGCGGAGAGGAGCAGCTTCTCAGTGTCTGTTGTGGACAGTGGCTCAAATTTATTGAAAACCGTTGGGGGATCAAAAATTGGCCGCCTTCCCTCCAACCGCACCCCTACTACCTCCGGGTTAGGGAGACTAAAGTTCAAAAAGATGGCTTCTACTTTGTTCAGAAAGAACTTGGTGATATCATCGCAAAGTTCCTGACTTGCCTCAACTTTTGTCATGGTGGGGGAGGCCAGACTTGAGACAGTTTTAAAAAGTTCTTTAGTAGAGTTGTTTGCAGAATTGATTCGCTTTGTAAATAACTTTTTCTTTGCTTCAAATAGGAGTTGTTTGTAAATAGCCAGACTTTGTCTATACTTCTTTTCTCCTCTTCCTTATAATCTTTCCTCCAGCTTCGCTCAAGAAGCTTGCAGGAAAGTTTTTGTCTCCGCAATTCTTCTGAATACCAGGGGGCTGTGGGATGGGTCCTTCTAGGGCGTAGCGTTTTAGCTGGAGCTAATGTATTACAGGCTGACTCCACCCAGGATGTATAATGAGTGACCGCCTCTTCTGGATCAGATGGTAATGGCCATGAGTACAGCCTGTAAATCTGTACTCTCAATTCTGTTCCAGGCTCTACTTTGAATCTGGATCTTAGGGCCTTTCTCTGCCCTATTATGGGTAACTAAGAGAATCTCAAATTGAACTCCCACATGGTCCTTCCAGGTCAAAGGCAGTGTGCCCGTGAACCGCAAGTTCGGGTGATTTGAGAAGATTCCATCTAGAGTGTGTCCTGCCAAGTGCGTGGGGCTCGTCACCTGCTGAGTCAGGTCAGCACTCTTCATCAGGTCTGTGAGGGCCACTGTGTCAGAGTCCTCCAATAATTCCAGATGGTAGTTGAAATCTCCCAAGATTGTGAAGGAATCTGAACACAGCCCCTCTTCCAGCAGGTTCCCAATGGAGGATGGGACAGTGCTCCTAGGTCCCGGGGGTCTATATACTAGAATACCCTTGAACGTGTGATGGTGTTATAGTCCAAAACTGAAGGCGAGCGCCTCACAGGCCAGATTAGAGGCTGTATGAAAGGTAGCCTTGAGTGAGTTGTGATATATTATGGCTAAACCCCCTCCCCTCTTTAATGGCCTATTGAGGTGGTGGCAGAGATACCCTGGTGGAGTAGCTTTCACAATGTCGGGGCCTGAGCTATCATCTGTCCATGCTTCAGTAATAAAAGCAATTTGAATGTCCTCTCCTTCTATAAGCGAAGCACATTCAACACTGTGCTTCACCATGGACCTAGCGTTCAGTAGTAGACATTTGAACACAGTAATATTGTCCCCTGACTTTGCTTTAAGAACTTCTACCTTAATAGGTTTAATAGGCTGGTAACTGAGCCTAGGCAATGAGGCGTTACTAGTGGGCCTGCAGTACTGATTGTGCCACCCACACAAATAGCCTTCCAAATGTAACCCAGACCTGCCACTGCAGTGTCTGCACACAGTTGTTACTGCCATGTCGACTTGGCAAGTGCACCCACTTGCCAGGCCTTAACCTTCCCTTTTCTTACATGTAAGACACTCCTAAGGTAGGCCTAAGGTACCCCAATGAGTAGGGTGCAGTGTATGTGAAAGGTAGGACATGTACTGGTGTGTGTGACATGTTCAGATAGAGAAATACAGTGTATTTAGTTTTTCACTATTGAAAGGCTATCTGTCCCATAGGCTAACATGGGAGTTACTTTGTAACATCTTACAAGTATAACTTTCCATTGGGACAAGATGGAGAAATTGAGTTTAGGCTCTCAGAACTCGGACTTTAATACATCTTTTTAGGGAGATCATTTTTAAATTGTGTGTTTGAAAATGCCAATTTTAGAAAGGAGGCATTTTCTTATTTAACCATTCTGTGTGCCTCTACTGGTTTGTGTATTGACTGTCTGGTTTTGGAGTGATAGGGCCTGGGGATGCGCATTCACTGTAGACAGCCACCGGGGGAGTTGAGGTGTGTCCTGCCTTTCCTGGGTGACTCAGAGCTGAGCTGAATAGACCTTGGCTGCATTTAGAGTGGTGGGAGGAGTTTCACTTACACCTGAGGCAGCGTCTCCTCTGCACAATGCTGTATCCACCACCTGTAGTGATGCTGCACTAGAGAGGGCAGAACTGGGCAGAACTGGTTTGGATTGGGCTCAGAGACCCTTGCCACAAAGAGAACAAAGACAAAATGGGGCATACGCAGTGGACCTTAAACCGCAGAGAATTAGATCACTTCTGGACTCAAGAGGAACCTTTGCCAAGGAGAAGAACTGAAGAGCTGTAAGGAGGAGTACTGTCCTTTTGCTGTGTGTGCTTTGCTGGGGTTTCCTGCAGTGGTTGCTTCTGCCAAGGAAAGAACAAAGACTGGCATTTTGCTGTGAACCTGCTTGAAGAAGAATCTCCAAGTGCCTGTGTGTGCTGGCCTCCTGTTCTGAAGTCTCAGGGACACAAAGACTTCACCACCAGCTCCTGTGAACTCCACTACTGGGAGTTCTGACCTGCCAAGAGGTGCATGTTCCAGTTCTGGGCCTCTGGAGGTTGTTCCTGCTGTTGGGAGCTGGAAGAAACCTAAAATAAGCAAGAAAAAAATCTCTGACGCCGTCAACGACACTGCGACCTACACTTAGGCCAGGGGCACCGCTGATGTAGTGCACGACGCACCGCCCCGCCTGCACCACAGCTCCAACGCCCTTCGACACCTGAAGTTATTGGCCATCTTGAAGCCAGCGCTCGGACCGATGCCGTCACCGCCAGCGCCTGTATCCTGTTATCGCGGAGCCGATAACTGACGAGGGTGACTTCACGAACGCTTCGACTTTGCATCGCCTCACCGGAACTGCCGCCTCACCGGCAATGCAACCGACTTCCCCTGTCCTGAACTAGATGCATCGCCTCCCTCGTGGCAGTCAGGGAGACGGTCTCGGCACCGACGCCTCACCTCCATGACGTCATGCATCGTCCAAAGACTTTGTTCTATGGTACTGTTGTTTGGGGATCCGTGTGACTCTGTGCCCGACGCCGCACACCTCGCGTCAGCGCCGTACTTTGGAATTATGCCTGTCACGACGTCGTAATGGTCCCAGGTGGAGCTATTTGTTTCTACAAGTGCTATTTTTGCAATCAACTGTTTTTAAGTGCTATTTTGATATATGTATGTTGGATTTTTGTCGTTTTGGTCTTGTTTGGTTTAGATAAAGATACTTTATTTTTCTAAACTGGTGTGGTGTCCATTTGTGGGGTTTTCACTGTGTTACTGTGTGTTTTGAGTACAAATACTTTACACATTGTCTTTGGGATAAGACTTCATGCTCGTGCCAAGCTACCAAGGGGTGAGCAGGGGTTATCTAAAGTTTGTATCCCCTTACCCTGACTAGAAGCAAGGGTCCCTACTTGGACAAAGGTGCATAACTCTGCCAATCAGAGACCCCCATTTCTAATAGTGGCTTAATGCCACCTTGTAAATATGCCCCTTTCTGCTGCCTTCCTCTGAGTCAAAGGGGTGTGCAATGGATGTTGCTGTGGTAGTTTCCACCGTTCCACCACAACACCCATTGCTTTTTGACACTGCCCTAGGCTGAGGCAGTGCCAAAAACTAAGGCCATGCAATACCAGGCGTTAGAAAGGCGCAATGAGGAGAAATTAATTTCTCCTCTCTTTTTGCTCTTTCCATTTGTACTGCATTCTGCAGTACACATAGAAGGTGCAAATCACCATTATTGATTGTTTATGTGCAGGAAGGTGTCCATTCCTACACATAAACAATTGTCCCTGTAGAGCAGGAACTCTTGCAACATGGCGGCAGGGTGCCTGCGCTAGCGCTAGGCAGCTTTTTTTGCGCCAGCCAAAACACAAGGGTGCGCCGTATTCTGGTGAATATGGCGCATTCCTGCGTTTTGAAAATATCGGAGCGCGGCGCTGCCAAATTTGGCAGAACTCAGCGCTCCAACATTTTCTTGTGAATATGCCCCATAGTTCTCTGCCCTGAACTTTCAGACTCTTTAAACATATTTAAAAAAATTATATGAGAAGAGGAACGATTTGTTTAGAAAAATATAGCTATGGCATAAAAAAGTTAAGTTTCTATAGCTGGAAGCAAAACAGACTACTGGGCCAAATGTGTAACTCTCTCTATGTATATCTTTTTTATTTTTCATAGTAGCTTTCTTTTAAATGTCAATATATCAATAAAAGTATTAAAATTGTAAATGAACAAATTAGTGCCTCACAGTATTACCTACTGAAATAGGCATTGCTAAAATGAGCATTCACAATGTAACAGGAACTCCTTCTGCACGCGCGGCAGGTTGATAATGCCTGGAGGAAGAAAACTAGCCGCACAATATTTAACCTACTTCTCAAATCTATCAGTGACTACTAATGGCAATAATGTCGGAGTCAGAGGCTATCAGTGGCCGAAATGAGGCTTTCACTCGCCGACTGCATTACATATGATTACAAATCTGAACTCGACATGCCTCTGGAACATTCTGCGGGCACAATCAGTACAGCAAATGATGCTGTTTTCAACCTACGAGCGCCCAGTCGTTTCTGTGTGTGTGCTTAATAAAATAGGGGCACAGGAAGCTGATGCGCAGCCACCCCCTAACCCCCCAAAAAAAGGGGACCACTTCAGTGCATGTTGGTGCACAGATGATTGTGTACAAAGCTTGCAAATCATGATTGATGTCTCCTCCCTAACAGCCTGTCAGAAAAGATCAGGCTTAGAAAACCATTGACGTGAGGTCACAGCTCTGAAGTGGAGGGCTGAGCTCCAGGAGGTGGGGAGGAGGAGGTAGGGAGATCAGAGGAAAGGATGGAGTGTTCAGACAGAGCTTGAATGAAATATAGGTTTAGCCTCTGGGTTGGAGCTGAGTTTCTTTCTCATGTTTGCTTTTTGAAAAGCATTCGGGGCTCCATGGGAGAACACAGATCGCAAAAATATCCTTTTGCACAAACATAGAGAGCAAGATGCAGGCTGCTAACAGGGCTAGTGTCACGGCATGTCCTTACTTCCAACCAGAGGGGCCCTGCTCCCGCAGGGCCTGGCATAGAGATGGAGAGAGCGTGGGACCTGCAGCTCCAGCAACAGGTAAGCTTTCAGCAACCACAGTGGCAGTGTGAGCGCTCCAGGGGCTCATATTGTCTTTGTAATTAGAGGTTTCTTCACCACACCTTTATCAGTCTTTCAGTGAATCATCTTATCCTCTTGCGCATTCCTTCCATACATGCCAAGTCTAAGGCCACAGGAGGGGTGCGCTGTCACCCAACCAACATAACCGAGTGCAGCACCTTTCACTCACAGATCACCTACGATAGGTCGACCTCAGCCCGTTCACAGCCGCGGCCCGTGCAGGTAAGAGCGGTGCGGCCGGGTGGGGGGGAATTCGACATGTGACGACGAGGGAAAATGAATTACTTATTTAATTTTCCCTCGTGGGCGTCTGTCAAATCCCCCCCAACCCGGCCCCACTGCCCCACGCTCTTACTTGCACGGGCCGTGGCTGCCGTTATATCTGCATCAGGCTGGAGTTGTCAGCCTTTTGTCCTTTAGCTGATATACTCTATATTTGTTCAAAGAATGATCCCAACATACACTTTGGGCTTCATCAATGCCGGTTGGAATCTCGTCCGACCGGCACCGTAGCGGAAGTGGGACCACCCGACAAGGGGTCGGCGGTCCCCCTTCCCTCATTACAATGTGATCACTTTCACGGTGGTTGTAAAGTGTATATTTTCTATTGCAGCTTGTACTGTGGGCTGCAGCACAAGCCGCAATAGAAAATATACACTTTCTTTTTTTAATTTTTTTTTTTTTTTTTATTCCAGACAGAACAGAGCATTATAGACAGTTAATAACATCTCATAATGGTTTACATTGTTTCCCCCCAATCACGTTTCAAGGATTTGGACCATAGACATATCACATTTACAGCTTATTACGGACATGACCAGTGGATGTTCCTTTACTTGTGGGCCTACATTGCTTATCTCTGCCCTCGTTCATATTTGTATATACTGTATCGGAGTCTATTACCGATGGATCTATACTCAGCCTCAAGCAGTTCGACCTTCTATACGGTGTTACCCAGTTCCATCAGGGCAATTGCTCATTTGTGTTGTTTGGAGGAACTGGACCAGTGGTTCCCAGAAATCCCGGGGTCTAGAAGCCTGTGGTAATTCTTCTGCGTAAGTTTCCAGTGTCTCTCTGCAGTAAGTCATGTCTGTTAACCAGTCTTTAAGCCTGGGGGTCGTTTACTGCCCCATCTTATCGCTATTCGTCGTTTAGCCAGTAAGAGTGCCACAGCCAGGAGTTTCCGTCTCTTGATTTGTTTAAGTTTCCAGATCCCCAATAAGCAAATCACCGGTTTGTTTGGTATGTGCTCGGCTAGCATTGTCGTCAAGGTATCAGTGACATTCTGCCAGTATTGGAAAAGGTGGGAGCATGCCCATGCCATGTGTAAGAAATCCGCATTAGATGCGTGGCATCGTACGCATTTATCGTCTGTTCTGAGACCATATTTATGCAACTTAACCGGGGTGTAGTACGTCTGGTGTAGAAATTTAAAATGTATAATCCGTAAGTTGCCATTTGATGTAAGTAGGTGTAATTGTGTGCAACTGTATTCCCAGTCACTTTCCTCAATCGTGTCTCCTATTGTGTTTACCCATCTTTGTAGTGATTTGTTGGGGCCTTTCCTCTGCTCCTCTATCGATGCATTATATAGGCGCGCTACTAGATTTGTGCGTGTGGGTGCTGTGAGCAAAATCTGTAATGCTCTACGTTGCTGTGGTTCCTCCGGGAATGAGGTATATAGGTCTTTAATCGCTGTACGCAGTCTCAAATAGGCAAATATTTTAAGGGGCGTTTGGTGTGCGCAAAGTGTCGGGTCAGTTCTGGATATAAACTGGTTATGTGGGAATATACTACCCATGTCCGTTAGTCTCATTTCTTTTAGTAACTGAAACATTTTCTTTTCTTGCGTGACTGAAATTCGGGGATGATTAGCTATGGGCATTGCTGGGGCGTACAATGGGAGTTTCTGTGCTCGGTATGCTAGTGTGTACCAAGCTCTGGACGTGCACTGCACTGTTTGTATCTTATCTCTCGGCGTGTATCGTTGGGGATCTATAATGTACCCTGTCAGGGTGTCTGTGTGCACGCTATCCTGCTCCGCTGCTATATGTGGAATATGTGCATGTGGGTGCAACCAATAATGCGCATGTTGCGCTTGTGCGCAGTAAAAATATAATTGGAAATCAGGTGCTCCGAACCCTCCCAGGTGATACGGTTGTGTTAATATGTTCCAGCTGATTCTCGCTTGTTTCCCTGCCCATGTCAATCGTTGCAAAGCAGTCCGCAATCGTGCAAAAATCGCGTTGTGTTAGCCAAATCGGTATATTCCAGAATAAATAGAGAAATCTGGGTAAGATTATCATTTTCTGTATGGCTATTCTATCAGCTAATGACAGGGGCATCTTAATCCATTTGTCTACTTGGCCATCAAGTTTGAACAGTGCCTTCCCATAGTTTTCTCTGATCACTATTTCTGGATCTCGATGTATCCAGACTCCCAGGTATTTCACCGGGTCTGTAATCCATTTTAGAGGGTAATCAAGAGTGGGGCGTGGTGTGTTTGCTGTTAGCGGTATTACTACCGACTTATCCCAGTTTATTTTGAGGCCTGA
The DNA here is from genome assembly GCA_963921515.1 of Calotriton arnoldi. Taxonomy (NCBI): domain Eukaryota; kingdom Metazoa; phylum Chordata; class Amphibia; order Caudata; family Salamandridae; genus Calotriton; species Calotriton arnoldi. The sequence goes on along the minus strand of CAWUFW010000123.1, from coordinate 3,646,987 downwards.
GTAGGCTTCAAATCTAATATATTCTCTAATGAGTGGGTTGAGATATGTATCTGGTTCTCGTGTGTATATCACCATGTCATCGGCATATAAAAAAATACCAATGGGGCGTAAACTAAACTGTAAAGCGGAGTTACAATGTTTTTGCCTAATTTTGCAGGCTAACGGTTCTAGTATTAATGCGAATAAAATTGGAGAGAGTGGACAGCCTTGTCTTGTTCCACGACTTATGCCAATCGGGTCGGATGTGACCCCGTTTATTCGCACCCGTGACATGGGCTCAGTATATAGCAATTCTATCCAGCGTATGAACGGCTTGGGAAACCCCATTTTACCCAGGACTGTGAACATGAATTTCCACTCCACCGAGTCGAAAGCTTTTGCCGCGTCCAGTAACGCCGCTGCTGCCGGCATATCGGGGTTTAAACTGTGATACATTGCAAAGATTGTGCGTAAGTTTTGTGATGTTGATCTGGATGGAATGAACCCCGCCTAGTCTGGTAATACTAGAGAGCATAGAAGGGGTTGTATTCGTTTAGCTATTATTTTTGCTAAAATTTTAACATCTATGTTTATAAGAGATAACGGTCTATAGGAATCGCACTTTGTTAAATCTTTATCAGGTTTGGGCAGTGCTATCAAGAGGGCCTCTGCGTGACGACACTGGAAGCAGCCCTTCCTCATAGGCTTCTTCATACATTTCGGCCAAATAGGGTAACAATAGGTCTCTATATTCTTTATAAAATTCGCCTGGGAGGCCATCTAGCCCTGGTGCTTTGTTGTTTGGAAGTGAGTTGATGGCCTCGCGCAGTTCATCCTCTGTTATATGGTGACTCAATTGCTCTCGTCGCTCATCGGACAGCCAGGCCAGCGCAATATCTCCTAGATATTCAAATATACCTTCCGTAGAAGCTACCGTTTGTGTGGCATAAAGTTGTGCGTAATATTGTGTGAAGCTTTCTAGGATAGAAGGCGTGTCATATAATGGGATATCGTGTTCATTCGTGATTTGTGTGATATAAGAAGTAGTGTGCGCAGGTTTTATTTTATATGCCAGGGCTCGTCCAGGTCTCCCTCCCTCTCCATAATTCCTTGCTATGTGCTTACGCGAGATATATTTTATCTCGTCCTCTGCCAGTTTATGAAATGTATCTATTTTCCCCCGTATATCCGCTAGCAATTTTGGATCTGGTGTGGCAGCATATGCTGTCTCCAAGCTTCTGATATCCCGTTCCACCATAGTTAGTTGTTGTTGGATGTCCTTAAGTATGCCTGCGTGTTTACTGATGCAATGGCCCCGTATGGTGGTCTTGAAAGCCTCCCACACTGTGCGTGTGCTGCTAACGGATCCCGTATTTTGGTGAAAATACTCCACAATAGCTTGGCGTAATTCACTACGGTAAACCTGGTCCGATAGTGCCGATGGATATAGTCTCCATGTGAATTGTCGTGGGGTATGTGTAGGGATAGCTAGCGTAAGTCTTACCGGGGCATGGTCGGACAGTGTTTTGGGTAGGTGCTCCACTTCTGTTGCCCATGTGCTAACCTCCTGTGTGGTTAGCCAGTAGTCGATCCGAGACCAAGTGTTATATGTTGTTGATGTGCAGGTTCCGTCCTTACGTCCTGCATGTCTCAGTCTCCAAATGTCTACTAAGGACCACTCGTCCATTCCCTCTCTAAGCGTCTGAGCCGCCTTCCTGCCATATCTCTCATTTCCAGTTGAACGGTCTAGTGCGGGGTCTAGACAAGTGTTAAAATCCCCCCCATACAATGGCTTTGGGTTGTAAGTCGCGTAGTTTAGCCCTAATGTGCTCATAGAACGCTGGGTCATCAGTGTTTGGTCCATATACTGTTATAATCGTGAGATCTGTGCCCCCAAAGTTGCCTCGCACTATGACATATCTACCCTGATCATCTTTAATAGTTGCGATAGGAGTAAAAGGAGTATTTCTCTTAATCAGTATCATAACACCCCTGGCGTAATTAGAATAGGAGGCCGCCACCCGGTATGTTGCCCATCTATGCCCTACATTGTTCTCTCTATATTCTGGTATGTGAGTCTCTTGGATACAAGCAACATCCACTTTGTGTCTATCGAGGTAGGTTAGTACTTTATGAATTTTCTGTGGGTTTTGGAGCCCACGTACATTCCAGGTCAAGAGCGTCATCTTCCGCTCACCCTTCTGCCTGTCAGCCATGTCTACTATTTCTAATACTCCCTGTCTGCTGGTGCCCTAGGTGTAGCCGCTGGGCAAATAAACGTTCGATTGTCTGTCTGTCTCCGTCTGGTATTTTCTGGTTTTCACCCCCCCTCCCTCCTCCCACTTCGCTAATCTCAGGACAGCAAAGGCATCCCCAAATATACATAACATAACTTGTAACCCCATCCCTCTTATACAAATTCCAAAAACAATTTAAACTGTTGTGGTGTACACCAGGGGGCGGGAGTTGCCAGGCCTAGTTTCCCTTCGAGGCATCTACAAGGGGACGCCCTACTTAACATTTCGTTGCACATTGAGCTTCAGACTCTTTACATTACCAGCTCTTGTTTCATCTCAGCCTTGGTGATCATTGTACATATTCTGAGCGTGTAATTACCCTCCCATTTCTCAGTCAGTGATAGTTCGCCATTTCTCCATGGTACTTATCTGTTTTGCGATTCCACTCCACTTCCGATAATTGCCGGTGTTCATAGTTTCTATACTTCCCACCAGTTAAGCGGAACATACAGTCTTAACCTGTTGGTCACTATGGACTGGCACCATCTCGGCCTTCCATAGCTTTCTATTCAAACTGTATTCCGTCATCTCTCACTGGCTTCGGTGGGCACCGTTGTCAGTTCCAACACTTGCAAAAAGCGATGGCCTTTATTCCACATCTGATAGAGCCGTTTGGTCTCCTTGTCTGTCTCTGGGTGATCTCCTCCTCGTGCTTTGTGCCTGTTTCAACTGCAGGTATTTCATGAGCTCTTTAGGTTCGTTGTAAATTTTAGTGGTTCTGTCGTCAGTTACCTTTAGTCTCACTGGGTACAGCATTGCATAATTGATCTGTAGGTCTCGCAGTTTTTGCTTTGCCGGGCCAAATTTCCTCCGCGCTTCCTGTACCATCTGTGTGAAATCGGGATATAGAGCTATTTCCATGCCTTCGTGGCGTAAAGTCCCCAGTTCACGTGCTTTGCGCAGGGCCGCATCTCGGTCTCTAAAATTGAGTAGCTTGGCAATTATGGGTCTCGGTCTGGCTCCTGGAGGTGGTTTGGGGGCCAGAGATCTGTGCGCCCTCTCGACTATAAACACTTCCGAAAAGGTATCTCTTCCTAACAGAGTGATTAGCAGCTGCTCCACATATCTCTCCATCGGTCCAGTGTTGGTGGTTTCTGCTATTCCCATCAAGCGTAGGTTACTTCTTCTTGACCTCGCTTCTAAATCTTCTGCTTTAGCCATCAGCCCTTCTAGTTGTTTGTCCATTTTATTCTGTTTGGTATCCATCTGAGTATTGACATCTTCCACATCCGATATTCGGCGTTCTGCCATATCTATTCTCTCCGTATGGCGGTCCATTCTTTCGGACATGCGGTCTACTCTGTGTGTTAGTGTGTCAATCTTGCCATCTATGTTGGAGAGTGCAGTTTGGATTGTGGCAAACATGGCCTGTACATCATCATTTGTCACGCCAGTATGTGTCATCGCAGTCGTTGGTTGTTCTTCTGTGACGTTCTCTGTTGGTTTTTTCGTTTGGTCAAAAGTGAGTTTTGGTTGATTTTTATCTGTTTTCCCCATTATCAGACGTTTGGTATCCCCTGATGCAGGCTCGTATATCCCAGTGGTAGGTCTCGCTCCCGGCTAGCCGCCAGCTATGGCGCCTTTCTTTGGCCCTCTGTGACTTGTAGTTTGGCTCCCGGCAGGTAGTTGTTCGTTTGGTTCCACAGGTGGACTGCGTTTCCTTCTAGGGTCGCTTCGGCGTCCGTGTTTCGATACCGTTAGTGCCAGATTTAATCGCGCAGTGTTGTGGGGTGCCGGCTAGGTGGCTTCTCGCCTGTCAGCTCACCCGCTCCTGTTCCTCGGATAGTGATCGTTAAGTCTCAGCGGGAGGGTCTCACCGATGACTCCACCGGCCCCCGCCCTGTGCCGTCTGCGCAATCACAGCCGGCCCCCGCCGGTGTACCCGCAGAGCCCGCGGGACCCCCCGCAGTCTGCTTCTCAGCCGAGGACTCAGTAGAGTGATATCTCACCAGTGCTGGCGCGCCAGGCCCAGGTCTGCTCCCTGCGTATCCCACCACTTTTGCGTCCCCGTCTCAGCGAGCCGCACCAGAGATCGGTAGGTTTGTGGTATTCTCCAGCCGCAATGCGCCCTGGTATGCAGCCTATGCTTCTATTCCCTTCGATGTTGAAGCGATATCAGCGCGGCCCCCGCTACGCAGTTTGCACCGCGCGTCGATGCGCATCACCCTCCGCTTTCTCTCACCGTCCGATTACAGGCTGATGTCTTCACCATCGGGGGTGGGGGTCGCCAGGCACCAACTTCCTCTCCCAGTTATCACAGTGCGCGGGAGTGTTCTCCGTGTCAGGGCCCCGGACCGGGCACTCGGCTGCCACCCTCACCGGCCGACGTGCCGTACGTCCTGGATGCGTGAAACACTTCAGCCCGGCGTCCAGTTGCCGCGGCGCGCTTTAGGCCACAGACATTTCCAGTTTCCATGCTGCGGTTCCAAGGTGTTTCAAGTCCATTTTTGCAGTCGATGACAGCGAGCGTTTGATTATAGTGGAGTGATCTGTTGATGCGAGTGTTATCGGCTCATTTGTGCCGTCTGTTCTTATGTTTCTGCGGGCATCCGAGAGGAGCTCTTTCAGCTTGCATCCATCTCGTAGCTCGGCTAGCTCCGCCCCCAGAAAATATACACTTTAAAAACATCCCTGCACCATGTGGCAGGCACCATGCAGTGCCTTCCACATGGTGCAGGGATGTTTAGGGGGCACCATCGTTACCCTGCACTACAAAATTCAGTCAAACCACTGCTATGCTATATGTATTTGAGGTATCTGGGAACAAAATTGATGCACATCCTCACACATATGCACTCTCTCAGTCCTAAGTGCTGGTCTGAAGGTCAGCACTTAAAGTAGATAGTGGTTAGACTTCTAATAGTGTTGTTTAAATCGAAAATTCCTGATGGTTCACTCTTATCTTATTATAAGGCATCCACCTTATAGGGTCATATTGTTACAGTGGTTGTTGATGTAGTTCCTGACCGCTATTCCAGACACCTGGGACCTTTCTCATAACTAGCATGAGGAAGGTGCCAGGCAGGTTCAAGTACATAAAACTGTCCCCAGGGGCTACTTCCATGCAGGGGAAACTGCCTACAGCTCCTTCCAGTCTTTGGGCTCAGTCCTTGTTCGCTGTCTCACTCTCCACTCTCTCCCACCAACATTTCACTCAGGCGTAAAACCTCCTGCATCATTTCCGGGATCATATCATCAATGACTCAGCTGACACTGCTCCAAGAGCATCCTCTTCCTTGCCCATGAGCAAACTACACACCATTAAGTTACTTTGGGAACCAGGACTCTACCACTGCCTCATAAAGCCACCACGATAGACTGCTGTTTTGTAGAGACTAAGATACCAGAAACAAGCTTTAAAGCCAACCAGTGACATCAATCTATAAGACAACACTACAGCAGAAAGAGCATTGTATCACAGGGCAATAAATAAGAGGACATCACAATAGAAAGCAATGCACTTTAAAGACTGTTCTACCAGTGAGTCCCAAGGCACTCAAGGCAAACAAGGCCCAGAAGCATATTTCTACCACACAGAGCAGTGCACCAACAAGAGCTTCAGACTAGAGACACTATTCTGCTAGCTAAAGCATTAAACTAGAATGCGCATTCTACTTGAGAGTTTCATACCTAGAAACATTTCTGCAAGAGATGGAAGGAGGCCAAAAAGAGCATTCCAGTAGAGGGCCTAGACCTGACATTCCTTAGAGCGCTGTACCAAAGAGAGCTTCCTGCCAGAATGACCATCTACCAAGAGAACCCAAATCACCAGAGAGAGTAGCAGCCAAAACTTTGAGTGAGAGCTTTCTTCTATAGATAACGTTTAGTAAGAGATAGTATTCTAATAAACTACGCTTCCTACCAGAGGAAGCAATCTACTAGTAAGAATGTTCTACCGGGGAATGCTTCTTTTGAGAGATATAGCTATACCAGAAAAAATATCTTCCTTAAAAAAAGACATCTATTTACCATCAGGAGTGCCATACTTAAGACAACTTCTTAACAAAGAGGACAATCTAACATAGAAAGCAAACCACATGAAAGAGCATCCATCAGAAAGGCCATTCAGCGGAATACAAATACACCATGGGTTTCTGTTGCTAGAATTGTCTTACACGAGCAGTCCTCTTCCATGTCAATACTGCTTAGACAATGTGATCCCTTGTTAAGCAGCAAGAGTGTTCAATATGATTATATGATGCTGTGCATCTTTGCCTGGCTTTGACAGAGAAATGATCAAGGCTTCCTTGATCCTTCCTTTTGTTGAGAACAGGACATACTTCAATTTAGGCAATAGACACTTCGATCTTGGTGATAATCGATACTTTGGGACAGGAGGTCCCACAGACATTCGACTGAGTCTGAGGGTGGGTTGTCAGGGTCCAACTCGAATGAGACCATGTCAACAAAGAATGAGGATACCAAGCAGATGCTCACACACAAGATAGAAGAAAAAAAACTGATCTAGATTCAAGATAGCTTAGCGTGCGTATGTTATATATGTGTGTAGTGTAAATGCAAACTGCAGACCACACATAAAATTTAACTTCCACACTATAGGTGCATTGTGTGCACCATCTACAATGGCCTTACAGGACACTTAAATAGACCAATTAGGTGAAATCAATTTTCCAATTTCATTTTAGGGCCTCAGAACATGCACAGAGGCACTGAATTCGAGTGTCACAGTTCAGAGAGTCCTAATACCAGTAAAAATAGGGTCTAAAAAAGGTTAACATTCGAGGGTGACCACTCAGAAAAGGTGCATTTGCTACAAAGGCCATCTCCAGAAAACAGCTAGGGTACAATTAAACAATCCCTTGATGAAGTTTCTTGCCTTGGTGACAGAAGGAGGACAATTAAACGCCCCAGCAGTGGCACTTATCTGTTCTATGCCCCTCTAAGCATACTTGTATCTTTTTGTCAAGTTCTGTCCTAGCTATTATCCCTGTCCATAGGGAACCCTTCTCATCTGTGAGAAGACTAACCCTAGCATAGAAGCACCCTGGTTGCGGGGGTGTGGCGCGGTGGAGGGCGGGGTGGGGGGGTCACGCAAGAAAAAAAAAAACACCTGTCCGCCGGCCGGGTCCCGGGTCTCTGGTCCTGCTCCGACTTCAGGAACAGGAAGCCAGGCTCCCTCCCCTAAGCCAATCACAACGCTGAAATGCAGCATTGTGATTGATCTGAGCGCCCTTGACACGGCGATCAGCCAGAGGCTGTAGGGGTGGGCATGTTCTACATGCAGGCTGTAATGTTCTCCATGCAAGCTCTAATGCAGCCTGCATGGAGAAGGGGAGAGTGCGCATGACTTGTTTAAGTGGCCCGAGAGGGCCGACCAAACAGTCATTGCGCACTTGGGAGAGGGCATACCACTCCTCCCCTGCTCTGCGAGCAGAGCAGCCCCGCCCACCCGCCGCCCACACGCAAAGGAAACATAAAATGATAATAACTTAAAGTTATTATGATTTTATATTTCCTTTCCACTGCTCGAAAGCAGTGGGGCGACGCTCCTCCGTGTTAGAAATGGGGGTCTCTTATTGGCAGAGGTAGGTACCCTTTGTCCAAATAGGGACCCTTGCTTCTAGTCAAACTTTGAAGAATTATTGGTTTTGCCTCAAAAGCCAACTACTGTTTGCCAGGCCTAAACATGCAGCTCTCTATACAGGGAGCTCGAATGCATTGGTTATGGACATTGGTAGTTCAGGTTCCCCACACAAAAAACAACGACCAAACCACAAATAAAGTGATTTTAAAGTGTTATGAATCTAAAATTACCCAAAAATTGAAAACATTTTTGTGTTTAGCATAGTAATCACAAAAAAACACATTGCAAGGAAAATGATTTAAAAAAATCATTTACAACCTATGCTAGGCCCATGCCTGCCCCCTTCCTAGTCCATATCGCTCAAGAGTCCCTGTAAGAAACTCAGTGGCAAAAGCGATTCCCTGCCCACACCCAGAAACTAAGCAAATGTTCACACCTGAGGTAAAATCGCAATGTTCATAGGTGAAAAGAGAGTATTACCACTCAATCTCAAGAGACGTGGTGGTGCAGACGAATTGCGGTCACTAATCCTTCCCAGGAACAAAACGCCAAACAAAAGCAGTGGTAATCACATCTAACTGATGTTCTCTCTAGCTTTCGGAAAGGAAATAAAAAATGAGACTGAACAGCATCCGTTCCCATTTCTTAGACCCTTATCAACACTGGCCCTGGAGGGGAAGGGGTACGAGCTCCCAATTTCTAGCATCCGCAGCAGGTGACCCGGAAGTAGATTGGGTCAAACTACAGAAGCCAGAACTACTCCGGCACCAGTGTTAAAGCATTATTGTTTTTTTTTCTAGGAGCTAAGGGCTAGATGTACAAACATTAGGAATACCGATTTCCTAATTGTGATTATCTCAGAATAATGTATGAATTTTCGTATTCCCATATAGTGATTCATAGTAGGCTGCAAATCGACCTACCTCGTCTACCTCATGAATATTAATGACGTAGGTCAGAATTTGGAACCCATTAGGAATTGCCGCCAACACAGGGAGGGTGGCTTGCCGGGGTCAGGAGAGCATGATACCTGTGATTGCCTTTTAATAAAGCAATCTTTTTCTTTTTAAATGCAGCCGTTTTCCTTAAAGGAAAACTGGATGTATTTAAAAAAAGAAAATGAAACATTTAAGTTTAATTTTTTAAGAGCAAGTAGTGGTCCTTTGGAAACTGCCTGCTCTTAAAAAATATTTTTTTAGCATTCTCAAAGGTATCCCGTTTGCAATGGGTTACCACCACTTTAGAGATTTTGTCAACATCAGAGCCTTTTTAACTGCAAAATGGCCTTTTTACATTCACCAAATGTTAAGGGTGTCCCTTCCAGATACTGAATCTTTATGGTATTTATTAATGTTCTGCAACCAAAATCCGATATCAAAACATTAATATTGTACCACCTCAAAGGTCGGACCCCTTACTCTTTGTGGATGTTCACAAAAATTATTTTTATGACCAGGCAGTGGTCCATAAAAAAAGTTAGTGTAATTTTTTTTTACAGTTTTTTTAAAGTGCATTTCGTTTCATTTAAATACTTTATTTCGGTCAGCTACAATGAAAGCAACATAAAATAGGAGGCACATTGTTATGTTAATCAAATAAATATAAGATAAGCATTTTCCAGGTAAAAGGACCACAATATAAGATTTTAAATTAAATAAAATCTCTGTGCAAGGGCAATAAAAAAATTCAAACACAATTTTAAAATACAGAACCGTGTAAAACATAATTTTGTTATAAAATTCAAAGTTTCTTGGCAGGTTATATTTAATAATCAGCTGGGCAAGGATGTACGATGGCAATTATCATGACTGTACTCAATGCTTGAATTCTAGTGTTTGCAAAATTATCCTGGCGCAAACAGGCCAGACTGCTTCTAAAAATTTAGCTATAGAGAAAACCACACAAGACCCAGCGTTTGACCTGCGATTCGCAAGGCTTGTTTGTGGAACCGTATTGCAAGAAGTCTGCATAAGGGTACAATCCAGCATCTTTGTCTGGTGTATGCTGGACAAAAAAAAGTAGGTGAGCATCTGTCTCCTGGGCTGCTCCACAGGCCGCATAGGCTGCGCTTCTCACTGTTTGGGACCTCCATTTATAGGTGAAAGATGCGAGTGACAGAATACCCAGCCTAAATTTTATATACAAGGATCTGCAGAATGGCGGGTCGATCTCGTCTAGGTAGGTTTTGAACCTTTTGTGGTTCAACAGGAAATCAGATAGACTGCCACTACCAGTGGATGTCAGTTCCTTCCTCCACTCATTAGTCCAGAAAGCATCTTTGACCCCTTTTACAGAAGAAGCAGAAATGCACTTTGAACATGGCCAAAGATCAGAAGCCCCCAGTGCAAAACGAGATTGCTTAATGTAGCTCAGCCTCTGCAAAGTGTTAACACTCCTGGGGGTTAGGAGAATATTCTTTAATCCGTTCCTAAAGCATTCCAGCTTAGGGACCAGCCATAGTCTCAGCCAATATAAGATTGGTTTTAGTCTCACTGTGGCATCAATTGGGCGAACATTTAGGTCCACTTTAAAGAGAACCCGGGCATGCCTTGGGAGAGTCTCAGCGTTGACTGAAAGAACTTGTTTTCAGCAATTCCTAGCGATTTCACATTGCTTCGGCCCCAGAGTTCAGAGCCATAAGTAGCCGCAGCCACAGCTTGGGCTCTCCAGATTTACAGTAGTGGGGACATTGGGTGGAAAGATGTGTTTTGGGCAAATTTAAATGTAGCAGCAGCCCTGTGATTAAGAAGTAGCCCACTCTTGACAATTTGGCTCTTACATGAGCTGGCACTGGACAGACGTATACCTAGGTAGTCGAAATCTGAGACTTGCTCCAAATTAACTCCCCCTAGTCTGATTGTTCCACGGAATTGTATGTGGGGATGTACAGACCTAAATTTTGTTTCGTCAGCATTTATGGCTAGCCCATTAGTGGTGCAGAACAGGCTGAATCTTTCTAATAGTAGTTCCAAGCCTTTGCAGGTTTTTGACACCAGGAGGGTATCATTAGCGAATAACACCACCCAGGACCGGGGAGTCATTTACACAGCCCATTAGGAAGTCGACGCACCTGTTGATAAAAAGTAGAAATAGTGTTGGGACAAGAACACATCTTTGCCGTACACCCTTGTTTACTAGGATACGATCTGTTAATTCTATGTCAGGACACGGAGGCGAGGATTAGGCATCTCTTTCTTTTTTATTACAAACAGCAGCCATGCTAAACACGATAAACAACAACAAAGGACTTTGTTTCCCATGATCCCAGGGAAACCATGAAGTACTGAAGGAAACAAGTCCGTCCAATCAGGAACCTCCAGCCCCCATAACCGTCATTGGCCTTCCGTGAACTACCTCTTTCTTCTGCTGCTGCAGCCGCCTTAAGATTTGTACGGGACGCTAGTCCCTTCAGGTTTTCATTACTGCCTTTAAAGCTTCCTTGAGTGTTGTGTTCAGTTGCAGGCTTTGTACGAGGCCTCTGCTGCGTTTTCTCGTTGGCCGCGGGAATGCGTTATCGCTCCTTCGTGGCTGCATCCTGGCATTTTTCTGTCAGTCTGTCAACGCCCGGAGCCGGAGTGCGCAGCAGTCTGCCGGCTGCTAGAGGGCACGCCTCCCATGACGCTGGTCAGATGAGAGGGTTTCTCGATGCAGAGCGTAGGGCACATCAGATACGGCTTTGAGCTGAGTGTCTCCGCATGCATCGCTGATTCTGTCAGAGTTGGGCCCCGGCCAGACTGAAGCTGAACACCCTTCGGGGTAGGGTTTCAGAGATTATAACCCTGTGGTTTGGCAGACGTGCTCAGGCTGTTATAACTGCCACAGGAATTGATGGTTTTCGCCCATATGAACCGAGGGCATTGGGTCTGCCTTGGTCCCTTATTCAATTTGAGCTCTGTAGCGCCTGTGCAGGGTTTTGGGGGATTTCTTTACTCTGGGGCTAGGTTCTAACCATTAACTCTTCCAGTTCAAAGACATTACTTACCTGGGCATACACGCCTTCATGGTCTCCTGTTGTCTTCTGGGTACTCCCCAGTGCTGTTGATCCCTCTTACCTGGTTGGAGGCCACCCTTCCCCATTCCTACCTCCTGCAGCCGACTATTACGCTGATATACTTACCCTGTGGAGTAATTTGGTGACTACTATGAGGAGGAAGAGAACGTGCAGTACTTCCCGGTCATGGATGATTTTTGTGACGCGGTGGATGCCTCCATTGTAAGGGAGGTCTTGGAGGCCATGGCCCCTCTGGAGAAGAGATTGATGGACCTGGCACAACAATGCCTTCAACCCCTCACACCTAAGGAAGAACTCGCTGGGCCTTCAGCCCCAAAATCTCCAGAGCAGGCTTGCAACTCTCGCCCCGAGAACCCGCATAAACGCCCCCACCCCAAAGGGGTGGATCTAAATGCCCTTCCCATTCTTCACCCCCTGATTCCCGTCCGGCGGCGGAGGTCGCGAGAGAGGCGCAATCAGATCTTTTGGCACCGGAGGAGCTCCTTCACCCCCGCTCCTTGGAGTGGGTTCCTTGCGATAAGGTGGCCAAGAATGTGGCTGGTAGGCTGAGTAAGCCTCTGGACCAGGAGGTCCGATCCAGACTCAGGGTGGAATGTCCTCGCCCTTCTTTGGAGGGTAAGGTGGCGGTCATGCCCGAGATTGATGCCTGTATGGCGACCTTTTTAACTAAATACATAAAGGATCCCAAGAAGGGCATTGAACGCTCTTAGCGGTCATGACAAGATAAGCTGTTGGACATTATGGGCCCATTGGTGAAGATTTTCGACATGGCGGAGAATGCTAAGGCATCCGGGTCCCTCATTCCACCTGATGTCCACTCCAGCTGGGCGCAGAGAGCGATTATATTTCTCGGCAATGCCAATTGTGCCATTTCTACTGAAAGATGCAGGTTATTGCTTATTAAACTAGACCCCAAGTGAGGCGAGTTAGCCATGTCTGAGGCTGGCCAGGTGGCTCAGGGTGGTCTCTTTGGAGATCCTTTTGTCAAAGAGCTCAGCAGTTTCGTATCAACCTTCAATTACCTGGACAAGGCCCAGTCGACAGTGAATGCATCTTTAATGCACATGTTTTCTCCGGGGCCGGCCGTGGTAGGGGGCGCTCGGCTGGCGGTCGCTCTCACCCCACCTCCAGCAGAGGCCAGTCTTCCCAGAGAAGGCAGTGGCAAGACTCTTCACATTTTTGAGGATTCTACCCTACCAGGGGTCGAGCACACCATAGAGGACAGCACGGCGGTTCCCACGGCGGTGGAGCCGCCTCCTCCCACGGTGAGTTCTTTAATCATCTCATGCTATAGTTTGGGGGGCAGACTGGCGCAGTTCATAGACAACTAGTGGGCTCGTACAGCCAACGGCTGGGCGCTGCAGACTGTGCAGGGGTTTCAGGTGGAGTTCTATGGGTCCCCCGTCCAATGGTCCCCTCCTCGTCCACTCCTCTTCTCAGGTCAAGAGGCCGTTCTCATTCAATGGGAGGTGCAGGAGCCATTGTCCAAAGGGGCAATCTGTCGTTCTACCCCTCATCCAGCAGGGTTTTTAAGCAATCTGTTCCTGGTGCACAACCAGGAAAGAGGTCAGCGACTGGTGATAAATCTCTGAGAGTTCAACCAGTGGTTGGTTTACCGCCACTTCAAGATGGAGGGAATCCCTCGGCTCCGCGACTTCTTTCGTCCCAACGACTGGATGGTCCGGCTGCACCTCAAGGACGCGTATCTCACAGTCCCAATTTTCCCTCCACATCGTCATTTTCTGCAGTTCCAATGGCAGAACCATACTTTCGAGTTCACCTCACTCCCTTTCAGCCTGTTGTTGGCACCTTGGTGCTTCACCAAGTTTCTACGTCCGGTGGTAGAGTGCTTGCGAGCAGGGGGCATGAGGATGATTGTCTAACTGGACGACATGCTCTTCATGGACCAGTGCCCTCTGTCTCTCTCTCGCCAGCTGCATACAGTTGTGGAGCTCCTTCAATCACTGGGGTTCGTCATCAACCAAGTGAAGTCCAGCTTTGTGCCCTCTTGTTCGATCACCTTTCTGGGTTTCGTTATCAATTCTGTGGCGACCACTCTGAGCCTGCCTTCCAGGAAAATGGTGAAGATCCGATACGAGGGGCAGAGGCTGCTAGCGAAACCACAGACCTCGTTGCGCAACATTGCCAGGGTGGTAGGCCTCTTATCGTCCTCGATCTAGGCCATTTTTCCGGGGCCGCTCCATTTTCAAGCCCTGCAGAGGCTCAAGGCATCCCGTGTGCGTCGCAGGCTGTCATACACCCAACGGGTGCCCTTGTCCGACAAAGCCAAGGAGGGACTCAACTGGTGACTCTCCCATATGGAAGCATGGAACGGACAAGCCATTTTTGGCTTGCAACCAGACCTTGTGATCCAGTCGGACGCCAGCAGTTCCGGCTGTGGTCCCGTTGTGGGGAGTACACCACCGTCAATGGATGGTCCGCCGCGGAACAGTCGCTCCACATCAATTGCCTGGAGTTGATGGTGGGCTATTTGCGGTCCGTTTTTGGACCAAAGACCGGGCCCAGCCTTGTGTCCTGCTAAAGATGGACAATATGGCGGCGGTCCTCAACATCAACCATCTGGGGAGCACGTGTTCCAAAGCCCTGGCGGACCTAGCCAAGAACTTCTGGGAATACTGCCTGGAACATCAGGTCTCTGTGACGGCAGAGCATCTCCTGGGCTTGTCCAACCAGGTGGCAGACTGGCAATCCCGTCATCTTCAGGATTTAAGTTTTTGAAGGTTGTTCCCTCCGGCGTTTCAGCCCCTCCAGTCAATTTAGGAGCCCTTCTCGATCGACCTGTTCGCGTCATGCCTGGATCACCAGCTTCCCCAGTACTTCAGTTGGAGACCGGATCTGGGAGCAGTGGTGACCGATGCCTTCCTCCAAGATTGGGCGATGGGCCAGGGTTACTCCTTTCCCCAGTTCACCATGATCATGAGGTTGAAGACTCAAGTGCGCCGACAGAGGGCAGATCTGGTGGTGATCACCCCGGTATGAAAGTCGCAAGTGTGGTTTCCAATTTTGATGGAACTTTCTTGGACTTCTACAATCCGTCTACACCCATTGCCTCACCTCCTGAGCGATCCGTCCGGCAACCCTCATCCTCTGCTTGTGGCGTGGAGAATAACCGGTCTCAATGGCAAGTCCCGGGCCTTTCGAGAAGCGCAGCGGACCTCCTCTCCCGCACGTGGTCGGACAGTACGGTTGAGATACCGATCGGCCTGGTCTCGCTGGATGGGTTGGTACCTGCGACAGAGTCTGGAACCTGTAGGTGCAGAGGTTGTTCATGTCCTCAACTTCCTAGCCTCGCTTACCTCTGGAGGGATGGCTTATTGCTCAGTCAACACCTTTCAGTTGGCTATCTCGGCGGGCTTTGCGACAGTGGCGGGCTTTCCTGTCGGAGACCACCCGCTGGCCCGGAAATTGCTTCACGGGATCTGACTATCTCTCCCTCCAAAGCCTAGGTACTCCGTCTTTTGGGATGTGAATATGGTTTTGAAGTTACTGTCTGGATGGCTAAGCAATAAATATCTCTCTCGGAATCAACTATTGGCCAAGTTGGCCATGCTGTTTTGTCTCTTCTCGTGTAGGAGGGTGTGGGATGTCAGAGCCCTGGACGTGACGGGTGGTCCTTCACTCCGGACGGGGTTACCTTCCACATCACTCGGCGTATGAAGAGTCAATCTCAGGTGATTTCTTACCCGGCCTTTCCAGATGTTCCCAACCTGTACGTGGTAAGGTGCATTAAGGCTTATGACGCCATGACAGTGGAACTGCGGCCTCATGGGGAGAAACAGCTGCTGATCCAATTTAAAGCGGTCTCTTCCCCAACCATAGCGAGATGGTTTAAGTGAATTATGCTGGAGGCCGGCATTGATACCAAAGTCTTTGGTGCGCATTCAGCACTGGGCGCAATGGCCTCGAAAGCTTTTGTGTTAGGAGCCCGCTTGGAGAATATCTTGAACTCAGCAGACTGGTCGTCAGATTCAACCTTCAAGAGGTTATATTTTGAGTCAGTCTTCTCCATTGCGGATCTGGTGGTGGATAAGCTTTGAACTAGCCTAATCCTCGCCTCTGTGTCCTGACATAGGATGAAAAATGTCCTAGCTTTCGTAACGGAAAGTTTCAAATCAATTAAGGACACGGAGGCAAGGATTAGCCCTCCCGCTGAGGAATCAGGACCCACCCGGGTTCTTGGATCTACGTCTGGGAGTAAGTAAGATTTTTTCTGGTTCTCTGTATTGTCTGTTGCCTAGTTCTGTGCTTTGTGCTGAGATACTTGGACCATTACGTTGCATTCATTGATGTTCTCTAACTTACAAGAGCGGAATCTGCGAAACAGGACTATGATCTGCCGAGTTAGCATCTCAACAGGAGTAAAATCTTCCACAGTCAGGGTTGGTAAAGGAGTGAATCTTCCACGGGCGGCTTGGTCACAGGAAGAAAGAGGTGGTTCAAGGAAGGACAATGACAGTTAAGGACGCTGGAGGCTCCTGATTTGACAGACTTGTTTCCTTCAGTACTTCATGGTTTCCCTGGGATCATGGGAAACAATGTCCTTTGTTGTTGTTTATCGTGTTTAACATGGCTGCTGTTTGTAATAAAGAAAGAAATGCCTAATCCTCGCCTCCATGTCCTTAATAGAGTTGAAACTTTATGTTACAAAAGCTAGGAAATTTTTCATTTACTCTTAGGGCCACATCTTACTTGGGTATTTAATTTTCCTTTAAGGAAAACCGGATGCATTTAAAAAATAAAAACGAATGCTTTATTTAAAAGCAATCACAGGCATGGTGGTCTTCTGACCCCAGCAGGCCACCATGCCTATGAATGTAGCCAATCGTAGTGGGACACAATGTACGATCTACCTATGCATATTATTGAGGTAGGTCAAATTGCGAACCACTACGATTCTGTATTTTAAGAACCGACCTATTGATACATAGGTCAGTTCGCAAAATACAAATGCGTTTGGTAAAAGTCGGTGTGCTTTACTGAATTCATCTTTGTACATTCCTGTTAAGGAATTGTAAATTGCGAATCATGAAATGTCGCAATTTACGATTCCTTAAAAGAAATCTTTGAACACGAGAGTCTTAAACTGGTGGTAAAGTATTACTGTTTTGCGACCAGAATTCTTCTTATAAATGCTCCTTCCAAATACCGAATCACAAATGCGAATTGCGATTCGGTAACAAGTTTCTGAATTACATTTTGCCTTTTGTACACTTGAAAAACCATTTTTGCTGTTGCAAATGGCCCAATAGTGAGAAAAGGGCTGTTTGCGAGTGCAAAAACAATGTGTACATCTGGTCCTAAATGTGATGCTCCCCCTTCGGGGATTGTGCTTTTTTTATTCTAGACTTATCATCATTAGAAAGTATACCTTGTGAAAGATAATTTGTGTTACAGTGTTGTAATAGAGAACCCTTTCACCATATAGCTAGCATGGATCTCCTTCCAACAAACTGCTGGAGTGAGCAGAAGTGACATCAGAGCTTTTGACCACAGGTGACCTTGCTCCCAAGTGCCCAGTCCTTAAGGCCCTTATTCAATCCTCTGTATGATGACCTCATGCGCTTTCTCTCTGCATCTTTTACTGCTCCCTAGGAAATGGATGCTTTTTCACACAGTTGCCCTTAGTCTTAGATGCACCCCTCTCACATCACTCAGATATGTATTTCATCTCTTTAATTTATTCCAATGTATGTGCCTTTTTAATAATAGCAATTGCCTGGCCTTTGAGCACTCTTCTTTTCCATATGTGCATATTAGTTATCAGGGTTTTTTTCCTATTTGACTTAAGTGAGTAATATATGTGCCTCTCTACAACCCTCAAAATCCAGCCTGCTCATTCAGCCTCCCATCACCATAGGTGCCTGTGGAGGTCATCACTCCTTCATGCTTCCTGCTCTCTCTTCATCGCCTTCCCCTGTGGTGATGCCAATCTGATTACATCACCCAGCCCCCCTCTTCAGAAGAGCAGAGCATGGATTAGATGCATTCATGATGTCATGCATGATATATTTGTAATTTCGAGTACTAACACTGGTGAGCCATTGATCCTTCAGGCTGATTTGAAGAACCTGAAATCTCCTTGCACGCCAACAATAAATCATCTTAGCAACAAGATGAACTTGTGAGAAGTTCTCATTATTAAAACAGGTTACAATGTGCCAACACAGATCCACAGAAAAGATACAGACAGCAATAATGTATTGTATACCATTAGCCTACATCCATCACCTCTGATAAAGGGCCTTCCAGCTTTGCAATTTGTTAATAGGATCGCATCGCGCTTTATGGGAACAGGCACCACACTTAGAGAGAGGGCCTCTAGAATTTAAACAAGTGTTTACAGCCAGCATCTCACTGCAGATGTAAACAGAAAAACAGACAACAGTCTGGAAACAAAGAGAAATAAAACCCAATCACAGGTATCCCAATTAAATGCTGGTTCGGTGAGGGCAACTGTGAAGCCCTATGTCACTGTCTCAGCGTGTGTGTCCAGATTCACCTGACCTTGTTGTCTCCAGGTTCCTGCTTGAGTGTTCCTGTCTTCCTGACGTCTACTTTACATCTTTGTTTCTCTCTGTCTCACTTGTCTTTCTGGCCAGTTGTCCGTGCCCGCATCTCTGACCCAGTGTCTTCCAGCCTCAAGATCTGTCAGTCTACCCCAGGCCCAGCATCTGCGACAGTCTTTCCCTGTTCCTCACACCCTGAGCCTGTGTCAATTTTCCCAGTGTCTGAGTCAATTTGCACCAGAGAAGCATATCCTAGTGTGGATGTTAATGTCACCCTGTCAAGTGTCCTCACCTCTCTGTCCCTGTCTCCATCTCTGCAAGTGTCCGCGCCGCCCTGTGCCGGAGATTATGATTCCAGCAGACGTTACCTAACTCTCCCTGCACAGTCATCATGTCCCTTCAGTGCCATTCTGAAAGGTGAATCATCATTATTTAGTTTACCACAACCACACTTGCCACGGCTTCTCTCATGATCTTGCTATAGCTAAAGTCTATGTGAACTCACACATGTGGGGTACAGTTGTGGAACAGCAGGGGCGTAACAAAATAGAGTATTTGTTGAGGGGGAGAGAACTCACCTCAAATAATAATGACAATCCTTGTCAGGGTGAACCACAAAAGTCAGTAAATAAACCTGTGTTTAACTCTCTGGTAGTTTGCTACAAAAGCAGTCAGGCTTATCTTAGAGGCAATATGCAAAGTATTTATGCAGTACTCCAACAGTAATACCGTGAAAACACAACACCAGAAAAATCCCAAACCAATTTAACAAAATAGATAATATTTTAATAAATCCAATGACACCAAAACGAACAAAATCCAATCAGTAACACCGATATGATATGAATTATTAAAGTTTGAAATAAAAACAGCGGCCAAAGCGCTAACCATGGGTACCTGGTCACGTTAGACCAGGTCAAAGTCAACAGTTAAGGTCAATCGTGATGAAAAGTGGGTTGGATACAGAGACCAAGTTTGTCCCTGTGGAAAGTTTACCTTCTGAATTCGACACAAGGCTTGATTATGGCGAGCTGCTAAAGAGCAGGGTCCTGGTGTGGTCGTCGACAAAAGTGGGTCAGCTCAGAGACAGCGAAGTCCACAGGTTATTCCCAGGAAGGCTGGATTGCTACTCTGCATCAGTCCCAATGAAAGCCTTTACTAAGAAACTTTTCTGAAAGTCACATCTCCTTCAGAGGGGGCAAACTAGCAAGCTGAGGTTGACTGGCGATCAGACGTAACGGCTGTGGCTTCGATGGCAGCCCCAGTCTTTGATGTTTCTCCAGGCAGAAAGTTAGCAAACATGTTCTAAATCCCACTTCTTCCAGTTTGGGGACAGGAGGAGTACACTCCAACACCAGCCAAGGGTCGAGCCCCTAGGGTGCACCACTTGGAAGTTATGACTCGATCCAACAGAGGCCAGTAGCATGGTTTAGGAAAGGTCCAGTTAGTACTGGTCAATTGCAGGGAATGACCTCTGGAAGCTTGTTGTGTCCCTGTAGATCAAACAGGAGGTCAGCCAACTGACCCTTGGAATCACTCTGGCATCCTGAGTTCAAGACAAGCATGTCCAGTCTTCCTTCAGGCTTCAGACAGCAGAGTTAATAAAAAGTTATCTTAGTGGAGGCAATTCAATTCCCTAACAAGGTGCAGAATGATGCCACCAGAAGCACTTTTTTATAGAGGAAAAGTAAAAGAGTGATCCAAACGCTGGTGGCGCCATGTTGCAGGGATTCTGCACATACACAGAACTGTGCTCAGGATTATGGGACCTCGGTGTATAGGGGCTAAGCCTCCCACCACCTTAGTGCCCACGAGCCCAGGACCGACTAGCTATAGTGTCTCACTCGCTCTCCTACACACTCACAGAGAAGCAAATGATTAGACACCCCAGAACACAACACCCCCGACTCTCTCAGGAATCGGGGTAACGAGGCAAAACCCTTTCGCTCGCACTCTAGTTCTTGTCCACAATAAAGTCCGACAGAGACACGAAATAGTTTGGAATATTTATTTGAACTATTGTGCTCTATAATGCAGGATATGTGCCACAACAAGCAGAAAAATGCATAATACAAATATTGTCAGCATAGCAACACGGCCATATATCATGAAGGGAGATGTCAGAAGGAAAAGACAATAGAGAGAAGACAGTTCAGCCTAACCTCTCTCCCTTGCTAGGAACTGGTATTATTATGTAACAGAAGATCTCTGGGTTTTGTCAGCAGACCCCATACCTTAGTGCCTAGATGGTATATCTACATCACAGGAACCACATTGCTCTTCTCCCTGGAAAGGTCCCTCTCCAAGTGTGTGTTTTTCATGCGTGCATCCCCGTAATATCAAAATGCTAGTCTCCCACCCGTTGCAGTGGTATGTTGTGTCTAAGTGCTAGGGCCTGAACAGAACAGAACAACAAGGGGCATTGTTTATCGACCTTGCTCACAATGTTCAGACTAAACTCCAGGAACAGGCAGAGAACGAACACAGCGAACAGTTCCCATGTGAAAAGTACAGGCAGAGACGTTGCAAAATAAAAGCAGCTAGTAACGTGTGCAAAGCTGAATCAGTGGCAGTTCGGGCTGGACTGTTCCCATGAGGCACAGGGTCAGACTGATTTGCATATGGCCATGTCTGAACTGGGGTGGTGGAGTGAGCTAAAGAATGATGATGGATTAAACCCAGATCAGTTGACTGGGGGTGAGTGTTTGATTGGCTCAAACGTTCCGTCCATCATCCCCTTTTGTATCGCTTTGGTCGCCCTAAGTTGGCGGGGTATGCCCAGACGTGGGTCCCTTGCTCACTTTGCCACTGGATTCAAGCAAGCCTGGCTGATGACGGCTGAAATGCCAGAAACCGGTCCTAGGATGCTTGTTTCGGTCCAGGGAAGACATGGCTTGGCAGTTCGGGCTGGACTGTTCCCATGAGGCACAGGGTCAGACTGATTTGCATATGGCCATGTCTGAACTGGGGTGGTGGAGTGAGCTAAAGAATGATGATGGATTAAACCCAGATCAGTTGACTGGGGGTGAGTGTTTGATTGGCTCAAACGTTCCGTCCATCATCTCCTTTTGTATCGCTTTGGTTGCCCTAAGTTGGCGGGGGTATGCCCAGACGTGGGTCCCTTGCTCACTTTGCCACTGGATTCAAGCAAGCCTGGCTGATGACGGCTGAAATGCCAGTAACCGGTCCTAGGATGCTTGTTTCCGGTCCCGGGAAGACATGGCTTGGCAGTTCGGGCTGGACTGTTCCCATGAGGCACAGGGTCAGACTGATTTGCATATGGCCATGTCTGAACTGGGGTGGTGGAGTGAGCTAAAGAATGATGATGGATTAAACCCAGATCAGTTGACTGGGGGTGAGTGTTTGATTGGCTCAAGCGTTCCGTCCATCATCCCCTTTTGTATCGCTTTGGTCGCCCTAAGTTGGCGGGGGTATGCCCAGACGTGGGTCCCTTGCTCACTTTGCCACTGGATTCAAGCAAGCCTGGCTGATGACGGCTGAAATGCCAGTAACCGGTCCTAGGATGCTTGTTTCCGGTCCAGGGAAGACATGGCTTGGCAGTTCGGGCTGGACTGTTCCCATGAGACACAGGGTCAGACTGATTTGCATATGGCCATGTCTGAACTGGGGTGGTGGAGTGAGCTAAAGAATGATGATGGATTAAACCCAGATCAGTTGACTGGGGGTGAGTGTTTGATTGGCTCAAACGTTCCGTCCATCATCCCCTTTTGTATCGCTTTGGTCGCCCTAAGTTGGCGGGGGTATGCCCAGACGTGGGTCCCTTGCTCACTTTGCCACTGGATTCAAGCAAGCCTGGCTGATGACGGCTGAAATGCCAGAAACCGGTCCTAGGATGCTTGTTTCCGGTCCAGGGAAGACATGGCTTGGCAGTTCGGGCTGGACTGTTCCCATGAGGCACAGGGTCAGACTGATTTGCATATGGCCATGTCTGAACTGGGGTGATGGAGTGAGCTAAAGAATGAAGATGGATTAAACCCAGATCAGTTGACTGGGGGTGAGTGTTTGATTGGCTAAAACGTTCCGTCCATCATCCCCTTTTGTATCGCAAAGCTGAATCATGGCTGAAGGGTTCATGCTAACTTTGTGATGTCGACAAAGTCCCCACCGGGCACGTGACACAACCACATCCGTCCTAGCGCCATGAGGTTTATGGGCGTAACTGCACTGTAGGAGTAATATTCACATCAAATCAAATTGATATGATCATCATGCGCCTCTACCTGGATGCCGCAATTTGTTTTGGTTTTCTTTTTACTACAATCTCATAAAAGGAGAGAAGAGCAACATTTAAATATCAAATTACCAACCAATGAAATAGCACTCTTCTTCTTCTGGGGGAGCAGAATTCAGCTGAAAATCGGTCATGCAATCTTAGAACAAGGACACTTCTTTAGAACAGTCTCGTGTCAATTTCAGATCAGGAAAAAACGGTGGCGGTGTTGAAAAAAGATGATTATAGAGTCAGATCTGCCACGATCTCACTGAGACGCTAGAAGATGCAAGATGGTGAAATCGTTTTAGAATGAATGCTTCCCATGCATCTACATGGCTGCATGAGCAGACAGTGGATAACAAGTTTTTGTTTTAATTATGTTATTGACTCTTGAAACCACAAAGGAACTCATTTGCAAGGCCATTGCACCGCCGGTGTGTCACTTTTTTTGACGCACCGGTGGTGCAGTGTGCCTGCCCATATTTACAAGGCCACGTAAAGTCACCCTGCGTGACTTTTCATGGCCTTTTAAATATGGGCCCCTTTCACCCATTACTCTGCGTGAAAGGAGTGTTCCATGGGTGTTGCTGTGTGTGTTCCCACGCAACATCCATGGAACCTGACACATTCCCAGATTTACAAACTTTTGTAAAGCTGGGAATGCAACAGAAACCTTCGTCTCCCCAGGGGAGGCGTAGGAGTGGCACAACGAGGAGAAATACTTTTATTTCTCCTCGTTTTTTCCTCTTTGTATGCGTGCTGCATTTTGCAGCATGCAGCAGGGGGGAGGAGGAGTGGTGGGCCCTGCTGTCAGTGTGCATGATGGTTTGGCTGGCCGTCTGAGGATGGCCAAACCGTCATGCACACTGATATCACTCAAACCCAGCTGTGTTGCTTGGTGGAGAGAGCAGCTGCCACAGGGTCCCAGCTTTCAATGGAGCACAAAACGACACCGCTTCGCCCAATCCCGACACTGCTCTCATGATGAGAGCAGCGTCGAGATTGGCCGCAGAGGAAGCTGGGAGCTCCAGCCTGTACCCAGAGGAGGAGAAGACCGGCGAGCAAAGCGGCGAACAGAAGACTGGCAGGTACTTTTTTTTTTTGTTTCAGCCTCCCTCCACCCGCGCTGCACCCGCCAACCCCAGGCTGACCCCCATATTTCTCTGACACCAACTGCTACTTATTTACTGTTTTCTATATTGCTATAAAAAGAGAGTGCTGTTTGTTGCTTTAGAGTTTTGGTTGTGGTATTCAATGGTTGTTCGTGAAACACTGACATATCTTCTTTTGACACGACTGAGACTGGCAAAGGACCAGCATTTTGTTTTTGTGACCTAGACAGCGTTTTTTTTGTTTCATAAATAGCTTCAATTAAGTGTGAATAAGTGATACAGAAAAGATCAAGAGAGTACACCCAACCTCGCATCCTGAAGTCCTTATTACCTAATCGCCTAACACCCAAGAAAAGCATTTTACACAATGAACTCCCTCGTGTCACCCTTAGGATACGGTGCTTTTGTTGTGAGAAATGTTGACCAATCACCTAACACTACGAAATTCTGCCCGCCCCTCTCTGGACTTGCAACTTCCTCCAATCTGCAGGTGCAGGAGTCCTTGGTACAAGGACCCAGGAAACGGATGACCATGCGCTAAGTTGGTGATTGTTGAGTGCAAGTTGAAATATGTTTCATTAAAAGCGCCGTCTGCTGTCTACCAAGGTAACAAGCAACTCAGCACCTCAGTCTGTCCAGTACTGCAACATTTTCCATCCCTCTTCATTCAGTCTGATCAGATCCCCCTCTTCTCCCTCAACTAAGTTTAATTTCTTTACCCCCATTCTCGGCCCAGCTTTACATTAGTTCCTCTGTCCTGGCCTATGCAGTAGCAACTGTACTCCTTGCTATACCCTAGTAACTCTACTGCTGCATAAGGCTCAACACCTATAACCCTACCTACCTACACCCTAGTTTCCTCTCGCCTTACCTATAACCTAGTACTACTCTCACTTCCACTTTCCATTAAGCCTACCCCTTTTTCTTCTTTACTTTTTGGGTGTGTCTGGGTCTTGTCCCCTATGTCTACTTCTTTATAAAAATTCTCATAAGATTTTCAAAGCAGAAGTGTTCTTTTTTGTGTTTTGGAAAGTTGCAAAATATTGAGTTTTGCAAGGCAGGGGATCGACTGCACAAGGTTCAACATTCTGTATTTCTCCAAAACATGGCAAAGCATTTGAGTGACATTATTGTGGTGCTTTGCCTTATTCATTAAGTTGAGGATACTGGCATGGAAATGGCGCTTTATGTTCTGGTGAGGCACTGTGGACACATCAATGCTATGTTATAGACTAGGGCCCAGATTTATCATCATTAGGCGCAACACAGCGCAGCAAGACAACTCGCTGCGCTACGCTACATCAAATGGAGAGAGCAGGAATTTGTCGTAATTACTAACATACTGTGCATTCCTGCTCTCTCTCTGAGCTGGTGCACTTGTGGCTGCCAAGCGCAAACACAAGCACCCTTACACCATGGTGCAAGGGTGCCTGCCTTACAACCAGAATTGCTTTTGTGCAGGAAGGGAGACCTTCCGGCACAAAAATAATCCCCAGAGGCAGTTTCCTCTTTGTATGTGTTCTCCTTGTTACACCTCACCTGGGAAGGCATAGCATTTCGACACATTTCCAGGTTTAATAGTCTTAGTAAATATGGATATGTGGCAAAAACCCTGGATGGACGTGGGGGAACACGCAGTGGGTGGCCCACGCTCCACCCATAGAACGCCTTCCCCACACAGAGTAACGCAAGGCAGTGACTTGGGCTGCCTTGCGTCACTCCAGATTTACTGTGCCACGCAGAGCCATGTGTAGTATCCGGAGCCCTAGGCCCCCATATGCTACTAAAGGATTGCACAGACACTGGCAGTTAGGTTCGGGAACTGGCCCTGGGCACGTGCGCCCGGCCCCTTTTATTGACAGGGTCACCTGACTGGTGACGCCTGTGGTGGGTGAGTGTAAAGTGTATATTACATTGCGGGCGGAACACTAGAACGTGTCTAGCTAGACACTACATCTCCCCCCACCTTTACTGAAAGGAAAAGAACGAAAGTCCAACCTGGAAAAAACAAACAAACAACAAATAGCACTAAATGGGGTTCTTCAGGCCGTCAGCCAGGCAGCACTGGAGCTTTGGACCACATGGTCATGATGTTTTAGTTGGCCTTGGCGAAGTGTTTTAGACCGGCCTGGTCTCGCAGGGTCGAAGTCTATGTATAAAAGGTCCAGCATCAATGCACTGGGAGCTGCGGTGAGGTCCACCCTGGAAGATCTCTGTATGTGAAGCCTTTGCCTGGAGGCGGCGTGGTTGATGTTCTTCCTTGCTTCTGACTGCTGAGCTACTTCCGATTAGCCTCTCTCACTCAGACTCTTCTCCACTGGAGCCTACTAGAGGGTCTTCCTGCTGGACAGCCATGGGACCGTGTGGACCGTGGGTGTGCTCTACTTCGGTATGCTGCAGGTTGACAGGGGCACACATACGGGTCCTGGGTGCCTCGCCTCGTGGAACTCCGGTTGTCTGGAGTGTGTGGATTCACTCTGGTGGTGCGATGCTTCTTGGGGTGATGATAACCGCTGCTTGTTCTTCAGTTGGGCAACAGGCGACGGTCTGATGTCTTGGGTGATCTTGTGGAGCGAGGAGGACTGGAAGGGCTCTGCAGCTTGCCTTTGTCTTGCTGAGGTTGTCCTTCACCCGTGGCATCTGCGGTGGGAAACAGGGATGCCGTCTGACTGAGACTGTCAATGCTTGGGACTGAACGGTTGCTCGGTGAAGCGTTGGAGAGATGGTCGCTTCGCGCCGGCTTTTGGCTTACGTTTGGTTCTTCTTCGTGACTGTGTCCCGGGACATCGGTCCGGCTGGTGGGTGTCTCTGGGTGTGTTCAACCTGTGGTGGTACGAGTCCTCTGCCTTGTCGCTCTGCTCCTTCTCTCTCCGCGGAGTGGCGTCATGTCACTCTCTTCTCTTTCATTCGACCAGGGTCTCACTTGGAGGTGGCATCCTGCCACGTGTCTCATGTTAGTGCCACATGGACCTCGCTGGACGCCCGGACGGTCTCACCTTTCTTGTGGGCCCGTCTCAGATCTGTCCTGTCAGTAGGACATGCACTTCCCCTTGGGAACTTTCATTGGACGGTCTCATCTCTCCTGTGAACCCGTCTCAGATCTGTCCTGTCAGTAGGACATGTACTTCTCCTTGGGAACTTTCATCGGACGGTCTCATCTTTCCTGTGGACCCGTCTCGGAACTGTCCTGTCAGTAGGACTTGCACTTCCCCTTGGGAACTTTCATCGGACGGTCTCATCTTTCCTGTGGACCCGTCTCGGAACTGTCCTGTCAGTAGGACTTGCACTTCCCCTTGGGAATTTTCATCGGACGGTCTCATCTTTCCTATGGACCCGTCTCGGAACTGTCCTGTCAGTAGGACTTGCACTTCCACTTGGGAACTTTCATCAGACGGTCTCATCTTTCCTGTGGACCCGTCTCGGAACTGTCCTGTCAGTAGGACTTGCACTTCCCCTTGGGAACTTTCATCGGACGGTCTCATCTTTCCTGTGGACCCGTCTCGGATCTGTCCTGTCAGTAGGACTTGTACTTCCTCTTGGGAATTTCCATTGGCACCATCTTTTGTTCAGGGATACCGCAGTGGTTCTCCTTAATGCCTTCTGCATGCCCCTTTCTCTTTGAGGAGGTCTTGCACTCCTGGGTACTTGCCCATGCAGTCACACTTCTGGATGAGTCTGTCGCGCACCTCGGACGGACTTTCCTCTTGGGTTACCACTCTCTTCCTCTTTTCTTTTCCTGGAGAGGAATTGATTGCTTTGCCCCTGGTCTCAGTCAGGCTGCAGCAATCTGTTCCCTTGTTGCAAACCCGTGCTTGTATTATACAGTCTTTTATCCAGTGGGCACAATACTGCTATGTGGCCACTAGATGGCAGTGCTGTTTTATTTCGAGGCACCGGCAGCTTTGCCCCCTGCTGCGGCCTTCGTGCTGTCGTTCCCTTCGCCGGTCTCACCTCTCCATAGCCGGCCTGCACCGGGTCCGCCCAGGGCTTGCCTTTCTTTATTCCCCGGCCAAGGCAATGTGCAGCGTGGCTCCCTGGAGCAGCAGGCTCCATTCTTCAACACCCCTTCCACAGCAGTCCTGCCTTTCACTACTCTGCAGGTAGGATCGCTTTTTTTTTCTTTTCCTGCCTCACAGGGTTTGGGTCATACCGCGCCTGGCTGCCCCAGCAGGGGCCGCCTCAGTACTCTGCGGCCGACGGCCGTACACAGTCACTGTCGGTGCTTCTCTCCTGGCAGTAGGCCCTCTTGCTTCTCATGCTGCACGGGGCTAAATTTGATGACGGGCCGTCTCACCCGCCTCGCCATGAGGCCGCAAACAGTCTAGGCTCCTTCCGACCAATGCCATCTTCTCTGGCCAGCCGGCTGTTCACTTGGCTGGGGCGGGCCTCACCTCATACCGGCACTCCGGACACCATTGCTGCCAGCCGCCCCATGCCGAACTACTCCTGCCTGACAGTAGCACCGCTCACCTCCTGTACCACCAGTGTTCGTACCGGTCGTCCTCAGGCCACGCGCTATCTCTTCTCTCCCCCGCAGCTTCTCAGCTCACATGCTGCGCTGTGGGGGCAGGAGCTGCTGCCGGAGACTGCATGACCTCGCTCTGGGGCCCTATTCTTCACGGGGTGCGTTCACCCCCGTCCGGCTCTCTTCACTGTCGGGTCCCCCGCTTAGGGCTCTCACCTTCTGCCGCTGATGCAGGGTGGGCTCCCGCGGACCTCCGATTGTCGGTCCCTTTACTTCGCGCCACAACCCCTCCAGCCAGCTCGGCAGCCGGCGCTTCCACGCGGGGTGGGCTCCCGCTCAGGTCTCTCACCCCCGGGGCTTATCATGCACCCCGTGGGCTATCGGCGCCTCTTCGCAGGGAGGGGGTGTATTCCCTGCAGTCACGTCAGGTGCGTGGTGGCTCCCGAACACCTCCTCTTCACCCCGGGCTTTCCACATGCCCCGCGGGTCTTCCGGGCGCGTCGCGCGCCTGTGCACCAGCGGTGCCCCCAACACGGGCACCACACTGTCCCCCTCACCACCTTCCACAGCGGCGGCTGCCCCCCGAGCTCTTCTCACGCCCACGGGGTCTTCCACGCAGTTCTTCAACTGCGGCAGGGGGTGCCCTCGACCCGGGCATTATTCTCTCCCCCTGTTCCACCTTCAACAAGGCGGGGGCACACGCGGGCAAGTCCCTCTCATCGCCATTGTAGTATCCGGAGCCCTAGGCCCCCAAATGCTACTAAAGGATTGCACAGACACTGGCAGTTAGGTTCGGGAACTGGCCCTGGGCACGTGCGCCCGGCCCCTTTTATTGACAGGGTCACCTGACTGGTGACGCCTGTGGTGGGTGAGTGTAAAGTGTATATTACATTGCGGGCGGAACACTAGAACGTGTCTAGCTAGACACTACACCATGCAAGGAGGCTCTGTGTGACATAGCAAATCTGAATTAAGTGCGTGCATCGCCTTGCGAGACACAAGAGAAATGCAAGCCCTTGATAAATCTAGGTCTAGATCTTTGGTGCATTCATTTCTATGGTTTGGGTTCACCTGTTTACTTTATTGAGTCCATTTTCAATGGCTTAACACAAAATTATTCCCCTCCCCACTTCAGAATGTGGTAAGTTGCTCCTCAGTTTCCCATTTCTCACAGATATTCCTAGACCTTGGGCTAAATGGAGGCCTCCTGAATGGTGGGGTCCTCATGCTGTGCTACACCTCTGAACTTCTACCAACTAGAAATGTCCTGTAGAAGCAGTGAGTTATAGCTTAGCTGCCAACAGGCATTGTGCAACAAACACACTGCGATGCCTCTTATAATACATGGGATATGTAATCCCTGTATAAATGCACGTCTAATTTCTTTTTTTTTTTAAAGATTTTTATTGAGAACATTATAACACAGTACACATAAGGGCAAACATTACAAAAACCATCAATTCAAAAAACAAAAAATACAATTTTTACGTAAAAAAAAATAATCCATAAATGATTATCATTAAAAAATCATAACAACCATTAAAATGACAAAAAGGCTACCAGGATATAAATGTGAGGGGGAGAAAAAAGACGGGTTCCATTGCATTGAGCGATTAATATATATGGCAGAGACAGTGTACAATACAAAGCTGACTGTGCTAAGACGTTGCTACGTATGATGGGATGCAGGGGGTCAGTATGAGACGTGGCGGAGAGCAGTGACTGCCAACCTATAACTCAATCAACATTCGGGGGACCTGTTTGAGTAGAAGCAGCCTGAGAAGCGAGGAGCGTTCGCTGCAGATGAGTACGATAAACGCACCATATGTCCCGGAGGTTGGGGGTTGCAGTGTAGCATATGTCTCGGATTGCAAGCAGCAGTAAGCTAGGCTCCGAAGCCAAGCAGATTTGGTAGGACGTGACCTTGCCCCCCACAGGACAGCGATCTCCCGTTTGGCTAATAGTAACGCTATCGCCACAAAGCGCTTATAGCAGAGTTTGATGCAGTTAACCAGTCCTAACAGACCCAGATTCGGAGAGGGTAAAAGGGGGGTATCTATTATTTGTGCAAGTGTTGAAAAAACTTCCTGCCAAAATGTGGGGACAGGCCCAGGCCATATGCACTAAATCGGCGTCTAATGCATTACATTTAGGGCAGTTCGTGGGTTTGGAAGGGTCAAATTTGGCCAATTGCCGAGGGGTTATGTAAACTCTATGAACAAATTTGAAGTGAAGCAATTTATGTCTGTGGTTGGGGGATACTCTGTGAGTTTGGTCAAGGCAATAGGTCCATTCTTTGTCGGTTAGTGGTTGCCCTAAGTCGTCTTCCCACCACTGTCAGGTCCCCCTGTCCCGCCCCACCCTAAGCGCCAAGTCAAAAAAAAAAAAAAAAATGTAAGTAAGTCCGTTTTTATATAGCGCAGCTACTCACCCTTACGGGTCTCAGGGTGCTGGGGGCCGTCGTGGAAATTAAGTGAGCTATTGCCCAGAGTCACATGGTGCTGAGCTGAGCTGCTGCCGGAGCCGGGGATCGAACCGTGAACCCTGTGCTCCGAAGTCAGCTGCCCTGGCCGCTGCACCACACCTCTCCACCTCTCCAAAGCAGGCTTTGTACAGTTTTGTGACCAGGTGCAACCCGGTGTCGTCAGCGATGAGTAGGGTGAGCGGTGTGAATTCCGTGTACAAGGAGGGAAAGGTGGAAAAATTGGCTCGTAGTGTCCCCTGAAGTCGGGCCACATTAAGAGAGTCCACGCCAGTCAGCCCTGGAAGCTGCGTCAAATCAGACAATTTACGTGCCTGCCCGAATGGGAATAGGGAGCCGAAGGTATCCAAGCCCAATTTGGAAAGAGTGGCTAGGACCCCCTTTTCAGTGGTAAGGGGTAGAAACGAATTATGGGCAAGTGGGAGGGTGGGTGAGTAAAGAGGGCCGGAACCGAGTAACAGGTTGAGCTAACGCCAAGCCCAGCACTTAGTAGACATGGGCTGAATATCCTGCGGGTCGAGGGGGATTCCCTTAGGGAGCAGCGACGCAAGAGGAGTCGGGGCAGCCAGTTCCCTGTCCGGTTTCGTGTATGGTATGCGATCATCTGGGTGGGACCAATGGTACGCAAATTGAGCTTGTGCCACCAGGAAGTAGAGTTGAGGATCCGGAACTGCAAACCCTCCCCGTGCATATGGAAGTGTGAGAGTGTCCCAAGCAACCCGGGGTCTGCGGCCAGCCCATATCAGCCGAATAAGGAGGCCGCGTAGTCGAGCAAAAAAAAACATTCGTGAGAGGGATGGGTATGGTGCGAAAAAAATAAAGAAAACGAGGTAGCACCTTCATTTTAATAAATGCAATGCGACCAGCCATGGAGAGAGGTAGTTGTATCCACCTTTCCACCTGTGAGGTGAGTTGGTCCACAGCAGGTCCGTAGTTTAGCTGTAGAACCTGGCCTTTGTCCCTGTGAAGATGCACCCCAAGGTATTTAGTGGTCTCCTTAGCTGCCTGTAGGGGGTATTCCGTCTCGTCCGCCACAGCCGCGTCCGTGATGGGAAACAGCACCGATTTTCCCCAGTTAATCTTAAGACCTGACATGGAGCCAAACCGTTCAATTTCTTCTATTAACGGTTGCAGGTTATTTTGGGGATGGCGGACGAAGAGCAGAACGTCGTCTGCATACAAGGACATAAGTACTGGACCGTTAGGGAAATGCAGGCCGCGAAACAAGTGTTTTTCTTGAAGATGTCGGACCAAAGGGTCCATTGCTATAATAAATAATAGCGGGGACAAAGGGCACCCTTGACGTGTGCCACGTGTAATTGAGATGGGGGAGGACAAGGAGCCATTAACCCGGAGGCGGGCCGTGGGGGAGGAGTATAACAAGGCGATGAGGGCTATAAAATTAAAAGGAAGGCCAAGCTTGCGTAATGTCGCCTTAAGGAAAGGCCACTCGAGGGAGTCGAAGGCCTTCGCCGCGTCTAATAACGCGACTGCCGCGGGGGTAGTGGGCTCGATGCGGTTAATAACCGAGAAGACCGTTCGAAGATTGAGGGCTGTGGAGCGATGAGGTATAAAACCAGACTGTACTGGGGACAATATTTGATCCAATAATAAGGAGAGACGCGTGGATAGCATCTTGGCGAGGATTTTATTATCAAAATTAATGAGGGAAATGGGGCGATAGGAAGAACAATGCGTGGGGTCCTTCCCCGGCTTGAGTAGCAAGGAGATAGCTGCCTCTCGCATGGCGGGGGGAGAACACCCGACTCCAGTGCCTTAGCGTACATCTCCAGGAGTTGAGGCGCCAGACTGTCCTTGTAGGCTTTGTAGAACACTCCTGTAAGCCTGTCAAGGCCCGGCGCTTTTGAACCTGTGAGTGTGTCTATGGCGAGCGAGATCTCCTCGACCGTAAAGGGGTCCGCCAAAAATTCGGCTTGACCTTTGGTGAGCCAAACCATAGCCACTTCCTGCAGATACGGCAAGTGCTGGGTGAAATTTTTGGGAAGCATAGTTGAATAAAGGGAGCGGTAGTAGGCCAACAGCTCCGTCACAATATCGGCGTTGGAAGTCGCAGATGTACCGTCATCGCGTTCAATGGACGTTATATGCCCAGCCCCTTTCGGGGGGGCTCACCAGGCGAGCCAACGTCCTGCCAGGGCGCTCTCCCTCGCCATATCGCCGAGCCTGTTGGTATTTCCCCGAGCAGGGAAGCCTCCCTGTCAGCATGTTCGTTGAAGTCTAGCAGGAGTGCGCTGCGCTTAGTCTGTATTTGCGGGTCTGGGGACGATGGACGCCAATTCGGCTTCCACTCTGGCCAGGCTACCACGGATCGCTCGCAACACGCCGGCCTGTTTAGAAATGATAACTCCCCGAATAAATTCCTTAAAGGCGTCCCACAGAGTGGAGTAATGAGCCACCGAGCCGGTGTTGAGGCTGAAGTACTCGGTAATAGCCTCCTGGACCTCTGAGCGAAAGACCTCGTCCAGCAGAGCAGAGGCTGGGAAGGACCATCTATGCTCCCACCCAGCCGAATGCGGGATGTTTAAATGCAAAATTACGGGGGAATGGTCTGACAATGTACGGGGCTGTATGTCCACCCCGTCAACCCAGCGACACCCAGCAGCGGTGGCAAAAAAGTAATCTGTGCGAGTCTGTGTGGAGTGGGGTGCAGAATAGAACGTGTAGCCGGGAGTTAGTGGATGATGCCTACGCGAAATGTCGCGCATGTCCAGGGAGCGGATCAGTTCGCTTAACACTGCGCCAGAACGGACCTTGGGGGTCGCCAGTGGATTAGAAGAGTCAAGGGCGTGATCAAGCCAGAGATTGAGGTCGCCACCTAGAAAGAGAATATCATAATCATAACGGTTCAGCAGGGTACGTAAGTTGTCAAAGAAACCCGGGTCGTCTGTATTTGGTGCATAGACATTTAGGAGGAGGACCGTTTGCCCCAGGATTGTACCCTTGATCAGTAAATAATGCCCTTGTGGATCTTCCGCTTTGTCCCGAATTGTAAAAGGGAGGGAGCTGTGAATTAAAGTACAAACCCCCCGGGAATACGTACTATAACTGGCGAAGAACCTGTTCGATCCCCAGGAGGAGGCAATGGGGGGGGAACCCCGAGGGGGGAGGTGGGTCTCTTGTAGAAAGGCTATGTTAACCTCATGCCGTTTTAAATATGCCAGGACTAGTTTACACTTCCTCAGGTTATTAAGCCCTCGGACATTCCACGTAAGCAAATTAACTTTCACCGCAGGGGCTACTGCCATATCCAATGGAAACACAACTTATGTGTGCACAGCCAGCATACATTTCTCCATGCGGGGGCAATCAAAATTAGGAACTCGTACATAGATACACAAAGGGAATAATATACACAAAAACAATCAATACAAAACAAAACATGCACCACAACTCCCAGACGCCCACCCTCCACCCACACCTGAGCCCGAGGGCCCCGAGAATTGGATCCCTCCCTAAAAATCCCAAAAAGACGAAAACAACAAAAAAAAACACAAGAGGTAAATTCTGAGTCATCCTAAGGGGGCAGGCAATGCCTCGGACAGCCGATGCCCACAACAATGAAATATATCATTGGAACAGTAATATTGAAAAAGGCCGCGAAACGGCCCTTACAATGGAGTCATTGAAAAGTGAGATAAACAGTGAGTCCACCATTAAACAGTAACATTTTCACTACATTAAATGGGAGAAGCCAACCAGACCGAAGGCATGTACTTAAATGGAACAGAGTAAAGATGCCATATTGAAAAGCATATAATCAACGTGGAAGAGCAGCATGATAACGTCCAGCACAAGGACGAGAACCAACAGCACGTGGGGGGCCTGAACCGCCAAAAAACAGGGCTCAGTCCGCAGTAAAGAGTTCAGCGCTGGGGGCCAGCTGATGTTCTGGGGAGAGTGCCCCGAGGAACGGGCAGGACTTCCACGGGCCTCCCCCACGCGCTGTTTGCAGAAGGCCAGGACGTCCGGGGCATTACCGAAGAAACGAGGCTTACCATCTACCATCACCCTAAGCCTTGCAGGAGGCGAACACCCATTACAACGAAGAGATAACTCCGCGGTGCCATTACAACGCGGGTACAAGATCGCAAAAGCGTTTACATCGTAAGGCACAGCAACGCATAGACGTTTACATCGTAAGGCCTATCATCGTAAGCCACAACAATGCAACTTTACGATGTAAACGTTAATGCGATGTGTTTAAAACGATGTAAACGTTAATGCGATTCATACATCCGCAGGGTCTTAGAATCCTCTGCCCAACTGTTGCGGAGAACCTAACTAACTAACCTTCACAGCTGCAGGATATAGCATGGCGTATTTTAACTCAAGAGTGCGGAGTTGACGCTTCGCCTCCAAGAATTTATGGCGAGCCTCTTGGACCACCACCATGTGGTCCGGGTAGAATGAGAGGACCGACCCTTGATAGTTCAACGGAGAGTTTTCCCGTGCGAGGCGAAGTACTGTGTCCCTGTCCCTGTAGTTAAGCAATCGCGCCACAATGGGACGCGGGGGGCTGCCTGGCGGTGGACGCGGGCCCAAAGACCGGTGTGCCCTCTCCACCACAAAAGTGCCGGAGAAGTTCTCGGCGCCGAACAGTTCCTTTAGCAGGCCCTCGATAAAAGGTTCAGGCCGGCCCATGTTGGTGGTCTCCGCCAGCCCCGCTATGCAAATGTTGTTCCTGCGGGACCTGGCCTCCAAATCTTCGTTCTTTATAGCGACAGATTTCAGCAGGTGCTCCATTCGCTCCAGACGACACGTCATGTCTCGGGTCCGATCCTCCTGGTCAGATAAGCGTTGCTCCGCCTCTCCGAGTCGAGTGTGATGGCCGTCAAGCCGTTCCCCCATTCTGTCCAGCCGGGAAGTGAGGGTGTCAAGCCGATCGTCCAAGCCGCGGAACCCGGCGCGGAGCTCTGCCAGAATGGCCGACATCCCCTCCCCCGCCGGTGGAAGGTCCGCCTGGCTCGAGGCGCCGCCACGATCCGAGGAATGGGAGGATCGATCCGATGTGTCCGGTTTTTCAAATTTGAGCCGCCGCTGCCTGGGGTCCCCTCGGCCCATCGCGCGCAACTGTAATGGTGGCT
Source organism: Calotriton arnoldi (assembly GCA_963921515.1). Taxonomy (NCBI): domain Eukaryota; kingdom Metazoa; phylum Chordata; class Amphibia; order Caudata; family Salamandridae; genus Calotriton; species Calotriton arnoldi. Next base: position 3,611,229 of record CAWUFW010000123.1, on the reverse strand, counting down.
GTAGTGGCGCGGTGAGGGGGTACGCAGGGACAAATGACCAGCCGATAAGCCAGGCGCGACCGCACCCTCACACACCGTGTCTCAAAAGCGAAGTCAAATTGTCGGGGGGGGAGTCAAGAAGTAACCGACCACCTCACGGCAGGCGCCAACACCCCCCGGAGCTTATGTGCGAGTGAGCCGGGGTAGGAACAATAAAATGGCAGCCGGGGCCTACGAAGGCCCAATAGTAGAGAGTTCAGGCCCGAGCAGGAGGAAAATGGCGTTGGCGGTGCGGGGAGACCGCTGTGGCGGAGATAGAGGCGGGGGGATCTCGTCTGCCCCCCGAGACGTCAAGTGCAATGCCGGGTAGTTGGATCAAGAGGAGGGGCCCGGGGGAGCAGCCCCGCGGCCCCAACGCCACACAGGTGGTTGCCCCCAATCTGGAGGTGCCGGTCAGGACGGTCGCGCCCAGGCCGTCATCTGGGAACCGGAGTGCGCTGGCAGGAAATGAGGAAGGGACCAGGGGGGGAGGCCCGAGGGACCGCCAAGTGAAATTGGCCCCCGGCCAAGAAGGGACCGGGCCAGGCAAGGAGCGGGTGAAAAAAGGCCCGATTCGCGGCCCCCCTAACCCACTCACCGGGCGATCCTGCGAGTCGTCCGTCCCTGTTCCAGAAGGCGTCCGGTCCCGCTGCGCAGAGAGTGGAGGGCGCTCAGCACCACGTCAGGGCGGCGGGGCCCAGCGGAGTCGGGTGACTCCAGCCTCAAGCTCACCCATAGACCCTGTCTCTACGGGGCCTCCGAGGCGGGCTGGGCCTCACAACACACCCTCCTCAGCGCCCCTCCGGAGCCAAATTAGCCCAATGCGGCGCCCCGATTTCTGGTGCCGCCCAGGGGCCCTGCAGCTTCAGGCAGCGGATGGAAACAGTCTGGCATACGTTGGTGGATTCAACACGCCATTATTCACCGCGTGTGAGCATCGGCGGCCGGAGCTTCAGCGCCGTGCAGCCATGCCGGTCGACAGCGTGGCCACGCTCCCACATGTCTAATTTCTTTATAATTAGCGACTAGTGACGCACTCAGTCGCCTATTATAAAGAAAAGACGTCAGAACTCGACTACTATAAGTCACTACAGTTGTGTTCTGACGTCACAATGCCTTTCTGCCAGAGTGGTCACTACAGTCGTGTTCTGACGTCACAATGCCTTTCTGCCAGAGTAGTCACTACAGTCGTGTTCTGACATCACAATGCCTTTCTGCCAGAGTAGTCACTACAGTCAGGTTCTGACGTCACAATGCCTTTCTGCCATAGTCACTACAGTCGTGTTCTGACGTCACAATGCCTTTCTGCCATTTTGCCAGAGTAGTCACTACAGTCGTGTTCTGATGTCACAATGCCTTTCTGCCAGCAGCCGAGGTAAAAGGCAGTTCAGGGCACAGAGCACACCTGAAGCAGGTGTTTAAAGCTGTCAAAACGGAACGTTGCTTTTATTTCTTCTGCTCGATTTTAATAGCTTACAATCACAAGCAGAGAGAATATGTTTATTTTTTCCGCTCCTTAGATAGAGAAAAGCCAGAATTTTTCTGTCTGTTTCTACACATTGCAAGCAACTGTAGCTTTTTTTTTTTTTAAAAAATGACTTGTATTGAACAAATATCTAACAGGTTTTTGATGTGTTTAATTTTGCACTCAGTGTTTTATTTTTATTCATGTTTGCTAACATGTTCGCTCTTTCATATGAAAGAGCTACCCACCAAGGTTGTAAGTGGTTTGTGGGAAAGGTGATGGTGTGGCCATGTATTATATGGGATAAAGTACCCCCTGGTGTATATGATAAGGATATTACAAGTCACTTTGGAGCCCATTACCTTATAAAGGAACTCAGCCTTCGACTTTGTTCCTCTATATGTTTATGGAACTCCTCAGTAGCTTGTAATATCTTTATGATGTACGGGAGAGGGTAGTTATCCCTTATATATTCATTAGTGTGTAGCTAGTTTTTAAAAATATTAATACATGGAATAAAAAAAAAAAATAGTGTACATGATTTTGTTTTTGATTGTTTTATTATTTTTTGTTTATTGTTTTGCCTTATCTTACAAAAGGAATATAATTAGGCAGTGCAGCTCATTTTGAGACTATGAGTACATCAGTCAGTCACACTGCAAGTCACAAGACTTCCTCAGTTCCATGTGAGGGGCCAAAATTCCTTCAAAACTTTGTGAGTAACCTAGAAATGCCTAGAAGGTTCTTGAGCCATGTAGCTCCAGAGGATAATTCCATGCTATTCGAATAATTCTGGAGGCTCAATGACTAATGCAGTCACCCCAGCAATCTGTGTTTGACCTCGTGATCATAGGTTAAACATTTGGTTGGTCCACTCAGCTGTTTATCCTACTGAAGTTATAAAAAAGTACCATTCCGTTTAACAATTACACCGTTATCTGTCAGTAACAGCAAGAACCTCCTCCGGGGTGAACATGTAGTCTATATATACCCGTGCTATGTTATAGTCATATTGGGGCAGATTTACAAGCCCCTTACGCCACTTTTGCGCCGCCGTTGCATCACTTTTGTGACGCAGCGGCGGCGCAAATCATGCGCCATGCTGCGGGATGACAACGTGACGCATCTAGGGAGATGCGTCACGTTGTAAAGCTCTGCGCCACATGAAACCTGCGTCAGGTTTCATGTGGGCGTGCCGGCGCAGGGGGGCGTTCCTGCGCAGTGAAGTTCCCGCAAGTGACGCAGTGAAATCTACAAGATTTCACGGAGTCACTTTACGTCCCTGTTGCATCAAATCCTTACGCCTGCTTCAAGCAGGCGTAAGGAGTGACGCAGCATGTTAGGTATAGGGCACCCCTGAGCAGTACTGGAGTTACGTCGCACTTGCGACACGACTCCAGTACTGCGCCACCCTTCCGCCGACAGATGCGTCACGCATCTGTTTATCCTTGCGCCATGATGCGCCGCATTGTAAATGCGGCGCATCTGTGGTGGCGCAAGGGTAAACTTGCGTCACGCATCTTCTCTGGCGCATCCCTGCTGATTTGCAGGGATGCGCCAGGGAACGTAAATCTGCCCCATAGTTCGCTCAAACCAGGACAACTTTCCAGCAGTTCCTCGGGCCGAACGTAAAAGTAGACAACACTTTCACTTCTCTGTCGCAGAGCAGCACCTTTGGAATTACCTCCATCTTAACATCCGCAGCACCAATAACTCATGCTTTTTTATGGCAAAATTGAAGACTCATATTTTCTAACCCCATCCCTGGTGGCAGAGGAACTGACCAGGAGCACAACGCAGGCCCCCGCGGTGAAGGGGGAGGGAGGGGTAATCTTCCAGGACCCCACCATTACCGGGAACGCCCATTCGGCCCAAGACCAAATAGTATGTCTAATATAAACGAAAGTAAGGGGCTTTTTACATTCTGCCAGTAGCCTCATCATTTTGCGTGACGCCACTGGAACTGTCCTATGAAGCAAGTGCTGCCTCGCCCCAATTCTATTTTATGACTGCGCACGAATGCTAACACACCATTTCTGAGTGTTGTCGTACCCCTATCCCGCATGGTGGCTGCATGAAATGATAATACAAAAAAAAGTTATTTGAAAACCTCTCACACGTGATGCTCAAGCCACTCAAAAGCACCTGGAAGGTAATAAGTCACCCAAAGCGCGCTACACACACAAAATAAACACTCATCAATCAATCAAGGTTTTACAGCTCCTTTGCAGGAAGTGGAACCCACTACTGAGATGCGCGCTTGCGCTGTGCGTGCTGCGCATTGGACGCACCGAATCCTGCCTCCCTTTTGCTTCCCTCAGCGGTGAAGACAAAGCCCGCGTAATGAGGCAGACGTGTCCGGGTGAGCGTTGCTCACCTTTTTCAGGCAGTCGCAGCCCCCGCCCCCTGCGCGCTGCGGTGAATAGTGCTTGGAGGTGCCAGCCTATAACCAAAAGCGCTATAAATATGCAAGTTATTTTGAAATAGGGACAGTGGGTTATCGACTTCCGGAAGCACCCCAGTGAAAGTGAGACTCTGCAACTGAAAGTGCAAGTCCGTGCAGACGCCAGCTTTCTCGGTGAGGGATGCTGAACTCACCTACACCAACAGCCAAAGGTGGCTGCCACGGTAGGCTGAGCCGGCAAAGTATCTTCAATTGCTGCCGTGCTCGCGGCCGCCAAGATGCAACTGGTGAGCATCTCTGGTTCCAGTGTGACTGACTCTTCCCGGTCACACTGCGCCGTTTGGAGGAGTTGAATCAAGGGCAGTTGAGGGCATGCCGGCCGGAGCGGACACTTTTAATGTGTGCACTCATCCCAGGGCTGGCCAGAGATGGTTATTGAAGTCAGACTTTAGCCGGGTGAAAAATATCCTGCAGTGCACCCGCTGACCTGCCCGTGAGCAGCACAGCGCAGCTTGTCTGGGTGAAGCGTGCAGAGTAGGAGTAAACACATATACTGCCTGTCTGGGCCAAGGCGTTCATGCTAAAAACAAAACGGCGCCTTATTTAATACTGTGAAAAACGACACACTACGACGTCGGATCCACGTTGCCCACAGAGGCCAGGCCAATCAGTGTAATTATTAACAGCAAATGTTGCCAAAGCAGTTTTTTTTAACACTTTGTAGCTCAGCAACACTCATCTCTCATGGTCTGGTTTATGATGACATTGCAGCTGCGCACGCCAGCAGCACAGAGCCATCCAAAATAAATCATGCTGGTTATAAGAATGCTGCAGTGCCCAAGTGCACACACGTCGGTCCCAGGAGCTTTCATATGTGTGACTAATGCGTTTTAGTGCGGTGATGCAGCCACCAGCAGTAAAATGTGTTAGTCTAACCCTTGATGCGTGGTACTTGGCAAGGGAGTAGCCAGAAATTAAAATTGTGCCCACTTTGAACTAAAGCGCTGATGCCACCAAGCAAGCAGAGCAAAGCAAGGGAGCCGAACCCTCCCTAGATCAGCTTCCTTGTCTTTTCCATCCATGTATCTATCCATGGATTCTTTCACCCTTCCATCCACCTGCTGATATCCACTATTTCATCTTTACATTCTGTCATCCATTCATTCTTTCATCCATCATTCAATCTTTCCCCATCCCATCCATCCACTCATCCATCCATTCATCCAGTCTGCCATCCATCCACACATCCATCCATCCACTCTGCCACCCATCCATTTTGTCACACATCCACTTTGCCATCGATCCATCCATCCACTCAGCTATCCATCCATCCCCTCTGCGATACATCCATCCGCTCTGAAATCCACACATCCACTCTGTGATCCATCCATCCACTTTGCCATCCATCCACTCTGCCATCCATCCATTCACTCTGACATCTATCCATCCATCCATTCGTCAACTCTGCCATCCATCTATTCATCAACTCTGCCATCCATCCATTTGTCAAGTCTGCCATCCATCCATCCATTCGGCAACTCTGCCATTCAATCATCCCTCATCCATCCATCCACCCATCCACTCTGCCTTCCATCTATCTACTCTGCCATCCATTCACTCATCTCTTCGCCAACTCATCTATCCGTCCCTTTACTCTGCCATCTTTTACCCATCCATCAATCTATCCATACATCCCTTTATTCTGCCATCCTTTCACCTGTCCATCCACCTATCCATCCACTCCCATCCATCCAATCTGCCGTCCTTTCACCTGTCCAGCCACTATCCATCCATCCCTTTACTCTGTCATCCTTTCACCTGCTCTTTCACCTATCCATTTATTCATCCATCTATCTATCCATTTACTCTGCCATACTTTTACCTGTCCATCTGCCTATCCATTCACTCACTCATCCACCCATCCCTTTACTTTGTTTTCGTTTCACCTGCTCATCCACCTATTATTCACTCATCTTTTCATCAACTCATTCATCCACTCTTATGTGTCTTAGTCTTTCTTCACTCTTTCCTAGTGTATCTAGTCATGTGTAGAATGTGGGGATAGTGACATCGGTGGGTTCCCGGTCGGTTGAGACCAGTGGGGGCTGTTGGTGTCTGCCTGTTCAGGCACAAGGTTCCTATGCTCCATTAAACCTAAAGAACCCAACATATTGGAGTACATGTCGTTCTTGGACTGGAAAGAATACTACATTTATTGGCGACAGGATGGAATGTGCCAGACACCTGTGCCCGTGAAGTGGAGCTGAAGTGGAAAGGAACCCTGCGTAGCACACCAAGGCCTTTCACCCGCTGTGAAGAGTGCAGTAGGACTGCCTGCACATTTTTTTTTTTTTTCGCAGTTCAAGCGATTTTCCCCTGTTTAACCTCAACCACTTTTTACCAGTGAACTAAAACTTGGGATGGTCAAGTCCTCGGGCCCGTTAACATTCAGAAATAGTGCCCGCGCGGTCCCTCCTTGAGCTGCCTGCTCTCGCGCCTCCTGCCACTCTTCCCTTTGTTCCAGCATGCACGTCTGACACTTGGCACGCCCGCTGCATTTATCAAAACGTTACCAGGGTTACCAGCCGCTTTGCCCGCATTTATTGTACCGGTGGAGATCGGGAGCATGTATTAGTGAATGGACAATGAATTTTCAAGCACTTTCTCACTTGCAAACGTAGACGAGTTAAATTCCTCAGTCATTTCTCCTCTCCACTCGACCATCCTCCCATAGAGCTAAACACAGGGAAAGAGAAACTTATCGCGAACACTGCCATTGTGTAGTCGTTGCTGGTACTGCACTTTGAGTACATTCAATATTCGAATAGGAACATTTCAAGTCTTCAAAAGTAACAAGTGCAAACTCACCTATCATGAGTATCAATCAGTCTGTGGTTGTGCCTCCATCGTTTCTAATGTTAGAAGGTGAACCGCCCATAGAGTGGGAAGACTGGATAGAGACATTTGAAAACTACATTGTAGCTTTAGGAGAATCTAACTTTCGCCACTCAGAAAAAAAGCTTTGTTAACAGGATGTCTTGGCACTGAAGGTCAACATGTCTTTAAATATTTACCACAAGTATATGAAGACAACGGTGATGTAATGGAAGATGTGTATAGAGGCCAAATTGCATCTGCAAAAACGTTTTACTAAGACATTGAATATTGTTATGCAACGACACAAGTTCTACACCCAAGATTAAGGGAATTGGCCATGAAATGCAAGTGTGGATCCATGATGGAGGAACTCATAAGAGAGCAATTGATTGTTCAGTGCAATAACAAAAAAATGCAAGAGCGCTTGTTGGCAGCCCCATACCCAACATTAAAGGAGTCCATAAAGATTGCGAAAGTAGTGGAGGAAGCGGAGAAATGCTTGAGGGAAATGCAAAAAATTAGTAACAGGGAAAACATAGACATAGCAGAAGTGGATTGTGAGACAGAGTTGGTTAATTTTGCCAAGAGAAAAGCAACAATTTCAACTGCGCCATCTAACAAAAATGCAAATTCAAGAACCACTGTATTCACCCAAAGCAGATCCACCGCACGTTTTTGCTACCGGTGCGGCAGCAGCTTTCACTTAGGGGACTCTAAATCCTGTTTTGCTTTGGGAAAGGATTGCCTTCTTTTGGGCGTAAGGGCTATTTTGCTCGGATGTGCAAAGCGAGCAAAGGAAGGGTGGCAGCAGTTGAGGACTCGGCAGAACTCATGGAGCACAGGGTTCTCATGGACTCGAGGCACATTGGCCAAATCGAACCTGGTGAACTTAATGATTCCAAGATACGCTTACGTCCCAGAGCGGACTTTGTGGTGGATGAGAGAGCAGTAACACTGATGGTGGACTCGGCTCCTTGTACACCAATATTTTGAAAGAGCTGTTTGATGAAGTGTGGCCGGGCAGAGTGTTGAATGCCACAGATGTGGTATTGAAAGGTTATCAAGGAGCCAACATTGGTGTGATGGGTTATTTTGAAGCTAACATTGAGTTTCGTAAGCGACACACGAAAGGGAAAATATATGTTGCAAGTGAAGGCCCACCTATTTTGTGTTGGGCTGATCAATATGACTTACATATAGTGGTGAATCCGAGGGCATCAGAGCAGGTCATGGTTGTGGATGAGGGTGATATGAGTGATGTACTGTTACAGTCTGCACCGGTTTTCAATAACAAGTTAGGAGTGGCCAAAGACTATACCCACAAAATAATTTTGAGAAAAGATGCCATTCCGGTGAGACATAGTGCCAGGAAAGTACCAATCGCTATGAGGGGGGAAGTTAAAAAGATCATTGACCAAATGGTTAGTGATGGTGTCACCGAACCAGTGGAGGCAACACAACGGTTATCTCCTGTTGTGATCACAAAAAAATCTGTTTGTCATTGAGATTTTGTGTTGCCCTCCGCAGCTTAAACCAGAATGTGGTCATGGATCGGTTTCCCCTACCCAACATCACAGAGCTAGTCTGCTTACTGGCCGGGGGGAAATATTTTTCTGAATTTGATCTCAAGAGTGCCTATCACCAGGTAATGTTACATCCACACTCGAAACACCTTACTGCGTTTGTCACAGCAGATGGAGTATTTCAATTTAATAGGTTGCCCTTTGGTTTGTCATCCACGGCAAGCGTTTTTCAAAGGCTTATTTCGAAAGTGTTGGCTGGGATCAAAAATGTCATCTTTTTTCAGGATGATATTTTAATTTTTGCAGATAGCATAGATACTCACACTGACACTTTACATGAAGTGCTCAGTAAATTGTTAGAGGATGGCCTCACTTTGCGGAAAGAGAAGTGCAAGTTCTTTGTAAGTGAGGTCGAGTACCTAGGGTGCCGTATTTCTAGTGAGGGAGTAAGACCAAAAATGAATTTAGTGAGTACCATTGTTAAGGCTGAAACTCCTAGTGACAAGGATAAATTGCACTCATTTATGGGCATGGTAGAATACTATGCCAAGTTTGTGAGAGACTTTTCCAGTAAATCAGAACCATTGAGGAAGTTACTAAGGAAAGGAAGGAAGTTTGAGTGGGGAACTGCTCAGAGAGAGCTTACGCTACAATAAAGGAAGAGATCTCGAATGCCAAGGTACTAGCTCCATTTCAGTGCAACCTTAAGACAGTGCTTACGGTAGATGCCAGTGCAGTTGGATTGGGTGCTGTGCTTTCCCAGTTACATGGTGGGTTGGAAAGAACGGTAGCTTTTGCGTCCTGTTCTTTGATGAATACGGAAAGGAATTATTCAGTCATCGAGCGGGAGGCATTGGCTGCAGTTTGGGCCAATAGTCATTTCCGCACTTTTATATGGGGTTCTAAAGTAATTCTCAGGACCGATCATAAACCATTATTAAGGGTCCTAGCACCAAATGGTTTTAAGAACTGTTCAGGAGTGTGATTTCACAGTGGAATTTTTGCCTGGTTGGAAGAATAGAGTAGCCGACTGTCTGTCCAGGTTGCCTGACAAACTGTGTGAGGAGGGCGATTTAGTTACTGAGGAAGTTGTGGCAGGTGTGGACGAGGTGTTAGTTGATCTGCACAGTGCGGTGTCCAAGGAGGAATGGATGGAATCTTTGGACAAGGATGAGGAACTGAAAGCATTAACAAAAATGATTAAGGAGGTTGTTAAAAGAGAGAGCACGTATTCTAATGCGGTCAGACCTTCTTCCAAAGTTGTGCAGGAATTATCTGTGAATATGGATCATCAAATCATCAAGGGTGAGAAGTTTGTTCCCCCTGTGGCACAGAGGGCTAAACTAGTTTGTTTGGCACATGAAGGTCACATGGGACAAACTTTCACCCTTAAAAGGTTGAAGGAGAATTTTTGGTGGCCCAAAATGGATTTTGATGTTAAGAGCTGGCTTGAGAGCTGTGTGGAATGCAAAAATTCCGGGAAGAGGTTGAGAGTGGGAGTGGGTGCTAAAGACACTCAGTTGCATATGTCCGAGGCAGATTCGGTGTGGGAGAAGGTCAGTTTGGACTTTATTGGTCCGTTCACATTTTTGCCAGAGCAAGAACGTTTTGCTGCTGTGGTGTTGGATGCAAAATTGAGATGGTTTGAGGTAATATTCCTGAAGAATATAAATACTAAAACTACAATTGCTTTATTGGAAGATATCTTTAGGAGGGAAGGAGTGCCTGTGAAACTCGTCACAGACCATGGCACGCAACTCACCTCGGGAGAAATGAAAACATTTTTGGCACATGTTGGGGTGCAACATGTGTGTACGTCCCAGTATAACCCTCAGAGCAATGGTCAGGTGGAAAGAGTTAACAGGTTTGTGAAGGGTACCATGGAATTGGCTGGTAAAGCGGGACAGAGTGTGCAGAGTGCAGTAAGAGATATGTTGTGGGCATACCACACCACACCCAATGCAGCAACGGGGAAGACGCCTTTTGAAATGATGAGGGGCAGGAAACCTAGCACAAAACTGTTTCCTTCCTGGATGTGGAAGTGTGGTGAGAAGTCAGTAGCCAAATCAGGCCTAGGCTCCTCCAAGTGTGGTGTGATTTGTGTGGGGGACTGGGTCAAAGTCAAGCCAGGTGGTGTGAGGTCCAGTTTGTCCAAATTTCGAGGTCCATACAAGGTCAAGTTGGTGGGCCGCAATAGGGTAAGGTTGGAAAATGAGCTAGTCTGGAACATGAGAAGAGTGGCTTTATTTCAAAGGGGTGGAGATGTAAATTCTTCAGTGCAGGCAGGGTTGGAGGCAGGCTCATGTTTGCCAGATTTGAATGATGAAGAGTCAGCATGGTAGTGGGAGTGAGAATGTTGAGTAGGTGTTCCGAGCAAAGACTGTGCTGACAGTGCAGAGGGTGTTGATGGACAAGGGGAAATTCGGTCGGGTAGAAGAGGAAGAAGATGTGGTAGACCTCCCAGATGGCTTGATGATTATGTGTGTGGCTGAGGAGCCACTCGGGGACGGTGTAGGTGTGTTCCCTCATTGGGGTTTACAGGTGGTGTTTTGTGGGTGGTGTCTCGTGTGTGGGTTTCCTCTTGTGTTCTTGTTTGTTCCTTCTGTCCCTGTTTGTTGCCCAATCACCGGCAGTGTGGGAGGTGGGGCTCTATATTGTGATGAAAGAAGGGGGATGTGTTATAATGTGCATTAGTCTTTCTTTACTCTTTCCTTGTGTATCTAGTCATTTGTAGAATGTGGGGATAGTGACATAGTCGGTTCCAGGTCGGTTGAGACTGGTTAATGTCTGGCTGTTCAGGCACAGGGTTCCTATGCTCCATTAATCCTAAAGAACCCAACATATTGGAGTATGTGTCGTTTTTGGACTGGAAAGAATACTACATCCACATACTCATTCATCCACCCACAGTTCCTTCTTTTCACTCTTCCTTCCAATATTTCTTCTCTCTGTCCCTGTTGTGTTTACCTGGCTGTCATTTTCCCTGCTCCTGCTGCTCTTCTACTGATGCTGTATTCCAGCATTAATGATGAGCTTTTTGTCTGCCGAGTTGCAGACAGAAGAGGTCCATAAAAACACCACCCCTGCTGTAGCTGCTAAAGTGGGGGTTCACAACGTCCCTGGTACTTGGCACGGCTGCTCAAAGTACATGAAAATCCCAAATATATTACTTCTCTTTTTAAGGTCTGATATCTTGAATATCCGTAAAACTAAAATCAGGATTCTTGCACCAACAAGCTAACAAAAGACAGACTAACAGAAAAGACACAAAGTGCCTACATTAGACTTTGAGAAGGTACTCCATCACAACAGCGATGTACTACCCTCTCTGCCCAATGGAAGTTCCTCCCACCTCATTTAGAGTCTGGTGGAACTTCAGTATGTAGACGGCAGAGACTACTCCACGTCCACCGTCTACAAACACCTCCAATAGCCCGATGAAGTAAGGGCCGTCTGAGGTTTAGCCATGTGTCCCCCTCACCTACTTTAGAGTGGGCGAACACATGGCCAGTTATCGCTGTCCTTTGCTACCATGTAAAATCTGGAAGTATGGGGAAGCGAAAATTGCAAAATGATGCCCCCCACACACATGGCATAGGAGAAAACTCCCATGATGAGGGGGGGTCATTGTTTTTTATTATAAAAAACTAAATCGTAATTTGAGATTTTGTTTTTAGAAATATAAGAAAATGCTGAAAGTTTGAAGGCATGTTGACAAAACTATCCCTCAAACTTTCAAATCATTTACAGGCACCGTCGTCGCTGCGGGTCCTGTGTCCAATGGGCTAGCAGACATCTCTAAATCTAGCGGGTGGAGTACCCTTGCCATGGCCGGAGTAAAGTACTCCGCCATGGCAGTGCTACTTAATCCAACTGCCAAAGTCAAAGTTAGGCCCAAAATGAGGAAAGCAACATGGCAAAAGAGATGGAGAACCAAGAAGGAACCATCAAGGAGGAACAAAACAGAAGTAGGAAACGGAAATTGGTTGAACTATCAAATGAGAGCAGAAAGCCAATGCAACAACAAGATGCTGCCAGGCAGACACCAGTGTTCAGAGTGCAGTTAAAAATCCCCTGCCACTGCTAACCTGGAAGGTGACCTTCAGCAGGAACTCCACCCCCTCCCCACACTAGTCACCACCATAAGTATTCCGGAAATCAAGCTGAGGGCCAAACAAACTTTGACCTGCTTTTTAACTTAGCCATTATTAGTCAAAGCCTGTGGGACTATTGCATTCCTTTTTGAACTTTGACTTCTTTGTGAAGGAACAGAGGATTTCTAGACACAGGCTCCCAAAGCCAATTAACATCAGAAGACGCACACATCTGAATTTGAAGGTAGTTATCTTGCCAGCAGGGGGGAAGGTTAATAAGCGTTTCTGTGACTACTTATATCTTGCTACATTTCAATTTCAGTTTCAGGAAAGTCAGCTTCATACCAAGAGCTCAGAGGTTAGTAAAACTGAGGTAATTTCATGGTGTATCACTGTCACTGTGAGAGGTAAATGCTGGGCATTAATGACACATGCTTAAGAATCTCCTATTTGACTTGATATCCATCCTGACCTGCAGATGTCAGTACCCATCAGAGTGACGAGGCAGAAGGGTGATATCCGCAGTTTCTGTTTTCTTTCTTCTGCATTCCACACTTCTATTTGCCTCACATATCACACTGTGGGTGGTTGTGGATATTGGTGGAAGAGAGCATTTTTTATGTTGGATCAAGAGTACAAGGTTAGTGCTTTCTGACACTTGTATGTCAAAAATTACTTTAGTATGTCAGGGCCAGCAGTTTGTCATGATTCCCTGTTTTCATATGAAATGGTTGTCCGCCCTAATGCTAATAATTACATCCAGAAACCCGCCACAATCATTTTCACACGAGCATCCCATATGCCAAGAAATAATTTCAATATGCCACCATTTTGCCATGTGGACCCCATATGTCAAGAATTGCCATCAGTTTGCCAACATTTTTAAATGCACATCCCATCTAGCAAGAATTAACTTTAATATGCTAGTGCCATCATTTTGCCATGACTACCCTACATGCCAATTACTTTCAGCATGCAGATACCACCATTTTGCCAAAGATGCCTCTTATGTCAAGAATTACTACCAGTATTCTAGTGCCAGCATTTTGTCACAGGTGCCACCTTTGTCTAGAATCACTTCCAATATGACAGCCGCAGCATTTTTTCATGTGTACTCCATATGCCAAGAATTACCTCCAGCATACCAGCACCAGCATTTTGCCATTTATGTACCCTATGCTAAGAATAACCTCAGTTAGGCCTGTGTCAGCATTTTGCCATGGATGTCTCTGTAAGCTAAGAATTACCTTAAGAGTACCCAGGTATCAGCAGACTCAGAAGTGTAAGAAAGTCTCACATACTCTCACTCACTCATGCTCACTTACATTCACTCACCCACTCACTGACACTAATTTTCACCCACCCACTCACTCCCTCTAACTCTTTCTTACTTATTCATTCTCACTCACACTAAAGTGCACTCACTCTTACTCTCACTCACTCTCAAGCCATCTCACTTATTCTCACTCAGTTTCACTCATTCTCACTCACAGTGAACTCTCACTGTCACTCAATCTCAATTATTTGCCATTCATTCCCCCAGTCACTAGTTCTCATTCACTCACTTTCCCTCAAACACACACACACATACACAGAGGCACCCACTCACTCTTACCTTCATGTACACACTTGACAGATTTTTAGTTTTTTTGTTACCTTCAGCTGCCTGCACTGGTCTGCTTCAGCCCCTTAGCTGCCAGTACTGAATAGACCCTCAAGGAAGGTACACAGCTCCCTCCCACCTCAGTTACTGAAACAGAAAAACTGAAAGCTGAAGCATGCACCATACTGAAGCACTACGAAGACTCCCGCTTTCAACCTCCTGCTTTTCACCCCACCCTTTACCAAATTGTCAATGGATAGGGTGAGTTCTGTGAGGTCGATGAACTAACTACTCGCTGTACTTCCATGAGTGCAGCCCCCAGGTGCACTGGCACTCATGGGAGTACAGCAAGTAGATAATTGTGTAACGTGTCTTTGGTTTGAGAACACACCTAGGTAGCATGGCTATACCTCGAGAAACGTGCCTACAATTGGAAAATACAGAGGTGTGCAAATAAAAGGCTCAAATTTTCATTTTTATTGCTGAACTATCCCCACCCTATGATGAGATGTGGGAGGGTAAGGTGACAGCCTGATTGATGGTTTGCCCTGGGTACTGCAAAGCAAAAGCACCTCTGGGCGACCCTTACCAGTAACACTAAAGTATGTTACAAATTAGGAGGCCCAAAGTAATGGCAGGTCCAAGTTCAGTGCTGGACCTTTGACAGACCCGGAAACTGTCTGATGGCTGGCGCAGGTGGCTCTATGGCCCAGTGGCGCTGGCGCAGGGAGCTCTATGGCCCAGTGGCAGCCATGAACAGATTCACTGCCACTGACTGCTGCTCTGCCATCACTTACATCTATGACCAGCATTGTGTTTATTATATCATAGTAAACAATAGACTGTTATTCACTAAAGGTATTTAACAATTTTGGCAGAAATCAAGGAGGGTGGCTCCCCAATGCCCATAAGGGCAAGCCGCCACTGCCTCACTTTCTCTTGTGTGTGTGTGTGTTTGTCTGTGTCTCTGTGTGTGCATGTGTATGTGTGGGAATTTATATACACAGTGTCACATGTTCTACAAGGCCAAGATGCCAGGTAAACTGCACTAAATAACAAGCAGCTAAGATAGCACAATGTAGATAGAGACTTATAAATGTGTGCCAGCACTTAGAATACATTGTCGCTCAGTGCAATATGTGGTGTGTGGGTTGGGAGAGTGGGTGGGATGACAAATAATGTGTTTGTGTGTGTCTGTCTGCACGGGCTCCTCACCAGCTCTCGTTGCAGGAGAGAACAAGCATTGGAATAGCCAATAGGTCTCGCCGTTGGGACCTTATAAGTGTTTAGCCGTGCAGCACATTATTCTGAATGCTGTGCCGCCAGGAATTGAAGAGCTATACAATTACTACACAGGGAGCCATGAAGTGTGATTCAGGAATACATGCTTGCCTCAGGAAACATTTACACCATTGTTATTGCTGTGCAAGTGTATGATACCAAACGGGCATTAAATATATTTTACAAATAGTGCAATATTTATAGTCTATGTGTCGGGGTGCATTGGTCCCATAATGCAGATAGAACACGCTCTTGCAAAGGGCCTTCTACCTAAACTTTATTTTCACACTACCCCTACACCAGTGCCATACCACCACACCTTACTTGGCTAATGATAAGAAGCCTGGCACACTTTTTAAAACTTTATGTGTTTACATAGTTATACGTTGTTTTGTCAAATATTCTGTAAAACGCTCTGGAGTCAAGACTATACAACATTATCTAAAAAACATTTTAAGAAAAAGTTATCTCCACGCAAACCATGGTGAAATCGGACCATTTTTATTATAGTTCTTAAATGAATCACGAGGGTCCCTGCCATGAGTTCTTGTTATTATCCTGAAGATAACCTCATGGTTCAGTGCGCATGCAACAGTGTGAGAAAAAGTGTTGTGAGATAAGCGCCGCAATCTTACTGTAAGCACCCGATTTACAAAAAGCATCACCTGATTTAAACAACAAAACAATCACATCATACTGTCATCAAAGCAATGCTGCGTTCTTAAATGTTGTCTATCAACACCTTCTGCATTCCACGTGAAAAACAATTCACTTTAGATACATCACTTCCAGGTAGCAGAATGTCAGCGAGCCAGCCAGAGATGATAAAAGGCTGCCTTCCGTGCAAACCGAACAGGCGTGCTTCAGAAAAGCGAACTGTTTTTTACAGTTCAGTGTGGCTCCCTTAATTGAAAACAGGGCTCCATGGTATGTTTATTTACTGCAACAAGTTGAAGACAGCTCAGCATAACAATCATCACACACACGTGTGGTTCTGTGCGTACCCAAACGAATAACTATAATGAGACGTATACATTGTACCAAGTGTCATAAGAAGATGGCGCTATTGTGCATATGTAACCCATCATGATGACATAAAAACTAAGAAGACCAGCGCTGTTGATGCAATCGAGAGGATTTAAAGGTATGGCAGGCTATTAAGACTTCTCGTTAAGTCCAGAGTCAGTATCTCTGCACTCCAAAGCAGGAGGCCGCCCACCCTAGGGAGGCGGGCGTGCAGCAGCTAGGCACTAGGCATGAAGCGTGTCTAGGCACCTAATGGCACAATGCAGTCGTTAGCGCCCATAGCCTGTAAACAAAGAACAAGTTAGCAGTTTGAGAGGATGTGGCATAACATACAGGGCTGCCGACTTTGGGACTAGAGAACCGGGTGTGAATCTCGGCGTTGGCTCTCCCCACGACTACAAAAAAAATGCAGATAGGAACAAATACAAAATAAAACAATGCTGTATCAAAACCAAATTCAGAACGCTTGGTAGTGCTGGCGCTGCTGCTCCTACGGCTCGGGCTGCGCTGGTTGCTATGCCTGGGCACTGGACAGTGATAACTGGGCGGGGTTTGGCATTGGCGTATATTTAGTGTTAAAAAAAAATGTGAATGCCATGTGTGTTTGAAAAACAATAATACCGTCAGTGGATCGCGGCAATCAAAGTAAACTATTGTGTTTCTCAAAGAAAACAAGCATTGGCCGCGCGGCCGTGAAACTGACACGGCCGCGCAACCGTGAAAGTGAAAGTAATCGTGAGTAAGCGGCTTTTGGAAGTGCAAACAGTGGCTTTTGCTGGCGACCAGCTTGCATTCACGCGAGCGTCCAGATGGCGAGGGAAGCCATATGGCGCCTGATCGCACGTGGACGCTCGCGTGAACGCAAGCTGGTCGCCAGCAAAAGCCACTGTTTGCACTTCCAAAACCCGCTTACTAAAACTCTCGCCAGGCAGCGCATGCGCTGGCTCAGGCGAGACCTAAAAAGGAAAGCAGTTCTTTTACAGGGGAGGCAATATATGTTTATGCCCGAGTTTAATAGCTAAATATTTTTTTTAAAGAATTGCAATGGGACACGTAACCTGGATTTGTGCTGGTGTACAACTTCACTTGGTGGAGCTAAGCACTAAACCCACCTTTGTTAAAGCATTCAATGGCCCTTCAGGTGCTAGGGCTCAAGGTCCACTGCAGAAACACTTATGGCACATATCTTACTTCCCTGTCAATGTGTCTCCAAGGGCACTGCAGCCTTCCATTGAAAGAGAACCAGGGTGTGCCACAGAGGAGAACGCAGACTGTGATGACACCCCGTCTCTTTCCAAAGTACATCCTAACTGCATGCCTTATTGTGGGTGGGATAAAATGTGTTTGTCCAATGAGGATCTTTTTGCATGTGTACATGTATCTGTAAATATGCTGTGTATGCACAGTCAAGGGCATTCGCTCGCTGGTATGGGACCATAGTCCTATGTCAATGAGGAAAACACATTTTCATAACAGATGTGCTAACTTCGCACCCACAATCGGAGTACTACAGAAGTGGCTGCACTGTTGTAGAGCATCCAGGTATGAAAATTGTGATGGAGAACACATCATCCACTTACCTTTACTATTTTTGGTATTGACAGACTTTGGCTTTTGACCTATTTCTCATTAAAACTGGAATATTGCTTTGCTATTAATTTGGATACAAATGTCTGAAGAATACAATACACACAAAAAAAAATCCTACGTGTAATCTGGCCTGCCACCACAGATCATATCATATTAGAGCTGCCTAGTTTGTGTTTGTGCTTCTTAGATTTGGGCTATTAAGTGCCCAGTCCAAATATGCTGACATAAAAAGACCTATATGTACAAGAAGGTAATTTGATGCTTTCTTTAATAGGGAACAAAGACAATACTCAGGAAGTGGGCTGGTGAATATTCTGTTAGCACTATATGCATTCAGAACTGACTAGGGCAGTTCACATTTGGTTCTTTTCTCAAGTAGAGCATCAGAGACCCAGAAATTCATTTCCTCTACAAGATTTCATGGAATGTGGTATGGATATCTTTAAAATGATTTCGAAGGGAGCAGGCTGTACTAGATGGCTGCAGCATGAGTTGCAGGACAAGTAGAGCTCCTTAGATTCATAGCTCTCTTGTTCCACCTTGGAATTTAAGATATAAACCACCTGGTGGGAGCTGGGGAAAAGCTTGAACACTACTAGGTACATCATCTACATAACATTGGAGTAAAAGTGGGTGTGGGAGTAGGTGAGAACTTTTGGTTTAAGGCTGCCCACCATTTGTAAAAACACTTGGAACACTGGCACCTTGGACGTTGTTTGGTACATTAGGGAAGAAGTGTCACTACCAGCTGTAGGAAAACTATTGTGTTGAGGGAATATTTGAAGATTGCTCTACTCTCTTCCCCAATTCCTTTAGTCTAGGTCTCTTTTTTCAGAACCAGGGAAACCTGTTTTCTGGTTAGACCCACAGGACTACTAGACTAGTCTCTTCTGAGAAAACCTCTGTTTGGAAAGAGCCTTCTACAATAAGCTGTTTGCCATTAAGCCTCAGATGTCCTGAACTAAGTTGGGATTATTGACCACAAAGAACCCTAACCAATTGGACTGGCTGCTGAAAACCCTGGCCTGGAGACCCTTTAGTTTGTATCTGAATGGTCCTGTTAAGCTAAGAGGTGTTCTGCTTTGCTGCAAGTATTCCCAGCTCCCCGTGAGAAGATGGGAAGGACAGATCAGACTTTTGTGGATGTGGGGAGCCTCCAATCAATTTTTCATGAGAGTTTATCTCTATGAATTGCATTCTGACATGTTTAAGGAAATCTACAACTTTGAGGCCAATGGAACATTTTTAGGAGAGTGAAATTGTTGCATAAAGTTACGACTTTGGCATAACTCTACAAGGTGTGCTTTTCCACACACGGGTGACACAGGTGAACTTGGTTCAATGCAGTAGCAATGAATGTGAAGTACAGTTATTGTAGCCCAGCAAAACACCATTCAATGCGTAATTGACATGGAAGTATTTATTTTGGGTTACTAATAATCCCATAAAGGGATCAGTGGTACAGTGGAAACAGCAAAAAACCCTATTTCGTTATTCACAGTATCACACACACTGTACTAAGAAGAATGAACACTTTTACGCTATAAGCATTTATTACCATAGGAATAATCTGTTTTTCAGTACATCTAAAACAACTACACAGAATATTATAAAAACAGCAACAAGACAAGTTATAAACAACGAGAACAAAATGAACATTTCCAGCAGTGCTAAAATGTCATTTAAAAATGTTATCTAGAGCCGAATACCCTAATGCCTACGTCTATGTGCTACACTATAAGATAATGAAAGTCAGAGCAATTTACAATCTAGTTTTTTAGGGAGAAGAGATGCATTGCACGCCATGTTGACAGCAAAGGCTGTCTTTATCAGTGGAGGTGTGAAGACAGTGTTCCCCACGATGAGCAAACACCCACTGTGGGAGCAATCAGTCCGTCCTCCTCTGGGTCTTGGCTTTATCTGCTTCAGACTTCAGGCGAGATGCATCATCTGCGAAGTGTGAAGTGTACTGGTAGCAGCTGACACCGTCTCTGGTAGAATCTCCAGTGATAATCTGGGCAAAGGACTTATCCTGATAAGTGGTCAAGTGGCCGTCCTTAAATACTAAATCTTATCAGAAATCGGAATTTCTGACATAAGTTTGGGAAAGCCTGACATAGATTAGGTGCATCGAGGTATGCGTCCCAGAAGTTTTGTTATGGACATATAAGCAAAAGGATGTCAATTCAGACTACATTATTCTGATTATATGTCTGTATGTGTTCTTATTTAACCTTGGCATGGTGAGGAGGAGGCACAGATGTTGCATTATATGTTGTATCTATGTCTTTAATCATCAAAGAACTTGACAATATCACAGTTCCTAGAGACATAAGGTCTGACAACATCTGGTTAAAAGGCAGGCATGAGAATGATTCTGCAGAATCAGGGAATATAGCGGCTTCTATTGTATAACTTAAGGAAGATGGCGATCTCCATGAACTAAGATGGAGTTGGACCTTAGGGATTTTACATCACAATTATAGAAGCTGCCATCTTCAAATGAAGGGTACTGACTTTCTCAGGTCTCTGGTGAGTTTGAAGCAACTCTGTAACTGGCTACTAACCTTCCATGAACAATCTTGATATAATGATGCACAAGGTGGATGTTTAGATGAAGGAACTATAGTTATGTTTCTTCACTTCTAATTTTTCTCACTTCCTTTTCTACTTTATTTTTGCAACAACATTTGATCCCCTAACAGTGTCTTGATTAGTATAAACTTTTCCTAAGACAAAACTTGATTTGCATTCTTATACCCTTTATTTTTTTTAACTGTTTTGTAGTTTACCTACACCTAATATCTCACACACTTTCTCTGGGGTTTGCATTGCACTCTGGCTAAACTACCAGAGAAGCAAAGATTACTTTAAACTAGTTACCCCTGCAAACTCAGCCGTGGGACTGGTCACATTACTGTGAATTAATCAGCATTAGTAGCAAAACTAACAGAAGGATGGTGTTTCACCAACTAAAAGTACAAAGTACATAACTTTAAGAATGCCTCCTTAAATTTACAATCTTATGAACAGTGGTATGTCATACACGATGCATAGCTCTCTTGTATCACTCAGCTGTAGTTAACTGGTGGTTCTAACCACTGTGTAAATTTTGAAAACCTAGACACACTTTAAGCTCTTTCCACATATAACTTGATGTCAGCATATTGAAATGTCCCAGAATGCCGTGCAGGAGCATCGGGACAGGGTCGGAGTGATGATGTGGTACCCTAGCATTGGCCTTGGGTGCCTGGCTTCTAGAACTTAAAAAGGGAGAGATGGATGAGAAAACACTAGTCTTAGGATTGCCGATGGTGAAAGGATGCCCAGCTTGAAGGAGAAGCCACCTGATGCCACTGCAAGGATAGAGTGAAGGGCTTTAATTCCAGCTACCCCCATGGCTAGGATGGGTCTCTCCAGGGACAATGGTACTGCTCCCCTTTACACCCTCTAAGGAACAGTTGGGGAATGAATCAACTGAGGGGACCCTAGATGTTCCTGTGGGACTTCTGTGGGCTTGCTCTTGAGTCTGCTGACACACAGGTGCCCTTCCAGGAAGGAGGAGGCTGTGGGACCTGGAGAGAGTGACTAAGTCTTTGTTTTGCTGGCGGGCTGCGGGGAGTCTGTGGAAGACAACCCCCTCCCCCCCCCAGCAGGAGGGAGAGTACCAGGAGCCCAGACAGAGAGCATGTCTGGCAAGTAAGCATACCTTGCAAGAAAGCAGTAAAACCAGGCTCCCCAATAAAAACACAATTTAGAGGCCAGGAGGCCTCACAGAAATGTTCCTGGTGGCTAGGGCAGGCCAATAGGAGCTAAACAAGCCCAATACCATCTAAATCGGTCCTACAGGGCCAGAGCTCTTGACATTTAAAGCTTGGTTCCCTTAAGGATCGAGCAGAGAATGAAGTGCATGGCGCTTTGCTCTCTTCCTAATACTCATTCGGATAGGACCAAGCCTTGAGGGTCACCGCAACCTTCCTTCAAAATGTTCATATGGAGGAGGGGCCCCCTCATTAGAGCAACTATTGGCCCCGGGAACCCTATCCCCTGTGGCCCGATGCTAGGAGTCCCAGGAGAAGTCATTACCCTGGGTCAGAAGAGAAAGCCAATGATAAGTGCATTTCACGCGCCCTAAGCCCATGTCTAGGGGGGCTGAGGGCACAGGAATACTGTCTCTTGCCCAAGGCCAGCATGAGCAGAAGAACTCCACATTGCTCCAGCCTTCAGGTGGAAGCCAAAAGCAAGCAGCTGTGTTCCCACCCGAGCTGGGAGCCTGGGAGCCCAGAAGTAGATCGTTGGCTCCTGCCAGAGGCAGGAACCAAAGAGAGTGTTGCTGGATTGCCTGCTGGGCCAAGAAGGCGCTTGGTGAGCCAGCAGGGGCCACAGGGGCATTGAGGCCCTCCTGCTGCTCGAAGCAGACCAAAAGTGCATGTGGTGGTCCTGTTTGGGAACTGGGTACCTGTTCATTAAAAAGGAGGTACGGCGTGGGGTTCTAAGAAACTGACTGTCAAAAAAGACTCAGTCGATATCCATTCAATGGAGCAGTTGATTGCCCCAGGCAATGTCCTGCAGGCCTATAACATTTGCCTCTCGCTTATATGTGGTGCCCCAAGAAGGGTAGAGGCACCACCAACAACTTTAAAGCATGGTTGGGGCTACAAAAGTGCAGCAGCCCCCCCCTGAAATGTTTTTAGAAAAACTCACCCTGAGGGGTTTGGGGAGTTTCTTTGATTGCATTGGTTGTGCAAGTGAGGTTGCAGGATAGTGGTTTGATTAGAGGTCTGGGCGGGTGAACAAGGTGCTCAAAGTGGTGATTTATGGGACTTGTATTTTGGAGGGTGGTGATTTGAAGCAGTGGGTTGAAGTGATTGGTTAATTATCAGGGTGGGGTCACGTTGCACGAGTTATAAAAGGTAGGGTCACGTGGCAGGTTTGAATGCAATATTTCTACATGGAAGGAGCGGAAAGTTGTTGGATTCGATTGCACTGAAACAGAGGATGCAGGTAGATGAGAAAGTTCCGTTTGTTTTAGTTGTGGGCACGGGTGAATTTGAGGCAGTCCGGAGTATCAGTTGACAGGTAACTTTATGGGTGTTGCTTTATTTGGGTACTCTGGGAACAAATTTAAGGGAGGTACACTATGGGAGAATGCTTTTTGGGCACTGTTGGAAGCCGGAGTCCCCGTCCCGCACCACTGTCACCAAATGCGAGACCCGGGACTCCTCCCTCAACGTTAGGCCAAGTAAGGACACAGTTTGAGATAGCCCTGCTCACCCCCTTAGTAGCTTGGCACGAGCAGCCAGGCCTATCTCCAAGGCACGAGTGTACAGTATGTGCAACCACACTCACAACAACCCACTGGTGATACCACAAATGGACTCCACACGAGTTTGATAAAACGAGTATAAACTTTATGTAAAAAGATATACAATCAGACCACACGATACATAAGCCAACATGTAATAAAGGGTAATATTCGTTCAGGCTGGCTGGTAGGTTCAAATCCCAACCACCGCTTTCAAAATGCTATGCTGGTCGCAATGCTAGAATCACACACGTTGCAATGGACAAACAATAGAGCGCTGCGTAACGATACAATCCTGTGCTGGGCAAAGGAGAAATAATACAATGCGTAACAATACACCCCTGTACCTGCAATGGGAGAAATAATGCAATGCATACCGCTACAATCATGTACTGCGCAATGAAGGAATAATGCAATGCGTCACACCCCAATCACGTACTTTGCAATGAAGAAATAATGCAATGCGCACCGCTACAATCATGTACTTTGCAATGAAGAAATAATGCAACACGGGCCGCTACAATCCTGTACTTTGCAATGGAGAAATAATGCAATGCGTAGCGCTACAATCTTGTACTTCGTTATGCAGAAATAATGTCAGGCGTCATAAGACAGTCCGGCAGTTCGTTAGCAGCAATATTGGCAATGTGTATTACGACAGTCAGCCTCTTCGATAACAGTTGCCCCCCACACGTATCAACGATGACATAAAGTACAGCTTCTCACTCTGACCACGTACTGCCACGCCTGAACGCAGTGCGGGCCCCAATCTGAGCCGAAACAAAGGCTCACGTTGCCAGAAGCACTGAGAGGCCGAGAGAGTGTCCCTCCGAGCCCGCGCCCCACCCAGGCAGTGATCCACGTTACCTGGGTGCGCGACCCCACACTCCTCTCCTCCTTCAGCGAACTGGGCCTTCCGTGTAGAACTTTCTCAATGGGCCTCAGCGGCTCGGCCTGGCAGCACAGCTCCTACGGGGCTGCCGTTCCGGGCCGCGACTGTTAGGAAGGTCTCAGGCAGCCGCAGGGCACACGTACCCCAAGCCCCTGAGATTATGTTACTCCGGGTGCACGTTCACCACAGCACCCTCCGGGTCTCCTCTGGCACGAAGCCACACACACAACGCTGATGGGACTTCACGTCGACTCCAAGTGCAGGTTCACCAGTCACTCCTTCCTGCGGTCTCAGTTGGCACCAAGACATGCACACCGCGCTGCAGAGACTCACTTTCTTCCGGTGCACATGATGATCAGCCGATCACCTCCACAGTCCCAGGTTGCACCAAAGCACGCACACTGCTTCACTGAGACTTACTCCAACTCGGGTGCCCCGATATCCAGGCGCTCTTCACCAACACCTTCAGCCACACCCCGACACGCTCACCGTGTCCGAGCCTCACTTCTCCTCCGGTGCACTCGATGACTAGGCGCTCTTCACCAGCGCCTCCGGTGCACCCCGACATGCACCCAGCTTGTCCGAGACTCACTCCACTTCCGATGCACACGTTGACCAGGCGCTCCTCACCGACGCCTCCTGTGCACCACGACACGCACCCTGCGCGTCCGAGACTCCCTTCACCTCCGATGCACCCGCTGACCAGGTGCTCTTCACCAGCGCCTGCGGTGCGCCACAACACGCACCCAGAGCGTCCGAATCTCACGTGACCTCCGATGCACACGCTGACCAGGCGCCCTTCACCAACGCCTGCTGTGCACCACGACACGCACCCAGGGCGTCCGAGACTCACTTCTCCTTCGATGCACACGTTGACCAGGCGCTCTTCACCAACGCCTCCTGTGCACCACGACACGCACCCAGCGCGTCCGAGACTCACTTCACCTTCGATGCACACGTTGACCAGGCGCTCTTCACCAACACCTCCTGTGCACCACGACACGCACCCAGCGCGTCCGAGTCTCACTTCTCCTCCGTGTGTCCAAGATCACAGGGCACACCTTCCGAGGGTCTCAAGCTGCCACAACACGCACCCACCGCGTCGCTTGAAACTTCTCCGGAAACATTTATGTTCCTATGTTTCCAAACAGGGAGCCAGCTCACCTCGGGCCCTTGGGGTAACAAGACACAGCACAAAGCACAGTCTTCTTCAAGCAGGGGGACCCAGCGCACAAAGCACAGTCCCAACAGCCTCTTCCTTGGTTAAAACAGCAAACTGCAGACCAGCCCCAGATCACGAAGCAAGGGTTGGTCCTTCCCAGCAGTCTCTTCAGTTGTTCCTTCCTTAGCAGAGGTTCCTCTTGACCACGAAATGGGTCCAAGCCTTTTCAGTCTCAATCCATTTCTATTCCAACGTACAGGGGTCTCAGCTCTCATAGTTATACCCCTAAATGTCTTTGAAGTTTGTTGTGCTCAGGGGTCCCTGACCCCTGCCTAAATCAGTTCTGGGTGTCTCCCTCCCAGTGTCACCTTTCTCCCTTTGATACTGGGGTCTGGATCCTTAATCACTCAGCCGGATATGGGTCAATTGTTTTATAGCCGCAACGCAGGCCTCTTCACCTCCCAGTGCTTTTCCTCGCCTACTCTCCAGATGCAGGTCAGTTTGGTACCCTCTCAACCCCTCCCTGGGTCAAGACCTCCCCCAGCTCCTCTCCCCTCTCAGATCCAGACAGTCAATCCACATTCAGCAGAGACACACAGAAATGCTTAAAGCACAAAACTCAGCCACTTTCTAAAAGAGTGGTTTCTGAACACACAGTGACAAAACCACTTTCATAGAAAGATGTGTTATGACGCTGTGAGTTCATACATACTAAACTTCACCTCTCCATTTTAAACTTATGGGAAACTAGGATAACAAACACAATACCCAGCCTCCCCCATTCTGTCCTATGGGCAGGATGGCCTTTCACCAGTGAAAAACGAAATGGAGTGTTTTTCACTGTCAGGACATAACACACACATCAGTATATGTCCTGCCTTTTACTTACACTGCACCCTGCCCAGGGGCTACCCGGGACCTACCACAGGGTGCCCACTGTGTACGCAAAAGGGAAAGTAAGGCCTGACAAGTGGTTGCACTTGTCAGGACAACATGCTAACTTAGCAAACTGCGCGCAGGCCCTACACTGCAGGCCTGAGTTCCCTTCTCCTCGCACCTTTGCATTACTAGCCCTGGCACACACAGTGCACATCACTAGGTACTTTACTAGTAAGGCAACATACCAATCATGGCCAACCAATTACCATTACACTTTACACAGGGAACACTTGTACTTTGACACTGATCAGCAGTGGCAAAGTACCCAAAGCATCGAAAAGCAACGGAGGTAGAGGCAAAAAGTCAGGGGTAATCACGCCAAGATATGCCAGGTCTAACAGGCACATTTATGAGGTGTGTAAACACGTTTTTTAGATGGATAACGCTGTTCATTGAAAGACTGTAAAACATGGCAGAAGTTTTTACATTTTGTTAATGATGGCATTATTAATTCTGATGTATTGAGGTCTAAATAGAAATCTAATGGCAACTTTTTAACGTTATAGTGTACCCCTGAAGAAGGGCTAGGGAAGCCCGAAATGCATTGGGTAAAACAAGATACACTGCTATGGATGAATTATATATTCCCTCGTGCCCCAGAGAAAGGCCCGGATAGGCATATCTGTCGCATCAGAAACATTGGGATAACATAACCATCTTACATGTGAATGGAGAAAAGAAAATGAGAAAACGAATTTTGGAGTAAATGGAATAAAAATTGTTAAGCAAGGACAGGTGTATGGCATTTTTGTGAACAGTCACGTATTATGCAGTGCGCCTAGCAGTGGAGCGCAATCACGCTCCAGTTTGGATGAAGATAAGAAGTTGCCATCTTTGACCATTTCTTCTCAGTGTGAAATTGGTTTCTCACCAATTGATGCAGATTTTGCACCAGGAGAAAAAAGGGAATGTAAATCCAGTGAAAGATGTCCAAAGGACCAACTTAGTGAAACCAACTTCCAGATCTCACACACGATCTGTGTAGAGATTCTAGGGCAGATAAATCTTGGGATGTTCTGCTTTGGTGGAGCTGGAAGGCTTCTCTCCCATGCACCCTCCTCCTTCTTGCATAAACCTGTGTGCCACTGGACTAGCAGATCCACAAGGCCAGTATTCTCATTGGTTCCCTGGGCTGCCATTGCCCGTTGTGAGAGGCTTCCTCCATGAGTTTGGATTAGGGAGTGTTGGAATATGTACTTTGTTCTAATGTTCAGGTATCCAGGAAAAAGCAGGCATATGCTTCCTTTTGCAGTGACTGTGAACCCGCAAGTAGTGTTACTTTTTATCAGGCATGATTGTGGTACATCAGTGGACATGGTGGTCATGCAAATGTGAGTTTTCATGGCACTAAATCCCCCATTTGGGATGATGAAGACTCTAATCTTTAATATGGGAAAAAGTGAGATACAGGCGGCGCAAGGGGCTTGTAAATAAGCCCCTCTTTTTTCACAACCACTACTGATGTTTTAGTTGATGTGATATTTGCTGCCCCTCAGCAATTTGCCCGATTGTTGGGTCTGTGTACCATACACTGTGTGCATATTTGCATTTGAGTACATCACTGCTTTGCATGCTCATACCACAGGTGTCTGGCAGGAAGTATCTTGGTGTGAGGAGGTAGCCCACAGGTAGGGTTATGTTGATTAGCAGAACATCCTTCAGGGGGGGATATTTATACGGAAGCAGGGGCCTGCTGGAAGAGGTTATGGCAGATCGATGTTATAAAGCAGATTATATAAGGAACTGGATTAGAAACTTACAACGGTCAGTAACCTTGCAACCTCACACTGAGATAACAGCCACAAGATGTTGCAAAGCAAATGATTCTGAACTAATTTGAGTGAAACAACGAATCCTCTTCATTGCCACCCTGTAACCTGCAGCTGTGCGGGAGGTTTGCAAAGCCAACATGGGGGGAATACAACTTTTAGGAGGACTGCTCCCCACCCCCTGTTAGCTGCTCTGTTGATTACCTGAGAGCTACCTCAGCTGAGTATTTCAGCAGGAGGTGTGATGACAGACAAAATAAAACAAGGACAGGGCAGATTGTAATACAAAAGGTATCATGTCTGAAAAAGCGCCAATATTTTTCTTTAAAAGAGGAATTTTTCTTCCGTTTAATTCAGCATTCCTTAAACTGTTGATGATATTTTGTGCAAAGTATATGTGACGGTATGTTGTGTCACGCTGTTTGTGATGATATGTTATGCTATACTCTGATTTATTTTCTTAAACGAGGTGATTATTGATTTTAAAGAATCTATTTTGACAGAGCTCTGGCCATCAGCAAACAAATCCCACATATGCAAGTATCTGGCTATCCAGGCAGCAGTCATTATATCCCTCATCTACTACATATTTGTCTCTTCTAGGCAGTTAGCATGCTTGCCCACTGGGAAGACTTGTGAATGATTTACTACAGTCATATAGTCTGACCTGTCAAACTCTCCGTTCATTAAAGGTGACACAGTCACCTAACTGAGTTATATTGGGCCATATTTACAAAGGTAAATTCAGCCATTAATGATTTTTCTATGCCTGCCTGGTGTTCCCAAGTGAATTTCTGGCAGTTGTCAGCCCATTTACGTGTGCGGACATCTCCACCGTGAGTGCGGGGTTCTCTGCATCCATAAATCCAACGAAGCGGGAGGTTATGGGGTTGTTTCAAAGCTTGGTTAGCCTTGAAAGTGTGTGAACACCCACAAACATGGACGTTTAAGAGCATTTACAAACTCCTGTTTCCCTTTTCCAACCTGTAAAGGGTCGGATTTTAACTCCAGCTAAGGTCTAGCATAAATTCCTTTGCTTAGTGGGAAGGGAAATGGATCACTCTAGGTTTGGTGGAGGTGTGGAGAAGGAATGTCTCCACCAGGAAAAATATTTTCCCTGTGGAGAAAAAAAAAGTACTTTTGCACAGGTGACACTCTTGACACTGTGCAGAGTTCCATGCTATGGAGAGCTCCGCTGAGTGGGAATAGGGTCCTTCTTGGAGTATCCCAGGACCTTCCTAGGAACCCACAAGGAACCCTCACCTGGCTCACCTTTCCATGCTTATTCCTGGGAATGTTTGCGAATCCCTGAAAGTAGTAACTCTATATTTGCACGCAAGTGTAAATCTGCAAGTGCAGATTTAATACTTTCTTTGTGAACTGGGCCCATCATCACTTACCTACTACCGGGACAACCTGAATTAGACACCAGTCCGCGTTGGGAAGCTGTGAAACAGCTGAAAAGTCACCCCCTGACTTGAAAGGTGCTGCAAAGCCAGACTGCTTGTGCGCTATGTAGATGCCAAATAACAAGAAAAACAACATGGCGTCAAGTCCAGTTCAGAGAGTGTTAGTATTAATTTACCAATCCCCTTAATTTTTTGCTTATATGTAAACAAAAGAGGGCCAATTCGCAAATTTTTGTTTTTTTAGTTAAGCTTCTCCCACTCCTGGATTCTGTGTAGCAGGTAATAGCTTTGTGGGTCAAATTATGTTTCAGAATTCAAGTAAATATGTCAGTTATTGCAAGAAATTGGAAAATGCGGAAAGGACAAGTTAAGTGCATGGAAGGCGCTCATCCACACAGCTGAGAATAGCCTGGTGCTTCTCCTCCAACCCCAACATATGTTATTATGTTTTAGACTTTGATGCAAGTTCCCAGAAAAAGAACTCTCCACCAATAGAACAGCCCAGGCTCCCTAATGAGTGTGCTTCCTTTTATTTATTTTCAATTACGTGTATTTAAATATATTTATTTGCTTGATTTACATTTTTTCTGAAGCGCGGAACAACCCCTGGGGCTTCAAACAGCCTTTGCATGCTTTTTACCCTCTCTGGGGCTTCAACATGCTCCATATTTGCCTTTCGAATATTCTTTAATTTGTCAAAGTAATAAAAACTAAGAAATAAATATCAAATACTCTGCAAAGCAATCTCACACCATGCCAGATGCCATCATTCAATCTCATTGCTGCAATTCCCCAGAGGGATATCCACTGCGAGCGCATATTGCCAGCGCGGAATCTTTGCGTCTTCATTCAAGAGAAAGGAAGAGGGATCTTACACAAACCAGTCCTTCTGACCAGTCGTGAGAAAGGGAGAGGGATCTTACACAAACCAGTCTTTCTGACCATTCAAGAGAAAGGGAGAGAGATCTTACACAAACCAGTCCTTCTGACCATTCGAGAGAAAGGGAGAGGGATCTTACACAAACCAGTCCTTCTGACCAGTCGAGAGAAAGGGAGAGGGATCTTACACAAACCAGTCCTTCTGACCATTCAAGAGAAAGGGAGAGGGATCTTACACAAACCAGTCCTTCTGACCATTCGAGAGAAAGGGAGAGGGATCTTACACAAACCAGTTCTTCTGACCATTCAAGAGAAAGGGAGAGGTATCTTACACAAACCAGTCCTTCTGACCATTCGAGAGAAAGGGAGAGGGATCTTACACAAACCAGTCCTTCTGACCATTCGAGAGAAAGGGAGAGGGATCTTACACAAAGCAGTCCTTCTGACCATTCAAGAGAAAGGGAGAGGGATCTTACACAAACCAGTCCTTCTGACCATTCGAGAGAAAGGGAGAGGGATCTTACACAAACCAGTCCTTCTGACCATTCGAGAGAAAGGGAGAGGGATCTTACACAAACCAGTCCTTCTGACCAGTCGAGAGAAAGGGAGAGGGATCTTACACAAACCAGTCCTTCTGACCATTCAAGAGAAAGGGAGGGGGATCTTACACAAACCAGTCCTTCTGACCATTCGAGAGAAAGGGAGAGGATCTTACACAAACCAGTCCTTCTGACCATTCGAGAGAAAGGGAGAGGGATCTTACACAAACCAGTCCTTCTGACCATTCAAGAGAAAGGGAGAGGTATCTTACATAAACCAGTCCTTCTGACCATTCGAGAGAAAGGGAGAGGGATCTTACACAAACCAGTCCTTCTGACCATTCGAGAGAAAGGGAGAGGGATCTTACACAAACCAGTCCTTCTGACCATTCAAGAGAAAGGGAGAGGGATCTTACACAAACCAGTCCTTCTGACCATTCGAGAGAAAGGGAGAGGGATCTTACACAAACCAGTCCTTCTGACCATTCGAGAGAAAGGGAGAGGGATCTTACACAAACCAGTCCTTCTGACCATTCAAGAGAAAGGGAGAGGTATCTTACACAAACCAGTCCTTCTGACCATTCGAGAGAAAGGGAGAGGGATCTTACACAAACCAGTCCTTCTGACCATTCGAGAGAAAGGGAGAGGGATCTTACACAAACCAGTCCTTCTGACCATTCGAGAGAAAGGGAGAGGGATCTTACACAAACCAGTCCTTCTGACCATTCGAGAGAAAGGGAGAGGGATCTTACACAAACCAGTCCTTCTGACCATTCGAGAGAAAGGGAGAGGGATCTTACACAAACCAGTCCTTCTGACCATTCGAGAGAAAGGGAGAGGGATCTTACACAAACCAGTCCTTCTGACCATTCGAGAGAAAGGGAGAGGTATCTTACACAAACCAGTCCTTCTGACCATTCGAGAGAAAGGGAGAGGGATCTTACACAAACCAGTCCTTCTGACCATTCGAGAGAAAGGGAGAGGTATCTTACACAAACCAGTCCTTCTGACCATTCGAGAGAAAGGGAGAGGGATCTTACACAAACCAGTCCTTCTCCTGACCATAGATCACTTTCTATCTTCAGATGGACCCCTTCAAGAAAAAAACATTGATTTGTATTTTTTTGTTTTTTTTGCATTTCCATGGGTTGACCTTTGCATTTTGCTCCTGCACTTCTGAATTCAGACAACCTGCACAGAGGATAAAGGCCAGATTTAGGATTTAGCAGCATAAATTTCCCCAAATCTTTGAAATTTCCAAAATTTGTATGAGCGATAAGTGAATAGATGTACTTTCGAAAAATAAATGTTTGGGGAGTTTGCGGGGTCTTCCCGAGTTTAGTGTGTCAGATCTTCATGTTAGTTCTAAAACTCGAACGTTTAGCGCTGATATCGGAAATTGGAATGTTTTATTACCTGGAGTTGTGCGCTACAGTTTCCACATTCCATTTTCACATTAGACAGTGAAAGTGTCTTAATTCTTAATAAGTCGCCCTCTGTCAAGGCTGCAAATGTGTACACTGGGTAATGCTTAGAGAAATCCCATGAAGGAATTACAAGCATAAAAACAAATCCCACATACGGATTACAAGGAGAAAAAAAGACAACCTCCAAAACTCCCCTTCATGTTGCAATATTAACTGATATATCCAATAATGGATATATCAGTTATCGCCCGGCGCAGGCTCAACCCACTAGACTGGCGCCCAGCCTAGTCAATATATTAAAAGACCAAAATAGGTTTTGTGGGGAGCTACTATTATAACAATAATTCAATAAATTAGCAGAAGAACATCCAATTATTGAATTCTTATTACATTTTATTCCAATCATATTATTATTGAAAATTAATAAGAACCCTTGTTCATAAAATGTAATTCCATTTAATTAGAAATTGATTCCATAAAATATTTTTACAGTTGACATTCCTGATACACAATATTTTCAGCCAACACTTGTTTTGCGGCCATACATGCCGCTTCTTCAGGGCAAAATTGTTAACACAAATATTTTTACAGTTGACTTATTCTGTAATTGGATGTTCTTCTACTAACTTATTGCATTATTGTTATAATAGTAGCTCCCCACAAAACCTATTTTTGTCTTGCAATATTAACTGAAACTACCTCACCTGCACACTACTTGCTTGGCAGTGCAAATACTAATCGAACTGACCATGTATCAAACTCTCCTTTCCATAGCACCACACATAGAACCACAACATACCCAAAACACTAGAACCGCACCCCAATCACTGATGATTCACTCCAAACCACTGAAAACCAGACTCCCATCAGGGACTGAAGACCATGGTGTGAAGGCACCTGATCCGTGCTGCGAGACCATACTAATGGCAGAATATACAAATATCTCTTACATAGCTTAACATGTCATCATATCATGTCCTGCTATACTCTTATGTACTTGGTATGTTTTTATTACGCTATATAAATGTATGTGATTCTGGTATGCCACTAGAATGGGCTGAGGGTGCATTAGTGTTTCTGGAAGGGGCTACTTAACTTAGGTGATTAATTGGTGAGGAGCCATGCTTTCATGGCTTTTCTGATTTAGGTTCTTATTCTAAGTGCATCTGAAATTGCAATGGGGTAAATTCGTAGTTGAAATCACCAACACTAGGGGGTGGTGGGAGGGTAATTTTGGGATACTTAACTAGCAAATCAGTGTTACTGTACCATTTTCTGCTAGTAAGTCCCTACTACTGGACTCTTCCAGGGAAATATTCTGCCGACTGCACCTGGTGAGAATGTCCCTAGAAAATCCAAAGTGTGAAGTAAATATGTGTACAAATTTACAGCACAGCTCAGTATTAACTATTCTGCAGAACTCAGGTTGGTCTAAGGGGTGATTTTCAGTATTAGTCAGTGAAAGGTGATTGAGTACCAGAAAGAGATTTGACATCAAACAACGAGATATGTTTTAATAAGTCTAAATTTCTTGAAATGTGCTCCTTGGATTTAATGGCTGTGTTTGCTTGTCTGTCCAGATGCAGTATTCCTGCCTTTCTGTGGGGTTCTATTGCATTTGCTTCTTGCTGTTTCTTGGGTGTTTTTGCCCCACTGCGTGGCCTAGTGCTGCACCAAGTCCTCTTCAAACCTCTTGTGTCTGCTCCTCTCTGTGGACCTGATGATGTGTCTCCTTATCTCTCTGGTTCTGGTTTGTGACCACTCTGAACATGGGACTCTGGTGAGTAGCCGCTTCTTTCTGTGATTCTTTGGTGTGTTGCCCCTATAGTATGTCTAATCCTCTTTGTGACTCTGTGGTATGTGTCTTCTCCTTTCTGCATCTATGTATCTGTCTTCTCTCTCTCAGGTTCTGGTATATTCGTTCTTCTCATTGCCAATAGGGTATGTGTCATCTCCTTTCTGTGTTTCTGGCATGTCTCCTTTCTTTGGGACTGATTTGTTCGCTGCACTCTGTACCTCTGGAGAAATGTCTTCTTTCTGTGGTTCTGTTTGTATTTTCACGTTCTGACATCTCCATGGCTCAGCGGCTGTCTGTCTCCTCCTTTCTGTCTTCTGTCATGTCTACTTTCTTTGGTTCAAAGGTGTGTTGGTTCCCTTGAGGCTCCCTCTTATGTATGAATCTTTTCCCGTGTACCTGGCTTGGGCCCTCTTCTCTCTAGTTCAGGGGTATGTTGGTTAACCTTTATAGGTCTGTGGTAATGTGCCTTTTTTCTCAGCTTTTAGTCTGTGTTTATGAGACTAGTTGACTTCTGTGGCTCAGTTTTTTTTGCCAGTTTGCATATAAACTTTGGGGGTCTGTTTACCTTTAGCAACTTCTTGGACTTTTTTCACTTCAGGTCTCATTTGTGATTGTGCACTCTTTGTGGTTCAGAAGTTGTGTCCATGCCCCTATGTGGGTATGACTTCTTTGTAATTTGTGTTTGGTTCTTGACTGTCCACATACACAAGTGAGGCAATGTCCCATCACAATCCTTTCTATTAGTCAAGCACTGATGACATGCCTTTTTACAATTTACAATGTTATGTAATCAATGCATAATACTACATAGAGAGAGGGACAGCAGGCCAGCCCCACCCACCCATTACTTGTTTCAAGTGTCATTCACATTGTGGATCAACACACATGACATCCACTTGGCGAAGGAATCCTGAGGACATATTGGGAGAGATGCTCTGCTTACCTCCATACTGGAGCTTGCTGAGCTCTGGCTTTGGCAGATATCTCAGAATATTCTCTGCTGCCATCACCGCTGCAGAGATAGTAGTGGGGTAATCATGCAGCCAGGTCTGCTGCACTCCCAGTGCTTCTTCCATACACACACCCAATGTGGAACTGTGATGTGTATTTTACCATGTATGAAGATGGAGATGTACAGTGTAGATTCAGGTGAGATGGGGTGACCTATCGAGGATATCACCACAACGTCACTAAGGCCTTCCTCGTCATTTCAATGACTCTAACAGCCCACTCTGAGCCTCAACTCCAAGTAGAACTCTAGGGCAATAAAGTCTGAGTGGCTTCCAGACCTGGGCATGCTAGAGGCCTTGATACCTATTGATCACGTTGTGTATCACCTCAGGGCGTAGGAGGGTAGGCTTACTGGGCATTTAAGGGAATTATGATATAGGAAAGAAGCTGAAGAATATCTAGCAACATGCATGACAAAAGGGACCCAAAGCTCAGCTAGAAGAAGGTTTTCAACTACATGGACCATAAATCTCTTGTACATTGTGTTGATCTTCATAGCAAGGACCCTGTGACCCCTTTTCATTCTCCCTTTTAAGAGAAACATAGTAGTGATATCACACATTCAAAGATATGGAGATTACGGCATGAAATTGACTGCTGAAGGAGAATTCATTTGGTTTAATTCTACTGGGGTGTATTCATGTCTATTGCTTAATTTCAAGTGCTTGTTAGATTTGAGGTATTATTGCTAATTATGCGGTTTTAATGTCATTCTATGTGTTTGTAGGTGTAGCAGGTTTAAATTAACTTCTTAGTTATGACTTTGAAGACTGGTTATAGAATTTGGCAGTATAATTTGAAAGGATGTACCACTGAGAAAGCAAAACCTTAGCCAACTGTAAGGTTTGGAGAAGTTTTATTTGCATGATGCGGATAGTTCTGCCTTATGTGTACTGATGTTGTGGATTGATGTGCAAATATGGTTTGATCTGGAATTGCTATCGAGCTACCAAACAC
The DNA here is from genome assembly GCA_963921515.1 of Calotriton arnoldi. Lineage (NCBI taxonomy): Eukaryota > Metazoa > Chordata > Amphibia > Caudata > Salamandridae > Calotriton > Calotriton arnoldi. The sequence continues at coordinate 3,575,261 of CAWUFW010000123.1, read as the reverse complement.
TGAGCCAGCAGGCTGGTTTTTGGCTGAATTATATGCACACTGGTCTCAGAAACTGGGTCTCCTCACCCACTGGCAATGAAGTGGGCATGAAACGGTACACCACAATACACTATTCATAAGAGCATAACTTGAAGGGATATAATGATAGAAAGAGTAGATGAGGTGGGAAGAAGATTGGTGACACTGAGTACAAGTCAAAACAAAGCACTACCACTCCCTGCACAGCAGATGATAAGGGCCTCTTGGGTAGAGGCAAAAGAATGGAGGGTGCAAGGTCAGGGCAGGGGGAAGACAGAACTTAGGAAAAGTGCTCTGATATGGTCCATGGGACATGGTGGGAGAGCCAAACCCTCGCCCCACTCTAAACAGAAAATGTAATTGGACCTCCCCCGATCCATGCCCTCATTGGCAAAGCAATGCAATGAAGTGTTCCCTCCTTTTCCCACACCCTACACAGACGAGCACAGGCAGTCCAGGCACGGAACACAACCAGGTGGCACAGGAGAAACATGTCTATGTGTAATTGCAAAAATACTATCCATTTATATTGTACTATACAAACCAATTGTTTCAGCCCTTAATGGTGTTTACAACTATTCAGCCAAATCAATTTTGTATGTCTTAGAAGAATGAAAGACTTTGGAAAACCCTGCAGGATCCAGTTTATGGCTTCATTGTCAGATGCAACTGTTTGCAGTGGGTGCATTACTCACTAAGCTATTTTATTATTATTGTAACTTGTGACCCACAGGTTATCGAGGGATCACTATAACAAAAGCATTAACCAACTGAGCTATCTTATTAACAATACAAATCTGACATCCAACATTACATGTGCTCTGGTGCAAGCACATTAAACCTCCAAGGTTTGTGAGGATTTGAATTGTGACCACAGGTTGACCTGACCAGTATTTTTGTGCTAAGTCAGGAATCAACGTTTAAGTATACGCTTAAAGCAAAAACTACAAAATGAAAACATTCCACAAATATTTTAGAGCTGATTATTTTAAATTATTGTGATGTGAAAAAGGCACATTAAAAACTAATACTGAGATCTATACAAAAATTGGTATTTTAAGTACCATCTCGTGGCCCTTCCAGAACCCCAAAACATGCACAAATGTCCCGTATTTTGCTCTGAGAGAAGTGGCATAAGTCTAGTCCTGCAGATCTATAAAGAAGATGGGGACACAAACTGGATGCTCACAGTCAAGGTCACCTGCTTAGAACCCATACCCAGATGAACCCCTTCGGCACACCATAGCGTGTGTAACTAATGCTTCTGAGACAATAGAAGGACAGTTGCAAGTTTCCTTACCTTGAATAATAGGTACAGCACACCATCAGCGGTGTAATCGTTCCTCATATAACCGGTGCAGCTGGGCATCAGCAGTGCACATTTCTCTCCCTCACGGAACAGGCACGGGACAATAAGCGCAGTACAAGATTTCCTCCCTGACAGAATTGTTCTAGCACTACATCAAAAAAACGAGCTTCCTAAATATAATAGATAGAGCACAGTCTGCCTCAACAGTGCAAGCACTCTTACCTATTTGATGTGTATGCTTCAGTATGGTTGTGTGGATTGGTAAGTGTATGTATGTGAATGAACGGTTAAATATGGATGGTAAGTGGCAGGTAAATGCTGTATCAATGTGTGAGTGGATGGAGGAGTGGGTGGTAGGATGGAGGGTTGAGTTGGTGGGCAGTTGGGTGAGTGGGAGACTTGAAGGTTCATGAATTTATGTTTGGGTGAATGCTGAATTTGTGCAGATGGATAGATAGATGAGTAGAGGTCTGTGGATATAGAATGTATGTATGAGGTATACGCTTATATCTATGGGATGTGGGTGGATGTATGTGTGTACAGATCATGTGTGTATCCCCATGTGCAGATGGATCCATGTACCTTGATGCTGCTGCGCTTGGAGCTGCTTTCCTTGGCACATGGTGAGCTGTGAAAAGAGGCTTGTGACCTTATAAGGCACTGGCAACTGCATGCTGGGCAGTCACTGTGAACCACTGTGATGGGGCAGCACCTCTACTTAATACCACTGGGCTGTGACATAGTGTGGGTTGCCAGCGACCGAGGCAAGGCAAGTATCCTTCCACTTAAAGTTTTGCACCCCTAAGAATGCCCCAAAGAATTTTGCGCCCAGGGCAACCGTCCCTCTGGTCACCCCCCGCCCCCCCCCACGCCACGCCACTGGGAATGCTGATACTACGACTGTGGTGCTGGCTTTTGTGCACTTATGTGTCATACTCCACCTTTACAAGATTCTGAAAGCATGCTGTCAAACATGATGTCTTTCACATGAAGCTGTGTCTCTGACTCTGCAGGTTGCAAGATAGAAACATTACAGAAAAGCTCATAACTTAACGAATAGAATGAAGCTACCTCAGAATAAGGTATGACATATTGGTAGAACTGAAATAAAGCGTTGACACATGCACATTCCAAAAAATGAACCACCTCAAAATCAGGTATAACATGCGGAAGCACTGATAATAAAGGGGTGACCTGCCCATTCCAATAAGTGAGCCATCTCATAATGAGCTATAACGTTGTAGTACTGAAATTAAAGGGGCAACATGCACATTCCAGAAGGGAGCCATCCCAGAATGAAGTATAACATGCAATAGTACTGAAAATAAATGTATGACTTTCACATTCCAAGAAGTGGGCTAATGAGGTATAACGTGTTAGCACTGAAATAAAGGGGTGACATGCACAGTCCAAAAACGGAGTCACTTCAGAATGAGGTATTAGCATGCACTAGTACTAATAACAAAGAGGTTGACATTCACATTCCAAGAAGTGACACATCCCAGTATAAGGTGTAAAATGCAGCAGTACTGTAAATAAAGGGGTGATATGCCCATTACCAGAAGTGAGCCATCTCAAAATGATGTATAAAACGTGGTAGCACTGAAATAAGGGTTGACATGCACATTCCAAAGAGTGAGCCACCTCAGAATGTGGTATAACATGTGGTAGCACTGATAACAAAGGGGGTGGCATGCCCATTACAAGAAGTAAGCAACCCCAGAATAATGTTTAACATGTGGTAGCAATGAAATAAACGGTTGACATGCACAGTTCAAAAAGTGACCCACCTTAGAATGAGGTATAACATGCAGTAGTACTGATAACAAAGGGAGCGACATGTACATTCCAGCAAGAGAGCCATCCCAGAATGAGGTGCAACATGCGGTTGCACTTAAAATAAAAGGTGACATGCACATTCCAAGAAGCGAGCATCCCAGAATGAGGTATAACATACGGTAGTACTGAAAATTAAGGGGTACATGCACATTCCAAGAAGCGAGCATCCAAGAATGAGGTATAACATACGGTAGTACTGAAAATTAAGGGGTACATGCACATTCCAAGAAGTGAGCCATCCCAGAATGAGGTATAACATGCGGTAGAACTGACAAGCATGTTCCAATTCTAAGATCGCATACACACAACTGTGACTCCAACAAGTGTGTTAACCAGCTGACCACTTATCAGAACGCTCTTTATTTACAGTGCTTAGGGCTGATATCCCACAAAGAGCTATGAGAAATAATCTTCCATATGCTAAGGAACTGTCAGTACCTGTACATGTTTGCACTGCAATTTTCACTGTAGTACAGCATAGTGTAGAGAACTGAATTCCCAACTTATACTGTTTGAGCAGTGGGGCTCCTGTGATCCTATCCGGCGATTTCAACTCAAACTTATTGGTACACTGCCAGGGAGACGAGACCAAAGTGTTGCAAGACGACCTCTGGCGCATTCCCTATCAAGCGATCCCCACCACCAAAAGACGGGACAGCTTAGGGGAAAAGATTCTGAGCTTATGCCGCAAGCCTGCCTCAGATCGATGAACAGAAGAACAAGGGAGGACCAGCCACCGGAACCGACAAACACCGCCCGCACTCATGCTCGATCGTAGATGTAGTGTAGCTCCTATTTCCCTAATAGGCTCTGCGCATTGGAATAATATACCCTGTAGGCTTGACATAGGACTAAGGTCGGTATGTCCCTATCGAGTATATTAAACTTAATTACTTGTGCCAGCTAGCTCAGAGGCCACTAGAAACTCCTTGGATAACAAGAAGGGAGTAGTTTCTGGCAGCCGCAAAACATGACAACTTTGTTTCCCTTTAGAATCAGAACGTGTCCCAGAGTCGTGGAAACAATAGATAACCGTTTCACTCAGCTCAATCGTGCATGCTTAGTTTTCCTCAAAGTTACACAGAAAGAATAGACGGGCGTTTCAATAAAAGGATTTATTGAACAGTCTTGTTTCTCATGTAGGTGATATGTACTGTTACGATCACAAGACAGTATGCAAGATAAATAATGTACAGCGTAAGCAGTAGAAATAAATAATACTGCGCTAGCATTATCTTTTAGCGTATATTCACATACATAAATAACATGAGCTAAAAATGCGAGTACTCATACGATGCGTCTCTAAGCTAGTTCTACCCCAGTGTACCTAACCTAACCTAGGTGTAGGGAGAGGTATGAAGTAGGTGAAGTATTTTCTAGTATGCCTAGTATGCCTAGTATGCCAAGAATGCCTAGTATGCCAAGAGTCCCTCTAAGTTCTAGTCAGCTCCATACCTTAAGAATGAGAGATGTGGGAATCTCTTGCCAGACTCAAACTCCAACACCCTGCGAGGGAAGTTAGATCACTGGAAGCTGGACTCTCTGCGTGCAGGGATGACAGCGTCTTCTCAGTGCGTCAGGCCGGGATACGGGCTCCTCTGAAGTCGAGGTCTCCTCTGATTTACAAGGGCGAGGGAAGGTATATTTATACCTGAGGGTACCTCAGAATGTTAGCATTGACGTGAATCGGACAGCGGAAGACGTCATGAATGAACCCTCAAGGTGTACTGGTTCATGCATAATAGATGAGTCCTTGAAGAAATCAATAGTCCTGTGCTAGGAAACTCCCGAAGCCTAAGGGTCTGTTCTGCAAGGACTCGTTGTGACGTTAGGGTGGACGGATGTCGGAGACCATGCCTGTATTTGGAGCGCATGGTTTAATGCCTAAATAAGGACTGGGATTCTATGCCTATATAAGGGCATGATGAATTGTACCTATATAAGGACATGATTCAGGAAAACCTATATACGGACACCCAAAGAGGAATACAACAGTAGACTACACCTTTATGAGCCTCCCCATGGTTGGATACCTGGAGCATTTTAGGATCAACGCTCGCTCCAAAAGCGACCACAACCCACACATTTTGCAACTAAGTAACAATTCCTCCTGCTGGGGCTCTGTAACACCTACTACCAATCACAACAGTTTGAAATGGAAAGGCGTCTCAGGGAAGGTTTTTGAGGAGCACTGCCGACAGTTCATTGAAAATCTGGTCTCAGGTGATAGAGCGCTTACAGCACTCTAAATTGTAGGGGTGCACTATACTCCTGATACAAACCCGCACATATGTATTTTTTGTCGTGTGCAGTGTTTTATGATTATTAAGATGCATTTATTCACGTCATATTAGTATTAAAAGGATGCAGGCACATTTATGCAGGATGTTGTGTATATTAGAAACATAATTCCTGTATGTGTAATATGCAGGACGACATTGTAGGCATATAATGTAACCATGTTGAGTTTAAGTTACCTGATTGTAGGCCCAAATCGTAGGTTGTTTTGAGTTTCGTTTCTCCTTGGTAGCTTAAGAATTAATTAAATAAATTCTGGTGTGCTCGAAGACAGTGTGTTCTCATCCTACTGCAGGTGCAGGAATTCGACCTCGTTATTCTTAGATTTAAGGAGATACCCGGAATGTCTTTGAAGCAGCCTGAAAGGCGAGAAGGGAGGACACCTTCATGCTTAGCCTATCTGGGAACCAAGGCCACTGGAAGAAGAACCAACTAATTAAAGCTTCTGTGGAAACTTACTGAAAAAGGTTGCAAGTGGAAAAGTTTAACACATGACGTATTGTGGGCCGATTATCTTGTCTTTTGTATGATGCGCAGGGACAGATTTGAGAGACTTATACCAGCTTTCGGAGGAGAAGGAGCATCTTAGAGCGAGCTCCATAGCTTTAAGCTATCAGACCCATTTGACGTGAGTACTTCTTAGGAAGTCAACACGTGCTGACACCTTTGGGATATGATACAAGGGAGATAGGTAGGATCCTCATTGAGAGTAGCGTAGGGAAAGATTTTGCTCCTTCTTAAATGAAAAGAGAATTGGACTCCGCTTCTATTCTTTGCTGTATTTTGATTTTGGAGTTCATCATATTATGCCTTCTGTGCCGAATGACCTATATTCGTAAAATCGGCTCTGTATTGATTTTCCTGTACCTCACCTCTACACTTTAATATTGAGGTGTGTGTATATCCAATTATTTTTGGCCTTATAATAAATCCACTAAATTGAACTTTGGAGTTTGTGGCTCATTTCAGCATGACCAAATCGAAAGAATAATCTTGAATTGTTTTCCTCCCCTCTATCACTTTTAGCAGGCAAATAAAAGACCATCTGCATTAAAGCTTGTAGGGAAAAACAGGAGTAAAGGTTGGCGTAATCAAATGGTAGCAGAGGATGGTTTGCCTCTAAGAGTGAGGGGAGCATGAGAGTAGGAGTAGGGTCGGAAGAATATTAAGGCCTTGGACATGGAGTAGACGACGGCGGATATTGATGGAAGTCGGCGGACGTTGACAGTGCGGTGGAAACAGTGGTGGCGTGAGTATGAAATTGTGTGGTGTGTTAGATTGCGGTGATGCAATATTTGTGTGATGTCTTGCGGAGTTGAGATGCATGTCGAGTGATTGTGAGTTTATTGGTTTACTGGCTCGGACACGTGCGAATCAGGAAGTTTGGTTAGCGGACTCAAGAGAAGTCCAAGATCCCGGAATAGTTTTGTATTTGTAATTGTCTGATCAAAATTGTGGGTGTCGTGAAGAGCTATCGATGATCCACTTGTGATAGGGAACTGTGTGTGAAAGGAGTACGTCACAATAGAAAGCCTCAGGTACTGGGGGTAGACTATGGCGATTGAGTGACCAACGCAGGTCGGGGTCACAGCGGATGAATGTTCTTGTAAGCGTGTTCTATCGATCTTTTAGCGGACAGACAATTACTTGTTTATGTAACTGTAAGTTATTGTGACTGTGTTAGGAGCAGTTACTTGGTTTAATAGCTTTTGGATATACAGTTACTTGTAGTGTGAATGTGTGAGCGAATGAAATTGTAAAGGAGGGTGAGCCGCTGCAAAGAGCGAGTAGTGACGTCAGTGTGCGCCGCGCTGGGATTGGTCGGTTGGTGTAACGCCGCGCTGGGATTGGTGGAAGATTGTTTGGAGCTGAGTATTGAATTTGGAGGGTAAAACAATCGATTTTTATGATGAAATGTTTTAGGGTGTTGCGGGATTTGTGCAGCGGTGATACAGGAGTGGTGACACGGGTAGGAGAAGAAGCTCCGCCTGAGGATACACCGGCGCATTATATGGCAACAAATGTGGGACTCCATACTATAGTCTGGCTTCAAAATTGGCATAAAATTACAGAGAAAGAAGGAAAATTGGCTTTTCCTCGTTATGGGTCATTCCGTATGGAGGTGCTGTATCAGCTAAGAGGAGTGATGTCTGCTCTGAAACCTCCGCCTAGACCAACTCAATTTGAGGCATTGGATGCTTGGATGAGAGCAGCAATGGCAAAGAGAAGGGAAGCTTCTCAGGGAAAAATGAAAAAAGCGATGAAGGCATATCAAGATGCCAGGTGGGAGGCACAGCTGAAAAGATGGAGAGTAGACACCATAGAGGGAGAACGATTGTATCCCTTTCGCCTGCTAGAAGGCGGGTCTGAAGGAAAGAGTAAGACAGAAGAGGAAAGTGATACAGATGACAGTGTTCTAGACAGACTGCTAGCAGAACGTCCTCCACCTGATGACTTTAGACTGGAGACGGAGAGAACACAGCAATCAGAGGAAATTCTACGGGTGAGACAAACAGGGTCAGAAGATGAGACCAAAGGAGTCAGGGGAGGATTTCAGTGGAAATGAGAAGAATTCCAGGAGGGTCTGGAGGGATAGGGTATGCACCTTCGGAGTCAGGAGAGACTATCTGTAACAGGAGATTACCAGAAGCTATTTCGGTACCAGTTACTATTGGACCGGTGGTTTCAATATATAACCCCAGAGAGAGAACAAGGGAAAGTCAACAACAGACAGAACAAGGTGAAGAGACTATATAGGGAGGGAGTCTTACTATGAGTGAGACGGGCATGGCTCAGGTACCAGTGGAAGCTAGTACTCCACTGCCAGCTACGGCTGATCCTTCAAGGATGGACAGTGGGTCAGAATGGAGACGAACAGGGGCTTTAGCAAATTCTGAGTCAGCCATTAGAATGTGGGTTCCACCGGTGAGGGAGTCACAGATATTGAATGATGAATTGGGGTTGAAACAAGAAGCACCTATGGTACCATTAGGGCCACAGTATGTGTGTGAGGGTAACCATTGGAGAAGCCGAAGTTGTGAAAGAGAAAGTCGCCCAGTTGTGAGGATGAAGGAGAGTGGGGGTTCAAGGAGAACACAAAGTTGTGACAGGGAGGAATTGGGAAGTGAAAGAGGTCAGAAGGTTTTACAGGTTGCAATAAAGGCACCATTGTTAGATGTGGTAAGATTGAAAGCAGAAATAGATGAAGTGATAGAAGGGAATCTGTCATGGGAGAGAATAGACTCATATGACTCCAGTGAATTGTTATTTGTAGCTAAAGATGTTACCAGAAAGGCAAAGCGAGTCCATGATGCATTGTTCCAGTTAGCACGAAAGTATGAGGTAGATCCAACAAAGACTAGAATGATGCAGGGAACTTGCAGATTGCATTATACGGATAAGGAATTGGAAGAGAAGCGAGCGGTAGGATTAAGGGCACAAATTAGGGAATTGGTGCTAGGGATACGAACGTGGAGAGCAGTAGACAAATGGGAAGAGAAGTGGGCCAAAAAGAAAAGTGCCAAGAAAGGAATAGGAGACACTCCGCCTCCGGGTGGAGGGACGGGACTAGCAGGACATTACCCTTTGAGAGAAGTGCAAAATGGGGGGTACGTTCATGTGCCATGGAGCAGGGGTGATTTGGCAGCATTCACCAATGATTTTCCTCTGCTGAGGGAAAAACCTGCTGATTGGTATAAGCAAATAGACCGGTTTGTCAAGATCTCGAAGGTGCTCTGGATTGATTTGAATACCTTATTTGATATAGTGGTCCCAGGGGACTTATGGACGGCATGTAAAGTTGCCATTGATTGGCCCGCTGTAGAACCAGCCAGAGACCCGAAAAATTATGGTCCTTCTCCCGAAGTCATGAAGAAATATGAGCAAGTGATTACATGGTTACAATCCAAGGTAGCTCCGCAAACAGTTGATTGGCTTAAAATCGATCGTACGACTCAAGATTCCAAGGAGTCGGTACATGATTATTATGAGAGATTTTTGGTGGCTTTTAAACAGCATAGTGGATTGGATACAATTGAGCAGAAGGATATAGGACAGTTTGTCTCAAAGTTTGTGTTAGGACTAAGATCTGATATTAGCTTGATGAGACAAACACATTTGATATGTTGGCAAAATAAAACGGTGGATGAAATCCTACGTTATGCAAAATACTGTAGTGATCAAGTAGAATCGACACAAAAGAAATTGAAAGACAAGTTGATGTTGGTGCAGTTAAGGAATGCCGAAAGGCCTGATCAGATGTCAGGGGTTGGAGGAGTGATGGGTCGAGGTAGAGGAAGTGGTAGGGGAATGGGTCAACAGATTGTAACCCAACCTGGACAAGGAAGAGGTAGGGGAATGGATGTAGGTACAGTAAGTGATTGGGTGGCGAACCAAAAGAAGGTCACTGCTTGTCATTATTGTCACAAAATCGGGCATTGGAAGCGCGAGTGTCGATTGATTTCAGCCAATCAATTGCAGAATGAGGGAGAGGGACAGATGTCAGAAACTTTGAATACTGTAACTAGACCTAGGTCTATGTATGGGGCAGGATATGAGCCGCAAATGCAGATTCCTCAGCCTCCAAGAATACCTACTCATAATCAGGCGTATCATCAGATGCCCTATTTTGAAATACGAGACAGATCTGACCAACCACAAGATCCTCATGAGTGTCAGAGGGGGGTGCAAGAAGAATGTCCTTTGGATGCGATCTTGGAAGTAGATCAGAGTGGACCATTTGTAGATGCGGAGGTGAACGGGTATCCTGTCACCTTTTTGTTAGATACTGGAGCTGCACGCTCCACAGTAAGAACAGAAGTGGTTCCAAATGTGTCCCTGTCAGGACAAACTATACAAGTGGTGGGAGTTACCAATCAGAAAATGACTAACCCATTGACAAACGAGTTACCTGTGAGGATAGGACCGTTCCGAGACAAACATCAATTTGTAGTTTGCAATTCAAATCCAGTCTGTTTGTTGGGACGGGACCTGTTGTGTAAACTAAATTGTACCATATCTTGCACTCCAAGGGGTGTGGAGTTGCAAACCTGTGATGATGACGCGGATTTTAAACTGGCTAATATGAGTTTGTGTACGGAAATGTTCGTGGTTCTTACGCTAGAAGAGTTACCACATGATTTGAGAGAGTCAGTTTCTCCAAAAGTGTGGGATTTCACAGGTGAGGAGATAGGATTGATTCGAGGGGTTGAACCTGTTAAGATACAGGTCAAACCAAATGCAGAATTTCCACGAACTCCGCAGTATAAATTAACTCCAGAAACTGTGGCTGGAATAAGACCTGTAATTGAGTCTATGATTGCACAAGGCATTCTCAAGGAGATACAAGGAAGTCCCTGCAACTCGCCTATTTTGGGACTGCAGAAGCCTAGTGGCAAGTACAGAATAGTACAGGACTTGCGCAGAATCAATGAAATCGTGATTCCATGTTGTCCTGTGGTACCGAATCCAGCTGTTATTCTGTTCCAAATACCATGTGAAGCAGAGTGGTTTACAGTCATAGATTTATGCCAGGCATTTTTCTCCATACCATTGCATGAAGACAGCCAGTTTTTATTTGCATTTAGGATGGACGATCGTATGTTAACATGGTGTAGAATCCCTCAAGGGTAAACAGAAAGCCCTTCTATTTTTAGTCAGAGTCTGAAGAAGAATCTTGAGGGGCTGATGATGTCCCAGAACTTAGTCCTAGTGCAATATATTGACGACCTTTTGGTCGCCTCAGAAACTGAGGATGCTTGCAGAATTGATACTGTGGCTTTGCTGAATCATTTGGCTGACAATGGACACAAAGTGTCTCCGAACGAACTCCAGTATTGTTTGAATGAAGTGCAGTATTTAGGTCACCCGATTGAGAAGGGAAAACGGAGAGTGTCACGAGATCGCATAGAGACGATTCTGCAAATGGGAACTCTGAAAACACAAAAAGAAGTCTGTATGTTTTTGGGAATGGTCGGCTATTGTCGACAGTGGATCCCAAACTTTTCCTTGCAAGCAAAGCCACTGTTGAGATTGACTTGAAAGGATATTAGTGATCCGGTACCATGGGATGATGACTGCCTGAGAGCCTTCCTTGAACTGAAAGAGAGCCTATGTCGCGCTCCAGCTCTGGGAATGCCGGATTATAATAAAGCGTTTTCGCTCTTCTGCTGTGAAAAGGAAGGATGTGCGTTAGCGGTCTTGGTACAGACACATGGAGATGCTCGCACACCAGTGGCTTACTTTTCAGCTACATTAGATCCAGTAGCTTCTGCGTTGCCAGGATGTCTCAAATCCGTTGCTGCAACAGGTGTCAGCATTGAAAGATGTGAAGGCATAGTGATGGGTCATCCGCTTATTGTGTATGTGCCTCATTCAGTAGAGTTGCTAATGACAAGAACTAAGAGACAGTATTTAACGAATAACAGACTTACAAAGTATGAGCAGGTTATATTGGCTTCTGAAAATGTCACTCTGAAACGTTGTACCACCTTGAATCCTGCTACATTGTTACCTCTTCCGGAAGAAGAATAAGAAGATTGTGAAGAGCATGACTGCCTGGATGTCACTGAGCTATCTACCAAACCAAGGCCTGACATTGTTGATGAACCTCTGCCTGAAACTGATTTGATTCTTTTTGTTGATGGTTCATGCTTAAGAGACAATGAAGGGTGTTTGAGAGCAGCGTTTGCTGTGTGCACCATCTTGGAGGTGGTGGAAGCTGCCTGTTTGAAAGGAGTATACTCTGCTCAGGTAGCCGAAATTATTGCTTTGACACGTGCCTGTACCATTGCAAATGGAGTCCGAGTGACTATCTATACGGACAGCCAATACGGGTTTGGAGTGGATCATGACTTTGGTCAGTTATGGTCACAGAGGGGATTTTTGACATCTTCCGGATCCCCAATCCGTAATGGAGAATTTGTGCGTCAATTGTTGGAAGCTTTGCAAAAACCCACAGAGATAGCTGTAGTAAAATGTGCAGCTCATGGAAGAGGAGAAGACTTTGTTACAAAAGGAAATAACTATGCTGATGAAGTAGCGCGTTTTTGTGCCATACATGCTTGTGTTTTCAATGGAACATATGTAGGAGAGAGCATGGAAGAGACTGAGCTCAGCATGATGTTAGCTATAGCCGATACCTGGGACGAAGTAAAGTGATTGCAGGATGAAGCCTCAGAGGAGGAAGTTGCATCATGGGTCCGAGCAGGCTGCGAAAAGAGAGATGATGGTATTTGGGTGTCAACAGATGAGAGAACAGTATTACCTAATTGTCTATTGAGCCCAATGGCAAGGCAGATTCACGGAGTGGTTCATCTTGGGAGAGATGCCATGGTACGAGTGTTCAGGCAAACTTGGTTTAACCCACGATTTCGTGTGCATGCTGAAGCGGTGTGCCACAGGTGTGTTATATGTCAACAAATGAATGTGGGAAAGAGAACTGTGGTTGCAATGAGTCATATTGGAAGATCAGGAGGGCCTTTTAATAGGATACAGTTGGACTTTATTGAGATGCCTAGGTGCAATAGGCTGAGATATGTTTTGGTGGTAGTGTGTATCTTTTCACGTTGGGTTGAAGCCTATCCAACCAGACGATGTGACAGTCTCACAGTGGCAAAACTGTTGTTAAGGGAACTGATACCCTGCTTTGGATTTCCGACTTCAGTTGAGACAGATAGAGGAACACACTTCCATAGTGAAATCATGAAATTGTTATGTACAGCCCTAAACATTGATCAGAGATTGCACTGTAGTTACAGGCCTGAGGCATCTGGCCTTGTGGAGCAGATACATGGCACAATCAAGATGAGGGTGTCGAAGGTTTGTTCGTCAACTTCATTGGAGTGGCCAGATGCGCTACCATTGGTATTGATGAGTCTGCGTAGTACTCCTGCTAGGAGGACAGGACTCTCCCCTCATGAGATATTGATGGGGAGAGCTATGCGATTGCCTATGGTACCAGCTACAGCACTGATAAACATCACAGATGATTTGGTTTTGGATTATTGTAGGGGACTGGCTGATGTGGTTAATTCTGTGTCCCACCACGTCGAGGCTGCGACTGCATTTACCTCGAGAGACCTGCTGCATGATCTTAACCCTGGTGACTGGGTGCTTGTTCGAAAGCACGTGAGGAAGAGCTGCCTTGACGCTCGCTGGCGAGGACCATACCAGGTGATCTTGGTTACAAGTACAGCTGTGAAGTGCAGAGGATTGCCAAACTGGATTCACGCCTCGCATACTCGCCACGTTCCAGAACCTGAAGAAGCAACGATTCCTCTTACTGAAAATGCTACAGAAAATGAAGAAACATTCATTTTCGTAAGAATTCTTGACGGCGCTGAACAACCAACTGAGCAAGAAGAAAGAGATTCAGCTGCTCTAGAGTTGAGCTCAGATCCGGAAATAAACGAAATTGCAGAAGTGAACGTTGAACCAGATCGAAGTGAACGGTCTGGTGCAGAAGGATCAGATCAAGAGGAAGAAAGGAGACCAGGTGCAGAAGCAGAAAAGTGGCCAACAAGAAAAGAAAGGCTGAACATAAGGCTTGCATCTGAGAAGAATCTCGCTCCGATCCCTGAAACGTCTGAATCAGAGCAAAGCGAAACTGAAGAGAGACCGGATGGTCTAAGACGATCTAGAAGAGAGAGGGTACCATCTCAAAAGTACACCTCTCCTGAGTGGACATACCTGGCTGCAAATGCAGAAGCCGAGGAATTCCGGAAGGGTTGGGACTGGTACAGTGAGTTACGGAGGAGACACCCTATCGATTGAAATTCAGCTGTTGGTCCCTGGAGTTGAAGCCTTCGGAATCCTAACTTTGACAGTCCCCAACCCACCAAGGCTAAGTGGTTTGCGGTTTTTGATCCTTAATCAGGTTGCTTTCCCCACATTTGGTCGACAACCTACTGCACAGGAACTGGGAGAGATTCGTGCAAAAATTTTGCAGCTTGTTCTTACCATACTGGGATCTAATATCATTAATGATGAAGCTTGAACTTTGAAAGAAGAATTCCTTAGGCTTTAGAAAGAAGATAACCTAGGCCCGAGTGGAAGAAGATTTAAATTAGGGATTGTCAATAGAAGAAGAACTAAGGACTAGGGCTGACTACTTCTCTACAATAGGCCATAGATATTGAACTGAACATTGCAATAATCGAATGGGAAAAGGAAAATAAAGGACATTATAAATACCAAAATAAAGCAAGAAGAAAAGAAAAGGGACTTTGATTTGTTTGCGCCTCGAAACTAAAGGTGGTTCAAAATAGAATCTGGAAATCCAAGACGCAAGCAGAAATGCATAATTGGTACACTTATCGTTGTGGTGCTTATTGTCATAACTATGGTGATTGTTACATCTTTGATTAAGTCACACACTGCCGAAAAGAATAGGGAACAGACGACACTTACCCCACCTACTTTAGAGTTCGAAGAAGGTGCATCCGCCAAAGATAGAGAGATGATTCGAGAAACTTGTCGAATGTTACATGTAGATCTGTCCAAAGGCGATTTCATGCTGAATGCATATGCTCGTTTGTTGTATGAGTATGTTGATACAATGGAAGCGAAAGATTGTTATGTGTGTATGGAACTGCCAGCATCCGTAGAAGAAGGCATTCGATACCATCACTTACCTGTGACCTATGGCATTACATGCAGCGTGTTATTGAGTATGTTTTATAGCAAGGCACATTTTGAGTACTACTTCTCCAATTATGATGTGGTACTCTCAGAAGTTCCGGTTCTTAAATACATGAATAAATATGATTACTATAAGCAGGTAGAAAGGATGTCTGCATATTTTGTGCCTACTATTACCTTAGATACATCTTATGCCCATAGACACAATTTGACTTGCATGTTAACTGACATTGAAAAGAAGTTTGTGGACCAGATAGAAGATCGACATAGACAGACCTTATTTAGACCAGATCCGAAACACAAGGTGATCCCATGGACACGGGAGGAATTAGATCATAAGGCAAAGGGGAGTTCTGGTCCAATAGCTTTAGACTTCCAGCAAAAAGGGAGACTGTGCATTAGGCATCCATCCACACGTTATGACAAAATATTTGTGGGTGAGAGTGATTGTGAACACATTTTCTTGATGGAAGAATCTATTAGAAAGGCGCTGTTGGATAAATTGACCATAGTGCCAAATATGTATTTTGTGTGCGGTAAAAATGCTTATGTGAAATTGCCCAAAAATTGGTATGGGACATGTTATTTGGCTGTGGTATTCCCCAAGATCTTCCATGTGGATGATTTATGGCCTTTGGAAGGGAAGAGATCCCATAGAGGAAAACGTGGTGCAAGCGCTGGAGAAATTATTGGAGATGTATTTGGAGCTATGATACCTAGTTTGGGTGTGATTTTGAATGATGTGAAGATTAGAAAGCTGGCAACTCTAGTGGATGAGCTCTCTGTGAATACGGCCCAAATTCTATTACTAGTTGATGGGGAGATGGTCTCGATAAGAGCTATGATTCTTCAAAATCGTCTTGCTTTAGATGTATTATTAGCAAAAGCTGGTGGAGTCTGCAAATTATTGAAAGTTCAACAGTGCTGTACTTATATTCCTGACAATAGTCGGGATATAAGGAAGTATATTAGCAATATTTCAGAGATACATCAAGATTTACGAGATCTGGCTGCTGATGGACTCTAGGAGCAAATTGGAAAGGGATTTGGCAAGGTAGGAAGCTGGTTAGGAAGTCTGGGACAAGGAATAATGGGATACATCTTGAAACCTATTATAATAGCTGTTATTTGTATAATTGTACTGTTGGGAGTCATTAAGGCTTACAAATGGCAAAGGGCACGACATGCTGAGAATTCTTCGAAAAAGCGAGAGCAGCAATTAGAACGACTGCAGGACAGTCATTATCTGCACCTTAAAGGGTTGGAAAGATTTAGACAAGGACGGCAAGCTACAACTTCTGTTTAGGTCAGTCTCTTCTACAAGGAGAAACTTATAGGAAGGTAAAAGGTTGGTGTTATGACACTAGTCATATGAGGGGGACTGATAGAGCGCTTACAGCACTCTAAATTGTAGGGGTGCACTATACTCCTGATACAAACGCGCTCATATGTATTTTTTGTCGTGTGCAGTGTTTTATGATTATTAAGATGCATTTATTTATGTCATATTAGTATTAAATGGATGCAAGCACATATATGTAGGATGTTGTGTATATTAGAAACATAATTCCTGTATGTGTAATATGCAGGACGACATTGTAGGCATATAATGTAACCATGTTGAGTTTAAGTTACCTGATTGTAGGCCCAAATCGTAGGTTGTTTTGAGTTTCGTTTCTCCTTGGTAGCTTAAGAATTAATTAAATAAATTAAATTAAATCTGGTGTGCTCGAAGACAGTGTGTTCTCATCCTACTGCAGGTGCAGGAATTCGACCTCATTATTCTTAGATTTAAGGAGATACCCGAAATGTCTTTGAAGCAGACTGAAAGGCGAGAAGGGAGGACACCTTCGTGCTTAGCCTATCTGGGAACCAAGGCCACTGGAAGAAGAACCAACTAATTAAAGCTTCTGTGGAAACTTACTGAAAAAGGTTGCAAGTGGAAAAGTTTAACACATGACGTATTGTGGGCCGATTATATTGTCTTTTTGTATGATGCGCAGGGACAGATTCGAGAGACTTCTACCAGATTTCGGAGGAGAAGGAGCATCTTAGAGCGAGCTCCATAGCTTTAAGCTATCAGACCCATTTGACGTGAGTACTTCTTAGGAAGTCAACACGTGCTGACAGCTTTGTGGCTATGATACAAGAGAGATGGGTAGGATCCTCGTTGAGAGTAGCGTAGGGAAAGATTTTGCTCCTTCTTACATGAAAAGAGAATTGGACTCCGCTTCTATTCTTTGCTGTATTTTGATTTTGGAGTTCATCATATTATGCCTTCTGTGCCGAATGACCAATACTCGTAAAATCGGCTCTGTATTGATTTTCCTGTACCTCTACACTTTAATATTGAGGTGTGTTTATATCCAATTATTTTTGGCCTTATAATAAATCCACTAAATTGCACTTTGGAGTTTGTGGCTCATTTCAGCATGACCAAATCGAAAGAATAATCTTGCATTGTTTTCCTCCCCTCTATCACTTTTAGCAGGCAAATAAAAGACCATCTGCATTAAAACTAGTAGGGAAAAACAGGAGTAAAGGTTGGCGTAATCACAGGTGACCTGAGCACAACTTGGGAACTGGTGGCTAAAAACCTGATCGAGAAGTTTCTCTCCCAGTCACAGAGAGCGCGGGCTCTCACTGGAAACAATACATTTTGCCATAGGCTCCAGCCTCACGTAAGGGCTATTAAAAAGGAATTATGCAAACTGGTCAGAATCCTTAGAAGCAATCCAACCGAGAGGGGCCTACCTGCAAGAATAGCAGCCACCAGGAAACTTTACAAAAAATAAATATGGCTGCTCAGGCGCTCTGCCCATGACAATGTTTGGGCGACCATCTTCTTCGCAAGAAAATCCAGAAACTGAAAAATAATATGGTCTCTAGACAGATATTGACCCTTTCGTCTGTCATTGTTCCTAATCTGTTGAGAAGCTCAGTTGTGCACACTAGTGGTTTGATCTGGTGGTTTGTTTGATCTGCTGGTCTCCAAGCAGATCAAGCCAGTCATGCAACCACACCCTCCTGCTTAGAGATCAAACAATCCAGGTCTCCAGAGCCCTCGCCAACCGCCTGGAATTATAACACTTTTTATTTTATATTTGGGTTTTTGAACAGCGTAAGAGTCGCTGGTGATTTCTGACACTTTTGCATGTTGACTTTCAGGTTCAAACTTTACCTGACATCAGAGGCTAGGGACGGTTTGTTGGGGCCACGCAGCCCTACACATCTGTAGAATAACAAACGAGTCACTTTTTACCATGACTTCCGAGTCAGCATGTCGGTACCTTTTGTTACTTTTACTATGAGATTATTTTGTATTTACTCTGCTGCGTTTTTTACTGTTCGAATAATACAATAGGATTGTTACACTCGGAAGAATATATCAGACAGTGAAGCAAGCGTGTTGCAATGTACCTTTATCAGCCCATCCCCCGGTTCCCCTTCAAGCCACACCCTTAGGTGGCAGCAGCACCCGCTTCTGCATACCGCTTATACCACATAACTGGATTAAACTAGTGCCCTTTCACTTTAGTTGTGGCACAAAATCTCCATGACAGTAAGCCACAGAGGCCTCTGGTAGGGCGAGCATCTCAATAGATGTTTTCTAACAGTGAAGTAAGTTAGCCCAAATGAGAGATGTCCGATTTTTAGACTTAAATATCGTCGAAGGTTCTACAGGAACATACACCCCTAAACTGCATCTGTATGTGCTTACACAACGTGTGGTTTGAGTGCTTCCCTTATATGGTGGTAAAGAATACAACCCCTCCTAGGGTGCACGACCCACCTCTGTCCATGTGCTTAAGTTCCTATGTCCTGTGCAGGTTTGCATACCTGTCAGGTCTGGCAGAGACAGCTTTACCTGTCTGACAGCTCTTGTGTAATTGATACATAAGACGCAGAGAGCAGCACAAAGGACTGGCCACATCAGTCATAACATAAGTAGGGGTATATTTACAAAAAAATGTTAAAGCGCGGTGTTATGCCAAAATTGGTAATGCCGCGCTCTGCCATTTTTAAAACGCAGGGATGCACCGTATTTACAAAAATACAGGGCATCCATTGTTTCCCCTAGTGCTGGCGCTAATAAAGCTGCCTAGCGCTAGCGCAGGCACCCTTGCACCATGTTGCAAAGGTGCCTGGGCTGTAGGGGTGATTGTTTATGTGCAGGAAGGTGTTCCTTCCTGCACATAAGCAATCTTGAA
Organism: Calotriton arnoldi; assembly: GCA_963921515.1. Taxonomy (NCBI): domain Eukaryota; kingdom Metazoa; phylum Chordata; class Amphibia; order Caudata; family Salamandridae; genus Calotriton; species Calotriton arnoldi. The sequence goes on along the minus strand of CAWUFW010000123.1, from coordinate 3,555,947 downwards.
AGGCGATTTGCTCTTTCTATGGGGGATATTCTCAAGAACGTGCGATAATCATCGCCAAAATAGGTTAACGCAATTTTTCACATCGCTGTCTATCGCGGGAAAATAACTTCTTATTCTCAACACGGCGGTAACATGCAATAGTTTCCCCATAACGCGTCAAATGTCTGCGATAAAATTCCCGGGACGGCGATAAAAATCCAAAGCCGAACGTGAAAAAAGTGGCGATGGGCCCAACCGCCATAAAAAAATCAGCGATAAGCTGCGCCAGGCCTGAAATTCACACACGTCAGGCAGGAAAAATCACCATAAAAGCAGAAAAAAAAACACAAACAAAACCAAAACAACTGTGAAGCACAATGGAGGTAGTCGGAGCAAGTACAGAGGACAACCAGAACCCCACAAGCCCCACGGAGGACCAGCCTGGGACCTCAGGGTCAGGGAAGGGCAAGGAGAAGAAGAAGAAGAGGAAGACGCGGTTCAGTCCGCAGGAAAACAGGATCCTGATAACGGAGGTGATAGAACACCATCAACAACTGTTCGTCACCTCCACTGTGTCATTGTCAACAAAAAATACAATATGGCAGTCCATCGTGGACAAGGTGAATGCAGTCGGAGTGCTGAGGAGGACAATGGAAGAGCTCAAGAGGCGCTGGAATGATGTGAAGCGCAAAACCAAGCAGAAACTCGGCAACAACCAGAAGGCAGCAATGCAGACTGGAGGTGGGAGACAAGTGCCACAGGAGGAGCTGGATGAGATGGAGGAAATGGTGTCCACAGTCATCAGTGTGGGGACGGTGGCAGGAGTTGGGGGACCGGACACTGCTCTACATGACCTGACACAATAGCAACAGGGTGAGTAACGACCAGGGACTGGGGGGACGGGGGGAGAAGGGCACAATGGCACACATGCACAATTAAGTATATCACAGTGCACACCCACAATGACTCTGGATCATGTCCCTGATCCCCTTGGCACACTGCAGCACACCTAGAAAGAGCAAGTAGGCCCCCGTCGACTATGAGCCCAGAGGGGGCCCTTCCCACACATCACCAATCTCACAACCAACCCATGCACATGTGCCAAACCCAGCAAAGCGGCGTGCCTGTGAGCCACACTGACAATGCAAGTGACACTGCATGACGAATAGCATGGCTGCAGTCAATATATCATGACATGTTGCACGCCACGACACTGAGGTGGCTGAATGTGGACCACATCCGTAAAGGAGCAGGTCACACTCTGACACATCCACATGCACAAACAACCCCTGACGTCAACAACACATCTGCGGACAAACCATGCCCCAGAGTCCCAACTCCTACCAAGAGCCCAATTTACCCAAGTATGCAACATCTCAGCACTGTATAAGCACAGAAGTCAAAGGCACACCGCCTGAAAGGGATAAGGGGCAGCAAAATAAGAGCTGCAGGGGCGACTCTCCCAAAATGCAGCACACACACACATAACATACAGAGCACATCAACATTGACAACAATGTGGTATAAACTGCAACACGTTCACAACAGAACAGAGGACACAACTGGTGCCGCTTGTGTGTAGAAACTGGCCAATCACATTTGGCATAGCAGGGAATTGTGAGATGATAATGTACAAGTACAAACACACATCCATGATGTTGTCGAAATGTCCACTGTCCCGCATCAAATAGGCAGTTCCTCCCAAACAGTCACAATGTACATTGTCATGCAGTCTGTATGTAAACTTGTACAATGCGTCAACATACATGTGAACACAATGTTAAACTGCATCTCCCCTTCACATTGCAGAGGGAGAATCAACACCTCCTGCAGAGCAGACCGAACATCTCTACACTGATGACGAAAAAGGAACTCCCCACCTTCGACACTGACGCCCTCCAAGAGCTCATGGACAGCTTCGGCACCTCACCTCCAGGAGCAGGGCAGCCCAGCTGCATCGAGGAGACCTCACCCCTGCACAGACCACACAGCAGGAAGCACCCACCACCCTGGCTGTCTCCCAGGACCCCCACGAACAACACATGGCCTTCCAACGCCGTGTGTTAGGGGGCCAGGAGAAGATAGCTGATCAGGTGCGGGTGGGGTTCGACCTCATGGCAGCCAAACTAGATGCCATACGTGGGTGTCTAAGTCCCATCAGGGACCACTTACAGTGCCTAACGGACACCCACAGTCCGCTCCATGCTCTCCAACGATCCATGGCTGACATCGCTGGAGTCCTGACTCTGAGACAAGGACAACTGTCTAGTCAGAGTGGCTCCAGCGATGTCAGCCGGGAGTTGGGACACATGGGAGGATCATGGAGAACAGGGAGCGGATGCAGGCGGAAAGAATGGCTGCCATGGCTGCACACCAGGGAGATGTAGCTGGGATCTTCCATGCCCTGCAGACCCTCATCATTGCATTGCTGCCACAAGGCCTGGCGCCGATGAATGCTGCTGCTGCTTCTACATCCACATCACCGCCCCCTGATGTGTCAGTGCCTCACAGTGCGGCAGACAATCCACCTCCGGCCCCTGATGTGTCACTGCCACACAGTGCGGCAGACATTCCACCTCCGGCCCCTGATGTGTCAGTGCCACACAGTGATGCAGACAAAACACCACCACCCACATGTGAGGCACATGAAACATCAGAGGACGAAGATGCGGATGATTCTGCCTTAGTGGTAAGAAGGAAGCGGTAGCATTCATCTCCGCCATATGGCCTGTTTCTGCTTGGTTCTGCCCTCTGCATCATCACCTTCCACTGTCCCCCGATACACTCTGCGACACTCACCTTGGACCTCAACATGGACTGCCATATTCTGTTTGGTTACCAATGACACAGCAATCAGACTGCGGACTGAACTCTTCCTCTTCCGATGAACTTGTCATTCCCTGAAGGACTCTGGCTGGCCCTCCACGGGGCAACAATGTAAAGTGGGGTTTGCATGGCCCTGTACTGCTTCAGCACTCCACTGAATGTGAATAAAACATTCAAATTCACACAGATGTGTTGTTTCTATGATCATTCAAGTATGAAAGTATGGATGAATGTAGGGTCAGTGATGCCCCCTTACATCCATGTTGCTCATGTTGTGGGACTTGAGTCACAGGGTGCAACATTGCCGATTGCGGTCCGGGTGGCGCCGACACTACAACAGAGACACACGCATTAGCTACTTTCTTGTCCAGCCCAGAACTGAACCACGCCCAGAGCCCTGGGCTCATTGTTCACACCCCTATGCTGGACTGGCATATGCCAGCCCAGCCCAGCCCACTCCGCTTACGCTTACAGGGGGGACGACAAAGCTACATGTCCCAGGTCTTCCCTGTAGTGATCTGCTGATCACTGGTCTAGTTGTCAGCATGCCACAGCCACTCCCTAAGGGCTGGTCTACACCCACACCACATCCATCCAGCACAGGCGTCACAGGACATGTGACCCTGCCAATAAAAGGGGCCTACCACATCACATTCCCCACTGCCGGAGGTGACATGATGGCGTCCGCACCACGAGACTCAATCATAAAGGGTCCATGACTTGTGGCGCACTGGGTTAGTGGCACCCGATGCACTGCGGCCGGCACAGGCCTACCGCCACGGGACGATGACTTGCGGTGCACAGAGTTGGTGGCACCCGATGCACTGCGGCCGGCACGGGCCTACCGCCACGGGACGGTGACTTGCGGTGCACTGAGGTAGGGGCACCTGAAGAGCTGAGCGGGTGTGCAGCCTGCGATGATGCGTAGACCTCGATACGCCGTCCTGCCAATCAAGATTCAATTTGAATTGAGAGCCCTGCTGGACCATGGTGTACGTCGAAGGCAGCAGTCAGCACACACATGACTCCGCGGTGCCGCAGGGTGCGCTGGGGGCCTGTGGCATGGAATCCAGCGATCGGCTAAGGAGGTTGCACCGCCACGTGGTGGGCCCTCTTGGAGACACGCCGGTGGCGGCAGGTGAGCATTGAAGCCTGGGTTCGCAGGGGCGGCCAGTCATCGCTGGGTGATGGACCGGTCTGGGGACCAGGGCTGGGGTGCAGCAGGCGCACAGGATCGCGCAGGCACCACCGGTCACGGCGGCGGCCTCGTGGTTGGGTGGGGGGCGCCACCCTGGCAGACACGAGCCTGCATGCGATGACGAGATGTGCGCGGGTTGGCTTGGGACGTAGCCACCTCGTCTCCAGTGTAAATCTGGCCGTTGAAGGTGGTCGGCCACGTGTGTGTAGGCCTATGGACAGGATATGGTGGACACAGAGACACATGCAGTAGTTACTTTGGAAGCCATCCCGGAACTGAACCACGCCCTGAGCCCTGGGCTATTTATTCACGACATACGCCGGCCAAGGCCACTCCGCTCACGCTTACAGGGGGGGGGGACAAAGCTACATGTCCAAGGTCTTCCACACTGCCTGGGAAGTTTGCGACGACATTCGTGAACAGGCCCCGGTGGTCCACTTTTGCCTGTACATTGATGGAATGTGTGTGGTTTCTGTTGCCGTTATTGTGTTCAGTGTCGGCAGGGGGCACAAGTAGTACATGTGTGCAGTCAATTGCCCCCAACACGTGCGGGAAGCCAGCTATGGCGTAGTTCCCTTGCTTGGTCTCCAGCTGTTCCTGCGCAGTGTGGGGGAAGTGAAGGTGCAGGGGTATCAAGCTGATACAAACCGTGATGCTTACAGGTACGATAAATCCAGCATAATAAGACCCTAACAGAAGTTTGTGTGGTCGTAACATTCCTTTTCTTTCCAACGAAGGTTACGACCACACGAACTTCTGTTACGGTCTTTTTGTGCAGGATTTATCATACCTGTTAGCATTCCGGTTTGTCCAAGTGCAATACACTGTGCCAGATTACGTTTGTGACTATACAGACGCTTGACCATTGTCACCATTTATCCAACAGGTTTCTGAATACTGACTTTCGGAATATGGAATTGTATTGGGGAGTTCCCGCAGCATATGCAGTTAATTGAATCCACACGTTTCCCTGATGAAGTTCCCCGTTGGGAATGGAACGCGTTGGCTGAGCTTTTCATATTGTTGATTTATGTATTTGTAATAAAGAACTGTTTTTACACTACTGTTGACTACTGGACTTCATGACCTGGCGCACCCCCATTTCAGTAACTACAATCTTGGATCTGGAGCACAGAGGCGTCAAGCAACGGCTGGCGTTGGGGTTGGTTGGGCAGGAACACTATGAATTGGAACTAGCGTGTGGTGCGGATCCAGGGGCCCGCCGTTGCTTTTGTGGACATGCATCCAAGACAGGTGTGATGAACTTTGATAGGGCTGGCTGTGAGACCCCTCCGACTCTGTCAGTTGTTGGTTGGAAGGTACCAGAGGCCAACAGGTGCAGCACAGCCAGCAGCTTTGTCTGCGGAGGGATGTTGGTTCTCCGCTGTGTTGGTACCGTCAGCCTGTGGGCAATGTGGGTCAGGATGCGGAGAATGGTTGTCCTTTTGGGCCTGTAGTGGGCAATGGCATCCTCTGGCGTTGTGTGTCTGAGGCTGGTGCATTTTAGGAACGTCCGCTGTCTTCTTCTGCGCTGCCTAGGTGGTAGTCCAAAGGGGGAGGGAGGTCCAGGGGGGGATCCTGGGGGTGGTGGCGGTGGGTGTTGTGGCCCTCTTGGGTCTCCAAGCTGCATGATCATTGGCTCCATGGCATCTGTTGGTCTTCAGATGTGGCTCTGGGCTGGGCTCCCTTTCTACTGCAGGTTGTCGTCCTGCTTAGCACCAGTAATAGGCAGGTGTTAGATCCCTGCTGCTAACGCGCCTTATCGCCTGTTTTTGGATCGCTTCGCCGATCTGGCTGGTCGTTGAGAATATCGCGAAGTGGTGTTTTCGTGTGTTTTTGCACGGGAACGCCTACTCTGCATATCATTAGCGTTAGTTGTTTTTTGCAGCAGCTATCGCAGGAAAACTGGCGATATCGGCAGTTTGCACCAGCTTGAGAATAGGGCGAAAAATCTATCGCCACTTTTGCGGCGCTAAAGTGCCGATAAATCGGCGATAAGTCCTTGAGAATATGCCCCTATGTGTGCTACAGAATTCAGCACTAATGGAGAGAGCAAAAAATGTATTCCCTGGTCTTAGTTTTTGTCACTGCCTTAGCCTTGTAAATACTGGGCAGTGTCAAAAAGCAATGGTGTTGCGGCGGAACGCCCACTGCAACATCCATTGCACACCCTTTTCACGCTAAGTGAAGGGTGAAAAGGGGCCTTATTTACAAGGCGGTGTTAACGCCTCTTTATAAATAAGGAGAAGGGGATATCGCCACCAGAGCGTCGCTAAAAGTGACGTTCTGGTGGCGATATCCCCTTGTAAATATGCCCCGTAGTGTTTAGGTCTGGCTTGACAGTGCAGCCATCACACAGACCTTTGTATACCAATTTACTTAAAATGGGCTTTCTTGACCAGCCTCTTTCAGCCATTAGCTTGAGACTTTGTCAATCACACCTTGGCTCAGCCCAGAGGAATCTTTCTCTCTCACCTGATGTTATTGGCAATTTGGATGTATCTATAGGCCTCTAATGTAGTCCCTACATTCAACAGCATGAGGGACCATTTTATTTCTCTCCTTTCGACTGATCCCTCTTTCCTGTGTGTCTAGCTTCTATTTTCTCCTGCCTACCACCTCTCTAATTTCTCCCACCGACTCATCCATTTTTCCCTTGCATGATCCTCGTTACCCATACACCCAATATCCCCTTTAGATCCTGCCTTTCATCCTTCCCTCTTTCCTTGTGTGGCCGTCATTTCCTCCACTACCAACCACTCGCTTTCCTCCCTCCCGCTCTTCCCTGGTCCACACCACCATCTCATTCCAACTTGCCTACCTCCCAGCATCTTCACATTATGGACTGGGGGGCAAATCTATTAAAATAGTGGAGCAGGACCGAGCAGCAAGTCACCTGGTTGTGCTGCCCTGCTTCACTGGGACAGGGCAGGAAGGTGCTGTTTTTATCCAATACGGCGCATTACTATCCTTTCCCCTGGCGCCGGCTCCATTTTGGCAGCCTACTGCCATCGTAAGCACCCTTGCACCATGGTGCAAGGGTGCCTCTGTTGCATGTAGGATTGTTTTTGTGCAGGAAAGTGCACCTTCCTGCACAAAAACAATCTCGTGAGGCTTTTTCCATTCTGCAGCAGACGTAGAAAGAGGAAAAAATGAGGATGAATAAAGCTATTTCTCCTTGTTATGCCTCACCTGGAGAGGCATAAAACTTTGCGCATTCCCAGGTTTACAAGTCCTTATAAATCTGGAAATGCGTCAAAAGCCATGGGAGTTGCATGGGAACACTCAGTGCAACGCCCATGGAATGCCTCCCTTGTGCAGATTAAGGCAACACAGTGATTTGCGCTGTGTTGCCTTACTCCAGATTTATGAAGCCATTCAAAGGCACACAAAGTGGCTTTGCGTAGCTTCATAAATCTGACTTAGAAACAAAACAGAAGTGTACGGATGGCAAATAAGCATTCAATGTAGACCGCCTATAGTTTCTTTGTGTGACTTTAATCGGTTCACGCTGCATGCATTAACACATTAATCCCTGATCCACTGGCTTTACCAGTGCTTGTTCCTTATTACTTTCAGTACGCAAGACAAAGCGGGCTCCACTGTTGGGACGCTTGCATATCTGACCATCTTGGGGCTGCTGTGTGTGATGTACACCTTGATAAAGTAGAGACAGACGCAGCGACCCCTGGAGGCCACGGATATGCAATGCATGGCACTACTGAGAAAGGGCTCTTGCAGCTACAAAGGGTGGTGGCACGTGCATCGATTTCCGGAAACTTTATAAGTTATTTGCAGGGCTTTAAAGTGGGCCGGGTCTTGCCGGTGGTTAGCACCGGCAGTTCTAAAAAGCAGGTGCCGAGACGGGTCCCTATCGGGCTCTCCATTTTCGCCCTCACCCTCAAGGTGAAGATAATAAATCTTAACTCTGCAGCAGGGCCGTCCTCCACTGCCTTTGATGTAATTTCAAAGAGACTCGTAATATCCCTCCAGATAAAGGTATCCATAGAGGGTCCCCCCTGCATCCAGAATGTCGGCACCCCAATTGTGGCAAGAAGAAATGGAATACAATTAAAGTGGTCCCATATTGATAAACCCAAGATGGCCTCAGAAATCATACTAAGTACAAGTAGTAATATATCATTATGCTTAGAACCAGATGCTGATGCAGGGGAAATGGTGACGGCCTTCTGTGGCCTTCTAGAGAAGGTAAAACTGGCACTCACACGCTCAAAAGCGGCAAAGTCAGAAGCCCGTAGGGGTTGGTTCAACTCTCCATGCACTAAAGCAAGGAAGGTTTTGATGCACACCCTGAAAATTAGACCTAGAAACCCAGACCAAATAAAGGCATCGCGGGCTGCGTATAAGCTAGCTCGACGAAATAGAGAAAAGGCTATGAAGGAGGAGATTTGGGCGGATCTTGACCAGGCAGCCAGAATGGGTAATAGTAGTGAGTTTTGGAGGATAGTGAATGCACCACACTTCAAAAATCCCAAAGATCCCACACTAGACAATAATGTAGATGAGGAAGCATGGGTAACCTATTTTGAAAACATCTTTGCCCCTAGTACTCTCCCACGAACACCCTTTTTGGACATAGAATCAAGCCCCCATATTCCCCTCTCTTTCTCACTTACTGAAGTGAAGAAAGGTTTGATTTCGTGTAGTTCCGGTAAGGCTTCAGGACCGGACGGTGTACCAATTGATTATTTCCAAGAAATACCGGACCTATGGGCTCCCTTACTAACGAATGTCCTGAACAGCATAGCTATGGTAGGCCCCCCTTCTTCATGGTCTGCGGGTGTCATTGTCCCAATCTACAAAAAAGGGGACAGGGCAAATCCCAAAAATTATAGACCTATTTCTCTGCTGGATACATCGAAACTCATGGGCAGGCTCCTCCTCTCTAAGCTAGAGGGGTGGGCCAAGGAGAATAACTTCTTAATCCAGGCCCAGTACGGGTTCCAGCAGGGAAGGGGCCCCGTGGACCAGTGCTTTTAATTTAGCACTGATCACAGAAAAATATATCAGAATGAAGGAAGGAAAGATCTACATGGCTTTCATGGACCTGTCGGCAGCGTTAGACTGTGTGGTCCATGTAAAGCTATGGAAGATACTGGAGGAGATGGGTGTTGACCCCGCTAAAATAAACTTTATAAGACAGCTGTACTCAAATGCCACGGCATCGGTTTGCTACACCAAAAATAGCGACTGTACACGCCCATTTAAAATCGCCAGAGGAGTAAGGCATGGATGTGTCCTTGCCCCTTTTCTCTTCTCTGTTTATACAAATGGAGTCGAAAACGCACTCACTAAGGCTACCCGTGATGTCCCCGTTTTTGATTCTCAACTGCTACCCATCTTGGTATACGCAGATGACACGGTATTGATTGCTAGGACAGGGTGGGGTCTTCAATGCTTGATAACCGCGTATGTATCCTTCATGGACTCCTTAGACCTGAAGGTAAATCATACTAAGTCCTTTGCAATCATAGCTAGGAGCTAGGAAAAGAGATAAAACCCCCTACTTACACGTGGATAGCAAGAGAATAGAGGTGGTCGATACTTTCCCTTATTTGGGGGTCCTTTTTGACAAAGATTTATCTTGGTCAAAACTGGTGGAAGGAAGAAAGTTGGTAATGGAGAGAAGCCTCTCAGTCGTAAAATCTTTCGCCCAAAAATTGGGCGCAAGACCACTAATACCGATAAAAAACATCTATCAGGCTAAAGTCAAGGCAGCAGTAACATATGGGGCGGGAGTATGGGGCTTGGTAGCAACGCACACACTCCAAACCACTGAAAATAACTTTTTCAAGTCTTTGGTAGGTCTCCCTCTCTCTTCATCAAATTATATCTTACACCTGGAACTGGGCCTGCCCTATATCGCAGATGCAATTCAACTAGCTCCAATTCTTTTGTGGCACTCAATCTGGCGGAGGGACACAGCGCCACTCACACAAATGATAATAAGGAACTGTCTAAACATGGATTATAGCAGAATGTCGAGGTGGCTTGGCTACGTAGAAACAGTCCTGAAGGAAATTGGCCTTTCTGAACTATTCAAGGATCCATTGACCTGCAGAAGGGTTTCGAAGCAAAAGGTCTCCAACATGTTTTTGTCAATGGCGGACTACAAACGAAAGGAACACCACAAAGAGAAACATGCAGTTGTTACCTATCGTCTGAACCCACCACTGACAGAGAGAGGGTACTTTTACTTAGCAAACGTTACTAGCCCACAACACAGATTTATACTATTGAGGTTTCGCATGAACATGATTCCATTGATGTTAGGCTATCCGGAGAAAACCTATAATCATGCAGATTTAAGCTTGTGCCCATGTGATAACCCCTCATTCCAAACGGAACTGCATCTAGTTTTATTCTGCAGGCTCTATGAGAAAGAAAGGAACTACTATCTTAAGCCAATTTTAAAGCAAGGGAATTTTAACCAATGCCGAGTTGCACTTTATTTTTTAAAATTGTTATCCGATCCCTTGGTATGCTTTTCGGTAGCTTCGTTTCTATGGGCCTGCATGAGAAAAAGGAAGAGGGGGGCTGTCAGAACCCTTGGGCTGGTCGCTTGCTAATTTGTTTGCACTTTCTATGGGGCTGATTAGGAAACTAGAGATTTAAAAGGTGGTAATAGTTCGATGCAGTACGGGTCGCTTGCTAATTTGTTTGCACTTTATATGGGGCTGATTAGGAAACTAGAGATTTAAAAGGTAGTAATAGTTCGATGCAGTACGGGTTTCAACTTTTTTATTTTTAGATGAAACATGAATTATCCATTGTTTTTATTGACTATGAATTTTTATCGTGTATTTATTCTGTGCTTTTATGATCGTTTTTTAATTGATCGAATAAAGAAGAATTGAATTGAATTGAATTGACTCGTAATAGTTCTTTTACAGTCTCATCATTTCAGAATGGAAGCATTTTCAATATTCTATACAACAAAGCCATAGTTGTTGCTTAATTATCTTATGCAACTAACAACCATTGACAAAGCCAATATTCCTGTCTTGTTGTATTATATATTTGGATGCAGTGACAGAAGCAGCAAAATACCAGTCAGGTGGCACACTATGCTATGCAGAGATTTTCAATTTACGTGGTTTTAAGCCACGCCTTGAATTACATCGGCCACGCCCCTTTGAGAGACCCCCCCTAGTTTTTTCAGCCCACTTAAAGCCCTGGTTATTTGTAAAGCGCTTATGCAGCCACAAAACCACCTCAAAGCTCAGGAACAATGGAACATTCATTCTAACACTGTGGGCAGCTGAGTTTAATTATCTTATATTGCGTTACAATATATTATGGAATCTTGAATTTGCACCACAGCAATAAGGAACATGTGGTTTGTAGTTCACCTAATCAAGAAAGATTGCAGGCAGCCGCCACTGGTGTGAATGAACACTAATAATGCATGCCGGGGGTGATTTAGAAGATTCGGGGACACATGTACCCAGTACCTTCATCCATCTTGACACCCACACTTCCTTATTCTCCCCCTGTTACTGCTGGCATCGTCCTCCCTCCATTGACTCCCTCCTGACAGTTCACTGATCCTTGTATGCTAGGCCCTCACTCTCCTTGCTGCCAGCTTGGCACGAATGCCCATTCTATTCAGACACACTTTATCTGCATGATTAGCAGTGCCAGGGCTGGTGAAACCAGAGGCACCATGTGCCATTGAACCTTTGCTCCCCTCTTGGACCAGCTCTGATTGGAGAACTCTCTAAGTAGACCGCTGTGGCACAGGCTGGAATAGCTGTACTATTCGATCCAAGTGCATTTGCTCACTCATTCATGAACCCACGCACAATTACTGATTCACCCATTCATGCAACCATCTATTCATGCACGCAGTCACTCACCTAGTCAACCATCCATACACTCAGCCGTTTATCCATGCATTCAGTGGCCCACTCATCAAGCACTTCTTCCAGCCACTGACTCATTCTTGCAGTCACCCGATTATCTTTCTACACAGTCACACCAACACCCTCTGCAATCACTGAAGAACCCCCTCTCCCCCCCCCCCCCGCAATAACGCCAGACCTATTGGCTTTGCTAATGCCTGTTTACAATGGCAATCTTCTGGCTCTTAACTCATTTATGCCCACTTTTCCACATCAGCAATTTTGATTTCCTGCCTCAATAGAAGTATTAGATGCCCTTTATCTTGCTATGCAAAACCACAACAATAAAATAAATAAATGATAAAATGAAACAAATAAATATAAATAAATAAAATATAATAAAATAAATAAATAACTAAATAAAATAAATATAAATAAAATAAATGGTCCTTCACTGAAAAATCCAAGGCACAAAGTTACCTTACTCAATGACTCAGGAGGTGTTTTCTTCTCTCGTAATTTTGGCAAAATGACACCAGTTCTCTGGTGACCAAGTACAGAAAGCAGCGGCCCTGAGACAGAAATGAGCACTTCAGAGAGACACGATGGAGCTGGAGATCCTAAGAACAAACTAAACCATCCCAGGCTCCAGGAATGCTTATCTCGGCTCCTAGATATCAAAATGCAAACCGGTCTAAAAATGGCAAATATTCCTATTGTACGCCTGACCTTTAATTCGGCTTCTCCTGGTGTTATTTTAATTCAAAAGAATTATTGAATTACCCTGAAAGATGCCGCAGGAGCCTCGCAGTCCTGGGCCGCATCGCCGGCAGAGACACGCCATTAATCGTATGCAAAATAAATCATCAATAGAGACTAGATTTGCAAAATCAAATTATAGGCGATCGTTAGAGATACTGGGCCCGCGTGCAAGGCAATGACAACTGGGTCGTATGCAAATCACCGCTCGGCGCCCTGCACGTGAGATTAATAACCCAATGCTGTAATGTAACATTCTCTTTGTCATTGAAATGGTACTGAAATGGGGGCAATAAATCCAGGTACATTTATTTATTTCCTTTAGCTTTACCAATGCAGAGAGTTTCAATCAGCTTCTGGACAATTTTCTCAATCTCTCTCCTTTTAATTGTGATATTGCCTCATACAGCTAGAATGTCTTCTGTAAATTATATTTTAATGCCTAGCAATAACAATATATATTTTTTTGAAAGAGCATTGTTTTTACTGCTATTGTGTGTGATGCTAATCGGTATGAGTCAGTCATGAGGCATTAACAATAAAACTGACTTTCGGGATGCAGCAAAAATAAGCACAGCAAATCCATTGCTTGCATGGAAATTTTTATGCAGTAGAAATGCCGGGACACTACAGTGGCTCACTGTTATTCATCTAGACAGTAGCCACAGTGGCATTAGCCTCTTTACTGATTAGGAGCAGCATTTCCTCTGGGCTTTTAGGGCCAGATGTATGACCCGTTTTTGCATGCGCAAACGGGTTTGTGACCCGTTTGCGCATGCAAAAACTTACAGGGCCATGTACAAACCCTATTTAGCGAGTCGCAATTTATTTGCGACTCGCTAAATAGGATTTGCGACTCACTATTAGGAAGGAGGGTTCCCTTCCTAATAGCGACCCCAAATGCCATGTATGACTGTTTTGCGACCGCAATTGCGGTCGCAAAACAGTCACAGTTTACCACCCTTCACAAAAGGGTGGTAAACCACTCGCAAACGGCAAGGGGTACCCAGGGGGACCCTTTCCCCTTTGTGACTGGCTCTAAAAATATTTTTTAAGGGCAGGCAGTGGTCCCAGGGACTACTACCTGCCCTTAAAAAATGAATCGAAAACGTTTCATTTTTCTTTATTTAAATGAATCCCGTTTTCCTTTAAGGAAAACGAGCTGCATTAAAAAAAAAAAATGCTTTATTTAAAAGCAGTCCCAGACATGGAGGTCTGCTGAGCCCAGCAGGCCACCATACCTGGGAGGGCCAGCCATTCCCAACGGGGTCGCAAATTGCGAGTGCCTCATGAATGTGCATGAGGCATGCAATTTGCGACCCCATTGGGAATCGCAATCAATGTCGCAGACACTGTAGTATATACCATTTTGCGACTCGCAAATTGCGAGTCGCTATTGCGACGCAATTTGTGAGTCGCAAATTCCTTGGTCGTACATCTTGCCCTTACTGTTTATTACTCAGTTTGCCTGGTGTTCTAGTGCCAGTACTTGTAATGCTATCATTTTGGAGTATTGGAGCTGGCGCTGAGGTAGAGGGAAGCGTCAGATATTTCAGAACTGGAGGGCGACAAGACTGCATTAAAAAAAAAAAAATGCTTTATTTAAAAGCAGTCCCAGACATGGAGGTCTGCTGACAAGACTGGAGTCAGGAGTCAGGAGTTGACCAAAGAAAGATGGAGGGCAGGAGCAGCAATTTAATATACATAACCCTGATAGGAACCTCCAGACAGGTCGCCCTTGAGGAAGATCATATCAGGCTTAGAGTGAAAGACGTGCCAAATGTGGGAGACCACAGGGAGTTTCAGTGAACCAACATCACTTGTTCAATAAAATTGCTGCTGGCTGGATGAGAGGTGTGATAAGGCGAAGACAATCTTGGTGTGCCGAATATATTTATTCATATGCTGGGACAGCCTCCTCAACTCCTTGTCCTCAGCTCTGCTCCTGAAACTCCTGTTCAAAAGACAACATTCTATAAGTGGTTATGACCACACACATACTACATTCTATAATATATCACTACATCTTCCCCCTTCTTTAACAAATGAGCAAATATAGAAATATAAATAAATAACACTACTACTGAAAACGGTAACTGTTCTAATTGTTCAATATGTAACATTGTGTATGTGGCATCCTTCATAGACATTAATCGCTGTCTATCAGTCAAATTAAATGGCAAAAACAGTGAAGAAGCATTCAAGTAATCCCATGGCACTTTTCCTATTTTGAGTGTTTGCAACGTTCAAACAAACTGCATTACAGAGCGTAATTGATTTTGACCATGATACAAAACAGATACTTCATGTTGAACAATGTCAATGACAGAAGACACAATATTATCTAAAGTATATGTACGTGAAGACAGTGTATTAATGCTATTATCGACCACTGCAAGGATTTCTAAATTTTCCTGGTCATTTTGGCATAGTCGTACTGCAGCTTCCATCTGTGATAGTTTCCAAAATTCATTATATGCGGAATAAATGAAGCATTTAGTTCGAGGGGACTGTGGACCTAAAAGAAAATCAGCCAAATCAATGTCGCCTGACAAATGAGAGAGGTGTTGTTTCACAGACGACAGGGTGGAATGTTCCAACCATTGCTGACACAATTTACCCACTGAATAAGTGGTAACTGTATGCGAATGTGGGAAACGTGGATCAGGTCAACTTTGTGTAAATCCTCTTGTACTATTCAAAAATCGTAATTAACATGCATTCGAAGTTGTCGGCCAGACTAACCATCCTAAGGGGTCAATTTCAGAAGAGTTAAGGGTGCCATTCTGAATTACAATAGCTAAGTTTTCAATTGTGTAGTTAGTGTACCTTTGCCATGTATCGTACGCAGCTGATGATAGGATGGAGGGAATATTTAATTTATTTGCCATGGCTAAACCAAAACAAGTAGTCTGTTGCACTGTGTCATTTAAAAATAAGATTTCAGATGGTATCAGACATGCACGATGCAAAGCTTCTATGCCCTGCACTTGCCAATCTTTAGTGCCCCAGATGGATTTTAAATCAATTGTGTCCTTCCAATGTTCATAACCCTTCACTGACAAATCGGTCCTGAAGGACATAGAGTATACTAGTTTAGTCTGTGTTAACATAAATTTAGTTTGGGGCGACATTTTCAATTTATAAAAATAGGACTGTGGGACAGATAGAGTGTAACCAGAAAAATATAAAAATTTACTTTGTTGGGTCTTCGAACTTCCTTGTAACGGTGTTGGGCAATGTTCCCATTGGGTATAATTAAACAAGCATGGGCATAGCCAATAGGTCTCGCCTTTGGGACTTTATAAGCGTTTAGTTATCCAGCACAATATCCTTGGTGCAACAACATCAACTGTTGCATGGCTAAACACTTATAAGGTCCCAAAGGCGAGACCTATTGGCTATTCCAATGCTTGTTTGAACATGCGAAAGCGTTTGCCCATAGTACATCAGACTGCATATCTCTGCAGCCAGAAGCATTTATTGAAAGTGATAGTTTTTAAATAGAAGGTGAGAAACATTTCTGCCCTCCACCGTGATGACAATGAGATAGCTGAGAGGCAAGTCAGTGGCTTAGATTCTTATTATACACAAAGCAACATTATAGTTTAGCAAATAGTTTATAGATTATTAAATCAAACACGACTGAGATTTTTGTGCACATCCTGAACTCATGTATTTGAAGGTGCTCCGATATATGATAATGAACAAAAAGGATGCCCTGTGACAAAGTATTTGCCTAGGATCACACAATTTGGCCAAGTAGGGAAGCTAGGATCGATCCCAGATTTTCCAGTCTCACAGTAGGCAATTTAGCCATTGATGGTATCTCTTTCTGAAATCAGAAGTTAATGCTTTCTCCATAATTCTTGGAAGAAGAGACTATAGAGTGGGTAACAGGCAGAATCAACATTTTATTTTAAGCAGTGTCACATATGGCAAACCTTTCCCGATGAAATTCTGGCGCTTCTCAACAAACAGAAAATGTAACTTTACACTTTTCTCTGACACAGCGAGATTTGCAGATTTACATAATTTGTAACCTGATTTGTAGCTCGTTTCCAATGTTTCATGGTGGGTATTTGTAGCCAGTAAGCCAAAGGGCGTTCCACAAAAGCTCAGTCCCACAACAGTTCGAGTCGTTTTGGGCTCGAGGTTGCAAGTGGCCTCTAGCGGAGTCAGAAGCAAGCCACTGGCTCGAGCCTGGCTCGCCCACCTGCAGCCACATTTGGTTTTAAGAACTCTTGACTTCAAAAATAGACGCGCTCTCCGATACCCTGCGTCCCAAAAGCTGATGCGAGCCGCAAGCAGGATCTGCAAAACTTTCATCAACCAGAAGTCTATAAGCGCCCCTCTTACAGTGTACTCAAAGGGACATTAGGCTAGTGCTTTTTCCTCCAGCCCTTTACTGTCTCTTAGGTGAAAGCAAAGCGTTTTCCAGCTCCCTGGCCCTCTCTCCGGTCCGGACTGAAGCCAGTGGTAACCCGCGGGAGATTGGAACAGCCAAATGCACGTCCGCAGAATGTGTGAGTCCCGCTGCAGTTAATTACTTTGGCACAGAGGAGAGGGCTGCTTCCACTGACTGATGTCATCGAAGCTAAGGGCAGGAATTCCCTACAAGCCGCCAGCAGGCTGAACTCTGCAGCGCTCTCTCCCCTGCCCAGACACACAGCACACTCTCCCTCCAGAGGAACGGGCTTTCTCAGATACAAGACTTCTTTCTCTAAACTGAGCCTCGTTTTGCCTAAAGCTGTTTATTTCTTTGTGCCAAATATAAATGGCAGAATAAATTCTATCGGCATTACAATTCAGGCCTACTTTAATCTAGAGGTCAAGAGAAGACGTTTAGTGTGCAGTGTTAGAGCATGTCTGCCTCTGTTAGAACAAAAACAGATGGCCCCTGCGCGCGCCGATGCTCGAAAAAGCACGAGCACGAAAGTTAAAGCTAATTAGAACAAGCGGGGCAGCGTGGCGACCACGAACGCGCTAATTGGAAACAGATGGCGCCGCTGCTCGCTCCCGCAAGCTGTAGGCCGTGGGCGGATACATTTACTGGGAAAGGTGGGACATGCACCCGCCTTTACCCAATTGCGTGCTGTCTTTTTTTTTAAAAATGCACGCAAAGCCCAATAGAAATAATGATGTAAAAAAAAACACACGCACGAGCGTGTGAAAAGTCCAGAGTGATTCCAAGAGGCCCGCTCCTAGAGCAGCGCATGCGCGCTGCGCTAGGCTCGACCTAAAAAGGGTCTCTGTGTTTGTGTCTTATGTAGGAAATGATGGCCATAATGTTGATAACAAAACAAATCTGCGTAATTTGCCGAATTTGAATACAAATCTTCAGTGTCAAATGCAGCATAATATTTTAAATCAGAGAACAACGAATGAACAGCCTGAACATCCCAGTCATCTGAATGTATGTCAGGCAGAATCACATCTCCCAAAGAAACGCGGAAGTCGTATGGAATGTTCAAAATTTCCATCGGGCCATGGATATCGAATGCAACTTTATCCGAGACGATGCCATCAACAACAGGGAATGCTGATATATTGACAAGGGCTTGATCTTTTTTCATTATGTGGGACGATGTGTGAGTAGCTAGAATGCCATCAACAAAGTTCACAGCAGAGCGTTCAGGTAAATAATGGCCACTAATGAGTAGAAAAAAAAACAGTGACAAATCCGATCCACATGAAGAGGAATATCATCGTTGGCACATTCCAGATATATGTCCAGGGTGGGACCAAGTAAGTCTTTTTGAACCAGGAGATGAAAACACTGGTACGGGTAGGGATCTCCCACACAGAAGATGACGAGGAAGATGTGCCAGAAGAAAAGCGATTACGATCCATATAATACCCACTGGACCCAAGTTGAAACAAGGGGGGATGTGCTGCATCAGATGTATCAGTTATGGTACTCTCAGGAATGTCAATTATGACTTCAACTGGAGGAGAAGCATGCTCAATATCCGTAGTTGTGGATGTAGAAGGAAAAACAGGCAATAATTCAATTGAGGTTTCTACCTCCCCTTGTGATTGCTGGGAAGCAGCTGAAGAAACAGAAACCATTGGATTCAGTGAAAGATCTTGACGTGGAATGCTTGGAGCCATACTATTCAGTATCGGCCATATGGTGTAGCTTGACATGTTCGATTGAAATGTAACGATTCTCTTTACGACCTGATAAAGGAGGCAGGATCACAGTGCAGGTGCCTTTCAAACCAAGGACTCTGACCGGTGCACGGTAGGAAGGACCAAATTCTTTTTTGTTCTCCACCTTTTCACGGACCAGATCTCCAACTTTAGGAAGCCAGCCTGAAACCGGAATCAGCACCGCTGGATCTGCAGAAGATGGCAACTGGGCTCTTGCTTGTGAACCACGAGCTTTTTGTATATCCTGTAACATAGCACAATGATTATCTACGTCAAAGGTTGCGGCAGTCACCACAACGTCTAGACCATCAAGGTCTGGCACAAACCTTTTAATGCTAAAGAGCATTTCGTATGGGGTCCGCCCACCCAGAGATCTTCTAGGGAGATTATTTAATGCACGTTGGACTCCATACAAATGAGTCAGCCAACCCCTTCCAGTACCTAAGACTCTAGCTGTCAAAGATTGCTTTAAGTCACCGTTCATCCGCTCCACAACTGAATTGCCCTCGGGCCAATACGGAGAGGAATATTGCACCTGCACCCCCAGAGACTTCATCAAATCCCGGTAAGCCTTAGAGGCAAACGCAGGACCTTGGTCAAAATGGAAGGTGCCACAGGCAAATGTCCCGACAAAGACACGCAAATCTTTAATGACAGTTCGAGCGTCAGCACTACGTTGAGGCCAAACCCAAAGGAATCTAGTGCACAAATCCACTGCAACCAGGATGTGTTTAAATGCAGTGTCTGATGTCAAAGGACCGCAGTGATCCAGATAAATACAGCCAAATGGCTGATTAGAAATGTAAAGCTGTGTATGTGGCGGGCGTGCAACAGTAGAAGGCTTAATTTGTTGACAAATGTCACAAGAAAGAACATATTTACGGGCTTGTTGGTATAAGCCACGCTACCAAAAACGTTGCTGTAGAAGAGACACTGTCGCTGTAACTCCGGCATGTGCAGAGGCAACGCCTTCATGAGCGGCAATGATCAAAGAAAGTCTGCGGTCCTCGTTGAGAATCGTCCGATCCCCAATGAACAGAATAGTAGCAAATGGAATTTGATCTGTTGACAAGTGATATGTATAACGTGAAGGAAAACCTTGGGTAAACTCTGTTCCCTCCTTTGTGGCAGCACTAGCCGCTAAGATATCGTCATCAATTGTAGTCATGGACCTAGTGACAGCTGCTACAGAACAAGTGGCAACTGCAGATTTGGCTGCCTCATCAGCCAGTGAATTACCAACACCGTGTGCTCCCACTTGTTGATGGCCCAAAGTATGAATAACGTGTTAGTGGTAGGTGCTCCTTAAGAGCGGCCACACAGACCCAAAGCGTCTTGTGCTTGATTGCGCTACCTTTAGAATCACGGAAATCATTTTGTTTCCAGAAGAACAAGTTGGCATTGAAGGATTGTACACAGTAAAATGAATCGCACACTATAAGTGTCGGAATTTCTGGATCAGCAAATTCAAGAGCTTATTTGGCGGCATGCACAGTAGTGTCAGGGAAAATTGTTGATGGGGATTTTAAATCGTCCTTGGTTCACACACAGTCCCTTGGTGACTGCACGGCTCAATTGGCGGAGCTACGTAGCTCTGCCAATTGAGCCGTGCAGTCACCAAGGGACTGTGTGTGAACCAAGGACGATTTAAAATCCCCATCAACAATTTTCCCTGACACTACTGTGCATGCCGCCAAATAAGCGTGTTTAGAACCAACTGCTGGCTGCGCAGGTCCATCAGTGTAAACAATGCACTGGTACTGATCAAGAGGAAGTAATGACAGAGGAGGTGGGTGAACATGTTCATATTGCAAAAACTCCTGTGTCTGCAAAGACGGGTCAAAGATGAAGTTGACATCAGCCGACGTCAAAGAACTAACCCATTGTATCCAGCGTGGATGCAAGGCTTTAGAATTCGGTACACTAGCCTTCGTAACTGCTTCTAAAGCAGGTACAGGCGAGACCATGAAAATGCGCTTACCCTGAATCGCCATCTGGACTGCCATCAAAACCTTTTCTGTAGGAGAGAAACGCATCTCAGCCGATGTGTACAAATGCGATTTATATGCTATGTGGACGGTATCCCCCTCGTTGAACGTCAAGTAAGTGAAACCCAATGCTCCTGGTACAATCCTTATGACCAAATTCGTAGAATTGTCAAGTGTTAACAAGAAGTTGCTCGTAAGCAGATCAGACTGCAGAGACCGAAGAATTGCAGTATGTTCCTGATTCCAACAGGAAGCCAAAAAAGAAGGTTGTATCAAAGAGTATAGCGGTTTGATACGCTGGGCATAATCAGGAATGTATGTACTCCCAAAATTCAAAAAACCCAGCAAAGATTGCAATATTTTAAGAGTAGAAGGAGGTTGCAATTGAGCACATTTCTCCAGAAAGTGGGGGGCCAATCCCCTACCTTCATTGGTGATTTTGTAACCCAGAAAAAGAACAGCCAAACAGGCAGTATGCAACTTGGCAAAGTTTAATTTGTACCCCAAGTCTGCAAAAGACATTATGATGTGATCCACATGCACAAGATACGGTATTTATTTATCATCTGTCAAATAAATGTCATCGACGTAAGAGAAAGCATCAGGGTCATGTTCATGCAAAAGGGACACTATGCCGCAAAAGCGCAGGGACTATTCTTATACCCCATAGGCAAACGAGTATACCTTTTGTGATTGCCAAGGGCGCTGAATGCGGTCCAGTCACGGATCTCAAAAGCTAAATTGTGACTGTAAGAGTCGTCTTATATTTTTTACGAACATTGTTATCGACTAACCCAGAGCTGTGGGTGTTCTGTACCGCGAAGGTACGAACATGACTGTTCAAATGACAGTAATCCAAAAACAATACGATATGAACCATCCGGTTTCGATATCGGAAAAAGAGGATTATTCATAGATGACACACAGGGTTCAATCACACCCTGATATTCGAATTGTGTCAAGATGTCACTGACGGAAGCTTTAGCTTCATGTTTCATTGGATATTGTGGCTGGGGTTGTGGCATCGATCGCAAAGGAATCTCATGTGCTGGGGAATCCATACCCCAACCCACCTGATTACGATACACAGCCGGGGCAAGCGCTAGCGCCCACTCCGACGCGTAAGCTTGTTTAGCCTACTCCGAGACAAAACTAAAAAAACTCGGGAGAATAACATCCTCCACTCTAGGAGAAGCCGAAACAAATGGGGGAAGCCAATCAACCTCCGCCAACAAAATATCATAGGAAGAAGTAAGGTTGTCCCAAAAGACCGCCTTAATCATGCGTTTAATATCACCTTCAATTTGGAGGTCTATTTCATAAAGCCTATCAGGGGGCGCAACTCGTGTGTCCGCTGTTTCCACTGTAATGAAAGTGTCAGTTGCTATAGCCTCCAGACACTGGTGGAGTGCCTCCCACACTATGGTTACTTCCGCCGCGCTGTCGAGGAGTGGTACCGCCCATCTCCAATTGAGGAGCAGGGTTCTCACCGTCTGAGGCATACTTGGCAGTCAGTGTGGCAACTTTTTTCTTCTGAAAAGGGGCACGATACTGAGGTGGTCCCTCCTGTTTGCTTTTTACGTCAAACTGGCACTGCCGGTCACGTCGTGGCTGTGTGGACTCACCTTGTCTGCGATCCTGATGCTCTCCTCCACCGAACTGTTGATCGGATGATTCCTGAAAGGAATGAGAAGAACGAGGATCAGGGACCTAGAACCTCTCTGGCGTTTTAATTTTAGAGCGGTCACGCAAATCATATCTACGTTCAGAAGCGTCTGGTGTTGGTGAACCAGCACAAAAACTAGGCTTCTGTTGTTGCTGCAGCTGATTTTTATTCCACGACTTTTTAGGAAAGACTGGACGCCCCTCCTTGTCCGGAGGGGTTTTATTTTGTACCTGAGTGTAAGGTCTTACTCCCAAACTATTGCGACCCAATGATGTATATACATCCGCAATAATGATCTGCAACTTTCGCTGCCGATCAACGTCTGCCACCGCCGAGAGGCGTTGACGTACTTGTAAGCTAACTGCTTCACCTTTTACATTGGCCAGAATCATATCGGAGACAATAGGGAACATGGCCACTAATCTCATCCCCAATTCCAGGGCCGGACCAGCCCCATGTTCATCTTGAACCTTCTTCAGATCGCTCATCGAGGGGGTGGCAAAGCACAGTGTATACACCGCAGCAAACACCAGGTGGTGCAATCAGCTAAAGTGGGAACAATACCACTCGGTAAGCTCATCGTAAGGATCCTGTGTTTCTCAACAGGTGTAGTATAGGGAAAAAAAGCTTCGAGTTGCTCATATTTTTCTGCAAGCCAGTAGGGAAAATCATCCCTATTCTGAGGACGCTTGCCTATCACTGAATTAATCATGATGGGACTTATGACAAGACCACCACTGTGTCCCGGTGGTTGAGCAGCGGCTCCAGCCGGAGCCACTTGAATGTTACGAGACATGAACTGATTGACAGCTCTATGTATATGAATCAACGATGTATGTAAGTGACGTAGCTCTGCGACCGGAACATTAAGATAATTTGGATGTGGTGCAAAACCAGCCAAAATGGGCCACGTGGACCCATCAACTGATAAGTGGCCTAAACGGACCACAGAAACAGGGTGAGGAAGGGCGCCATTAAACCATATGGTATGCTCCCAGGCTGTGAACGGAACTTCAAGTAAACGATAAGGGCAATAATTCCGCGGAACCTCAGCGGCAGTATATTCATGAAACAAATTATCATTCCCATCCACATCTGGAAATGTAATCCAAGTATAGAAAACATTGAAGCGGTAAGCTGTATCCGCCTCGACTACAAAGATAATATCAGCCCCCGCATTAGGGACTCCATGTTGAGTCAAATGGGCTGTGAGCGCAGCACGGTTAGGTGCCGCAATAGCGACTGCCATAATAAAGGCAGAATAAGAAATCAATAGGATGGTAGCGCAAAAGCGGGTCAATAGAGAAAAAGAACCTTTTAAATTTCAGGCCTGAAAAACCTATAAAACAAAAATATAGGAGGTTACGCCCTCACACCACAGACGTCTCCGGAAACCGGTGTGTGGGGATTGTGGACAAGCACAAGCACTACGTAGGGGTCTCGTGAATAAGAACCACACCAATCGTTGGTGGCGCCATGTTGCAGGGATTCTGCACAAATACAGAACTATGCACAGGAAATGGGACCTTGGTGTATAGGGACTGAGTCTTCCCACCACCTTAGTACCCACGAACCCAGGACCGACTGGCTATAGTGCTTCACCTGCTCTCCCACTCACTCATAGAGAAACAAATGATTAGGCTCCCCAGAACACAACACTCCCAGATCTCTCAGGAATCGCGGTAACAAGACACACCTTTTCACTCACTCTCTTGTACTCGTCTACAATAAGATCTGACGGAGACACGAAACAGTTTAAAATATTTATTTCAACTAGCGTGCCCTAACATGCAGTATACGTGCCACAACTAGCAGTAAAATGCATAATACAAATATTGTCAGCATGGCAGTCAGTCTGTATATCATAAAGGGAAATGTCATCATAGAAAGACAATGGAGAAAGGACTATAGTGCCTAACCTCCCTCCCCTTGCTTAGAAAAAGTATTATTATGAAAAGGAAGATCTCTGGGCTTTGTCAGCAGACCCCATACCTTAGCCTATAGATGGTAGCTCTACATCATGGGTGCTCTTCTCCCTGGAAAGATCCCTCTCCAAGTGTGTGTCACCTATTCATGCACCCCACTAACAACCCAAGTACACTGTCCAAACAAGAGCTGCATCGGTATGTTTTGTCTAAGGGCTAAGGACTGGCCAGAACAGAATAACAAGGGGCATTGTTGTTCGACCTTGCACACAATGTTCAGTCAAAATCCCAGGAACATGCAGAGAGCGAACACAGCGATGAGTTCTCATGTGAAAGCAGCCTTAAAAAATATTGCAAAAAATAAAGGCATGTAGTAACGTGCGCAAAGCAGCTGGCAATCTGCAACGTGCTCATGCTAAGTTAGTGAAAAACAACAATATCCCTATGGGCCACGTGACAGTTGTCTCCTTATTTGTTTCTTGTTCTTGAACTAGGGTGATAAACGTCTTAAAATATGCTTTGTTTCTCACTATTGTTCTGTTTTCATTCTGTGCAGTAATTGCTGACCCTTTTATTTTAGTTTTTTCCAATGGTGATGGATGAAGTCTACTTGCAGATTTCCTTAATTGGTCTTGTTTCACTAATACGAGATCTTCTGCCTCATAACTAAGTTTATTAATGTTTTTTGTTTGCTCTGCATATTGTTTAATTTTTCCTTTTATCATTTCTTTTTTTTTTTTACAAATTGATCATGTTCTCAAGGGGGTTTTAACAGCATTTGTGGCAGACGTGTTTGTCTGGCTTGCCCAAATAACAACTCTGAAAGACATTTCCCCGTTGTAAGTAACCCTGGGTGCAGTTTGCATAGTAGCACTTCACGTAGCTACGTGAAGTACATTTTGAACTACACATAGCTATGCAAATTGCATAGTGCGTATCTGTGTGCTTGACTGCACTGTACAATAATTGCCAAAGGCATCTTGCACAGTGTAAGTTAAAATTAAATCAGTATCTCTGTCTTTATATGATAAAATGCATATAGCATTTAACATCAGTGAAATCAATAAATTAACAAGCAGTGAGAGAGGTGATGATTTTGGTATCCTCCCTAACCTAGGAGAGAACCAAGCAGATGCCTTGAAAACAAAAAGCACATCTTTTGAACGATTCAGTGGTGGTCCCATCCTCTTAGGACCACCCCAAGCACAGTTATTGGCAAAATATAATCCCAACCAAAGGCCCTGCAAAGCATTATGGGACGAGATTAGCAGTGGGCAGTGAATATTATAGTATCCAATATCAAAATAATTCTACAAAGAGCTGCAGTTCCACTAGTCGTTACTAGATGTCCCTCACGAGTCAAATGCAAAAGCTTCATGAAAGGGTTTCAATGCTTTTGCATTTGACTCGTGAGGGACATCTAGTAACGACTAGTGGAACTGCAGCTTGATGTATTAATAATTTCAATGCTTTTGTATTTGACTCGTGAGGGACATCTAGTAACGACTAGTTGAACTGCAGCTCTTTGTAGAATTATTTTGATATTGGACACTATAATATTCACTGCCCACTGCTAATCTCGTCCCATAATGCTTTGCAGGGCCTTTGGTTGGGATTGTATTTTTGCCCATAACTGTGCTTGGGGTGGTCCTAGGAGGAAGGGACCACCACTGAATCGTTCACATGATATGCTTTTTGTGTTCAAGGCATCTGCTTGGTCCTCCCCTAGGTTAGGGGAAACCCAAAATCATCACCTCTCTCATTGCTTGATATTTTCATTGTCAAAGTTCACTTTTGTGAATTTGTTATATGCTTTTTAGCATAGAAAATTGCTTTAACAAAGCATTTCTATGTGTTTAATGTACTGCTGCTACGCTATGTTGATTAGTAGAGTTTTTTTTACTCTTCTATGTGCAATTTGCGTAGTGCGTAGTAATACAAACTTTGCATGCTCTGTGAGCGTAGTAAAGTATTATGCTCAGGTTTAGTTGTAAGCCTTGGATACTGTGCCATGTAAAGCCCTATGTAATATACAGAGGGCTTTGAATATGCACCACTCCTTTATTGGGAGCCAGTGGGGTTTCTGCAACATTCTGGTTGCGGAATCCCTTCTCCCTTTGTTTAGCGCTAGTTTAGCAGCCAGCACCTGTACTCTTTGAAGCCTTTTGTGCAGATATTTTGGACATCATAGAAGTAAGGCATTGCAATAGTCCAGTCTGCTAAGTATAGTAGTCTGTACCACGAGTCTTCTGAAAGGTTGTGGAAGCATAAGGACAATTTTCTTTAAGCTTCTTAATAGACCATAACATAATGCTACTGTTTTATTAGCCTGTGTTTCCATTGAGAGATACTCGTCAAGATGGACACCAAGGTTTTGTACTGAATGTACAGATTCCGGAGATTACTTCATTGGCCAAGGCAGAAATTGGATGGGGGTTGTCCTTGTAGAAACTGAAACTCCTATTCAAAAGACAATATTCTATCTGTGGTTATGACCACATGCAT
Organism: Calotriton arnoldi; assembly: GCA_963921515.1. Classification (NCBI taxonomy): domain Eukaryota; kingdom Metazoa; phylum Chordata; class Amphibia; order Caudata; family Salamandridae; genus Calotriton; species Calotriton arnoldi. Next base: position 3,529,080 of record CAWUFW010000123.1, on the reverse strand, counting down.
TCTACATTCTATATTACATCACTACAAGAGGTGGACCCAGTGGTCACTAGTGCCCAGGTGAACTGTCAAGAATCCATGTTAGCTGTCTAGAGATCATGACATATTACGTCCACATTAGTAGTCTAGAATTAATGATGTATTACATTTCTTACCTCATAAGCTAAGAGAACAGTTTGGTGGGACTGCCGGAAGTGATGAGTCTGTGAAGGAAAGGGAAAATTGGCAAACGTTTTACAGACAACAAACTCTGTGAACTGAAGTTAGATGGAGCAAATAACTCACAGGTATAAACCCAATTACAACATTCTCAGCAAGTAATCACCACAGTGTTAGGGGTGAGGTTCAGGGCCTTATTTAGAGGTTTGCCAACAGAATACTATGTCATAATGTGGTGGCTATCCAGTCTACTATATAACCAGTTTCATAGGCTATAATAATGCACTTATAATATGGCTGATGGGACATCTGTCATGTTCGGGGTGGAGTATTGTGTCTGCCAAATCCTAAAAAAGACCCTAAGTTACGATCAAGTGGTATAAGCCACTACCAAATGGTGAGAGATTAGTTTAGAAAGGAAGGAACAAATACTCAAAGTGAGTTTCAACAATCTTATATGTCTATAAAGTCTAAATGAAGTGTCAACCTCGCCAGGTTTTAAATGTAAGAATTTTCACAGAAAGAAGCAACATAAAGGACATATTAGGGCAAGTAGCATCTTCGACCTATTTATATTTCTGTTGTCTGTTAAACTTTAACAAGCAAAACAATGTATTACACCCAAAATGCAAAGTGTAGAAAGTGGTTTATTATGAATAAGGAGTAGTGGTCTGTGAGTCAAATCTTCAGCAATTATGTTTTTGCCCATCATGCATAGAATGGACACAAACATATGAATATGTTTTATTTCAGTGGGCACAATGGAAGCACAAAGAGCCTCATTACAAGTGCCACAGTAGGCCCAATGGGGCTGGTAACAGGAGTTACGGCCCAAATAGGAATGCAAGTTGTAGTGTTCTACTTGTAGATTTCGGCTGAACACACAGATTACTGCATGATATTCCCCATAAACTTGTAATCTCCCTTATCATCCCTCTTGGAATTACCAGGGCACTCAATAACGGTAAGGCTAACGGGGAGGTAAAATAACATGGATTATCTATATCAACACATAATGCATTACGAGGCCCTACGTGGTTAAAAATAAAGGATCACCAGTAAAAAACATCGAACAAATGGCTGGAATCGGAAACTGGTACCATATCTTGCAGTAACATATATATGATTACATAGTCCCAAGCGCCCTTTTAAAAATACAGGAGACAACGGGTTGTCGTATAGAGGCAACCCAATGGCAGGACTATAATAAATGGTCCACCAAGGTCATTCGTGGGGCAAACTATAAACGAATGGCATTCTTTTCAAAATGGCGATTATACTATACCCCCGCTAAATTGCACAAATTGTTCCCAGAAGCATCATCAGATTGTCCTAGATCCAATCATTCAAGAGGGAACTGGTTCCATATGTGTTTCTCCTGCCCGAAATTGACTGTCTTTCAGTCGATTAGTCAACAACTCGAATGTAGCATAGGCCCCAATCCTATGGTAATTTTATTTGGGATCTCTAACACTACTTTAACGGTGCAACAAAAACAATTTGTGTTCAATGCTTCACTAATAGCTAGATCTTTGATCTTACAAAATTGGAAATCATCGGATCCACCAAAACATGCACAATGAGTAATCAAAATGAGAAACGCGAACGAAAGAGAAAAACTTTATTCCCTCAGGATAGGGGCTATCCGGAAATTTGCACAAATATGGAGAGCATAATAAAACCGATAGCGGCAGGTACTGCAACATAGCATAAATGAAGAAATAGATGTTGATAACCGATCGCTGCTATAAGAATTCACAACCTAGTCTGTACGCTTCTATGATCTATTTATTGCATTGTATCTATATTTGTACTCGGGCATAGATGTCCACCCCCAAATATTAATGAATTACATTTTACATGATGACTATTTATGGCATTTGAATTATGAACTATCACAATACTACCCTTTCCTTTAATGTTTTTATTTTCTCCGTTTCCGGAGAAATGTTTTGGGATTATATAGAATGGTCTGTGATTTATACAATAAATAAAGCTTATAAAAATAAAACCCCAGTTAAAAAAAAAAAGTATCGATATATCACATTAGACATCAACATATATTATGCCATCAAAAGGATTCAGGTTGACATGGACTCAGTAATTGCACACAAAAAAAAATAGGGACCCCTCAAAACCAAGGGCACAAGGTCAACTATGTCTATGTCTATGTAGGGATATTTATAAAGCGCAACTGCTACTCCAAGGAGTGTCCTGGCGCTGATTCCCAAAGAGTGTCAGCGGGGGCAAGAAGGAACTATGGGCTGGAAAAAAGCCAGGTTTTCAGCTTTTTCCGAAACACGGGCGTTGCCTTGATGCTTCTAAGGGTCAATGGGCAGTTTGTTCCAAAGGGAGGGGCCCAGAAAAGAGAGGACCTTTCCCCCTGACCTAGCCTTCTTGATTCGCGGGGTTCTGGCCAGGAAGAGATTCGCAGAGCAAAGATATCTCTGTGGGGCATAGAACATAATCCTGTTTTTTAAGTAGCCTGGGCCAGTACCGTATACAGCTTTCTGTGTAATAAGCAGTGTCTTAAAGATAATCCTTTTCCTTATTGACAGCTAATGAAGACTCTTAAGAAGGCTTGACACGTGAGCGTCACGAGGGAGCCCGAAAATAGTTCGGGCCGCTGCATTCTGCACTAGCTGCAGCCTATCAATCAGGTATTTAGGCATGCCTGAGTAAAGACTGTTCCCATAGTCAAGACGTGAGATGATCAGGGCTTGAATCACTTGTTGTCTGGCCGCAAAGGACAATAAGAACAGAAACTTCCGAAGGAGGGCAAAACAGGTGTACACTACCGAGTTTACTTGGGTATGGAATAGCAATTGACTATCAAATTTAAAGCCCAAGTTTTTCACCACCTGCTTTTTTATAAGGGGGGGTGACTGCAAGGGTGTCTCAGCATCTGAACCAAAAAAAGCAGCTCTGTCTTTCCTGCATTACATTTAAGTTGGTTCATGGACAACCACCCAAACACTGCCGAAAGGCAATTGTGAATTTTATTGCCTGGGAAGGGCTCGTTGTTCTTCCACGAGAACAACAGCTGGGTGTCATCTGCATAAGACACAATTCTTGCCCCTAAAGATTCTGCTAAAGTAGCCAAAGGTGTGAGGTAAATATTGAACAAAGTCGGACTCAGGGCAGAGCCCTGAGGAACACCAACATTCAGCTTGCGGGAATTGGCCGAGTAGGGGTGGCACCATACCTCTTGTCCCCTCCCCTCTAGGAAGGATGCCAGCCATTTCCAGGCCTGCCACCTAATGCCTATCGAATGGAGACGGGACAGGAGAATATGGTGAGAGATCGTATCGAAAGCGGCCGATAGATCTAAAAGGACCAGCAGCGCCCTGTCACCCACTTCTAGAGCAAGTCGGATGGAGCCAACAACCTCCAACAGCGCTGTTTCGGGACTGTAATTAGGGCGAAAGCCCGATTGGCTGGCATGCAGTAGGCTATTCCTTTCAACATATGATGATATCTGTTGGTTTACATGTTTCTCCAGTACTTTAGAGAAAGTGGGGAGTAGGGAAATTGGCCTATAGTTGGTCGGGTCAGAGGGGTCTGCCTGGGTTTTTTTAAGCAAGGGGTTAACCTTCGATTGTTTCCATTTGGTAGGTACAGTGGCTGACGAGCGAGAGATATTCAGAAGCTGATTCACCAGTGGGTTAATAGCCTCTGCCCCCCTAGGAAAGAATAAACGAGGGGGCCGGGTCCGACGGGGAGCCTGATTTGAGGCATTTTAAGACTCGCAGGGAATCATCCAAGGGAATAGGAGAGAAAGAGTTCAGAGAGCCAGCTTCATCATTGATGATTAAAATATAGAGGGAAGGATCATGGCCAGGCTCTTCCTAATTTCCAATCACCTTTGGGCGACTGCGTCAGTGCCAGAGCTCAGAGGCCCAAACAACAAAGACTAGCTTTCCTATGTTATAGAAAATGTAGGGGCATGTATCAAAAAGATTAAGTGCTATGCATACAGTGCAAACTACCAGAGTCTCTTATTTTATAACAAATTTGTAAATTTGTTTCACTATGAATCAATCAATATCACTACATAATGGTAATAAAATCCTTGAAAAATAAATCCACACAGAAGAACAACATCAAACACAATTCATAAAAACATCATCAAAACATATATATATTTCAAACCACACAAAAATTCAAGACCACATATAATATTTTGTCTTTATAATACTAACCATTCTACCTATATTATTGTTATGCATATGTGGATCAACATCCAATGTCAATCTTGCATAATGTATCGATAATAATGGTTTTTATAAACTGTTGATGCATTTCAGTGGTTGAAGCAGATGATTCCAACTTCTTCAGGACAAAATATATTTAAGAGTCTGATTCACATTTAGAGACACTTCTCAATGATGATGGTTAAACTCACTTAACAGCTAGACATGTAAATTTAATCCAAGTCTCATGTCGACCAGCTCCAGCAAAACTCCCTCCACTGATATTTTGAACCTGAGCACCAACATGCACCAACAGATTATTCCTCTGTAATGAGAGGTTAATCACTCACAACGCCACTCTCCTGTCAAAAATCTTCACCAGCAGAATCCTGTACATCAAAGGTTCTTTATCACAGTTTCATTCAATTCTGAAACTCCACATGAGCTAGATGTCCATTGCAGGGCTTTCAATTCACTCACAGCATAATGTCCATGAGTGGTAAACCGTCTCCCTGTATTAGAACTCGGAGCTGGTACTAACAGTGAATGAGGGGGTCGAACAATGCAAAAATGCATTGTTATGGCCATCCAGCTTATGTCCCTACAGTCTTTGTAACAAGAAAGGTAACCTTGGGGGACTAGCCTGTTTTGATTGACCTAGCCAGCCTCAGACACGTTTCTGAGAGAGTGGGTCCTTGTGTGCTGTTAGTTATAAAACAGAACAAATAATGAAGGCAGGAATGGTTATTCTGGGGATCGCTCACAACCAAAAGTGTAGCACCAGCACAGTGCCTCGACGACTTATGGGGGCCTGGGCTGCAAACAGAAAGTGTATTTTCCTATCTTTTTCTATTGCAAATCTGTGCATTCATTGTGATAAGAAGTGTAGATCTCATAATCACGAGTAAAGGACACACTGACCTTGACCAGCGACTGTGAGATGTATTGTATTGTCCTAAGACACTCACTGATTCAACAGTATTAGAAATACTGGGCTGTGCATCATTGAGAGCTGGCAGCAGGTGGTCTCTAACATTGAACAAAGTGTTCTTCTTCACACCTTTAGGCATAACACACTTATTATCAGCCATTTAATAGTTGATGGGGTTATCCAGAGGCTGTAACCTTGCTGGATTCAATGTAGAATACTGGATAGTGTATAGCTATGGGTCAGCTGTCAGATTTAAGTGCATGGACATGTTTTGGGAATATAGGAATTGGTACCTGACTGAGCGATAGCAGGTAGCGGTGTGTGAACGTGGCCCTTGATAAAGGAAGTAGCACTCAGGATAAGTGGAAATTCTGCTTCCTGCATGGAAACCTTGGCTTTGTATCTCAAATCATGATGAATGTGTTGATGAATAATCATATAAGGTCTTCACGGTGTTCAAGAGAGGCAAAGGAATAGGTCCTGATCAAAACTGGTAATGTGCCACCAAACATTCAAAGGCTGTTTGGGTCGACACAGTCAGCATGTTGAGCTTATTTAGCCATCAAGACCCCTCTGTGTTACCATCCGAAGTAACAATACCTATATCCCTTGGTGCCTTAGTCTTTCAACAAAGAGGTTTCCTTTTTTTACCCATCTTCTTCATCTTTGCCAACTGCATATTGAGCCACTCTTTATGAGCCTCAAAGGTATATTTCATTTCTTTTAAAGTGTTCAAAAGTACCACAAGGGAGTGTGTGATACTGCAGAAGAGTCTTTCAAGTCGCAGTTTGTTAGAACTTAGTTGATTGATTGATCAGGATCACAAGGATAGTATGTTGTCTGAGTGTTATGGTAGTTGTTGGAGTTTTTTGCTGTTTAACTGTGTGCTATTGTAGGAAAGTGGGTTTCTGTTGCAGTAACCCGCCCCCCCCCACTTTTTGCCAGACTACTGATGCACTTTCACTTGATGTGCCTGGGTCCCTGCCAATCAGGTTCTCAGGGCCTGTGTTCTTTCCCCAAAACTAACCCAATTGGCATCTCTGGCCACAGGTCAGCCCCTGGTAAATGGTACCACAGGTACCCAGGGCACTGTGACCAGGGAAGACCTCTAAGGGCTGCAGCACTTATTGTGCCACCCTTAGAGGCCTTGTACCTTTACACACACACACTGCCTTTGCAGGCTGCGTGTTTTGGTGCAGAACAAAGTGAAGAGTCGACATGGCACACATCCCTGTGTGCCATGCCTACAACTCACTACCCTGGCATAGATCAGTCACCCCTCTAGCTGGGTGCCCTATGCCAGTGGTGAGGGTACAGGTGCATGAGCCCTGTACCCCTACAGTGTCTAAGTCCATTCTTAGACATTGTAAGTGCAGTGCTGCCATTAAGAGTATATGGTGCTGGGAGCTTGTCATTACGAACTCCACAGCACCATAATGGCTACACTGAAAACTGAGAAGTTTGGTATCAAACTTCTCCGCACATTAAACCCACACTGATGCCAGTGTGGGATTTAATGAAAAATGCACACAGAGGGCATCTTAGAGATGCCCCCTGAAAAACGACCAGCCTCTGGTGGGTTCCCTGACTGGTACACATCAGCCTGCCACCACAAGACATGTTTCTGGACCCCTAGGGTGGGAGCCTTCGCTCCCTGAGCCCAGAAACAAAGCCTTTCCTGGGTGGAGTTGTTCACACCTCCCCCAGGCCAGGAAGAGCCATCTGTGGCAGGGGAGCTTCAAAGGCCTGGCAGCCTTTGTAATGCGACCCCCAGCCTCTCCTGCTATCAGGAGCAGGCCCCCTTCCTGTCTTCTGTCCTTTTCGGCGGGAAGACAGGCGGGAAAAACTAGCCAGCCCAGAAGGTGTGCCCAACTCTGCCAACTCCACCCCTCAGGTGGGGGAGGCGAGGTGAAGCCCACTCCAGTGCCCGCCATCTTGCAGATGGCAGGCACTCCCCAATCAGGATCAGGGATTGTGCTCACTCCCCCACGTGGGGTGAGCACACCAAGGGTGTAGTCACCCTAAGGTCAGTAGCCCTTTGGCTACTGACCGCGAGACCCATAAAACGCCCCCTAAATACAGTATAAAGGGGGCAGCCCTGAACCAAGAATGCAGATTCCCGCAACCTATGAAAAAAAGGATGAAAGAAGACGCCCAGCAGAGGAGACTGCAGAGTAGAACTGACTTGCCCCCAGCCCTACCGGCCCGTCTGCAGTTTCCAGAAATCATCTTGTCCTGCAGCCAGCGACCTCCAGAACCCCTGGGAGGACTGACTGTCTTCAACGAAGACCGGATCTCCTGTGAACCACAGCTCTGTTCAGAAGAAACACCAAAGAAAGACTCCGAGCCTGCTGAGGAAAAAGAAACCCGACGCCTGGAACCACCACTGCACCCGTCGCTTACGGCCCGAGTTCGAGTGGCCCACCGGTCCCAGCGAGGTCCCCCAGCGCTCCAGAGTCTGAGTCCACTGTAGGTTGACCCCTCCAGGACTCCCTGACGTCGCCTGCAGCCTCTGCACGGAGACACCCCCCTAACCGCGAGTGGCCCGGTAAGGTGAAATCCGACCTCAAAAGACACCCCTGCATCCAGCCGCCCTGTGCCCTGGAGAAAAGAACCGAAGGTGCACCTACGTCCCCGAGCCCTCCAACTTACCTGCCCAGCTGTTGGTTCCTCCCGAAAGTCTTCCTGGACCGCGCCTGCAGCTAAAAACCAAAACTGAAAATCCCCATTGAAAACAACAGGGCACCCGACGCCAAAACAGCACCCTGCACCCAGCCGCCCCTGCGCCACTGCGGGTGCACTTTGTGGGCTAAACCGGATCCCCCTTTGCCCTGAGCCTAACACCAGGAGCTTGGCTCCCACAACCAAGTAGCCTGCTCGCCAGCAGCCACTAACCGGAGGCCCCCTATCCCCCATTGGATAACATTGGGCCTTAGCACTCTGCACCCGGCCGCCCTAGTGCCGCAGAAGGTGTAACTAGAGTGCATCCTTAACCCTGGGGGACCCCTGAGTCTACCCCCAGAACCTCAACTCCCACAACCAAATACTTACCTCAAAACCGATAACACTATTTCCCTCCAAAGGATAACATTGACTGTTTTTCTTGAGAAAAGTTTGAGAAAAGTTTTTAAGTGTGGAGTTTGAAAACCTAAAGAAAATCTTTAAAACTAACAAAAACGATTTTACTTACCTGTTTACAGGAAATGTCCCAGAGTAGTATCCAGGTATACTACTCTGAGTAAGAAAAGTAATCTCAAAAGTGAAGCAGTGTGCTCCCACCCCTTTCTGTTTGAAAAGGCTCCCTTGAGCCATTGAGCTGACGAGCTTGTGGAGATGCACCTGTGCGCCTGTGAGAGGTACTGAGACCTGAAAGGATTGTGGCAGCCTGCTCAGAAACCCCAGATTAAATTCGTTTTTATCTCTACTGATGATGGATGATATCCAGAAACACGTGTCTAGAGATTTACAGCACTAACCTGCACCAACTTTGGTGGAATACTCCAGTAAATATTCAAGTAAGCATGTACCATGAACTGCATTTACCATAATGCTATGGGGCGAACTGTGCTGGGAGGTGAAGCAGTGTGCTCCCACCCCTTTCTAATCTCAAAAGTAACTAACCTGTAATTTTATTGAAAACCCTATACAAAGTATATGTACTGTTTTTACTAAGCATTGCATTTCTCAGAACCAATACTGTAAGTCAACTGCAATTCAAACTGTTTACAAACTGCATTACTACTGTAAAGTATTTATTGCTTACCTGTGCCAGGATTGCTTGGTTATAGAAAATAAAATAACTAAAAGAATATTTTCCTACAAAAACAATTGGTCTGAAGTTCAGTCTTTGAGTGTGTGAATTCATTTGCTGATTGAGTGTGTACAACAAATGCTTAACACTGTCCTCTGATACTGCCTTACTGCTCGACCACACTACAACAAATAGAGAGTGAGGTGCTATTTAACAATGTCTAGGGTATGAACTGCTGTGTGTGTGCGGTTCTGTCTACATGTGTGTGGCAAATGAACATTTAGCAAACCCTAGCACCACCAGGTTCTCTGACACTTCTGAGACAAATGTATTGTGGTGCTTGTCAATCCATAGCATGAAATGCCCCATCTTGATTGTGTGGTTATACCAAACTTGAGAGTAAAGGGCAAGAGTGAAAAAGGCTCCTTAAAGCTCAAGCTACACTCTAGGTTCTGGCACACCCCTGTTACCAAATAGCAATAGTTTGTAGTGATCAAGCGTAAAATGATGTGCACGACTCAGTCATGGCCAACATACATGCTAGATACTTGTGGATGAATGCTAATTTCCCTCTTCTTTCCGAAATTCTAGTTGTGAAAACTATAGATTTTTGTGGAATTATGTGTGATGATTGAACACTTTCCTAGTGACTGTGTACACACAGCACTAGGGCCAGGGGTTGTGAATGGTGCGCCAATCACATTCTCAGTGTCACCTGAAGCTCTTCCAGAGTGTAGTGATCAGTCGTTGAGTCTGTCTTTTTCTCAGTTAAACTGTTTTCAGTGTCTGGTTTTAGTGGACAGTGTGTTCACTTTCATTGGGGGAATAGGTTTTCGTGGCTGAATTGAAAGGGGTTTTAGTAAGTGAAACAATGCATTAAATTCTTTCAGATTCTTGTTATTGATTTGGATTATACTGGTGTCATTTCACTGATACTAATGCTGTGCTAGTCTACATGAGGGGAGTTCTTTATAACTAGTCGATTCTGCTCCCTGGCTATTTTTGATGATTCACTGACTGCCGGAGGTGGTGTAAAGGTGATTTTTAGAAAAAATTGTTTTAGTCCATGAAAACTCACATTTGTTTGCTTTCTGACCACCTGCATTTGGACCTCTCATTAATATGTTTTACAGGTACCCATGAATACAACCCAGATAGACATTTGATGACCGTCTGGCAAGCACAGGTTTCAACCAAGTTACCAACTTGAACAAGACGGGCGCGGTATGACCCACACATCTCCCACAACTTATATGGGGATAATGCATTTTGGGTATTGTTTAGTCCTGCTATTGACTGTAGGAATACATTTATTTGTAGTGAGTTTCTGGAACACCTTTCCCCAAAGGTGGACACCCACAGGAAACCCACTTTATATATTTATAAAGGCTTTATTGATCGTTCAAGGCCGAGTAATAAATGTAGTAGCAGATCTAAACATTATGGTGAACATAATGATTGTAATTTAAATGACAGCAGTATCTGATGGAACCCTTTCTTTCCTACCCCTCTATCTAATCTCTACATTAGCACTAACATTAGATAAATAGGAGTTTTCCTTTGTGGCCTGGCACAAACATACCTTGGCACAGTTCTATGCTCTTTCAGTCTGTAGTCTGCTTGGGAAGAAAGGTCACACTTTGTGGTGATATGCCACAGATTCTTTTAGCAAGCATATAGCCTGCCAGCCAGCAAAGCCACGAATGCCTCTGTGAGTCCTGCACCAGACTGTTCATGAATTCTATTCAGTTGATGAATGTGATGCTCCCTTCTAGGAATGCTGAAGTGTCAGTCTTCTTAAAAAGCCTGTGCACAGATCTTATATTTCTCAATGTCGAGCCTCCTCATTTATGGTGCAATGTGTGAAAAGAAACATAGGAATTCTCTTGCACATTTGCCTAAAACTATTGTGTTTGTAAATAATTAACATACTGTATAAATATATATAAAAATCAACTAGTGATGCATTGCTGACCTATAATAAAGCACCATCGCGCAGTGAGTACACCTAAATGAAACAGCAAACAAACTCATGCACTTTAAGATATATATGTAAATATTAATGTGCACATGAATAGATGAATGCAACGAGAGTTCAAAAAGAGGAAAATGGCTAAGCACAGGACATGATGTGTGGAGGGCCTCCCTGCTTGAGGTTTACACACTGTAAGCTCTGTTTAAATTGAATTATGAGCTTCAACCTGTATTGTCCACATTTTAATATAAGGCCAGATGCATGCTAATAACTATGGTAAGGATCCCTGGGTCTGCAGGTGATTTGTATTAGCAAGAATAATTGCACTGCACATGTTACGTATGTGGATTATGGTGTACAAGTGCCTCCGCAGCATGGCTACTTGAGCCCATAAAGCTTGCACCCAGTGATGTTGTACCAGGCGGCAGTACAATCGCCTCCGCAACATGGCCACTTGAGCCAATGAAGTTTGATTCCTTGCTGATATACCAGGTGGTTGGTACTATAGCCTCTGCAATTGTGCCGCTTGATCTTGAGAAGCTTGCACCCTTTTGCAGTTTACCGAGTGGGCTAGTTGCCACTCTGCAGCTGGGCCTTTTCAGACCATGAACCTTTCACTCCTTGGTGGAGTACTGGGTGTATGTTACTTGCCTCTGCGCAGCTGGGTTCCTTGAGTCCATGAAGCTTGCATCCGGTGGAGTTTTACCAGCTGGCCACTACTAGCACCTCCACAGCTGGGTCCCTTGAGCCCATAAATCTTGCACCCAGTGGTGTTGTACCAGGCGAGTTTTATAAGTGCCTCCACCCATGAAGCTTGCACCCTTCGGTGGTGTACCTGGTGGGCAATACTAGTACCTCCTCAGCTGGGGCCCCTGGAGCTCATGAAGCTTGCTCCTCTTGGTGGTGTAGCAGCAGGGCAGAACTAGCACCTCTGCAGTCAGACCCCTTGAGCTTTTGAAGCTTACATCCAATTATAGTGCACCAGCCAGGTGATTGTAGTACTTTCACAGCCAGGGCCCTGGGGCCCATGAAGCTTGCGCCCACCACGGTCCTGGGTGGGCTGTACTAGTGTGTCTACAGATGGACTGCTTCAGCATGTGCAGCTTGCACACCATGGTGTACTGGGTGGGTGTACTGGGTGGGCGGTAATAGCCCTTAGAGGTCTACTGGATGGGCCTTACTAGTCCCTTTTCAGGCAGGCCCCTTGAGCATGTGAAGATTGCACCAGGTGGTGCTGTACCAGACTGGTGGTACTTGCACCTCAAAAGCCAGGCCCTTTAAATCAAAGATGACTGCACCTGGTAATAATGTACTGCACGCACCTGTTGATGGTGTATCGGCCAGACAGTACTGATCCTCTGTAGCCTAGCCACTTAAGCATATGAAGCTAGCACCAGGCAGTCAACACCGGGTGGGCAGTCCTGGCCCTTCTGCAGCTGGTACCCTTGATCCTGTGAAGCTGGCACCCAGTGGTGGTGTACTGTGTGGGTGGTACTGGCCCCTCCACAGCCGGGCTACTTGACCTGTGAAGCTTGCCCCCCTTGTTGGCATATTGGCTCTTTGGTACTGGTTCCTCCGCAGCTGGGCTCTTTGTGCCCATAAAGTTTCACTCAGTGCTGTTGTACAGGCATGTGGTACAAGTGCCTCTGTAGCCACACCACTTAAGCCCACCAAGATTGCACCCCTTAGTGGCGTACAAGGCGGGTGGTACTAAAACCTCCGCACCTGGGCCATTCTTCCCATGAAGCTTGCCCGTTTGTGGTCTACCAGCCAGGTGATAGTAGTAAATCCACAGTAGGCCCCTTGAGCCCAAGAAGCTTGCACCTCTTGGTCCTGGGTAGCCAGAACTAATGCTTGTTCGGATGGGCTCCTTCACCCACTGAGGCTTGCACCCCTTGGTGTAGCTGGAATGCGGTACAAGCCGGTGGTGGTGTACTGGGCGGGCAGTTCTATTCCCCCCTCAAGTGAGCTCCTGGAGCCTGTGTAACTTGCACGTGGTGGTGGTGTGCCGAGCAGGCAGTACTAGCCTCGTTGTGGCCGAGTACCTTGAGCCCATGTAGTTTGCCCCCAGTCATGGTGTACCAGGCTCGCAGTACTTGCACTTCAAAAGCCGGGCCACTTATGTCAATAAAGACTGCACCCGGTCGTGTTTTACTGGGCAGGCAATACTAGCCCTTCACAGCCAGACCCTTTGAGCCCGTAAAGCATGCACCTGGTGGGGGTGTAAAGGCTGGGAGATACTGGCCGCTCTGTTACCAGGTGTCTTGCTTCTGTGAAGCAAGCACCAGGTGTTGATACACCAGTCAACAGTACTGGTCCCTTTGTAGCCCAGCTGCTTGAGCCTGTGAATCTAGCACCCAGTAGTCAAGTACAGGAAGGGCGGCACTGGCTCCTCCATAGCCAGGGCCCATGATCCTGTGAAGCTTGCACCTGATGGTGTTGTACCAGATGGGCAGTACTGGCCCCTGCACAGCTGGGCTTCTTGAAACCATGAAGCTGCCTCCCTCATTGGTGTACTGGCTCTGCGGTATTAGTGCCTCTGCAGCCGGCTGCTTTGAACCCGGGAAGTTTGCACCTGTCGGTGTTGTAAATGGGTCAAAGTGTTACCAGGCGGACGGTACTATCACCTCCTCTGAGAGGCCCTGTGCACCTGTGAAGCCTGCACCCCTTGATTGTGTACCAGGAGGGAGGTCTTAGCACTTCTATATCCAGGTCTAGTGAGCCTGTGAAGCTTGCACCCCTTGGTAGCATAACAGGTGGGTGGTACTAGCTCCTCTACAACAGGCCGCTTGATCCAATGAAGCAGGCAACTGGTGGTTGTGAACCAGGTGGGCAATACTAGCTCCTCTGCAGATTGTCCACTTCAGCGCATGTAGCTTGCATGCTTTAGTTGTGTACTGGGCAGCCAATACTAGCACCACCATAACCGGTCCTGTTGAGTCAATAAAGCTTTCACCTGCTTGTGGTGTACTAGGTGAATGTAGCCCATCTGCAGCAAGGCTCCTTGTGCCCCTGAAGCTTCCACCCGGAGGTGGTGTAGTGATGTGGTGGTACTTTCCCCTCAGCAGCCAGGCTCCTTAAGCCACTGAAGTTTGCGTCTGGTGGAGGTATACTGGCTTGACTGCACTAGCCCTCCACAGCTGGCCACCCTAAACCTTTGAAGCTTACACCCAGTGTTGGTGTACTGTTCGAGTGATACTAACCCCTTCTCAGCCGGGCCCCTTAAGCCACTGAAGCTTGTAGTGGTGGTGTACCAGGCTGCACGATACTAACCCCACTGCAGCTGGGCCTCTTGACCCATGAAGCTTGCATGGTGGTGTACTTGGTGGTAATAGTTCCTCCGAACCCATGCCCTTTGAGCCTATGACGCTTAGACCTAGTGGTGGTATTCTGGGTATGGGTACTAGCCCCTGAGGAGCCAGACCCTTCAGTCAGTGATGCTTGCATCAGCTGGTAGCTTTCTGGGTGGGCTGTACTAGCCGGGCCCCTTGTGAAACCTGCATCCTGAGATGGTGTAGGAGGCTGGCAGTACTAGCACGTCTGCAGCCAGGCCTCTTGAGCATGTAAACCTTGCACTTTGCCTCCTTGATACTTGTGCCTCCGCAGGCAACCCACTTGACACCCTGAAGCTTGAACCCAGTGGTGATGCACTAGCTTAGTGTACTAGCGCCTCTGCATATGGGCCACTTAAGCCCTAAAGCCTGTATTCCTTGATGGTGTACCAAGTGGGTGGTATTAGTGCCTTGGCAGCTGGACCCTTTGAGCTTGTGAAGCTTGCACCCCTAGGTGGTGTACCAGGCAAGCGGTACCAGCACCTCCACAGCTGGGCCCCTTAAGCCTGCACCTCTTTGTCTTGTACCTCACAGAAGGTTGTAGTGCTCCATAGCCAGGCTGTTTGAGCCTGTGAAGCTTGAACCTAGTGGTGGTGTACCAAGTGGGTGGTACTAGCTCCTCCACAGCTGGTCCACTTCACCCCTTGAAGCTTGTATCCCTTAGTGGTGTATTGAGTGGTACTTGAGCCCGTGAATCTTGTGTGCCGTGCTAAATTGCCTGGCAGGTGGTAATATACCTTCCACAATGAGCCCATGAAGATTGCACCCAGTGGTAGTGTTCTGGGCAGCCTTTCAGCAGCTGGGCCCCTTGAGCCTGTGAATCCTGCACTTGATGGTAGTGTCCTGTGCAGGTGGTACTAGCCCTTCCAAAGCCGAGCCCCATAAGCCAGTGAAGCTTGCATCTGATGGTGTGGTACCTGGTGGGCTGTAGTAGCCCGGTGACAGCTGGGTGCCTGGATCCTAGAGGTGGTATACCGGTTCAGCTGCACTAGCGCCTCCAAGGCCACGCCCCTTGAGCAGGTGAAGCATGCACCCACTGATGATATACCAGACAGGTAGGCGGTACTTGTTGCTCCACAGCCTGCAGCTGGGACCCTTTATCCAGTGAAGTTTGAAATTGGTGATGTTGTACCTGGCATAGGGAACTAGCGCCTGCTCACTCAGTTCTCTTGAGCCTGCACCCCTTGGTGGTGTTCCAGGTGTGTGGTATAAGCACCTCTACAGCCGGGCTCTTTCAGCCTGTGAAGACCCCTTGGGGGTGGGCCGTACTAGCGCCGCTGTAGCCAGGCTCCTTGACCCCATGAAGCCTGCACCTAGTGCTGGTGTACCAGGTAGGCAGTACTAGAACCTCCGCAGTCAGTCCAGTTCACCCCTTGAAACTTGTGTCCCCTAGTGGTGTGCTGAGTGGGCAGTACCAGTCCCTCTTTAGCTAGGCTCTTGAGCCCCTGAATCTTACACCATTTGCAGGAGTACCTGAAGGGCCCAGTAATGATGTATCGAGTGGGTGATACTTGCGCCTCCGCAGCCTGCACCCAGGACTCTTGATACAGTGAATCTTGAACCTTGTGGCAGAGACGATTTAAGGTACGGGCAAAGTGGGCCCTGGCCCAGGGCCCCAGCCTTTGAGGGGGGGCCCTGATAGAGCCTTGCCCTGATGTCCTTTGATAATTCTTAAATAGATTGTTTTAAATACTGTTTTCCTTTCATTTATTTTTAATGTGGGTGATTTGTGAGAGTATTACAGACACTTTGCAGAGAAATGTGTGTTTCTGTTTCATGCAACATTCATAAATAGATCAAAACAGGACCACATATGAGAAATGGGAGGAAGTCAAACTATAGTGATAGAATGCACTCCTTGTTTTGCTCTTGCTCAACTTTTTTAGAACTGCTCAAAGGCAAGATTTCAGCATGCTGACTCCTCTCGGGTTCTGTCACAGTAGCACGGAAATAGCATTACCATAACTGGCTGGTGGGTCGTCAACCCCCAGACTCGAGTCGCGACAGCCATGCAAGCATTAAATGCAAAAATCAAACATCAAGAATCAAAGGTTTTTCCATGTAATCCATATTAATCAATCTTTTAAAACATGCCATAAAGTTTAAACTCAACTTGTGACTGCAGAGACCGGTTCAAAAGCTAAACATAGAAAAAATATATCAAGAGCATTCCTAAACCACTTCATTCACAAATAGCAAACACACCAAAAACCTGCATGAAAGCTTTAACTCAAACCGATGACCTACGTGCACTGATTAATTAAAAATATGCTGTTCTAATTCCATACAACCTCGAATATACAATCTGAAAATTATTAAAGTTTAAACAATGATACAAAAATAGGCATAATGTAATGAGTTGACTCGAGTGCTTTTCATGTTAACATTCACATATGAAATAAACAAACTATGGGCCCGATTACGAGTTTGACGCTGTTGCGTCGGCTCTCCGCCGGCACAGCGGCGCCAAACACACGCAATGTCTGACCGCCGTATTACAAGTTGAAAGAGATCAACTCATAATACGACGGGCGCTCCTTTGCCATTCCCATGGCGGTGCCTAGAAAACAGACACCACAATGGGAATGGCAAAAAGGTTCCAGCACGGCATTGACCTGGACATCCATGCTACGCTGGAACTTTGTGGGGATACACACTGGGGGGCACATGTTGTGCCCCCCTGAATGTATCCCCGTGGCGGGGAGGCGCATGGGGGCACTGTAGGGCCCCCTTTGTTCCTACACCACCAGCCTTTTCATGGCAGGGCTCCGCCATGAAAGGGCTGGCAGTGTAGGAACTCGTATGCTGAGCGGGACTGAGCCAGTCTCCGCTCAGCATATTGCGTTGTGGCGCAGCTGCGTCACCACCAGGGAACTACTGTTCGCTGGCGCACGGTGAACATCGTAATAGGCAAAATGGTGGACAACCACTGCGGCGCCACCGCATGTCTGGCGGTCTTCCGACCGCCAGACTTGCAATCAGCCCCTATGTTTTTTGCATGATTGTTCTATTTTTGATGAAGTAATGATGGCTCCCACTGATGTAATTTGATACACCTCAGCATTCCCTAGTGGCCTCCAAAATGATGTTAAGCTTCTTCTTTCATTTTTGCGTCAGGGTGAAAACGATCGAAGGGGACAGCAAAATGCAAATGTAAAACTATAGTGATAGAATGCACTCCTTGTTTTGCTCTTGATCAATTTTTTAGAACTGCTCAAAGGCAAGATTTTCGCATGCTGACTCATCTCGTGCTCTGTCCCGGTAGCACGGTAGTAGCATTACCATAACTGGCTGGTGGGTCGTCACCCCCAGACTTGAGTCGCAACAGCCAGGCAAGCATTAAATGCAAAAATCAAACATCAATAATCCAAGTTTTATTCATGTAATCCATGGTAATCCAAATTTATTCCAATATTCTACAATAGGTTTTAGTTCATGGGAGGGTGTCACATAGATTATTTGCAGTAATATTAGTGCCCCCTGAATGTATCCCCGTGGCGGGAAGGTGCATGGGGGCACTGTAGGGCCCCCTTTGTTCCAACACCACCAGCCTTTTCATGGCAGGGCTCCGCCATGAAAGGGCTGGCAGTGTAGGAACTCGTAATATGCTGAGCGGGACTGAGCCAGTCTCCGCTCAGCATATTCTAAATCTAAATCTAAATCCGTATTTGTAAAGCGCGAACTACTCACCCTTACGGGTCTCAAGGCGCTGGGGGCCGTAGTGGAAATTAAGTGAGCTATTGCCCAGAGTCACATGGTGCTGAGCTGAGCTGCCGCCGGAGCCGGGGATCGAACCGTGAACCCTGTTGCTCCGAAGTCAGCTGCCCTGGCCGCTGCACCACACCTCTCCACTATATTGCGTTGTGGCGCAGCTGCGTCACCACCAGGGAACTACTGTTCGCTGGCGCAGCTGGCGGTCCACCGCCGATACGACGGTGAACGTCGTAATAGGCAAAATGGTGGACAACCACTGCGGCGCCACCGCATGTCTGGCGGTCGGAAGACCGCCAGACTTGCAATCAGCCCCTATGTTTTTTGCATGATTGTTCTATTTTTGATGAAGTAACGATGGCTCCCACTGATGTAATTTGATACACCTCAGCATTCCCTAGTGGCCTCCAAAATGATGTTAAGCTTCTTCTTTCATTTTTGCGTCAGGGTGAAAACGATCGAAGGGGACAGCAAAATGCAAATGTAAAACTATAGTGATAGAATGCACTCCTTGTTTTGCTCTTGATCAATTTTTTTAGAACTGCTCAAAGGCAAGATTTTCGCATGCTGACTCATCTCGTGCTCTGTCCCGGTAGCATGGTAGTAGCATTACCATAACTGGCTGGTGGGTCGTCACCCCCCAGACTTGAGTCGCGACAGCCAGGCAAGCATTAAATGCAAAAATCAAACATCAATAATCCAAGTTTTATCCATGTAATCCATGGTAATCCAAATTTATTCCAATATTCTACAATAGGTTTTAGTTCATGGGAGGGTGTCACATAGATTATTTGCAGTAATATTAGAGAGCTGCTGCTGTGTTACAATATTGAAAAACACATCACTATCCCTGAATATTAGATGTAAACAAACTTTTTGTTGAATTTGGGCGAGTGTGCCTGTGCACTGTCAGTGACCTGGCCAAAGAGGGCATGAAAGAGCTGAAATTCAATAATAAATTCAAAGCTGTCCCAAACAGGGGCGCCCAAAATACATGTGGCCCAGGGCCCCCAAAATCCTTTAAATGTACCTGCCTGGTGGTGGTGTACCAGGCTGTATTAGCGCCTCCAGATAGCAATTATTAATATCAATTCTATTTCACCAAAATTTAGAAAACTGTGAGACTCTGAAAATATTAGATATACTATTCCCACTCCAGTTTATTCAACAATAGGGAAAGTGTTAGACTTCAGAGGGTTACATTTACTATTCCCTTCTCCGATCCAAACAACATTAGTGAAAATGCTGGCCTTCTGAGGGGTTAGATTTACTAATCCTACTGCAGTTTACGCACCAGTACGGAAAGTGTTGGGATAAGGAGAAGTAAAATGTTCTATTCCCACTCCAGTCCAAGCAACAGTAGGGAAAATGTTTGACTTAAAAAGGATTGCATACATGAATCCAAATGGTATTAATTTAGTATATATTTTTGAACACTTAATATATAACATTATTAAATTACTGTATTCAGAAATAAATCAATATATTTATTAACAACATTTTAAAGACTAACGTTACCCTGTAAGGTAAAGAAGAAATAAAGAAAATAATAAGTTACATATAATGTCACCTTCAATAAAACACAACTATAAAATCTTTATTTTTAATTTAGTTTCAATTAATACATAAAAACCAAAACAATTTTAAATACCAAATAGCGCAGAAACAAACTTTCACAAACAACCTACCATTAAATAAATTAATTTGTTTTAAGCAAAATAATAAATATAAAAACATTATATTTAATTAATTATCACATAATAAAGTACATATAAATATCAGTTAATATAAAAATATTATATAGTTATTTTCTTCACAGCCTCTAACCTAAAAAACATATAATACAGCATTATAAAAACATGTTTAATAAAACATATATCAACTAAAATATATAAAAAATTAAACAAAACATTAAAAAATTAAACAATAATTAATAAATTAAGTAATTTACATAATTAATAATGAAATACTATTTAAGTTTAATAAATAGCATTCATTTAAAATGGTTTAATCTAATTCGTCTCACAAACTAATTCCCCTACAAACCCAGCAACCCACAACTAAAATATAACAAATAAATCTGAATTAGAATATGAACATAATTAACAATCAATTAAATTGTTAATTACCAATTAATAACTAATTAACAATAACTTTACATTTTTATAACTTAATTAACTTACCACCCTGTACCCCTACAAACCCAATAGCCCGCAACTAAAAATATAATTTACCATTACTAATAATAAAACTAAAAATAAAATTTAAATACTAATTTTAATTTCAAAATACAGCACTCCAAATTACATAATTTAAAATCAATAAAAAATTAATTAACAATAAAAAATAACAATAAATTAAACATTATTTCTAAATTAAATAACTTCCCACTCTATCCCCCTACACACCCAACAACCTGCTATGACAGTATAAGTTAATAATATAATTAAGAAATATATATACTAACTCACTTAAAATTTGTAACTACATTTAAAAATAATTACTATCAATTATACCAACAATACTACATCATAAAATTAATACATTAACTAAAACACATCAAAATAATTAAAAAACAATATTGTTTTACAACCACATTACTGAAAACAACATTATAAACAACAATATTCTTAAAAATGACTTACCAAAAAAAACCGATATGCTTGTCAATGATATTCTAGACCACAATATTTTTTCATCGCAATATTTTTATTCCGATGTTAATGTATTCTGATATTTTGGACTCCATATTTTGTTTAAATTCTGGCACAATGAAGGTAACTCTTAATTTATGGGCAACTCACAAGGCAAATTAAAAAAAACTAGGGTGAACTCCTGGCATGTATTATGCCTCACCACTTTAAAGATCACCGGCTGCCACTGACTGGCGGGCCTTGCTAGGACACGCAAATCTAGGCTCTTGGATCGTAGATTCCTATAGAATTATTTTTTTCTATTTTCAGTATGGAAGTGGCCTCTAGGACCCCCGCCCCACGTGATCCTGGAGGTCAGAGCGGGGTTATCCTGCCCCCTTATGTTCTCATTCCTTAAATTTTCAGGACTCCAGTCCCGAGTCCTCTCATGGCAACCACAACATTGTCTCTCATGTTGCAGCCATTCAATCAGATCCTTTTTGGTCCACAGAGATTTGAAATGGACAACAAGAAAAAGCTCCCTCTGCCAATATGATATTAGATTTTTTTTTAATTAGGATTTGCAGAGGATCTGCAGACTTAAACTGTCAATATATCTCTTTCTAGTGGTTAGCCCATTCATGCTCAACTTGAGCCTCTCTGTAAACTCAACTTTCTCAAAAACTACAGGACAGATTTTCACCAAACCAACACAATCACAATCCTTAAGTAAAATTCTAACTTTGTGCCAAATTTGGTGTAATTCTGATTAGCCATTTTTCTGAATTGGATAGCAAAACTTCCTATAGGAAGTAAAATTCACATAGCAGGTTGGTGATAATTGCATGGGTTGTGGGCCACAAAGATAGGTATGTCTCCTCAGCTCTGCTAGGTTTCCAGTCCATCTCGGTGGTAGCAGGTCTAGCCACAGGATTGAGATTCAGGGAGCTGTAGATCGATGGTGATGTGTCTATTACAAGTACTGTAAGTTGTGTGCCCAGTATTCTGCCCCAGTATGTTTGCTGACCACTGCAGAGCATATCAGAAAGTGGGTGAATGCCTTGTTTGCCCCTCGAGCTGATGAGCCACAGAGAATCCTATACTGATTCTGTGACCAGAGTCTGTCTGTACTAGACACTTCATAGTGCTGAGGGTAGTATTGGATGTATCCAAGGAGTAGAACAGGCTGTCAGTGGTGTTATTAGTATGTAAGGTAGCCTTGGTGAGTCAATGTCTTCAGCCTTTTTCCCTTGGAGCATTCCTCACTTCTGGAATTAAACAGTTCTGATCTAAAGGTGCTTACCAATCCACCCGTCAATGGTGCAGAAGAGGAATCTGGTTTTGAGTTTACCTATTTTGGTGACAAATGAGTGATTGTAAGTACATGCTATGTGGTTCTTCAACGTTTCCTGGTGCACAGTGGCATGACTTCTCAATGCTGCATATTTCAAAGAGTGTGGTTCCCACTTGGTGCAGCTGTGAACCTTTTTCCTGGCAGTACAGAGATCCATGTATGCAGTTGGTATTGCCCCACTTCTGAAAGTGATGATCTTTGGGAATTTAGACTTATGGGTCCACCTTTAATGAGGGATTTGATGCTGAGAGGGCTGATAGAAGTGGGGCCAAGATTATATTGTGTAAGGGGATTCTGTAGCAGGTGTCCCTGAGGATGTTGTTGAGCATTAATGCTTGAAACATATTGTGGACTAGTTAAGATCACCCACTCTCTTCATTTGGTTTAATAAAAAGGCCCATTCCAGTCAAATACACTTCCTGTGCCTCTTCACATCAAAGATAGGTTGGAGAGAATCAGGAAATCCCTGAATGCACGAGCGGACTATAATGCGGTGGACACTCCTGGCTCCAGTGACAAACGGTCACTATTGTTATCCTCCCATATATTGATGTTTCTACCATATGATCTCACTGAACACTTCCCCTCTTATGTTTACTTGGAGAGTTCTGTGAAGTCATCTCTTGTCTGTGCTAGCATCACATTGAAATAATAAATCAAATAAATATACTATAGGAAAGCTCCTAAGAATACCTTCATATAGTCCCTGTGATCAGAAGAGCTGAACTTTACTTATGGACGTTTCTTGTTGTGTACCGAAACTGTATCCCTAAAATTAGAACAGCCATAAGTAAAGTTCCGACAACTATTGAAAACATATCTTTTCTAAATAGGGCGCTTGTGCTATCTTGTTCCGAGTTGGTGAGTTAGCGCTGGGGAGCCTTGACAAGGTAGCCAAGCGCTCCACAAAAACCAAGTAGAATAGAATAGAGTATTTCCTTGAGCTATGACATTTATGCAATGATTCTTTCTATGGTGGGACTAGGACAACCTTTTAGTGTGTGTGTGTCAATACCATGTTGTAATTATGCATTTCCATCTTTGTGTATCTGTACCTGATGAATTCCTGGTTGCTCGGGTTTTACTCATGCTTCCTTTCTATCTTTGACTAGTTTCATGCCTTTGAACTATTATGTACTTCTATCCTTAGCTACACATGATGATAAGCTTTAACACTAGTTATTTGTGGATTGGTTTGTGCATTAAGGATTCACTGGGGCTGATACATAGAAGCATTTATGAGTATGTGAAGTACTCTTCAGGAGTACTCTTTTGTGTAACCTTATATGCCTTTTTGAATTGACCTCAAAACGTCCAACTACCGATTAGCAAAAGTGCAAAAAAAGGGCATGGTCCTTTCTATTTCTGCTAGTTGTATGACTATTCCTATTGTATTCCTATTTTATATGTTTTGACATTAATTCACAAAAGCATTTAAGAGTACAACGATAATTTACATACTGTAAAAAGGCCCCTTATTCTCTTTGTCCCTCACATACAGAGATTGTGGACTCCTTTGTTAGCACAGTATTGGTTGCTCTCCATCTTGGGTGACCTATCTTATGCTAATAACCGCCTGTATTTTATTGTAGGCTGAGCTGCAAATTACTAAAAAAACAATTGATGGGACAAAATGCTGATCAATGTCAAACATTCATCCCTAGTCAAGAGATATGGGCCTATATCCATCGTTTTTTTGCTCCCTATGCCATTCCAGTTTAAACCCAGCCATATGCAAATCAGTCTTGACCCTGCTTCCCATGGGAACAGTCCAGCCAGAACTGCCAGGCCAGGTCCTCCCAGGACTGGGAACAAGCATGCTGGGACCGGTTTCGGGTTTCACGCCTCATCGGCTAGGCTAGCTTGACTCCAGTGGCATGGAGAGCACGGATTGCGTATGGCTGGGTCTAAACTGGGGTGGCATGGTGAG
Organism: Calotriton arnoldi; assembly: GCA_963921515.1. NCBI lineage: Eukaryota > Metazoa > Chordata > Amphibia > Caudata > Salamandridae > Calotriton > Calotriton arnoldi. Next base: position 3,505,114 of record CAWUFW010000123.1, on the reverse strand, counting down.
CAAAAGAACGATGGATTTAACCCAGATCTCTTGAATGGGGTGAATGTTTTGATTTGTTCTGCATTCCGTCCATCATTTGTGTGTCTTGTGCTGCAAATTACTGACATTGTTCATCTTCCTTTGTTATCTGGCCAGCACTTTGGTAATGTGGTTGTCCTTCTCCGAATCAGTTTGCATAACTGAAAACATATGTCCTTCTTTGTTTTTTTGCAGTTTGCAACCCCTGTGTATTCCTTTAATGGGACGCTTTGACAGAAATATTTGTATTGGTCTAAATGTTATGCTCGGTGTCCAAGTTACGCTCTGACTACCAAATTACATTTAGTTTTTGTATAGTGTACTGAAGCTCCATTTAAAGTTCCCGCGAGGTTTTCAGCGCCCTGAGTTAAAATCTAATTTTCTTGTTTCAGCTGAGTCAGTGTTAGATGGCCCCAAGGTTGAGAACATCCTCATTAGTCATTCCTCACTCACCTGCAGCCGGGAGCCCATGTGGGATGGTCCTAACAGATCTTCTTGTGGGCCACCAGACTTTGACTCCTTATTGGAAGATATGTGTAGAAGTGTCCAGCGGAGGTCATGATAGAAATTGAGACCTTAAGGATGAGGGATGGTGCGTGATCCATATATATTGCTGTAGGAAAGAGACTTGGGATGGTGGGACTGCATTGCAGAATTGTGTGTGCGATGACACCTTGGTACTGCACACTGGAAAAAGTGAATAATCTTGTGAATGCATGAATTAATAAAAATGGTACTTGTAAAGCGCACGTTCACTCAAACAGAGCAACCTGGCTCTACATGAATGCACTATGCACCAAGATGTTACGGGTAGAGTCAGGTATGGAGCAGGTGGCGAACTCACGGCCCCAATAAAAATGAATCGTGGGGTCCGCCAGGGTTGCGTTCTCGCACCATTTTTATTTTGTTTATATGTAAATGATTTAGAAAATTTTATTAAAATTGGGAACATGGATGCCCCTTTGATAGGTCGGAGGATGTTGCCTACATTACTCTACGCAGATGATTGTGTATTAATGTCTAGAACTGGGGTAGGGTTGCAGAGGCTCTTAACAAGGTTTAATGCCTTCATGAATGAACTTGGATTGAAAACTAATATTGGAAAATCTTATGTTATGGTGGTGGGTAAAACCCCCTCCATTTTAAAATCCTGTTTTATAAATAATGAAAAGTTGTCCTATGTAACCACCTTTTCTTACTTGGGAATTCTCTTTGACCAAAAAGTACCTGGCATCAGTTAGTAAAGTCAAGGATTAGTAGTTTTAATCAGAACCTGGAGGCGATTTTTAGATTTACAAAAGCTAGGCTCTAAACCAATTAACACAATTATTAATATTTATAAAGCGCGTTCCTGTTCTGCTACTTTGTATGGTGCAGGAGTATGGGGTTTTTTGTAATGTAGGGGATCTACAAAGAGCAGAGAATGCTTTTATGAGACGCTTGTTGACAGTGCCTAAAAGTCTTGCTGCTACTATCTGTCACAACGAAGTGGGTTTAATACCTTTGTCCTTTCGCATACAGTTAGCACCGATATTACTGTGGCATTCGCTTTGGACTAAGAATGAACCAGTTCTAAATCGCGCTATCATTTTAGATTGTGTTAAACTGGATCAGTCGACAAAAATACCCTGGCTTAGTTACATAAAACAACAGCTAGAGGCCATGGGGCTGGTGGATTGTTTTTATAACCCATGTAGTATTGCTAAAATATCAAAAGCGAAATTGAAAAGTGATTTTCTTACTCATTTATATTCAATTAGAGGAACTGTAGAAGAGGGAAAAAAAAGTATTTTAGAACACTCTTTGCTAGTTTGCACTCCAGGCATTGAGCACTATCTTTCTTTTTATTTTAGTCATGCCAAATTGTTTTATCTTATACGATTTAGGTTTGGCATTTCGCATTTTTTGGTCTCCTACCCTCGTAAAGCTTATTGTGGTGCTAAACTGGATTTGTGCCCCTGTGATGCTAATTCCACCCAGTGTACACTACATTTTATGTTCTTTTGTAAACTCTATATCACTCCAAGGCGCAATTTTATTATTCCACTCTTAAAGTTTTTAAATATTAGGAAGTGTCGGCCTGCTTTATATCATCTCCAGCTTCTAAAAGATGAATTTACTTGTCTAATGATTTATAGATATATCTCCTCGGCTGTTCTATTACGGGATATTGTCGGAAAATGATTTTATTAAATGTTTTAATAAGGATCAATTTTAAGTTTTGCGGTTTTATGGATTATGGGATTGCACATGAAATTATTTAGCTTCCGTTTTAAATTATGGGGTTGTTCAGGTGGTCATTCATGGAAAATATTAATTATGACTGTGAAATTTTGAAACTGAAGCTGCTATTGTATTGACCATAACGCCTTGTATGTGTGTCCCCTTTTGTTTTTAAATGTTTTATGATATATTCTTTTATGGCTGACAGTCAGTCGAATAAAGATTATTTGATTGATTGATTGATTGATTGAATGGATGGAATCTCAGCGTTCCACTCCAATGGGCATATGTACAAGAGGATTGCGCCACCAGAACGTCACTTTTTTCGACGTTCTGGTGGCGCAATGCCCTGCACCATATTTTCAAAACGCCGTTAAGCCACTTTGCATGTCTTAACACTGCTGCGTAAATATGGTACACTTTCACAGAGTATCTGCGTGAAAGGGGCGTGCATAGCTGTTGCTGTGGGCATTCCACCGCAACACCCATTACTTTTTTGACGCTGCCCCAGATTTACAAGGATGTGTAAGTCTGAGGCAGCGACAAAAACTAAAGCCATACAAAAGCAGGTGTTAGATTGGCGCAGTGAGGAGAAATACTTTTATTTCTCCTTGTTTTTGCTTTTTCTATGTGTGCTGCATTTTGCAGCACACATAGAAAGGGACACCTTCCTGCACATAAACAATCATTCCCTCAACACAGGCACCCTTGCACATGGCGCAAGGGTGTCTGTGTTGGCGCTAGGCAGCTATTCTTAGCACCAGCGAAAGGGGTGCGCCGTATTCTTGTAAATGCGGCACATCCATGCGATTTTTAAATGAAGCAGCGGGGCGCTGCAAACTTTGCCGGAACATAGCGCCATTTCCTTGTACATATGCCCCCTAGTTGTGGTGAGAGTTAGCGGTCAGGGGCATTATTGAGGATGATATACAGGGAATGTCTTTCCCTGCTTTCGAAAGACCAGATAGGGTGGCCGTGCTTTTTCGGTGGCGGCAGCTAAGCTTTGGAATTCGCTGCCTACTCACATTGGGAGTTTGGATTCTTATGCAGCTTTTCGTAAGAAACTGAGGGGCATATTATCAAGGGCTGGCGATATAATTATCGCCGCTTTAGCGTCCGTTTTCGGGCGAAAAGCGGCGATAATTATATCGCAATATCATCAAGGACACGCTAGCGCGTGTTTCCTTGATGTAGAGCCCGTTTTTCACAGCCTCGCCTTGCATCGCTAATGAGATGCAAAGAAGGCGTGGCTGTGAAAACAACACAAGTTAATATCGCGAAGGCAGCTTCGCGATATTAACAAGGAGGTGCAGCGATAAAAGAAATCGCGCTACCTCAGCTTTAACTCAGGAATTTAACGTCTGTTAAATTCCTGACTTAAGCATACTTTACATGGGAGATGGATTCTGCTGATACGACCACAGGGTCGTATCAGCAAGGTTATCGCCGTTTTCCATGGAACATCGCTGGAAAACCAGCGATGTTCCATGGAAAACAAGCTACTCGCAGGAATAATTATCGCCATTGCGCTATGCGTTGTTAATACAGCGCTAGCATGGCGATAATTATCTGCGGTAGCCGGCGATAACTATTCTCACGCTGTGAACGGCCAGCGATAATTATCGCTGGCCGTTGATAATATGCTCCTGAAAACCTGGCTCTTTTCTCAACCGTACTGGTGTATGGCTCTTTTCTTTTCATCTCTGCAGCTCTTTCAGGTGCTAGTGCTGAGACGCCTTATGGCTTAACGCGCTTTATAAATTCAAATTCAAAGTCAACACCGTAGATCAAACCAACATCCTGGAACGCCACAACAGACGACAATACAGGAATGTTGAGGTGACAGGAGGCTGCTGGCAAAATATGCAAAGTGTGTGCTCCATCTGTAATGACAGCATGATGTAGTCAATATTTGAGGATGCTTGCTGGTGGTTTCAGTCATTTTCTTATCTGGAGGTAAATTACCCCTCTATTGAAAAGTGAGGACAGATTATGCCCAGCCTCTGCCCAATTTACAACAATGTCATTTGTCTCTGACCAAGGAAAGTTTCCCAAAAATACCCTATAAAACGATCAGATTAAATAATACAGAGTCCATGTGCGCAATCAACTCCTGTTTTCACAATTACAATTTGGCGGAGACCTGTAAAAATCTATTGTAACACATTTGGTCACAACTGTTTGCATACTACAAAATATCACGCAATGTTACTGTTGTTGCTAACGTGAACTGTGTTTCCTGTAATCTACGAATTCCCCACACATGGAACCAGGCGTGAACAGTGGCTGCGGGCACAGCTTTCCAGGTATCGCTGCAAAAAAACTGATCTTCAAACAACAAGCCTGCTTTGCATGACTGCAAAACTAACGAGAGAGAGGCTTTGTGTGTGTGTGCTGGCATCCGGCGCGGTTTTACCAGGTATGTTCCATAGAACAAAGGGGCTATTATTAGCCGCAGGCCTGTATTCCGCATCGAGGGATCAATTCTCGGTTTAATGAGAAGAGAGGTTGGCGGGCGACCAGGGCCACCTGCCCCCGCTTTCCAGGTACGCACATCAGATTGCGCCCTGGCAACAAGGAGGCCATCCTGTCACGAGCGGCCATTTTACGCACGGCTGCACCAGTTCCGAGTATAGGGAGCCGAGGGAGGTTTGCGCCCAGGGGCAGCCGGTATGCTTATACTTTCCAGGTTTCTATCACGCCGAGGCGGCAGCAGCCAAGATCCGGGCTGTCTGCAAACACCGGAGTCCCGCTTCGCTGAAGGCGTCTGTTTATTCACGGAAGTAAATCTGCGCGAATCCATTTTAATCAGAGTAATCGCTTGCCACGGGTCATCTGATTATGTTTCTTTAGGCGGAAAATCCATAGTCCCGACTAACCCCTCCCGGCCCCAAAAGGAAAGTGCGTCCTCGCCACGCCTGCAAAACAGACCAGAGCTACTTGCGAGAAAGATCTGAGTCAATATTTAAAATTCAGGATACTGACAAAAGGGAGGTTTGATGATAGAGTTCAAATGAAGAATCTTTTTGTATTTGTAGTTGAATACTTTATGCATTGTACTATGTATTTGGTATTACATGTAATTACATGTTTACTTATTTTTTATCATTAATGGCGTGCATATCATATTACATATCATGATGTTATTGTATTACATTTTATCATGACCAGACTGTCTTACATCAAAGATGAAAAACAAATGGAGTTGAAGGTGTTGTTTTTAAATCTGCCCTTTGCGACAGCTCTAGCCAACCCACCAGGCAATTGTGTTTCCAAAACATTAATACAAAACATATCTACTTAGAGAGCTCCATCCATTGGTATGTTAAATTGTCAATCACATTGTGCTTCCGCCCACCATAGCTTACAGCATGGGGCAAGGGGCCAGCCCACTTTACCTATTGGCTTCCTTCACTTAATTTGAGTAAAGGCACAAAACCTTTGCACATTGTTCACTTCCACCTAAAAATCGTCCCTTTGCTTTGTTGGAATTAGATTTCGTGGACAGGTCCTTAAGGACAGCAAAGAATGTAGATATTGACAGCAGGTAAGGAGTGGTCTATGGGGTCTATCAGTCCTGCCGTTTCATCGCCTGCTGTAAACGCCTGAGCTCTTCTTAGGCCATGGCTCCAAGGCCTCATTATGAGGGGCACATACAATTCCAATTTGTGCAGAAATATACTGGAATTATGAGTTTGGTGGCTAGCACCACACTTCTACAGTTTTTTCCGGATTAAATTTGGCAGGTCAAACCTGCCAAAATGTATCATGGGGAAAAATGCCTGATAATTACCGGGACATAAGGATCTGTACCAATATCTGCATGCTATTTCCCATTATCAGTGACAAATTCATAATTGTGTGCTATTTACTCCATCTGATCATGCAGGGGTCATGGATTTCACAGGGTGAAGTAAATATCACCCAAGCACTGGGTTTAATGAGTGCCCAAGTGTGCCAAGAAAAATGGAGATATTTACCATACACTGTTAATACTGGCTCTGTGGGTAGCGACATTTACTGGGTGCTGTCAATAACTCCCTTTTCAGAGCTATCCTCAGGAACATGAGAAACTACATTCTGAATTGGTGTTTAATACACCAAAATCTGCTTTCATCGGAATACGTGGCTTGTTTTTCCCTGTAAATTTAAGCAGGTTTAACTTGATAAAATCCACTAGGGGAAACGTTTTGGAGTGTGGTGTTTGCCATAAATTTTGGATTTCCAATCTTTCACTTTGAGTGCACTAAACTGGTCTGCATCAATGTTGTACTTTGCAATTCACATCCTGTGTTGGCAGGATTTGCACGAACCCGGAAGGGTGGCACCAGACACCCAGTGAATTTGTTATTATGTGCAGTGTAAATCTATGATGAAATGTGCTGTCAGAAACAAAGTTAAAACTATGGACATTGATGAATACAAACCATTTTTAACCATGGTTTGTGAATGAGCATACAATCAAGTCTTGAAAACTACATTATAATGGTGGGGACTTGCTTAGTTCCTCAGGTAAATGTCACTTTAACATCAACCGCCTTGCACCATGACTCCCCTCCTTGTTATCAGTTTTCAATTAGCCGGAATACGTTTTCTATTTCCACACACTGCTCCTGTCTTCCCAGTTGACTATCAGCAAATTTCAAAGAACACCTTTACCTGAGTCCCTAGAGATCTTGGGCAGCACCAGTGTGCATTACCATGCACCACCTTCTCTTGACAGTGAAGCGATGCAGTTGAAGAGGGAATACGTAGGAGTGTTGCTTGAAAATTGCCTTTTCCTTTCAGGTGTAAATTGGCAGCTTCCATATTATGTCCTACAGCCCAGCTGCCTCTAGACTCAGTGCCTAGTGAGTGAGGCTGTAGTGAATTAGCTGCAGCAGAAATGCCTCCTTCAGGCTGGGCCTTCTCCTGGGACATGAGAAAGTGGAGACTATAATGCCGAATGAAGGCTTCTCCTCACAGTTAACAAGTCCTGGCAGGTGTATCTGCCTTGTTTAGCACAATTAATGCCCCAATAATTTACCTGTAATCTTCATGATTCCAAGTCGCACCAGTCATTACTCATGAGGTGAACCCTCCTCTTTGAGACAGGGAAACGCATGGAGTAATGTGTGAAATAGAAGCCGCCCATCCCTGCTGGGATACATTAAGAAGGGTCTGGATTCCCAGCATCCTCCTGGATTTTCCTGTCTCTGACAGAGACGAGGACAAAGGAAGTATGGATTAAGGATGGAGCATGTCTTTAATAATAATATTTAATGGATTATGCCAATGTGAAAAACTTCCCCTGCTGGGCTTGGGAGTAAAAGACATTGAAGATAAATTAATCATTATGAGCAGTTGGGTTCCTGTCAATCTGAAACTCAACTACCTATTTGAAATCAGATCTGATAATTAAAATTCCCTGCTGGGCTCAGAAGGTACTATTTACCAAACATAATGTATGGAGAATTAAGTACACATTGTTTTATCACACCTACAGCTGTTTTTTGACAGGAATAAGAATTTTGCAAAGATTGATTCCAAAGATTGATTCCTGACTTGAGGAACTCACCTGAAGGCTAGTGGGTGAGATGTGTTGCAGCCGTGCGAATGTGCGGTGTGAGCAGAATGGACGGCGCATGTGCTTCTTTTCATTTTCTCTGTGATGTGGGAGGCTGGAGAATGTGAGTATCTATTTGAATGCTTACAGGAGCCATAGTACATTTGTGGGTGTTTGGTTAGTACCCTTGTGGAGTGGATATGGCTGGTTACACTGTTTTCAGTTTCAGATACTGCTGTTCAGCCTAAAGTAAGCTCAAAGAGTATGCACAGGGAAGGTGGCTTCTTTAGTGGCAACCTTTCTTCTGAGTAGTTGTCAGTATATATCCTTACCTAGATGACTGGTTACTCCATGCTCCATCATCCCAGGAAACACTGAAGGGCCTAGAGGAGGTGAAATATGTCTGTCTCCCCATGGTTTTCTTCTCAATTGGTTCCAACACAAGACCAGAACTTTATTGGTGTGCACTTCAGAAAGGATCTCTAAAATATTTTTTTTCACCAGGAGAGACGCGCAATGATGTTGAGGAGCTTGCTTTTGGGTCTATCCGAGAAGGAAACAGCTTCAGTGAGGTTGTCGTTGAAAGTGCAAGGCCACATTGCAATATGGATCTTTACAGTTTTGTGGGCCCGATTCCATCTATACCCTTTGTAGAACCACCTTCAATTATACAGTAAACCAGTGACGCAGAACTACAAACTTATGATTCCAGTAATACAGGAAATCCGGAACTCCCTGAGATGGTGCTTATGTCCAAACTCTCTGGAAAAGGGATCTCGCTCCAGACTGTGAATATCAAGGTGGTGGCAACAGATAGCAGCGCCCTGGGTTGGGGAGCAATCTCGAAGGAAGAGTCAACCCAGACCTGATGGAACACAAGAAAGAGTGAGAAATACTCCAATTGGAGCACGCTGATGGCAGTGTTCAGGACGTTAATTTTATTAGATGACCGATTCAAGGTAATCATGTTGTAGTCAAAACATACAATATGGTGACAGGGACAATATAAATCATTGTGTGGGACCAAGTCAGGATTATTGATGACTTTGTCCATTTAGGGGAGTGGGCAGACTCTTGTCAGTCATCACTGAAGGCTTCTCATGTGCATGCAAATGAGAATGTTCAGACACACCCTCTAAGCAGGATTTTTCCATCCTTCCAATCTCTATCTTTCAGAAAATATGTCAAAGCTTTAGGACTCCGTTTCTGGATCTGTTTGCCTCCCTCTAACAACAATTAAGTCCCCCAGTTTTTGCACAAGATACAAGGTGGAGGGTGCATGGGGTGTGGATGAACTGACTTTGACTTAGTCCCAGGTGATCCTGTACAACTTCCTGCTTTTTCCCTTGACCCAAAAAAGTCTAGCTCAGCTGAAAGGAATCTGCAGATTGATGGCCTTGGTGGTGCCTTCTTGGCTGAGGGGATCTTGGTTTCCACTTCTCCAGAGGTTATCTGTGGATCAGTTTTGGAAGATCCCAACACTACGTCAGTCAAAGAAAATGACCTTAAAAAATGTTCCCCTTTCTTTATGGAAGGTAAAAGGTGACTGTTGGAGAGTAATGGTTTGTTGGGTCATATTGCTGAGTTTAATCTAAATTCCCATAAGCCTTCCCCTTTACAATGTTATGCTAAGCATTGGGTTCAGTCTAAAGATGGCATGAAGAGCATTCCTGTTCTCCTTTGCAATGTCAGTTACCTTTTATGCTGGAATTCCTGCAAGATGGTTTCCATAAAAACATGGCTGGTTCAACTCTAAGAGCATAGTGGGCAGAAATAAAAGCTTTAGAGACCCTTGGAAGAGTCTTAAGAAAAGTGAAATTCTAGTGAATCCTCCATTGAAGATTTTCTGTCCAGAAAGTTAGCAAGTGGCATAACACAAAATGATGGCCCCTCCCTGGCAGAATGTTACTGGGGCCCCTGAGGCTCCCATATCTCATAAATATTGATTTCCATGGGGTGAATTGGGGCCCCATGAAGAATTAGGGGCCACTGGAGGGTTGACACCCCTGCACCACAGTGGCTGTGGGCTCCTGCTTTACAGCGCTGCCTTTAGCTGCCGCTTGGGATTTGTTGTTGGTGTTAAAAGCCTTATCGCTCCATTCCTTGGAGCCCAAGTCCAGTTAGCATTTAATGCAAAATACCAAGCAGCACAGCAGATGAATCAAAGACAATTGTCATTTCAACTGATCAGGGATCACACTAAAAATGTAAGATGGAGCATAAAACTAAAATAGATAGAATTTTAGACCGCTATATATATATATATATGCATTTTCTCAATACATGTGAATGGAGCTTAACCACATGACAGAAAATTTCTAAAACAACAAGGAAACAGCCAACCTATACAAAAAACTCCCCGGTTTTTGTGATGCACCAACCACACTATATCTCCTTCCCAGTAGTTAATATCAAAAAACAGAGCCTTATACTCGCATTGTGTGCAACTCTGCTACCCCTGTCGTTCCTCTAGGGGCGGTTAAAAAACCCAAAAATGCAATTATATCAACGTAGACCACGATTTTCTTCTTTAAAAAGCGCTATTAATTAAACTGCAACCGACACCAAATCCGGTTGAAAGCGCTTTCAACGAACTATTTGTCGGTTACGTCGTGCAGGACTGGATTTGGTGTCGGTTGCAGTGTAATTAATAGCGCTTTTTAAAGAAGAAAATCGGTGGTCTACGGTGACTGTCCAGTAGAGCACACTGGAGGATCGTGTATGCAAAATCTTGGCCAACTTTTTGGCATCATTTAATATACATGCCCTGATGAAGTTCTCGGTGTAGAACGAAACGCGTTGGCTGTTGTGGCTGTTTGCTGTATACTTTTTCAACTTTGTAAAGAAGAATAAAGACTTTTCTGCAACTTCAATACTGGACGGACATTCGTATATGTACTTTCGCATGGACTCTTTTGTAAAGTGGTGCAACCTGCAGTTGATATAATAACATGACAGAAAATTGTTGCTTTCAGCAAAAACCTATCTTATAACCAGGTGGCAGGATCATCTCCCTGAGGAAGCGTAGAACTTCCTGGAGGAGAAGACATCATTCATAATTGCAAAGCTAGGCCGATTATTCTCCGAAAATGCTGCTTCTACTTACCAGGCTTGAAAGCGAAGTTATGCTTCTAGAAAATGTGCAAATGCACATCTACGAATAACAAGCGTTCCTGGCCTACTTGGAACATGAAAATTAGCCACCATATTCAAAGCTACTGGAAGTACTAAACCACTGTGAAACAACATCCATATTTGATTATAAACTTTTGGTACATTCTTGATTATAAATAAAAAACATAATAAAGTATTGCATAGGAGTATATGAGCATGATACAAACAGGATTTAGGTTTACACAGAGGAGAATTTGAGCTGTTGAAAGTGTGATGAGTCGAATGTGGAGCATGGTGCAAAGTTTGTTCACCCTTTCATAGGTCAATCAGTGACAGCTCTGCCCAAGCCTGTAAGGTCGTCTTACTGAGTTGCGAGGGCTGGCTGTAGGCCAACTGCAAGGCAGGTACTGAGAATCTAGGGGATAATAATTTTTTTGGGAGGTTTGGGAAACATTACTTTATTCTACGTCACTGTATAAGAATAGGAGAGGAAGGAGTACGGCAAGGAAAAAGAAAATCTTTATTGCTAGTTGGATTGGACATAGTTGAAAACTGAAACACAATTTAATACTTCAACTGGTACTGTAAATTTATCAAACCCACAGGTGGCCTCCTAGATAATGCTACCACACTATTGTGGTAAATGAGGAGAGTTAGGAGGGAGCATCTAAACTTACACTGATTCATGCACGTCAGCATCATAGAGGAGGCAATGCAGCAAACTGTGGAAAGTGTGTGCTTGCCCACCCCTTCTGAAAGCAATACTCATAAATATATACATGGCAGAGAGGGTGGTTGAGGAAAGTAGGCCTGTGCGTAATTTTGAGTAAGTGAACATAATATAGTGTAGGGCAGGATTATTGGGCTATCTGCTGCTTACACAATGTCCTGATTTCCTCTCACCTACACTGACTGCATAGTTTCCACTTATAAAAAGTTGGTTCAAGCAGAAAAGGCTCACCACAATGGATTGTTGCAAGGTAACTGGATGTAAGATAACTTATTCTCACAAGCACATTGTGAAAATGTGGAGCTTGTGATGGAAAGTATTGCAAAAGTTTGGATTTTTTCAAGGACACGCACTCTGAGTAGTGTGCATAAAACCCATAGTTCTAGTGAAAATTAAAGATGCAATGCGACAAAAAACCGTGGAACGTCTCTCACCCCTTGGGAAGGAGAACTTCTAGGAACCCACCTCACTGTGGTATCCTGGGTTGCCCCCTTTCTGTATATTCATTAGTGCTTGCACATGTCTCTGGCTTCCCCTGTATCAGGGCTATGAACTTCTATCTCCCTGTGAATGTAGCCAATAGCAGTTGTGTCACTGCTCAAGGAACTTGGTTCTTGCTACCACTTAACTTCTAAATGTGTTTTGAGCCTAGTGCATCCTTACAGCTTGTGAAGCACAAAAAAAAATACTTGCATGAGAAACATTATAAGACGAATGCCCCACAAGTTCCTTCATGCCAATAGGCAGATGTGAGTCAGGATTTTGGTCCTCCCCTAAGAGCTCTCTTGTCCCCCAGACCAGTAGAGATAGACTGTGAGTCTGCAAAAAAGAATCTACCACAGGATTCAAGGATCCTTGTATTTGAACTTCTACTGCTGTCACAAATTCAAACAAATACCTGAGCTCCTCCGCAGGGGTATCATGGATGACTTTAGAATAATTTACTCCTTATCCCTCTGAGAGTCCTACCCAATGCTAGACTTGAGTAAAGGAGGCCTCTAGGGAAAAGGGGATGGGAAGAGGTACAGTGGGCAGTTGTTCACAGTAGCACTATACAAGGGTTGGTTATCTAACGAAATAGAAATATACCAATTACTTCAGATATTGTAGAGAATGTGAAAGTTGTACACACAAACACTCTTTCCACTAACCTTTATGCTATCTGAACTTTCTTGGTTGCCTGCACTTTGTTACAGCACATATATTCTTTCAAGTATCTCTCTGTTTCAAAACAAACATAGGTTTGCTTAGAACTAAGGGATGAAAGAACTGGGTGTTGCAATTGCACATTAACAATTTTCCCTTCCTGCCATCTTCACTTTTTTTTTAATGAAAGTCTGATTTATAAGTCCAACAGAAATATAGTTCAGTGACTTGCCTGGCATAAAAAAAATAAACATACAGGAAATTAAACTTGTCCCAGGTTGTAGTCATTTTCAAACAAATAATGCCATGCTGCTATGCTTTTAAATATTCTCCAAAGTAAAGGATATGCTCCAGAATTGTTTCCATCAGACCAAGAAGAAAAGAGAGCTTTCAAAGTTATCTTTCCATTTCATATTACCAGGTCCTGAATAAGTCTGTTGACCTTTGCAAACTCACTTTCAGTTGAGCAAAAGAAAACTTGAAATCCAAAGGAAAAAAATATTCAAGTCAAGCAGCTAAAATGAATCACCCTCAATGTCTTCACACTGAATGAACAAACTCATCAGAAAAAAAGCGTTGTGTTCACCTTCAACATAACACATCACTGCAGCAGCAGAGACTAGGCCACATTTTTAAAAAGAACTTCAATATGGCGCTTGAACCTGTGCAGTAGTTCAGTGCTGCAATTCCTTTTAATTCTGATTTGAATACTTCTCCAAAGGCAATCCCTGAACTGGTATTTGAGAATTCATTTGTTGCTGAAAAGATTTATTAAGGATATTATCTCTACTAAAACAAAAGATGAGTCTTAGTAACGTTTTCAAAACATAGGGGCCGATTACAATGGCGGTCGGAAAACCATTCCGCCCGCCGTGGCAATGGGAAAAGACCGCCCGCATGGCCTGCGGCACCACCGCCGATCACATTACGATGCACCGCCGGAAAAATCCAACCGCCGCGGTCGGAACCCAAGAACCACCTGCGGCGCACGTGCAGAAAAGGCGAAATACCCTCCACGGCGGTCGGATTCACTGCGGAAAGCTCACAAACCGCCGATACACAAGCGGAATTTCCACGAGTGCAATTATGATCTTACCGCTGTGCCTGCGGTACGACCGCTTGTTTCCGACCGCCGCGAATTACAGCAATGATGAATGGGAGAGCTGGAGGAATGACCATTGCAGTCCGACCGCGGTGTCCGCGCAGAAATAATAATGGCGGTCGAAAGCAACTACACCACAAAACCACCAAATGTGGCTGTGTATCTGGCTCAGCCAATAAAAACAGCTAACACACCCCATTGACACAAGCCCCTGGCAAATAAGAACTACAAATCCCAGCTCAACACAGACAACACACCTGACATGAATACTCAGCTTGGACCCACCCACATAGCAGACCATAAAACCAGCCCCTGCATGACCACAATTCTTTGCACAACTCCAGAACTGAAGGGCCCAACAATATCACACAAAGGATAGGCAACCCTGCACACATCACACCATCACAAACACACACACACCACACACATCACCACCACCACCACCTTCACACCTGCACTCTTAACCACACAGCACATCACACACCATGGCACATAAGATGCCCAAATTCACTGATGGTGAGTTGTCAGTCATGGTGGATGAGATAATAAGAGTTGAGCCATATATTTTAGGAAGCAGGGTCCAACAGACCCCAGCAGCCAGGCAAAATCAATTGTGGCAAAGGATAGTTGACAGAGTCAATGCTGTAGGGCAAATTCCACGCAACAGGAAGGAGATCAGGAAGAGGTGGACTGACCGCAAGGTCAAGGAGAAGAACAGCAAGAACCGTGAGCTGGCAAACCGGACTGGCAGTGGCCCTCCCATTCCACCAAGAACATTCAACGCATGGGAGGAGAAGGTGCTTGGCATACTGCACCCAGAGAGTTGCACTGGAATTGAGGGGGGAATGGAGGCTGGTAAGTACCAACAAAAGTCTGCCATAATACTGCTATGTAGTAGCTTGCACAACTAAAAAGCAACACCTCCTAGGCCCAAATGTACTCATGTCCACCACACTCCCCCAAACAGGTCTCACAGATCCCACAATAACTCCCTCTCATTCACCACAAAGGTACATAACAATATTTACATGGGGGCACATGTACAGGCAGCCAGCACTACAACTCCCAACAGGCCCCCTTGTCCCACAGCTCAGCAGGATGGAGCATTCCTCACACCCCCAAGCATGGGGCAGCCATTTCCCTCCAATGTGTAACCTTACAGGTAGGTAGCCATCTCAACAGGGAGGGGTCTTTGTGGCTGTGAAGTCTGCACTACAACTCCCAACAGGCCCCCTTGTCCCACAGCTCAGCAGGATGGAGCATTCCCCACACCCCCAAGCATGGGGCAGCCATTTCCCTCCAATGTGTAACATCACAGGTAGATAGCCATCTCAACAGGGAGGGGTCTTTGTGGCTGTGAAGTCTGCACTACAACTCCCAACAGGCCCCCTTGTCCCACAGCTCAGCAGGATGGAGCATTCCCCACACCCCCAAGCATGGGGCAGCCATTTCCCTCCAATGTGTAACCTTACAGGTAGGTAGCCATCTCAACAGGGAGGGGTCTTTGTGGCTGTGAAGTCTGCACTACAACTCCCAACAGGCCCCCTTGTCCCACAGCTCAGCAGGATGGAGCATTCCCCACACCCCCAAGCATGGGGCAGCCATTTCCCTCCAATGTGTAACCTTACAGGTAGGTAGCCATCTCAACAGGGAGGGGTCTTTGTGGCTGTGAAGTCTGCACTACAACTCCCAACAGGCCCCCTTGTCCCACAGCTCAGCAGGATGGAGCATTCCCCACACCCCCAAGCATGGGGCAGCCATTTCCCTCCAATGTGTAACCTTACAGGTAGGTAGCCATCTCAACAGGGAGGGGTCTTTGTGGCTGTGAAGTCTGCACTACAACTCCCAACAGGCCCCCTTGTCCCACAGCTCAGCAGGATGGAGCATTCCCCACTCCCCCCAAGCATGGGGCAACTATCGCATTGCTCTCCCAAAACTTACACGTAGGTAGTGACTGCATGTACACCGCCATCCTCATCTAAATGCATGTAGCCACATAACCACATCAGCACTAACATGTCTGCCAACTTGGCATAGTTTTAAATGCCACATCCAGTGTGCAGACATCTAAGTGCACGTAACTGTCACATATTTTGAACTCATACTCACCAAGTCACAAGTGAAACAAATGCATCCCACAATTGTGCACAGCAGAGAGTGCAATGTGGAAGTGCCATGGTGTCTGAGCATGAAGGCCCATCTCAACACCAAACATGCATGGTCTACATGGAAAAAAAGGAAAGTACATGTGATTCCAAAGCTATGTATAACATGGCAATGGTTCCTTCTAGCTCTGTTGAAATAGATTACATGAACAGCTAAATGAAAAGACGCACAACAGACATTTGATGTCACGCAATTTGGTAGATGAGGACATGTCCGTGTAGTTACACTATCTGTACACTGCACCAAGTTTCAATTCACAACGGACACCATGGACTAATAAGGTATGTACCTCAACGTCATGTCATGGTGCACAGCATATAGCAGGCATACAAAGTCATTGCATTGTAAAGTGTGTGTTGTATCAAATGTCTCAAACAATTGTCTAACATCAAGCTTGTTGCGTGCAACTCAATTACCATATCACTTCTGTTCAACAGGAGATCAACAACTAACTGCAGAGGATGACACCAACATGCGGAGCCAGTCTCCCCCCCTGGAACGTGGACTCTCGGATGCAGATTCCCCAACAGTCTCGGACGAGGATTCTCAAGCTGGCCCCTCTGGTGTGACAGGGACTAACATGTCTCAAGCCCTCATTGTCCCCACCACCACCACCACGGCAAGAACAACTGTGCTGCCCCCATCCACTACAAGCTGTGTGGCCTCCACCACCACCACCACGGCAAGAACAACCGTGCTGCCCCCTGCCACTATGACCTGTGTGGCCTCCACCACCACCACCACGGCAAGAACAACTGTGCTGCCCCCTGCCACTACGACCTGTGTGGCTTCCACCACCACCATCACCACTGCTGTCTGCAACGCACGCCCTGCCACGGTGGTTACCGACACCACCACACAATCACAGCATGCCAGGGAGAGTTTGCCAGTGCGTCTGGGGACTATGCCACAGGTCCGTGTCAGGAGGGCAGGTGGGAGTACAACTGGTGCAGGGACACAGGAGGACAATGACCCTGAATCGCTGGTCACCATTGCAAGAGTCCTTGGTGCCTACCAAGAGAACCATGGAATAATGGGCCAGCTTGCTGAAGACATGCATGAGATCCGCTGCTGCAGCAGTCCATGGACACACGGATGGGCCAACTTGTCGACCTTGTTGGCCAGCTAGTGGGTGTTCTGAGGGACAGACTCCCAGCCCCAAGTGCAGCTCAACCCCCCTCCAGTGGATTGCCTGCTGTGCAGCCCAACATTCCAGCTGCAGCCACAGAGAGGGGTGTGCAGGAGGAGAGTGAGTTCTCAGACACCACTGACCCTGCAACAGATGCCCCCCCTCCCAAACGCACCAGGGGCTGTCCGAGAATCCACAGGGGAGGATTTGGTGGCAGGCCACCATACCAACGCCACTCACAGAGCCAGCGATGATGGTATCTTGTTGTTCCCCTTTGCATTGACTGTTGACTATCCTTGCCAACAATTGCCATGTCGATGGCCTGAGTCTGTTGGACTGTGTGACTTCAGCTTTGTGGTGACTACACTATTTGTCTCAACTACCATGACTGACAACTCATTTATTCACTGTTCACATTTATGTACATATCCCGTCACTTGCACAAAAACTAAATTCAAATAAACACTCTTCACATACCTATGTCTGTGTGAGCTACATGTTTATTCCAGTATGTACAGTGACAAATCAGATTTCAATGTTCCAACAGCTGTGAAGCAGAGGAGGCATTCAGAGGGTGAATGAACCTAGAAAGACACAAGAGACTGACATTTACTTATCAGGTGACGCCTTTACAGCAGAAACACAACACTAGGCATCAAGGTACAAAAATAAGCACCCATAGCAATGGTCAACAACCTCAACATACACATGATGTACCTGGATACAAATACCCTGTGCCACACACATCATCCCTTATCACACACACAACAACAGCCAGCAGTTACATTTCTCTATGCCTTGATACTATCATCCAAGCAAACACACAATGTCACTGTTCTACAAAGTCACTTACATTCAAGGGAAGTAGTTGGCAATGAGCTGTTGACGCAGGTCAACACCTTCCTCTTCACCACTATCGTCCGCACTGGAAGTGTGTGGGTGTGCAGGAGGGGGCGTCTGTTGCTCATCGTCATCCAGGATCAGCGGAACGGCTTTGCGCAAGGCAAGGTTGTGTAGCATGCAGCATGCTACAACTATCCGGCACACCTTTCGTGGGGAATACAACAGTGCACCTCCGCTCTTGTCCAGGCACCGGAATCTGGACTTCAGTAGGCCAAAGGTGCGCTCCACCACACGTCGTGTCCTACCATGTGCCTCGTTGTAGCTGACTTCACCCGGGGTACTTGGATTCCGCAGTGGGCTCAGCAACCACGGCCTGTTGGGATACGCTGAGTCACCTAGGTGTGACATACACAGAGAAATGTTGTGATACAAACAGTTGACGAGAACAGCATGCCACACACAGCACACTACTTGACTCAGTGTACTCACCTACAAGCCATGCACGCTCTGGATGTAGATTTTCCATCAGCCGGGGTACAATGCTGTTCCGCAGGATGTAGGAGTCATGGGCGAAGCCAGCAAATCACGCACAAACATGGCTGATGATCATATCAACTTGGCATACCACCTGCACATTTATGGAATGGTAGTGCTTCCTGTTCCTATACACCTGCTCACATGCCTGTGGTGGGACAAGGGCAATGTGTGTGCCATCAATGGAACCAACTACATGAGGAATGTGGCCAAGGGCATAAAAAACAGCCTTCACAGCAGGCAAATCTGCTGTATTTGGGAATCGTATGTATTGGTCCTTGTATAGCATCATTGCGGACACCACATCCCAGAGCACCATGCTGAATGTGGCTTGCGACATCCCACCGGCGCTGGCCACCGTGTATTGGAAAGAGCCCGTAGCAAAAAAATGCAGCGCTGCCATGATCTTCACTGTTGGGGATAGGGCAGTTGGATATGTTCGTTGAGGCCTCAGATGGGGCTCCAACTGAGCACACAGCTCTTGCAGTGTAACGCGATCCAGACGAAATTTCCGGATGATGTCCACCAGGACTGTGAAAGGCCGGTGCACATTTGGTCGTCGCCTACATGAAATGGGAGAGGACTAATGTTATTCAAATTACACAATGAGATGTGTCCGACTTCTCACATCTTGATTCACGCAGCAGAAACAATGAACGTACTCCAACAATTGCTGAATCCACAACTCAGATGCAGGGACACCTTCACCACATGTGTTTTCACAAGTGGACATGTTGTACATACTGAGTACCCCAAAAACATATGCAGAGGTTGTGAATGGTACACCAATACATCTGGTGTCCCCAGGCCTAGGAGTAGGTGACACAGCAGAGGTATGAGACAGCAACACTGCTGACTCATATGTAGCTGCTTTACCTGCCACACCTTCTTGCTTAAGTTGCACAGACCACTAGTTATCATCACAATGTTCACAGTGTGTGTAAGCTGATCACATATCCTACTTAAATCAGCTATGGGCATAGTAAAATACCACCATTATGTGTTCAGGCAATCATTACTGTTGCTTGATTACCCATCTCACACATTAAGTCGATTTCAAAGATGAGACAACATCATACAACCAATAGATGTACATCCACACACATATCATAGGTGACGTGAGTAAGTGCATGTCAATGCATGTCACATTTTCCACAGACATGGCATGTGTAGGCATCAGTGAGTTGAATGTCACACCAGCATTCATTGTACAAAACAAGTGCAGTAAGACACTATGGAGGCATAGTGTTCAATTGTTAAATTTGTCCATTGCCATCACTAGTGCATAATGTGTCCATAACCGCGGTAGGCGTGCACCGCCACCACGGTGCCGCTCATTGGCCACAATTGAAAGATGCAGCATAGCGGTAACGACCGCATGTCCTCCGCGGTGTGACACCACCAATGCCATTGCAGCCAATGGGAACCGCGATCGCGGTAGTGAAATGCTACTTTGGGAACCGCGGTAGGCGTGCACCGCCACCGCCGGGCCGCTCATTGGCCACAATTGAAAGATGCAGCAAAGCGGAAACGACCGCCTGTCCTCCGCGGTGTGACACCACCAATGCCATTGCAGCCAATGAGAACCGCGATCGCGGTAGTAAAATGCTACTTTGGAAACCGCAGTAGGCGTGCACCGCCACCGCCGGGCCGCTCATTGGCCACAATTGAAAGATGCAGCATAGCGGTAACGACCACCTGTCCTCCGCGGTGTGACCCCACCAATGCCATTGCAGCCAATGGGAACCGCGATCGCAGTAGTGAAATGCTACTTTGGAAACCGCGGTAAGCGTGCACCGCCACCGCCGGGCCGCTCATTGGCCACAATTGAAAGATGCAGCATTGCGGTAACGACCACCTGTCCTCCGCGGTGTGACACCACCAATGCCATTGCAGCCAATGGGAACCGCGATCGCGGTAGTGAAATGCTACTTTGGAAACCGCAGTAGGCGTGCACCGCCACCGCCGGGCCGCTCATTGGCCACAATTGAAAGATGCAGCATAGCGGTAACGACCGCCTGTCCTCCGCGGTGTGACACCACCAATGCCATTGCAGCCAATGGGAACCGCGTTCGCGGTAGTGAAATGCTACTTTGGAAACCGCGGTAGGCGTGCACCGCCACTGCCGGGCCGCTCATTGGCCACAATTGAAAGATGCAGCATAGCGGTAACGACCGCCTGTCCTCCGCGGTGTGACACCACCAATGCCATTGCAGCCAATGGGAACCGCGATCGCGGTAGTGAAATGCTACTTTGGGAACCGCGGTAGGCGTGCACCGCCACCGCGAGCCGCTCATTGGCCACAATTGAAAGATGCCAGCCAGGTGGACCAATTGCAGCAGCTGCCTGCCACTGATACCAACACAGGGGCCTATAAATCTCTGTGGGAGAGCCACACATTTCACATGCATTCAGACACTGCTGACTGCCATTCCTCTCCAACTGCATATCTTGCTGTATCCTGGACCCAGTGATGGCGAGAACAGAGAATGTCAGGGCCCGTCCCTTCACTACAGAGGAGCTGGAGCTACTGGTGGACGAGGTCCTTGCACAGTATGGGAGGCTTTTTGGTGCGCCAGATGTACTGGTAAGTGTTCCTGATTCCAAGTGTGAGAGTGATCGAAATGATACCATGATGTTGCTGTGCAGTAGTATGTGCCTGTGAGTGCAAGTCGATGTACAGGCATCCTAATAGTTAACATGGCATGCTCCATACATGTTCTGTGTGAATTGAATTTGATTATGTGTAGAAACTGGACACTCCTACAGCCATTCTTGCACAAACTTAATGAACATGTTGGTCTGAGACTAGGTGATGTAAATGTGTGTTACACTGCCATGCATGCTAACTTCATGTCAATGGTGTCTGTAGGCTTATTTCCACACCTACATAAGTTTATTGAAGGTAGGGGGAGACATACATTTTTTAAACAGCCACCCAGATACGATGGTGTTCTGGAACAGTACAAGTTGTGACTGATTTTTACTGTGCCATGTTATGTGACTGTCCACTGACTCTTCACAACCTCATATGTGACTGTTGAAATGTATATTGGAATGGAGCACTAACTAATGTGTGTTGCATATTTCTTAATTGCACTATGTAGATGTGAGCATCATGCACAATAGTCCAATGCATGAGTGGAACCCACTTGATGTTAATGCAACTATGACACTTCACATCAATGTAAGTAGTAGATGTCATCCTTACATTGATTTGAACATGTGTTCGGTCTCGCATGTGTTGGCACTTTTCACCCTCTCATGCTGTACATCCATGTGATTCATCTGAGGGACCATGTTGATCCGCAGTGTGAGTTCCTCTGGCCTGCACAGACACTGTCCAATGTTACTCTGAGCCATGCCTAACTGGACTGAGTCAAACATGTGTTTAGTCCACACACCTAATACTCACTGAGCCATCATAGTCCTGAGAATTGCACAATCGAGAACTTAACATTGTGAGAAGGGCGTGATAATTCAGATTATGTCCCAAAATGTTTCCTGAAAAATGCATTGAGCCATTCACAGGCCAAGGGCATCGAGGGGTGTGTAATGGTGGACATAGTGAGTCTGCCACTACACTTCATTAGCACTGTATTGCATGTCATTCTCACTCACATACTGCTTCACAGTTGAGGGACTTCTGCACATAGCTGTCTGTGCTGCCATTGTGCATGTGTATGAGATGGCCATGTACTGTGTGCCAAGCCATACATGCATTCATTTCTATGTAGTATTGTTATGAACATGTACTATGTGTCATGCTGTATGGCCTCTGATGAAGATGTAGCGATTTGTGTGCCATGCATTTATGTTCTCCTGTGCTGACACACAGTGTGAATGACACAGGGTCACTGTTACTTCCTTTTCTTGTCTCCTATGCCTGCAGCTGAAGGTCCACCAGCGTAAGGCCGCATGGAAGAACATTGCACGGAAGGTGCGGACTCTGGGTGTATCCAACAGACGGCACACACACTGCCACAAGAGGTGGGACGACATCTCCTGTCTGAGCAGGACCGTGGCAGAGATGACGGTGGGGCTCGCCCCTCACAGTGGCAGGTTGGCGCGCCGAACCATGACTCAACTAATGTCCCGCATCTTGTCTGTGACACAGCCAGAGCTGTATGAACGTTTGAGGGACCATCAGCAGGGAGTTAGTGGTGAGTATTCTGCATAGGCTGACTTTGGGTGTGAGTGACTGCATGAATGGCGACTGGGAGCCCTTGCTGATCTTGCTGCTGTGTAAATTTTTAGGAACTACTTCTCAGTGGCCTATGTGTTCAGTGCACGTGTCATGTATTTTCCCATAGATGGACTTGATCATGTGTTTCATACAATGGCCCTTGACATTGCATGATGAGATGTGGCCTTATGACCTCTTCTGCATTCTGGGTGTCATGGACATCACCAGGCAGTGTACAGCAGTGTGCATCATGTCAGTGTGCATTTAACGATGTGTGCACTGCAGGACTTGTAAATGGTGTGAAGTACACATCTGACACCAACGTGCAACAGTTTGCTAGATGAATTGCTCAACTTGTTAGACATCAGTAGCTCATGGACATTCTTAAGTACAAATTTGAATCTGTATCTGTGTTGTCCTTTTACAGTGACTCCATATGTGACAGAAGCAACATGATGAGATGTATGTCTCTCTCACATACAAGCTAACCCTGGGCGTAATACTTGGCTATGCTCACGGAGCATGCAAAGTTTGTGCTACTACGCACTACGCAAATTGCACGTAGCAGAGTGAAAAACTATGCTAATTGATGTAGCATAGCAGTAGTATAATAAACACCTACAAATGCTTTGATAAAGCAATTTTCTATGCTAAAAAGCATATAACCAATTCATAAAAGTGAACTTTGACAATGAAAATATCAAGCAATGAGAGAGGTGATGATTTTGGGGTCCCCCCTAACCTAGGGAGAAGACCAAGCAGATGCCTTGAACACAAAAAGCATATCATGTGAACGATTCAGTGGTGGTCCCTTCCTCCTAGCACAGTTATGGGCAAAAATACAATCCCAACCAAAGGCCCTGCAAAGCATTATGGGACGAGATTAGCAGTGGGCAGTGAATATTATAGTGTCCAATATCAAAATAATTCTACAAAGAGCTGCAGTTCAACTAGTCGTTACTAGATGTCCCTCACGAGTCAAATGCAAAAGCATTGAAATTATTAATACATCAAGCTGCAGTTCCACTAGTCGTTACTAGATGTCCCTCACGAGTCAAATGCAAAAGCATTGAAACCCTTTCATGAAGCTTTTGCATTTGACTCGTGAGGGACATCTAGTAACGACTAGTGGAACTGCAGCTCTTTATAGAATTATTTTGATATTGGATACTATAATATTCACTGCCCACTGCTAATCTCGTCCCATAATGCTTTGCAGGGCCTTTGGTTGGGATTGTATTTTGCCAATAACTGTGCTTGGGGTGGTCCTAAGAGGATGGGACCACCACCGAATCGTTCAAAAGATGTGCTTTTTGTTTTCAAGGCATCTGCTTGGTTCTCTCCCTAGGTTAGGGAGGATCCCAAAATCATCACCTCTGTCACTGCTTGTTAATTTATCGTTTTCATTTTTGTGAAATGACTCTATGTATTTTAGCATGTAATGACAGAGATACTTATTTTATCTTAACTTGTATTGTGCAAGATGCCTTTGGCAATTATTGTACAGTGCAGTCAAGCATACAGATACGCACTACGCAATTGGCATAGTTACGTGAAGTTCAAAATGTACTTCACGTAGCTACGTGTAGTGCTACTACACAAACTACGCCCAGGGTTAATACAGGCACATGGGTATGCTTGCAGAGATGTTTATGTTGGATGACAAGGAGGCAGGGACCTGCTATTTGCCGGTGTGCACCTCACATGGCTCATTGATGTAAACAATGCATATTTCCATGCATCTTCTGTGTTCAGCATGATTGTTGCACATGCAGACTGCACAGGGTGTTGTGCAACTTAGGGTTGTCATTATCTAGTCTAGTTCTGTGCTTGCATTTGATGTTTGTGTGTATGGCACTGTACTGAACCTATGTCTCTGTCCATTGCAGCATCTACCGAATGCACGGAAGGCCATGATACGGACACCAGTACTGAAGCATGTGGCACGCATGATAGCCATGAGATCACTGACACTGAGGTGACCAGCGCCTCGGAGGGGGACAGGAGTGTCCTTGAGGACTCGCGCGCAGAAAGCACAACCTCAACATCATCGGACTCCAGTGGGGAGTCAGCGACAATGGTGGTCACAGGGAGTGACAATGCTGCCTCTTCCTCCACCACACATCGGCCAGTGCCCACCATCCCGGCTACTACCACTAGTGCTGTCCATGCCCGCAGGGCTGTTAAGGGTAGAGTCGCATTCACCCCAGGCACCGCTACCCCTGCCCCTGTCTCCCCTGCTGCCCTCAGTGTTGAGGCGATAGAACTCTTGCGCCAGCTGTGTGTGGGTCAGACAGCTCTCCTAAATGCTTTCCAGGATCAGGACAAGAAGTTGGGACAGGTTCTGGCATTTATGGAGGGCATTCATTTGGACGTGGGTGGGCTACACAGGACTGTCCAGGGTTTGTCCTCCACCGTGACGGCAGCCATTCAGCTATCACAACATCCAAGTCCAGCCCCAATGCCTTCACCAACCACCCTGCCAGTGGCAACCCCTGAGGAGAGTGACCACACAACTGAGCCCTCAGGCCCCGAGTCGTCGACACCCAGCACACGACAGCAGCGCTCCAAGCATGCCAGACCACAGACACCATCCCCAAAAAGTGACACAGGCACACAGGGACGCAAAGAAAAAAGCCCTTCACAAGACACTCAGGGGCATCAGGCAAAGAAGCAGGCCTCTAGCTCACGGTCCACAAGATTGCACCCATCACAAGAGACTCCCATCCACACAACTGCTCCAAGTGACAGACAAACAGTTGACATGCCTGCTGTGGTGCTGGTGCCGCAGAAGGGAAAGCCCACAAAGCAACCTAAGACTGCTTCACCCACGACCTCTACTCCCACCCACACCCCTGTGAAGCGTGGTCAGGAGAGCAATGTGAGTGGTTCACCAGGACCACAGGGGATGGAGGGCAAAAGGCAATAAAAAGCAAGGCTAAGTCCATATCCAGCAAATCCCCACAAGGAGGGCCACCTGCACCTGTCACACCTTTGGTGGCGAGGGACTCTGTTGTGCCAGCCACACTTCCCACTACTCCCAAGACACTTCTGCAATATCGGATACCCAAGAAGTGTAGAGGCAGCCCTGAACATTCACCCTCACCCACTGTGTCTCACGGCAGCGTCTCTCCGCCTCCACGTGCCACCATGCCACCCGGTCCGAGCAGCCCTACACCTGCCACAGCCACTACTGCCTCTGTGTCTCACGGCAGCATCTCTCCGCCTCCACGTGCCACCATGCCACCCGGTCCAAGCAGGCCTACACCTGCCACAGCCACTACTGCCTCTGTGTCTCACGGCAGCATCTCTCCGCCTCCAGGTGCCACCATGCCACCCGGTCCAAGCAGGCCTACACCTGCCACAGCCAATACTGCCTCTGTGTCTCATGGCAGCATCTCTCCGCCTCCACGTGCCACCATGCCACCCGGTCCAAGCAGCCCTACGCCTGCCACAGCCACTGCTGACTCTGACTCTGATGATCCTCTCTCTCCCAGGTCCAGTTCCGCCAGTGGCCACGACAATCAGCCACCTCCCACTCCAACTGACAGGCAAGTCTGAGGCACAGACCCCCTCCCATACCCATCTCTCCCACAGCGGTGCCTGGACTGAGCTTTGATAGCCCCGGTGCTTTTGTCATTCACATGGCAGTGTACGGTGTTACACATTCACTGTAAACATTTTCATGCACACATGTGCATTGTTTGGACTGTGGACTGGCCAATGGCCTTTTATTTGTTTGAAATTTTGTGACTATCACGATATTTTGCAATAAACACTGTTACTCCTGTCTTATCGTTTGTAACTGCCCTTGCTTAATTAAACATTTTGATGTGTGGGTATGGATAAATGTGCCACATGATCTGCATGGCACTACAACATTGCCATTTACTTCATTCACTTTGTCATTGTTTGACAAACGTAACACACACTTTTGGTCTGCTTGACTCTGAGGTTTGCGGGTGCAATGATGTTTGTGGGTGTTGATGTACTCTTGCAATCATCATTCGCTGTTGATTTCAGTATGATTGTGCACATGTCATGTTAGGGGGCTATACCACAACAGAGGTGAATTCTACACACAGTCTAACTTGCGGGGTGTCCAAGGTTGGTGATGTCTGTGTGATGTGTTTGGATGTGTGAACAGCAGTGTGTGTGTGGTAATCTTGTGAAGGCCTGTCTTCGTACTCACATGGGTATATTTGGATGTGTGCAGTTGAGTGGTCACACAGTGTGCTTGGCCTGTCCTTGTCAGTGGTGTTGAGGTGTATGTGGCCCTGTATATGCCAACTACAAACGTGTATGTTCCAGGTGGGGTTTGCCCCCTCATACTCATCTTGGCAGTGTCAAGAAGGGGGTTTGACACCACAAGCACCTTTTTGGCATTACTTTGCAGGTGGGGTTTGCCCCCTCATACTCATCTTGGCAGTGGCAGGAAGGGGGTTTAACACCACAGGCAGCTTTTGGCATTACTTTGCAGGTGGGGTTTGCCCCATAATACTCATCTTGGCAGTGGCAGGAAGGGGTTTGACACCACAAGCACCTTTTTGGCATTACTTTGCAGGTGGGGTTTGCCCCCTCATACTCATCTTGGCAGTGGCAGGAAGGGGGTTTAACACCACAGGCAGCTTTTTGGCATTACCTTGCAGGTGTTGTTTTGCCACCTAATACTCATCTTGGCAGTGGCAGGAAGGGGGTTTGACACCACAAGCACCTTTTTGGCATTACTTTTGCAGGTGGGGTTTGCCCCTCATACTCATCTTGGCAGTGGCAGGAAGGGGTTTAACACCACAGACAGCTTTTTGGCATTACCTTGCAGGTGTTGTTTTGCCACCTAATACTCATCTTGGCAGTGGCAGGAAGGGGGTTTCACATCACATGCACCTATTTGGCATTACTATGCAGGTGTTGTTTTGCCACAATACACCTATGAACTTGTTCACATACATCACTATCCCTGTATATCAGATGGGCACACATTTTGATGTTGCACAGGGTGGGATGGTAGGAGCTGTGATGGTATCAGGTAATGACAGCTGCTACCAACGGAGGCACACAGTGTACATTTGGGCCAGGGCCAACACAATCCTTACACGTCCCTGTGACTGCCCATGCGTGCTGCTGGAGCTGCCTACTGGATTGTGCGGAACTTTTCCCGCATCTTCACCGCTGCGGTGACGTGACCGGGAGGATGCGGTGATGGCGTTGTTGATGGATGACCCCGATGCGGAGGTGTGGCATTGACGTACCTGCGGTGTTGTCGACGGCGGCGGCGTCTTTGTTGATCGCGGATCAGGAACAGCAGCGGTAGGGCTTGTAGAGCAGGATCCATTGCGGTTGTGTCCGCGTGGAGTTGTGTGTTATTGCCGTTTTCCTCCGCAGTCTTGCTTCCGCCGTGTTTCAATGGGTGGTTTCGCCGTTGCGGTCCGATTGCCTGTTTGAGGCATTGTGATTCGGACGGCGGTCTACACGTCATTCCGCACGGCGGTCTCCCGCTATTGGCTACGTCCGCCCTCGTCGCGGAACCAAAGTACTGGCGGTACTTAAAACACCGCGGCGGTGGGGATTTGGGCTATGTCTGCCCATCGTAATATGGCGGTCGGGGATTCGCGACCGTGGTTGGCAAAACAGCACCCGCCAGGCCGGCGGAAGCCACCGCCGGCACGGCGGTGCCGATCCGCCCGCCATCGTAATCGGCCCCATAATTTCTTAAAACAACCAATACAGAAATTTCATTTATGACAACTGCAGGATTCAAGGATCAGGCAGTCTAGTAAAGCCACGCGGATGAGAAGTCTCCGCGTAGCCTTTGCTCTTCACCTGTGTTCCTCGACTTAGATTCTGCTCTTCATCTGTGTGCCTGGTTCTTCAGGTGAGACAATCTTCTAGGTGAGATGCCAAGTTTATCTTCTCAAACGTTTTCTGCTTGTGGTGCATCTTGGACTACTTCTCCAGAATAACTTCAAATAACTTCCTTTCATCTTTGAAACTCTTTCACCTCTTTCTGCACTGCCCCTTTCACCTAGTTATTGGAATTCTGCCTTGCCTTCTATGTTGTGCTTTAACAGCTGTCTCTAAGGCCTTCGCAGAGTTAGTTACAAATCTTGTGCGAACATTAGTTTCTTTCCAGTGCCTCAATTTGTGGATTTATAACAACTGCTTATAGTACATTGGAACATAACCAGTTTCACAATGAGTCCCTTTTCTCTAGCAAGATAAAAGTCTGCCATTAATCTCTTTTCAGTTTCTGTGGAATGTTACCATTCATGTCATGTGAAATCCATGTATAGGAAAAATTGTCATACAATTGAACATAATGTTAGAGCAGAAAGTAAGAGTAATCTTGTATTTTTTGTAGTATAACAGAGCCATCACTTGTGATAGATTGTAGAACGCCCGGGAGAGCATCCATTTGACAAGATAAACTATGCAATTACAACCCAATAATATCTCATGTGCCTTCTCACATATTGCTAGCCCATTCACCCTCTTCGCTGTCCGTATTGAGCACAGTCATGGACATGTTGGCACTGTCAATGGGGAAGGGAACTGGTGGATTACATGTTATCCCCGCAGCAAAATTTGGATCTACAAGTTAGTGGTGACCTGAGTTTGACAACACCTCTCCTGATATATTTCCGTTGAGTGCAGTCCTGGCCTTTCTCCATGAACATTAGCAGAGGGATCATAGCATCCCCTTCAGAATGTGCCCGAGCATAGCCATTCTGATCTCAAGCTAGAATCTAAAACATGGGCTTTTTATACTGTTACGCTGGGTAAAAATGTGTGAAGAAGACAATATTTGCAAAAACACGCCAGCTGACAGTGTTTGTTTCCCAGGTGTTTGTGAGAATGTAGTGTGAGAATTAAACACATGTAATGCATAATATGCAGTGAGATGATACAGTGAGAAATCTGTTTCTCATAGGATCTATGCATATTATTGCTAAACAAAGCATTCACAATCGTAGATTACAAATATGCTAGCCCTATAACAATGTGACAGATCTACAAGCTTATGTAAAATAAATAAAATACACAATTAATGCCATACTATGTTAATCTAAAATAGGTGTAACCTTTAGAGGAGATGCCCAGTGTTTCTTCAGTGTCTTGGAGGACCTGCTGCAATGACAAAGATTGTGTAAATATGTTTTCCAAACAACTGTAGAAATACTAGGGTGGTAATGGCTGTGATCTTGCAACTGACAGAATTTTCAAGTAAGTGCCAGTGCTTATCGGCCTTTATATTGCTACTGTATGTCTTTTTTTTTTATCATAATCTGTACACTTGCTTTGTGCACTGAGGTTCTGTAAGTCTTTTTGATCACAGTCTGTGCACTTGCTCTGAGCATTGAAAGTGTGTAAGTCTTTTTGATTAGAGTCTGTGCACTTTCTATGAGCATTGAGGTTGTGTTAGTCTTTTTGATCATAGTCTGTGCACTTGCTCTGAGCATTGATGTTCTGTATGTGTTTTTTGATCATGGTCTGTGCACTTGCTCTGAGCATTGAGCTTCTATGTCTTTTTGATCATAGTCTGTGCGCTTGCTCTGAGCATTGATGTTCTGTTAGTCTTTTTGATCATAGTTTGTCCACTTACTCTGAGAATTGATGTTCTGTTAGTCTTTTTGATCATAGTCGGTGCACTTGCTCTGAGAATTGATGTTCTGTTAGTCTTTTTGATCATAGTTTGTGCACTTTCTCTGAGCGCTGAGCTTCTATGTCTTTTTGATCATAGTCTGTGCGCTTTCTCTGAGCATTGATGTTCTGTATGTGTTTTTTGATCATGGTCTGTGCACTTGCTCTGAGCATTGAGCTTCTATGTCTTTTTGATCATAGTCTGTGCGCTTGCTCTGAGCATTGATGTTCTGTTAGTCTTTTTGATCATAGTTTGTGCACTTGCTCTGAGCACTGAGGCTCTGTTAGTCGTTTTGATCACAGTCTGTCCACTTGCTCTGAGAATTGATGTTCTGTTAGTCTTTTTGATCATAGTTTGTGCACTTTCTCTGAGCGCTGAGCTTCTATGTCTTTTTGATCATAGTCTGTGCGCTTTCTCTGAGCATTGAGGATCTGTTAGTCTTTTTGATCATAGTCTGTGCACTTGCTCTGAGCATTGAGCTTCTATGTCTTTTTGATCATAGTGTGTACACTTGCTCTGAGCATTGAGGCTCTGTTAGTCTTTTTGATCATAGTCAGTGCACTTGCTCTGAGCATTGAGCTTTTATGTCTTTTTGATCATAGCCTATGCACTTGCTCTGAGCATTGAGGCTCTGTTAATCTTTTTGATCATAGTCTGTGCACTTACTCTGAGCATTGAGCTTCTATGTCTTTTTGATCATGATCGGTGCACTTGCTTTGAACATTGCCTCCAGTAGTCTCAACATTATGTAGCTTTTGCAATGGGGTGGAATGTGCAGTTTGGTACTCTAACAGTCTTCTGGCATGTGAATAATACACATGTTCATGCTATTGATCATTGCAGCCGTGCATGGATGTATCTTATGGAGGAAACGTATTTCTGTTGCGCTGATTCCTGCCGTTGTTGGGTTTTATTCACAAATGTTGCCCCTATTTGTCGGAGCCCTGTGTCCTATTGAAAGCCGTCTATAGGTTTTGTATTAACTGTTTCATGTGTGTCAGAATGGGTAATCTGGCATACATAATTGCAGAATTCCATAATAGGGAAAACTCGCAGGGTCCCTAGAAGTCAGGACACATGTAATAGAAAGTGGCAGACATATCAGTATTCTTTACTTTCTGGGTGGAGGTGGGCGAGCGGTCCAAGGTTTAACGCAAGAGAGGGTGTATATATGTAGTTGCAGTGTGATATGGAAATCATAGCCACAGTAGAGTAGCCATTTCGAGCCATGATCTGCTTTTACAGTATAAATAGTCTTTCTTGCTTGAAAAACTCTCCTGTTCAGATAGCTAAGATCATATAGAGAACACAGAACCAGAGCAATTTGTTATATTAGGGGGATTTATAAAGCGCATAAGGTCAGTTGGGGAGTTTCATAAATAGCGAATGTTCGCAAAGCCTTAGAATATGGGCACTGTTAATCAAAATGGAGGACTGCAAACATTCCTGCCTAAATTGGACACTTTGTAGCTCTTTGTTTATAGTAAAATTGTATTCACAATTCTAGAGGCTTGCAAAGACTAAAACAAAACAACAGAAAAAAATACAACAGTACAGCATCAACGTTGTACCTATAAAATCAGGGGACAGTGCTCAGAAGTTCAGTATCAGGCTACTTGGCTAGACAAGAGGGTGCTGGACCTCTGTGCTTGGCTGGTAAACTGAAGTGATGATTAAAAGGACAAAAATAATAAAAGTAGACTGTGCTCTCCCTATCATAAATAACTTGCAGGTAGGGGCGTACCACAGGCCCTTGCAGCCCCTGCCGTGCGGGGGGGCCAACCCTGCAGGGGCCCCTCAACCCTTCAGGGGTGGCCCAATTCAGACCAAAGTCAATGAATATTTGTGAGATATGGGAGATTTGGGGCCCCACGTCACATTCAACAGGGACCCCCATCATTTTGCGTTACACCACAGCTCGCAGGGTCTATTTCTGGGTAAGACTGTCTCTGTCACTGGTGTGTGGTTCATTTGGCAACTCCCCTGGCTAATATCCATAAACATTGGTGTCCAATAAGGTTGAATTTTCAGAAGCCCGCCTCTCCCTCTTGGCGAGGGCTTTCTGGAAGTGCAGTACTCCTTGAGCTGGCTGGGGACTTCCGTGCTACCAAGGTCAGCCCTAGTGCATGCTAGCAGAGGTTCAGCAGGGCCTCTTCATAGTCTTAGCCATAGTCCAAGTCAAGTAAAGGTTCAGTGAGATGCTAGGCAGCTACGGTTTATGTTCATATAGGTGGACAGTTAGCAGAACCCCAATGCTCAATCACAGCGAATTCTTACAATATTAACATGCCATCCAGTGAGGTTGATGTCAGGATTCCCCTTTCAGCGAAGAGTCTTCGATATAAAGAATGTTTGTTTATGTGCAGGGGCAGAGTGGCTTCTCTTGTGGGAAGCTATATGTATTTCTGCCAGACAACCTGAAACAAACGGAGAGCAGTGAGAAGTAGTGGGGTGGGGTTGTCCTTTATGGGCAGCACTCATCCTCCTTCTTAGAAAAATCATTCTTACATTACAATAAATGCTTGCAAACATTTACGGGTGACCCTACCTTAAGCACACCACCATTGCTTGCAAACCTCATATCATATTTTATGCACACTAACATTTGCAAAGGATCACACCTGCAGTTGCCGCATGCATTATTCACAACATTTTTAATTTTGAGAATAAGCATGGAGACATCCCCAGTCTGCTCCAAGTCTCTGGACTTCTGTACATATTAACCATAAAAATGATAATGCCTCTGCCTGTACAGAGGAGGTAAAGTGTGGTTGCCCCCTTAAAACATCATGCTGGTGAAGGAATGGAGGTTCTCCCTGTTCTCAGGGCACACCAAAGGTGTCTATGGGAGGTATCTGGTGTTAACTTTGAGGGGTGCCTATAAATTCGATGCCCAATACACTTAGCCGAATCTGACAATCCACAGAAATAGCCAGGGTTAAAGGGAACATGGAGGGGATGGGGCGGAGCTTGCCTGGACCAAAGATGGCCGCTCATTGAGTGAGCTCCGTGAGCCGTCGAAACAATCCGTCAGTAATTAGCAGCATCCAGAAAGGAAAATAAATCCACTACATCGCATCATATTATGCAAAGCAACAGCTCACCGTGGAGATATCCAGCGACCCTGAAGCGGCTCCCAGCACCAAGATCTCGGCATGCGAGGATCCCGGCCTAGGACTGCGGCGTGACGCAGTTGGGCCTGCCGAGGCATCTGCCCGGCCTGGAACAAGATGACGGACGAGAGCCCTTCGCTGAACAAAGTGAATCGCCTGGACCCTGTTTCTGCGGTGAGGCTGGCGTGCACTGCGGGCTCAGAGCGGCACCAGAAGGACTGAGTGCGGCGGAAACGGGAGGCCGCTACGGTGAATGCGGGGGGTGGCGTACTCCCAGCGCCGGCAGGCTTTCGTAGAACTTTGACCTGGCCGTGGCTGCGCGTCTCCACGCGGCGCCAGAGTGAACAACTGGGTCGCCGGCGTCCCCGAAGCGCAGTACAGCAAGGGAGAGTGTGCTGCGTGACTGCTGGGGCTGTCGGACCAAACTGTTGCCAGCGCTGAGAGGAGTGAAAGACTGTGGCTGCACCACGCGAGGCCAGCATCCCCATTTTCCCACGGCAGTAGCAACCCAACAACCAGGAACTTCTCACTGCTTGCTGTAGGTGCCTTGCCAGCTCACATTGGCACGTTGGACAGGGCCATTTCTTGGTGCTTCACCCTCCCCTCAAGATTATATAAAATACAGTGACTTACTTTCTGTGATAAATACTGAAACTACGCTATGTGATTTCATCTACGTGGAGCAATTGCAGCACGCTCTCAACAGAGGTGTGCCTGATCTTGTGTGGCGGGGGAGTTGGGAACTTACGGTGCACGATTGCAACACCAGGCTGATCCAAGGAGACACCCATATAATAGTGCCACGGCTTGGATCTCGCCAACTGCGCCACAATGGGAAAAGTAGACAAGTCCCAACCCAAACTTCAATTCGAACAGCACAAATCCAGACACCGTGAAGAGGGTTCTGAGGTGGCGGCGGCGGCAAGACATGTGGAGGATACTGAAGATGCGAGCGGAGATCTACGGCAAATATTAACAACCATGCAGAAGAGCCACACCACAATAGACAGTAAGATAGACTCTCTGTCCTACAGAATGGACCGCATGTCAGAGCGGTTGGACAAGCACGCAGAACGCCTCGACATGGCAGAACGACGTGTTTCGGAAGTTGAGGACGCCCAAACAGCAACGAACACGGCCCAGAAGCAACTGTGAAGGCTCCTGATGTCGCTTCTAGATAAAGCGGAGGACTTGGAAGCTAGGTCCAGGTGCAGTAATATTCGCATCGTGGGCTTGCCAGAAACTACGTGGACAGGGAACATGGAGACGTTTGTGGAGAAGCTCCTGGTGACGCTACTTGGAAGGGACACTTTCTCCGCAATGTTTATTGTAGAACGTGCGCCCCACTCTTTGGGTCCTAGACCTCCACCAGGGACCCCCCTTAGACCTGTGATCGCCAAACTGCTAAACTACAGAGACAGGGACTCTGCCCTAAAAAAGCTAGGGATCTGGGTGGCCTTAACTACGAAGGTTCAGCTATTTCACTGTTTCCGAATACGCTATGTTATACCCTGCCAAACTGAGGGTTATGATGGATGGCAGAGCTAGAATTTTCACGGACCCCAAGTCACTGCAGAAGGCCCTAAAGGAACTATCCAAACCGAAAACACGGGAGCCGCAACCAGAAGTGGCGGAGCGCACCGACAACCCCACGGGAAGCCTAGATGAAAATGATTAAAGTGACTTATAAGGGAACTTCGCCCCAGCACATTAGGCAAACCTGAATTGTCATATGCAGGACAATATATTTCTGAACTCCAACGTAATGCTCTGAATGTGGACCTAACTGGTCTGACATACTGATAGGCTGCAGCGATGTAGCGAATGATGGACACTAGCTGGTAACGTATGTCTATAACCAAATGTGTTACCTTTGATCATATCACTGTAGAGTTATTGTTCTGGGAAAGGTGCACGAGTCTACATAGCGCCGCCAGACTGTAAGGTGGTGGCATCTCCCACTGGTCGCAGATACACTATAGACGGACAGCATGGAGACTCTGGTCCATTAAGTAGAGCGGCCGGTAACATCCGCCCCTAAGTGTTTCTCACTAAATGGTGAAATGCCAATCTTACTGTTTGATTGCTATAGTAACTTTGGAAGTAATTGCTTGTTTTGGGTGGGTTTTCTATGTACCGACTATGCCCAGCTGGGGACGGCATAGCGTGGGTGGGGGTTGGAATGTTGTTAGTTTTGAATCCACAGTATACATGGGTACAGAGTACAAATCTCATATCTCTTGTTCAAAATTAAGGTACAGTGAGATGATGTTCATGCTAGGAAGGCCTAAATGTCGCAACAAAGGATAGCACGTGATCAACCCACTAGAATTCGTTTTATGACCTGGAATGTGAGGGACCTAAACGACGTCCGGAATCCGTGTAAAATTAATGTAGATGTCGCTTTGCTGCAAGAGACACACCTATCCCCTAGTAGTAATATACTGTCCTATAAGAAACTAAACAGTAATTTTCATGCTGCAGGGTTTACTTCGCATGCTAGGGGAGTACTAACTTGGTTTAATCCCAGATCAGGGATTTTGCTAGAAGCAAGAGAGACTGACCCTAATGGTTGATTTGCACGCACTAGGTGTTTTGATAAAGGGTTGGTTTTGATGCTAGTTAACATTTATGACCCCAATTTTGACAACCCACAGTTCTATAACTCTCTCCTCTCCAGGTTGCAGGGGGACACTGCTTTGCCACAGCTAGGGGTGGGGATCTCAACTGCGTTCTTGACCCACGCCTGGACCTCTCTGGGGGCCCTACACGGCGCCCCTCTGCGTCTGCTAGAACTATTTGCAACATAGCCACTCAACTAGATCTAAGGGATGTTTGGCGTACCAGATTTCCCAGCCTGGGAGGGTTCACACACTATTCAGCCCCACATGATTTGCACACTAGAATAGATTCCTGGCTGATTTCTGGGTCTCTACTCTCCCGGGTTCAGGATTGCGGCATTTTGCCGCGTTCATTCTCTGACCACTCACCGATTGTACCAGATGTGGAAGTTCCCCCTGTGGGACCGGCTCCCTTCACATGGCGATTCCCTCCATACTCTCTTTTAGATGCAGCATTTAAGGCCGAACTGGAAACGGCAGTAGAGGACTTTTTCGACATAAATATAGGCTCGGTCGAGCTCTTTTCCACGGTGTGGGAAACATTCAAAGTGTATATAAGGGGGGTGGCCATCTCCAAACACTCAGGAGTTCTTCGTGCTATCAGAAATAGTCTATTGACGCTTGAGAAACAACTAGGCAGGCTGGAACAAGAGGCTTTGACTAGTAGAAGTGCCCAAATCGAGGAGGAACTCAAGAAAACTCTCAAGGAGTATCATGAGGCTGCAGATAGTGAGCTAAAACATATGGGTAAATATGCGGTAGCTAAAACCTAGGGGAGGGGGAGAGACAGGGATAAGTGCTTGCTGCAATTGCTCTCCGCCAGAGAGAAGCTGGCTTAGTAACTGAAATACGAGACTCAGGGGTCGAATTGCTAAAACATCCTGAGGAGATAGCCAGCAGGTTTAGCAGGTATTACTCGGACCTATACAGCTCTAAAGTGGTGTCGGATGACGCTGTAATTCAGGAATACCTGGAACATATACAACTTTCGTGGCTCACCAATGGGCATAGGGAATATCTCATGAGACCCCTTGACCCCTCCGAGATACTGACCGCCCTCAATTCAATGCAAGATGGGAGTGCACCAGGACAAGATGGGCTAACAGTCGGCTTCTACAAAGCTTTTAAGGATATACTGATCCCACATTTGTGCACTTAGTTTGAAGAGATGGGGGAAGCTGGGGCGATGCCTCAATCAATGAGGGAGGCCCTAATAGTCGCCTTATTGAAGACAGGGAAGCTCCCTGATGAATCCTCATCTTACAGGCCCTTATCACTCCTAAATGTGGATACTGAAATATATGCCAAAGTCCTGGCGAATAGGCTTGCCCCCCTGGTCCCAAAAGTGGCGAGACCGGAGCAGGCAGGGTTTGTTCCACGTATAATTTGAGAACAGTATTTTGTACTATCCAACATGTAAGACCCGAGATCGAGGCAGTTGCGGTCTTTTTAGATGCAGAGAAGGTATTCGACTCTGTCGAATGGGCCTTCATGATGCAGATATTGCGGAGAATCCGAGTGGGTGAGATTTTCCTCAAGCTGGTGTCGGTCCTCTATCATAGACCAGTATCTAGAGTTCGTGTGAGAGATGTGATTACTCAACCAATTACGATATCGAGAGGCACGCGGCAGGGCTGCCCTCTGTCCCCGCTGTTGTATGCCATCATAGCTAAGCCTGGGCATAGTTTGCGTAGTAGTACTTAAAGTAGTTACGTGAAGTACATTTTGAACTACATGTAGCTATGCAAATTGCGTAGCTGTGTGCTTGACTACACTGTACAATAATTGCCAAAAGCATCTTGCACAGTACAAGTTAAGATAAAATAAATATCTCTGTCTTTATATGCTAAAAATGCATATAGTCATTTCACAAAAGTGAAAACAATAAATTAACAAGCAGTGAGAGAGGTGATGATTTTGGGATCCTCCCTAACCTAGGGAGAGAACCAAGCAGATGCCTTGAAAAAAAAAAGAACATCTTTTGAACGATTCAGTGGTGGTCCCATCCTCTTAGGACCACCCCAAGCACAGTTATTGGCAAAAATACAATCCCAACCAAAGGCCCTGCAAAGCATTATGGGACGAGATTAGAAGTGGGCAGTGAATATTATAGTATCCAATATCAAAATAATTCTACAAAGAGCTGCAGTTCCACTAGTCGTTACTAGATGTCCCTCACGAGTCAAATGCA
Organism: Calotriton arnoldi; assembly: GCA_963921515.1. NCBI lineage: Eukaryota > Metazoa > Chordata > Amphibia > Caudata > Salamandridae > Calotriton > Calotriton arnoldi. Next base: position 3,466,814 of record CAWUFW010000123.1, on the reverse strand, counting down.
AAAGCTTCATGAAAGGGTTTCAATGCTTTTGCATTTGACTCGTGAGGACATCTAGTAACGACTAGTGGAACTGCAGCTTGATGTATTAATAATTTCAATGCTTTTGCATTTGACTCGTGAGGGACATCTAGTAACGACTAGTTGAACTGCAGCTCTTTGTAGAATTATTTTGATATTGGACACTATAATATTCACTGCCCACTGCTAATCTCGTCCCATAATGCTTTGCAGGGCCTTTGGTTGGGATTGTATTTTTGCCCATAACTGTGCTTGGGGTGGTCCTAGGAGGAAGGGACCACCACTGAATCGTTCACATGATATGCTTTTTGTGTTCAAGGCATCTGCTTGGTCCTCCCCGTAGGTTAGGGGGGACCCCAAAATCCTCACCTCTCTCATTGCTTGATAGTTTGTTGTCAAAGTTCACTTTTGTGAATTGGTTATATGCATTTTAGCATAGAAAATTGCTTTATCAAAGCATTTGAAGGTGTTTATTATACTGCTGCTACGCTATGTCAATTAGCACAGTTTTTCACTCTTCTACGTGCAATTTGTGTAGTGCATAGTAGCACAAACTTTGCATGCTCCGTGAGCATAGTGGAGAAATATGCCCAGGGTTAATTGTAGCGGAACCTCTGGCGTGTGCGCTGCGTGAATACCATGGGCACAGAAGGATTCGCTTTCCAAACTACCATCTCATAGTATCTGCTTACGCATACTACATGCTAATGTATGTCAGGGAGCCGCAATCTAACCTTTCACTGATAATTAACGAAGTGATGAGGTTTGGGGGTGTCTCTGGCCTGAAAGTTAACTGGGCTAAATCTATTGTATTACTGTTGACCCCCTCTACAAAGAAAGTCGCTCAGGACTTCCCTCTGTGGTGGTCCATGGACCCGGTGCGCTATCTTGGGATACAAATCCACACCAACTTAGAATTAGTAATCAGCAATAATTACGGCAGGGCTATTGTGAAATTAGAAGGAGCTATTGACCGCTGGATCCGTCTTCCCTTGTCCCTGACGGGATGTATCTCGCTAATGAAGATGGTGGTCTTGCCTAGATTTCTGTTTCCCTTCCTACACATACCTGTGGTTCTCCCCAAACACACATTTCAGATCCTACGCTCGCTAATGGTGAAATTGGCATTGGCGGGTAAGCAGCCGGGAGTAAAGTGGGATACTCTTATACTTCCCTATTCAATGGGCGGACTAGGAGCCCCGGACCTAGAATTATATTACAGAATTTCTCAATGCTCACACGCACATTTTTGGTTGCATGGTCCGCAGGATCTCCCTCATCTGTATATTGAACGGGTGGCGGTCGAACCGGACCCTCTCCCTCAGAGACTGTGCCGCTATCCGATTAGACGACATAGCATACTTGACTTGGTCAATTCGACAGTCCATGCTTGGCATGATTTATTAAAGAGGCAAGCTTTTGCACTGCTATACTTTCCGCTACTGCCTGTAGAGTGGTGCCACTGGCTTCCAATGAGTGTGGAGAAGGAGACGATGCGGGCTTTACGCTCCGTTAACATTTCTACTATGGGCGATCTATTCACTGAGGGCAGGGCTCGTACGTGGGATGAGGTAGCAGCAGAGGGACAGGACTCCACTGCACTCTCACAATTCCATTTCTTCAAGGTACGACACGCTCTGCGGACACTTTTGGGTGATGATCTACAGGAACCACCTGAATTACTTACCCTCTCATACTTGCTACTCTCCAAATCCCCCAAAAAATTAATATCTAATCTATATGGTATATCACAAGAATTTAGGAGCACTCAGTATAGTAAGTCCAGATTGGACTGGCAGAGTGATCTAGGGGTAACAATAGATGATGATAAATGGAGATACTGCTGTGAGGTCACTCAGAAGGTCTCATTAAACGGTAGACACAGACTCATACATTTTAAATTCCTCAACAGAGTACACTACACACCAGAGAAACTGTTGCGATATGGCTTGAGAGACTCGGCCAGGTGCGATTGATGTGGAGAGGACCATGCGGGCTTTCTTCATGTGGCCTTGCATTGCCCTCGGGTTGCTGAGTTCTGGTGTCAACTATTCCAGATGCTTAATGAGATCACTGGTCTCTCGCTTGCCCCAGATCCCCTGCTGGCACTGCTGGGTTACACTAGGGAGTTACAGAGAGACGTCCGAAAATTTATGGCGATGGGGGTGCTACTCGCTAAACGCAGAGTAGTAATGCGATGGGCTCCGGGGCCTGTTCCTACAGTTTCAGAATGGTCCAAAGATATGTTGTACTGCAATACACAGACTGAGTTGTATAATGAATTGTTACCCCCTCAGAGTCGCCCTAAGAGCTTTTGGGGACTGTATAAACAATTCCTCACTGAAAAAGAAGTGGAGGTGGCAGGGTAGGTGCATTAAGATCCCATGCATGCTGAGGGTAGTTTGGGTCCCTGCCACCTAAAACAGAAGGTACGCTGTAGGAGATATATACATATGTACAGGCGTACACACCTTTAATCAGATTGTGACTTGTATCTTGTATGCCACTAGTCATAGAGCGCCAACATTGTCTCTTCCTACTGTTCCAAGATGTATAACTAAGAAGGTGCCACTTGTTGTCTTCTGTGCTCCATGTGTGCTCTACTCTTGTAAAAGGTATTGCTGTCTGCAAATATGTAATGTTTTACTGTGGAACATTTAAATAAAACAATTTTTTTTTAAACATGGAGGGGATGGCCAGCGTCTATGCTGGACATTCGTCCATAAAGTCTGATTCGCTTACTGGTTTAGTGTGCATGGTGCCTGTTTAATTAGTTAGAGTGTCGAGGTTGTATTCCTTGTTGGTGTGATTGTGCCCTCTCTGCATAGGTGTGCACTGAATGGTCATGCTGCTCTTTCGCAGCATTTGAATTGTGTATTTGGCAGGTGCTCATTGTGAAAGAGTTATTTACCAACCCTGCCAAGTACCACGCAAAAGGGTATAGATTAAGGCATTTTACTGCTGGTGTCCGCATCATCCCACGGAAATGCATCAGTCACATATATTACAGCTACTACAACGAGACACTACAGGATATAATTCAATAAAAGCAGTCAGAGCTCTTCATCGTAATCTTCCTTTCTGCCCCAAGCAATTTTTGGGCTAATCACCATCAGCCCTGACTACAGTCAGCTGTCTCTGCTGCCCGGTGACCAACAGCCCGGACCAAAGACACTTTCTGGCTCAGCCTGGAAGTCACTTGTTGGGGGGGGGGGGGTTGGAACATTTCTGGTTGGCATTGGTGAGTCCAGCAGAGCCCTGAACGTATCCTGTGTGCAGCGGGGACGGAGTTAAAGATGTGGCTAAAAGGACAAAATATGCTGTAACTATTTTCTTGGTCTTTCACCTTCAGGTAGCTGCATATAAAATAACTCACACACCTTAAATACAAGATAAATGCAGGTTAAAGTAATCTGTGAGAATGCACTCTTAGGTCATCAAATCTCAATTGTTTAATGAAATTTCTGCAGATGTCTGTGTGTGTGATGTGAATGCAAGTGACCAGAGAGAAATAGAACTAAATCCTGGTCGGTGCAGTGCTGAATACTTGCTTGTGTATTTATAGAGTTAGGAGGTCCAAACCGACATATTTGTATGAGTATGAACAGGTAATTTCATATATAAAGCAAGCCAATAAATGAGATATATGCAAGTGAATGTACTTGGCAGGAAATGCACTCTTGTGTTATGAAAAATCAATTGATTGATCCAATCACTGCAAATGCCTGTGTGTGTGTGTAATAAGAAAGAAACAGAATTGAATTCTGGTTGGCGCTGTGTGGAATAGTGACTTGTGTATTTATAGTGCTACGAGATCCCAGTGAGCAACTGAGAAAACACTGTGAATATGTAAGTCATTATTTTGAATGTCACTCGAAATGTCACACATTTGGCAGTAGAATGTCTCTTATAAGTGCACTGTAACCATGAAAATGTCACACACGAGCAATCTGAAAATTTGGCAGCTGTGATTTACATGTCTCATTGACATCAACATAAACTAAGTCCTCCACCACCCTTAAACCTCACCACTTGCCCAGTGTCTTGAAAACCATCCTAAACACCTAGCAGTCCTCTGTGCCACTCTTCCATCCTTGTACCTCTTCTTCCATTTATATGCTTCTTACCATTTTCAGAGTTTCGTGGCTCAGGTCTGCTACCCCTCCCTACATGACCACCCTCCCAGGAGTAAGATCATCCATCCAAGAATGTGGCCAACCCTTCTACCACCCTCAGCATATCTCCAACCACACCAAACTCAAACTATCCTCTTACCAAACAACCGTTCCATCAGTAGCAAAACAGAAATGACCAAATCTACTCCAAAAAACTATCCTGATAAAAACCTGTTTCAAATCTTACTTTATCCCTACCACAGCTGTGTCCTATTGCCACGTACGTGGTAGGGGAGTGGGCACCTTTCTAATGCCTTGGGAGCACAGGGAAGGCAAAAAACTAAAAGTACGCCCCTTCACACCTACTCCTATTTCCCTAAGGACCCCACACACCACCTTCCCAGCCAGTGGGTTCCCTAGTCTCTCTTGGCCTCTACCGCCCTCTCAAACAACCTCCACCTCCCCAGGGCTCCACTAGCAGCAATCATTTTGAATGTACTTATGCTTAATTCTTGCTTTAACTGGCAGCAAGTGGAGTACCTATGAAAAATTGTTTTTTCTTCTTAGGGCCTGATTATAAGTCAGCATGATTTGGGTTCAGGGATACCAGATCCCTAGAATTAATATTTCTGACTGATATCTCCACACCTAACTCTGGGCATTAAGGGCTTGATTCACCAACTGCATTTATTAGCATCTAAAGTAATACTACAGTAGCACTACTCAATCAATCAATCAAGGATTCATAAAGTGCAGCAAATCAATCGTGAGGGTCTCAGGGCGCTGGAGTTGCTAACTGCTGCGTGGTGATCTTGCTCATTCGAACAGCCAGGCTTTGAGTCCTCTTGTACTACAAAATACAATTCAGCCTCACCTATCTTTTCTGTGTCAAGATCTCCGAAAGGTGAAAAGTAACCAGCTGTAACATTACATTCATAAATGTTGTTTTGGGAAGTTCCACATCCTCATTTGAGGTGAGAGGGACATGTAAGTTTACACCTAACTTTACCTCTACACTTGGAAATGTGAGATAATAAATCTACACTCAGAAATGGTGAATAGCAAAAAAGCTTGGCGGTGCACCTAGGTGTAGGAGCAAATATACACATTAGTAAACATACATGTGTATATTGATTTGAGCTTGAAGACTCAGTGTAACCACCTCAAAAATAAATGAGGTTCACTATTGGGGCCAAATAATGGGCAATTTTCCACTCCAGTTTACCAAGTGCATTTAGCAAGGAAATCGTCTTGGTCAGGAAATCAGCAGAGCACGGATCATGGCAAGCAGTTGGGGTATAGGAGACTATTGGCACAAAGGTTGGGTCGTTCTGTGCTTCTCAGTACCAGAGGAGGAATTCTGTAGGCGCCAGGCAGCACTTGCAAGGACCAGCACTCAGTTTTAACATTTGCATTTCTGCCTAGTAAAATTGGGCCCAAGGTTCATGTGCCTGTACCGGGTGCAGGAACACAAGGCAACTTGTGATCAGGAGGAGAGGTAGTCTCTCCCCCAGAAATACCACTTATAGTTTCACAACAATGTCTTTTTTAATTCTAGGTGCAGCTCATTAGAATAGGCTAGCCGGGAGCTCACCATTGCTCTACTAAGAATGGTGATGCAGGTGAGATGAAGCAATGTTTCAATAACATAATCAACCCTGGTGCACATTGAGAAAGTATGGACAAGGTAAACCACCATGCTTTTGACCTTTGTGGATACAGACGTCATATGACCAAAGACATCAGACAGCAAGCCATTTGTGAGCTGTCTGTTTAGATTAGTTATTTTTTCCAAACATTATTAGTTCACTTTTTCTGGTGATTAATTGAAGTAAGTTTTGATTCGTACATATCTCCACCTCACTGAGACATGCAATCCAGGTATTATGTTGATGTGGGTGATCAGCGATCTTCAATATGATTTGGGTGCCCCCCACATGTGGCTGAAATAGTATGTTGCTCTATTGAATCTTATGCAGGCTGGGTATGGCATATAGTATACATCAGACGGACAGTGGGATCCCTGTAGGACAATTACAATGCAAGAGTAGAGGAACTGCCTTTAGATGAGGCTCCCCATTTCTCAGTTGTAGGGGACAGTGGGATCCCTGTAGGACAATTACAATGTTACTATAGAAGGCATAGATCAAAACTGTCCCACTTGACCAACTGTCCCCTACAACTGAGAAATGGGGAGCCTCATCTAAAGGCGGTTCCTCTACTCTTGCAAAGCTTTCAAGCCATTGGACCATAATGTCCAGAACCACCATACTGAAAATCATTGAGCGGTCCACTTGGATTAGCTTAGCCATCTTGCAATCAATCATTTCCATTCACAGGCTGGAACTCCCATTGGTTTTGTTATTGAGATCAAGATAATCGTCCAATTGAGTAGTGATGGAGAAGGTCCCAGCAGTTCTTTCAGAGGATGATTCTATACTGCTTTGGTAAGTTGCACATAAAGTCCCACAAATAACTTGAGCAATGGAGTAATACTGCCAGGAAAATGAAATGCAAATTAATATGTCAAACACAAATGTAGAAATTCATAGCCCCACCAGTGCAGATTTTGTTCTTCAAGGTGAAAAAAGAGAGAAAGAACACAGCTTTACTAACTTAGGGGCATATTATCAACGAGGCGATAAACAATTATCGCCGCTTTTGCGTCCGTTTTCGGACGAAAAGCGGCGATAATTTTATCGCCTAATCAGCAAGGTCAAGCTATTGCGTGAATCCTTGCATTATTGCCCTTTCCCCAACGCCCATCTTTGCATCTCTAATGAGATGCAAAGTGGACGTTACTGGCGTACCCGGATGGACTACGTTGCAAATATCGCTGATGTTCACATCGCGATATTTACAAGGCAGCCCACATGATTTTAGCAGAGGTTAGATTTTGGCGAAAACGGCCGTTTTCGCCAAAATCTAACGTCTGCTAAAATCCTGACTTAGCCATCCCTAACATAGGGGTGGATTCTGCTGATACGACCACAGGGTCGTATCAGCAAGGATACTCGCCGTTTTGCAGGGAACATCGCTGGAAAACCAGCGATGTTCCTTGCAAAACGGCGATAACCTTGCTATCTCTGGAATTTTTATCGCCCTGGAGAAACGCGTTGTTAATAACGCGCTACCAGGGCGATAATTTCCAGAGATAGCCTGGGATAGGACTATTATCGCTAAGCACGGCCAGCGATAATTATCGCTGGCCGTTGATAATATGCCCCTTAATCTTCATATTTTTGGATGCTCTGAGTTGGATTGTCCATTTAAAAGGTATCAGTAAAAAAACAGAGAATTCTGCTAACTCTTTTGAAATGTTTGCAAAGAAATATGCAATCCACATTGTTGAAGTTCTAAAATATAAGGTTGATGTGAAGACAAGGAATCTGGGGGAAGATGTGGAATGCAGTGAGGTCAGAAGACTGTAGAGAATGTTGGGGGATTGAAGCTGTTGGAGCTGGAGAGTGTGGAGCTCAGCTGGGGGTGCTGTGTACCAGAATAAAGATATAAGAAGACACACGGACGTTTTGTGATCTTTACAGTAGACCCTATTATATTATATTGTAGGTGCATTTATATAGCACTGAATTCTCTTTAAAAAGTGCTGAAGTGCAGTAGGTGATGGATACCACTTTGTACCCAGGATGAATACTTGGATGAAAGAGTAGTGTTTCCTATGTGGGAAGAGTTTTGGTGAGATGCATCAGTGACCAGAGTGGAGCTCTCATCTTGTCTTAGGCCACTTCACTTCAGTGAGTAAAAAGAGGAACAAGGGTGAAAGATAAAATACATGCAATTTACATTAAATAATAGCTGTGCCTGCTTTTGTATATCTGCACTCCTAAGTAACAGAAGAGCATCACACGTCATATACTAGATACAGACAGAAGCTCTATTAGTTAACCTGGAGTAATATGTTAGTGACCCAAAGTCATGCACTGAATACAGCTAGCCATAGTAAATCATCTGAGCCCATCCAGGGCAAGTGCAGAAACCTAGCCACAGAAATACTTTTCTGGCTCTACCCAGAAGTGACACGAAGGAGTGCACTTTACCTAGAAGCTCCAGAGGAGTACCCCAAAGCATGCATTCGGTACAGTTAGCCAGGATGAATGCCTTATCTGGAACACCCAGGATTACCAGAGTAATGACCCTCAGGAGAGCCCTGGTTGAAGGCAGAGTAAGTGCTTTATAGGACTCAATAAAGAGGGACAGGAGTACGACTCACATCTTTACACAAAATACAGCTAGCCATAGTAAATGATTTAAAGGCTCTGTCCCAGATCATCGAAGATTAACAAACAGGCCTGCAACTACAGTAATTGTTCTTTACAAGTTACAGTGGGATCAAAGAGTGGCAATCAGTAGAGATGCACTGGTTACAGGCATCCAGTGCCCTGGGTCACAGTTGAGTATTCAAGCCCACATGCAACGTATCTAGTCAGGGTTTACAAACAAATGTGGCAAATTACAAATCAAGAAGACTATGGATTCCACCCAGGGACCACATTTATCAAGACTTTGCACCAATACAAAGTCACCAAAAGTGGCGCAGACTGGTGCAAAGTGTTGATTTGGCATTGACTTTCTCTGGAAAGTAGCCCTAAAGTATAAAAAAAATTGTGTTACTTTGTACTACTTTGCATCAAGGGTGTTCCTATGAAACCATCCATGGTTTTTGACGCAAAGCTTTATCTACTAAGAATGGTAGACAGAACTTTGCAGGCTTGTGCAAGTTGGAGAAATGTTTTTTCTTCTCCAACCTTTTCTAAATTTGCATGGTTGCAAAGGTGTGTGCGTGTCGCTAGGAAGTAAGAAGGTGAACCAGCATAGGTGATGACAGCAGCTACACCATAGATTAGTACCACTCACATCTAAAAAGCAACCCTAGAAGATAATCTGGACAGAGGAATGTCAGCAGGCCTTTGACACTTTGAAATAGGTATTGTGTTCTTCACGAGTCTTCAAGGCATCTGGTCGCAGCAAGGAGTTCATGGTGAAGATAGATGTTTCAGAACATGGCATAGGGGCAGTGCGTTCAACATTCTTCCCCCTTCAACTTAGAGATGAGAACTTCCAAGGAGATGGGTAGGTACTCAATGCTGTCAGCTCAGGGGTCTCAAATAAGAAAGTGCATCATTTGTTGTAGTCCCTCAATTTTTTCAATTGTAGTGTTGCATGTCCCCCCCCCCATTGATGTACTTTGCATTGTACTACCCCATTCAGCTTATTTAACTTTCTTGTAAGGCCATAGTAAATGGTGCAGTAAAGGAATAATGTCATAGAAGTTAAATGTCATATGTAGGCTGCAGTATGTACTTACACCACCCATATATATGACTAAAATATGGCTACCAGGAACAGCACTCTGCTCTAGCTGGGCTGCAGTTTAAAGGCACTGGTGTAAGACAGGGCAAGGAAAAGTGAATCTAGGGCGGTGTAGATTGCATGGATCCCAACACTTTTGTTTACTCAAAATGCTCAGCAAATGTCAAATTATGGGTCAATGAACACAATATTTCCCACATTTATGCAACATAAATCTCATTCCCATCCAGTGAATGGCAAACATCTTACCATCCTGTGTTCCTGAGAAAAACAATACTCCAATGTGTGGGTGGGCAGAACACATGATAGGAAAGGACCAAAACTGTAGCCGTATTGACACTACATTGACCTCAAACATCTGAAGTTTTGATCAGTAGGCCCACCTACAAATGGTTGGTACCATTTTCATCAGGTGAAGTGAGAAAATGCAGTTTTGTGCAATTTTTCCTGTTGGATGCAAGTTGCAGATTTTGCGTCATATCGATATGATGAAATTTAATTTCTTCACCCATACTTTGACATTTATATGGCATTCTGGGCAAGAAAACGAAGTGAAATCTATGCAAGTCACACCACCTTGGCCTCACCCTGGTGTCAAGTTTTCAGAAATATCTGTGATTTGTAGGTTTCCTTGAGTGCTGACCGACCCCAAACCCATATATTGCACAACCCACATCCCCAGAATTGAATTTCAAAGGAATAATCTTGATGTTTCCATGTTGCGTTTGGGGCATTCCTTGTCACAGGCAATAGATCCACCCACACATGTGGGATGCCATTTTTATAGGCAGGATGGTGGGAACACTGCGTATTAGAATTTTTGTTGATCCCCGCAGATTCCAGATCTTTTTATCACATAAGTGTGAAGAAAAATCTGTGATTTTATCCAGAGCTTGTCATTTTGCTGGGCATTCTGGGTAAGAAAACCTAGTGGGATTCATGAAAGTCAAACCACTTTGGAGTTACCTGGATGTCTATTTTCCAGAAATGTCTGGGAGTGGTAGATTTCCTTCACTGTCGGTCAACCTCAGCCCAAATACTCAGCTACCCACATTCCAGGAATGACTGAATTTCAAAGGAAAAACCATGTTTCCACATTAAATTTTCGATTCTTTCCTGTTTCAGGTGACAGACCCACCCACACACGTAGGGCACCGTGCTTATTGGAAAAAGTGTGGGAATGCAAAGTTTTAGGACATTTGTTAATATCTATTGGATGTTTAGCTTCTAAGTCTAAGTAAGTATGCACAAAAGAACACATCTAGTAAAACTCCCTCAGAATCACCTGATAATATGGATTTCCAAAAATGTAGAGTGATACAACTAGCCTGTAGTCCCAAAGTCAACTTCTTGGACACATTCCAAAAATGCATATCTTTCCTTCATACCCATGTTTTATTCAGTAGGTTTTACCTAGCGAATAGATGCAGGGAGAACCCCAATAAAAATTATTACATACCACATCTATGTTGATGGCTTTGGGTATTGCATGTTTAAGGACGAGGAACAAACATTAAACTGAAACTGAAATAGTCTGATGGCCTTATCAGTATCTTAATTTTGTATTTTCGCCTTCAGTACAAAACACTGCAGATGAAAATAATGCCACCTATTTCTATTTCCCCATCTCCCTTTCATTATATTTTAGTTGCGAAGAGTGTGATCTTAGCTCAGCAAATCTTTTGCTGATGCAATTTTTGGAAAGCCTTTAAACTTTAATGTATAACACCTTTTCCCCATTTAAAAAAATACTTTATTTTTATATTTTGACTATTTTCTCAGTTTCTCCGTTTCCTCCAGAGGAATTCACAATCCCTAGGCATCTTTAGAATCCCCGCCAAGTGGAGAAAAAAAGATGCAAATTTGGTGTTAATATCTTTTGTGTAATAAAATTACAAAGTCTGAAGTGCCCCAAATATCAAAAAGGAATCAGCACTAGGAGGGAAAAGCCTCACCACTTTTAGAGTAAGAATCTCCTCAATATCAGGAATGGCAGGAGCAGGCAACAAGTTGAAATTGGAAGCAGAAGACGCAGTTGGATGGAGAATACAGAAACGGGAGGCTTATCAGACACCCAATTTTTTAAAGTTTGTTATCAAAGAAAGTATTAAAGTCATCATAGAGTTTCTCTGAGGATGGGAAGTCACCAATGGATAACCGCATTTAAGAGTGATAGTTGAGTTTATCAGCTTAAAAAGGGTATGGATCTAATTAGCACTACTAGACAAATTTTCTGCCCAGATGTTTTTTTGCTTTAGTAAGAGCTTGTTTGGAAGCTCAATGGGCTGTTTGCCACTTCAGGAGATCTGCTAAACATTTGGGCTTCTTCCAGATGGATTCCAATATGCTCCTACATTACTTTAAGTACCTTCGGCCGGCATTAGCATGGAACTGTATGAGATCTAGATTTCTGTGTCATAAGGGTTATGTATAATACTATTTTACTAAGTGCGCTAAAGATCTGGATAAAACTAATTGTATGATCTTTTCTGGATCATCTGCCGTCGCAACCTGGATGAAGAACAGCTGCCTGAAACTCAACTCATGGAAAACAGAAGTCCTCATCCATGGCACCACCCCCTCAGCATGGGATGACACCTGGTGGCCCCCCGCCCTCGGAAATCCACCCACTCCGACAGACCATGCACACAACCTCGGCATCATACTGAACTCATCGCTCACAATGAATCGCCAGATCAACACTGTCTCCTTCGCATGCTTCAACACCCTCCGCATACTACGTAAAACATTCAAATGGATACCTGCCAACTCCAGGAAAACTGTCACTCGCGCCCTCATCACCAGCAGATTGGACTACGGCAATGCCCTCTACGCTGGAATCAACAAGAAACTCCTTTGCAAACTCCAGACCGTCCAGAACGCCGCAGCCAGACTAATCCTCAACATCCCAAGGCACAACCACATCACCCAACACCTCCGCGACCTCCACTGGCTCCCCGTTGAACAAAGGATAACCTTAAAGCTGCTCACGCACGCATACAAGGCCCTCCACAACATCGGACCCCAATACCTCAACAACCACCTCTCCTTCCACTCACCCAAGACAAATCTACGATCAGCCGACCTCTCCCTGGCCACCAACCCACGCTTCTACAGGAACAGAGCGGGTGAAAGATCCTTCTCCTACCTTGCAGCCAAGACATGGAACGAGCTTCCCTCCACCTCCGGCGAAGCCCGACACTGGACCAATTCAGGAAGGACCTCAAGACCTTGCTCTTCGAATGACCCCAATGGAGCTTCACCCCTGCCCAGCCCCCACCACCCAGTACCTTGAGACCCTACCTAATGGGTGAGAAGCGCACTTTACAAACCCTGATTGATTGATTGATTGATTGACCTGTTCCAAGTATAACCTGAACAAATGTTCTTTGAGAGTGTCTGGGTCAATGATGTAAGAGGGTTTGTTAATGGGAAAGTTTGATGAAAAGGGAAGAGGGGAAATGGGTGACACCATGCAGGTCAAAGTTGATTAAAAATTATCTGACCAGATAAACAGGAAGATTGTTTCATGCAAATTACAGAGACAGCATTTAGGGTGTGATCCTGACAACCAGTTGAACAGGAGAGGAGAGTAGAGGGGAGAGGAGAGAGGAGAGGAGAGGGAAGGGGAGGGGAAGGAGAGGAAGGGAGCGAAGGAGGAAATATGGATGAAGTATGTCTTTTAGAATGACCTTGACTAGATTATGTGAATACAATGTTAAAAACTGTAATTAAAAGAACCTGAAACAATATTGTTCCTACAATACATACACGTCCTACATATTACCGACAAATCGTACATACTGTGTATGTGCAATGCAGCTGATGGAAGGATAACTACATCCTTTTCTATCACAAATACCACAAAAGAAGTTTAAAAGAGTTCTCATTGTATGAGATAACAGTAACCCTGACATGATGACTGTGTCCTGGCTGGCATATGAAGTGCAATGGGCTGTGATTTTAATCCTCTAGCCCACAATAGCAGTGTTCCTAGTCTGTGATGACAGTGCCATGGCCAATACTGTCATTAGCTTTGTACATGAGAAAAGTAACAGAGTCTTGGTGTGTAATGGCAATGCCCTGTGTATTGTGACAGTACTATGGGCTGTGTTGGAAGTACCCTCACCTGTGTTGTCATCACAGCTATTAACAGTGCACAGGCCAGTACAGGTTTCCTGGTAAAGAATGGCAGTACACATTGCATCTAAAGGTAGGGCACTTGGTATATAACACCTGGCATATGAAAACATCATGCTAATATGTGATCACAGCATAGCTGGTATATAATGGATATCATACTTTCTAACACTTCATATCATGCTAGGATTATAATAATTTAAGGGTGGGAGCAAAAGTAGCTCTTTGTCTCTTTCACCAACAATCACTAGTTATTGTATTATTTCTACGCATATTTTGGGGGTTTCTTATCCACAGCAATCATTTCATTTTTTGTGATGCCTTTAATTGGTCAATTTTCAGGTAATATCACTTCCTGAGATGTCACAAGTGGTAAAAGGAGGTGAGTTTTCACTTCTGCTAAAACTAAAAATGTAATGAATTGATGTCACTTCTCAAGGTGGTGCCAGTGGGCTTTAACGTAATGAGGGTTTCTGTCCTTTCGCTATGTGACAAGGTCTTAGAGGGATATTTACTGATATACCAATATTTAAAAAGAGAAATGCAGATAAACCAACATGTTGTCGCCCAATATCTCTCCTTAATTCCTTGGTGAAGATCATAGGTGGCATAGTGCTTGCTAGATTGGAATCGTGGGAGGAGGACAATAAACATCCTGTCAGAAGTCCAATATGGATTTAGGAAACGACAAGGCACCATGGAACAGTCAATAAATCTCCATTTACTAATTAGTAAATACACTGTGGCTGAACAAGGCTTCCTACATTTAGCCTTCATCAATATGACCAGCACTTTTGATTGTGTTTCTCACTCTAAGCTCTAGTCATCCATGTTAAGCCTCGGTGCAGAAGTAGCTATAGTAAATTTACTGCGGCAACTGTACTCTAATGCATCAGCGAGGATCAGGTTTGGCTAGAATTGTGAATGTTCCAATTCACTTAAGATAGGAAGAGGTGTGAGACGGGTGTGTGTTAGCTTCCTTCCTATTCAATCTATACATTAATGGTCTGGAATCCCATCTTGTCAAAAGGTATAGATATGCCTAAAGTAAGTGCTTGTGCCATTCCCATCCTACTTTATGCAATTGATGGGGTGCTGCTGATGTCCACAACTGCAACTTGCTTACAAAAGCTACTAGATGCCTTTGCTAGTTTTGTGGATGAGCGTGACTTAAAAACAAATCTGGGTATAACTTTTTCTATGATTTGTAGGCTGAGACATACCAAGTCACATGCTCATTCAATACTTGGCACCAAGAGTGAAAGGGTTTATACCTTTTACCTTGGGGTACAGTTTGATTCGGATGGGAAATGGTCTCATTTGAAAGACATAAGAAAGAAACAATTTGTTAGTGCCAAAGAGTCAATTTTTAGATTTGCTAAAAGACTCAGCCAAAAGCCCATAAAGTAAATGTGCTTGCTCTATAAACCAAAATGTGTCTTTGTGGCAAGTTATGGAGCAGGTGTTTGGGTCTATACTGACTATGGGGTCCTCCAAATAGTGGAAATTTGTTTATGAAGAGCCTTTTGCCCCAGTGCCAACAAGTTGCTCTAATTTTGTAGGTCATCTAGAATTGGGTCTAAACTACTTGGAAGATCTTATTAGGCTATGACCTCTCATGTTGTGGCACACTGTTTGGTCTAAGACAAAAATCACATTCAATCAATTGGTTGTATGGGACTGTTTAACTCTCTATCATGCATGATACATCTCCTGGCTAGCCTATATTGAAGATATATGTAGGGGCGGGCGATAAATTCCACTCATCTGGCCAAGTTTGCTGAGTTTTGCCCACTCCGTCTTACACTTGTAATGCAGAGTTCCGGCAAAACTCCACCTACCGCCACGTGGCAAGTTTTTTCTTGCGCAGGGCTCGCCAGCGTTAAGTTAGTGAGCAAGAATTTGCATCTCCTAGCGCAATTTTTGGGCGCTAGAATGGCACCCGCTGAGATTTTCTCAACACGGGCTGTTGTGGGCGTTGAGAGAGCTGCCCCTCAAGTAGAAAATCCACTCAAGCGGCAGTAAAGAAGCAACACCCTCCGGCACGCCGCATGGTGCCATTCATGCTGATTTTGCAGCATAGTAAAGCCCTGCATTGAAAATTAATGCGAGCAGCGCAACCAACCGATTTGCATCTGCTTGCAGAATTCCGCGGAATTACCCCTAGGTATATGTTCGAGCAGCGGTCAAAGCGCCTTAAAAAATGGACGGGAAATGTGATGCTGCATGCAATGGGGAGGGGTCAGTGAGCATGGGTCAAAGTTGTTATGAAAAAAACCACAATAGGCCATATGTACAAATGTGAGGGATTGCGATTTCCTAATTATGATTTTTGCAAATCGTAATTAGAAAATCACAATTCCTAATGTATGAAGCCCATTCAGTTTTATTTTGTGATTCCTAATGGGGTCGCAATCTACTTACCTCATGAATATTAATGAGGTAGGTCACAATTTGCGACCCATTAGGAATTGCTGCCATCACAGGGATGGTGTCCTGCTGGGGTCAGCAGACCACAATGTCTGTGATTGATTTTTAATAAAGCAATGTTTTTTTTCTAAATGCAACCCTTTTTCCTTAAAGGAAAGGGGGATGCACTTCAAAAAATAAAATGAAACATGTAAGTTTAATTTTTTAAGAGTAGGCAGTGTTCCTTGGATCAACATTCACAAATGCGATGGGGTTCCATGGGAACCAAGTTTCATTTGTAAATGTTTACCACCCCCTTTAGGTGTTGGTAAAAAAATGAATGTTTTGCAACCATAATTGGTCACAAAACATTCATACATACCACTGCGATCAGTTTTAGGAAGGGACGTCCTAAACACACCCCTTCCAAATGCCAAATCGCTAAACACAAATTGCGATTCGGTAACATTTTACCAAATCACAATTTGTGTTTTGTACATTTTAAAAACCTTTTGCGGCTTCAAACAGCCCGATTCTACTAATTGGGATGTTTTGGACTTCAAAAAATGTTTTGTACATATGGCCCAATAGTCTGAAGTTTTTTGGTCTTTCACCTTCAGGTAACTACATATAAAATAACACGCAGCTTAAATGAAAAATAAATATAAGTTAAGTTAATCAGTGGGAAATACACTATAGTACATTATGAAACCTCCATTAGTTAATTGCACTGCAGAGGCTTCTGTGTGTAACCAGGGAGCCACAGAACTGAACCTTGGTTGGAGCAGTGGAGAATAGTGACTTGTGTATTTTTAGTGCTATGTGACTCCAGCCTAAGACAGAAATCAGTGTGAATATGTAAGTCATTATTTTAAACTTGCACTACACACGGTATAAGTTAGGCTGCTATAAAATGCACAAAAAGGTTTAAGATAAAAAGGTCCATCCAAAATATAGATTTTAGTAATACCCAGACTGTAGGTAGTGCATTTCTTTTATATAACTGTCCCTGAAAAGCACACACTTCAGCTGGTATCCCCCCTGCAATATCAGTCAGAAAGAATAAATCTTTGTCATCATGAAAGTTCAAGTGACTTCATCAATGATAGTCCAATATCAGCTTCCAGGCACCCTTTACATCTGCAGGTTAACCAGTTGCACACATTTACATTTCTTTCAGGCACTAGACACCCTAGCAAAAAGGCCTGTTTCTATTTTTTTTATCTGCCTGTCTCTCCTTCAGTTACAGAGCTCAGGAGACTTCCTGCCTTTTACTTCAGCTGAAGAATTTAAACTATCATAATTAACCGTACCGGGACAACTGTCTTTTCACAAAAAGAGAGGAACTGCTTTTCTTAAAATAAAAAAATATGGGCACATTATGCCCCTCCGATCCCGCTCCCTTCAAGCTCTATTTTCGGGACTGGTGAACCTGGGGGCCTCATTTACAATAGAATGGCGCAGCGTGGTGCCGCAAGCAATTTTGCAGTGCTGCGTCATTCAAAAAGTGCAGGAATGCGCCATATTTACAAGAATACGGTGCATTCCTGTACTGACGCCGGCTCTAAAAAAGACGCCTAGCGCCAACGCAGGCACCCTTGAGCCATGTGGAAAGGGTACCTGCGTTGCGGGGATGATTGATTTTGTGCAGAAAGTTACACCTTTCTGCACAAAATCAATCAACGGAGTTGATTTACTCCTTCTATGTGTGCTGCAGGATGCAGCACACATAGAAAAAGAAAAAAACGAGAAATAAGGATATTTCTCCATGTTGCTTCTCCCTAACGCCACCCCTGGGGTGGCGTTAGAATCTGACGCATTCCCAGGTTAAGATTCCTCGTAAATCTAGGAATGCTTCGGATTCCTTGGGTGTTGCATGTGAACACCCAAAGCAACCCCCATGGAATGCCCCTTTCACGCAGTGTTCTGCGTGAAAGGGGTACATATTTAAAAGGCCATGTAAAGCCATGTAAAATCGCTTTGCATGGCCTTGTAAATATGCTGTAGCACATTGCGCCACCGGAGCGTCAAAAAGTGATGCTCCCGCAACGCATAAGTGCTGCAACGGCCTTGTAAATGAGGTCCTGAGTTTTTTAGTGGCCCTGATTCTTTGTGTACTATCTCTAAAAGTTAAATTAAAGCCCCTTTTTGTATATGTGCTATGACAAGCTGTGGCAGTTGGAAGCTACTAAAGCTACGAATGTTGTTCACGCTTTACTTCTAACTTCAGAGGGAATGCAGTGTTATTTGTCTGCAGTCACTATTTCTGTACACAGGTACTTGCTGACATGTTTTCGGCTGAATATGATACTTTTTAATGTAGCGTTGCCGCAAATGGGTGAATTGTCACAAGATGTTCCTTTGTGCCCTTGTAGAGGATTTCCACTCAAGCTACTTTACAATGTGTGTTACTTTGTAAAATGTATAAAGAGTGATAAACATGTTACATATGGCCATTATTGAGGAAATTTGGTAGACAATGCAGACCCGCTCTGATGTTCTCGTCATCTGCTTTTCCATGATATCCTTATATAATTATACTGTAAGGGTTAGGAGAGGAATACATCTTATGTAATTTATATACTTGATGTACTATGGGCTCTTATGTTTTAATATTTTAGTGTTATCTATGAAACATTTGTAAATATTCTATGCAGCCTCCCACCTGGGGGTTTTGCTGGTTGTCCATTTGGCCAATCTGGCCTTGGCTGCTGGAGGCCTTTTAGATGCTGCTGCAGCTGGGTTTGTTCAGTTTGGTCACGACGAGAGAGTGGATAGGTGTTTTAAAGGGGTCGAAAGGGAGTTGGGGTCGGATCCTCGAGATGTTGAGAAGATGAAAAAGACCAGCCGTTTCAGTGGAAGCGATGCAGTAAGCTGGTCTCTTACAGGAATTGTAGTTACACTCCAAAGCTACAGGATGAGTGAGGGTGGGGGCCAGCAGAGAGGTGTAGAGGGTCAGATACTGGGGTTAGAAGCGGGAGACTTTTGAAGAAGCCCTGGATAAGCGGAAAAACATAATTTCAGTTTTTGCTGAATTTAGGATAAGGGAGTGGAAAGCCATCTGGTGCTATATGTCCTAGCCAGGCCACCGTCTTGGATTGGGGAAAAGAGATGAAGGAAGAGAAGGAGAGGAAGAATTGGAGGTCATCACTAAAGAAGCGGTGTAGGAAGAAGGAAGCAATGATTTTGCCAAGTGAGTTTGCACACACTGAGGAAAGGAGTGGGTTAAGGGCCGACCCCGGGCGGACTCCCACTGATTTGGAGATAGGTGAGAACTTAAAAGAGTGCCATGCCGGGAAGTGGGAGCAGTCCGCAAAATAGGATCAGATCCACCCCAGAGCTATGCGGTGGAAGCCAAGGAGGAGAGGGCAGTGTAAAGTGGGATGAGACAGTGTAAAGTGGGGTGTCTCTCCTTGTGAAACGGTGTGGACTTCAGGACAGAATGGTATTGTTTCGTCCTTAGTCCCTTTAGACTGCGTCAATATGAAATTTGCTTGTCTCTGCTCAGACCAATCTGCGGTTTTCGGTGCAGCTCTTTAAATCTATGCTGCAATCAATTAATTTTAATAAATGCTGAAAGGTGTCAGCATGCTCCTAAGAATAATTTTCTCTTCATGGTGCAATAATTACATTGCACGTCTCAAAGGTCTTCAGCGATTACAGTAACTACGCATTACAAATTCTTAATTTGCAATTAATATTAATTTAAACAGCGCGTGAATTGCCATATCAGCACTGGTGGCGTCCCATGAGAGTTATTTTTAAAGACATTTATTTCTATGGCCAAAAACAGACACATGCATTCACTCAATCACACGCTCACGTGCGTGTATCCACATACGCTTAAATAAAAGCCATCTGGGATTTTTATAAAATAATTAAAATTTTCAGAGTAATTATCAGCTAGCTATCACTAAATGCAAACATATGTTAGTAAATAAAGGTTTTATTTAACTCCTTTAGTGTGGGTGTTAGCCATTGGCGCACTACCTTCTCAGTGCGTCTGTCGGCCATCGGCTGACATTGGGGAGACACATAAAGGCAGGCCTCTGGTGCACTGCACCAGAGGGGTTCATTTATTATTTTTTAAACCTGGGCTGCTCGGAGAGAGCTTCCTGAGCAGCCTGAGGTCTTTTTTTTCCCTTAGTGTAATCATGAGCAGCGCGCAGGTTGTGCTGATGCCATTACACTAAAGTGACAGTATGATGAGCCGATGGGCTCGTTTTACTTTCACTGCATCCGTACTCAATGGGCATATCTCATCCCCCGAGCACTGACTGGGGTGGGAGGGGATCGTTGGAAAGGGTAGAATTTCCCCTTTCCAATGATATCCCTCCCCAGTGGATCCCTACTTGGGTATCACCATAGGAGAGTGATCCCCAAGCAGGGATCCAACCACTAGACACCATAGATTTTGAGGGAGCGGCTACTTGTGCTCCCTCAACCCCATGCCCCTGTGTGGCAGAAAGCCCACTAGACACCAGGGTTGAGTTTTTAAATAATTACAGGGGGTGGGGGCTGCCCATTATGTCCATGACCATGTCCCCACCCCAAAAAACTATTGTGACAGTTTTTCTGCTCCCTCTGGAGGGCAGATGGGGGTGCCCACTAGACACCAGTGAATGTTGGGTGGAGGATGCCAACCATGGCCATGCCCCCACCCCAACAAGAGGTTGGGATGGGGCTGATGGGGGTAATGACTCCCGATCTGTCACCCGGGGGGCGGAGGGGGTAGAAAGCCCACCAGTCACCAGGGTCTATTTTTTAGACTATGGGCATGGCTATGCCCCAACCCCTCAAAAACTATGATGAGAGTCTTTCTGCCCCCCCATTGAAGGCAGATAGGATGATTACACCCAATCCGCGCCCTTCGTGGGGTGGGGTAGAAAGCCCACTGGACACCAGGGAATGGTTTTTTTGTTGTTGAAAAATAGAGGGGTGGGGGCTGGCCATTCCCCACCCCAACAAGAAACCAGACATTCTTTCTGCCCCCCTTGGGGTCGATTGGGGCAGTTACCCCCAATTTGTGTCCCCCCCCGGGGGAGGAGCGACCTCCTGGGCATCGGCCCATGCACTTCCTCACCTCGCGGCCCATAAGAATTTCTGCCCCCTGGGGGGTGGATAGGGGTATTCAACTCCAATATACCCCCAGGGGTCAGAAAGCCCACTAAACACCAGGCATCTCAAAAAGGAGCCAAAACAAACGATTGAAAATGCGGCTTACCCTTGCATCGAGCCATACCCTCTCCCCAGAAGTTGCAACGGTGTCTTTAAGTCCCCCTGGAGGCAGGTAGAAGGTTGTCCCAATTGGGGGGATTGCCTCAAATATGCTCCTGGGGGTAGAAAGTTCACTTGACACCATTGATTTTGCCTTTGTGGCAAAACAAAGTGGTGCGGGCGCTGCACTCTGGCATTGACCACACCCCTACCCACAAAAAAGGAACAAACCAGTCTTTTCCCCCCCCAAGGAAAGACAGAATATTTGCCCCAATTTGCCCACAGGGGCCAGAAAGCCCACTGTATGGCAGGAACATATTTTTTCATAAAATAATGGGGTGGGTTTGGCCCATCTTTGCATACACACCAGCCTCACCCCAAAAGCCTCAACACTCCTTCTACTCCCGTGCAGACTAGTAAATCCCATCCCAAGGGCAAATGTGAGGACATTCGATTGCTTTGGGTATTGTTTTTATATTTGGGCCTGGTGAGTGTGCTAACTCCTGAATATCGCTCCAATTGCAATGGAAAATGGCTGCACTTGTTGGACTAGCGTAGGCTGCCACCTGGGAAAACCTACCAGACCAGACAGTTCTGAAAACTAGACACCCAGGGGAGTACAGGGTGATGGGCTTTGCGTGGGTCTCACAGCATTTTCTTACCCTCAATGCCCTGCAAACCGCAAACTTTGACTAAAAATACACACTTGCCTCACGTCTATGGGGAAATCCTCTGGAATCTGCGGAGAGCCTCAAATTTTCTACCACCCAGCATTCCCCAAATCTTCTGATAACAATGGATCTCTCTACATAGTTCTTTAGAGCCTTTTGTGTCAAGATCTCTTGGCTCACCCACACATGTGAGGTACCGTTGTTATTGGGAGACTTGGGGTAATGCTGGGGGGAAGGAACTTTGTGGCTCCCCAATGATTTCAGAACCTTCCATCACAGAAATGTGAGGAAAATGTGTTTTTTTAGTAAACGTTTAAGGTGTGCAACGGATTCTGGGTAAAAAAAAAACCTGGTTAGAGCCACATAAGATACCCCACCTTGGATTCCCCTAGGTGTCTAGTTTTCAAAAATGTGCAAGTTTGCTAGGTTTCCCTTTCTGCTGGCTGGATTAGGGCCTAAAATCCAACGCTACCCATTTTGGGAAAAAAAGGTCAGTTTTCAGTGGATAAATATTATGCGTCCATGTTGTGTTTTGTGCCATATCCTATTAAGGGCACTAGGCCTACCCACACAGGCCTACATTAATCGGCTTTGGTTGGCTTCCTTAAAACAATAGAAACAAGCATTAACAAAGCCAGTTACTCTATTTTTAGTATACTAAGGCATGCATGAATTTGAGGTCGTGCTACATCTCTTACCCTTGTGTGACTGATGGACGGGGGGGGAGCGGTATTGATCCCTTTTGGTGGTTCTTGCTGGACCTGTTTGTTTATTTAGCATTTAAATGACAATTCAATTTAGACACATAGAACCCAATTGATCCTACAAAAACAACAACGGAGAAGTCTTAAACCTTAAAGGTTTATTTCACATGGTGCGTCATACAGAAATCAATTAATATAGTCAAAATCAATTAATCAATAAATCAGAGTGCAAAGCTCGGTTAGGTTACAGAATCAGTCAAAGAAGTCACTAAAGTTCAGGTCAGCAAATTACAAAGTAAATAATAGGAGAGCAATCCAGCACGGATTCTCCACCTTAAGTCAGTAGGAAATGGCTCATTCCACATCCAAAAAGAGTACACTTTTATAGGGTTCCAAACTATGGACTTCATGCATTTAATACAGAAGTACACAGTTTCCACAAAACAGACCAATCAGAAGTAAACAGTATGAAAAAGTTGCAAGAAAATACATTTAGAAATGCTACTACATGGAGCTTCTGGCAGCCACCACCTGCACAAGAACAAGTATTGTTACATTGTTCTGCTAAGACAGCTAGGTGACAGCCTTGGAGAGCAGTTGTACTGAAGCAACCTTTAATATTCGCTTGAATGTCATTGTCTTACCTCTGAAAAGTACGTTCAACATTATTTTGCTGAAACCTAAAAATACGAGATTGTCCACGTGATACAGGTCATTGGAGTAAACATTACAAACAAGATGCAGTATAAGGCCTAAAATTTCTATGTCAACTAGAGTTCGGGTGTCATTAGTGCAATGCACACAATTTTCATTAATGAAGCTCTCAGAACAAATGCTGTTTGCATGATATGCATGTTAAACTATACCTATTGGCTTTGCTAATGTGAAAAAAAGCAAAAACAGGATTTCACTATAGAATGCATTTAGGAGATAACAAAATAAAAGTGACAAGAAGTGTGTTGACTTGTGCAATCACGTTAAATTTCGGCAAACTTACCTGTAATTATGTGAAAGGTAGGGGTAGGCTAAATATTCCGTACGACCTCCAGAATTGGCGGAATTTTGGCGACTCTGTGTTGCTCTTGTAAAACAAGAGTTCCGGCCAAATTCCGGCAATCGTGTGTGGTGGAATTTTTTTTCGTGTGCAGCTCCAGAAGGGTCAGTTGGAGTGCACGAGCGAGATATGGAGTCACCTATCGCAATTTGCGATGACTAGAATGGCATCTGGTGAGATTTTTACAACAGGGCGGTCACGGGCAGCAGAGACTGTTCGTGGTCAGATGGCTGCCACTCGAGTAGAAAATCTACTCGAGTGGCAGCACAATCAACTCAGGTAGCTGCACCCTCTAGCGCACCTCGTAGTGCCTTTCGTGCTTATTTTTCAGCGTGGAACACACTCCCAGTGCTAAATCACAGTGCGAACAGCACAACGTCCCTATTTCCACCCGTTGGCGGAACTCTGCCAATCCCACAGAGTTTATATGTAAACCTACAGAATTCAACCGAGTCAAATACCGCGAGTTCCGCCCACCGCTAATGAAATGCCAATCCATCATTTAATGCTATATTTTAATGTGAAATGAGTCCATTGATCAATTTATGACGAGAGGATGCATTATGCGCTAATAAATACACAAGAACAGAATTGTTGCAAGCAACAGCTGCTCACATTCTTGTTATTTGCACTGTACCCGCGCTATAATTTTGCCATGAGCAGTGGCATAATTAAGCAGTATGGCATAATGGCATAATTTCAGTAATGTTGCATACCAAGGGTGACAAAAAATTCTCCGAATTATGCCCTCATAATTTATATTTCGTCCAGACCTATAAAATAGTCGCTTGTGTATTTCAATTGAAGAACTTTAGAGATAGTGATTGGTGGATACACCAAACAGTCAATAGCACAAGATTAGATAGAAATACATGCATGTGTATATATATATATATATATATATATATATATATTATTTTTTCACTGAAAAACCAAAGGTAACAGGGATGTCATAGTTGTGAAATAGATTTTAAAAGATCTCAGAAATTCACTCGGTGAGGTTGCAAGTTATAGTTACCTTAGGGCACAAGTGTAGTAAGTTCCCTTTAGGGCCCACTTTGGTTCTTCTTTATTTTAGCCTAACTAAACGTTTTAGGCCCGCTATGCTTTGCACAGCCACACATAACACAGTTATTTTGTGCCATGATATTATTTTAGAAATGCACTGTACATGTTATTATTATTCAGTTGTTGTTCTTGGGATTCAGTCTGAACATTTCGTACAAGGTCGAACAACATAGTGCCCTGTTTTTCTGTGCTCGGTAAAATAACATCTCCTAGCGTTTTAGATACAACACAGAGGCACAGCTGCTGTTTTCCAAAAAGGCACTTCTTATCATATAAACCAAGACTTGGCCTTCAGAAAACAGAGAGGAGAAATCTAGCAGAGGGGAAAGGTCTTGGGACGGGCACACCAGCCTTGCGCAACCTGACCACCTAACTAGAAGTGCCAGGTATGGAATCCAGTCCTAGCCCCAGAGATCACTGATATATACCTTTGCTCACGTAGTGAGGGTAGGCCTAGACAGATATATCATTTACCATGGAAGGGTTTTTCATTGTATACAGTTTGCTCATTATGTTGATTACTTTGCTTCATTGTATATGTTTTCTAATCGCAGCAGAACTGCTACAGAATACACAACGGTAGTTTCAATAAATATTGTAAACTTTCTCCATGTTTTTCTTTATGTTTTTTATGGACATGCATGAGTGAGAAACGAAAGGTGATCTTTTTCCATGGTTCTGTTGAAGACGTGAGAGTTGTGTTCTAGGTGCTAATTCACCTGTTACTCTGGAAATGTAGGGAGGGCAGGTGAGGCATTGTGAGCTAGTCAGACTTGGGCCCGTAGGTACTGATGTTGTATGATGACTCAGTCCCTACATTCTGATGTCCTGTGATCCCAAGCACTGTTCTGCTTCTAAGCAGAATCCGTGCAACACAAGTTATAGTTACTTAAGATAATTCCAACTATAACTGCTGAATTTCTATGGTTTTGTGCGTGTAAAATGTGAACCTAACTATAACATCCCTGTAATCTTTGTTTTTTGTGTGTGAATTTTTAAGGTTTTGTAAATTCTATTACCTAACTACAGTGATTTCTTTACGGTTTTTAATGGTATTTCCTAACTATAACATTCCTGTAACCTTTATTTTTTTTTAAACATAAAGTAATATTGAATTAATATTGTTGTTAAACCAACCGCTGTCGCGCACGGCCTTTGGCCATGCGCGGTGGGGGGGTTGGCAGGAGGACCTGGCCTGTGACTAGACTCTGCGGTCGACACCACGTATTCAGCCAACCCCAAGCCACACACGATGTGGCCGGGCCCTGCAGCCAACCCCCCACATGCATCCCCCCTCCTCGGGCTGATTACCTTGAGTGTCTTCTTCCCGAAATCTGTGATAACATAAATCTTCGTATAGAGAAGATGACAAGACAACAATGTGATGAATCACAACCAAACAATGGTACTTCCTCTTAACTATATGGAGTAAGTGCATCTTTGTTTGGTGTAGATGTACTTCTATTTTTTGGTATTGCTGAGAAAACACACTTGTTTTGCCTTTACCAAGCCCAAGAAGTTACGATTATTTGTCCTTTACAGCAGTGGAGCTTCAACAGGGGCATCTGCTATGTTTATATTTGCAAGTGCTTCCTGTTGAGGTTTAAATTCTGTGAAATGAGCATTAGGGCCAGAACAGAACCTCACCTGCCCTTTTATACAACAAGAGTCTGCATTTCAGCACAAAATGGGGCCACGGGGGAGCCCCAATGCCTAGTGGTTCTTGCCGGTTCCCTGCCTCCAGCAGGAGCTGGCTCTGCTTACGCAATTTTTTCATCTGTTTTCCTGCCTACTTGACAGCGGGCACGGAAACAGATAAAAATACGCTCCCAGTGGGTGGGAGCAGTTCTACTGCTCCCACCTGCTGGAAGTGAAATGGCTGTATGCTCTCGCTTGGCGGGAGCTGTCAAAGCTCCCACCAAGTAAAAGCAAACATCTATGTCCCGAGGGTGGGCACCTCGGGACACAGGGAGTGGGCCCTGGCTGGTGGGGGTCCCCTGGGCCATTAAAGGCTCCAGGAGAGGGGCCACGCTGCCCCATTCCTTTGAAATTGCATGGGCTTGCCCCGGGAAGGTGTGGTCCCCGGGGCCAAAAACAGCGAGAAGGGGGGCAGTTTGGGTAAATCAGCCTGGCACTGGGAAGGTGGTGGTCCCCGGGACCGTAATTGGCCCAGGAAGGGGGTACGTGCAGCCCCCCTACCATTATATACATTGGCCTCACCCCGCGGAGGTGGTGGTCCCCAAGGCCGTAAACGGCTTGGTGAGGGGTGCCAAGTGTGCCCCCCTCCCCAATATACTAATTTAATTTTGCCCCCGGGACCTTGCCCTCCCCTTTTGGTAAAGTGGTCTGGCCCCCTGGGAGGTGGTGGTCCTCTGGGCCAAAATGGGCCCAGGAGGGAGCTCCACGCGGCCCCCTCCCACTTATTTTTCATTGGCCTGCCCCAAGGAGGTGGCTGTCCCTGGGGCCTAAATCAGCCATGGGATGGGGGCAACGTGCACCCCCCTCCACAATATACTAATTTAAATTTGTGTGCAAGCGCGCTTGTTTTTTTTATTTTTTAAATGACAGGGGATTCGCTGATCGCCTCTGCTTTTTTGTCCCGGTGGGGTCCCTGTGGGCTCAGACCCCCAGGCCTTAGGGGTCAAGGTATTTTTCTCCTGCCCCTTCTCTTTTCACTTTTTCTTTGGGACTCGGCTGATTCGGAGTTCCAAAATGACTGCCAACATTTCTGGTTGAAGTGTTGGCAGTCAATCAGATCTCAACATGAGATCTGTTGGATCCACAGAGGATCCCCGTCCCTAGATATACAAGTTTTTCTTTCTTTAATAACTCCCAAATTACTGAACAGATATACATAAAATTACAACAAGGGCTCTTTCTAGATCAAGATCTAACTTTCTGCAAAATTTGGTGTAATTCAGTTCAGCAGTTCGGGCTATAGTCATGTTAAAAAAATGCAAAATCCCCATAGACATTGCATGAGGAAAAAGCGTTTGGGACCCCACCCCCCCCTTTTTTCTCATCCCCCGCTTGAAGAATCACCAGAACAGCAGCTCAATTCAGTAGTATACTAGTTTTGAAAATTCCGTGAAGATTTGTCAAACGGCACCAAGGTTATTAGCAAAACACAAACGCTTCATCTATGGGAAAAGTTGGAATTATAACTAGGCCATATATACTGATGACATCATCCAAGATACTTTTCAACACATTACTCTATAAACGAGTATGGCATTACAGGTATGCTCCTGCAAGCCTGGATCCAATCCCCTGCAGGCAGCCAACCTCATGCTGCGGGTTGGGCACAGGGCCTGGCCTGTGACCAGGCCCTGTGCCCTACCCCCCTGCAGACAGCCAACTCTGCAGGGTGGGGTAGTGTAATGTTGGCCTTCGGACTGTGGGAACCCCATTTCCCGGGGAATTTGTTTTCAGAGGGGAGTGAGTCATGTGGCCCCTTCCCAGAGCCTTATTAGGCTCCGGGAAATCCATACCCAAGGGCCAAATCCCATAACTAATGTGAGGGGGTGGTCACCCGCCTTCCCGGGCCTTTTTGGGCACTGGGGATCCCATCCTGGGGCCAAATTCCAATAAAAAGGAGAGGGGCGACGCATGGTTCCCCACCACGAGCCTTATTAGGCCCCGTAGACCTCATCCCCTGGGGCCGTATTGGGAAAAAAAGGGTAGGCGCAACTCAGCCCCCTATTCCCCGGGCCTTGTAGTCCCAAATGCAATTAAATAGGTGAGGGGGCATTCTGCTCCCCTCACCAAGCCTTCTTCTACCCTGTGTACCCCATCCCTGTGGCCACAGATACTTAAAAAGACTATGTGAGCCCCCTCCCCGAGCCTTATCGGGCCCCAAGGACCTCGGGGACCTCTCTTCATTATAGATGGGTGCTCCTGAGCCCACCCTGGCACCCGCCAAGCAACAAATTGGGGGCATCAGGGGAAACCCACGGCCATTATGGCCATAGCCAGCCCCCCGCATAGTGCGAAAGCTGGTATTGCTCCCAGCCAGATGGAGCAGCTATTAATGCTTGCTTCCTCTGGGTGGGAGCAATATCTGATCTATTTCCCTGCCTGCAAGAGTGCAGGCAGGGAAACAGAACAGAAGTCTGCTTCCAGCTGGCGGGAGCATGTTTAAATCTCCCACCGGCTTGGAACAGACTTGCATGTTTTCTCCCATTTGGCGGAAGATTTAAAAATGTTTGCGCCATGCGGGAGCAAATCTATGTTTCCCTACTTGCTCTGGTGTAGGCAGGGAAACTATTGTGTCCCAGGGGTGGGCTTCCCGGGACACAATCACTGAGCTGGGAGTCCTGCGGGATTGCTGCAAAAATTGCAGTTTATTTTAGGGTCTCTCAGCTCCCCGCTACAGGGCCCAGTGGGGTAGGGTATCCCTACCCTGCCCACTTATATAATAAAAAAAAAATATTTCAGGACAGGCAACTTTCTCATGTTGCTGGCAGCCAATCA
The DNA here is from genome assembly GCA_963921515.1 of Calotriton arnoldi. Taxonomy (NCBI): domain Eukaryota; kingdom Metazoa; phylum Chordata; class Amphibia; order Caudata; family Salamandridae; genus Calotriton; species Calotriton arnoldi. Next base: position 3,437,614 of record CAWUFW010000123.1, on the reverse strand, counting down.
GAGCGCTCGACCTCAGGGAGTCTGACTCTAGTGGGAGCGAATTGGCCCAAGGGAAAAAAAGCTCCCTGGGTCAATCAGAATGCTCTTTTTTAAAATTGGGTTAAAGCGACCCAACCCTCTAGATATACAATTCTTTTTTAGCCTTCATTTCTCAAAAACTACTGAACAGATTTATGCCAAATCACAAATAACTGAATCTACGAGCCAATATCTAGCCTTAAGTCCGTTCAGCAGTTTTCTAAGTAGCGCTGCTTAGGGAACTCTATGGAAAATGCATTGGGAAATTTGCTTTTCGGAGCCCCCTTTTTTCTCGACTTCCCCCTTGACTAATCACCCTAAAACTTTCCATGAAGGAGCTGAAGTGAAGTTGCTTTTGTTTTTGTAACGATTCATCGTGTGTGTGTGTGTATATATATTCACTTAAAAAACCAAAGGTTACAAGGACATTATAGTTAGGTTCAGATTTTACACACACAAAACAATAGAAATTCAGCAGCTATAGTTATCTCAAGTAACGATAACTCGTGCCCTAAGGTAACTATAAATCGCATCCCCGCCATGCATAGTTTTCTCATCAATTATTTCACTGCAAATGTTGCAGTGATATTATCAATGATGTCATAGAAGATGTCATGAGTTCTGTAATATGTGGGGTGATTAGCAGTGCATAGTGAGGGTGTGAGTTAAAGTTACCTTAGGGCATAAGTTATAGATACTTCAGATAACTACAACATTTCCTGTTTTTACACATTATTTTTTGCAAAATGTTTTTTTGGAAGTCTCATTTTCAGTCTATCAATATTTCAAAACCGTTAATTGCATAACACAATTTCATGTCTATCCTATATATGCGCTGTAATGCGCTATTTTCAATCCTTCCATTGTTTAATTACACTTAAAAGTGTATACTTCATGGTTTTAAATTGTATGTTATATGCACATAACAAAAAACTAACATGCATATACCATAAAATTTAAAACCATAAAGTATACAACTTTAAGTGTAATTAAACAATGGAATTTCAGAGTGTCGCTGGTGTTGTAGGGATCTCTATACAGGAGCTGCTCTCCACTTAAACTTGGGAACTACCCAGAGTTCTCTGCTTCTTTTTTTGCATAATTTATGCGGCACTCTATGACTGAAAGGGTATTGTTTTGACTTATACTGGGTGCTCCCTTGTGTCTGCCCAAAGCTAACCTCTCTGAAGAGCTATAATGATAGCGAAACACGTGTCAGGGGTTACTTTTATTCATTTCAGGTTATTTTGGATGGTATTTTACCAATCCAAAGCTATAATACTGTGCTTGGAGTGGTAAAAGTCTTTTGTCATTTTACAGCTCTTAATGAATAGCACTGCGCTAATCCTATGCTTAAAGACTTTGCTACAGAAATGGCAAAAGACCATGTCATGAGTGATGTAATATGTGAGGTCGTAAGCAGTGCATTGAGGGGGCGCGAGTTATAGTTAGCTCAGCTAACTATAACTGCTAAATTTCACTGGTTTTGTGCGAGTGAAACCTTAGCCTAACTATAACGACCCTGTAACCTTTGGTATTTTCAGTGAATTTCTAAGGTTTTTTAATTCCATTTCCGAACTATAACGTCCCTGTAACCTTTGGTTTTTTCAGTGAATTTCTATGATTTTTTAAGTAGTAATGGCGTTTGCAGAGTGGTGGATAAAGGGGGTGGTGGCTCTGACCAGCTCTCAGGAATCCCGCTTTGTAGGACTTACAGAAAGTACTAGGAGGGATCCAAGAGGACTTCATTACCCAACCGTTAGTGCGCCAGGAGACACGTTTGCAGAGAAAGGGGGCTTGGCCTCGAAGACCTCTTAGCAATCCTGCTGTGTTGGACTTACTGGAGGTAACAGGAGGTCTTGTTGGCCCCCAAGGACCCTCAGCAGCCAAAGGGACTTCATCCCCCAAGGAGCAGCGCGCCAGGAGGATCGATAGCAGAATAGTGCAGAAAGGGGGCGGGGCCTCCGGTGTCGTGCCGGTAGCTTTTTCTTTTATTTTTACATTATAAAGGAAGGCGAGCCGTGTGGCCTACCTTTCCTGGGCAGATTTTGGCCCCGCTGGCACCACCCCGCGCCCATATATGTTTAGAATGCGGAGAGGGCTGCAATACCACCTCCCCTGGCTGATTACGGCCCGGGGATCCCATCCCACGGTGCCCAGCTTTTTCAACTCTTTTTTTTAATAAAGGAAGGTGGGGGCCGCGTAGCCCCCCTTCCCTGGGCCAATTTTGGCCCCGGGACCTGGCCACAATACTGGGTGACCTGATCCCACTTTCTGCACCCAGTTTTTCACATTAGGTACTGCAGGGGGGAGACTCAAGGCCCCCGCAATCCCAGAAAGCTTCCTGTGGGAGCCAGCATTGTTTTGGGACAGAGAGAACTGCTAAACATGCAGCTCCCTCTGTCCAAAAGCAATTCTGCTCCACTTTGTGATAGTGAGAGCATTTTACAGGCTCTCGCTTGCACAAAGTAGTGCAGAGTTTGCTATGGATTCTGTGCCATATCAAACTGCAGTGTCCTGTGATTGGGCACCCCGGGACTGTGCAGGAGCTGGCCTGGGGGGGGGGGGTTGGCGGTCCCCCGGGCAATCTAGGGCTCCAGGAGGGGTGCTGCTTTTCCCCTTTCCTTAGTTTTTATTTGCCCTGGGGAGGTTGTGGTCCGTGAGGCTGCGGGGGTTCGCACAGCCCCCCACATTATCTCCAATTAAAGCCCCGGGGAGGTGGCGGCCCCAGGGGCTGTAGGGGGGTCCGCACGACCCTCGCATAATTTTCAAGTAAAGCCCTGGGGAGGTGGCGTCCCCGTGGCTGGGGTGGGGTCCAAGAGGCAGGCCCCATTTATAAAACAACAGGCCCCGGGAGGTGGCGGTCCGCGGGGCATTAGTAAGCCCCAGGAGGGGGTGCCCATACGCTCCCCCTTCTATATATTTATAATGCCCATGGCCCTGGCTCACCCTGGGGCCAATAATGAACTAAAAGTGCTTAGTTTTTTTTTGTTTTTTTTTGCTCTGATCCATGTTCCTACTGAAAATGTAAAATAAAATAAAAATTCTTTGGCCCTGCGGGGTCCCAGTGTGAGCCCCCCAAGAGGCCTAGGGGGTCAGAGTGTTTCTTCCCAGACCCTTTTCTACATTTTGTGTGGGTAGATGGCTGCCAACACTTCCTAGTTTAAGTGTTGGCAGCCAATCAAATTACAGTAGCTTTTCAGTAGGATTTTGGGCTACTAGATATCTATATTATTTAAACTTTAATATATCTGAAACTACTGAACGGATTTACACTAAATAACAAAAAGCACGCTTTTTGGACCAACACCCAGGTTTCTGCCAAATTTAGTGTAATTCCGTTCAGCGGTTCGGGCTGTAGTCGCGTTCCAAAAATGAAAAATCCCCATAGACACAACGTGGGGAAAACACGTTTTAGGACACCCCTTTTTTCTTTGCCCCCGCTTGATGGATCATCCCGAAACTTTCAACACATCAGCTGAACCAAAAAGGAGAGTTTAAAAATTTATGGAGATTCGTCAAGCGGTGCCAAAGTTATTGGCAAAACAAAAAAATGTGGTCCTAACTATAACTACCTACTGGCGACCATCATATATATCATATATATATATATATATATATATATATAGATATATAGATATATAGATATATATATATAGATATATATATATATTTGTGTGTGTGTGTGTGTGTTGGTGCAAATGGGTTCTGCCCACTTAGTCAGTCAGGATTTTATGCATTTGATCATCTGGTTTTTGGATCTTTATTGTGGGTGGGTCTCACTGTCTGAGTCTCACTCATAGTAGTTTCATGGTAATTGGACTGAGTGTGTTTACCATCAGTGTCCGCCCTTTAAGTTGAGGCTGCTGAGGCACAGCTAGGGTAAGAGGCACTGGGCTGGTGGCTCATAAAGATATTTGCACACACATGTGTGCAAGTGTGTGGGATGAGCATGAGAGACTACTGTCATGCACCGCCTAAAAGCTGCATACAGGTAACATGCCTGTAGCAGCTTGAAATGAAAAATCCACTTGCCAAAATAACCCCTTTTGACAGTCTGAAATCTATGTTTTACATTTTAATAAATAACCTCTAAGTATGTCGTATTGCCCATAATGGCTGGGTGCATGGTTTTAGGTAGAACATGTAAAAGTTAATGCTGAACATGTGCTTACAGCGAAATATCCCCAAAGGCTATTCTCACTGTAGCAAGGCTGGCTACTTCCTTAGGGAAACACAGTTACATTTAATAAATGCTAAATTTGGATTGGTAGCAGCTAGAGAAATAATTCAAGAACTAATTTTTTTTATTTATTTAAAACTCAATTCAATTGTAAAATCGAATTTTGTATAACTAATTAGCAAAATGTACTTTGGAAAAGTTAGCAGTTGTCCACCTAAAGCTTGTCAGTATTCAACTGTCACCTGGTAGCTGGATGGCTCCCATGTAGTGAGATGAATATTGCACCCAGACAGTGGACAAAAGGCCTTGGGTGTGGGAGGGAGTTTTTCTCCTTGGGGCCTTTCCTGTCACAGACAGATGCAGCTAATACCATGGCCCTCAATTGTCCTTCTAGTCAGACTGTCTCCAAATCCAGTGGGAAGGGGAGCTTCCCCAGAACTTGTTGGAGGGACCGCAAGGGAGGGTTTGCCTATTACCACAGCCACACCTCTGTGTGGGTATAGGGAGCTCGGATCGGTGAAAGATGGGTTCTGCCACATTGGAGTGTCTCAGAATCCTGTGCAGGAGGATTGGGAAAGGGTTGGAGGAATGATGTGGCATCCTAGGAATGGCCAGCGATACCTGGAGTTTAAAACTCTCCACCCACACTTATAAACCTTTACACAAGGGAGAAACAGTAAGCAAGACCCTGGACATGTACGATGACGACGACACTAGAATCACGGACAACTGAAAGGAGATGCCACCTGATGCCTCTGATGCACTAATGACTTTGCAGGACAGCTGAACCCTCAGACTAGATGGGTTTCTACAGGGCCAATGGTGCTACGCCCCCTTATACCTCCTGAGGAGAAAATGGGGTAAGACTTGAACTACACTGCCCCCCAGGTGCCCTGCAAGATGGCTAGGAGGCCATGGGGTCTGTAGAGGGCAAAGCAGAAGAGTAGGCTGGTGCAGGGTTCCAGCGGAACCCACCCCCACAAAGTGTGCCCCTGTAGAGGACAGGAGGTGAGGAAAAATTCTCCTGGTGGCTAGAGTTCACCCGGAGCAAAATGAGCCCGCGTTCAAGGAAATCAGCCCAACGGGGTCCAAGTTATGCACCTTTAAAGAATGTGACCTTTTCAAAAAAATGGAACACATGGGTCTCCGCCATATTTTTATAAATTATGGCACAAGTTTGGCACAACTTTAATTATTTATTTTGTGAGTAGAGGGGTACTTGTGGCCACTCTCTGATTCTCATTGGCCCGCGGGGAATGCATCCCCACCGGAGGGCTGGAGCAAAACGGCAGGCGGGGCCCGGGACCCCAGGCCCAACGTGAAGAGGAGAGGCAGTGCCAACGCACTCCCCTGTGTGGTGGTGCTCACTCCAGCCCCCCGCTCGTAACTGTGGGGAGCGAGGAGCTAAGCACAAACACCAACAAGCTTGTGAGGACACGGGAGGGAAAACAGACATGCTGGCTCCCGCGCCAGCGTGGGAAAGTGTCAGCCCTATGGGGAGCCAGCCGAGCAGCACGGTGTTGGGACAGGGGCACCCACCATAAAAGAAAAAAGAAAAGACATATTTCTGCTGGCTGCAGTGTCCTATAATGCAATGTAAGGCCTAATCTGAATTTTCTTGTGCATTGAGGTTCCCCAAGAAGGGGCAGGGTCATTACTAACTTTGGCAAAAGTGCTGTGGGGGGCTGCAAGGGTTGCAGCAGCCCCGAAGGGGTGAGTTAAACAAGATTAACCTTATGTTCAATAGGATGCATGACCTGAGGAGACTTTTTAGCATTTTTCAAGTATTCTGGGAGCTGGGGCTTGATGCTCTTCAGCTCAGGGACACCTAATGGTGAGTTCATGGCTGAATTATGTGAAGTGGTTAATAAAAGATTGACACGTGTTTGAAATTGATTTTAAAATGCTTTATTGACAATGACTACTGATGAACATTGCAATGGTTATAAGGAATACATTTAAACATAATTATTGATCCCATTGATTTAAATGGTGAGTCCTAATATGTGATTATTGTTTTCACTAATGAAGTGATCCTTTGACAAAGTCAATAGACTTGCCTCATATTTTAATGTGGTGATACCTTGACAAAGCAGAAGGGATTGCCTTGTATTTAAATGTGATGATTCTTTGACAAAGCCAGCAGGCCTGCTTTATTTAAAATGACACCCCTTTTAAATGGTGATGTTACATCTGATATAGATGGGGCTAATGTGGTTATGGAGGCCATGAACCATGAAGGGTCTAATGTGATTTCAGAATGTCACCAAAGGTATTTCCATCTACCTTATGTATATATTTGTTAATTAATGAGTAGTATTTAGTAGTGGGTGTGTAAAAAATTACTTTCCATTTTTCAAACACAAAACACTGACTGGAGAATGATTTATTGAGTGGTGTTGTTATGTGCCAGCTTATGGTGATTACTAGCCCACACCACCTCCCCTTACCTAGCCTTGGACTGCTTTGCTTCACTACCCTGCGAGAGTCAACTGCCTCAATGGGGTACTTGTTTCTCAGTAAGGAGACAATTGTGGGCCTACTATTTGTGCAGGACTCACATCCTGCACCTATTAACCCAATTTATTCTTTATATATTTTAAAGAATTGGCTCCAATAGATTCATAGATCTCTGCATTATCAAGCCAGACCTAAAAAATACCCTTATGGCTGAAATATGTAAAGGGTTTTGATCTCCTACGAGTTGTTGCACATTCCTGTGTGTTGCTTGCTCGATTGCACAGAGTTATCAGTAAGAAGCCAGTTACTTTCCATAAAAAGACTACTTTAGGACTGGCCACTGCCAGCTGGGTAGTCATTGGACGGAACAACCCCCTCAGTGGAATGGGGAGGGGGAGTCTGGGATGCCCAACAGGGCTTGAGGGCTGATTCATTTTGAAAAAGTCTTCATCCAAGCTTCTTGAGCTAGCTTATCTCCCTCACTTTAAAATTAATGTATCGATTTACAACCCCTCTAAGGAACAAAGCAACCTACTGCCTGCTACGTCAACATCTATTTGCCAACATCAACTCATATTTAAGAATCTATCAGGTGTGTAAAATCTGTGGCGAGCTGTAATAATGTTTATTGAAATTTGGAACCTGCAAAAACTGCAGCCCCAGGGGCCCTATCATGATGGTCTTTTCTGGTGCAGTGCAGAGATGAGTGACTGCTTTATGCATCTGCAGGGAGTAAAGTGAATTCATTTAACCCTCTACTTCTCTGAGTTAGTGCTTTATTTTCAGATTTTATAGCTGGGAACAGTGAGCAAGGCTTGCCTCCTTTTGGGTTTGAGCCGTGCCGTCTAAAAATATGTATTTATGCAGACCAGGTGTGTCTGGGAGGTAAGATGCGGTTAACCTGTCATGCATGGGCCCATGTCTGTTGCACTGGAGAAGGATCTTTTTGAGACCATTGTTTTTACACTACCAGGTTAGCTGTGTAGTAACTGTTGTGCCTACATTTGTTGGGATCACAGTTGTCATTAAACCTGATGAATACGTGACCTTAATGAAGTGGAAGATATGTTAGAGTGCCTAATTGGTTTATATTTTGGATGAGAACATAGTACACACATCCAGCTGTGAGATAACAGGTTGTGGATGGGTTTACTGTGTTTGCTATGTAGTTTCGGCTTTCAGGGCCAGTTTGCTCATCTAACGCCTCTGTTTCTCTTTCAGGGAGCTTGTAATATAGTTTGTTTATGAGTGGTACAATTGTCATTGTCAAATAACTGAGTATATAGTGGACTTTTTAGGAAAGTATTTTATGGTAACGTTTTAATTTGATCTTTGTAACGCAGCATGTTTTATTATAATGGCTTTGAGTTAACACACAATAAAATGTATTACTGTTGTTACTTGGATAAGTCCTTGTTAGAAGCGGATAGCTGTTTTCAAAGAAGGGTATTTAGGATATGATACTATACACATCTTAGCATCACATGCTTTCGGAACCTTTGTTAAAATCAACAGATCCAGTGTTGCATTGGTAAAATCAATTCAATTAAAAACGTATCTTGATTTGTAGGAGAGATGATGTCTGTGGTAAATATGCTGTGTTTCCAAAAGTACTGCAGTGTGTGTGACCAATGTAATAGCCATTTTTATTCGTTCATCAGTCTACATTAACTCAAGTACCAGCGCAATTGAGTGGATAATTTGCCTTTTTCAGAGTCCTACCATCTTATACTGAGTCTGGCTACCTCCTCTCACAGCGAGGCACCAACATGTTTTGAAACTCACATCTCAATCTTTTCACGTGTATGTGTTTAATTTAGTAATTGGTTCTACTTAGTAACCCGTCCCCCGTGGAGAGGTGAACTGAGGTTAAAAAACACAATTATGGTTCCTGATGCCACCAGTCCCACGTGGAAATATAAATTGTGGTTAAAAAGCACAATTGGGGTTCCTGAAGCCACCCGTCCCTCGCTGAGAGGTAAACTGGTGTTAAAAAACACAATTAGGGTTCCTGAAGTGACTCATCTGACGTGGAGATGTAAACTGGGGTTAAAAAACACAATTCGGGTTCCTGAAGCCACCCATCCCACACAGAGAGGTAAACTGGGGTTAAAAAAACACAATTAGGGTTCCTGAAGCCACCCATCCCACGTGGAGAGGTAAATTGGTGTTAAAAAACACATTTGGCGTTCCTGAGCCACCTGTCCCACGTGGAGAGGTAAACTGGAGTTAAAAAACATGAATGGGAATCCTGAAGCCAGCGGTCCCACGTGGAGATGTAAACTGGGGTTAAAAAACACAATTAGGGTTCCTGAAGCCACCCATCCCACATGGAGAGGTAAATTGGTGTTAAAAAACACATTTGGCGTTCCTGAGCCACCTGTCCCATGTGGAGAGGTAAACTGGGGTTAGAAAACACAATTAGGGTTCCTGAAGCCACCCATCCCACGTGGAGAGGTAAATTGGTGTTAAAAAACACATTTGGCGTTCCTGAGCCACCTGTCCCACGTGGAGAGGTAAACTGGAGTTAAAAAACATGAATGGGAATCCTGAAGCCAGCGGTCCCACGTGGAGATGTAAACTGGGGTTAAAAAACACAATTAGGGTTCCTGAAGCCACCCATCCCACATGGAGAGGTAACCTGGGGTTAAAAATTACAATTAGGGTTTCCCAAGTGGAGAGGTAAATTGGGGTTCCTGAAGCCAGCCGTTGGCATTCCTGCATTCAGATGTTCCCACCTTGATTCCTCATCTCAGTGCCTCGATCTTTTCACTTGCAACACCTGAGGTGTGAAAACATAGGGTGCCCTTGTCATGCCTTTGAGGAAAGACTGGCTCTAACTCACCTACAATTGTTTTCTGCTCAATTTCTATTCTACAGGGTCATCTTTTTAGGGCTGTAGCAAAAAGTCAAGACTCTAAGCTAAGCACTGGAGTCTGCAATTAAGTCTTGCACACGGTAGCCCACCAGATGAAACTAATAGGTAGGTTTTCAGATTTTGTTCCCCATGTTGCAGATATTTTTTTCTGCTCTCACACTCAGAGGCAAGATGTTCCAGAGCAAAGGTCCAGTTACAGCCAATAATCGCCCACTATAGGGAGATTTTTATTACACCTCAAAAAGGTTGTACCTCGGAATATCATTGACTCAAATATTGTCTGACATAAATATCATGCCCTAAATATTGTTTACAACGCTCGACTGGGCGTAGATTCTCGATTATTAACTCCAATGGGGCAAAATATGTGTGAACTATATTTGGGACACAATATTTTTGTCCAACAATATTGAAGCTACGATATTCTGGTACTAAACCCTTGCAGCCACTGGCTGCCTTTTGGATACAGATCTGAGTGTGAGGGTTAGTCTGCACAGTCCTGTAGGTAGTCAGACCAGAAGGCTTTATCAAGTCTCATCTCAACGGACCGACAGTGAAGACCCTGATCCAGACTGATGTCCTAATTCTGAATTCGGCTTAAACTGCTGTTAGTGCCCAAGTCTGCTCTATAACCCAGGTTCAAGTACTGCATCCTGGAGATTTTTGCCAATACCAATTTGCTGGGTAAATAGTGGGCATGCATTGATTGCAAGACTCAGAATGAGGAATATTATGTGCTATTGGTGCATTTTGCCACATTCAAGCATGCGTAAACAAGAATAGGTGGCAAATTGCTCACCGGGTAAATACAAATTCCCACTCAATCTGTATTTATGAGATGTGCAGGTTGTGCCCAGGTGGTCATGTAATTGGTTACCCTCCTTGAATTGGGACTACAGTCTTCCCAAGTTGTGGAAATGTGGTCCCTTTTAGTTATCCTTACCACCATCCTAACTGCCGGGTTTGACAGAGTAACTATAAATAGAAGTTGAGCTGTGAGAAGTTGGCCTGGCATATGCTGTACACTAGTTATAGTGGGCACCTTGCACCAGTCCAAACGACCTTTATTGATGATAGGTTTAAAGACAACCTTTATTGAAAGCTATCCTAGTGGTAGCTATGGAGAGCAGCCTTCAGGCTAAGTCTTGAAGGAGTGTAAAGCAGCTTGGTTTACCAGATTATAACCTCTTGAATGACCAAATGAAAGGAGAACCACACCAGGTATATATCAAATATATGTATTTATTCCTAAACACTCACTACTAATCTCTTTATGAGATTAGAGTCCAGAGACACAATATCACAGTATTAAAACGACAGTAAATAGCACAGTATACCATGGGCCCCAGGTGGGGACCAAACCATATATTAAGAAAGTGGTATAAGAACCACGACTTGACTAGACACAGTGCCTAGAGCATGTAGAATCGCTGGGACCCCAAGGAACCACCCAAAGTAGTGACACATGAGACCCACGGGGACGTGTGCAGTGTGAGAACACAGCCGCGAGCGCCGTAGGATTCTATGAGGAAAGTCGCGGTTGGAATTTTAAAGATAAAGGACACTTAGGAGAGGACTTTGAGCAAACCCCTTTAGACTTAAGGGGTTCTAGGGCCAACACCCACGAGAGTACCGGAGTACTCGAGTTACCTCACCCAGGGAAGCCGGGTGCATAGGTGTCAAACGGTGTCTGGAATCGTCGTTGATTTCAATGGCGATCTGCTGCAAAGTGCTGCTGCCGTGAAGAAGAAAAGTGTCCGGGATGATCCAAGCCTGGATCGAAGATGTGAAGAACCTGAAAGCAGAGGGGACAGAGTCTGGGTCACTAGCCAGTGACCAGGGGCACGATAGACGAATGCCCACCGATGTCGCGTGCTTTAGGTGCGAAGAGGTGAAGCTTGACTCTGCAGCCACGGGGTCCAGGAGATGTCGAGGACGACCAGGAGCTGGATTCGAGCTGTCCCATGAAGGATGTCGAGTGCTGGGGTGTCGGTGCTCGGATTGAACACAACAAGCCTTGGCAACAACAACCCCCGCAGGAAGAGTAAAGATGCTTTGGTGCGGACCAGCAAGGTCCGGGGGACTCCCCAAGCAATGGAGAGTCAGGGCACGTCTGGAGCAACCAGAGAAGCCCAATTAATCTTAGTGTTGCCTTCACAAGGACCCACCAGTTGATGGACCAGGGATCGTGAAGGGACCTCAAGAGGAATCACAAAATGGCGGCCCACGGAACACTCGTTGAGTGTAGGCCAGCAATCTTCGGTGTAATTACTGCTCGGGGTCAGGGCTACAAGTAACCCAAAGCTCAGCCTCAGGGGTTGCCGGAAAGCTGATGCTTCTGCAAATAGACGCGGTGTCCAGGGGTCGGGTTGCACGGTCACCACGAGGGATACGGGCCTCAGCCTTGCTGTGGGCACAGATCAACCTCAGAGACCTTCGGAAACCCACCTCCTGTGTGGCAATATTCTTCGGAGTCCTCAGGAGCTTTGGAGATGCCAACCGGTCAGTTGCTTTAAAGGTGCCTGCCTTGCAGGGGAGTAACTACTTTACTCCAAGGGAGATTCTTCAGTCATCCAGCGTAGTGTAGATCGTCGAAGTACTTGGTTTCTGTTGCAGAGTTTAGTCCAGGTAAAATCTAAAGTCCTGTAGTCAGGGGTTCCTACTTTATACCCAAGGAAGGGGTGGGACAAACTCTGGGGACCCACCTATGGGAGGGTCAGGAAAGAGGGGTGGCTACACCGATTTCCTTTGTCCAGTTTCGTGCCAGAGCAGGGGCTAGTAGCCCCTGTAACCGGTTTGAGCTGGACTATGCACAGGGACACCAAATGTGCCCCCAGTGCAGACTTCAAAGCACTCTTGGAGTGCACCCACCCAGCCCCAATACACTAAAGCCTGTCTGGGAGGTGGTCACACCTCCCTGTGACAGGAAACCTATTGTCCAGGCCTCCCTGCCGGAGTTTCGTCCAGCAGCAGGAGGGCAGACTCGTGTCTGTGGCTGCAGCATCCATTTTGTGATGCCAGGGTTCTGTTAAGCTGGTACCGGGTGTACCGGTGGTGCCATGTTTCTCCCTCTAGTAGGGTGGAATCATACCTCCCACACCAGTTACTGGTGTGGAGGTATGATTCCAAGGGGTTTGACACCAAACACAACATAATTCCTTGCAGCCATTCTCAAGTTAGCATTTACCGCGAGGTTATAATGCACTTAAGAGTGTATGGTTTGGCTGCATCACAAACAACCCCGGAATTAAGATTCCGAAAGCTGCAGAGGGGCTCTGCTCATGCATGGGCACCCTCTCACATGAAACCCAGCCCCTGCCTTCAGGATTGTTAAGGCCTGCCATAGGGGTGACTGATAGGTTTACATGTGCAGTGATATGGAGAGATATAGGGAACCTATATCTCAGTAAGGGGTGCATACACCACCTTACACAGGCTGCTGTAGCAGACCTGTGATGTCAGTTTGAATGGCCTCTCAGGGGTGGCATAATACATGCTGCAGCCCCTGGGAGGCCTCTGGGGTACCTATGCCCTGGGTACATAGTATACCATATACTAGGGACTTATAAGGGTACCCCAGAATCCAATCTGGAGTGTACCTAAAGTATATGCAATCAATTTAGAGGAGAAAGCAGATAGACTGGGGTCCTGAATAGCAGGATCCCAGTCAGACTAAGTCGAAAACAGTGAAACATCAGCAAAAAGTGGGGGTAACTATAAGAAGCAGATCCTACTCTCCTACACAACCCCCTCCCAAATGTCAGGACATTAAACTAACCTTGACCAGTTGAGTCTTCATGTTCTAAGTGGAAATATCTGGAGAGTCCATCTGCATTGGCATGGTTGCTCCCAGGTCTATGTTCCACTGTATAGTCCATCCCCTGTAGGGAAATGGACCACCTCAAAAGTTTGGGGTTTTCACCCTTCATCTGTTTTAGCCATAAGAGGGGCTTATGGTCTGTCTGAACAATGAAGTGAGTGCCAAACAAGTATGGCCTCAACTTCTTCAGAGCCCAAACCACAGCAAAGGCCTCCCTCTCAATGGCTGACCAACATTTCTCTCTGGGGGTCAGCCTTCTGCTAATAAAAGCTACTGGCTGATCCTGACCCTCATCATTCAATTGTGATAACCCAGCCCCTACCCCCAACTCAGATGCATCTATTTGGACAATGAATTGCTTGGAGTAATCAGGACTTTGCAGAATGGGAGCAGTGCACATGGCCTGCTTCAGGTCAGCTGACTGTCCACTGAACTTTCTTTGGCATTGTCTTGGAAGTTAAGTCATTCAAAGGGGTCACTATGGATCCATAACCTTGACAAATCTTCTATAGTACCCAGTCAGGCCCAAGAAAGCTCTGACCTGAGTCTGGGTGGTTGGAGCAACCCAGTCCATGATGGTCTGGATCTTGCTCTGCAATGGTTGAACCTGGCCTCCACCCACAAGGTGGCCCTAGGTACACAACCTGACTCTGCCCTATCTGGCACTTGGTGGCCTTGATAGTTAGGCCTGCTTTCTGCAGGGCCTCCAAAACATTTCGCAGGTGGACCAGGTGATCCTCCCAGGTGGAGCTAAAGACAGCAATATCATCTAGATATGCTGCACTATAGGCTTCCAGGCCTGTAAGGACTTTGTTCACCAACCTTTGAAAAGTGGTAGGTGCATTTTTCAAAGCAAAGGGCATCACCACAAATTGGTAGTGCCCACTAGGGGTAGAAAATGCTGTTTTTGGCTTTGCATCATCAGCTAGTCTGATCTGCCAGTAGCCAGCTGTCAAGTCAAATGTGCTCAGAAACTTGGCTGAGGCCAAAGTGTCTATAAGCTCATCTGCCCTTGGGATTGGATGGGCATCAGTCCTAGTGACTGCATTGAGACCTCTGTAGTCTACAGAAAACCTCATCTCTCTCTTACCACCCTGGGTGTGAGGTTTAGGCACTAAGACTTCTGGACTAGCCCAAGGGCTATCTGAGGGTTCAATCACACCCAAATCCAACATCTTCTGGACTTCAGTCCTGATGCAGTCCCTGACATGGTCAGGTTGCCTGTAAATCTTATTTTTAACAGTCAGACTGTCCCCAGTGTCCACTTCATGAGTGCACCAGGTAGTCTGACTTGGAGTCAGAGAGAACATATGTCTGAACTGATTGAGAACCTTTCTGCAATCAGTTTGCTGCTGGCCAGTGAGGCTGCCTGCCAAGGCTACACCATCTACTGATCCATCATCAGGGTTCTGAGAGAGCAGGTCAGGGAGTGGGTCACTCTCTTCCTCCTGTCCCTCATCAGTAGCCATGAGCAAGCCCATGTCTGCCCTGTCAACATATGGTTTCAGTCTGTTGACATGGAGCACCCTGTGGGGGCTCCTGGGAGTTCCAAGGTCCACCAGGTAGGTAACCTCTCCCTTCTGTTCAACAATTGTATGGGGGCCACTCCACTTGTCTTGGAGGGCTGCTGGGGCCACAGGCTATAACACCCATACTTTCTGTCCTGGCTGATAAACAGTCAACACAGCCTTTTGGTCATGCCAGGGGGCATATTATCAAGCCCTTTATCGCCGCGTTAGCGTCACTTTTCTGCCGCTAATGCGGCGATATTTTTATCACACTATTAACAAGCTGCAGTTAACGGGCCTTAGCGTGAGTTTATTAGCGATAGCGGGCGTTTTTTTACCTCTAAGCATGTCAGCAATATCTATCGCTAATGACATGCAAAGTAGGAGTTCCTGACTAAAACTCCATTGAAACAGTCGCAAACACAACTTCCCCCTATTATCAATGCCCGTGAAGCGATAGGAAAATTTGCGCTAACCGCGCTTATCGCTGGAATTTAACGCCTGAAAAAAACTTGCCTTAACCATCTTGTCAATGAGGGGTGGATTGTTGGGTTAAGTATACACTTGCCTATTAACAAGCTTTTCATTAGCGCTGTTAATTTAGCGCTGGAATTCTCACGCTATTGCTGGTTTTACACGCCATCGCTGGATTTCCTATCGCCTTTGCGATACGCGTTGATAATACCGCGCTATCACGGCGAGGAAATCCAGCGATAGCCGGCGATAAAAAAAACAGCGCTAAGCACGCTTTGCGATAAATATCGCAGATCCTTGATAATATGCCCCCAGGTCTTTTGCAATTCCTGGCTAGCCTCAAGGTTTTTAGTTGCCTTCTTCATGTACTCAGCCATCCGGGAGCGGAGATCAAGTACATAGTCCACGATATCCTGTTTAGGGGGTTTGAGAGGTAACTCCCATCCCTCCTTCACTAGACACAATGGACCCCTAACTGGATGTCCAAACAGAAGCTCAAATGGGCTGTAACCAACCCCCTTCTGTGGAACCTCACTGAGGGCAAAGAGAAGGCAGGGCAAAAGTATGTCCCATCTGCGCCTAAGCTTTTCTGGGAGACCTTTAATCATGCCCTTTAAGGTTTTGTTGAACCTTTCAACTAAACCATTGCATTGTGGGTGATAAGGGGTGGTAAATTTGTAATTTACCCCACACTCCTTCCACATAGCAGTTAAGTAACTAGACATGAAGTTTGCATCTCTGTCTGATACTACCTCCTTAGGAAAACCCACCCTGGAAAAGATTCCCAGGAGGGCCCTTGCCACCACAGGAGCTGTGGTGGTCCTGAGGGGAATTGCCTCTGGGTACCTAGTGGCATGGTTCACCAGGATAAATCTGTGCACAGATGCAGTTTGAGGATCCAGGGGACCAACAATGTCAATCCCTACCCTCTCAAAGGGAACCCCCACCACAGGTAGTGGTATCAGGGGGGCCTTTGTAGTGCTACCTGCCTTACCACTGGCTTGACAGGTGACACAGGAGCGACAAAACTCCTTGGTGTCTTCAGACATATGAGGCCAATGAAAGTGAGGGACAATTCTGTCCCAAGTCTTGTTTTGGCCTAGGTGACCTGCCAATGGGATATAATGGCCTACTGTCAATAGGAAGCTCCTAAACTTCAGAGGTATAACCAACCTCCTGGTGGCTCCAGGCTTGGGGTCTCTACACTCTGAGTAAAGGAGTCCATCATCCCAATAGATCCTATGGGACCCACTAGCACTCCCAGCAGCCTCAGCAGCAGCTTGCTGTCTGAGGGGTTCAAGAGAGGGGCAGTTCAGCTGCTCCTGGCTCAGATCTGCCCTGGAAGGGCCCCCTGTCCCCAAGAACTCAACCTGATCAGGTTCAGGCTCATCTGGGACAGTTCCTTCTTCAGGACTGAGATCATCTCCCTCAGGAGACTGATCTGCATTCTGAGGCAGGGGGTAAGGCACTGCCTTAACCCTACTGCTCCTCCTCTTGGAAGGCACGTGGTCCATTCTTCCAAGATCCAGGGCCTGTTCAGTTTTAGACATTTTTGCCTGTGACCTGGTCATAGCAAACACATCTGCAGGGATGCCCAACATTTCTGCATGGGTCCTGAGCTCAACTTCAGCCCAAGCTGAAGTTTCCAAATCATTTCCAAGCAAGCATTCAACAGGGAGGTCTGCACTTACCACAACCTTCTTAGGGCCAGTTACCCCTCCCCAGGTGAAATTAACAACTGCCAGGGAATGGTCTGTCCTGACATTGCTAGCATTGGTCACTTGGTACATTTCACCAAGTATGATCTGCCCAGGGGCTACAAGATCTTTTGTCACCATTGTGACACTTGCTCCTGTGTCCCTGAATGCCAAAGCCTCTTTCCCATTAATCAAGGGCTGCTGTCTGTATTTGCCCAGATTACTGGGACTCACAAAGGAGGACATATCCATGCCTCCATCACAGATCAGTACAGCCTGAGTTGGAACTCTGACTAGGCCAGAGTCCACCTCAGAGCCCAGGGTTAACCCTACTACACCCTTATTCTGAGTACCACCACTTGAAGCTGAACTAGGGGGAACAGTTGCCTTAGGGGCAATGGTGGCTGGAGTTGAGTCTTTGGTCTTGGTACAATCACTAGTCCAATGGGTTTTCTGTTTACAGATTTTACACCATGGCTTCTTTTGGCCTTTTCCTTTGTTAGATTGGGACTCCCCACCAGATGCAGATTTTTGGGGCCCTTGAGAAGACTTCTGGTTTTTACCCTTCTCCCCACCCTTATCAGAGTTTTTAGAATCTTGCTTCTTGGAGTCACCACCTTGGTTCTGAACCTTCTGCTTCTCCCTGGTTCTGACCCACTTGTCTGCCTTCTGACCCAATTCTTGGGGAGAGGTCAGATCAGAGTCCACCAGGTACTGATGCAACAGTTGATTTTGACAGTTGTTAAGGATCTGCTCTCTCATGATTAAATTATACAATCCTTTTAAATCACACACCTTACTGCCAAGTAACCAGCCTTCCAGAGCCTTAGTAGCACAATCAACAAAGTCAACCCAGTCCTGAGTCTGTTCCTTTTGGGTGTCTCTGAACTTTAACCTGTATTGTTCAGTGGTTAGGCCAAACCCATCAATCAGAGCACTCTTCAAGACTTTGTAATTATCAGCATCCTCATCTCTTACAGTGAGGAGCTTGTCTCTACCTTTGTCTGCAAAGGAGAGCCACAAGATTTCTGCCCACTGCTCCTGAGGGACCCTCTGTACTTTACAGGCCCTCTCCAGTGCAGTTATCCATTTGTGGATGTTATCCCCACTCTGGTAGGGAGGGACAATCTTGTTCAGGTTCCTATGGTCATGAGTATGTTCTCTACCTCTAGGGACACTGTTGCTGCCACCATGGGACTCTAGTCCCAACTTCTGAGAAGCTCTCTGAAGCTCCAGGGATTCCCTGTCTAAGGCCAATTGCTCTCTCTTGATCCTGAGCGTAGCTCTCTCAAACTCAAGCAGTTGGCACTTCTTCTCATAAGAGGACTCCCTGTTATGAGAAGTCCTATGAGAAACAGAGCTCCCTACAGATGTACCAGAACGATTAGATTCCACAGAAGGAGATCTAGATCTTCTTGGTAAACTGTTAACCCTTCCAGGTGGGGTAAAGAGAGCCCCACTGGGGTCTCCTTCCTCACCTTCAGGAAGAATTGGATTTCCCAGGTTAGAATCATTTTGATCCTCCTGGCCAGCATCAGAGTCTGGGTCATAGTAGTGTTCACTACCTGGCCTTTCCTCTTCTGCTGTCCCACCCACCCTGCCAACCTCATCAGACCCTGGGGTCTTTCTGAGGTCATCTGCAAGCAACAACATTATGAGATGTTGTGTGGTTGGGCTTTTCCTTGTCTTCAATTTCCTAGAGGCACACATAGTCCTCAATTCTTGGTATGAGACCTGGTCATACTTAGTTGGGAGAGGCCCACTGGCTTCTGCCTTTGAAGACATGACTAGTGTGGTGTGGTGTATGCACCTACCTACTCTAGTGGTGCCTACTAAACTCTCTTGAGTTGTAGAAAGGGTGTGCTAAGCCCTTGACACACAACTCTAAGTTCAGTAGAACTTACTGTATTCTAGACTTGATTTATATGTACCTATGTACCTATAGTGGTTTTCAGTTAGTCACTCAAAGAGATTATCTGGTAAAGCAATAGCAAGCTTGAATCCAACCGCTGCACACCAATGTGAGAAGTTGGCCTGGCATATGCTGTCCGCTAGTTATAGTGGGCACCTTGCACCAGTCCAAACGACCTTTATTGATGATAGGTTTAAAGACAACCTTTATTGAAAGCTATCCTAGTGGTAGCTATGGAGAGCAGCCTTCAGGCTAAGTCTTGAAGGAGTGTAAAGCAGCTTGGTTTACCAGATTATAACCTCTTGAATGACCAAATGAAAGGAGAACCACACCAGGTATATATAAAATATATGTATTTATTCCTAAACACTCACTACTAATCTCTTTATGAGATTAGAGTCCAGAGACACAATATCACAGTATTAAAACGACAGTAAATAGCACAATTAACAATGGGCCCCAGGGGGGGACCAAACCATATATTAAGAAAGTAGTATAAGAACCACGGCTTGACTAGACACAGTGCCTAGAGCACGTAGAATCGCTGGGACCCCAAGGAACCACCCAAGGTAGTGACACAGGAGACCCACGGGGGACGTGTGCAGTGTGAGAATACAGCTGCGAGCGCCGTAGGATTCTATGAGGAAAGTCGCGGTTGGAATTTTAAAGATAAAGGACACTTAGGAGAGGACTTTGAGCAAACCCCTTTAGACTTAATGGGTTCTAGGGCCAACACTCACGAGAGTACCGGAGTACTCGAGTTACCTCACCCAGGGAAGCTGGGTGCATAGGTGTCAAACGGTGTCGGGAATCGTCGTTGATTTCAATGGCGATCTGCTGCAAAGTGCTGCTGCCGTGAAGAAGAAAAGTGTCCGGGATGATCCAAGCCTGGATCGAAGATGTGAAGAACCTGAAAGCAGAGGGGACAGAGTCTGGGTCACTAGCCAGTGACCAGGGTCACGATAGACGAATGACCACCGATGTTGGGTGCTTTAGGTGCGAAGCGGTGAAGCTTGACTCTGCAGCCACGGGGTCCAGGAGACGTCGAGGATGACCAGGAGCCGGATTCAAGCTGTGCCACGAAGGATGTCGAGTGCTGGGGTGTCGGTGCTCGGATTGAACACAACAAGCCTTGGCAACAGCAACCCCCGCAGGAAGAGTAAAGATGCTTTGGTGCGGACCAGCAAGGTCCGGGGGACTCCCCAAGCAATGGAGAGTCAGGGCACGTCTGGAGCAACCAGAGAAGCCCAATTAATCTTAGTGTTGCCTTCACAGGGACCCACCAGTTGACGGACCAGGGATCGCGAAGGGACCTCGAGAGGAATCACAAAATGGCGGACCACGGAACACTCGTTGAGTGTAGGCCAGCAATCTTCGGTGTAATTACTGCTCGGGGTCAGGGCTACAAGTAACCCAAAGCTCAGCCTCAGGGGTCGCCGGAAAGCTGATGATTCTGCAAATAGACATGGTGTCCAGGGGTTCGGGTTGCACGGTCACCACGAGGGATACGGGCCTCAGACTTGCTGTGGGCACAGATCGACGTCAGAGACCTCGGAAACCCACCTCCTGTGTGGCAATATTTTTCGGAGTCCTCAGGAGCTTCGGAGATGCCAACCGGTCAGTTGCTTTAAAGGTGCCTGCCTTGCAAGGCAGTAACTCCTTTACTCCAAGGGAGATTCTTCAGTCATCCAGCGTAGTGTAGATCGTCGAAGTACTTGGTTTCTGTTTCAGAGTTTAGTCCAGGTAAAATCTAAAGTCCTGTAGTCAGGGGTTCCTACTTTATACCCAAGGAAGGGGTGGGACAAACTCTGGGGACCCACCTATGGGAGGGTCAGGAAAGAGGGGTGGCTACACCCATTTCCTTTGTCCAGTTTCACGCCAGAGCAGGGGCTGGTAGCCCCTGTAACCGGTTTGAGCTGGACTATGCACAGGGACACCAAATGTGCCCCCAGTGCAGACTTCAAAGCACTCTTGGAGTGCACCCACCCAGCCCCAATACACTAAAGCCTGTCTGGGAGGTGGTCACACCTCCCTGTGACAGGAAACCTATTGTCCAGGCCTCCCCTGCCGGAGTTTCGTCCAGCAGCAGGAGGGCAGACTCGTGTCTGTGGCTGCAGCATCCATTTTGTGATGCCAGGGTTCTGTTAAGCTGGTACCGGGTGTACCGGTGGTGTCATGTTTCTCCCTCTAGTAGGGTGGAATCATACCTCCCACACCAGTTACTGGTGTGGAGGTATGATTCCAAGGAGTTTGACACCAAACACAACATAATTCCTTGCAGCCATTCTCAAGTTAGCATAATGCACTTAAGAGTATATGGTTTGGCTGCATCACAAACAACCCCAGAATGAAGATTCCAAAAGCTGCAGAGGGGCTCTGCTCATGCATGGGCACCCTCTCACATGAAACCCAGCACCCTGCCTTCAGGATGGTTAAGGCCTGCCATAGGGGGGACTGATAGGTTTACATGTGCAGTGATATGGAGAGATATAGGGAACCTATATCTCAGTAAGGGGTGCATACCCCACCTTACACAGGCTGCTGTAGCAGACCTGTGGTGTCAGTTTGAATGGCCTCTCAGGGGTGGCATAATACATGCTGCAGCCCCTGGGAGGCTTCTGGGGTACCTATGCCCTGGGTACATAGTATACCATATACTAGGGACTTATAAGGGTACCCCAGAATCCAATCTGGAGTGTACCTAAAGTACATGCAATCAATTTAGAGGAGAAAGCCGATAGACTGGGGTCCTGAACAGCAGGATCCCAGTCAGACTAAGTCGAAAACATTGAAACATCAGCAAACAGTGGGGGTAACTATAAGAAGCAGATCCTACTCTCCTACATGAGCTTCCCTCGTTCTTTGTATAAGTTGCTACCCAGTCCAGTCCTGCCCAGTATCACTCATTGGGAGTTAGAGAAAAGCATTCTGGGGGTTTCTCCACATTGCCACAACATTCCAGTCTTCTCACGCAAATCAGACAAGCATGTTTTGTTTTCGTTTTTTAAGTTTTTTGGTTCTTTAACATTTGCTCCTGGCCCGTCTGGCACAGACAGCCATTCAGCATATTGTTTGCTGCTGTGGTGTCTGATAGTCCAGCCCATGTGAGTTTCTGATACCCTTATTGGTTGCCAACCCATGGCATTCACTGTGAGTGGTGGATGTAGGTTGGGCTTATCTCATGTATGTGATCAGTGTGCTGCAGCTGCTTGTGTGGGTCATGTGAGTGTGTCCTAAGGAGCCAAAGATCTCTGTGAGCACTGGAGGCGGAGGGATGAGAGAGCCTGGTGGCCTCCAGAATCACCATGGTTCGCAGCACACCTGTAGCCAGAGGGGGTGGTGGGGCAAAACCATTGCCAGACAAGCACATTGTATTGTACTTTCCCATCGCCCAGCTTCTCCGGCCCAACAGCCTAAACCTGCCACTGTCAGTAAAGTGAGAAGGTAAGAGAAAGAAAAGAGTGAAACCTAGGCAGGGCCACTTATAGAACATCCATGGTCAATCAATCAATCAATCAGCAAGTCTTCTAAAGTGGGGCTTGTCGCCCCGGGGGGGTCTCCAGGCGCTGGGGAACTGCGAGCCACGGTCGGGGAGCCATGTTGGTCAAATAGTCAAGTCTTGAGTTTTTTCCTGAAGTCTTCAAGCGATGGGGAGGCATGTAGGTGGAGGGGGAGGCTGTTCCAAGACCTGGCGGTGAGGTAGGAGAAGGAATGACCTCCGCAGTGGCTTCGTCGGAAGAAGGGGCTGTGGGTCAGGGCGAGGGCGGAGTAACGGAGCTCTCTGGCCGGTCGGTGAAACGTCAGGCGGTGGTTGATGTAGTCGGGTCCGGTTTTGTGGAGGGACTTGTAAGCATGAGTGAGAAGTTTGAAGCAGCATCTTTCCTGGAAATGAAGCCAGTGGAGAGCTTTGAGGTGAGGAGAGATGCTGGTTCTTTTGGGGAGGTTGAGGATGAGTCTTGCTGCTGTGTTCTGGATGGTTTTAGGAGCTGTTTGGTGGTTCCGACATAGAGTGCATTGCAGTAGTCAAGTCGGCTGTAGATGAGGGCGTGGGTGACTGTTTTCCTGGATGAGGTGGGGATCCAAATGAAGATTCTGCAGAGCATGTGGAGGGTGTGGAAGCAGGCAGAGGTAACAGCATTGATCTGATGTTTCATGTCTAGTTGGCTGTCCAGGATAATTTCGAGGTTAAGGCTCGATTGGTCAGGGTGGGAGAGGGGCGGAGTGATGTTGAGTCCGTGGGCGTGTGCAATGTCTGCTAGTGGAGTCGTGTAGGTTTTGAAGAGGGTGGGGCTGAGGGATGCCGCATGCGATGATTTTGGGTGTGGACGAGAAGGGAGGCAGATGGATACTTTGTGCTCGGCAAGAGAGGAAGGTAGTGATCCAATTGACAGCGTTGTCTTGGGTGCCGATGTGGTGGAGTCTGGAGATGAGGGTGTGGTGAGAAAACGGTGTTGAAGGCTGCCAAGAGGTCCAGGAGAATAAGGGCAGCTGATTCTCCTAGGTCAAGAAGGCGTTTGATGTCGTCTGTTGCTGCGATCAGGGCGGTCTCGGTGCTGTGGTTGGACGGGAAGCCTGATTGGGAGGTGTCGAGGAGGTTGTGTTTTTCAAGGTAGTCTGTGAGCTGGCAGTTGATGGCCTTTTCCATGACCTTGGTGGGGGAAAGGGAGAAGTGAGATGGGGCGGTAATTCTTGAGCTCGGTGGGGTTGGAGGAGGGTTTCTTCAGTAAGGGCTTGACCTCTGCATGCTTCCAGGCATCGGGAACGGTAGCAGTGATGATAGAGGTGCTGATGATTTCTGTGAGGATGCAGCTGATTTCTTCCCTTCTGAGGTTGTAGATGTGATGTAATGGGGGTAGGGGTCCGTGGGGGCTCCGGAGTTGATGGTGCTCATAATTGTGATGCTGTCTTTGGTTGAGAGCTGTTTCCAGTCGGTGATCCGGTGGGAGAGGTCTGAGTCGGTTTGAGTGCGGAGGAGGTTGAGGTTGGTAGGTTGGGGGTCGAGGTTGCTGTGGATGTCAGTGATCTTGTGGTGCAAGTAGTCTGCTAGAGTGTCGGAGAGGTCTTGGGAGGGGTGGATCATGTTTTTGGTGGCGGAGGGGCAGGAGAATTCTCTAGCAATTCTGAAAAGTTCCCTGGTGTGGTTGGCTCTAGCCTCGATGCGGTTGGTTCTTAGCCTCCCTAAGTCGGTGATGGTAGCTGTTGAGGGCGGATCTGAAGGTGTAGAGGTCGGCGGGGGTCTTGCTGGATCGCCAGCGTCTTTCTAATTTCTTGCAGTGAAGTTTAAAGGTCAGTAGTTTGGGGGTGAACCAGCTGGCATGCTTGGCGGGTCTGTTGCTGGTTGTGTTCTTCAGGGGGGAGATGGTGTCAGTGGCAGTGGAGATCCAGTTGGAGAAATTCTAAACGCTGAGTTTGAGGGTGTCTGATGGGGCGGGCCTGGCTTCTTTGAGTGCTGAGATCCAGAGGGGTTCAGTGACTGTGCTCCAATTTTGGCATGGGTGGGTGGGAGGTCTGGTCGGGGTTTCTTGAGGACCGTCGAGGGTGAGGTGGACGATGCTGTGGTCTGTCCAGGTCAGCCTGGTGATATGGGAGAACTTGACTCTGTCACTGGTGGACAAGATGGGATCCAGTGTGTGTCCTGCGTTGTGCATAGGCATGGTGACAAGCTGAGAGAGGCCGATGTTGCTCATGTTCTCTAGAAGGAAGGTGGAGTTGCCATCGTTGGGGTCTTCTAGGTGGAAGTTCAGGTCTCCCAGGAAAATGTAGTGGTTGGAGTCAATAGCATGGAGGGTGATGAAATCAGGGATGGAGTTGAAGAAGCTTGAGTGGGGGCCAGGGTCTCTGTAGGTGAGGGTTTATCTGATAGTTGTTTTGGCATCTAGGCTGATCTGGAAGCTGAGGTGTTCCATGAGCGGTGTTTTGTCATCGTCAGAGGTGGTGCATTGAAGGGAGTCCTTGTGGATGAAGGTGATGCCTCCACCGTGTCTGCCAGGCAGTCACGGTGGATCATCTTGTATCTGGGGGGTGGGGGGAGGAGGGGCTCGTGGTGGTGATGTCAGGTGTCGATGTGCCTGCAAGCTGCACCGATGGAAAGTACAGAGGTACAAGCAGCAGCTTATGAGGAGCGGCCGTAACTCGTGAGGAGGATCGCCACACCACCACAGAAACGCCGCAAGCACAACTGCCAGACATGGACGAGAAACAGTGAGAAGGCGTGCCGCCCTGCAGAGTCCGCAGCAGCGAACACCTGTGCACAGCCCCAACCCCCGTGCAGCCTCGGGGAAGAATAGAGACTTGTGCCAGCAGCCAGACGGGCTGCCAGCATGGACCGTGAGGACCGTTGCCACAGCGCAAGTGAAACGCACCCAAGGACAGTACCACCCCCTCCGCACTTACTTGGAAAGTGGCGTGCGGGTTGGTATCACGTGTTCAGCACCAGCGCTGCATGGAGCTCTTGGCCGGAGTCCCTGAGCTGAGCAGGGTCGGCGAGTCTGCCACGATAGAGATGTTTCCCTGGCCGGCAAAGGAGAGGCCTGGTGGAGCCCATGCTGCAATGTCCCGGCAGCAGCGTGCCTAACCTCCTATGAAGGGGGAAGGCCCGACAAAGAGTGACAGAGAGAAAAAAGGCTGCTGGGGCCTAGGATAACTGTAACAGTGCCACCTGTTGATTATCTGACGGGACTGCACCTGGAAAAAAAACTAAAAAAAGGGTGAAAAAAGAGGACAATAGGTGCCCAGAGGAATGGCCGCAGCACAGGGAAAGCTGATGTGGACCTATGATGATACTGTGGTGACGCCTAGTGGTCATGGGTGATCAATGCAGCAGCTTAGTAACCCCTGGGACAAAGGAAATTGCCCGCAGCGCAAGGAGGAGTATTGTGGCCCTAAACTGTAGTCGGATTAGTACCAAGAGGGCACGGACTAGCAAAGAGACTGGGCAACAGTGTGCCTTATGCCGCCCCAAGTGAGGGGACTGTCGTGAGCAGAGAAGAGACGGTGCACTGACCCGTGGCACCACAGCAGTGTCTAGCCGAGAGGACTGCCAGGCATGTGAGAAGGGAAGTAGTGTAAATCCCTGCAAGCACAGTCATGTACAGCCACAGACTGGTTACCTTGAGGAGAAGGCTGGGAGAGTGTGGGCCGGAGGAAGGAGGCCCCAGACCAGTGAAAAACTTCAGGAGAAGAAGGTGGGCGATAAACGCCCCTGCGGTCGAACACCGCCGCTGCATTCAGGAGGAAAACACTTGCTGCGGCCCCAGTGGCGAAAGGTCCCACCGCAAAAGGAGGAACCAGCTGTGCAAGGCGCCAGAAGACGGAGCAACCTGCGTTGACGAACAGAGGGCGCACAAGTCAGAAGTGCGTCGAAGACTGTGTCAAAAGAACAGCATGAGCCCGAGAGTGAGAGCCCTGCGAGGAAGAGGGCCCAGGTTCTCACAGAGAGGGACAGACCCTGCGAAGCCTGCCTGAGTGGAGGCAGAAGAGAGAGCCACGTCGGCATAGCCTTCAGGTGCAAGGAGTGGTCCTCAAGTGAAGGAGAAGACCTGTGAGAGGTCAAAGATGAAGACCTGTGAGAGGTCGGAGGCGTGACCTGTGAGAGGTTGGACAAGAGACCTGTGAGAGGTTGGAGAAGAGACCCGTGAGAGGTCGACGTGAAGGCCTGTGAGAGGCCCAGGAAGATAAGGCCTGTGAGAGGCCCAAGAAGTAGACCTGTGTGAGGTTGTGAAGAGAAGAAGGTCACGACGAGAGGTCTGGTCACTGGACGAGGAGCTGTCATAGTCCTAGGGATAGGACATGGCCAGGTAGACCCATGTGAAGTGCACGTCACATGGAGAGGCCTGATCAGAAAAATAAAGAGAGTAATGCAAGACGGGACTGGACCGTGTTGTGAAGAGGATGAAGATGAAGTATAGAAGTGGTGTGAGGACTCAAGTTTAAATCAGAGGAAGAGAAGATAAAACGATGGAAGAGAAGAACAAAAGTGTGGCACAAAGTTGCAGCAGTAGAGCGTGAAGAAATTGAAGAAAGAAGAAGAGAAGGGTGTGTAACAGACATCTGGCACACTGCAAAGTACAGAATATAAATGTGAGTGCAAGAACATCTCAGGAGTTTTGGACATCTTGAGGGAAGCACTGTACCTATGTAACACCCAGAGGTCAGTGAGGCATCTGTGGCACCATGAGAGGCTGTCTGTCCAGAAGCCTTCGGTTACACCAAGAAAACCTGAAGCTTGG
Organism: Calotriton arnoldi; assembly: GCA_963921515.1. Lineage (NCBI taxonomy): Eukaryota > Metazoa > Chordata > Amphibia > Caudata > Salamandridae > Calotriton > Calotriton arnoldi. The sequence continues at coordinate 3,410,436 of CAWUFW010000123.1, read as the reverse complement.
GGAAGAGAGCAAGCTGGACTATTTGTACCATCCACCTTTGGGGTCGCACGTGAGACTGGATTGTGGTCCTGCTCAGACATCCTGAGTGACCTCAGTCATGGGGTCTAAAAGAGGATCCGACCAATCCATACTGGACCGTGGCGATCCAGGCGCAAGGGCGTCAGGGATTACCGGTAAGAGAGGAATCCCGACACAAGACATGCCTCTGCAGCAGCTCTCAGCAGGTACCAGGAAGCACGTAGATCTATGTTGGAATCTGGTTACCCCAAAGACTACCCGTCAGTGCCGGTGAACCCAAGTAAGGATGGCAGGAGTAACCCGACCTGGAAACAACTACCCTCGAGGCGGAGCGAGTGACTTGAAGGTGGGACTCGTAGCGATTCCTCTATGGGCCTATAGTACGGCGTTGGAGCGACACAGCATAGTCCACACAGTCCAGTGGAAGCCTGGCGAAGAGGGCCTCAGGGGACTCCCATGAGAGTGGAATTTGGGTATGAGAGGGGAATCCTGGTGAGAGAAGGATGTCGGAAATTGCTCCACTGTCGGGTAGCTGGAAGTGTTGCGGCATCTGAGGAAGACTCGTCAACAGTAACCAGGATGTCATCCGTCTTAGGAGGGTTGCCGTTCATGGAGCCAGGTCGTCTTTTGAAAATGTATCATCCACAGACGTCACTATTGCTCCACATGCACCTTCACAGCAAACAGTGTATATAGACATTGTATATATAGACTTCCATGCATTGAGTACTGGTGGGACGGGATCCACAGTGCCCAGCTAAACTGTGACAATTCGAACTGGTGAGTGAGAAATCTAGAGTTCATCTACACTGCCATTCGTGCCCAGAGCCGTCTGGTTAAAACGGCATAGGCGTGCCGTGATGTCTGGTGCTCCCAGCTGCACCTGTCCACTCATCCTGTCTGGAAAGCAGTCTAATAAACTCTGTGGAGTTTAGTTTTGTTGTTTTGTTCTTTCCCACAGGTTGGACTTGTTGTTCCATTTTCAATAAAGTTTAGGAGGGATGTAGTGACTAGCTGTTCACTGTTCTAGTTTCATATTGTATGCTTGTACCAGCCACTCCCTGAGGGCTGGCTACCACCATCACCCCACACCGATCCATCACAGGTGTCACAGGACATGTGACCCTCTCAATAAAAGGGGCCAGGCGCACGCTCCCTGGGCCTGTTCCAGATACTGTACCAGTGTGTCATGTGTCATCATTATTAGTGTATGGGGGCCTAGGGCCCGACAGTTTAAAGCATGGTGGCCCTGCTCCACCTCTACACTGGCACATACTGTATTTCCAATCAGCTTCCTTCAATAAGTATGCTTGTCCATGTTTAGGAAAGAGGATGTGTGTATATTACTGGGGATTGTAGGCAATGATTCCTGTAATCAGACCTCTCTTACTCCTCCAAATAAAACCATCATCTATATAGGTGGTGCCGGTAGAGTATAGTTTCAAGGAACCTGTGTGAACCCTGTCCTAAAAGTCTCCACCTCCCTAATTCCTCTGTTTCCAGGTCAGGTTAGGAAGTCTGAGTTTGTAAAACCAAAGGGTCCACCCAAGCAGTTTCCATCCTTCTCTTTCATGCCTCTTTGTTAATAAATGGGTAAAGTGAATCCCTGGCTGGTACCATAAGGAATCTAGGGAAAGAATCAACCTCCGATTCCCATTTTTATGAGATGGAAATTTTGGGAAGAAAAAACAAATCTACTGTAGGCCTCCATATTGAAATGCAGCTTTAGATGACACTCAGTTGCCCTAATAAAGGCTGTGGAAGACCTTATAGTTCTGTTAAATGCTGTTAATGCTTCTGTTAAAGCATTGTACAAAGGACAAGGAACCACACAGGACATATACTCTGAAGGACTATCTGGAGCCAAGTTCACAGGTCTATGGGCCAGATGTACGACCATTTTTAGTAGTGGCAAATGGAAATTTGGGCCAATTGCGACCGCTAAAAAGGGTTGTAGTATGTGCAAACCCTATTTTGAGAGTCTGTAACATATTACCAACTCGCAAAATATGGTTTGCGAGAACCTATTGGGAAGGGGTGTGCCAAGGGCATCCCTTCCTAATAGCAAGTCGCACTGGTATGTACGTTTGTTTTGAGACCGCAAATACGGTCGCGAAATAACTGCAGTTACCACCTACTTCAAGTAGGTGGTAAGCCAGTCGCAAACGGAAACAGGTCTCTAGGGGACCCCTTACACTTTGTGAATGTATGCAAAAATATTTTTCAAGAGCAGGCAGTGGTCCAACGGACCACTGCCTGCCCTTTAAAAATCAAAAGAAATATTTTCATTTTTTTCTTTTACCGCATCAAGTTTTCTTTTAAGGAAAACGGGCTCCATTTGAAAAAAAAAATTCCTTTATTTAAAAAGCAAACACAGACATGGTGTTATGCTGTCCCCAGCATGTGATAGTGGCCCATTCACAATGGGTCGCAAATTGCAACCTGCCTCATGAATACTGATGAGGCAGTTCATTTGCGACCACATTGGAAATAGCTAAAAGCGTCTGAGACACATATGTACATTCGATTTTGCGTGTTGCAAATTGCGAGACGCAAAAAATTTCAATTAGCGACCCGCAAAACGGAATGGCCGTACATCTGGCTCCTTGAAACTAGAATTCTGCAGCTCCTGGACAACTTTCTTAAAACAGAAGGTGTCTTGGAAAAGGAGGAATGTAAAAGGATGTCTTTTGTTTTTGTTTGAAAGAGAATGCACTTGCTGCTGCTGTGATATGTCTTCAAAATCTACTCTCTGTCATTATGTAACATCACTATCTGTTTCAAATCCTGCCCCTAAAATGGTAGGCAACCTATGTAAGAAGAATGCTCACTAAAGAGTGAAAAACAAGATAGTTTTTAAAGGTAATTTGGAAAATCTTAATAGTAAAGTACAACATTTTATTTTGAAAATAAAGTATATCACCCCCTTCTCTTCTTCATGCCATATTCATTGCAATCGTGGTTACTTCATTATAAACCATGGCTGTATCTTATTTAGTTTGAGTACTTTTAGCTTTAAAGGTCTTGCCATTCATGTAACTGGCTTTTCATCATTATTTTTTTATATCTTAACTTTTATAACCATGTTGCTCATTTAATTTGGTCTCCCATCTTCTATTACTCCAGAAGTAAAGTTTTGTGCTCGGTCAGCTGTCTTAGAATTAAGCCTTGGTGACTGTGAAAAGGGATTGTTATTACTTTGTGTGTGATCATCAAAGGTCGATTTTGCTGAGTGTTCTTAGTCAGGGCTCAGATATGCACCTTCTCTTTGATTGAATCTCAGGCACAAATGATATCAAGAAAGGATGTTCTAAGGAAGGAGGCATGAAGGATGTGTTTGTCAAATATGTATCTCTCTCTTTTAGTACTGGCTTGAACGTTTAAGCCCAGATTTATGAAGCCTCTGCATTGTCCTTGCATCGCATAGAGACGCAAGGATATCCCAAATGCTTCAGTAATATTTACAAAGTCATGCAAGGGGAGGGGTCTGGGGGGCGGGATTTGAGACTCGAGGAGCTGGGCCACATGCCCTCTCCCCTTCTTTTTAAATAAGGCTCTGGGGAATGGGCCTCTTGGAGGGATGAGGGTCACATGCACCCATCCCCTTTTTAATTCAATCAGCCCTGGAAACGGCCCGGGGAGGGAGGCTGCACGCTCCCCTTCCCTTCATAAATCAGTCAGCCTGGGGGGATTGGGTCCCCCCGTGCAGCTCCCTGCATGCAAGAGCAATCTGTTTCATCTCTTTCATCTCTTTCCCTGCCCATGTCTGTGGGCAGGGAAAGAGATGAACCCTCCACTTCCAGCGTGAGGGAGCACTTTGACAGCTCCCGCCCTCTGGAACCTGAGTGTTTGCTTTGCCTTGGTGGGAGCTGTCAGAGCTCCCACCAAACAAAAGCAAACAGCTATGTCCCGGGGATGGGCCCCCTGGGGTATAGCAGGTGCTGGTTCTGGGGGGTGGCTGTCCCCAGGGCCATGTATGGCTCCAGGAGGGGGGGCTGCTTGGCCCCCCTTGTTTATTTTTCACAGGCCGGCCCCGGGGAGGTGGTGGTCCCCAGGTCCGAATATGGCTTGGAGGGGGGCCGCAAAGCCTCATCCCTCCTTTTTAAAGTTATGTGTCCCGGGGAGGTGGTGGTCCCCGGCGCCCAGGGGGGTCTGCAAGGCCCCATTACATTCAAATTAGCCACGGGGAGGTGGTGGTCCCCAGGACCCGGGAGATGTCCATAAGGCCTCCCCCGATATGATGTTCATAAGCCCCGGAGAGGTGGTGGTCCCCGGGGCAAAGTAAGCCCTTGAAGAGAGGCCCAATGCACAACCCTCCTTTTTAGGTCACGCCTAGCAGCGCGCATGCGCTGCTCTGCGAGACTTATTGTAAGGGGGCTTCAAAAAGCTGACCACATGCTCATGCGTGTGTGGCCTATTGCTCGCACAGGCACCATCTGTTTTGAATTATCGTGCCCAGACGCGTGCGCGATAATTCAAAACAGATGTTGTGGCGCGTGCTCGCGCACCACTCGCGTGCTTGTTGTCCCAATGTTGACGCCCACGGCCTAAGGCTTGCGTTTACGCGCACGGGCCACATCTGTTTTCAATTATCGTGCCCAGACGCGGGAGCGATAATTGAAAACAGATGGGCTGCTCGCTCTCCAAAGCACGCGCGCACCACTCGTGGGCTTTCCTCATCCGTTGCCGCCGTCGCCACCCCCGACCCCTTTGCTTGTTGAACGTGGTCTTTAGTGAAACCAATGCTGACTTTTGGCGGGCCTAGCGCTCAGGACACAATAATGCTGCTCCATTCCTGAAGCATAAGTAAGTACATGCACACAGGTTGTGAAGGCTTTCTGGTTTCGTACATCCGAGAGAACTGCTAAACCTTTCTTAATTGATAAATAAACTGTACCACCGTCCCACAGTCTATTAGAGAAAACTCCCTCAAATTAGTGCATGCAAGGTCGCCATCTTTAAATACACCTCGGTTAGTGAAACTGTTTGAAACAATACAATAATGTAATGTAATGTAATGTAATGTAAGGGCTATTTATAGAGCGCACTGTGACCCGCCGGGTATCCTGGCGCTGAGAGGCGGAAGAGAGCCTGTGATAAAGAGCAGGAGGCATCATACTCTGGGGAAGAGCCAAGTCTTCAATTTCTTTCTGAAAGGCATAAAATCCGTCATCTGTCGCAACTCCGTGGGTAGGCTATTCCAAAGCCTTGCAGCAGCAACGCTGAAAGCTTGCCCCCCCAGTTTAGCTCTTTTGACCCTAGGCACTTTCACCCAGTTAGCAGAGGAAGATCTGAGGCAACGGGTGGGAACATACCAACTAAATTTCCTCTGCAAAGTTAATGGCCCACGACCGTGCAATGCCTTGAACACAACACAAAGGGATTTAAAATGAACCCTCTGCAGGATTGGGAGCCAATGAAGGTCCATCAGAGCCTGAGAGGAGGAGGACTGACGAGGTCTCGTCAAGGCCAACTTAGCTGCTATATTCTGGATTCTCTGCAGTCTTCCCATTAGGTATTTAGGGGACTCCAGTAGCAAGGCATTACAATAATCTAGCCTACTCAGGATGACGCTCCTTACTACCAGAGCACGAGTATGTACCGGGAGCATGGGGAGTACTTTTTAAGAACTCTAATAAGGGAGTAGCAACTCCCAACCGTCTTGTTGACTTGATTTTCCAAAGTCAACTCATCATTAAAGCAAATTCCCAAGTTACGAACAGATTTAGAGGGTACCAGCGGGGCATCAGCAGTAGTCGGCCACATATTGGCTGGGAGAGGATGTGGTACTCTCCCACCTGCAATATAAAGAAACTCTGTTTTATCTGCATTAAATTGCAGGGAGTTATTTCGCAGCCAATATACCACACTCTGCATACATGCATGAAAGTTTTCCACAGAAAATGACTGTTCTCTATCCCAAGAGAGAATAAGCTGGGTGTCATCCGCATAATTTACAAGACCTATACCGTAAGATTTAATGACATCCACCAAGGGACGCATATAGGCGTTGAAAAGAATAGGGCTGATAGCAGAGCCTTGCGGTACACCATGATGTATCTTAATAAACTTGGATTGAAAAGGGGTAGGGCCACAGCCTGACATCTGTCAGACAGATATGAATGCAGCCATTTCTGGGCCAAGCCCACTACCCCCACTCCTTCCAATCGTTCCAGGAGAACCTTGTGATTGACTGTGTCGAATGCGGCGGACAGATCCAACAGGATCAGTATAGTAGATTGACCCATGTCCGCACGCAAACGAAGATCATCCAACACAGTCAGCAAGGCAGTCTCAGTCCTGTGTCCTGGGCGGAAGCCGAATTGTCCGGCATCCAGTAAATTATTTACCTCCAGAAACTGGGAGAGTGCCCTGCTTACAAGGCGCTCCATGATCTTAACCGGATATGGGAGGAGCGAGATAGGCCTGTAGTTTTTTAGACAGGCTGGGTCAAGCGACGTTTTTTTTAATAAAGGGGTTACAACTGCTTGCTTCCAGCAGGGGGGGACCATTCCACTACCCAGGGACTGATCACACAGCTGCTTTAGCATAGGGAACAGCTCAGAGCCTAATGCCTTCCAAATCCTGTGGGGAAGAGGGTCCAGTGATGAGCCAGAGGAAATTCCTAAGGCTAACCGAGTGAAATCCTCCAGCGTGGGAACTTCAAAGTGATCTAAAAAAGGTCTCTGATCTGAAACTTCATTCGTTCCCTTCCAGTCCTCCTTCCTGTCAGGTAGCAGACTACTAGCCCCATCAACTGTACTATCCCCTTCCATCCCTTTAATAATCTTACAGATCTTTTCTTAAAAAAAAACAGCCAAACTGTCACAGAGTTCCTGTGTTGGGGGAGTCTTATTTTTTGTACAATCGGGGTGGTGATGTCATTCATTATTTTAAAAACACTTTTGGAGCTATTAGGTGCCTTCAAGATTGCATTTGCGAAAAATTCCGCTTTAGCGGAGGCAGTATGTTTCTTATAGTGGAGAATTTTCTCCTTCCACTCAGCTTTAGCTATATCAGAGTATCCCCTCCTCCATCGCCGTTCTGCTTGCTTACAGCCAAGTTTTAGCTTTTGTAGTTCAGCATTATACCAAGGAGCAGAGGGTTTGCCTACTTTTTTCACTAGCTTTTGTGGAACAAGCTGATCAAGTTGATCATTGATCAAAAGACAAAAGGTGGTATAATTTTCATCCACTTGTTTCCCGGGGTCGAAAGATTCTTCTAGATGGAATACAGGGGTGGTACTGGCTTTCCTCAGGAGACCTTTCCAATCCCTACTAAGGAGACATCTAGTCTCCTTCACAATTGCCAGGCTGTTCTGCTTAACGTTAAGTACATCAAATTGAACTAAATGATGATCGGACCAGCCCATCGGCAGAACATTTACCACTTCCACTGAGTCTTTCCCCGCAAAAACAAGGTCCAACACATGTCCTCCTATATGAGTAGGTTCTATCACCCTTTGAGGGAGCTGCAAATCCATACAGGATTGTAAGAGATTATTATACCCAGGGTCCATGCTCCCATTGGCCCATAGGTTAAAATCTCCTAGTATTAACAATCTGGCATGTGAAAGAGCCATGTTACTAAAAACATCAATCATATTTTTTTGTTGCAGGAGACTGGCCGTTCCTGGAGGCCTATAACAAATAATACCAGTCAGTACATGTCTCCCCTGATCCTTTAGCGCAAAGCCCAATAGTTCAACCCCTTCAACCTCATCAATATCTATAGGGGAAAAATTCCATGCCTCCTTAAATATGATCCCAAGCCCTCCACCTCTACCGCTTGGGCGTGGCTTATGAAAAGCTTTATAGCCCTGAGGACAGGCCAAACCCAACTCTAGGTCAGACCCGGGATGAGTCCAAGTCTCGGTCATCACCAGGGCATCTAGATCATGTAGCTCTAATAACAGCTGTATCTCCATGTAGTGATTACACAGGGATCTAACATTGAGCAGTCCACATCTTAGAGAGTCCCCTTTCATGAAGTCAGCCACTGGCCCAGCCGTGTCTCTCAGTATGAACTCCCCATGGGCACCACCCTGCACCCCTATTGCCCGTAATGAGGCACTCGAGTACTTATAGGCAATATCATCTGGTAGATTTCTCCTACCTTCAGCATAATGGCTGGCGCTGTGCGTTGCCGGTGCGCGGACGGGCGCAGACGGGCTTGCCTTTGGCGCGCCTTTGGCGCGCAAGCGGCGCGCCCGCTGCGCGCGTCCGCTGCGCGATCGCTCCAGCGCAATGCTTTATAGGCCGTGGCGCGGGGATAGGCAACTAGAATGCTAACCCCTTTGGATACCGCAGCCCGCTGGGGCGTGTCAGGATAGTATCAGCGTGCACCAACAGTGACCGGAACTACAATTGTTTCAGCTTCTTTTTTAAAAAACTCGATAATGTGATATTTAAAAACAATGACAGATTCAAATTCACAATAATGTATATAAAGTGCACGTTTTAACTTGCGATTTTAATTTTTTATGCCCGCTAGCGGTTTTAATGGGGAAGAAGATGTGGCGTAGAGGCCGCAGCTGTCGACTTTGAAAGTGAGGAACGCTGTGCGAATTTCGGCATCGGCTCACCATCCTGCGATTCTGCGCAAATAACTTACTTTACCCATGCATACATTAAAAAATGAATGTGTCCTTGTGTGTTGTAACTGGTGTTCAATAAAGCGCTCCAATACCTGCGCCGTTCAGGTCAAGTTAGCACTATATAAACTGCAAAAAGAATGTTTAACAAAATGTTGAATGACAAAAACACAGGGGAACTATGTGTTGCACTATTAGGTCATTTTTTCAGAACAGTAGCACATTTTGACGTTTGGAAACATATTTTATTTTGAAATTGAGAGAATAATAAACGCGCTCCAATGACGATTTCATACATTTGTTTGGAATGCCTTGCCTTGCCTCCTACATCTATCACTCTGTCGCTGCAAAGGCAGATAGAGGCTGCTCTGCGAGACTTATTAGGTCTCGCCTAGCGCAGCGCGCATGCGCTGAACTGCGAGACTTTTAGTAAGGGGCTTCAGAAAGCTGACCACACGCTCGTGCGTGTGTTTTTGTTTTTCTCACAGGCTATTGGGCTTTGCGTGCGTCTTTCTAAGAAAGACAGCAACCAATTGGGCAAAGGCGGGTGCATGTCCTGCCTTTGCTCCGCCCACGGCCTATTGCTTGCGGTTACCCGCACGGGCGCCATGTGTTTTGAATTATCGTGCCCAGACGCGTGCGCGATAATTCAAAACACATGGCTCAATGTGGCGCGCGCACCACTCGCGTGCTTTTAGAACGTCTGTGGCCCTGTTTGTTGTGCAGCGTCTACAAAAAGGCGAGTCCTATTTGCATTGCCGATGCGCGCGCACCACTCGTTTTCATATTTTTGGAATGTCTTGAGCTTTTCCTGGAGGAGTGGGAGAAACCGGCGCCAATAAACCGGAAGAGCAGCAAGTCCGTGAGGTGAGCCCCTTCCTGCTCGTGGTGTGTGCTGTGTTTGGCTGCAGTGTTCATCCTCTGGAGTGTCGGTGTGTGGATTTGTCTCACTTCACTGCACGTGAGGTTCCTTGTCGGGCTTTTCGGCCAACAACATGATGCATTATAGGATTTGTAGTTTTGCTTTTAACGTTGCAGGAGCTCAAAATCCATTTGCCTCTTGGTTTCTCTCACTTCTCCCTGCATATCAGTTGTTAGCAGCTTCATCACTGACACACTGTGTGACTTTGGGCTTTGTTCTGGCCCTCTCGCTCACGTACAGAAGCAGGTGGAGTTAGCAGCTGTGCTCGTTCATTCGTTCACTGTCACAATCTTGGTCATAGGTCAGGAACTGTCGATAGATAGGTTAGCAACCGGTTTTGCCATTCCTTCGTGTCTCTACTTTAATATGTGCGCAAAACGGAACATGCGCTTGAGGTGTTTGTTAGCAGTGTTCGCTCAGGTTAGACACTTTGCCCTCGGCTTCGCGCGTCTTTTCATTGTACTGTCTCTCTGGGTTCATGTTAGCAGAGTCACCCAGGGACCAGCACTCCTGGGTGTCCGCGACGCGCCAGTTTCTGTGACGACGACTCCTTTCCCAGTGTGTCAGACTCCCCTGTGTCCGGTTCTGTCTCCCAGTGTATCAGACTCCCTTTTGTGCGGCTCTCTCTCCCAGTGTCTGAGACTCCCTTATGTCCAGCTCTCTCTCCTAGTGTCCCAGACTCCCATAGACCCGGCTCTCTCTCCCAGTGTCCAAGACTCCCTTGTGTCCAGCTCTCTCTCGTAGTGTCTGTTAGATTTGGGGGTCTCTAGTTGGCAGAGGTATGTACCTTTGTCCAAATAGGGACCCTTGAGTCTAGTCAGGGAAAGTAGGTACACTCCCGAAATAACCCCTGCTCACCCTCTTGGTAGCTTGGCACGAGCAGACAGGCTTAGTTCAGAGGCAGTGTGTAAAGCATTTGTGAACACATACAGTAATCAAGTGACAACACTACAAATGGACACCACACAGGTTATATATTTATAAAAATAGGTATACTTTATATAGATTTATCACAAGACCATAAACGACAAAAATAATCCACAATACTGTTAAGAATACTTAGTTCTGATCAAAAAGGCTTAATTCAAGGTTCTGTGCGAGTCGGTAGCCTCCTCCGGCTACGGCGATGTCGAGAACAAACAGAGTCTAACAAATCCAGCTGACCGCGGCGAGACGGGCCAACACAGCGTAGACAGACTCGGTCACAGTACCTTTACTTGAAGCGGCAGGCACGGGCGTGCGAGCCGGATGGCTGTTCGTCGCGGTCGCGATGCAAAAATGGAAGCGTTGCAGGACGCGTTGTCCCTCGATGCGGTGCAGGCAGCGGCTCGTTGACGTCGTCGAGACGGAGTCGGTGAGACCAGGGCCGTGCGTTGCAGGGCGAGACGGTGCTTCGATGCGGTGCTGGCAGGTTGCGGTGCGGCGACGGAGCCGGATTCAGGAGCTGGCGTCGATCAGTCCGGACAGCGGTGCGAGTCGGGCGGTGCGTCGCAAAGCGTGCGAGCGGTGCCCAACTCCGGTGCGGTCACAGGACTCGAACTCAGCAGCAGTGACCGTGTCGGTCGGACCAGTTCGATTCGGCGTAGCGAAGCGTTGCAGGACGCGTTGTCCCTCGATGCGGTGCAGGCAGCGGCTCGTTGACGGAGTCGGTGAGACCAGGGCCGTGCGTTGCAGGGCGAGACGGCGCTTCGAGGCGGTGCTTACAGGACACCGAGTCGGTCGTGAGAGTCGGTCACAGCTCCCTACCTCTGTAGCCACTGAAACAGAGTTTCCAGCAGCAATTCACAAAGGGGGTGAAGTCCAATGGTCCTGGGACTTCGGTCAGGGGGCAAGCTCTCTTCCAAGCCCTTGGAGATCCTTCACAAGTTGATGAAAGTCACAGCAAAGCAAAAGTTCCTTTCTCCTCTCTTTGGCAGTCAGGCAAACCACTGCAGGCCAATCCCCCAAGCAGCACTCCAGCTTGGGGATAGTCTCTCCTCAGTTTCTTCTTGGTTCCGCTCCTCAGCAAAGGTTTCTTCTTGTTCCCAAAAGTGATCTAATTTTCCTGGGGTCTGGGTGCCCCTCTTATACCCTGATTCTCTTTGTTCTCTGGAGGCAGAGAGGCCTCTGCCTAGTCCAAAACCAGTTCTGGTCAGTCCTGGAGCACTTTGTTTTTCTGACTCCTTCTTTCCTTTCAGAATGTGGGGCAGAGTGCTCAGCCGCCCGGCAGGAGGTGGAGCCAGCATTGTGGAAGGCAGGCACAGCCCTATTCAGACCCAGGTGCAACTCCTCCCTCCACTCTGGATGCAGATCTTTCTATTCAGCCCTGCGCTGACTCACCCTGTCTCCGGTAGCCACCCCCAGCCCCTGTCACTCAATCTCCAGACAAGGAATACACAACCTAGCAGAGGCAGGCTTGGATAGTTAGGCAAGAAAATACCCACTTTCTAAAAGTGGTATTTTCGAACACAGAATGTTAAAACCAACTTCACTAAAAGATGTATTTTATCATCCTGAGTTCAGGCATACTAAATTCGTTTTTCTACCATGTTCCCTGGGTCAGTTCTGACTATAAGGTGTAATAGTCAGTCTGCCCATTCTGGCCTATGGGGAGCAGGTAGCCTTGCAATAGTGAAAAACGAAAATGGCTGTAATTCACTATTAGGACATGCCACACACACCAGGGCATGTCCTACCTTATACTTACAATGCACCCTGCCCTAGGGCCTACTTTAGGGGTGACCAACATGCAGTAAAGGGAAGGTTTTAGGGACTGGTAAGTGGGTGTACTCACCAAGTCGACATGGCAGCCCTAGGCTGCACACAGGCTCTGCGATGGCAGGCCTGAGACACATTTTACCGGCCGCTTCTGTGGGTGGCACAACCAGTGCTGCAAGCCCACCAGCGGCATTGGATTTACAAGCCCTGGGCACACTGAGTGCACTGTACTAGGGACTGACAAGTAAACCAATCATCCAATCATGGAGTCACTAATACATATATCAATTAACGATAGGGAGCACTTGCACTTTGGCACTGATTAGCAGCGGCAAAGTGCCCATGAGCATCTAGTCCAGCAAAAACATATCGGCAACAGTGGAGGCATTACGAAAAAATGGAAGGGAGACCCACGCCAAGGATGCCAGGTCTAACACGTGTCCCCTCCAGCTGAAATGTGGGGAGAACTATCCTACCCCTAGGGAGTTCTCATCGCTAAGGCGGAAAAATCTGGACAGTCCATCAGCATTGGCGTGTTCTGTACCAGGGCGGTGTTCCACCGTAAAGTCCATCCCCTGTAGGGAAATGGACCACCTCAACAGCTTTGGATTCTCACCCCTCATCTGCATCAACCATCTGAGGGGCCTGTGGTCTGTCTGAACCCGGAAGTGAGTCCCAAACAGGTATGGTCTCAGCTTCTTCAGTGCCCAGACCACAGCAAATGCCTCACGCTCGATAGCACTCCATCTCTGTTCCCGGGGAAGTAACCTCCTACTGATGAAGGCTACAGGTTGGTCTAGGCCCTCCTCATTGATCTGTGATAGAACAGCCCCTACACCATGCTCTGAAGCGTCGGTTTGAACAATGAACTCATTGGAGAAGTTGGGTGCCTGGAGCACAGGCGCCGTGCACATGGCAGTCTTCAAGGTGTCAAAAGCTTTTTGACAGGCGTCAGTCCAAATCACTTTCCTGGGCTGCTTCTTGGAAGTCAGCTCGGTCAAGGGGGCAACAATGCTGCCATACCCCTTGACGAATCTCCGGTAATACCCGGTGAGTCCTAGGAAGGCTCTCACCTCTGTCTGGGTCTTGGGGGCTCCCAAGCCAGAATGGTATCAATTTTCGGTTGGAGGGCGCCACCTGGCCGCTCCCAACCTGGTGTCCCAAGTACACCACAGAACCCTGCCCAATCTGGCACTTACTCGCCTTGATTGTGAGGCCTGCCCTCCGCAGCGCCATCAACACTTCCCAGAGGTGGCGCAGATGCTCTTCCCAACGGGCACTGAACACTGCGATGTCATCCAGGTAGGCGGCACTGAAATCCTCCAGTCCAACCAACACCTGGTTGACCAACCTCTGAAAGGTGGCAGGGGCATTCTTCATCCCAAAGGGCATCACCCGGAACTGGTAGTGCCCATCTGGTGTGGAGAATGCTGACCTCTCTTTTGCCCCATCAGTCAAGGCGATCTGCCAGTATCCAGACGTTAAGTCAAACGTGCTGAGGTACCGCGCAGCCCCTAACCGATCTATGAGCTCATCAGCTCTGGGGATGGGGTGGGCGTCAGTCCTGGTGACGGAATTGAGTCCCCTGTAGTCCACACAGAACCGGAGTTCTGGTGTGGCACCAGGCGCGGCAGCTTTTGGAACCAAGACCACGGGGCTGGCCCAAGGGCTGTTAGAGGACTCAATCACCCCTAGCGCAAACATCTTGGAGACCTCCTCCTTGATGCAGGCTCTGACCCTGTCAGTCACCCTGTAAGCCTTGTGCTTCACAGGAAGACTGTCCCCAGTGTCCACATCATGGACGCACCAATGAGTGACACTGGGAACCAGGGAGAACAGGTCAGGGAACTGTCCCAACAAGTGGCGACAGTCACCCTGCTGCTCAGGTGTCAGGGAGGTAGAGAGGTTTACTCCCTCCACTGATCCATCTTGCTCTCGGGCTGACAGGAGGTCAGGAAGAGGCTCGGTCTCCTCCTCCATTCCATCATCTGTCGCTAAGAGCATGCCCACTTGGGACCTCTCCAAGTGGGGCTTCAGGCGGTTCACATGCAGGACCCGCAAGGGGTTCCTGGGAGACTGCAAGTCCACCAAATAGGTAACTGGACTCTTGCGCTCCACCACCGTAAAAGGGCCGGTCCACCTGTCCTGGAGCGCACAGGGCTCCACAGGGGCCATGACCCACACTTTCTGACCAGGCTGAAGCTCTACCAGAGTGGCATTCTGGTCGTACCACCGCTTCATCTCCTCCTGGCTGGCTTCCAGATTTGCCTCAGCGAGTTCTCTGAAACGCCTAGTCTGGTTCCTGAAGGCCAGCATGTAACTGTATACATCCTGGGGAGGTTTCCTGGGAGATTGCTCCCAGCCTTCCTTGACCAAACTCAGAGGTCCTCGCACCGGGTGTCCATAGAGGAGCTCAAAGGGACTGAACCCTAGAGACTTCTGTGGCACCTCCCGGTATGCAAACAACAGGCATGGTAAGAGGACGTCCCATTTACGCCTCATGGGTTCTTCCAGACCCATAATCATGCCCTTGAGGGTCCGGTTGAATCTCTCAACCAGCCCATTTCCTTGAGGGTGGTAAGGAGTGGTGAACTTGTAAGTTACACCGCACTCCTGCCACAGGGACTTCATGTACTTGGACACGAAGTTGGTACCTCTGTCAGACACCACCTCTTGAGGGAATCCCACACGTGAGAAAATTCCCATCAGTGCCCGTCCCACCACGGGGGCCGTCACTGTCCTCAGAGGGATGGCTTCAGGGTACCGGGTGGCATGGTCCACCAAGACCAGGATAAACCTGTTGCCCATGGCTGTCTTGGGGTCCAGTGGCCCCACAATGTCAATACCCACCCGTTCAAAGGGGGTGCTGACCACAGGGAATGGCTGGAGAGGAGCCTTGTGCTTCCTCCCACTCTTTCCACTTGCCTGGCAAGTCTGGCATGTTCTGCAGTGAGTGGCGGCACTCCTGCGCATCTGGGGCCAATAGAAATGGGTAACAAGCCTGTCAAAGGTCTTGTCCTGCCCCAGATGTCCCGCTAACGGTACATCATGAGCCAACCCCAGTAGGAAGGCTCTGAAGCGCTGGGGTACCACCAGCACACGGGCTGACCCAGGCTCAGCAACCTTAGGCTCTGAATACAGGAGACCATTCTCCCAGTAAACCCAATGTGATCCAGACTGATCACCTGCTGCCTGGTCTGTGGCCTGTTGCCTCAGACCCACGAGAGAAGGGCATCTGTTCTGCTCCTTGCAGAACTCTTCCCTGGAGGGTCCTCCTTCTTGCTGCCAATGGGTCAGCTCAGGTAGGTCCCCCAGTTCAGCTACCTGTTCCCCTGTAGGCTCCAGGGCATCCCCCTCAGGGTCTGCCTCCTCCTGGACCGTGGGAACCTCGGGGGCCGGTTTCCCGCGCCCCCTGCCTCCTCTCTCTCCGGCAGGCACCTGGGCCTCCCTCTCAGGCTCCAGGTCCTCTTGAACACCTTTAGCTGCCATTGACCGGGTGGTCACACATGCCCAATCAGGCAAGCCCAACATTTCTAAATGCGCACTCCGCTCCACCTTAGCCCAAGGTGAGCTCTCCAAATCGTTCCCTAACAAACAGTCAACAGGCATGGCTGGCCTCACAGCTACTTGAAGAGTACCCGAGACCCCCCACTCAAAGGGAACCTGAGCCACCTTGCAGTGACTCTCTGTGTTGTCAGCGGCAACAACCGGATAGAATGCATCAGGGATAACCTGCTCTTTAGACACCAGGTGACACTTGACAGCTGTCACACTGGCTCCTGTGTCTCTCAGAGCCTCCACCCTATGGCCATTGATGGTCACCCACTGCCTGTATTTCTTAGTGTTCTCAGGCAGCGGGGTCCTAGGGACCATCTCAGAGTCTCCTAATGAGACAAGGGAAAACACTGTGGGATCCCCCCACCTTGGGCACCCAACTCCTCCCCCAGGGCTACACTAGCCAACTGCCGGGGGACTGCACTGGTGGGTGCTGGTTTTCCATGCAAAGGGCAACGCGGATCGTTTGCCTTGTGGCCAGGGGCGCCACACTTGTAACACACCAGTGGTCCCTGGTGAACAGGGGGCCTGTCAGGGCCACTGGCTTCTTCTCAGGGGGAGGCTGGGAACCTTTCCCTTGGTTCCCTTGGGGTCTACTTTGGGGCCCTTTATGGAACTCCTTCTGTTTACCCTTGTCCCCCCACTCTTCTGCTGGGGACCCTGCCCACTCTTGGCGGAGTCTCCCACGTGACCCTTGTGGACCCGGGTACTCACCCAGCGGTCCGCCTCCTCAGCAAGCTGCCTAGGGTTAGTCAGCTTACTATCAATCAGGTGCTGGCGTAGCTCAGGAAAACAATTACCGGACAAGTGCTCCCAAGCAATTAAATCAAAGAGCGCCTGAAAATCAGTCGCTTTGCTACCCTTTACCCAACCATCCAAGGCTCTGCAAAAGAAGGTCACATATTCAACCCAGGTACTGCTTTCAATCTTACTACAGTTCCTGAACCTTTGCCTATAAAGCTCAGGGGTCAAACCATATCTAGTCATTAAGGCATCCTTCATGTGGCTGTACGAATTATAGACTTCAGAGGGCAAATCCAACAAGGTATCCCGCCCTTCACTGAGGAACCGTCCCCACAACCCCGCTCCCCAATCCTTCTCAGGGACCCGGTGGGAAGACATGGCTACCTCATAGGCTTTGAACCACTGCCCTATGTCGTCATTTTTAAAAAACTCCTTCACCACATCTTTGGGAATATACACCCTAGCTTCAACAGGCACAGGCGGTACACTGCCACCAGAGGGAGTAATCTCTAAGCTCTTGGCCTTCAATTCCAACTCCCTCAAAACTTTCTCATGTTCAAACTGCATTTTCTTTTCCTCTAGGGCTAATTTCCTTGTTTGCATTTCGAATTCTAACTGCTTATTCAGCTTGAGTTTGGTCAGCTCCATTTCGTGCATCCTACTCTCTTTCCTGTCCTCCAACTCCTCTGGAGACAGTCCTCTGGCAGAAACACTGCTACCTACTGGGGAAGGTGGTCTTCTAGCCCCTAGACCCAATAGCCCCTCCAGCTGCCCTTCTGCATTCTCAGCCCCCTCCACAGGGGCACTCCTTGATTCGACCCAGGCCCTCAGCGCCTTTTGGAGGTCCTCCTTCCTGGAGATCCCGGTCATGGACACTTTAAACTTTTTGCAGAATTGCTTGAGCTGCTTAAGGGTGTAGCATTCTAGCCTCTCTTCTTCCCAATCACATTCAACAGAGGCTACTGATGCTGGTTTCTCCATAGTGACTGAACTTGGCATTTGCAAAAATAGGAAATCCCAGAAAAAATGCTATTAAAGTATGTGGTTGCGTTTTGGTCTGCACTCACTAAGTAGTGTTCACCAATCACTGTACATGAGTCACAAATGCAAGTCCAGAATCCCACCGCTGCCACCAATGTTAGATTTGGGGGTCTCTAGTTGGCAGAGGTATGTACCTTTGTCCAAATAGGGACCCTTGAGTCTAGTCAGGGAAAGTAGGTACACTCCCGAAATAACCCCTGCTCACCCTCTTGGTAGCTTGGCACGAGCAGACAGGCTTAGTTCAGAGGCAGTGTGTAAAGCATTTGTGAACACATACAGTAATCAAGTGACAACACTACAAATGGACACCACACAGGTTATATATTTATAAAAATAGGTATACTTTATATAGATTTATCACAAGACCATAAACGACAAAAATAATCCACAATACTGTTAAGAATACTTAGTTCTGATCAAAAGGCTTAATTCAAGGTTCTGTGCGAGTCGGTAGCCTCCTCCGGCTACGGCGATGTCGAGAACAAACAGAGTCTAACAAATCCAGCTGACCGCGGCGAGACGGGCCAACACAGCGTAGACAGACTCGGTCACAGTACCTTTACTTGAAGCGGCAGGCACGGGCGTGCGAGCCGGATGGCTGTTCGTCGCGGTCGCGATGCAAAAATGGAAGCGTTGCAGGACGCGTTGTCCCTCGATGCGGTGCAGGCAGCGGCTCGTTGACGTCGTCGAGACGGAGTCGGTGAGACCAGGGCCGTGCGTTGCAGGGCGAGACGGTGCTTCGATGCGGTGCTGGCAGGTTGCGGTGCGGCGACGGAGCCGGATTCAGGAGCTGGCGTCGATCAGTCCGGGACAGCGGTGCGAGTCGGGCGGTGCGTCGCAAAGCGTGCGAGCAGTGCCCAACTCCGGTGCGGTCACAGGACTCGAACTCAGCAGCAGTGACCGTGTCGGTCGGACCAGTTCGATTCGGCGTAGCGAAGCGTTGCAGGACGCGTTGTCCCTCGATGCGGTGCAGGCAGCGGCTCGTTGACGGAGTCGGTGAGACCAGGGCCGTGCGTTGCAGGGCGAGACGGCGCTTCGAGGCGGTGCTTACAGGACACCGAGTCGGTCGTGAGAGTCGGTCACAGCTCCCTACCTCTGTAGCCACTGAAACAGAGTTTCCAGCAGCAATTCACAAAGGGGGTGAAGTCCAATGGTCCTGGGACTTCGGTCAGGGGGCAAGCTCTCTTCCAAGCCCTTGGAGATCCTTCACAAGTTGATGAAAGTCACAGCAAAGCAAAAGTTCCTTTCTCCTCTCTTTGGCAGTCAGGCAAACCACTGCAGGCCAATCCCCCAAGCAGCACTCCAGCTTGGGGATAGTCTCTCCTCAGTTTCTTCTTGGTTCCGCTCCTCAGCAAAGGTTTCTTCTTGTTCCCAAAAGTGATCTAATTTTCCTGGGGTCTGGGTGCCCCTCTTATACCCTGATTCTCTTTGTTCTCTGGAGGCAGAGAGGCCTCTGCCTAGTCCAAAACCAGTTCTGGTCAGTCCTGGAGCACTTTGTTTTTCTGACTCCTTCTTTCCTTTCAGAATGTGGGGCAGAGTGCTCAGCCGCCCGGCAGGAGGTGGAGCCAGCATTGTGGAAGGCAGGCACAGCCCTATTCAGACCCAGGTGCAACTCCTCCCTCCACTCTGGATGCAGATCTTTCTATTCAGCCCTGCGCTGACTCACCCTGTCTCCGGTAGCCACCCCCAGCCCCTGTCACTCAATCTCCAGACAAGGAATACACAACCTAGCAGAGGCAGGCTTGGATAGTTAGGCAAGAAAATACCCACTTTCTAAAAGCGGTATTTTCGAACACAGAATGTTAAAACCAACTTCACTAAAAGATGTATTTTATCATCCTGAGTTCAGGCATACTAAATTCGTTTTTCTACCATGTTCCCTGGGTCAGTTCTGACTATAAGGTGTAATAGTCAGTCTGCCCATTCTGGCCTATGGGGAGCAGGTAGCCTTGCAATAGTGAAAAACGAAAATGGCTGTAATTCACTATTAGGACATGCCACACACACCAGGGCATGTCCTACCTTATACTTACAATGCACCCCTGCCCTAGGGCCTACTTTAGGGGTGACCAACATGCAGTAAAGGGAAGGTTTTAGGGACTGGTAAGTGGGTGTACTCACCAAGTCGACATGGCAGCCCTAGGCTGCACACAGGCTCTGCGATGGCAGGCCTGAGACACATTTTACCGGCCGCTTCTGTGGGTGGCACAACCAGTGCTGCAAGCCCACCAGCGGCATTGGATTTACAAGCCCTGGGCACACTGAGTGCACTGTACTAGGGACTGACAAGTAAACCAATCATCCAATCATGGAGTCACTAATACATATATCAATTAACGATAGGGAGCACTTGCACTTTGGCACTGATTAGCAGCGGCAAAGTGCCCATGAGCATCTAGTCCAGCAAAAACATATCGGCAACAGTGGAGGCATTACGAAAAAATGGAAGGGAGACCCACGCCAAGGATGCCAGGTCTAACAGTGTCCAAGACTCCCTTCTGTCCGTCTCTCCCCCAGTGTCTCAGACTCCCTTCTGTCCGGCTCTCTGTCCCAGTGTCTGAGACTCCCTTCTGTCCGGCTCTTTCTCCCAGTGTCTGAGACTCCCTTGTATCCAGCTCTCTCTCCTAGTGTCCCAAACTCCCTTCTGTCCGTCTCTCTCCCCCAGTGTCTCAGACTTCCTTCTGTCCGTCTCTCTCCCCCAGTGTCTGAGACTCCCTTCTGTCC
This sequence comes from Calotriton arnoldi, assembly GCA_963921515.1. Lineage (NCBI taxonomy): Eukaryota > Metazoa > Chordata > Amphibia > Caudata > Salamandridae > Calotriton > Calotriton arnoldi. The sequence continues at coordinate 3,390,142 of CAWUFW010000123.1, read as the reverse complement.
GTCTCTCTCTCCCAGTGTCTAACACTCCCTTGTGTCCGGCTCTCTCTCCCTGTGTCTGAGACTCCCTTGTGTCCGACTCTGTCTCTGTGTCCAAGACTCCCTTCTGTCCAGCTCTGTCTCTGTGACCCATACTCCCTTGTGTCCGGCTCTGTCCCTGTGTCCCAGACTCCCTTGTGTCCGGCGCGCATTCTTCCAGCGCTTATTTTGTTCATGTCTCAGTTCTGAGCCTTTCTTCCTTTTTCCCTTCAAACCCCCGAGATGGCTTTAATAAAGAACGGGGCAGGTCTTTGCTCTCCTCGGCAGGGTGGGGGCTGCTTTAGAAGTTACTTTAAGCAATACTCAGAGCCTGGTAGGAGAACACATTTAATAATGAACTGGTTACTATGGTTCTGTCCGGCTGTAGGGCAGCGGCCTGTTGGTAGCTGCTGTTCATTGTAGAAACGGTGGGATGTGATCAGCTTTTCCCAAACAAACATAAATCCGGTTTCTCTCCGCAACCTGGAAATGGCCCTTTGTTGTAGCTGGAGCCATCTTCGTCTGTTTTTTTTTAGACCTGCACTGATTTGTGCTGCATGGCTAAACACTTATAAGGTCCCAAAGGCGAGACCTATTGGCTATGCCAATGCTTGTAATAGGGTTGGTCTGTTGTACGTAATGTCGTCTTGCTTATATATAAGGTAACAAAAATGCTTATAACACTTTTTTATTATGACTTTTCAACATGCTGCACAGCAGCCACAATGCTCTACAGCATAGCTTGACAAAGCCAATAGCTCTGGCTAAACACCTATAAGATTCCAAAGGCGAGACCTATTGGCTATTCCAATGCTTGTTTATAAAATGTCTGCATGCCCCCGGGACTTCGCCCACCCAGAGGCCCTTTTCAAAACAAGCACGGGAATCCGCACTTTTTTTGTTTCGCTGCAAATGTTCGCGAATTTACAGTAAAAAAAAATGTAAATGCTTTTTTTGCCCTGCATGGTCCATCTTGGACCCCAAGAACAAGGCTAGGAGGTTAGGGTATTCGTACCCTGGCCCCTTTTCTTTTTTAGGTCTCGCGTAGCGTTGCAGCGCAACGCTCTGCGAGACCTCTTGTGAGTAAGAAGATTTGAGAAGAGGACTTGAAACCCCGCCCCTCAATTTCATTGGCCGGCGTCACCGTTTATGTAAAACGGTGGCCGCTGATTGAAACTGAGGCTTTTTGGTTGCAGCCCTTTCGCCTTTTCGTCCGGCTCATCCGGACTGGATCGCCTGCTTCACGGCTGTCGTGAAGCAATTCCTTATCTTTATAGGGGCCATCTGTGGTTCTGTAATAGAGGCTTGTTTACTCGCACGGAACGGCGACAGCTTGTTATTCCGTTGCTTTTAGGCTATTCACGGTCACGTTTAGGGTTTGAAAACGCTGCAACCAATGATATTAAGCTGTCGTTATGAGGGAAGGGGCATTGCATCCCAACTACGACTTTATATTAGTACCTAGCAGGGGGACAGGGGCCCTGTCCTTGCTTGCATGTAGTGACTGACGTGCATCAGTAGTGTACACTTTTCATCAGAGGCTTCAGCCGGCATTGGCGAGCTGCAAACACTCTAACTCTCGAAGAATCCATGGAGATTGCGCCACAGACATGGCGGCTTAAGTAGCGCCCAGAACGACTGAAGGGCCTTGCCTATTTATGATTTTTAGAGACGAAGAGATCATTTTGAATATTTTGCTACTGCCTATAAGATAGCTCGGTGGAACGACGTGCCTGCTGTTGCGATTGTTTGCGACCTGGTTCTAATTATGGCATTTCTGATTCAGTTTGGAGGTTACTCTGTAGATCTGAGTAAGATTGCTGCCACCTAAATCCCGGCGCTCTCCACTCGACCACACACGGGTAATCCTGGGCAAACAAACTCCTCCACTTAAGCTTCAGTGCTCTAGTTTTTTTTGTTAAAAAATGATTGTGCTTGATACTGAAGGAAGACCTAAGTGACCACCCGGAAGCCAGGATGTGATACTAAGTGCATTACATCTTTGTAGAAAAGATACGCTGGCATATTGCTTACGAATATGTCCTTTTATCACAAACTGAGAAAATTGCATCTCAAGAGAGCTGAATTAAAGTTTTGTGTTTTATTTCCTATACATCATCACTCGATTGCATTTGTCAGGTGGAACATTCTTGCATGACTTTGCTAAATGTAATGTTTGAGCCTGTTGTATAATAACGAAAATGATTTTCTCTTTTTTTATGCATTTTACTGTTATGTTAATAATGACACTTTTAGTCTAATGAACTATATATTTAGGTAAGTTTGAAAAAACGCAGATGCACTGAGGTATGGGATAAAACAAATATAATATTGAAAGTGGGCGTTTACATCTCTAATAACAGCATGCGTGATGTACAGTGCTTGGAAGCTGCAGGCGTCTAACCGCTATATAACTTCAAACATATTTCGAGTAATTTTATGTGCATTTGAACCATTAGTAAAGCGTTCACGAGTTGCACCAAAGACTGGCACCTCTATTTAAGGCGGAAGCTGCCGACCATTTAGGCAAAAGTTTACATGCCTCATTTTTTTTTTTACTTTATCTTAAAACATTTATTGTTCCTTTTGCTGCAAGTCACTGGGCAAACGCAACACCCTCTTTCTGCTGTCGGGTCTCCCTGAGTGCCCAGATACTGGCCTGTGCGGAGATGCTGTTTGTTTTCCCCCTGCCTCTTTCGCCTATTCATGGACTCCCCTCCCCCTCCACATTTGCCTTCTCCTCCATTTCCCTCCCCCACCCATCGACCAAGGAAACTTGGTAAACAAAAGGCGCCATTTTCACAGCAATTGGGACTAAATTCAATTATTAGGCAGGAGGTCGTGGGTCAGAGGGGATGGGGGGGGGGAGGTGAGAAGGGAGTAAGGAAGGCGTGGAAGAGGTGATGCGGAAGGAGAGGGGAAACCTGTTACCGCCTGCAAAAAAGCTCACAACGCGAGGCGTTCTCTTCTGTTTGTGCATACTTTATTTACAGTAGCAGTAATCTAAGCGCTTTCATTGGCTTTTCTGACTATGATAAAACATATGGGACTTTTTAATCCTGATTACAATGCGCGCTACCAAAGGGCTTATTCTGTATGTGATCAAAGGGCAGGCAGGGGCCATAACAAATGCTGTTTTGATGGGTTTTAGTCTAGTAATGCCTTATGGAATCTATGAAATTAGAGGACAGTGGAATATGTGAACAAGTGGCTGCTTTTTTCACGAGGTCAGTGATTGTATGGCGGTTTATTACATTTATATAACAAGCATTGGCATAGCCAATAGGTCTCGCCTTTGGGACCTTATAAGTGTTTAGCCATGCAACAGTTGATGTTGTTGCACCAAGGATATTGTGCTGCATAACTAAACAGTTATAAGGTCCCAAAGGCGAGAACTATTGGCTATGCCAATGCTTGTTTTATTTGGGCTTAGCTACGTTGTATTGCAGGCTTTATTCCCCAGCCGCTGTATTTTTACAACATTTAAGGCACAGAAATTTTGGGGGACTAATTCTTCAGAAAGAGAACGCTTTGTGTCTCATCTACGAGAAACAATACTTTGGGATAACTAGTGGCTGGCACATTATACTTTACCATTATTTCTTGGACAGAGTATATTGGGTATTTTGGAACAAGGGGACATTGTTTAAGCATTTCTGGCGGCGATAGTGCACTTGGAGACCATTTGAGCTTTTTGATGAGCTTTTTGATGAATTCAAGGAGAAATGGACAGTGCTGTGGGCAGTATGCGCTATCAGGGCACCCCGTGTGCGCAGTGACTTACAGCCTGGCGTAGCTGCGCCAACCTTCCGGAATTCGAACCCTTCTGGGAAACTTACAGAACACCACAGTTTAAAAAACATGAAAATACTCTGCAACCATGGAAAGCATCCTTCCTCCTTAGAACTCTCAAACTTTATTTGCAATACTGGTCGATAAATACAATACTTCGTTGTTTTTTTTTTTTGCAGTTTTTTTTTATATAGCGCGCACTCAATCCGAAGATATCGGGGCACTCTATGCGATCACCAGTTGCGTTGCAGACAGACACATTCATTTTAGGCACGGAGAGATTTGTCCAGATTTACAGGATGTTGAGCCTCCCGGAACCGGTTCCTCAGCTTCACAGTCGGCCGCTCTAGCCCTTACGCCTCCATTAATAGGCTCTGCCAGTGACACTAGAAACTAGTGTGGGAAACTATCCGCAAGTGCTTCCAGCTGACATTCGTCATTAGGAGGAGCTGCATTAGTTGGAAATTGAAAAAAGGTACACCCGCTGCCCACCTACTAAAAAGAATAATAGCGCAGAGTTCACTACTGATTTCACTTCTTGGTATAGAAAGCGGAAACAGACACAACAACAACCAAGCCGCTCACAAAGACATTACCGCACACGGGTACACGCAAACACACCCGCACGCGCACACACAGTACGTTCTACTAGAAAGTCGTATACCTAAATATATTGAAGTACAGGGCCCACATAGATATACATACAAGGCATAACTATGGCAAAGACATAGGCAAACGCACAGTCAGAGAGGCACTAAAGGCACACACAGTCAAACACGAATAAAGACACAGACGCAGGCAAACAGGTGAGGGCACAGGCATCCAATCTTCACTTCCCCGGAAGCACCAGAAAGCTAGAATTACTCCAGCATAAATATTAATGGGCCTGGGGATATCAACTCACTGTACAAGGTGCGGACAGTAATACTCCTAATTACAGTAAAAACTAGAACTGCCATCTTAAAAAGTAATACTGTACTGTGTCAGTGCTTGGAGATCATTCAAGGGGACTTCCCAGACAAGTACAGAGACTGCACCAGGCCAGTAGCCCATGGCTTCAATCTGCCACCAGATTACTTTGTCAGACAGGCTTCACGTTACAAGATACTTTCAGACAAATGTAGAGCAGGCCAGGGCGTGTGACCAGCACTCCAAGAAGTTCGGAAGTTTAAGGGATAGAGATTTGTTTTATACCCACGTAATGGAAGCATGAGCAGTCACAGAGGAGAGAGTTTGCATTTTTATGGCGATTGCAGGGTTCGGACAGAACCACTGAAGGCATCACGTTTCCTAAGCAGGTCGGCGTTTAAAGACTTTACCCACCTCCATAGCTGTATGGTAGGTGTGCTGGAGCCAAAGTGTGAAATTCTACCGGGCCATGTTCACCACGCGCACCCCAGACTCTGAGCACATCTCCTGCACGTGCTTGAAGGGCACGCGGCCTGATCGCGCGCTAACCCTCGCTGCCATGGGAGCAAACCTCCACCCTTAACTCCGAGTAACTTCAAAAACGCGTCGCAGATTGTTTTGGCGTTTTGTGCAGTGTAAAATGTACCTCACAGCTGCCCGTCTCAGCTTTTAGAGACCACGCAAAGATACAGCAATGGGAACAGAAGCGTCTGAAAATATAATGTATTTAAATCTTTTTTTTGTTTTTATACAGCACAGTTGAGACCTTTGCCAAGTATTTTAAGTGCTCTGTATATTTGAGAAATATATAAAAAAATCCTTCCATCTTCAACATACCAAGAACACGTATGCAAGGAGGTCACGAGAAACATTAAAGTGGTAAGATGTATGCAGTAGGTCATGCTCGTTTACAAATGATGTCAGGCACACACGGCAACAGCTAAACCAACAGCGCGAGAACATTCAATAACAAGCACTCGAGTGGTGCGCGCGCGCGCTACAGCGAGCGATCTGTTTTCAATTATCGCGCCCGTGTCTGGGCACGATAATTGAAAACAGATGTGGCCTGTGCGGGTAACCGCAAGCAATAGGCCGTGGGCGGAGCAAAGGCAGGACATGCACCCGCCTTTGCCCAATTGCGTGCTGTCTTTCTTAGAAAGACGCACGCAAAGCCCAATAACCTGGGAGAAAAACAAAAGCACACGCACAAGCGTGTGGTGAGCTTTCTGAAGCCCATTACTAAAAGTCTCGCAGAGCAGCGCATGCGCTGCTCTAGGCTCGACCTAAAAAGGAGGGGTCTGTTTTGATCGTTTTTTTTAAAGGTTAGCACAGTTTTTCCCTCGATGGGCGCTAATGAGATTAGCATGGACCAAGGCAGGTTGTACTTTTTCCTGTTTTATTTGGGAAAGATGTGATTCATAATGTTGGGCTGGTCTAGCCCGGTCACTCTTGTCGGATGGTCAGATAAGGCAACAGCCTCCACCCTCCCTTAATCATGTGCACTATTTCCTCCTCGTTATAAAAAAAACAGCGGTCAGAAAAAGTAATAGTGCCAATACCGGCAACATCCCCCACCCACAATCCAAGCATGCGTGCGTAAATAAATACACAAGACAAATTATGTATGGGAAAATATTGCTGCAGGTTTATTCCATACAAGAGTATGCAATATGGTGGGTTATCTTACGGTCGATCCAAGGGCAGGCAGCTCTACTAACCTATGCTGCCCCGCCCGCCTGATGAGCCAGCACTGTGGGAAACACAATCAGTGCTACACCTTTGGGTGATCCTCCTCCGGATCACGTGACACATTGGTCCCTTATTACTCACGCCCCTTTCAGGGCGGAGCGAAGCAGGGCAAACCCCCGGTTGGTCAGGCCCCCAACCGCCCGAAGGACTAACGGGGCGCCGTCGCGGTTTTCCAGGAACCTGCCCTGAGGCTCCTGGTCTTTGGCTCTGGCACCCCTATTGTGCCGCGCAGAGGTACCCTTACTGTACCCGTCTGCCGCAGAGGTACCCTTACTGTACCCGTCCGCTTCCAGATCGCGCTGTAACTCCGCCTGCAACACAAAAGAAAACGCCAAAACATTCACAATTCCCTGTCCACCAGCCAGACCGCCGGGTAAGAGGATGGGTGGGAGACGGCGTGGCTGGCGACAAAGAGGACGCCAGGAGGGTCGGTGGGGGTATAAATACCCTCCCTCACCTTGGGCGCACCGGATGTGACGCCCTTGTCGCGACAGAGGCGGACTCCAGGCAGGAGCCCCTCGAACACTAGAAAGGGGGGTAGGCTTGTGCCGCAATGGCACTAAAGGGCCGCCCTTTTAGGAGGGCCCCCTGCAGGGGCGGCGGGCAGCCACATAGTGCCAATACCGGCAACATCCCCCACCCACAATCCAAGCATGCATGCGTAAATAAATACACAAGACAAATTATGTATGGGAAAATATTGCTGCAGGTTTATTCCATACAAGAGTAGGCAAAATGGTGGGTTATCTTACGGGCGATCCAAGGGCAGGCAGCTGTACCAACCTATGCTGCCCCGCCCGCCTGATGAGCCAGCACTGTGGGCAACACAATCAGTGCTACACCTTTGGGTGATCCTCCTCCGGATCACGTGACACATTGGTCCCTTATTACTCACGCCCCTTTCAGGGCGGAGCGAAGCAGGGCAAACCCCCGGTTGGTCAGGCCCCCAACCGCCCGAAGGACTAACGGGGCACCGTTGTGGTTTTCCAGGAACCTGCCCTGAGGCTCCTCGTCTTTGGCACCCCTATTGTGCCGCGCAGAGGTACCCTTACTGTACCCGTCTGCCGCAGAGGTACCCTTACTGTACCCGTCCGCTTCCAGATCGCCCTGTAACTCCGCCACAGCCCTGGAGGCGGCTGCCGTCGCAGCCAGGGCCCCCCCACCAAACAGCTCATTTCTCACCTGCAACCTGCTTTCTAGGGCCTCCTGTATGTCCAGTGGAACGTGTCCATGCTGTGACAAATGCACCCCATGTTTGTCAACTTAACCTTAGGTGTACACCTGGGTGGCCCGTGCCACCAAGACAGCTGTCTTTTCACTTGCCACCTCCATTTCCAGGGCCCCCTGCAAGGCCCAGGGAACAAATCCATACCAAATGGTGACAATAAACACCATGTTTATCAAAGTAGCCCTTAACCTTAGCCTTAATCAGCTTGTGTGTGATGAAACCCAGACCCCTCTGGTCTGCGAACTTACGCCATGAACAGTTCCCTCTTACAGGGATGTTCAACGGCCTCCTCTGACTTAGCCCCGTGCCACACTCTGCGGGGAATAGTCTCAGCCCACCAGAGCTCACATTGACCCATGTAAATGCTGATCTCCCCTAAGTCAGCTTTCATGGCTTGTAAGAGTGACCACCTCCCCATGGCAATGAGGTTGTTGCCCCTTAGGTGTATCACTAAGAAACTGGGGGGACCCCTCCCTTGGGCCAATCTCTGAGAACGGTGTACCCCTGCACTTGCCATGCATCCCTTATTCCTTATGGGAATTTCGCCTGCTCAGCTCCCTCTGTGGAGAGAGGGGGTCTAACCTTAAACACGGCTGTATTACCCTATAGGCTAATGTGGCTCCAACCTTCTGCAACCTGTAGTTGCCGTCCATCTAGCACCGTATGTGCCTAAACACCCGTGTCCCCAATCTATGGGACAGGAGCCTACTGTTAGGAGGCCGCTCCCACAACCGCCTGTCTACTTTGGCTGTCAGGGCGAGAGTTTTATGCTTAGCTGAAGCAACCCGTAACCTGCCCCTGGTGTGGAGTGCAAATCTTTTTTAGCTATATTCTCACCTGTAGCCTGCTTTCTAGGGCCTCCTGCCTGCTCCAGCGGAACGTGTCCATGCCCCCCATGACAAGGCACCCTATGTTTTCCAACTTAACCTTAGGCGTGCACTTGGGTGGCCCATGCCTGAAGGAGCACAAAAACCCCTTAGACTGAGAACCTGTGAACTGAGACCTCCCAGCTAATGTAGGCTCCACTTTCTGTAACCTGTATTTGCAGTACTTCTAGCACTGTATGTGGCTTAACACCTGTGTCCCCAAATTATGGGACAGCAGCCCACTTGTTAGGTGGCCTCTCCCACACCAGCCTGTCTACCTCTGCTATCAGGGCGAGAAGCTCCTATGCTTCACTGAAGCTTGCCCATGGGGAAGGGTGCACACATTTGCACTGTCCTCTTTGATTGCTACATCATGGCAAACTGGCATGTTAAACTACCGCTATGTAACCCTGGGCAAGTGTGTCCTCAAGCACTTCGCTTGTATCCTTTATTCCTTATGGGAATTTTGCCTGTTTTTGTCCCCTCAGGTACTTCATTTACTTGCAATACAACACCGCCCGCCTTAATGTGCTACGTTGTAAGCGAATAGGTGCCTAACTTATATCTCTTCCCCTTGAAAAAATACCAGCCGTAAGGCCAAAGGCACCAATGGATTAACCTATTTACTGGTTCTTGCCACATGGCACCCTTCTGGTTGGTGATGCGAAACTTCCAACCCAGTCTAGCGTTGCCGACACCACCTGTGTCCCATGACTCACCCTCCATCCTCCTGTGCCATAGTCATGCTGCTAAGGGGGCAATCACTACAAAACATCCCTCCTATCCTGCCAGACTGTTGCCTGTTCAGTTTAATCTGTGGTGACTGCACCCAGACTTCCCAGGCAGCTTTATTGCTGACAATGTGAGCAGTTGCTGGCATTGAGGGAATCTCATGCTTGCGACTCACAACTACAGCGAATTTTAAATTAATATGATACTGAGTATCTGAATGAACTATGCACAGGTAATAGAAACTCTCACATGTGCTGTTGTTGGGAACAACAAGGTGGATGGCCAGGATGTGTTGAGGGACCTCCCCCTACCAGTCTCTGCTGTAGTTTGTGGTGTAGGCTGAAATGTTCCTATGGAGCCTCAAGATTAAAGCTTGAAGCCATATGGCGCTTCGCGGGGACCCAGAAGATCCGGCAAATGGAGGACCCCTGTACCTGAACTATGCCCCTACGAGCTTTAGCATTGTAAGCCAACGTGATGCACCTTGTTCTGGAGCACCCCCACGCAACCGCCCGCTGTAGCTCAGTGGACAGGCGAAATTGTATCCCAAGCCTTCTAATGTATTGTTCACATGGTGAAAATTGGGGCTACTTATAATACCACTGGTGGTGGAGAGCTGGTGGAGTGCTGTGGACCTACTGCCAGCCTCTCTCATGCTCCGTAAGGGTTTCCTAACCCCCAGTCCCGTACCCTCCTGGTCCCCCTAGGATTTAACAGAGTTGACCCCCCAACCTAGGTTGTGATGGCCTGCTCGCCACTGGACCAGTATGTGAGTACTATCAGGGACCTAAAGCTTTCTTCTATCTCAAGCAAGGAATGGCCCCCCGCAGCGCTCAATCGCTCCCGAATAACATTGTCTTCCTGGCAAGTTTAACATAGCTAAATTATTACTTGATGTCCAGTATGGGTCCAGCCCAACACTTAAAGACATGCTTGCTTCCTTGGTGTAGGTGATGCAGCTGCCATATACTACGCTAAGAGCACCTGCTCCGTGGACCCCTGGCTGCTTGCCTGGCCTTCCTTTACGCCCAGGGATACCTCAGGCAACGCTTCAATTCCAAAATGATGGGACTGTGCAAGAACTGTATTGAGTCTTCAACTGCACAAGGCACCCAACAGGCAAGTTGACCCTGACTAACCTTGTGTTCTGGTGCCAGATTTGGGAAAGTGTTTCCCATGTTCTGTCAACTACTGTGCTGTTGGAATGCTAAATGTAAGGTGGGGATGCTAACCTGCCCCAAACTCTGCGGCCACAACAGCTTGCGCAAGCTTGCGAAAACATCCGAGAAGCTTGACAACCAATCAAACCGTCCCCAACACCCAGGGGCCATGCCGCCAATCCTTGGCCTGTAACTATGCACAGATAATAGAAAACTTTTACACATTCAGTAAATATGACATATTTGGACTTGTCCCTCAAACTTAAGCCAAGCACCCCTGGGTGAGGTCTGCCTCTCCCAAACTCCTGCTAATGTGTACCAGGGAGCAGACAAGTCAGGGGGAACAGGGAGGGGAGGAGGAACAGTAAGACCTGCTACCTGCCCATTCTAGAATACTGGGAATGCCTGGTGTTCCTTACTACATCGTTGCCCCTTGTGCTCTAAACCAGTGTTTCCCCAACCTCTCAAGTACAGCGCACTTGTAAGGTGACAACTCCCACACTCGCCAAGCTGCCATGGCTAAAGGGCGGGTGCTTCTAGCCTAACTGAAGCAACATGCCCATACTTAGCGGCATCGACCAGACATTTTGGAGCTAAACTACAGCAGCAATTGAATGGTGTCAATCCGGTTCGCAAATGTATGTCTATTGTGCATCAGACACGGAGTGCCCTGCTGTTTCGGCTGGGTTTAACCTGTTGCCTGCCCACTCTTACGGCCTATGGAAATTGTGCAAAACTCTCGCTTCCTACACTGCTGAGTGAGCCCACAGCATTTCACAACATTCCTAAAAAATTTCCATTTCCGACTAATTGTGAATATGTTCACCCCATGGTATCTTGGCGCTGAACAACATGGTTATTGTTGCCCAACTCAATGGTACTCGTATCATTGACCTCTGAAGGATGCAGTGCTGAGTACCCACAGTGCCCCAGGACCTCACAGATTCCACACGTTAAGTGCTTAATTTGTAGAACCATGCCCGGACAGACGTCAGTTCAGTTTGCACCACACATTGCTCCTGCCATGCTGCCAATCATAACATCACAACTACTAACCCTGACACTTGTGCAACTATATGCCAGGGATCCCGTCAGGCGGCCACTTCGTTTTACACCACACATTGCTCCTGCCATGCTGCCAATCATAACATCACAACTACTAACCCTGACACTTGTGCAACTATATGCCAGGGATCCCATCAGGCGGCCACTTCGTTTTACACCACACATTGCTCCTGCCGTGCTGCCAATCTACTAACCCTAACACTTGTGCAAGTGTGACAATACAAGCTATTCCAGGTCCCCGAAACTATACAAATGGCTTGTGCAGCAGGCAATAATAATTTTAATGTATTTTGAATTAATCCGTGCCTGTTGTGGTCATCTCTAAAATAGACAGACAGCGCCAACCAGTGGCGGACTGTCCCATGCGCTGGTGTAACAATTAAGTAACGGTGCCACGCACCAGAAACCGCTTGGTCAAATTTAGCATGGGTCTGATGAAAGGACTCCCATCGCTGAGCAAGGAAAGGTCACTTGCCTCTTAACCTTAACTTCCTCTCGCTGTCTCGTCCCCAGTAATGATACTTTATAGAAAGGAACAGCTTTCCGCCCGGTTATGCCGCTCAGCGCCCCGATCAGCCCAGTCTCAACGCACGAGCGTGTCCCCATCACATAGCAGGCTAAAGAAATTGTTCCAGCGGGCCCTGGACTCGCCGCCTACCCGAAGGGGTGCCGCTAGGACAGCGTGTCTGCAAAGCAAAGCGGACCATTACCATACCTCCCCCCCCACCAGGGAAAGCAATCACGGCATACCACGCACCCTCTGATCCTCGGCAGGCTGCCCGCAAACCAGTCAGGCTGGGCCTGGTCTCCAACCTTACGCCAACGCTGCATCTGAGAGGGGCGGGGGGGCGCCCAAACCGACCTCGGGTGTCGTCCCCTATGAAGGGGGCGGGGAACTGCCTTGTTACATCTACGATCGGGCCGCCCGGGCAAGCCCCCCCTCGACCGCAGACAAAACCACCTAAAGCAGCAACCACCAGTGAGGTCACGCCTGTTAGGGAAGTGTCACACCATCCATGTGCTCCGCGCTGCACGGCCCCCACACGGGACACAACCCAACCACGGGACATAAGCTCCCTTCCTCGGCCACACCACGTGCACCAAATCCCCACCGCAGAAAGTGGGGCTTAAAACCACGACCCCGATCATGAGTCGATGCCTACACAGAGCTACGCGACACAGCAAACCAGTGCGAGTAGCCCGGCGGACACGGGCGTGAACCGGCGGCCACAAAATCTGCAAGCAAGGCATCTCGCGCTGAAGGGGGCGGGGGGTTAGGTGCGACAGAGTGTGCGAGCTGAACCCGGCAGAGGGGCACACAGACCCAACTGCGCACCGCGTGCGAGGCGGCCGCCCCCCACCGCCACATCCACGTTTGCCCAAATTTGCAACCTGTAACATGTCATTCGCAGCGCCGCACCGTATCCCCTTGCACTACCTCGTACCTGAAACAAACCAGTACCTTGTTTCAAATAGCCATCAGCATGCGAGATCCGCATCGTGGACATCATCCACCGACGCCCACAATACAAATCGGTGTAACCTTCCGGTTGGCCAGCGATACAACGCAATCATCTATACTGTAGGACTGCGAGTTCTGCGCTACCTCGTCCAGTCACAAGCGTATATATCAACTGGGAAAAATGCTGCGTGCTCTGTGCTATCTCATGCACAATCAACACAATTACCACGGTTATGCAGCACCATATCTTTGGTGTAACAACATTAACTGTTGCATGGTTAAACACTTGTAAGGTCCCAAAGGCGAGACCTATTGGCTATGCCAATGCTTGTTTATCACGTTCTGGAGCTAAGGAGACCTTACTGTGAACAGCAGGAGTGAGCTGCTCTACGCCAAGCAGTTCCTAACTTCCTCACCTGAAGTCTTATGAAGCGGTCATATCTTTGCTCTGGTGGTGGAGCTAACCAGATAGCCAAAAACTGGTACAACTATTTGCCCTCAGTCCTCATAACGGCCATAATCATCTTCATAAGACAATGTTGGAAACACAAATTTATGGCCCCCATTGAACTCTGGATCCAAGGAATCCGAGGTTGCTTACTCCTCAATATGCTCGTCTCACATCAGGGCGGCTGAAGCCTTCACCTTAGTGGCATTTAAGACAACACCCATTTTTGTATACCTGGGGTAAGACTAGCTGAAAAGGAAATCACTTGTTTGATGTGTGTCTAGGCTCTCATAGTTTGAATAGTGAAGAAAGTGTTAGATAAACAGAATGCCAATCAAATTGAAAATCCCCCCTCCGAGTGACCAAGAAAAAACAAAACTAGTATGCATATGAGTCCACACGGGACACCTGTAAAGGTCTGAGTCAGTCATGGTGGAGCGAAGAGAAATCCCCTTGGGCCAAAAAGTAAAGAGAAGTAGGTCTGCAATATCAGCCTGCAGGAGTCGCATGATTGAATTGGGAACACGGGGCAGAAAAAGCTTTAAGCATGGAGATTAAGGGTGCTGCTCATGCATTGATTAATGCTCACAATATGGTTCCAGTGTCCAACAGTGATACAAGATGCCTCCCAAAATAGTGCCTTCTGGCACCGTGTCTTTGATCGAGCACCGGCTAACCAGGAAACATTGCTTACCCTCGATAAGGGCACATAGTCGTCGGATCGTCGGAAGAGAGAATGACTTGGTGCATCTGATCTAAAGTCACCTCCGGCGAGTTCATAAGGTGGCCCCCCCAGGTGCAGAGAAATATCCATAACAATTACCAATACCACATAACTATTACATAACCAGCACTCCATTGCGCGGGGCAACAAAGCCAGAAAAGCCATCAATGCGCTCAAAAACGGAACAGAAAGACTGACCAGGACAGTGAAGCAAGGCCCTTCACTCGTCGACCACCCACTCCAGGAGGTAGGCGCGTGGGCGAAACACAAACACATCAACATGCCCATCTGCAGCTCACGTGGGGACCCGGCGTGGCACAGGCCCCAAGGATCGTGCCGCGAACCATCTGCTCCTCCCTTCACCCCCGGGGTCCCAGACTAAGAAAGGCAAGGGGGGGGAGCAGCAGGGAACGCCCTCTACTAACGCCTGGCAGGGGCTTCCAGCCCCACACACAGTCCCAAGGGGTGAGAGGAGCTGACCCGAAGGGCCCAGACCCACCGCCACAGCCACTGCCTCCCAACCAGAGAACACGACGCACCGCAGAACAAGACCGACCCGTTGACCACTTCAATCCGGCAATCAATCCGGAGCTCGAGGTACGGCCATGCAATCGAGCAATAACTCCGGTGCACCAACCCCACTGCTTCGTGACCGCCCAGCGTGTCCCTGGCAGTGTCCAAACGCCTCCCTCACACACCCGACGCACCCAAGTTGTGGAAGATGAGAGGCGCCACCCTCGCAATGGGAGCACAACTACCGCCCGACTCACCGAAGAACACGACGCATCGGAGCCCAGCGCTCAGGCGCAACAAGACCGCGGCGAATCAGACGGCGTGTCGGGAGACGGCGTGGCTGGCGACAAAGAGGACGCCAGGAGGGTCGGTGGGGGTATAAATACCCTCCCTCACCTCGGGCGCACCGGATGTGACTCCCTTGTCGCGACAGAGGCGGACTCCAGGCAGGAGCCCCTCGAACACTAGAAAGGGGGGTAGGCTCGTGCCGCAATGGCACTAAAGGGCCGACCTTTTAGGAGGGCCCCCTGCGGGGGCGGCGGGCAGCCACATTTCGTATGTTGTTCTAACTGGAGCAGTAGCACGTTACATATGGGAAATTCTGTGCCGGGCGTGCAGAAGCAGCAGGGTGCTGTGCTGGAAGGGCGGGAGCAAGGGTGCTGTTTTCTCTATATCGGGGAAAGGCGTTAGAAAATCTCGTAAAATGACTAATACAATAATGTATGCTTCAAACACAGCTGCCTGCGGGTCTCGTTTTCAGTCACCATGCAGCTCGCTCTGGAAAGCTCGAGATCTTTTTTTTTTAATGCAGATTTATATAGCGCAAACTCGACCCGAAGGTATTGGAGCGCTTTACATGAGCACCGGTTACGTTACACATTCAGGCACGGGGAGATTAAGTGATTTGCCCAGAATCACAGGATGTGGACGCGACCCTGAGGCTCGAACCCTGGTTTCCTGCACCAAAGTCAGCAATCTAGCCGTCAGACCACCATCAGTTGAACGTGCATTTAAAATATAAATCAGGAACGGGATCAGTTGTGTTCAGTGACATAATGAGAAATTGTCTCCAGGGACATCTTAAGGATTTTGGGGGCCCTGGGCCAAACGTATTTTGGGGGGCCCCGTTTAGAACAGATTTAAATGTATGATCCAATTTCAGCTATTTTCACGCCCTCTTTGGCCAGGTCACAGACAGTGCACAGGCACAGGAGTCCACATTCTAAATTTGTTTACATCCAATATTTACGAATAATAGTGACCAGTGTTTTCAATATTGTACCAAAGCAGCAGCTATTTAATATTACTTCAAATAATCTCTGTGACACCCATTTCGCATATATGAGGTCCTGTTTTGATCTAAACAAACTTGTATGGATGTTACATAAAACATAAAGAAAACATTTCTTTGCAAAATGCATGTAAAGACTCTCACACATCACCCACATTAAGAATAAATTCCAGTGAAACAGTTTTTAAAACTATCTGTTTATGATTCAAGGTCATCAGGGCAAGACTCTGTGACTCAGAACTGAGCTGGCTCTATCAGGGGGCCCCTGGAAGGCTGGGGCTTTGGGCCAGAGCCCACTTTGCACATGCCTTAAAACATCTCTAATTGTCTCCCCACCCCAACTCTGATCTTGCAGGCAATATGGTGACCCCATGATAGGCTGCTTACGCCAGCGATTAACAGTGATGGCCTTACGACTACGGGGCGGGCCCCAAACAATGAACCCTCCTTTCCCCCCACCAGCATTGCGGGGACTGGGGCGGCATATGCCGTCTACACCCCTGCGTGCGTGTCAGTCAATGAAGCTACGAGGTTACATAGCCCTGGTTGTGGTACAGTTTGTTATACTGTTTCTATAGAAAAGAAAGTCAGCTTACATTCTAGTTTATACCAACGATATAGGTAACAATCAAAATCCGGTATTTGTAAAGCGCAAACTACTCACCCCTAAGGGTCTCAAGGCGCTAGGGGCCAGTGGGGAGATTAAGGGAGCTGCTGCCCAGAGTCACATGGTGCTGAGCTGAGCTGAGCTGCCGCCAGCGATCGAAACATGAGCCCCGCGCTCCAGAGTCAGCCGCCCTGGCCTCTGCGCCACACCTTTCCCCCTAAGGTAAGGTAAGGTAAGGAACAGAAGAAACTGAGGTGCTGCTAACTTATACAGCTCGTCGGTACTCATATTATTAACCAACTATTGACGAGAGCCTGTATTAGCCAGGAATGAACAGATTTTTTTATTTGTAGTTTTATGTACCTGGAACTTGGCCAATGGGCAATAGAGCGCTTTACATGAGCACAAATTATATCAAGATTAAGTATTTGTCCAAGATCACAGGATATTGAGCTGAGGCCGGCATTTAAACCTAGTTCCCAAATGCCAAAGTCTGTAGCTGTGGGCATTAGGCCTTGTAAGTTAAACTTTTACTGAATGATAAAATTGGGTTTGTGAATGAATACAGAGTCACAATTTGGAAGGGGTGTATTGTAGGCTCCCCTTCCAAACAGCGAATCGTTATGAGATTTATTAAAGTTTTGTGTCCATAATCCAGTCAGTTGCAAAACATTGGAAAGTTACTGACTCCCGGGTTGATGTGGCAGTCTATTCAACAAGCATTGGCATTGCCAATAGGTCTCGCTTTTGGGACCTTATAAGTATTTTGTTATGCAGCATAATATCATTGGTACAACAACATCAACTGTTGCATGGCTAAACACTTTTAAGGTCCCAAATGCGAGACCTATTGGCTATGCTAATGCTTGAGAAAGTTACTGAAAGTTTGAGCTATTAGCGTTGCAAATAATAATGCAACACCAGTAGCTCAAACTTTCAGTAATGCGAGACCTATTGCATTGCAAATGCTAGTTTTTATTACAGCTGAGATGAATACTGGGCAAATGCTAATAGAAGGAGGCCAAAATATGGTGTTCCGTATCTTATCACTGCAATGAACCCCCAATGAACCACTAATTGCTGAGATGCATCTAGGAAATGTAAAGGAGGTTGATACTACCCCCGCACAGGCCTGTGCAGAAACTGACTGTCATCAAAAGCGAACTGTTAATTACCTGACGAATTGGACAGAGTCAGATTAATACAATTTACAGGAGAGGCAAAAGGGGTGAGTTGTGTGGACCATCATAAGACAAAAAACTAAATTGGAAACAGAAAAAGGGCAATGAGATTGCCTGAGAAGGTGTATAGAACTGCCCCGTCTCCATTAATACGAGGTTTGCTGCTTGACAGATTCTGGAAGTTGAGTAGCACAGGCTGAGGCTTTGCTGTTATTCATGGAAAAACAGTAATCTAACTAACCATGTCAGGGGCACATGCGTTGGGATCCACAGAAGAATTGTACTGGGTAATTTCATATAACCTTGTTTGGAGACCTGCACCACATGAGGTCAGCCTCTTTAGTTTGATAATCATCCACTTATGAAATAGTATGCCCAATCTGCATGGTACAGAGTCAAAAGACTGCACTCCGTGATAGGGATCTGGGGAGGGGGTGGAACGAGCGGGAGGTGAAATGGAGGTGTGCGAGCCGCGCCGTGCAAAACAAAAGAAAGGCAGGGCTGCGATAGTTGCAGATAAAGCTGGGCATGCCTGCGCTGCAATAAAAAAAAATAAAGCGCAGCGCTCATTTAAGAAATGTGTACATGCTGTTTCAGCACTTACAAAGTGCAGGCCGGTACATTAGTGCTATGGTGAAGTGGGGAGATCCCCGGGAGCAGAGGAATGAGTTCACCCAGAGCAGCGAATGCTGTGGGAGGGAGGAGCAGTGAGGATTGAAGACGCGTTGCTGCCTCATTAAGGGAAAGGCTGCGTCTATTGTGAAAGTAAAAGCGCGGCATGAGTCACATGATGTTTTTGCGGCGCAGCGGTCCTGCCTGCTGTACATGTGTGCTCTGTGGCGGGGGGCGGTTGAAGCGAGGAGAGGAAACCAGAGCGTCCACAACGAGCATGCAAGCCACAAATCCTAATAATTTCCGAACTCCGTCGTCCGTTCTAAGATTATTTTTTAACGGATGTAATTTCTTGCAATGTAGCACTTCCTTGTTCCATAAGAACCAATACAGCCGCTGAACGTTTTCTGGGACTCGCCTGGCACTGGGAGGAACAACTAACGTGTAACGTGACCTAGGATTGGAACACCCGGGTACGTCAGCCAATCCTATCGCGGGCACAGAATTCTAAGGTGCTGATTGGATGTGGATCTCAGCACGTGCTTTTGTCTGAGCTGTCCTTCCTTCAGTGTAATGTCGCTCACTTTGGAGCAGGAATCTGACAGTGGACGTCATTGGTTGTTTTTTAATGCGAGACACTGTCACGCATTTGACAATAGAATGGATGTCAGTCATAACTGAACTGAAACCATGGGAATGTCGCAGCTCGCCAGCCCACTGAGACCCCAGAAATCTACATTCACTGAGCACCCACATAAAAACTAAAATGCTGCTCCCGTTGCGAACAGAACATCTCTAGACAGGGAACGCAGGAAAAACTACAGTGAACACTCGATGTCTCGTCACTCGTGAACTCCGATAGCAGGTCCCGGTTTACACAAAAAACGCACAGACCGCGGACGTGACGTTTTTGCCATGTGAGTCGTTGCTAAGGTCTTTCCTCTACTGTTAAACAGCCACTACCCTATAGCAGCAAGAGCCGGAGTCACTGTAGTTGCCGGTGCGAAGGAGGAGTTGATTATCAGGCTGATCTGTCTCCCTGGAGAGGAACAAAGGTGTACTTTACCTTATCTTTGAATTCTGCACCCACAATCACAGCAAGGTAATCGTATTATAATAAGGACATAGCTGAAAAATATTCCGTATGAGATCATGAGTGCACCCGAATGTTAAACATGTTATCATATATAAAAGGAGGCTCTAAATGCGAAGGGGGAGGGGGAGGGAGGGTTAACTTCAAGGAGCATGCAGCAGCATGCAAAATGCTCTTAATGTGAAGTGGCGTGCAAAAGAATTCTCGACAAGGGGGCAGGGCGTGCCCTTAACGTGAAGCGGTGTGCAAAATAAATGAAAGGCGGCACCCGCATCATGCCGGGTGACACCGCCACGCATAATATAAAAGTCAGCAGGAAGTTCAAACCGACACCGTTGCAGGAAAGTATGTCCTGCCTGGAATAGGAGAAAGCTGTTAATATTATAGCGGGCGCTGCACTGAAATTTAAAGTGCAGCGCCCGGAGGCGTGAGGGGGCTGTGGGTGTCAGGCGCCATTGTTTACTTTGTGCCTGTGTAGTTAATTTATATTAAAAAAAAAAAAATTCGTAGTGGAATGCACAACAAAAGAAAGGAGGCGCAGCAAGCAAGACGCGCGGCCGCGAGACGCGCTCTGTGGTGGGGGAGGAGCGTTGAAGCGCGCGCTTGGGAGAGCAAGCGAGAGGAAAGCCAGATGGCGCCTGATCGAGCGATGTGAGGAATGCGCGTTACTGTGCGCGTAACCGCACGCTCTAGGCCACACAAAAAGCTGTGGTCGGCTTTTTAAAGCCCACTCACTAAATGTCTCGCCAGAGCAGCGCATGCGCTGGCTCAGGCGAGACCTAAAAAGGGATGGGATCCCCTTGTGGAACTAATCCTCTTTGTCAATTTAAATTTAAAAAGTTATTTGTGGCTAAGACAGTGTTCCAGGGGGCCAGTACCAACTTTCAAACAAACTTTTAAGAAAAAGTAAACTTTTTTATTAAATACAGACCGTTTCCTTTTAGGAAAACAGGCTGCAGTTAAAAACAAAAACTTTGCTTTATTTAAACACAATCACAAACATGGTTGTCTGGTCTTCCTAGAATATCACCATCCCTGTGACTGTGGCCAATCGCAGTGAGACACAAATTTCAAGCTGCCCAATGAATATTAATTCGGGAAGTTGTTTTGCGACCACCTGTGGTTCAGTATTTTGTGGACCGACCTATTTATAAATAGGTCAGTTCACAAACAGACTGCAGTCACAAAAAGTCAGTGCACAATTTGCCACCACATTTTGTGAATGTAATCTTTGTCCTTCTGGTCCCTTGTTCCTTTATCCCATCTCTTGTGAGTTCTGTTTTTTATAGCACACACTGCTAACTGAATCACCTCTAGGCACTTGCAATAATTCTGTTCCTGTTAAAGTGGCAACCTGAGAGGGGCTCCTCACTGAGCATGGAGCCGTGCTCAGCTCAAGGAGAGGAGAGTTGGATAAGCATGGGTACCCAGTCCTTGGCCACCCACTCGAAACTGTCTGCACAGTTGCCTCATTATGTCACCCTCAAAAAGTCTATAAATGGACAATTTAAAGATATTTGTAATAGTGAACTTTGGACATTGCCCAACAGATGATTACTCAAGTTTGGAGAAGCTTAAAGAACCAGCATTAAAAATGCAATAGGTCTCGCCTTTCATTAAGTTAAATTCATTTGCTTTGCTTTACAATACCATTAGCAAAGCAAATGGCTTTAACTTAATCAAAGGCGAGACCTATTGCATTTTCAATGCTTGTTTGTGTTTTTGTTTAGGTCCCAAGATGGCTGTCAACACGTCCTGATTCAATCAGAGCTCTGCAGTTCTCTGCGCAAGCTCGTTATTATTCGAGAATTCGCTGCGATCGCAGATATCCAAATTTGGATTTCCATATATTTACATCAAATAACTGAAAGCATGATCTGCGAACCAAAATCTACCTTTCTGCCAAATTCGGTGTAATACCAGGTTGTATGACTTTACCACACACTACTTAACCACGCACGTTTTTACAACGCAGATTTTCAAACGCATACCACTACCACGCATTTAAATTCATTCACATCTGACATACCTTTACCATGCAATCCACTACCACACACACTTTTACCATGCTTACAGTTACATAAAAATCCAGTCATAGTCTAACACTGCTACCTACTGTTCAAAAATTATATAATAATCTTAAAACAATATTGTAAACGAAATTATATATCTTAAAAAAATTTACTTTTTGGGGGGAGACCCACCAACCCCCCCCTTTTTTATTTACCCTAAAATATTTATAAACTAAATATCGTATAGTCACTAATTCAAACATATATGCGGTGTAAAGAATTGCTTGGTAAAGACTAGCGTGGTAAAAGTAATTCCAATGTAAAACATACATTGTACTTGCATTTCATGGTAAAAACTTTGCGGTAAAGGCTGTTCCCCGTAATACCATCCAGAAGTTCGGCTGTAGTCGTGTTTAAAGCTCCTATGGGAATTAACATGGGAAACACACTTTTTTTGCCCCCCCCCACCCTTTTTCTCGGCTCCCGCTTGACAGATCAGGCTGAAACTTTCCATGCACAACAAGACTCACTATGACACTTTTTTGGATCATTTTGTGAAGATTCATCAAATGAGGCCAAAGATATAGGCAAATCAAAAAGAGCTTTTTCTTTGGAAACATGGTCCTAACTATAACTACCTACTGGAAACCGCCAAATATATATATTTAGAGAGAGTGAGTGAGTGTGGGGGGAGATATTGGGTTAGAAATAATACTTATCACCTAAGCACTGATTTAAATGTCCTATGAAGTGAAGGATCGTGCTGTAATGTTAATCACAAAGTTACGCAAAGTAACGTTCCATATTGGAATGCATCACTTTATAACAACTGACATTCCCAATATGGCCTAGGTTTTCAAAAACAATATTGGCGATGGTTCTGGTCTGCTCGTATATTTCTTATTACATTTATAGTAGCCAGATCAGTCCATTTCAGCATAACACCATTTTTCCTGCCATAGACTTCAATTAAAGATATCAGTGCATTCTGGGTCTTGCAGCTTTCATTTCGTTTCAATTTACCAAGCAGGATTAATGCAGCTGATAATGATTTAAATGGAAAGCCTAAGGCATGAACCTAAATGTACCAATATGAAGCAATGTAGCAACCCTTCTTAAATTTACACCAGAAGGTCAAATGTTGGTTAAGCTGTGATTTAGATGGCCACGGGGTCCCCAGAAGCGGAAATATGCTGATGCATTCGATGAAGCCATTAGGTAAGACTACTCTTATATGTGAAATCGTTAAAAGGCAACTTAGAAAAACGAACGTCAAAGCAGGCAGGTCTGGTGTTGGTCACCAGCCTTTTGGCTTTGACAGTTCTTGTTTTGTTCTGTCAAGGTTTTTGCAAAACGTTATTATTGGGTAAGCTGCTGGGCCCTCATCAATCTAAAAAGAAGCAACATAGGCTAGAGGCTAAATAATTGTTTTGGTCTGAAAAAAGCACACATTACCAAAGTAGTCCTGGGCACTGAAGGGAACTACATTGTGTGTGGATGTCCTCCTTGTGAAAGGACAGGCAGACTAATGGATGAAGTCTGGCTGAAAACCACTATAACTAACTTTTAGTAAAATCAAAGGGACATTGTCTGCCAGTCTTTTGCCTTTGGTAATGATATTTTTTGTTTAATGTTTTTGTAAATCTTCATTACAAATAGATAGAGCGGGTTGAAAAGATAGATTAACAGAGAGGCTTGCAAAGGTACATATATGGAGGAGAGGGTTGCATAGACAGATAGGTTTGCAATGCTAACTAGAACGATAACTCGATAGCTAGACAGAGAGGTAGAAGATTACATAGATAGAAATGATGCATAGAGGGCTAGTGAGATACGTTTGTATACATAGGGAAGGTTGCACAGAGATAGATAGATAGATAGATAGATAGATAGATAGATAGATAGATAGATAGATTGATTTAACGGCACAGCTTCGGTTAGTAATATAATACTTTAATATCTGTATGGGCACAAGTTACAAGAGCACTGAAAGCAAACTAGAAAGCCATACAAGCAAGACATACAGACATACGTTTATAAGTATAACTGTAGTCCTCAATTCAAATGCATACTAACATGACATACAGGAGTGCAGTTATAAATGTACTTCATTACATGCATGCTAAAAAGAGGATAACTTTATAAAGAACAGTTTCAAATAGACACAATCTGGTGTACTGTTAAACAGCAGCAGTCAGATAAATAAAGGCCACTAAAAATGAATATACAACAGCATTAGCATGAGACAGGAACTGATAAAGCGGTTATGTGACGTTACAACGCATGCCATTACCCCGCATGCTGTTGCAACGCAAACCTTTACCCCGACTTGCTGTAGGGGGAGCGCTGGAAGTTGGAATAGTTTAATTTTCTATTCCAACTCCAGTGTGTGCAACAGTAGGGAAGGTGTTGGAGTTAAATCCAACACCTTCTACCCACTGCTACACACCTTTTGCGTTGCAAAGGCATGCGGAGTAATGGCATGCGTTGTAACAGTTGCGGTGTAAAGGCTGTTTCCCCATAAAGTTGGAATATGCCCTGTGCTCACGCCAAATGTATTCTGTTATTACATGAGACTCTAAACACAAAGTTAACACTAAACTAAACATGAGACTCTAAATACAAAGGCAGCACTAAAGTAATAATAATTTTTTTTAAAACACTGGCACTGAAGGAAACTAGCTTGTAAGCGGATGTGCTCTTTGTGAAAGTGCAGTCAGTCAAAGTGAAGTTAGCCAGTGGCTGAAGTGGGCTGACCCAGTGGTCCATGCCATTGTTGTATTCCGCTTTAGGGGTCCCTATATAGGTTTTCCTGAATCATGTCCTTATATAGGCACAATTCGCATGGCCCTTATATAGGCATAGAATCCCTGTCCTTATTTAGGCATTAACCGTGCACTCCAAATACAGGCATGGTCACCGACATCCGTCCACCCTAACGTCACAACGTGTTCTTAGAAACCAGACCCTTAAGCTTCAGGAGTTCCCCTAGCACAGGACTATTGATTTCTCCAAGAACTCATCTATTATGTATGAACCGTTCTACCTTAAGGGTTCATTCCTGACGTCTTCCTCTGTCCGACTTCACGTCAATGCTAACATTCCAAGACACCTACCAGGTATAAATATACCTTCCCTTGCCAAAGCAAGTTAGAGGAGACCTCGACTTCAGAGGAGCCCGTATCCCGGCCTGACGCACTGAGAAGACGCTGTCATTCCTGCACGCAGACGAATCCAGCTTCCAGTGTTCTGACTCCTTTCGCGGGGTGTTGTAGTTCCAGATCCGGCAAGAGATTCCCACCTCTCTCATTTTCAAGGTATGGAGCTGACTAGAACCTAGAGGGACTCTTGGCATACCATACTTGGCATACTAGACTTAAACATACTCTTAGTATACCAGACTAGAGAATACTCCACCTACTTCTACCTTTCCCTACACCTAGACCAGGTTAGGTACATTGGGGTAGAACTAGCTTAGAGACGCATCGTATGAGTACTCGCATTTTTAGCTCATGTTATTTATGTACGTGAATATATGCTAAAAGATAATGCTAGCGCAGTATTATTTATTTCTACTGTTTACGCTGTACATTATTTATCTTGCATACTGTCTTGTGATCATAACAGCACATATCTCTTACACGAGAAACAAGACTGTTCAATAAACCCTTTTATTGAAACGCCCGTCGGTCCTTTCTGTGTAACTCTGTAGAAACTAAGCATGCACGATTGACTGAGTGAAACTGTTATCTATTGTTTCCACGATTCTGAGCCGTGTTCCGATTCTAAAGGGAAACAAAAGTTGTCATGTTTTTCGGTTGCCAGAAACTACTCCCTTCTTGTTCTCAAGGAGTTTCTAGTGGCCTCTGAGCTAGCTGGCACAAGTAATTAAGTTTAATATACTCGATAGGGACATACCGACCTTAGTCCTATGTCAAGCCTATAGGTTATATTATTCCAATGTGCAGAGCCTATTAGGGAAATAGGAACTACACTACACCATATGCTGTAGTGGGCTGAAGCAAAATGTGAATGACACAACAAAAGACCAATGGATGAAGAGAGTTGGCTGAAAGCCCCTTTAAGTATGTATATTATTCATATAATTTTCGTAAAATCAAAATGTCTTGGTTAATGCTAGACATAAAAATTATGACTATTTACTATTCGAAAAAAATAATCCGGACACATTCAAGGAGCAGTCAAACGCACAATCTACTGTGCCCTGTCTTACAATTCAATTTTGGCAATATCTTTGGAATACAGATATTGTCTACCCTATAATGGTACATGGTGGGGGCAAGATATATCGTTATATGACCAGCTACATAATACCTATCGCTAGGAAAGAGGCACAGAGGACGCGTGATACAAGAGTCATGGCAGACATCTTTGTGCATCGCCATGCATTTTTATCCCAAAGTGACTTATTTCACCAGGTGGATATTTGAACAATTGCTCCCTGAAGGGCCATGAGCAGGCTGTAAAAAGACAATGCTAAAAAATGACCTCCCCTGGTAGATATGCTGAGAATACAAACTGCTTCAACATGCGAGGCAAAACTGCAGCTGGGCAGCGGGAAATGAGAGTCTGCAGGGTTTGGTACAAAGCCAAGCATAATAGGTATGAGGTGCCCCCGGGGAGCCTTGGAGGCAGACGGAAGACGCGGATGATGAAGGAGGTCAGCTTTTTCTGGCACAACCTGCTGGATTTTATACAGGCAAAACTGGCCAGCATGCAATTATGATCAGAATTCATTTTCTTCCAAACCTCTGTTTAATTTGGCGCGTAACCGTTATTCAGCGGCGTGCTAATATACGTAAACAGATTAAAATTGAGCTCCAGGACGTTTCCTGGGATAACATTTTTTGCCCTATCTAGTAAGTTACTGTCTTCTGCCCAACTGCACTGAAAGTCACAGACAAAGCAGAAGAGACACAAGTACCTGCCAACAGTATTGTCGGTTACCGTTGAAACAATTCCTACCGCCTACCGATTTTGCAACACATCCCTACAGCTATTTAATGCCTGCTGCTCCCTGCTGGCAGCAATAATCAAAGATTAGGTCAGGTAAGATGGTCTTTGAGCATGCGCTATAAACTCCTTTCAGTTGCAAAGACAGGCTTCTATTGAAATCAGTTTTCTTTTACGCCATATTAGAATTTTATTTTGGGCTTCTAAAAAAATCCAAGTACAGGCGTTTGAAAAGGTCAAGGCAGAAAAGATCCTTCTGCCTTGAAAAACCAAGCCTTTGAGTATTTTTCTTCTGCAAATTTTGATGAATGCAACAAGAGATTTCACAGTTTTGCAGTAGCTGCTAGAGTTATTAATTGAACCAGCATTAGGAAGATTAACCCTGGCCACTGGAATCAAAGCACGCTCACTTATGGCATGTAGTTTATATTTACTGATGTCTTCCGGGTCACAAGCCGCATGATCATTCCCTCTGATCTAGATCTGAATTCATGTCATGTGACTTACTGTGATGTCATTGTCGCCAGAATGGTCTTGCGATGCAATTTCCTCTGATGTAATTAGTGTGCTAATTAGTTATTTTGACACCTGAAAATCCCATCCCTTTTTGGTCATAGAATGATCATAAGTGTGCCATTGGAAAGTTATGTTGAATTCTTCTTAAATTGTCTGGCACATTATTCCAAATTGCTCTAATCAGGAGTCAGCACCTCACAGCCAGTGGCGCTCTCTTATGCATCCTTCGGAATGCATAGATCTACATTGGCAAAGCAAGAGCCTCATTATAAGTGCCTTGTTAAGTCCTTTAGTGTTCCTTCCTCCCCCCAGAGTGACCTCCACTGGGGTTACTTGTAACTCAGGAGGGGGGAAGTTACTGAGGGATTACGAAGGTGATCACTTTGAATTGAGGCATTATTAGGGGAATCTATCATTTTAGTCCAGAGTCTCCCTAAATTCCTCATGGTTTACTAGCATTACTACTGTGGGTGAAACACCACATATCCGTGGGTCTGCAAATCTTGAAATTCGACTGGGGCCGGTAACTACTGTTTCTGCACCCATCAGAATTATGAGATCCACGGAAAATGCAGTTAGTCGCGCCACCAGAATTAAAAAGCCACTTGAATGGCTTCAGTTCCTTCCCTGGATATTGAAGAAGCTACAACGTAATGTACTAACTTTTAGGAACACACACATACACCATTAACATTTGTTAGACAAATGAAAATCTATCAACTCTTCTAAAAACCTACTGCGCGAAACATATGCACTACGGCCCAGATTTACAAAGGTTTCACGCAACGTGAAAACTGTGCAGCGTCGCATGAATGGGAGAGAGGAGACCTGCACCATATTTTCAAACAAATGGAGCAGTTCTGCTCTCTCCCCGCGCTGGCTCACTTTGAGCTGCCTAGCACCAACGCAGACACCCTAGTGCCATAGTGCAAGGGTGCCTACAGGATAGCTTTTGTGTCTGAATGAGTACCTTGCTGCACAAAAACTATCCTTGGAGGCTTTATACTCTTTGTATGTGTGCTCAATTATGCAGCACAGTTTAAAAAAAAAAAACAAGGAGAGATAAAGTTATTTCTCCTTGTTTTGTCAGCCTTAGGCAGGCGCACCATTTTGGCACAAACCTATGTCTACAACTCTTTGTAAATATGGGTCTGCTTCAAATCCATGTGTGGATGCACGGGAACGCCCATGCAGCACCCATGGAACACCTCCATGACGCAACGCAAGATAAGGCAGTGCAATGCGCTGCGTTGTGTTATTTATTTAGGTATTTTTACAATGCAAAGTAAATCACCATTTGCGCCGATTTGTAAATACCAAAATGGATTTTTCTTCAGGTCCACCTCAAAAGAGTGACGCAAACTTATGCAAAATCTTTGTAAATTTGGTCCTACTTGTTCACTGTGGTTTTATTCATACGGGTAAAAGAACATAATTATAAATAGCTGATATTTTGAAAAAAATCACTTTATTTTGTATGTCATTTTTCCAAGTATCACACTAGCCTAACTTAGGGGTTCATTACGATGACGGACGGACTGGAGTCCGACCGCCATCGTGGTGGTGACCGGGACCGTCCGCAATACATGCGGCGGTTCCACACACCACATTAGGATGCGACCGTCACCATGGCGGTCGCATCTTGCATATTTAACATTGCGGCGTGTGCTGCTGACAGCAGCTCCCGCTGCAATGTTAAAAATGCAGGTTCTGCATTTCAGTGCACTACGTGGCAGGCACCACACGGTGCCTGTAACTTGGTGCACTGAAATGTAAGGGGGTACCATGGGTACCCCCGTGCATATACAACCCCCCAACACTTTAGGGGCCCGCAACGGCCCCCCAAACAGAACCTCCGCCATCTTTTTCATGACGGTTTCGCCGTCATGGAAAGGCTGGCTCAAAGGCTGCATTATAATATGGTGGACGGTCCCTGCTAGGTACCGCCACCATTTCATGCCTGCAGGCCGCTCCACCAGGCAATCGGTCCGATTGCCTGTGGCGGGACCATGACGGACGGTCTTTCCGTCCGCCACAGTCGCAGTGTGGATTTCTCCTGCCATCATAATCTGGCGGGCGATCACTCCACGTTTGGTGAGGGACGGATCGCCACCGCACGGCTGGCGGTGGCGGTCCGTCCGTCATCATAATGACCCCCTTAGTTTTTATGTTGCCTAGTGGAATGACCTTTGACCCTGCTCGCAGGCAGGTCGCCCCCATGCCGCTGCTCGTCACCTGACTGCCTTGGTTCCTGCCTCCTTGCTGCCTCCCTGCTCCTGGGCTCTCCTTTCACTCCAGCCCTTGCTGGCTGGGTTTTTCTCCTTCCCCTTGCCCGGTGCGCGGCTCCCCCCGCCGCTTCCGTTCCGTTCTTTTTCCCGCCGCTGCTTCCCTGCGGCCCCGCCCCCCTGCACACCCATTCGCCTACCCGCTCCCGCCTCCCAGCTGCTCCTCCCTCCCAAGCCTCCTCATATGCAGGCCGCGAAGCGGTAACAGAAGCGACCTTTGACCCTGCTCACAGGCAGGTCGCCCCCACGCCGCTGCTCGTCACCTGACTGCCTTGGTTCCTGCCTCCTTGCTGCCTCCTTGCTGCCTCCCTGCTCCTGGGCTCTCCTTTCACTCCAGCCCTTGCTGGCTTTGTTTTTCTCCTTCCCCTTGCCCGGTGCGCGGCTCCCCCCGCCGCTTCTGTTCCGTTCTTTTTCCCGACGCTGCTTCCCTGCGGCCCCGCCCCCCTGCACACCCATTCGCCTACCCGCTCCCGCCTCCCAGCTGCTCCTCCCTCCCAAGCCTCCTCATATGCAGGCCGCGAAGCGGCCGCGCAGCGGACGCACGCAGCGGGCGCGCCTAAGGCAAGCCCGTCTGCGCCCGTCCGCGCCTGGATCGCGCCCAGCGCCAGTACCCCTGGCCCCCGCGACCGCCACAACACCCGTCTCCACTACACCACCAGCACCCTCCACGCACTCAACACCGGACGATCACGCACCTGCTGCCTGGCCACCCCGAAGCGCACCCAAGGACCCTTCTCCTGCCGAGAGTGCAGCTACACCAGCATCCGACCCGACAAACCTCCCGCCAAACAAGACAACTACCTCAGATGCATCCTCCTCAACACCCGCTCTGCCAGAAAACACGCCGTTGAACTCTGGGACCTGCTCGACACCTACACCCCAGACGTTGCCTTCCTGACAGAGACCTGGCTGAACTCCTCCTCGGCACCCGACATCGCCATAGCCATCCCAGAAGGCTACAAGATCACCTGCAAGGACCGCACCAACGGAGTAGGAGGAGGAATTGCCATCGCCCACAGAAACACTCTCAACATCTCGACAAACGCCGATGACACCCTCAGCACCGCCGAACTCCTGCACTTCCAGATCCACACTGACCCCAACACCACCCTCAGAGGAACACTCGTCTACAGACCCCCGGACCCCGTCCACAGTTCTGCGACTCCATCGCCGACCTCGTCAGCACGCACGCCCTCGCCTCCACGGACTACATCCTCCTCGGGGACATGAACTTCCACCTCGAGAACAACAACGACCACAACTCCTCCACCCTGATCGACAACCTCGCCAACCTTGGACTCAGACAACTCGTCACAACGCCCACCCACGCCGCCGGCCACACGCTGGACCCCATCTTCTCAGCCAGCCCCCACGTCTTCTTCAACCACTCCACCAAACTCCACTGGACCGACCACCACTGCATCCACTTCACCTTCCGGAAACCCTTCACACCCCACCGCACCCAACAGATGCCTCGACGCTGCTGGAGCAAAGTCACCGATGACCAGCTAACCACCACCCTCGCCCAAAGCCCACCCGCAGACCCGACCGACCCAGACACCGCAGCCCACAACCTCAGACAATGGATCGAAGACTGCACCAACACCCTTGCCCCAATCACCAAACCCTCCACCAGACACACCAGGAAGAAAGCAAGCTGGTTCTCCAAAGACCTCCAGGCATCCAAGAAAACCTGCCGAAAGTTAGAGAAGAACTGGACCCGCGAACGAACCCCGGAAAGCTACGCAGCTCTCAAGGCCGCCACCCGCAACCACCACCACCTCATCAGATCCGCCAAGAGAGCCTACTTCAAAAACCGCCTAGACAACAACGCACACAACAGCAAAGAGCTCTTCAACATCGTGAAAGAACTCTCCAACCCCAACTCCAGCTCCAACGACATCCCACCCTCGCAAGAACTGTGCGACTCACTGGCCACCTTCTTCCACCGCAAGATCACAGACATCCACGACAGCTTCAACACTGCGACTGCCCCTGCAACCACCGAGACCTCCACCTCCA
Organism: Calotriton arnoldi; assembly: GCA_963921515.1. NCBI lineage: Eukaryota > Metazoa > Chordata > Amphibia > Caudata > Salamandridae > Calotriton > Calotriton arnoldi. Next base: position 3,358,886 of record CAWUFW010000123.1, on the reverse strand, counting down.
CCCCCACGACCACCACTCGCCCCAACCGCCTGACCTCCTGGACCACCATCGACCACAACGACACCATCAAGATCATGAACTCCGTACACTCCGGATCCCCGGCTGACCCATGCCCACACCACATCTTCAACAGGGCCAGCACCGTCATCGCACCCCACCTCCGGAAAGCCATCAACATCTCCCTCGAGACAGCTACCTTCCCAAAGGACTGGAAGCACGCCGAAATCAACGCCCTACTGAAGAAACCCACGGCCGACCCCAAGGACCTCAAAAACTTCCGACCCATCTCCCTGCTCCCATTCCCGGCGAAGGTCATCGAGAAGGCCGTCAACATACAACTGACCAGGTTCCTCGAGGAAAACAGCATTCTGGACCCGTCCCAGTCCGGATTCCGCCGCAACCACAGCACCGAGACAGCCCTCCTAGCCGCCACCGACGACATCAGAACCCTGCTAGACAACGGTGAAACCGCGGCCCTCATCCTCCTGGACCTGTCAGCCGCCTTCGACACGGTCTGCCACCACATCCTCCGTACACGCCTCCACGACGCTGGGATACAAGAGGAAGCCCTGGACTGGACCACCTCCTTCCTCTCCGACAGAACACAGAGCGTCCGCCTCCCCCCCTTCCGCTCTACAGCCACCGAGATCATCTGCGGCGTACCCCAGGGCTCATCCCTCAGCCCCACGCTGTTCAACATCTACATGGCCCCGCTCGCCCACATCGCCCGACTGCACAACCTCAACATCATCTCCTACGCCGACGACACCCAGCTGATCCTCTCCCTCACCAAAGACCCTCACACAGCCAAAACCAACCTCCACGAGGGAATGACGGCCGTCGCCGACTGGATGAGAAACAGCCGGCTGAAGCTGAACTCAGACAAGACGGAGGTCCTCATCCTCGGATTCACCCCTCGGCATGGGACGACTCCTGGTGGCCTACCTCGCTAGGAACGGCTCCCAAGCCCACCGACCACGCACGCAACCTAGGGGTCATCCTCGATTCCACCCTCTCCATGACCAAGCAGGTCAACGCCGTCTCCTCCTCCTGCTTCAACACCCTCCGCATGCTTCGCAGGATCTACAAGTGGATCCCCACCGAAACTAGAAGGACGGTCACCCAGGCCCTCGTCAGCAGCAGACTGGATTACGGAAACGCCCTCTACGCAGGAGCCTCGGCGAAACTCCTCAAACGGCTCCAACGCATCCAGAACGCATCCGCACGTCTGATCCTCGACATCCCGCGCCGCAGCCACATCACACCCCACCCGAAAGACCTACACTGGCTCCCCGTCAACAAGAGGATAACCTTCAAGCTCCTCACCCACGCACACAAAGCACTCCACAACACTGGACCAACGTACCTCAACTGCCGCCTCAGCTTCTACACCCCCACCCGCCAGCTCCGCTCCGCCGACCACGCCCTCGCCACTGTCCCCCGCATCCGAAGAGCAACCACCGGCGGCAGATCATTCTCCCACCTCGCCGCCAAGACATGGAACACCCTCCCCCTCCACCTACGGCGGACGCAGGACCTACTGACCTTCAGGAGACTCCTCAAGACCTGACTATTCGAACAGTAGCAGCATCCACCCCTCCCCTCAGCGCCTTGAAACCCTCACGGGTAAGTAGCGCGCTTTACAAATAGATTGATTGATTGATTGATTGATTGAATGAGTCTCCACCCAGCAGCCTTTTCAGCAGGCATAAACCACCCCTTCACAGATTACTTCAACCAGTTTGGTGTGATCCATGCACATAGACACTGTGAAGGTTGTCTTATTACTCTTCAGCCTCAGAGGCACTGAAACCAGGCTTCACCCAAAAGATAATTTCACTGTCTTCAGTAACATCAACATTTCCATAGCCAGCCGTGTAACCTGTCAACATGCATGCATTTTATGTTTTTATTGTTTAATTTGCATTGTTTTATGGAGAGCAAGCTATCCCCAAAGCAAAGGTATGAGCAGTTTGTGTTTTTTTCTGCAAGTGGCACCCATCTGCTTAATTTCAGAGCCCTGTTAGTTTTAAATGGGGACAGGGTGTGCAGCTACCTGGAAAAACAATGGAAATTCACATCGGGTATACTTTGGACTTGTCATCTATTTATTTCATTCCATTAAAGAGTAGAGGAGAGGGTGCTGTGCAATTACAATGTATTTATTTCTGTAGAGGACTACAATGGCACTTTGTGGAAACATAGCAGTGCTGTGTATGTTATTACATACATGTGACATCCACCCATTTTCTACAGAACAGGACTACAGTGGGGTCGGAGGTCATCACTGTGCAGGGAGGGCAGTCAGGAGGAGAAAGGTTGAAAACTTAAGCACAAATTCCGGCTGTCCCCTCTCGTGTCCTGTGCATCCGCCCTTTGCACATCATAAAGCTCCCACCTTTGAACCAGGCGCTATTTTGTCCTTGCACAATTCCTCATCTTGCACCCAGGGCCACTCCCCTTTGACCCTGGGCTGCTTCTCCCCTGCACTCTCTGATGCTCGCCTGCCTCGTGTCATGTGCTTCTCTCCTCTTGAACCTCGCACTGCTGCCTTCCCTCAGTCTATGCTCTGCCCCTCCCCCTGACTTCACTCTTTTCTTCTCGCCTCATTTCCACCCTTTACTGCTTCCCCGGGCACCACGAGGTGCTCCCTCACTTGGCAGTCTGCACTGCTCCCAAATTGGATTTGGTTTAGTGAAAAGCTGTGCACTAAGCTTCACTAATATACAGCTGGAACATGGACAGCATCAGATCAAGCTTCCCCAACACAACAAGCGCTGGCAAAGCCGATAGGTCTTGCCTCTGCAAGAGCTATGGCTTTGCCAGTGTTTTATAGCCATGTTGCACAGCAGCATGGCTGTGCAGCATGGCTAAATGTAAAGTTAGAAAAAAAGCATTATGACGTGCCAGCGCTAGCCGTGTCATAGCACTTTTTTTTCTTCTGGCGCGTGGGCATGACGGACAGAGAAGAAGGAGGGAACGGGCATGGGCGTTAGCGAACGGGCAAGGAAGAGAGCCGGACAGTAAAAAAAAAAGTTAGAATGCGTCTAGCACTGGCCACGTCATAGCACTTGCTTTTTTTTTGCTGTGGCCGGTGGGAAAGAAGGCAACACAGGCAACGGTGAGGGTACAGGACAACAGGGGTGATGCAACACATACAACAAGGGTAGGAAAGGAAAAAGCAACACGGATAATGGGTGGTGAGTGGGAGCAGAAGCAAATAAAAAAAATAGTACCTGAATCACACCAAAAGCGGTGAATGGACAGTGGAAAGGCACTAATCTAGTTAAATCAATCAGAAGTTGGTCCATGCTCCACACAAAAGAAGAAGAAGTGAAGCCAGCATGTGCTGGCCAATTAGGAGGCAGCAAAGAGGAGTCACAATGAAGCTGAATGGTAAGCAATGGGCAGTCTCCAAGTCCCATACTGTAAACAATACCCTTCACAGCGACAGCTCATGCGCTGCTGGCAGGCGAAGCCTAGAAAGGCCACAGGGGAGGAGGCATCGGTGTATTCTTCCTCACACATAGAACAATTACAACATTCCTGCATTTTACTACTACACATGTGCTAACTATTGTGTGTTGTGTATTACCTAAGATTGCAGCCATTTTTTCAATTTTTCAAATGTGAAAATGTGAAATGAATTGAATTTCCAGTGTTTTTCTGCCTCTGCATAGTTTTCAGCAGACCTCCTGTTAGAGTTACAGAATAAGTACCGCTGCATGCTGGGTGCAGCAGCCTGCCTGCGCTCCTGGACAGAAATCTCTTTTTAATTATCGCTCAGCATTTCCTCTTCGATTTGTTTCTGGGGAGAAAATCAGTTATTCATGAGAACATGCATTCCTTCCATCCAAATAAATTAAACTGCAAAAATGAACAGCCAAAATAGTTGGAGGCTAATTTAAGAAGACAGTCACACCACATGTTAAAGTCACATAGTGTGCTACTGACTGCTTATTAAATAGAAAAGACTTAGCAGAAGGATAATTATCTATAGAGTGAGAGACATCTCAGTGCTCAAGTGAGCAGCAGAATATATTACATCACCTTCTTGGGTCCTTTGAAATCAAAACCTCTGTACAGCAATAGTCACCCTCATCTCCTCAGGTACAAAGGTTTTAGAGGCCCCTATTTACCCATTTGGTTGCACCCTTTCCCCTAGCCACAAGGCCATATTGTAGGGCATTTTTTAGATCATGATGCCCTCTTGTGGCCATTTGTGTTGGTGCCTAAAGGCAACAGTCTTTGATGGCCTTAATCTAGCACAGAACTTTGGTTTTGAGGATCCTTCTCCTTGGGTTTGATTACCGCTCCAACTACATTTACATTTTTCCCACTGACCCTAGATGATAGTTCAGCTCTGCTGTACAAGCTCAATAGATCTAATAATCCAGCTCCAGAGTGGACCTTATCCGCTTGTTTGCACCTTTGGTGTCCATGACCACTAATGCATCGCTGGAAGAGGTGATAATTACTCCATCTCTGTCCTTCAAGGATCAGTGGTCAGTCAGCACCTTAAAAAGCCCAAGCATGACCTTGAGACTCAGAGGAACTTCCGTCATGTCTTTTGAGCTTTATCAATTCATCTTCTGTATGCGGGAAGGAAGGGAGACCATACTGCCAGATCTCAGGAGTTTGTAGATGAATGATAAATGAGCTTGTTGATGTCTGTGACGTTGGACCTAACGTAGTTGCAGAAGAAAGCAGAGTTGTATACCTATGTAACTCCTTGGGGAGAGGATGTGGTCTAATGGCTAGGGCGGTCAATCTCTAATCTGGGGAACAAAACGAATGTGTCCTTGTGTAACGTGACCGGTGCTCATGTAAAGCGCTCTGATACCTTCGGGTCAAGTTCACCCTATATAAAACTCCGGAAATAAAAACTGTTGCTTTACTGTCTGTCCAGCAGTCATTGCAGGACACAGGCCCTGCATCTTTGGTCTGTACATCAAGCCGCTGTTATATCTGATCTGCTCCCGTGGATGTTCTGCAGGTTATCCTGACACGCACTGGTGATAGCTCCTTGAAGCATGTGCCTCATTAATATGGATCTTTAGATGGATTATAGCTGCTACCATTAAGTGTCATAAAGCTTGGGATTATCATCTTTATCAAAAAGACCCAAACCACTGGATCACATTTTGTCAGAAGTTGACCTGCCATCTTTAACCAACCTGGGAAGAGTAATGAAATGCAATGTCTTAATAGGTTAGTAATTGTCAAACAAGATGTGTTTTAAGGTGCTTGTGGAGGAGGTGAACAAGCTTTGTGTCCTTAATACCAGGGCAACAGGTTCCTTACTGTAGTAGTGGCCTCAGTGAAGGATTGCTTCAGTGAGGACACAGTTCTAAGTGTGGGACTAGGGTGCCCTGGCTTCTGAGGCCTCTCAAGCCACCAGAGGTGGAGAGCACGTGCCACATACCGTGGTGGTTTGCTGTAGATCTCTTTATAGGCGAGTCAGCAGAGTTTGAATTAGATCCTTGCCTCAATGGGGAGCCACTGGAGGCCATGCTGTGGGAGGCTTGAATCCAGTATCTGCTTTTTGGGGAACAGTGGGTATTTGGTGGGCTCCTGCCAGGATGGAATTCCCAAACCCTAATCCAGCTTTGACCACAACTGTTTGAGGTACAGGGTTTTTGCAGGCAAATGAAACTTCTTGTTTTAGCCACCGTGTTTATACAGGAAAGAGTGGCTAGGTCTGGTTAGCGACAGCTTTAACTGCTGCCAGAGCTCATGGCCTCTGCAGTGAAGCATACAGAGAGAAGGCTTTTTTTGTTATGTAGCTCCTGATTTTATAGAGTGCACACTATGCACATAAGATTTCAGAGCTCTGAATGAGCTGCACTCATTTATAGCGTCAGAGCTCTGTGCATGGTCGAGCAAATGTCTAAGGGGTGTAGGGTATTGGGTGACGCAACAGAGAGAGCATCATAGGACCAGACATAACAATATATATTACAACACCTATCATTGGACTGGTTGTGATTTCAGACGAACATGATCCACAGCAGCTGTCTCCAGAAATGGTCCAGGAGGACTGGATTCATGCCACTGCTTCAAACTATCCTCTTGCAACTAATAAACATGCAATTATTTTGGATGGAAAACTTGCTTTTTAAAAGGATTTTCTAAAAAAAATAATCTGACATGGATTCAGACCTCTTGGACTCTGCACTGGACTCTCCTAATACATACAGGATGCAGACTTCAGCCTCTTTATTTTTGCCGTGTAGAATGAATAAAGTGTACCACCATTTTATCAAAAGGTGCTTAGTGGGCAGGGGTAGGGAACAGAATGTGTGGGGTGAATTACCAGTTGCCTGACCTTAGTCAAGCAACTGTATTTCTATGTACTCGCCTTTATAAATGTAAATTGAACATCGCTACATTAACAGCTATGCTAATATTATGGCTTACAGGAGACAAGTCATAATATTACAATTTATAGTCAGTGGCACTGGAATTATGTGATTTAGCATCCACAGCTTTTTTCCACATAATTATGCATTTGCCACATAATTCATCATCTGCTGCATAAGCTGCAGCTCAAATGCATCAAAATGTACTAAAACGTGGCGACGTGTTCGGACGCAGTGAAAGGTTAACTGGTTATATTTCAATTGCTTATTTCTGTATTTGGTGGTTAAACTAGTAGTAATAAGCTGAAATCTTTGCCCTGACAGTATTACCATGTTTAAAGATTACAAAATAATGAAGAAATACTATAAAAAAATTTACTCCGTTATGCCACACAGTTTGCCTTTTCTTGCCACATAATTTCGCCACATAGTTTGCCTTTTCTTGCTACATAATTCAGTCAACCCTGCTGGTAATTTGGTGCGCTCCTGCTGCATACTTCCAGAGGCCCTGTTTATAGGAGTCATGGGTACATGCCTGTATATTCCCCAAAAGCCGGGTGTCGGGAATTATGTATCGAGATTTACAGCTCTGAAATGGGCCAAGTCATGGGCCAAGTCACATTTCAGACAATGCTCCGGGGTGTATTGGCCTCGGCATTCTCTACCCCTGGCAGCTTATTTTCCCTTTTATGTGTTTTATTATCCGCCTAACCCAGCGCGCGCTCATCTGTGAGTCTTCCCTCATGCCGAGTTCCCAGAGGCCTCCAAGCACGTGGCGCTCCATGAGGGTAAAACCAAACAAATAACGAGCCCCCCGCCTGGCACCATTGGTTGGGCTGAGTTATGGCGCATTTGGGACAATGCGCGGTAATCCCGCTTCACGATCAATTGCCGGAGTCACGTCTGTAATTGCCAGATAGCTACTCAAGGCATGAAATATTTTATCTCTGCTGGCCCTAGACACGTACATACATTAGGGTAATAGACTACGTAGCAGCACGGGTCTTCTTTCCCGCTTTTGTTCTGACAGAGAACAGTAGCTTTGTGTAAAGTGAGCCGAGCTATGACCTGCACCCTTGTGGTGCGGCCGTCAGGGGCTGTCGGCCAACGCCTGGTAGGGAATGGAGCGTGTGGCCCTCTAGTGGCCACGAGCTTCGCCTGCACCAGCAATTTATACAGTTAATTGGTAAGGCAGAAGAAGCATAATTTTTGCCAGGTGACTGTCTGCAAAATTCTCGATTTTCGCCCTTTCTGAGGCTTTACAAGTTTGCTCGTTTGATGTTCTGCCTGTCATTTTTCTCAGCATATCAAGATAATTCTCGTTGCATAGCGGGGTATTTTTAAACAGAAAAACGTGTACAGCATCTTTTCTGCAAGTTTACCTACTGTGGAACTTTTTTTATGCACAGTGTCAAATATACTGGGGGTAAGATATACCAACCCCTTGCGACACTTTTGCGCCGCCGTTGCATCACTTTTTGTGACGCAGCGGCGGCGTAAACAATGCACCATGTTGCGGCCCATTTACAACGTGACGCATCTAGGGAGATGCGTCACCTTGTAAAGCCCTGAGCCACATTATACCTGCGTCAGGTATAATGTATGCAGGGTGGGCGTGCCCACGAAGGAAAGCCTCGTAGAAGTGACGCAGTGAAATCTACAAGATTTCACTGCGCCACTGTTAGATCGCCACTGCGTCAAAACCTTACGCCTGTTTGGAGCAGGCGTAAGGAGTGACGCAGCACAATAAGTATAGGCCTCCCCATGCATTGCTGGAGTTGTGTCGTGCTTGCCACACTACTCCAGCAATGCGTGACTTTTGCGCCAACAGATGCGTCAGAATTTCTGACGTATCTGTCGATCCTTGCACCACGACGCATCCATGGTGGCGCAAGGGTTTCGCATGGAGGCGCAGGGAAACTGACGCATCTCTGCAGATGCATCATTTTCTTGTAAATCTGCCCCGAAGAATTTATCTGTGTAACTTAACTTATTACAGAGTTCGGGGCATATTTACTAGTAAAGTAGAGAAGCGTTTTGTTAAGCCAAGAAGGGTAACGGCACGCTCCATCACTTTAGAAACACAGGGCTGCACCATATTTACAAGAATATGGTGCAGCCCTGCGTTTCCCCCTGCACTGGCGCTAAATTTAGCTGCCTAGCACCAACGCAGGCACCCTTGCACCATAGTGCAAAGGTGTCTGCGTTGCAGGGGAATATTGTTTATGTGCAGGAAGGTGTCCCTTCCTGCACATAAACAATCTTTAAATGGTGTTTTGTAACTTCTATGTGTGCTGCTTAATGCAGTACACATAGAAGTTGCAAAACGTAATTTTTTTAAATGCTTGTTTATGTGCAGGAAGGGGCACCTTCCTGCACATAAACAATCATTGGCCTTTTGCTGTTTCCATGTGTGCTGCACAACGCAGCACACATGGAAACAGCAAAAACAAGGAGAAATTAAACATTTCTCCTCGTTGCGACTGTTTAAGAACAGGTTTTCCCTGGTCTTAAATTTGGCGCTGCCCTTGTACATATGGGGCAGCATCAAAATCAATGGCCCTCCCTTGCACGCTAAGTATGGCATGAAAGGGGGCCTTATTTACTAGGCAGCATTAAGCCACGTTAAGTTGCTTAACGCTGCCTTGTAAATAAGGCTAAGTCCATATCGCCACAGGAACGTCACTAAAAGTGACGTTCCTTTAGCAATAGGGGCTTGTAAATATGCCCCTTTGTTTTTTATGCACAATGGCATTTTAGTGGAGAAAAAAACATTAAGGCCCAGATGTAATATTTGTATTTTTCTGGCGCTTGCGCGATCTATGACAGAACCAATCACCCTTCATGCACAGACATATTTTTTAACCGAATAATACCTCAAGTACCAACCAAAATTCCTTTGTGCTACATCATCCTTGAAATTTATGCAGTTCCGTTAGATGGCTTAGTATGAAATCAAGTTGCCAAAGGAAACAAGGTGCAGGCCAGGGGCAAGAGAATATCGTGTGAAATTCCTACGTGTAAATGTGTAATTTTAGTGAAAGTACAATTATTACATGTTTTACCCTTGGTTAGTGGCCCTCGTGTTGAGATTTCACTGGCAGGTTTACCTCAAGTGCACATCTCACCCAAGAAACCACTCGGTCGCATTTACACTATAGAACAATGATTAGTTTTGCACAAAAGCATATTTTTTAGCTTGAGAACAGCATATGATGTCATTCGCATGTCACATGTGCTAAACCCGGTGCTGGGCAATTTTTTTTTCTTTCCTACAATGCAGGGCTGCTTATTTTCACACAACACTCTGGGGCATATGTGCAAGCCCCTATCGCCACCAGAACGTCATTTTTTTGATGTTGTGGTGGCGATACGGGCTCCGCCTTATTTACAAGGCAGCGTTAAGCCACTTAACGTGGCTTAACGCTGCCTTGAAAATAAGGCTCCCTATCACGCTATACTTAGCGTGAAAGGGGAGGGCAATAGGTGTTGCGGTGGGCGTTCCGCCGCAACAACCATTGATTTTGACACTGCCCCATATTTACAAGAGTGGCGTAGATATGGGGCAGCACCAAAATTAAGACCAGAGAAAACCTGCACACAAACAATCAGTGTAAAAATGACAAGTTGCAACTTCAAGGTGTGCTGCAACAAGCAGCACACATAGAAGTTACAAATCGCCATTTAAGATTGTTTATGTGCAGGAAGGGGCACCTCCTGCACATAAACAATCATTCCGCACAACGCAGGCAATCTTGCACTATGGTGCAAGGGTGCCTGCGTTGGTGCTAGGCAGCTGAAATTAGCGCCAGCGCAGGGGGAACTGCAGGGCTGCACCATATTGTTGTAAATACGTTGCAGCCCTGCATTCCAGAAGTGGCGGGCGTTAAGCCAAGAAGGCTAACGCCGCGCCCCGTCACTTCTTTGTAAATATGCCCCTCTGTTATGTAAATATTGTACAACTGGGCCTAACTGTTTTGTGCAAAGTAAATGTATGCAGAACCATTTGGTCAGGATTAAATACATAGGGGCACATCACAATGCTGATTGGACCGCCACCGACAGGCCGTTGGTGGCAGTCCCACCGACAGATAGCCAGACAGATTGTATGTTGGGGGACAGACCGCCACCTCCGCCAGGATCTACTGATCCCTGCTGGGCGGCGGTAGGAATTGTGATCCTGAATGGAGGCGGTGCCTGCTCAGGCACCGCCATCAGGATCACGATGTCCATTTCCCACAGCATTGTCATGGCTTTTACACTGCCATGAAAAGCTGTCGGAAAGTGACTTTCGGGGCCCCAAGTAGGGCCCCCGTGGGCCACTGCCAAGTGGCAAGGGGGGCACATATGGTGCCCCCCAAACATCCATACACCACATGGTATCTGGCACACGGTGCATGGATGTTTGGAAAATGCCCTTTTCTACTGCAGGTTGTGCTACGGCCCTTTTCCGAGCCGCAGCACAAGTCACAGTGGAAAAAGGCATTTTATGCCTACACGGCGGTGTGAACAAAATATGGCGGGTGGGACTGCCGACTCCTTGTCTGCCGGTCTCAATCCTGCTTCGATGTTGGTCAGACGCTCATCCGACCGCCATCGTAATGAGCCCCATTGTCACCAAAGACATGATTTTAGTGTGTATGTGGTAAAGCGAAACATTTTGCAAAGATTTCCATAGATCATAATGAATGTTGGGGAAAAATAAAGAATGCAGCAATTTTGTACACCCTTTGCAATTAGTTTTCAAACTTAGCAGTATTGGAATTGCCTCCAATTGATGGGCATGCAAACAATGGTTAGACAAGAGTTGTCAGAAGTTAGTGGAGGAAGGGACAATGTTTCATAAGTATTTACAGAGATCATCGTCTTCCATTTTGTTACTTTGTCCTCCTTGCTCGTCACTTTCATGGCAATATGTGCAGCAGTCTACCGGGAAGCAGGCAAAGGGTATCAGCCCAATTGTCTTCTATTTAGTTGTATGTATTGAATCTTAGGGGCCGATTACAATGGCGGTCGGAAAAGCATTCCGACCGCCGTGGTAGCGGAAATTAACCGTCCGCATGTACCGCAGGAAAACTGGCGGTCAGATTAGGATGAACCGCCAGAGTAATCCGACCGCGGCAGGCGGATTCCACGAAAGTCCACCGGGAGCGTGCGGAGCAGGTGAAAATCCACCTGCGGCGGTCAGATTTGATGCGGAAAGACCCAAAACCGCCGCACGGCCAGCGGATTGACCGCACGTGAAATTAGGATACGATTGCGGTGACAGCGGAACGATCAGTTGTTTCCGACCGCCTCGATCGCAACCATTGATGAATGGGAGAGCCGGCGGAAGGGCTGTTGTAGTCCGACCGCCGCAATCGCTACGGAAGAGTAATGGCGGTCGAAAAAAACCACACAACAAGGCTACCAAGTATGGCCAGTAATCTGGCTCAGCCTCAAAAAACACCTAACATACCCCAATGACACATTCCCATGGCAAGTAAAAAGTACAAATCCCAGGTCAACCCACACAACACACCTGACATGAATACTCCATTTTGACCCACCCACATAGCTGAGTATAAAACCAGCCACTTCCCTGACCAGAATCCTTTGCACTACTCCACAACTGAAGGGCCCAACCCCACAGCACAAAGGAGAGGCAAATCTGCACACATCACACCATCACAACCACACACACATCACCACCACCACCTTCACACCTGCACCTTTAACCCATTTGCACATCACACACCATGTCACAGAAGAAAATGCCCAAATTCATTGACAATGAGCTGTCAGTGATGGTAGATGAGGTAATCAGAGTAGAACCACATTTGTTTGAAAACCTGGTCCAACAGACACCATTAGCCACCAAAAATCAAATGTGGGCAAGGATAGTCAACAAGGTCAATGCAGTAGGGACCATCCCGCGCACCCAGAAGGAGATCAGGAAGAGGTGAAATGACCTCAAGACCAAGGTGAAAGAGCGTAACAACAAGAACCGTAAGCTGGCTCAGAGGACTGGCGGTGGCCCTCCCATTCCACTACGAACATTCACCGTATGGGAGGAGAAGGTGCTTGCCATACTGCATCCAGAGAGTCTCACAGGAATACCCGGGGAGTGGAGGCTGGTAAGTGCCAACAAATGGTCATCATTACACTGCTATGTACTGTATTGCACAACTACAAAGCTACACCTCCTAGGCCCAAATGCACTCATGTGCACCACACTCTCCCCAACACATGTCTCACAGATCTAACATTTACTCCCTCTGATTCACATCAAAGGTAGGTAGCAATATTTCCATGGGGGCATGTGTACAGGCAGCCAGCACTACAACTCCCACCAGGCACCCTAGTCCCAAAGCTGAGCAGGATGGAGCACTCCCCCACCCACAACCATGTATCAGCCATTGCATTGCTCTCTTCAAACTCACAGGTAGGTAGCCATCTTAACAGGAAGGTGATGTTTGTGGGTGGGAAGCCAGCACTACAACTCCCACCAGGCACCCCTGTCCCACAGCTCAGCAGGATGGAGCACCCCCCCAGCCAGAAACATGTGGCAGACATTGCATTGCTCACCTTCACCGAACAGGTAGGTAGCCATCTTAACAGGGAGGGGTGTTTGTTGTTGGGAAGCCAGCACTACAACTCCCACCAGGCCCCTTTGTCCCACAGCTCAGCATGATGGAACACTCCTCACAACCATGTGGCAGCCATTGCATTGCTCACCTTCACCTAACAGGTAGGTAGCCATCTTATGCTCTCTTGTCCCACCCCTGAGCAGGATGGAACACTCTACCATCCAAGAGCCATGTGTAGCCTATTCCCTTCCTCTGTTCCACCTCACAGGGAGGCAGCCATCCTAACAGGGAGGGGTGTCAGTGGGTGGGAAGCCTGCACTACAACTCCCACCAGGCCCCCTTGTCCCACAGCTCAGGAGGATGGAACACTTCCCACACCCACAACCATGTGTCAGCCATTGCATTGCTCACCTTCACCTAACAGGTAGGTAGCCATCTTATCCTCTCTTGTCCCACCCCTGAGCGGGATGGAACACTCCCCCATCCAAGTGCCATGTGTAGCCTATTCCCTTCCTCTGCTCCACTTCACAGGGAGGCAGCCATCCTAACAGGGAAGGGTGTCAGTGGGTGGGAAGCCTGCACTACAACTCCCACCAGGCCCCCTTGTCCCACAGCTCAGCAGGATGGAACACTCCCCACACCCACACCCATGTGTCAGCCATTGCATTGCTCTCTTCAAACTTACAGGTAGGTAGCCATCTTAACAGGGAGGTGGTGTGTGTGGGTGGGGAGCTAGCACTACAACTCCCACCAGGCACCCTTGTCCCACAGCTCAGCATGATGGAACACTCCCCACACCCACAACCATGTGTCATCCATTGCATTGCTCACCTTCACCTAACAGGTAGGTAGCCATCTTATGCTCTCTTGTCCCTCCCCTGAGCAGGATGGAACACTCCCCCATCCAAGAGCCATGTGTAGCCTATTCCCTTCCTCTGTCCACTTCACAGGGAGGCAGCCATCCTAACAGGGAAGGGTGTCAGTGGGTGGGAAGCCTGCACTACAACTCCCACCAGGCCCCCTTGTCCCACAGCTCAGCAGGATGGAACACTCCCCACACCCACAACCATGTGTCATCCATTGCATTGCTCAACTTCACCTAACAGGTAGGTAGCCATCTTATGCTCTCTTGTACCTCCCCTGAGCAGGATGGAACACTCCCCCATCCAAGAGCCATGTGTAGCCTATTCCCTTCCTCTGCTCCACTTCACAGGGAGGCAGCCATCCTAACAGGGAGGGGTGTCAGTGGGTGTGAAACCTGCACTACAACTCCCACCAGGCCCCCTTGTCCCACAACTCAGCAGGATGGAACACTCCCCACAACCATGTGTCAGCCATTGCATTGCTCTCTTCAAACTTACAGGTAGGTAGCCATCTTAACAGGGAGGTGGTGTGTGTGGGTCGGAAGCCAGCACTACAACTCCCACCAGGCACCCCAGGCTCAGCATGATGGAACACTCCCCACACCCACAACCATGTGTCAGCCATTGCATTGCTCTCCCCAAACTAACAGGTAGGTAGCCATCTTAACAGGGAGGTGGTATGTGTGTGTGGGAAGCCAGCACTACAACACCCACCAGGCACCCTTGTCCCACAGCTCAGCAGGATGGAACTCTCCCCACACCCACAACCATGTGTCAGCCATTGCATTGCTCTCCCCAAACCTACAGGTAGGTAGCCTTCTCATGCTCTCTTGTCCCACCCCTGAGCAGGATGGAGCACTCCCCCCACCCACAACCATGTGGCAGCCATTGCATTGCTCACCTTCACCTAATAGGTAGGTAGCCATCTTATGCTCTCTTGTCCCACCCCTGAGCAGGATGGAACACTCCCCCATCCAAGAGCCATGTGTAGCCTATTCCCTTCCTCTCCTCCACTTCACAGGGAGGCAGCCATACTAACAGGGAGGGGTGTCAGTGGGTGGGAAGCCTGCACTACAACTCCCACCAGGCCCCCTTGTCCCACAGCTCAGCATGATGGAACACTCCCCACACCCACAACCATGTGTCAGCCATTGCATTGCTCACTTCAAACTAGCAGGTAGGTAGCCATCTTAACAGGGAGGTGGTGTGTGTGTGTGGGAAGCCAGCACTACAACTCCCACCAGGCAACCTTGTCCCACAGCTCAGCATGATGGAACACTGTCCACAACCACAACCATGTGTCAGCCATTGCATTGCTCTCCCCAAACTAGCAGGTAGGTAGTCATCTTAACAGGGAGGTGGTGTGTGTGTGTGTGTGTGTGGGAAGCCAGCACTACAACTCCCACCAAGCACCCTTGTCCCACAGCTCAGCAGGATGGAACACTCCCCACACCCACAACCATGTGTAAGCCATTGCATTTCTCTCCCCAAACTTACAGGTAGATAGCCTTCTCATGCTCTCTTGTCCCACCCCTGAGCAGGATGGAGCACTCCCCCCAACCACAAACATGTGACAGCCATTGCATTGCTCACCTTCACCTAACAGGTAGGTAGCCATCTTATGCTCTCTTGTCCCACCCCTGAGCAAGATGGAACACTCCCCCATCCAAGAGCCATGTGTAGCCGATTCCCTTCCTCTGCTCCACTTCACATGGAGGCAGCCATCCTAACAGGAAGGGGTGTCAGTGGGTGGGAAGCCTGCACTACAACTCCCACCAGGCCCCCTTGTCCCACAGCTCAGCAGGATGGAACACTCCCCACACCCACAACCATGTGTCAGCCATTGCATTGCTCTCTTCAAACGGACAGGTAGGTAGCCATCTTAACAGGGAGGTGGTGTGTGTGTGTGGGTGGGAAGCCAGCACTACAACTCCCACCAGGCACCCTTGTCCCACAGCTCAGCAGGATGGAACACTCACCACACCCACAACCATGTGTTAGCCATTGCATTTCTCTCCCCAAACTTACAGGTAGATAGCCTTCTCATGCTCTCTTGTCCCACCCCTGAGCAGGATGGAGCACTCCCCCCACCCACAACCATGTGTCAGCCATTGCATTGCTCACCTTCACCTAACAGGTAGGTAGCCATCTTATGCTCTCTTGTCCGACCCCTGAGCAGGATGGAACACTCCCCCATCCAAGAGCCATGTGTAGCCTATTCCCTGCCTCTGCTCCACTTCACAGGGAGGCAGCCATCCTAACAGGGAGGGGTGTCAGTGGGTGTGAAACCTGCACTACAACTCCCACCAGGCCCCCTTGGCCCACAACTCAGCAGGATGGAACACTCCCCACACCCACAACCATGTGTCAGCCATTGCATTCCTCTCTTCAAACTTACAGGTAGGTAGCCATCTTAACAGGGAGGTGGTGTGTGTGGGTCGGAAGCCAGCACTACAACTCCCACCAGGCACCCTTGTTCCACAGCTCAGCATGATGGAACACTCCCCACACCCACAACCATGTGTCAGCCATTGCATTGCTCTCTTCAAACTTACAGGTAGGTAGCCATCTTAACAGGGAGGTGGTGTGTGTGGGTGGGAAGCCAGCACTACAACTCCCACCAGGCAACCTTGTCCCACAGCTCAGCATGATGGAACACTCCCCACACCCACAACCATGTGTCAGCCATTGCATTGCTCTCCACAAACTTACAGGTAGGTAGCCTTCTCATGCTCTCTTGTCCCACCCATGAGCAGGATGGATCACTCCCCCCCACCCACAACCACGTGGCAGCCATTGCATTGCTCACCTTCACCTAACAGGTAGGTAGCCATCTTAACAGGGAGGGGTGTTTGTTGTTGGGAAGCCAGCACTACAACTCCCACCAGGCCCCCTTGTCCCACAGCTCAGCATGATGGAACACTCCCCACACCCACAACCATGTGTCAGCCATTGCATTGCTCTCCCCAAACTAGCAGGTAGGTAGCCATCTTAACAGGGAGGTGGTGTGTGTGTGTGGGAAGCCAGCACTACAACTCCCACCAGGCACCCTTGTCCCACAGCTCAGCATGATGGAACACTCCCCACACCCACAACCATGTGTCAGCCATTGCATTGCTCTCCCCAAACTAGCAGGTAGGTAGCCATCTTAACAGGGAGGTGGTGTGTGTGTGTGGGAAGCCAGCACTACAACTCCCACCAGGCACCCTTGTCCCACAGCTCAGCAGGATGGAACACTCCCCACACCCACAACCATGTGTCAGCCATTGCATTTCTCTCCCCAAACTTACAGGTAGATAGCCTCCTCATGCTCTCTTGTCCCACCCCTGAGCAGGATGGAGCACTCCCCCCAACCACAAACATGTGGCAGCCATTGCATTGCTCACCTTCACCTAACAGGTAGGTAGCCATCTTATGCTCTCTTGTCCCACCCCTGAGCAAGATGGAACACTCCCCCATCTAAAAGCCATGTGTAGCCTATTCCCTTCCTCTGCTCCACTTCACATGGAGGCAGCCATCCTAACAGGAAGGGGTGTCAGTGGGTGGGAAGCCTGCACTACAACTCCCACCAGGCCCCCTTGTCCCACAGCTCAGCAGGATGGAACACTCCCCACACCCACAACCATGTGTCAGCCATTGCATTGCTCTCTTCAAACTTACAGGCAGGTAGCCATCTTAACAGGGAGGTGGTGTGTGTGTGTGGGTGGGAAGCCAGCACTACAACTCCCACCAGGCACCCTTGTCCCACAGCTCAGCAGGATGGAACACTCACCACACCCACAACCATGTGTTAGCCATTGCATTTCTCTCCCCAAAATTACAGGTAGATAGCCTTCTCATGCTCTCTTGTCCCACCCCTGAGCAGGATGGAGCACTCCCCCCACCCAAACCATGTGGCAGCCATTGCATTGCTCACCTTGACCTAACAGGTAGGTAGCCATCTTAACAGGGAGGGGTGTTTGTTGTTGGGAAGCCAGCATTACAACTCCCACCAGGCACCCTTGTCCCACAGCTCACCAGGATGGAACACTCCCCCCCCACACCCACAACCATGTGTCAGCCATTGCATTGCTCTCTTCAAACTTACAGGTAGGTAGCCATCTTAACAGGGAGGTGGTGTGTGTGGGTGGGAAGCCAGCACTACAACTCCCACCAGGCACCCTTGTCCCACAGCTCAGCAGGATGGTACACCCCCCACACCCAGAACCATGTGGCAGCAATTCCCCTCAACTGTGTCACAGAACAGGTAGGTAGACAGTGCATGCACACTGCCATTCCTCTCAAAAAGCATGGGGCCATATGACCACACCAGCCCTCACATGTCACCCAAATTGGCATAGATCCAATAGCCACTTCCAGTGTGCAGACAGCTAAGCATATGTAACTGTCACAGAAATTAAAGTTTGAACCACCAAGTCACATGTTGAAGAAATTCAGGGCACAATCATGCACAGCACTGATTGCTATGTGTAAGTGCCATGGTGGCAGAGCATGAAGGCCCATATGAACACAAAACATGCACGGTCAGTTGGTAAAAGAAAGTAAAGTACATGATATGACAAGGGTATGCATAAGATTACAATGGCCAGTTCTTGCTCAGATCTAACGTCTCCCATGCAGAGCAAACCAAAAAGACACATCACATAAAGTTGATGTGCTGCAAGTCGTTAGATGACGACATGTCCTTGTAATCACACAATCTGTACGTGGAACATGGTATCTATGTACATGTCACACCGTGGACAAGTAATGTAGGTACCTCCACATCATGTCATGATGCGCAGTACCTTGCAGCCATACAAAGTGATATCAATGTAAACTGTGTGGTGTATCACATGTAACATCCAAACGTCTAACACCAAGCTTGTGGGGTGCACGTCAATGACCATTTCACCTCTGTTCAACAGGAGATCAACATTTGACTGCTGCAGAAGACAACACCGACCCGCAGAGCCAGTCTCCCTCCCTGGAACATGGACTCTCGGATGCAGACTCCCTACGTTTCTCGGATGAGGAGCCCGAACCTGGCCCATCCGGACTGCCAGGGCGCACCACGTCCCAGGCCCCCACTGTCCCCACCACCACCACCTCAGCAACAACAACCGCGCTGACCCCTGCTGCAACGACCTGTGTGGCCTCAACCACCACCAACACCACCACCAGTGCTGCCTGCAACACTCTCCCTGCCTCAGTGGTTACCTACACCATCACACAATCAGAGGAGGGCAGGGCGAGTCTGTGGGTGCGTCGAGTGGCAACGCCACAGGCCCGGGACAGCAGGGCAGGTGGGAGGGCAACTGGTGGACAAATTCGAGAGGACACTGGGACCAAAGCCCTGGCCAACATCGCCAGAGTCCTTGGGGCATACGAACAAACCCAGGGACACATGGGCCAGGTTGTGGAAGAAGTGCGTGAGCTCCACCTGCTGCTGAGTTCCATGGACACGTGTCTGGGCCAAATCGTGGACCTCATGGGCCAGCTCGTGGGTGTTCTGAGGGACAGTCATGCGGCCCAAAGGACAGCTCAACCCCCTCCAGTGGCCTGCAGGATGATACTCCCACCACCTTAGCTGCGGCCACAGAGAGGGGTGAGCTGCAACAGGATGACTCCTCAGACACCGCTGAGCCCGCAGCAGTGGCCCCCCCTGCAAAACGCAAAAGGGGCCGTCCGAGAAACACCACGGGAGGAACACGTGGCAAAGCACCATCCGAACGCCAGTCGCACAGCCAGCCATGATGGCACCTCTGTTCCCCTTCACATTGACTTTGTTGACTATCCTTACCCACACTGCCATGTCGATGGCAGGTGTCTGTTGGACTGGGTCACTACATCAATGTGGTGACTACCAAATTGTCTCATTTACTGTCAATGACAACTCATTAATTCACTTAGCACCTGTTTTGGAAAACATCACTTGTCTGTCACAAATACTCATTGTAAATAAACACTCTTTACACACCTATGTCTTTGTGTCAGCTCCATGTTTATCACAGTATGTACAATGTTGACTCTGATTCCAATGTACCAGAAGCTCTGATTGTGACGAGGCATTGAGAGGCTGAAGGGACCTAGAAAGACACAAGAGAACGACATTTACTTGTCAGGTGATGGCATCACAGCCAGTACACAACACTAGTTATCAAGGTACACAAATCAGCACACATTACAATGAGAAACAATATCAACATAGACATCATGTGGCTGGTCATGACTACCCTGTGCCACAAACATCAGCCATCAGCACAGAGCCAACAACAGGCAGCAGTCAAAAAGCTCCTCTAGGCCTTTTCACTACCATCAAAGACAGCAGACAATGGCACTGTTGTACAATGTCACTCACACTCAAGGGAAGTAGTGGTTGATGAGCTGTTGACGCAGGTCGACACCTTCCTCCTCTCCACTATCCTCGTCACTGGACATGTGTGGGTTTGCAGGGGGTGGTATCTGCTGCTCATCATCGTCCAGGAGCAGGGGGATCTCCTTGCGCAAGGCCAGGTTGTGGAGCATGCAGCATGCAACTACAATCTGACACACCTTTTGGGGAGAGTAGAATAGTGCACCTCCGCTCTTGTCCAGACACCGGAATCTAGACTTAAGAAGACCAAAAGTACGCTCCACCACACGACGTGTCTTCCCATGGGCATCATTGTAGCGGACTTCACCCGGGGTCCTGGGATTCCTCAGTGGGCTCAGCAACCAAGGCCGGTTGGGATATGCAGAGTCACCTAGGTGTGAGATACACAGACCAATTTTGTAATATAACTGTAGATGAGGACAGCATGTCACACATACAGCACACTACTTGACTCTGCGTACTCACCCACAATCCACGCACGTTCTGGATGCAGATTTGCCATCAGCTGTGGTACGATGCTGTTACGCAGTATGTAGGAGTCATGGGCTGATCCTGGAAATCTGGCACAGACATGGGAGATTATCATATCGGCTTGGCATACCACTTGCACATTAATGGAATGGAAATGCTTCCTGTTCCTGTATATGTGCTCTTGTGCCTGTGGTGGAACCAGGCCAACATGTGTGCAGTCAATGGCGCCAACAACATTAGGGATGTGGGCAAGGTCATAAAAATCACCCTTCACAGCTGCCAATTCATGTCTCCTGGGAAAATGGATGTAGCGGTCCTTGTATGTCATCATTGCGGACAGGACATCACGTAGCACCATGCTGAACATTGGTTGAGACATCCCACCTGCGCTGGACACCGTGTACTGGAACGAACCAGTTGCAAAGAAATGCAGGGCCACCATCACCTTACATGTTGGTGTCAAAGCAGTCGGATAGGTTCTGCGAGGCCTCAGATGGTTCTCCAACTGACCACATAGCTCTTGAAGGGTAGGTCGATCCAAACGGAATTTACGTATAATGTCCTCATACTCCATGTCCGCCAGCAATGTGAATGGACGATGCACATTTGGTCGCCTCCTACATAAGATAAAAGGGGGCACATGTCAATTCAATTCCCCTATGAGATGTGTCCAACATCTTACGTCTTGACTGACACAGCGCCAACAATGACTGGCCTGAAACAACAGCTTACAGCACAAGTCACATGCAGAGACACCTTGATCTAAAGTAGTTGTACACATGTCCAATATGTACATAGTGAGTACCCCCAAAACAGATTCAGACTATGTGAATGTAAAATGGTACATTCCAACATCTTGTGTCACCAGCCCTGAGAGTAGTTGACACAGCAAATGTCTGAAACAGCAACACTGCTGGCATCTACGTAGCTGCTGTACCTGCCACACCTTCTTGCGTGAGTTGGACAGGGCACACATTAACAACACAATGAGCACAGTTTGTGCATGAAGATCAAGTATCAACATGAGTTCAGCAATCTATGTAGTCAGTCCATCATTACTGTGGGTTGCTTAGCCATCTCACACATTGACATGTTTACATATTTGAGAGTCCATCACACAACAGATCTGTGTACATGCACAACAACATCATAAGTGACATGTGAGGGAGTACATGCCAATGCATGTAATCCTGTGCACTGACATGGCATGTGTAGTCATCAGTGAGTTAAATGTCACACTAGCATTGAATTTAACTATCTGGTGGCATGATTCATAGTAAGTGTCTACTGTTTAATGATAAGAACTGGCCATTGCCATTGCTACAGCAAGATGTGTCCATAGGTGCCGTAAGCATGCACTGCCACCGCAATAACGGTCATTGGAACCAATTTAAAAATGCCAATTTGCGGTCACGACCGCCTGGCCCCCGCGGTTTGACACCGCCAATGCCCATGCCCTCTCAGCCAATGGGAACCGCGATCGCGGTAGTGAAATACACTTTTGAAACCCGCGGTAGGCATGCACCGCCACCGCGGTCCTGGTCATTGGTTACATTTGAAAAAAGCTGACCTGGAACACCAATTGCAGCAGCTGAGTACCACTGAAACAACCCCAGGGGGCTATATATGTCTGTGAGAGAGCCACACATTTCCACTGCATCCAGACACTGCTGCCGGCCATTCTTCATCCCCAACTGCTGCTGTTCCTGTCTCCTGGACCCAGTGATGGCGAGAACTGAGAACATCAGGGCCTGTCCCTTCACCACAGAGGAGCTGGAGGTCCTGGTGGACGAGATGCTTTCACAGTATGGGAGGCTATATGGTGCTGCTGATGTACTGGTAAGTGTTTCAGAGTGAAAGTTTGAGAGTGCAAAGAGTGCTCACATGATGTTGCTGTGCTTTAGTATGTGCCTGTGAGTGCAAGTTAATGTGGATGCATCCTCATTTTTGAAACACCGTGCTCCATACATGGCCTAGTAAATATTGCACTTGAGTATTTGGGGAGGATGGCAACATGGACATTTCTACAGCCCTTCTTCAGCAATAACAATACAAACGTTGGTCTGAGCCTGGGTAATGTAATTGTGTGGTACACTGCCTAGCATGCTGACTTCTGGTAAATGGGGTGTGTAGCCTTATTTCCACAGATCCATGACTGCATTTAAGGATGGGAGGGACAGGCAGTGTTTTTGCAGCCATACAAAAACTGCTGGTTTGGACAGTGGAAGTCTGAACAAACATTGCCTGTGCTAATGGATGTCATAGTCCATGATGTTTTCACATGCTCATTTGTGACATTACAAATGTGTTTCGTCCAGAGCAGTGGAGGTGCGTCCATTGGGGGCGTTCGGGCGTTGCCCCACCAATGCCACGGGCCCACGGCCCCATTTAGAAATCGTTCTACTTCTGACGCTAATTCCAGCAATCAGGACTCCTGATTGGAATGGAATTAGCGTCAGAAGTAGAACGAAGGACGCTGAAAGGGGTGGGGCTGCGGCAGCACTCAGGGTGAGTGACAGCGCAATAGTGCGCATGTTCGTTTTGGGCTGGTCATTTTTAAGACCAGCCCGAACATGCGCACTAAGCCTTCCCCTTAGGAGAGCGAGGGTTGCTTCATTCGCAGCCCCCGGTCTCCTAATGGGCAGGGAGTGACCCTGCACCAGGCCAATCCTGATGCTGCTGGACTCTGGAGCAGCGTCTGGATTGGCTGAGAGCCTGAGAGGGCTTGCCAGCCACTCACGCAGAAGACGACGGTGAAGGCGCCAAACGCGGACCCCGGCCCAGAAGCAGACAGCAGAGGCGGCGGACCCGGTCAGGTAAGTTTAAGCTTCTTTGTACTTTATTTTCAAACCCCCGCGGCCCCCCACCCGAGACCCCCCCCTTGCGCGATCCCCCCCTTTGAAAAGGCTGAGCTGAGTCACCCAAGTTCCCCAAGTAAGTAAAAGTATGTTTAAGCAGTGACTTTGTCGTCGGTGACCGTGAATTGGACAATAAATACACAGGAATATAGTATATACGTCACAAGCTGGAGTTCGAATTCCCCACCTTGCTGCTTGCTTGACTACTAGAATTTATCTCCGACCTGTGGTGGCATTTTTAAATTAAAATACTGATCTTCGTGTTCTGCTTTGCAGTGCATGGTGGTCGGTAATGGCGATCCTCGTGTTCCGTTTTACTGTGCCTTGTGGTGGTTAATGGGTTGCCACTAGGGCAGCTGACCCTTGTTTGAGTGGGTCTTCAGAACCCGTGCTCTCATCACCCCCAAGAATGTCATTCTGATCAATATACTTAAATGTTACGGAAATAGTTTCTTTCCGTGGTACCAATTTGCTTTTATTTGAATCTGGTTGTGAACAGATTACTGCAGCGGAGCACATTCAGCCGAAATGGGCTCCGTACCTGCTGCACAAAGCTGTTGGCACCTGGATTCAAATCAAATCAAAGTGGTCGCACGGAGAGAAACTATTTCCGTAACATTCAAGTATAATGTTTCAAGTTTCCATGTGGTTCAGTTCAGTTTACCTCATACTTTTTACTCTTGGCAGAGGGAATGCAGGGTGACCCATTTTATTAATATAGCTACGATTATTCAAAGTTTTGATTGTATTTTATGTATAAACATGGCACTTTAAAAAATCGATTATAATATCTTTTCAGAATGGAACAGGTTACTTGTTGACTAATTAGATTGCACATGTGATGGTTTTGCTTAAGGAATCGATAGATGATGAAGAGGAAAACAACCTGCAATACCAAACATTAAAACGTTGCTATTAGTACACTTTACGTTATCTTCAGAAGATAGTTATCAGGCTTCACCTATCTGACATCAAAATGGGTTTTGTGAGCTGGTGTAAAAAATTGGTACCCAATTGTTTCACTTCTAATTACTTGGCATTATTCTGGCCACTTTGCACTCAATTTTATTCCAAGCAAGCACCAAGCATCAGTAGATTTCATTTTTAAAGGTATATCAACAAATAAAGAAATATGTAAGGTACTCATCATTGTTATCTCAAAGTCAGTTATGAAGTTCTGTGGTTATAATGAATAAGCAGCTACCTACATCATTATCACATGTAATCTCTTTATTGATGCTATAACTGCACTTTCGCAATTGCTTTATTAGTCTTCTTGCTTTCTCAAAGATGCTTGAAAATGCACCATTTGCACACTATTTTTTCTATTTTTTCTCAGGGGGGGTGGGGGGACCTCCCTTATGACGGTCGGGCTCACTGTGCTCGCTCACCACTGGCCATTCATCACAAACTTTTACGCCCCACGACTTTCAAATGTCACCAGCCGCCACTGGTCCAGAGGGTACTGCAGGATGTGTGTACAATTTTCATATTGCCCCCATGGATATGTATGCATTATGCACAAGATTGAAATGCCTGAGTGTAACACTCTTGGTGGAAATTCACCTATCACACATCAGATTAATGTACTTCGGAGATATCATCCTTCCATTGTTTTCATTATGTGTTCTGACTCGCATGTGTAGGCACTGTTTGCCCTCTCATATTATACATGCATGTGAATGTTCTGATGGCCCACGTTTAACCTCAGTGTGAGTCCCCCTGGCCTGCACAGATACTGCCCAATTTGACAAGGACCCATCAGTAAATGGACAGAGTGAAACATATGTGTTGTCTGCCACCCTATTCCTCAACGAGCTATCTTAGGCAGGAGGATTGCACAAGACAGACCTTGTGAGAAGAGTGTGAGAATGTAAGATCATGTCCCTAAATGTGACCTCCATGACACAGGTAGCCATTCACAGGCCAAGGACATTGAGGGGTGTGTAGTGTTGGACACAGTGAGTCTGCCCCGACACATCATTTCCAATGTATTGTATGTCTTGCTCACTCACATACTGCATCACAGATGAGGGCCTTCTTCACATTGCTTTCTGTGCTGGCATTCTGCATGTGTATGAGATGGCCATGTACTGTGTCCATCATCATACCTGCATACATTTCTATGAGATTATCTGATGCAAATGTACTACGTGTCATGCTGTATGGCCTCTGCTCATCATTTCTGTATTGGTGTGCTATGTTTTTGCATGCTCCTGTACTGACACACAGTGGTACATAACACAGTGTCACTGAAACGTCCTCTTCTTGTCTCCCATACCTGCAGCTTAAAGTCCGCCAGCATAAGGCCTTATGGAGGGCCATTGCACGCAAGGTGCGGGCTCTGGGTGTCTCCAACCGACGGCACACACACTGTCACAAGAGGTGGGATGACATCTGCCGGCTGAGCAAAAACATGGCAGAGATGACGCTGGGGATGCTCCCTCAGACTGGAAGGTTGGCGCGCAGGAGCAGTGACACAGCCAGAGCTGGATGGACGTTTGAGGGCCCATCAGCAGCAAGTTGGGGGTGAGTATTCTGCGATGGGTGACTTTGGGTGTGAGTGTCTGCATGTATCCCAATCCTAAGCCAGTGCAGAGCTCTATGATGTTTCTAGTGTGATGCAATGGCTTCTAAGTGGCTTCTGTGTTTAGTGCAGCTTTCATGCATTTTCGCTACATGTACTTTCTCATGTGTTTAATACAATGGCCCTTGACATTGCAAGATGAGATGCGGCCTTATGACATCTGCTGCATTATGGGTGTCATAGACATCAACGGGCAGTGAACAGCACTGTGCATCATCTTAGTGTGCTTTCGTAGATGTGTGCAGTGCCTGACTTGGAAATTGTGAGAACTACACATCTGACACCAATGTGCAACGGTCGTTGTGCTTCAAAGCACAACATGGTGGATATCAGTAGCTCATGGCCATTGTAAAAGGACATAAATCCTTGGTTTCTGGACTTAGTCACAGGGACCGGACAGTTCCCGGCCTCGGGGGGCACCCATAATTAGCTCCATTTAGGAGGACTCTGCCCGAACTCTATGACCTCAGTGTTTCCAGTATTGAGTTTTAGAAAATTTGAGTTCATCCAGATCATGACAGCTTTTAGACAGTTACGGAAACTGACCGCCGTGATATCCACCCTTTGCATGACCAATACCACTATCTGGGTATCATCAGCATAAGAGACTAGGGTAAGACCATGATCTTTGATTAGTCTTGCCAAAGGGGTGACATATATGTTAAACAGCGTAGGTGACAAAGCTGACCCCTGTGGGACTCCGCACGGGAGGCCTAGGTTTCCTGACTTGAAACCCTCTCAGTGTATCAGCTGTTCCCTAGATGCCAAAAAGGATGTTAGTAGGGTTAGAGCCGTCTCTCTAATACCTGCTGCCCTCAGCCGCCGCACCAATACCGCATGGTTCACAGTATCAAATGCTGCTGATAGGTCAAGCAGGATGAGGACGGCTCTTCCCCCCCCCCCATCCATCACCTTCCGGATCTCTTCAGTGGCCATGATCAAGGCCGACTCGGTGGAGTTTCGAGATCTGAAGCCATGTTGGGTGGAGTCAAGAATGTTGTTATCATCTAGATAATCAGTAAGTTCTGTATTCATGGCTTTTTCAAAAATTTTGGTGGGAAGTGAGAGACATGAAATTGGGCGGTAGTGTTTCACGTCCGCGGGGTCCAGCGTGGCTTTCTTCAGGATAGTGTGGAATTATTCAAGCACGGTGGCGAGAATAGACCGTGTGCACAGCTGAACACAAGTTATTCTACTCAGCAAAATTCAACAGCAAACATATTCAACTTTTTTGCAAAATGAAACCAATACGAGTACGTAGTACATTTCAATATTCTTATTGGTTGAGTTTCAAAAGACAATCATCATATGTCAATGAAAGAAAGTACAAAAGTCATTACATCATGACAATAAATGTTGACAACATGATTTCACAAAGTCGACATTGATCACAAAGTTACAATGTGGAGAGAAAGAGTAGCGCTTGATGACCTTCGGCCCAATGCATTTCGGGACCTCTTGTCCCTTCCTCAGGGGCCATTGTAAATAGACACAAACGTATATGTTTTCACGTTTAAAAAGTCAACATTCGTAATAACATCAATAAGATGGATGATGGAGCCAACATGTCAAAAGACACCCCGGTGGTCTCATATAAACACAGAAAGAGAAAGAAAAGCAAAAGCTTGCAGGAAAAAAGAGTAATATCATGTGACCCAGAGTCAAACTGACACCATGCTTCTTAAAAACGAAAAACGAAAACATAATGAAAAAATCATGAAGGGTAACCAAAAATAATAACCACAACGCTAAAAGTGATACGCAGCCAGCCACCAAAACTCCCAAAAATATAGAATAAATGTACACCACAGACATGCAAGAGTAAGTGCGTGCTGTTCGACAGCTCCAAACCGGTAGCACTTACTAGAAGCTTCAGCTCACAAAGGAAGCAAATAACCGCAACCTCCTATATGAAAAACAATGCGATGTGAGTGCCAGTACTCTGCCAGTGCGATAAAAAGTGAAAAGAAACACGAAATATACCCCATCGTACCTGGAGTTAATCGGCAGGTAACACGAACCGTCTGTAAGAACAACGGAACAGCTGTAAACCAATAAACCCATGACGGTAAAATCTACGATGAATATATCCAACCACACCATGTACTAACCTGGATGAAGGCTTGAAGTGCAAAAAATTGCTCGTGGCGCTGACACACGTAAACAAACGCTGCTACTGCACCCGCTGTGCTTTATATAATGAAAACCGCGCGTACACGCTGAAAAAGTCACGTGATGCGGAACAATGCTGTTGCCGCACACAGCTTTGTCGGCCATATTGGAGTGAGTCTAATAAGACAAGAATAGAGAGAAATAAAGTGGAAAAGGCCAATACACATGCCGTGTTTACAAAAAATCAAGATTGTAAATAAAGCCTGAACTGCACATGCAAGCGCTTTGTACCCGATGCTCAAAACAACTGCAAGAAGACACCCACTGCATGTGATAAACACCAAACAGTCACTGATAAAATGCTGCGGACCAGCAACTCACACCAAAAGCTCCAGGTTACCGCGATCATGAAAAGAACAAAACCCCAAACGAAAGAAGTGAAAATAGACTGAAAACAGACTGAAGAAAAGATGTTAAAAGAAAGAATAAAGAGAATGTATAATGTACAAAACGAGCAACACAAACTCAAATGTATAAATATGTTAACACCATTCCCAGTACACATTAACAACTTCACGATCACGAAGATGCCTAAACATTGCTTAAAAACATCAACACAATGCTAGAATGGTTTAACCAAGCCGAATGCTCGGTGGTCTGTATACATCAATGAACATGAGCAAGCATACTGGAGCTGATCTACGTGTGAACATATTTACAATAACAAAATGAACACGTAATAGATGTCACATATACACAAAACAACAATATACGGCTGTCTCAACACATGAAAAAATGGATCAAAAAAAGAAGAAAAGATCCTGCTAAATGTCCAGCTAAATGGCTGCAAAAAAAAAGCTGCCAAGTGTGAGTCAATGGTTATAAAGAATCGTGGTAATAAAATTAAAAAGCATACTGAAATTGTCAAAAGAATCACAGGAAACAACTTAAATCTAGTTTGTCATTGAGACCAAACGGTTCCATGGTATTACATTTTTTGATCCAAAGGACTTCTCTTTGAGATAAAAAACTGGCTCGGATCACGTCCCTCTCTGATTTGTGCCTTTTCTAGAACCAAGAATCGTACTTGAGCAATATTGTGATGTTCTCGCAACCAATGAACAACCAGATTAGAATTGGTATTCTTGGTGCGTATCATGCTTTTGTGCTCGCCTATTCGAATTTTTATTTTACGTTCGGTCTTGCCTATGTATAAAAGCCCACATGGGCATTTGATACAATAAATGACGCTAATGGTGTTGCAATCTGATGAGTGACGTAACAAAATTTTTTCACCAGTTCTGGGATGAGTTACAAAAGTTTGTTGCATAACATTATTGCAATGAGTGCAATTGTTACATTTTTTCATGCCGGAGTAACTGGCAATGGCGATTGATTTTTTGGAAGACAAAGATTCTTTAAGGTTGTGGCTTCGGGTGTAGGCGAATAGTGGTTGGTTTTTAAATGACGTACCAAAATCAGGTTCTTTTTGAATGAGTTCCCAACGTTTGATGATTACTTTCTTGATGCTTGGAGATCTTGTGGAAAATTTGGAAACGAACACAATGCGATTATTGGAAGTTGAATTGGACTTGTTGATAAGTAACTTAGACCGATCTATACCAGTAACACGTGCTTCAGCTTTAGCAATGCACTCCGCAGGGTATCCTCGATTCAAGAATCTTGTTTTGATGCGAGTCATATCTTTCTGGAATGCTTCAGGTGAGGATGAGATTCGTTTAATCCGTAACATTTGAGAGAAAGGTAAATTGTTGATCAGCTGGGGTGAATGAAAACTTTGATACAACAAAGTGTTATTCCGATCAGTGGGTTTGACGAAGACTCTTGATTGGATGCTGTCTGAGTGCATTTCAACCAGTACATCTAGAAAAACTAATTCCTTGGTGCTGATGTTATGCGTGAATTTTATTCTAGCGTTTTTGGTGTTGAGTATACTGATATTGTCTAACAGTGACTCTGTGGTGTGGGACCAAATCAAGAAAATATCATCAATATAGCGGCCGTACATCACCAGGTGTTGACTCCATTTGGTGTCTTGAAAAATGTGTTCTTCCTCAAAGGCAGCCATAAAGATATTAGCATAGGTAGGAGCCCCCCCGAACCCATAGATGTCCCACTGATCTGCAAAAAAAATTCATCTTCCCACCGAAAGTAACTGTGCTGTAAACAAAACAACAATAGTTCCAACAAAAACACTTTGTGTGCACCAATCTGAGATTGTGCCAGTAAGGCCCATTCTACGGCATCAATTCCTTCCTGTAATGGTATAGACGTGTACAAAGATGTAACGTCAATGGTGCAGAGCACCCAATCCTTGCAATTGTTGGTGTCCAGATTCCGTAACTGGTTGAGGAAGTCAGTAGTGTCACGTATGTTTGATTTCCAAGTGTTGACAAAATTTTGTAAAAATTGGTCAATGTATTTCCCAAGAGGTTCAAATACAGATCCTACACCAGAAACGATGGGTCTGAAAGGTGGGTCAATAGGGTTCTTGTGGATTTTGGGAAGCATGAACAAATGTGGTCGTTTAGGAAATTGTTTGGTCAAAAAACATTTGGTTTTAAGAGAAATCCAGTCCATATCAACGGCGTGCTCCAAAATTTAATTCAAGGTCTGAGTGATTTCGTTGGTGGGATCCCTGTCAAGTTTGAGATACGTAGTCTCGTCTGCCAGATGTTCCTGTACTTTATTGTGATATTACTTTGTGTCCATTATAATAAGCGCTCCACCTTTATCAGCCTGTTGGAACGTGAGATCCTTGTCTTTGGACAGACGGTAAAGAATATCACTTTCTTTTTTCGTGAGATTGGATGTTCTATGCTTCTTGAACTCGAGTTTTCTCAAATCTTGAAGAACTAAGGATTCAAACATGTCAATAGTTTTGTGTGATACAGGTGCAGTATATGTGCTTTTTGGTTTGAATTCCAGAAACTCAGGGGTAGCTTGAGGGAGACTGTCAATGATATTGAATTTCTACCCGAGCAGCAGAAATACCAGCACAAACTGCAGTAAACACTGCACGCCGCCACTCGCGGAACTTCGCGGAGGTTTTTTGTAACTTCGCAGAGTTCTGCGTAGCAAAACTCAGCGAACTATGCCCAGGCCTAATTGTGAGTAACTCCTCTATGTGTTTGTGTACTCTACACTCCTCACCTGTCCACTACTGAAGTACACACCACTTCAATCTCATGTCTTCCACCCCATGGCTTGCCAGTGTGTGAGCCTCCCCACCACTTCATAGTGTGACACTATACTGTGGGAGGATGATCTGTGTACAGGACCAATGTGCCACTCAGGACAGTATCACAATTATTTGTGTGTTGTTCTCTTCTACTATTTTGCAGTCATGGTTGCTCATGTGCAGTGCATATGTTTGAGCAGCACAGTTCTCTAGTCATGTTGTTTGCATCTGGGTTTCCCTGAGTTGTGCATCTGTGGGTGATGGGTAAGCTGTATGTGTGTTTGCTGAGGTACTGCTACCCTTCCTGGGTGTGATGTTATGTTTGTGCTGTGATGATTTGTGTTGTGGGAGTTCATGGTGTGGCACTCAGATATGTGTGCTACTGGTTTGGTTGGTGTGCACACACTGCTTGGTGTGCATGCAGTGCTGTCAGTGTATGTTGCCTTGTACTTGCCTGGTGTGCATCCCCCTGATGTCCAGCTGAGTTTGCTATGTGATGGATTGGTATGTGCATCTGTTGTGTTTTTGGTGTAGATGTATGCAGTGTTTGGCCTGTGTTGGCTCTTTCTACTGACAGGTGCAATGTGTGTGTGATGTTCTATTTGCATGACATTGTGTGTGAGTAGTTTGTGCATTGTGATACATTCAGATGTGTGTTGCATGTGTAGTGTGCATTACTTGTGTGTCTGTCACATGCAGCAATGTGGATTCTTGTTCATGAGCTTGTTTTGAGTGCACAATGGTGGTTTGTCCTCCTATTTTTGACCTGTCACTTGTCAGGATTGTGCATGTGCATGCTTGTGGTACACTATGACACCATGTTCACTTGATGACTGGTGTGGTGTGTATGTGTGTGTTAGCTGATTTGTCACATTGATCCCAGTTAGTGTTCATGGTTGGCTTTTGATGATGCAATTCGTGTTTGTGTTGGGGTATGGTGTCTGTGCATTGGTCCAGAGTGACAATGTTGTGTATTCCTGTTCTGTCATGGGTCACATTGCCTTTCCACTGTTTGGCTGCACATGTCTGGGCTTGTTGGACTTCTGTGGATGTTGTTTGTGAGATTTGTGTTTCGCTATTGTTTTTGTGTCAGCATTGGTTCAGGCATCCCTGAGTGTGAGTCTGATATTTGTGGATGCACCAAAGGGTGTGTGATTGGTTGTCAGTGACCTCACAGGACATCATTATCACCATTCTGTGTGTTTCTCACAGGTGTTTAGTGTTGCAGGTGTGAGATGGGTAGATGAGGGGCATGTGTGAAGGTCCTACTTGTGTTTGACAGTCAGGGAGTGTGACAATGAGCCATGTGTGTTGTGCTGATGGCATACACATATCAAGTAAGTTGACACAGATGTGTGGCTGGTCACTGTATGACTTCAGACACTTCCTATCATTCCTGTGCCTATGCATGGCTTGCCTTGATGTATCCCTGAGTTGTTGCACAGAGGTCACTTTGGTTTAATTTCACTCACTGTGCCACCCATGTCTGATTTGATGGCCTAAGGGTGGTGTGATATGTTCCTTCTCTTGCATGTGATGTACACATGCTATGTGGCTTGCTCCATGGTTTTCCAGCACTGTCCACTTCACTTTTGGCTGGCCCATTTATTGTCCAGAATTGCTGCTGACCTATGGTATGAGTATGTGGCTGGGTGTCAGTGTGGGGTGTTTCTGAGTGACTTGACAGGCAGTGTGAACCGTTCAGTGGATGTTCATATGCAGTGTGAGTCTTCTAACAGGTAGGACATGTGTGGGTACACTGGGGGATATGTTCCTGTCCCCACCAGAGTGTCTGATGTGGACAGGAAACGTATGTCAGCACAGGAGTTGTGTGCTGTGGTTGTATGCGGAGTTGTGTATTTGCGTACCTGCGGCGTTGTCCGCGACGGTGTATTATTTGCTGGTGGTGGATGAGGTACAGCAGCTGAAAGGCTTGAAGAGCTGGATCCATAGCGGTCAGGACCGCGTGGAGGGGACCGGGAGTCGAGTTTCGCTCTCTGCTGTGGTGCTTCCGCCGTCTCCGGGTGGGTGGATTCTCCGCTGCGGTGTGATGTACTGTTTGCAGCATCGTAAGTTGTACGGCGGACGGGTCGCCATTCCGCACTGCGGTGTGTCTCTATTGGCTCCCTCCGCCACGGTTGCGGGCGGAAATTTCTGGCGGTTCACGTTACTCCGCAGCGGACGGAAATGGGCTATGTTTGCCCATAATATGGCGGACGCGAGGACCACTGCTGGAGTGCGGAAAAGGACATTTTCCGCCAGCACCGCGGATGTGCCTCCGTCCGCCATCGTAATCAGCCCCCAAATTAGGCCGTGTACATACTGGCCTGAGTATGGTCTTTAACAGAATGCTGATCTTTACAGCTCTCAGAAACTACCCTAGTCAACACAGACAAAGCAAAACTTAAGAATGCTGGAATACACATTTATATGTACTTCAATCAAACAATTATTTAAAGAAGGTATTGGTTCCTAGAGAATAATTCCATAATTACACAATGGCTAATATATTCTAATAAACACAAATGCAAGAGCAACTCAAATCTATTCTGTATCGTGACTAGTTCTAGAGCATTTTTACAATGAGAAGCGTTTATTTTCATTTGACAGTTTCAACAACCAACCAAATAAGATTTTACACAATGCATTCAGCGATAAAAGTGTCCATTGTCACACAGTTTGAATTCTATTTTTGAGATTATGGTCAGCTCTCCTGGAATTATGCGATTCTGCAGCAGCAGTGTTTTTCACATAAACTATGAATATGGCGCATTTGCCAGATGAGCCACAACCTGCTACAAAATCTGTAGATTTTAACAAAAAAATATGTTTCTAGCTCAGAGGGATGAAAAATTGCTGCGCAGTGGAGGTTAAAATGATGCTAATGAGGTGAACTATTTGACCAGACAGTGTTGACTTACGTACAAATTAAAGATAATGAAGTAATACTCTAAAAATGTGCTGCATTATGCTACATGATTTGCCTTTCCTTGCTGCATAATTTAGTCATTCTTGCCACATAATCTGGTTCTCACATTCCGCATAATTCCAGTGGCCCTGATTAGGGTTTGTCAAATCATAGTATAGCAGATTACATGTACAGGCACTAAGATTTCATAAATACAGCAAACAGAGAGCAACGTTTAAAGCTATCAAAATGACATAAATGCGCCTGTTCAATGATCTAAGGGGCCGATTACGATTGCGGAAGGCCCGTCACCACCAGCCATGCGGTGGCGGTCCTTCCGCAATCGTACCGCGATTTCCCCCCGATTTTCCCCCGCCACATTACGATGGCGGAGGGAATCGCTCTCGGGTCTGCCAAAAGCAATCTAACAGATTGCCTGGCGGACGGATCCAATAGCCCTAAATGGTGGCGGTGCCTAGCAGACACCGTCCACCAAATTAGGATGCTTGGGATTGCAGGCCTTTCCATGGCGGCATCGAGGCTGGTGGGGATTACTGACGGGGGCGCATTGCGGGCCCCCCTTGTGTTGGGGGGAGGTGAGGGTGCACTTGGGGGGTACCCATGGTACCCCCCTACATTTCACAGCACTACGTGGCAGGCACCGTAGTGCTGTGAAATACACAACATGGCATTCTAACATCGCGGCAGGTGCTGCTGTCAGCAGCACCCGCCGCAATGTTAAAATGCAGGATCCGTCCGCCATGGTGGCGGTCGCATCCTGATCGGGTGTGTGGGACCGCCGCATGCATGGCGGATGGTCCCGGTTTACACCAGGATGGCGGACGGACTCCAGTCCGTCCGCCATCCTAATGAGCCCCTAAGTTTTGATAAAGAGAAGGTTGGAGCAAGCAGTCACGTGACATTGCAGACAAGTCACTTGATGTTCTTTTTATGTTGACATTGTGCTGATTTCCCTGCTCGCTGTCACTAGTGCGCAAAGTGACCCATGCTCGAGATTGGAAGGCTCGATGGCAGAAGATTTTTAGGAACCATTGTCTTGCTGAAGAGGAGATATGGCAGCAGCTAAGCAAGAGATTTGACAACTTGTTGAGGGAGATTTTTGATAATCATATTTGAAACCAACAAAATTGTGGTACCATTCTGTAGCTTGAATCACGTCTTTCATTGTGAACTAATACTTTGAAGAGTTGATTTGTTGTGAAGACCCATGGTTATATTTGTTTATTTTTTTATTTTGAGGTTTTGTGAGGCACCACGTGTCACCTTAGGGCAAGTGCTAGGCACTAGTTAAGTCAGCTGAGACCCTCAGAGCTACAGGCAAAGGTTTGGGTAGTTAAGAGCACAATCAAATTTGAGGTATATCCCCCCTTATCCCCCCCATTCAATATCCCTATGTCCATCTTTTCCATTCCAGAAAAGAACGTTTTTTAAACTTTAGGCTCGACCTCACATGGCTACAAAGGGCAAAGAGCACCATCCTCTTTTGTCTGTATCCAACCAGATATGGGTGAATGGGTACCCCAGGGTGCTTGATGGCCGGTAAGTGTTTGGTGTGACTTAAGGGCTGATTACGATGGCGGACGAACTTCAGTCCGTCCGCCAACGTATCGGGGATTGGGACCGCCCGACATGCTGTTGTTGGTCCCGTAGTAGGCATTACAATTTGACCGCCACCACGGCGGTCGCAATGCCTATAATTTACATTGCAGTGGCTGCTGCTGGCTGCAGCACCCGCTGCAATGTAAAAACGGGACATGTTACATATGCCTGCACTATGTGGCAGGCACCATGTGGTGCCTGCCACATGGTACAGGGATATGTAGTGGGGGCACTATAGGTGCTTCCCAACACCCACAACCAAGGGCCAGGGGGGCCCGCTACGGGCCCCCAATGTCCCTTTCCGCCAGCCGTTTCATGGCGGGTAACCCGCTAAAAATTCTGGCGGAAAGGGACATCGTAATCCCTATGGCGGTGCATGGTAGGCACTGCCAGCATTCTAGGGACTACGAGCCCCTCCGCCCCACCGTCGGGCTCAAGGAGCCCGTCGGATGTGTGGCGGTCGGTCTTTACGACCGCCACACGTCTGCCTGCCATCATAATATGGCAGGCGGTAAAGTTGGTTACGATGGCTGGGAGACTGCCACCTACAGCCTGTCGGTGGCGGTCTCCCCGTGCAGAGACAGAATATCGACATGGAAATATCGAAGTGCATTAATATTGAGTCAAGAATATCGATGGTGTAAAATATCGAGGTAAGTTTAATCATTGTTAAAAATATCGATTTTTATGTAATGCAGAAATATCGATTTTGAATATTTCGATGTCAAAAATATTGAAAATTATATAGATTTTTTTGTTTAATGTTGGTATTTTATTATTATTAATTTAGTATTAGCTATTAAATGTTTTATAAATAAAAATAAATATTTTAAAATAGTTGTTTTCTTTCTTTTAATTAAGTTTTAGGAGCGGGATGTTGGGTTTATAGGGGATAAGGGAGGGAGTAATTGAAAAAAAATTGTATAAAATTTCAATATTTTTTAAATTTTTAAAAAGTTTTAGGAGTGAGATATTGGGTTTATAGGGGATAAGGGTGGGGAGTAATTAAAAAAGAATTTAAAAATATATATATTTTTTTTTTAAATAATTGAAATATTTAGGGGCCTATTACGATGGCGGTCGGATGTCCACCGCCGGGCCGGTGGTGGTGCCCGCCAGACCGGCGGTGAACATCTGCCCGCGATCGCAAGCCAGTAAACCGCTGGTCAAATTAGGATGGCGGTGGTGACTGCGGCGGTGTGACATTCCGACCGCCGCTTTTCCGCCGGTTGCCATCCGCACTCCTGCCTGGCGGACGGAGCAGGACTGGGATAATGGTGGCGGTGCAGAGCAGGCTCCGCCGGCACGAATATGATGCCGGCGGTAGCCAGCCTTTCCTCAGCGGTCAAACCGCCATGGAAAGGCATGCGGAGATTGTCTTCCGGGGGCCCGTTGCAGGCCCCCAATGTGTTGGGGGGTGTGGGTGCACAGGGGGGGTACCCATGGTATCTCCCTACATTTCCCTGTACCAGGTGGCAGGCACTGTGCAGTGCCTGCCATGCAGTGCAGGGAAATGCAGGACATGCTCCTTTGGACATCGCGGCGGTGCTGCGGGCAGCACCAACCGCCGCAATGTTAAGGCCCGCGATGGACCGCCACGGTCGGATTTCGACCGCGGGTCATCGTAATTCGACCGGCGGTGATGTCGCGGTCCATGCGTGCGGTCTTTTCCCGCTACCGTGGCGGTCGGGGAGGTTTTCCGACCGCCATCGTAATAGGCCCCTAAGTCCAGTTCACTCGGAGTCCCGAATGCCCGCCGAATTGAACGACCTCACGTAGTAAGGGGGACAGATTAGCTTCTGGGTTATGAACGTACAGTAATGTGTTGTCCGCATAAGCAGAAATATTAAGAGTATAGCCGGGGAATCCCAACCCTCTATGCGCGTGGTATTCGCGGATGGCGCAAGCCAAGGGTTCTACAACTATTGCGTACAGGAGTGGGGACAAGGGGCACCCCTGTCGCCTACCACGCGTTATGTGGAATGACTGAGAGACTACATCCCCAATTTTCACCCGAGCCATGGGCGAAGAGTACAACACTGCTACCAGACGCAAAAAGATATTTCCGACCCCTAATTTTTTTTATTTTATTGATTATAAATTTGGAGTTGTAATAGTTCTTTATTACATTTTATTATCCAGCATTTTTTTTTTAGTTTAGTTGTTTTTGAGTTGCAATAGTAATTTAGGGGCCGATTACGATGGCGGTCGGTGTCAGTACCGCGGTGCCGGCGGTGCGGAAAAATGCCTTTTACCGCCCGCCAGCAGCGGTCCTCACGGCCGCCATATTATGAAGGGCAAATATGCCCCATTTCCCGACCTCCGCGGTGCAACGCCGACCGTCATGAAATTGCGCCCGCCACCGCACCGGTGGTAGCCAATGGAGACTCACCGCCGTGCGGAATGACGTCCCGTCCGCTCAACAAATTAGGATGCGCTAAACAACCAGTCAAACCGCAGGGGAGAAACCGCCCTTCCAGACACGGCGGAATCTCGACAGAGGAGCGTGAAACGAGACTTCCGGAGCCCTCCACCCGGAGCCGAACGCCATGGATCCAGCACTACACGTCCTCCCGGTGCTGTACGTGATACATCACCAGGTAAACATCGCCCGCCGCGGACGCCGCCGCAGGTACGTAAAAAACACAATACAACACAAAACAGAACACAAATTCCACGGGCTGAAACAGGGCACCTGGCCACACCAGACACACTGGTGTGGACAGGAACACATCCATCAGTGTACCCACACATGTCTCATCTGGCACCAATTCACACCCTGCATCAAGCCCACCAAATTACCGCGAACATAATGTAATGTGTTGCTGACGACACCGCAGCGGTGAGTATGCGGGAAATCCATTGCACAAAGCAGAATGCATGTACAGCAACGGTCAGGCCAGAAAGACCACAGGCCACCACCACCACCCACCACCCACAGCTCCGCCGCACACAGCAAGAAACATGCCAATCCCCCCCTGTGCACCCCCATGTCCAACACCAAGCGAGCTAAATCCACACCCAGCAGCACACAACTAACACATAGGGAGACAGACACAGCAGCATTGGGTGTAGATTAACACACAGCACAGAGGCACAGGCCCAGGGCAACACACACACACACCACAACACCACATACATGGCAAGAAAGCTGAATACAAGCACAAAATTAACATCCACACACACAAGGAACATACAGACTACTGGACACACACCCTGCCAACTCACACAGACATACCCCACACCGACACACAGCCACATACACAGACTACATGCCACCAGCAATGGAGCACAACATAGAGGAAAGCAAAAATGATGTGCACACAAATGGGAGGGCAAGGAGACAACCAACAACCAGGTGAACAGACACATGCAGGACAAGGAACCTAGAACAACATCCACACCCCATCCAAGCACATGGCTGGCACAGTGAGTGAAGTCAAACAACAGTCACCTCAGTGCAACAACTCAGGGAGACAGCAAGGTAACCCATGTATAGGGACAGGGATGAAAGGAAGGACCTCAAGTCAAACAGTGAACAGCAAGTACACATGAGTATGCCAGCACCACAACACACAGGGCACATTGGCACACTCAATGACTGTCAAACACAAGTAGGAGTCCCCAAACATACCCCCTCATATCTGCAGCACACAACCCCAATGCCAGACACACAGAAGGGCCTACATAATGTCCAGACAAGATACAGACAAACAATCAAACCCCCTGGGGGCATCCACAAACATCACACACACACAGGGATTTCAGTACCAACGTCTGCACCAAAACAAAAATGGCAAACACAATTCAAAACAGAAACACATACAGACCCACAAAAATAACACACATCACCTGTGCAGCCAAACTAGGGGAAGGCAATGGGAGCACACACACAACAGGAGTGCACCACCTCATCAGTCAGGAAAAATGCATAGGCTACATACCACAACACGGACAAGAAGTGCACCATCACAGAACAACACAGACACATCAAACA
Organism: Calotriton arnoldi; assembly: GCA_963921515.1. Classification (NCBI taxonomy): domain Eukaryota; kingdom Metazoa; phylum Chordata; class Amphibia; order Caudata; family Salamandridae; genus Calotriton; species Calotriton arnoldi. Next base: position 3,318,982 of record CAWUFW010000123.1, on the reverse strand, counting down.
CACAACAGATGCACAACACCACAAAGCACATAGCAAACAGAGCAGTACATCAGGGGATGTACACTAGGACAGCACAAGGCAACATACACCCACAGCACTGAATGCACAACAAGCAGTGTGTGCACACAAACACACAACAGTCCCACACAGCCATGAGTCACACGCCATTAACACACACATCAACACACACGACAAAGCCACAACCAACACACCGTACAACCCTTGACCACCCAAATGCACACCTTGTAAGTAACCGTTGTGACTAGGATGACTGCCCATCACAACATGACTACACATCTACACTGCTAGGCATACATGAAAGCAAGAACGCACATATATGTTGAGCCTGGTCAGCCTGCCTGCAATCCCGTGTATATGATCCCTCTATGTGTTTGCAGTGCCCACATTCTAGGATGCAGTAAAACATAGCCAACAGCAACAAGGAAGGAACATAAGTCTGGTATGTCACCGAAAACAACATCACTGACCCCACAAGTATCCGAGTCATGAAGAACTGAAGTCCCCGTCACCCCTGTAAAAAAATGATAAGTTAAAGAAGCCAGTGGCACAGTTGAAGTGGCACACAGAGCATGTGACCCAGTAAATGTTAGACATACAGGAAAAGCCTTATTCAGTAAGGACAATGACACAACTGACAACATGAGCAACTGTTTTTATTCACAAATAGCACTGATAGGCAACAATATCAGACAAGACCAAGGCACAAGATGCAGAGCCTGAACATGAGAAGCTGCACAGGTAGGGGGCAAACTGCAAGGCCAGTGGCCAGTCCAAGGTGCTGACAGAGTCAATGAGAAGCTGCACAGGCAGGGGGCAAACTGCAAGGCCAGTGGCCAGTCCAAGGTGCTGACAGAGTCAATGAGAAGCTGCACAGGCAGGGGGCAAACTGCAAGGCCAGTGGCCAGTCCAAGGTGCTGACAGAGTCAATGAGAAGCTGCACAGGCAGGGGGCAAACTGCAAGGCCAGTGGCCAGTCCAAGGTGCTGACAGAGTCAATGAGAAGCTGCACAGGCAGGGGGCAAACTGCAAGGCCAGTGGCCAGTTCAAGGTGCTGACAGAGTCAATGAGAAGCTGCACAGGCAGGGGGCAAACTGCAAGGCCAGTGGCCAGTCCAAGGTGCTGACAGAGTCAATGAGAAGCTGCACAGGCAGGGGGCAAACTGCAAGGCCAGTGGCCAGTCCAAGGTGCTGACAGAGTCAATGAGAAGCTGCACAGGGAATGTGTGTCACCAAACTCCGCCATGGTCAGCAACACAGTCTGGTGTGTCACGATGGGCAGCACAGGTACCGGTGTGGGAGAGATAGGTCTGTGACGTTGATCAACATTCATACTTGGCTGTCAGTCTGACTGGGAGCTGACTGTGTGTCGGGCACTGTTGGACCACTTGACTGGGGAGTGAAACGCCCAGCTAAGGAAGAGCTAACAGTGGCCTTGGACGCTGGAGGGCTGCTTGGACCAGGTGGTGTAGTGGCACGTGGAGGTGGACTCAGGCCGACGTAGGACACAGTGTGGGAGGGAGATAGTGGAGGGATGCCTTTCCACTTCTTGGGGATTCTAAATGGCTTGCCTGTCTTGGTATCAATGGGAAGTGGTGTGGACACAAACGGCACACTCATCACCAAGGCTGCCGCAGGTGCACACGCTGGACCTCCCTCTGGGGATGTGCTGGATCCAGAAGGACGCTTAGCCTGGCATTGCCTCTGCCCCTCCATCCCCTCTTTACCCTGTGTGCCCCCTACAGTGCCCTCCTGTCCCTGCTTCACTGGACTTGGAATGGGAGTAGAGGTAGTTGGTGAAACAGCCTTGGATACCTTACTATGTGTAGCCTTGCCAGGCCCCACCTTCACAGTGGGCATGGAGAGTGTCTGCATGCCTTTGCAAGACGTTTTTGGGACCACAGAGTCTGTGGCCGGGGATTGCTCTGAGGCTTGTGACCCTGAGTACTTCCTCCTTGAATCATGTGCCTTTGCAACGCCTGACGGGCTCTTCCCTTTGCGCTCTGGGGTTGTTTTTTCTTCGTAGGGGAAGGTGTCTGTGACTTTGACCGCTTGGGCTGCTGCTGCTGTGTGCTACGTGTGCAGTATCGTGACGTTGAGGTGTGTGAAGCGTGGTCACCGTCCTCAGACGTCGCCACTGGCATGGGGGTGGACAAAGGGACTGGAATTGGACTACGAGATTGAGCCAGTTGAAGTGCAGCCGCCATTGTGGAGGACATTGTCTGGACAGTGCGGTGCAGCCCACCCACGTCTGAATGTATGCCCTCCATGAAAGCTAACACCTGTGCCAATTTGCGGTCGTGGTCTGACAATGCATTGAGGAGCCCTGTCTGCCCCACACACAGCTGGCGCATAAGGTCCACACACTCTGCACTGATGGCAGCAGGGGGCACAGGGGCAGGGGCAGCGGTGCCTGGAATGAAGGACACTCTTCCCCTCTTTGTGGTGCGAACACGGGCAGCAACAGAGGAAGTGGCTGGGAGGGTGGGCACTGCACGCTGTGTGCTGGAAGACTCTCCGTTCCCTGTGTCCTCCAAGATGTCTGCACCACCGCCGTCATCAGATGATGTTTAACTTTGCGTCTCGGGCTGTGATTCCTCCAGCATACTCCTATCCCCCTCCGAGGCGCTGGTCACATCTGTGTCACTGGGATCCTGTGCAGCTGTTGTGCTTGTTTCACCACCACTGGTGTCCGTCCCCTGTCCCTCCGTGCCCACGGGAGATGCTGCATAACAGAGAGACATGTAGGGTCAGCAAAGTGACAGCAACAGGACAAACATATTCAAGCAAAGCAACACTGAGGATGACAAAGTCTACATGTTGCAGGCCACCCCGTGCATTCTCACCATGCAGACACACTTCACTACCTCAAACAGTGCGTACAAACATCTAAACACGGCATAGCTGAGCCATGTGATGGGCAGACAGCACAACATCATGCATGTTGGGGCGTACAAACACTAACACCAATGGACCAGGCCTGCAGCACACCACCCACAATGCCATTGAAATTCCCAGGATTGGAAAAACATCAGTAAGTGCATGTATGTAAAATCTGTGACTGCCACACCCAGCACAGGGGCCACTTACAACCCACTGCATCACAGTAACCACATCACGTACACCAGCGCAGGTACAGGCTTGGTACACATGCAGCCACTCACAGACAAAATCAACCTTCACAGAATACTCACCCCTAGCTTGCTGTTGATGCTCCTTCAAACGTGCGTCCAGCTCAGGCTGTGTCACAGCCAAGATGCGGCACATCAGTGGTGTCAAGCTGCGTCGTGACAACCTGCCACTGCGAGGGAGTATCCCCAGTGTCATCTCGGCAACGTTCTTTGCCAGTCGTGATATGTCGTCCCACCTCTTGTGGCAGTGGGTGCGCCGGCGTTTTGACACTCCCAGAGCCCGCACCTTGGTTGCAATGGACCTCCACACGGCCTTACGCTGGTGTACCTTGAGCTGCAGGTGTGGGAGACAAGAGGGGAAAACATCAGTGACACACTCTCATGGTAAAACCTCTCTCTCTGAACAGTGGCATGACACAGACTCATCCCAACACGGCAGATATGTCCCGCAGATACACTACGACATCTCACAGGGTACATCGTCATGTGTGAAGTCCACGTCAATGCATGCATGTTTGAGGAGGGACACTGTATCCGCACATCTCACATACAAGCTGGATGCTAGCACAGAAAGCCATGTGTAATGTGCCCACATCTACTGGCTATTACCAGGTAGAGCAAGACATATGTCACAGTGCAACATGTGTATGGGGTGAGAGTCACTGTGTCCACCACTGCGCACGCCTAAACGACCTTGCTCTGTGAATAGCTCACTGTGTCATGTTTGTAGCATTGAGGGACATGATCTCACATAACCACTGACTGAACAGAGGGCCAGTCATGTGCAGTCCACACTGCAGACATGGGTCATTGATGTACACTCATGCCAACCACACACGTATCACACTCTGTACAGTCAGTGATGTGTCCTTGTCACATTGGGCGTGGACAGTCCATGCCAGGTAGAATCACACAGAGATGGACAACGAGGAGCCACACAAACAGTCACATGAACAATAACTGTCCCGAAACATGCATCACCAGATAGCTGTCACACCATATGGATTGTGAACACAACACATGTCCATCCATTCTTCATGTCCATGCATTTAATGTGTGGGTTGCATACACCCCCTTAACAACTAGGAAACAGCATGTCAGCCAGTGCATTACACAACCCCACACTCTCAGGCACATACACCATCTGATCGACTACATGTGTGCCCCCCTTGCACTCACACCCCCACTGTTGGAGACTTACCACAACATTTGGGCCACCATATAGCCGTGGGTACTGTGTCAGCACCTCGTCCACCAGGACATCCAGCTCCTCGCTTGTAAATGGACTGGCACGGATCTTCTCCGTCCTAGCCATCACTGTGGACATGAGACGTCATCGGCGGCAGTGGGCGGTGAGGGGTCCCAGGCAGCAGTCCCTGGAGGCAGCAGCAGGTGAGAGGTCCCAGGCAGCAGTCCCTGGAGGCAGCAGCAGGTGAGGGGTCTCAGGCAGCAGTCCCTGGAGGCAGCAGCAGGTGAGGGGTCCCAGGCAGCAGTCCCTGGAGGCAGCAGCAGGTGAGGGGTCCCAGGCAGCAGTCCCTGGAGGCAGCAGCAGGTGAGGGGTGTCAGGCAGCAGTCCCTGGAGGCAGCAGCAGGTGAGGGGTCTCAGGCAGCAGTCCCTGGAGGCAGCAGCAGGTGAGGGGTCTCAGGCAGCAGTCCCTGGAGGCAGCAGAAGGTGAGGGGTCCCAGGCAGCAGGCTCTGTGAGCAGTGGAAATGTGGTGCTCCCTTCCACACATATATAGGGCCCTGGACTCATTTCAGTGGTCATAGTCTTCTGCCATTGGTGTTCCAGGTCAGCCTTCTTCAAAAGCATCCAATGACCGCCTCCGCGGGGACGGAGCACGCCTACCGCGATTTTTGAATCTGCATCATGCCACCGCAATAGCGGTCCCCATTGGCTGCAAGGGCATGGTTCATGGCGGTGACACACCGCGGGGTCCTGGCCGGCGCTACCGCAGTGGTGCATCTTACATATGCATCCTATCTCCGCATCCGCTGGGGGCGGAGCACGCCTACCGCGATTTTTGAATCTGCATCATGCCACCGCGATAGCGGTCCCCATTGGCTGCAAGGGCATGGTTCATGGCGGTGACACACCGCAGGTTCCTGGCCGGCGCTACCGCGGTGGTGCATCTTACAAATGCATCCTATCTCCGCATCCGCTGGGGGCGGATCACGCCTACCGCGATTTTTGAATCTGCATCATGCCACCGCGATAGCGGTCCCCATTGGCTGCAAGGGCATGGTTCATGGCGGTGACACACCGCGGGGTCCTGGCCGGCGCTACCGCGGTGGTGCATCTTACATATGCATCCTATCTCCGCATCCGCTGGGGGCGGAGCACGCCTACCGCGATTTTTGAATCTGCATCATGCCACCGCGATAGCGGTCCCCATTGGCTGCAAGGGCATGGTTCATGGCGGTGACACACCGTGGGGTCCTGGCCGGCGCTACCGCTGTTTGATTGCCATAGAGTGACATGGGTGACCGGGATGTGGCTGGTGGAGCATGACAAACGCCATCTGCAGCTATGTAGAGGGCCATCACTAACACCAATGTGTCATGTGCAGCACATGAAACACTTGCGTCAGTGGTGGGCATCGACAAAGGTTCAAATGGTGGTTGGCATGCTCCGCCACCCAATTCACGGACAGTATGTGCGTCCGCTATGGGGAATATGCAGCATCACATCGTACTCTCTGTGCGTCATTGTGTTTATGGGGCACGTTTAAGGCACATACGGACAGTTCTTGTTGTGTGTGGATCAATGGTCATTACTGTACTACGCACAGTGGATACGTACAGTGGCACATGGCACTGGATAACATTGATATGGTCTCCTGTCACAAATGTCAGCCAATGTGTAACGTCTCACACCAAATGGAACACTGTACTCCATTATGTTGAGCAATATTTACACACAATGTCGTATCTGCCACCCATGCTGACCACTATCTCACACCTGAGCCCATGTGTTACACTGAAAACCCAGATGAACTCATTTATTCAGCATGACTGTCATCATTGGAAACAGATGTCACCCTGTTGTGTTATTGCTAAGACCAATTACATGCCGCATGTAAAGTCTTTGTACACACTGGCAACTCCTGCAGTGTATGTCCACATGTACAGGGGGGGGCTCGACCTGCTAAAGGATGACGAATACTTCAGCACCACACCTGGCATCCGTTGCATTATTATTGTTTGTCACTTGGGTAGACGGCCAGAGCAGATGTCTTTGCTACATGTCTGCCACCTGTAACCACAGGGACCTATGTGGTAGTGTCAGGTCTGTGCTCATGTTGTTTGGACTGTTGTATGTGAATCAGTGACATGTACATTTCAACAATGGTGCTTAGCTAAACTATGTTTTTGAGTGTTGTGCTGTGTTCCGGTGCTACTCACCTGCCACCAGTGCATGTCCATTGTTCACATCAGGAATGTTGCGTTGGCAGATGGACTGCATGCACGGTTGTGGATTGTGCTAACTGTATGGAATATAGTATGCAACATTTGTCCACAGGCTATGGGTGTCCAGTATTGCCTGTGCAATGTGTGTGCACTGATTAGCGGGAATTGTCTGCAATGTTGGATGGTCAGCACAAGTGGCACACGTGTGCAGTGTGTTGCCACCAACACTAGTGTATGTGCATGCTATGGGGTGCTAGCCATCCTTGCTCACCATCTATTCCAGCACTGTGTGGGTGGATCACATCTGCTGGTGTATCAGGATGGAGTGGGCACCCAAGACAGGTGAGATGTACCTTGATTGTTGTGCCTGTGACACTCATTCAACTCCAACATTTGGTCAATGTGAGGTACCAGTGTCCCACTACTCATGCACAGCCAGCATGTTTGTTAGATGTGGGATATTGATTGTATGCTGTGTTGGGCCTGACAGCCTGTGTGGATTGAGGGTCAGGATGCATGTCCTTTGGGACATGTGGTGTAAAATTACATCCACTGGTGTCAGGTGTCTGAGCTAGTTGTCCATATGTAATGCATACAGTCTGTTCATGCGTAGACTTGTTGGCATACTGGCTTGGCATTGTCCATGTAGTGTTGTATGTTTGTGTTGTGGCACTGTTGTGTCTTGAAACAGCTGGATGTGTATCACCATGGTATGTGTTGTGGTGCACATGTGTCCTTGGGCAGTCCCTCCTTGATGCTGCATGTAAATGTCCAAAATGGGGGAAGATTAAGGGTGCATACAGGCCCTGCTGATCACGTCCCTCATCTATTGTTAATGTGTGCCACATTGGCTATCTGTGTGCTTGTAGAGAGTATTGGGCAGTGGGGTAATGGTGGCCTGTTACAGTGGTACACATACTCTGCACAGGCGTGACATCATCTGTCACTGTCCGACTTTGTATTCAAGTCAGCAGCAGATATGGCCTGTGTACTGATGACATTGGCACATGTATGGGTTTGGGATGTGAATGTCATTGAATTTGAGTGTGTTCGAAGTGGCACTGAGTACAAAGACAATCCCAATGATCTATCCACATTGTGTTGTTGATGTGTCCCCTGCAATTATTGGCCAAGGAGGTGTGGCAGGTACAGCAGCAACGTGGAAGCCAGCAGTGTCTCTGCTTCACACATGTCCTGTGTCATGTACACCCAAGGCTGAGTCCACCTCAGCTCGATATGTGACTCTTGGCATTCACATAGACAGTGTTCGTATTGTGTCTACTGACTGTGCAAATCCATGACAGTTGTACAATTAATCTGTCTCATGTTGGGACAACACTGAATTGCACTGTGTGCTTTCAGGGATGACAGTCAATGTTAGCGCCGTGACAGGACGGAATTTATGAATTTGTGCACATCCTAATTTATGTTGCTATGACGTGTCCCCTTTCATCTCACCTAGGAGGCGACCTAATGTGTTTCGTACTTTCACCCTGCTGGCTAACATGGAGGATACCGACATCATCAGGCGATTCCGTCTGGATCGGACAAACCTCCTGGAACTTTGTGCAATATTGGAGCCACACCTGCTTCCACGCAGGACATACCCAACAGCACTCACGGCAACGGCAAAGGTGATGGTATTCCTATATTTCGTGGCTACGGGATCCTTCCAGCAAACTGTGGGCATTGCAGGGGGGATGTCCCAACCAACATTCAGCATGGTGCTACGTGATGTCCTGTTGGCTATGATGCAACACAGGGACCAATTCATACATTTCCCCAGGCGGCAGGAGTTGGCGGATGTGAAGGGCGAATTTTATGCACTTGGACACGTTCCTAATGTAGTTGGTGCAATAGATGGCACACATGTTTCCCTGATTCCACCCCAAGCACGGGAGCATATTTACCGAAATAGGAAACATTATCATTCCATCAATGTGCAGGTGGTGTGCCAGGCAGATATGGTCATCTCACACGTTTGTGCAAAGTTTCCAGGATCAGCCCACGATTCACACATAATGCGCAACAGCATTTTACCACAGCTGATGGCCAATCTGGCGCCGGAGCGGGCATGGATTGTGGGTGAGTACAAAGGGTCGAGTCGTGTGCTGTTTGTGTGCCATGCTGTCACACATGTCAGACACTCAATCTGTATGTGTCTTTCACACTTAGGTGACTCTGCATATCCCAACGGACCTTGGTTGCTGAGTCCACTTCGCAATCCCAGGACACCAGCTGAAGTGCGCTACAACAATGCCCATGGGAGGACACGTCGGGTCATTGAGCGAACATTTGGACTCCTGAAATCGCGTTTTCGATGCCTCGACAAGACCGGAGGGGCTCTGCAGTACTCACCCATCAAGGTGTGTCAGATAGTGGTAGCATGCTGCATGCTACACAACCTGGCCGTGCGGAAGGGGATCCCCTTAATCCAGGATGATGATGACCAGCCACAGCCCCCACCTGCAAACACCCAAATGTCAAGTGACGAGGATAGTGGAGAGGAGGAAGGTGTTGGACAGCGTCAGCAGCTCATCAACAACTACTTCACTTGATGGTCAGTGGCAATGTCAAAACTGGCTGTTGTCTGATGATGTTGTGCTTGGTGAATATGTGTATGTGAGTTTTGTGACTACAGCATGTTGCAGAGTCAGTGCTGGCTGAAGATGTGTATGGTAAGGGATCTTTTGACACAGCTACTTGATGTCTATGTTGGTACAGTTGCTCCTTGTGACATGTGCAGATTGTCGTACCTTGATGTGCTGTGTTGTGTGATGGTTGTTAGTCCACCACCTGAGTAGCAACTGATGTTCTGTTGTGTTTTCCTAGGTCCCTTCAGCCTCTACTTCCCTGCGGAGTATCCCTGCTCCTGTGACATTGTAATCATGGGTGTGAGTTAACATACTGTGATGAACATGGAACTGTGACAACTACATTGGTGCGTTATTAGTGTTTATTTACAGTGGATACATGTGATGTAGATGTGGATATTTACAGATTTGTGAATGGTGAATAACAGATTTGTCAGTGATGGTAGATGAGACAATAGAGTATACACTAGATCAGTATGGTAACACAGTCCAACAGTCATTTGCCATTCCCACGGCATTGTGTGTGGGGACAGTCTGCAGGGTACACAGCAGGGTGAAGAGGGGTGCCATCATGGCTGGCTACTTGACTGGCTTTTGCCAGGTGCTTTGCCACGGGATGCTCCCAATGATTTTTTCGGGCGGCCCCTTGCTCTTTTGGCAGGGGGGACACAGGTGCATGGCCAGTGGTGTCTGATGAGTCCCCATGCTCGCTGAACGCAGGGGAGGATGGGGGTCTGTCATCCTGCGGCACAACGGAGGGAGCTGTAGGTGTTGGCGGTGCCGCATGCCTGTCCCTGAGGACCCCCACTAGCTGGCCCAGGAGGTCCCTGATTTGGCCCATGCAGGCCACGAGTTGGCCCATGCGGTTGTCAATTGAGCGCAGCATCTGTTGTTGCTCACGGGCATCCTGCTGAGCCTGCCTCAACTGTCCCTGGGCGTGTTCATAGGCCCCCACAACTCTGTGAATGTGTGCCAGTGATTCAGTGCCAGGGTCTTGTTCCCTTTGGGTCAGCCTTGTCCTCACACCTGGCCTGCTGTCACGGCCCTGTTGCCTCCCTCCTGTGGGCACCGGCCTACTCTCCCGTACCTCCGCAGTTGTTGTGGTCTGGTTGGCCTCTGGAGCAGGGCGAGTGTTGCAGGCAGCAGTGGTAGTGGTAGTGGTAGTGGTGGTGGAGGTGGTGGTGGCACAGGTCGTTGCAGCAGGGCTCTGCGTTGATGTTGTTGCTGAGGGTGGTGGGGCTGTGGGGTCCTGGGACACATTACGCCCTGCCACACCAGATGGTCCGGGTTGGTCCTCCTCCTCCTCATTATCCAGGGAGTCTGCATCCGAGGGAGATGTTCGGGAGCTGGTGACTGGCTGTGCTGGTTGAGGTTGTCGTCCTCTTCAGTCAGTTGTTGGTCACCTGTGGGACAGGAAGTAGATGGTAATTGCCTTACACACCTCAGGGTTGCTGTGTTTGATGTCTCTTATTTACATGTTATGCTACACACAGTTGCCTTTTTCACACATTGTTTGTCTGCACAGTGATGTGCCTCATGCCATGAAGTGGAGTTACATTCATCATTTCACAATGGTGTGACCTGTGATTGGTTAGCATGCCACACGTCTAGTATTGGTGATTTCAATGTGAGGTTGTCGTCTGACAACTGGCATGACTACAAGTTGATGTTCAGCATCTTTGCTGATCACTCTGCCTGGCAGACATTACCTGTGTGCATGGACTAGCCATTGTCATCACATCCATACCGTTGACATGTCCTGTGCTTGTATTTCTTTATACAGCAGACCATGCTAGTTTGTTTTTCCCATGGTCCTTCATGATCAGCACCCATGTACGCTACAGAGGGAAGTCTGGGTGATGCATGTCAGAGGCCCGTTTGCTTGGACATATTTGTTGAGAGTCACAGTTCTGTTTCTGTCACAGTTACGTACGCTGAGCTGTCTGCATCCTGTCAATGGCTGTGCTTTTCTTTTCTATTTTTGTGTGAAGTAGAGCCTTATGTTGTCATGTCTCTCAATGCTTTTGTTGAGTGATGGTGGGGGCATGCACTGTCTGATTACCTGTGCAGTGTCACTTTGGTTTTTACTTACAGACACATGCTTCTGGGTGGGGTGCTCCATCCTGCTGAGGGGTGTGAGAGGGGGGCCTGTTGGGAGTTGTTGTGCTGCCTCCAGATACACATTCCCCATCCCTGTGAAGATGGCTACCTACCTGTTAGGTGGTGGGGGAGCGTTCAATGGCTGACACATGCTTCTGGGTGGAGTGCTCCATCCTGCTGAGGGGTGGGAGAGGGGGGCCTGTTGGGAGTTGTTGTGCTGACTCCAGATACACATTCCCCATCCCTGTGAAGATGGCTACCTACCTGTTAGGTGGTGGGGGAGCGTTCAATGGCTGACACATGCTTCTGGGTGGGGTGCTCCATCCTGCTGAGGGGTGTGAGAGGGGGGCCTGTTGGGAGTTGTTGTGCTGCCTCCAGATACACATTCCCCATCCCTGTGAAGATGGCTACCTACCTGTTAGGTGGTGGGGGAGCGTTCAATGGCTGACACATGCTTCTGGGTGGGGTGCTCCATCCTGCTGAGGGGTGTGAGAGGGGGCCTGTTGGGAGTTGTTGTGCTGCCTCCAGATACACATTCCCCATCCCTGTGAAGATGGCTACCTACCTGTTAGGTGGTGGGGGAGCGTTCAATGGCTGACACATGCTTCTGGGTGGGGTGCTCCATCCTGCTGAGGGGTGTGAGAGGGGGGCCTGTTGGGAGTTGTTTTGCTGCCTCCAGATACACATTTCCCATTTCTGTGAAGATGGCTACCTACCTGTTAGGTGGTGGGGGAGCGTTCAATGGCTGACACATGCTTCTGGGTGGGGTGCTCCATCCTGCTGAGGGGTGTGAGAGGGGGCCTGTTGGGAGTTGTTGTGCTGCCTCCAGATACACATTCCCCATCCCTGTGAAGATGGCTACCTACCTGTTAGGTGGTGGGGGAGCGTTCAATGGCTGACACATGCTTCTGGGTGGGGTGCTCCATCCTGCTGAGGGGTGGGAGAGGGGGCCTGTTGGGAGTTGTTTTGCTGCCTCCAGATACACATTCCCCATCCCTGTGAAGATGGCTACCTACCTGTTAGGTGGTGGGGGAGCGTTCAATGGCTGACACATGCTTCTGGGTGGGGTGCTCCATCCTGCTGAGGGGTGTGAGAGGGGGACCTGTTGGGAGTTGTTGTGCTGCCTCCAGATACACATTCCCCATCCCTGTGAAGATGGCAACCTACCTGTTAGGTGGTGGGGGAGCGTTCAATGGCTGACACATGCTTCTGGGTGGGGTGCTCCATCCTGCTGAGGGGTGGGAGAGGGGGGCCTGGTGTGTGTTGTAGTGCTTTTTGTCTGTACACATGCAACCCAGTTGATTTTGTTTAGCTTTGTGCTTTATCAGGTTGAGTGGTGGTTACATCTGTGTGACCTGTTTTGGGTATTGTGGGTCAGACGAATGTCCTTTGGCTTAGGGGTTGTGGGTTTGAAGTTGTGCAAGACGGTACATGGCAATGTGATGATATTCATTGGTTTGTACTTACCAGCTTCCAGTCCCTTCCTTCAAGACTCTCTGGATGTAGGATTCCAAGGACCTTCTCCTCCCACGGACTGTATGGTTTGGGTGGGATGGGAGTGCCTCCACCAGTCACGTCAGCCAGCTGGCGGTTCTTGGCCCTCTTCCTCTTCACCAGGGTCTTCAGGTCATGCCACCGCTTCTGTATTTCCTGCTTGTTGCGGGGGGTGGTCCCTACTGCATTGACCTTATTGACTATCCTCACCCACATTTGGGTTCTTGTGGCTAATGGGGTGTGTTGGACCATGTTGCCATAGAGTTGTGGTTCAACTCTTATTATCTCATCTACCATGACTGCAAGCTCTGAATCAGTGAATTTTGGCATTTTGTGTGGTGCCATGGTGTGTGCTGTGCAGATGTTCTGTGGTGCAGTTGTGTGGGTGTTGTGGGTGTTGTGGGTGGTGTAGGTGGTGTGTGTGTTGTGGTGGTGATGTGTACAGCTTTGCCTCTCCTTTGTTCTCTGGGGTTGGGTCCTTCAGTTGTGGAGTGTAGCAAAGGACTGTGGTCAGGGAGGGGCTGGTTTTATGCTCGGCTATGTGGGGTGTGGCAAGCTGGTATGTTGCTGTCAGGTGTGTTGTGTGTGTTGTCCTGTGATTGGTTATTTTGAAATTTCTGGGGCTGTTGTCATTGGGCACTTTTGGTTTGTATTGGGACAGGTCTACTTCATTGTGTGCATTGTTTGTATTGTTTTTCGTGTTTTTTCTACGTCCGCCATTTTTTTTGCGGATCCTCCGCAGCGGTTCCTCGGCAGCGGTGGCTATGCTGCAGCCCTTCCGCCGCCTATCGGATTCATCACTGTTCGCGCACGATACGGTCGGATTCATAGGTAGGTACCATGGTGGTAATGGGGATGTCATAATGTCACGGGCGGTTACTCCGTGTGCATGGCGGCGGTTCTTGGCTTTTCCGCTGAGTATCCGGCCGTTGCGGTCGGATTTTCAGCTGGTCCGGCGCGTGCGGGCGGTTTTTTGTTGTCTCTTGCCGCCGCGGACGGATTATTCTGCCGGTTCATCGTAATGTATCCGGCGTTTTTCCCGTTGGCCATGCGGGCGGTTTTTTGCCGCTACCATGGCGGTCGGTATGCTTTTCCGACCGCCATCGTAATCGACCCCATAGTTTGGTTTATTATCCAGCACTTTCCCTGAGTTTAGTTAGTTTTGTAGTTGGAATAGTAATTTATTATATTTTATTATCCAGCACTTTCCCTGAGTTTAGTTTGTTTTGGATTTGGAATAGTAATTTATTTTGTTTTATTATCCAGCACTTTCCCTGAGTTTATTTTGTTTTGGAGTTGGAATAGTAATCTAATTTGGTTTATTATCCAGCACTTTCCCTGTGTTTTGTTAGTTTTGGAGTTGGAATAGTATTTTATTATGGTTTATTATCCAGCACTTTCCCTGAGTTTATTTTGTTTTGGGGTTGGAATAATAATTTATTATGTTTTATTATCCAGCACTTTCCCTGAGTTTAGTTGGTTTTGGAGTTGGAATAGTAAGTTATTATGTTTTATGATCCAGCACTTTCCCTTAGTTTTATTGGTTTTAGAGTTAGGAATAGTATATTTTTATTGTTTATTAGTTATTTTATTTTTATATTTTGTATGTATATTTAAATAGGAAAGGAGATGTGTGTTAGTTAATATTGTAAACATTTTTATTGGTTACACATGTTTTATTTTATTTTACAGTTTATCTGTTCTCATTTGGTTTTGTTATACATTTTTTCAAAATATTAAAAACATTATTCAGGTATTTTTATGTTTTTCAAAATTTATTACAAAGTATAATATATTTTTAAATACATTTTTCATGTAGAATTGGAAAATGAACAATATTTTTTAATATACATTTTTCATGTAGAATTGGAAAATAAACAATATTTTTCACATACATTCTTCATGTAGAATTGTAAAGTTAACAATAATTTTAACATATATTTTTGATGTAGAATTTAAAAATTAACAATATTTTTACGTCCATATTTTTTAAAACAATTGAAAAATTGTAAATTTTTTGAAGTATAGTCATGTAATAGTAAAGTAAATATATTAATAGTTTATTTATTTTAAACAATTTGACTTTGTTTATTATTTTTTATGACAAAAAGTAAACATTTGTATTAATTTTTTTAAACAATTTTTTAATACATTTTATATAATTTTATTTTTTAATACAATTATATGATATGTCTTTTACATATCTTTTGGTGTATTTTATTATTTAGTATATTAAATATTATTTTTATTCAAATAATATTTAGTATATTAAATAATTTACAAATATATATTTTCACATATATTATTTAATTATACATTTTAGGTAAATTTACAGTACATGAAATAAACATACATTTTAATATATATTAAATGTTATATTTTTAGTTTTTTGATAATATAATATTTAATATATATTCCACAATTTTTTGTATATTTTTGGAACATTTGTAAAAAAATGACAATCTATAAAAATATACATTTGCTTTTTGCATTTTAATATTATTCCTCCATTCTTTTCTATGGGGAGTAAGTCTTTTTTTTTTTTTGATTACGCGGCCATTTTTTTTCTAGTTTCCTCACTTTTCTATCTGTCTGTTCTGTTTTTAGGTCATTTTGGAAGATGGAACCTCTCGGTTGGGAGCTGCGTTTCGTCGCTTAAGGTAAGTTTGATTTAATTAACTCTTAAGGTAGTTTTAGGGTAGGGACGAGGTAGTAGTAGTGTAGTTAGCTTTGTGAGAATCGTATTTGTTCGTTTTTGGTGTAGTTAGGTGTTGTTTTGGTAGTTTAGTGTTTTATGTGTTTGCCGTAGTGTTGGATTAGAGTAGAGTGTTATGTAGTGTTAGTTATGTGCTGTTTAATTGTGTTATTTTGTGTTTATTGTTAATGGTAATGTTTGTGGGTTTGTACGTTTTATTGTGGGTGGGTGTTCTCTTATTTTTTTTACAGGTTTTCTGGATCATGAACGGATGGTGGTGTCGACCCATTTTATGTTTTAAAAAAAAAAGGAAAATGTATTTTGTTTATTTAAAACAAGTTATTTTACATTTCCTTTTATCTTTTCGGGTTTGTTGTTTTATTTTAAAGCTATTTTTTGGGTTTTTGAGGGTTTCGTTATTCAGAGGATTGAGTCGTCGGAGCCTTTTTTCTACAGTTTAATTTCTGCGTTTTTTTTACACTACTTTTCGGGTTTTTGAGGGTTTCGTTTTTGAGAGGATTGCGTTGTTGGATCATTTTTTCTACAGTTGTATTTTTGCATTTTTGTTTTGGGTTCTCTTTTCGAATGGATTTGTTTTTGATTTATCTTCTTTGGATTTATTGGATTTCCAGGATTGTCTACTGCTACATAAATGTAAGTTATTTTTTATTATTATGGGTGGGAAATGTTTTTTGTTACATTGATTAGTTTGTATTTTTTTTATTTTAATAATTATATTATATCATATATATTTGTGTTATTTTTTAAATGTTATATGACATAGTTATAATAATTAATTTAAAAAAGAGTAGAATTTTGTTGTTTAAATGTTTGGAAATTTTAAATGTTTATGGTGTTTAGTATTGTTGTTTTTTTTTTTACAGTATAGATTTAGCTATCATGTCTAAGTATCCTAGACCTTTGGTGTTTGCAAATAGTCTAGTTTTATGTTGTAGATATTCATACATCGCTTTAGTTTGTTTACTTAGTTTAGGGCCTATTTTAGGGGTCCATTACGATGACTGGCGGATGCACCTCCGCGATGCTGGCGGTGGGAGAAAACGCCATTTACCGCGCACCGGCAGCGGTCCTCACGCCCGCCATATTAGCATGTCTAGACAGAGCCCATTTCCCATCCGCTGCGGTGTGACGCCGACCGCCATCAAAGTGCGCCCGCCAGCGCGGCGGTGTGAGCCAATGAGCACTCACCGCCGTGCAGAATGACGTCCCGTCCGCCGAACAAATCACGATGCCGGAAAAAGGGCAGCACACCGCGGCGGAGCAACCGTATAGTCAAAGACGGCGGAGACACCACAGAGGAGCAAGAAAATAGACACCCGGTCGACACCGCGATGGATCCAGCTCTACACGCCTTTCCGGTGCTGTATATGATACACCACCTGCAAGTCATTGACCGGCGCGGACACCGCCGCAGGTACGTACACACACAACTGTGCATGCAACACAATATACAAGTCAAGGGTTTGAAAACTGTGCATGTCCACACCAGACACCCCTGTGGGGACAGGCACACAGCCATCACTGCATCCACACATGTCCCACCTGTCACAAAAACACCTCGCCACATCCTGGCTACCCATGTTCCGCGATCATGAACAAATGTCCCGGTGTCGTCACCGCCGCGGTCAGTGTGCAGGAAAACATGCACACAACGCAGAGGCCAGTGCCAGCGCCAGCCATGGCCACTGTACAAACAACACAAAACCACTACTCAAAACACAACACACTAGCCCTCTCCCTGAAGGGACATATCATGTGCCTGCCATGTGCCACTCCTACACAACAACAACACAGGTGAATACACACCCTGCCCCACATCCCTAACAACTGCAGAGATAGCCACAGCAGGAGTTGTTGCACAGGAACACATACCACAGAAGGCCAGGCCCCAGCCAACACACACACACACAACAACACCACACACATGCCAAGAACACTGAGCCCCAGCACAAAATGTACACACACACACACATATTGATGATCAAACAATTCACTGCACACACAGCCTACCAACTTACACAGACACACCCTACCCTGCCTCACAGCCACATACACAGACCACATGCTAGCAGCAATGGAGGACAACATACATGAAAGCTAAAGTGATGTGCCCACAAATGGAAGGACAAGGACACAACTATCAAGCATGTGTACATCACATGCAAGACAACAGACATCTGAGAACACCCACAGCCCATCAAATCACACATGGCTGCCACAGTGAGTCAACCCAAAACACAAGCACCTCAATTCAACAACTCAGGGAGACAGCAAGACCACCCATGTCAAGGCACAGGGATGAGAGGAAGGCCATGAAGTCAAATACTGAACAGACACACATAGGTATGCAATTACCTGACAAGAGCATCTCTGCACCACAACACACAGGCCCCATTCACACACTCCATGATTGAGAAGCACAAGTAGGATACGTCACACATCCCCCTCTCACATCAGCAGCACACAACACTCCCATGTGCACCAAATCACAATTGCAGGGCACAACAAGTACACATACACGCACACCACTCCAGGGTGACACATGGGTGTAGTTGACAATGCAGGTGCACACACATCAACAGTCACCACAAAGTCACCCCCTTCACACCACACACTTCTCCACCACCAAAGTGTACACTTTGGAAGTAAGGCATGGGACCAGGATTACTGACCACCACAAGAGGACCGTACACATACACTGCTGGGCACACAGTAAGTAAGCTCACACAGACACCATGACCCGTGCCAACCTGCATGAAAGCCTGTGCATAAACTCCCACCCTGTGCTGACATTGCCTCCAAACATGACATGTCTACACCATAGACAACATGGACAAAGAAGGATGATGACAACAAGAAATTTTTCAAAAGCCACCTTCACTGCACCCACAAGTATAAGAGTCAGTAAGAATTGAAGTCCTGTCACCCCTGCAAAAACATGGAAACGTGAGACAACCCATTGCCAATGTTGAAGTGCCATACTGAGCATGTGATACAGTAAACCATGCACACACAAACAGTTTTATTGAGAAATTTCACTGACAGAACTGACAACAGGAACAACTGTCTTTATTCACACTTGTGCATAGATAGATAACAAATGTGGGCAACTGCAGGGCCAGTGGCCACTACAATGTACAGAGTAGTTACATCAGAAGCTGCACAGGCAGGGGGCAAACAGTAGTGATCAACAAGGCAAGTACAATGTGCAGAGTAGTCACATCAGAAGCTGCACAGGCAGGGGGCAAACAGTAGTGATCAAGAAGGCAAGTACAATGTGCAGAGTAGTCACATCAGAAGCTGCACAGGCAGGGGACAAACAGTAGTGATCAACAAGGCAAGTACAATGTGCAGAGTAGTCACATCAGAAGCTGCACAGGCAGGGGGCAAACAGTAGTGATCAACAAGGCAAGTACAATGTGCAGAGTAGTCACATCAGAAGCTGCACATGCAGGGGGCAAACAGCAGTGAGCAACAAGGCCAGTGGCCAGTCCAATGTGCAGGTGAAGTCCATGAGAAGCTGCACAGGCAGGGTGCAAACAACAGTGAACCACAAGGCAAGTACAATGTGCAGAGTAGTCACATCAGAAGCTGCACAGGCAGGGGGCAAACAGTAGTGATCAACAAGGCAAGTACAATGTGCAGAGTAGTCACGTCAGAAGCTGCACATGCAGGGGGCAAACAGCAGTGAGCAACAAGGCCAGTGGCCAGTCCAATGTGCAGGTGAAGTCCATGAGAAGCTGCACAGGCAGGGTGCAAACAGCAGTGAACCACAAGGCAAGTACAATGTGCAGAGTAGTCACATCAGAAGCTGCGCAGGCAGGGTGCAAACAGCAGTGAACCACAAGGCAAGTACAATGTGCAGAGTAGTTACATCAGAAGCTGAGTCATGGGGATAACAATGGGCATCACAGACACCGCTGTGGACAGACAGGTATGTGAGGGTGACTACCACTCAGATGTGGCTGTCTGTCGGACTTGGAGGTGACTGTGTGTCGCGGTCAGTAGGAGGACTGCCCCGGGGAGTGTGAGGAACATCTGTGGAAGAGACATCTCTGGCTTGGGAAGCTGGAGGGCTGCTTGGACCAGGTGGGGTGGTGGCACGGGGAGGTGGACTGATGCTGTGGTGAGACACAGTGTGTGCAGGAGATTGTGGAGGGGTGCCTTTCCACTTTTGGGGATCCTGAAAGGCTTCACTGTCTGGGGACTAATGGGAACTGGTGTGGCCACAACAGGTAACCCCACCACCAAACCTGCTCCTGGTGCTGACTCTGGGGCCCCCTCTGGGGACATGCTGGATCCAGCTGTGCGCTTCCCTGGGGCTTGCCTCCGCCCTTCCAAACCCTTTCTACTATGTTTAGCCCCTACAGTGCCCCCTTGTGCCTGCTTCACAGGGCTCGGGATGGGAGTGGAGGTTGTGGGTGGATCAGCCATAAAGCCCTCATCCAGTGTAAGCCTTACGGGTAACACCTCCTCAGTGGGCAGGGAAACTGCCTTCTTTGCTTTGTGAGTGGTCCTTGGGACAGGAGAGTCCTTGGCGGTGGATGACTCTGAGGCCTGTGACCCTGAGGCCTGTTTCTTGCCCTTCTGGCCCTTGGTGTCGCCTGACGGGCTTTTATCTCTGTGCTCTGGGGTGGTCTTAGTTTTCTGTGGGGATGGTGTCTGCGGCCTGGACCGTTTGGGCTGTTGCTGCTGCTGTGTGCTGCGTGTGCTGTATCTGGACTTTGGGGTCTGTTGAGCATTGTCACTGTCGTCAGAGGTGCACAGTGACAGGGGGTGGACAAAGGGACAGGAGCTGCTCCCTGAGAATGTGCCTGTTGCAGGGCTGCCGTCACTGTTGAGGACAATGACTGCACAGTCCGGTGTAGCCCACCCACATCCGAATGTATGCCCTCCATGAAAGCTATCACCTGGCCCAACTTTTTATCGTGGTCTAGGAAGGCATTGAGGAGAGCTGTCTGCCCCACACACAGCTGGCGCAATAGCTCTACTGACTCAGCACTGAGGGCTGCAGGGCTGACATGGGCCGGGGCAGCAGTGCCTGGGGTGAAGGACACTCTTCCCTTTCGACTTGTGCGAACACGGGCAGCACCAGTGGAAGTAGATGGGAGGCTGGGCACTGGACGCTGTGTGGCGGAAGAGGAGGCAGAGTCCCCGTTCCCTGTGGCCCCCAACATGGATGCGTCACCGCTGGCGTCAGATGACGTAGAGCTTTGCGTCTCGGGTTGTGATTCCTCCAGCAGACTCCTGTCCCCCTCCTCGGCGCTGGTCACATCTGTGTCACTCTGCTCCGGTGCGGCTGTTGCACTGGATGCCTCACCGCTGGTGTCCGTCCCCTGTCCCTCAACGCACATGAGAGATGCTACATGGGAGAGAGAGGTAGTGTTAGTGGAGTGGCACCAACTGAAGTAACATGTGCAAGTAAATAACCATTCAAGAAGATGTGTTATCCGCGTTGCACATCACCCTGACTAAATATACATTGCCACCTCAATTATCAACCCAACAGTGCATGTAAAGAACAAATCCAGCCATAAGTGATCCCGGTGACTCACACAGCACACCATCCTGCCTGTGGCCCACTTCAGACACAGGCACAAAAATCTCTCTGACCACACAGGGTGCCGAGGATGGCAAGGATGAACACCACAACATGGTGTCAATTACGTACATGGATGGAGCAGTAGGGGAGCACACACACACAGACCACAACATAGTAGCCCACAATGGCCATTAGCGCATGCCAGCTACCATGTTGCTTGCACGGGCACAAGTACTGTAGCACATTGTCCTCAGAAGTTGTAGCAGCTGAAATCTGCTGTCAGGCATTGCACGCATTTATTGAAACACACTCAGATTATGCACACTGCCGTCAACATCAATATGAATTCACACAGTACCCCACTGCACAAGCTACCTGAATGCCCCAACTTTGAATGCAATGGCAATGCACATTGCGCAGATCACATCAGTGAGTACAGGTGGGACAAATGCATGTCAGATGCACCCAGCACAGACGCCACTTACAATCCACTGCATCACACTACCAACGTCAGATAGCTCAGAGTTTGTCCAATCTGTGGACACATGCAGCCACTCCCTGCCAAAGCCACCCGTCAACAAATACTCACCCCTAGCTTGCTGCTGATGCTCCTTCAATTGTGCATCCAACTCAGGCTGTGTAACGGCCAAGATGCGGGCCATTAGTGGGGTCATGCTGCGTCGGGACAACCTGCCGCTCCGCGGGATCAGCCCCAGCGTCAACTCGGCCACGTTCTTGCTCAGCCGGCAGATGTCGTCCCACCTTTTATGACAGTGGCTGTGCCGTCGGTTTGACACACCCAGATCACGCACCTTGGAGGCAATGGCCCTCCACACGGCTTTACGCTGGTGGACTTTCAGCTGCAGGCATGGGAGACAAGAGGGGTAATACATCAGTTACACAGTGTATACTACCAAAATTTCTCAATACAGTGGCACGAAACTCACTCATCCCAAATCAACAGATATGTGGAACAGAGCCAAGAATGCATTGCACATGGTACAACCGCATTGGAGAACCACACGTGAATCCATGAAGGTGGGAGGGTGGACACAGTACCTCTACATCCCATTCACATGCAGGATGCCAGCACATCAAGCAATGTGTAGTCTGCCCACATCTACTGCCCGCTGTTAGCTAGAGCAACACATAGATCAGATAGCAACACATGGTTGTTGGTGGACTCACTGTGTCCAACACTGCGCAGCCCCCAATGTCCTAGCCCTGTGAATGGCTCACTGTGTCATGGAGCTCACATACAGTCACATCAACTCTCATACACACACCCTTGTCACAAGGCTTGTCGTGTGCAATCTACAGGGCTGAGATGGCTCTTTGATGAAGATGTGTGAACAAAAGACACATGGAACACACTGTACTTGCAGTGATGTGTACTTGTGGGATTGGGCGACGACTGTGCAGGCCAGGTGGGCTGACACTGAGAGGGACATTTGGGACCCACACAGCCATTCACACAAGCAATCACTGGCCTGACTCCTGCATTACCAAGTTGCTGCTTCTCTGTATGGCTGACAGGACAATACATGTCCCTCAAATCTGGATGGGCATGCAGGGAAACGTGTGAAAGAGGCTACACAGCCCTTCCCCCTGGAGAAAACATGCTAGGCAGTGCATGTCAGAGCCCCACACTCACTGACACATACTGCAGCACCTCCACCTCACGTGTGACCCCCTGCACTCTCACTCACACTGTTGTAGACTTACCACGACATTAGGGGCACCATAGAGCCTTGGGTACTGTGCAAGCACCCCGTCCACCAGGACCTCCAGCTCCTCGCTGGTGAAGGGACTGGCCCGGATCTTCTGTGTCCTAGACATCATCGTGGACAGGTGGCAGCAGCAGCAGGTGGAGTTCAGGGGCGGCAGGCAGCAGTCCCTGGAGGCAGCAGCAGCAGGTGGAGGGTGGCAGGCAGCAGTCCCTGGAGGCAGCAGCAGCAGGTGGAGGGTGGCAGGCAGCAGTCCCTGGAGGCAGCAGCAGCAGGTGGAGGGTGGCAGGCAGCAGTCCCTGGAGGCAGCAGCAGCAGGTGGAGGGTGGCAGGCAGCGGTCCCTGGTAGCAGTGGAAATGTGGGGCACCCTCCCACACATATATAGGCCCCTGGGGCTGTGTCAGTGGTCCCACGCCGCTGCAATTGGTGTACCAGGTCTGCTATTTTTAAAATCATCCAATGTCCGCCTCCGCGGTGGCGGTGCACGCCTACCGCGATTTTCAAAGCCATATGAAGCAACCGCTAGTGTGCGTCCCATTGGCTGCAAGGGCATGGACCATGGCGGTGACAGACCGCAGGGGCCAGGCGCGCGCTACCGCGGTGGTGCATCTTTTGAATGCTTCCAATGACAGGCTACGCGGTTGCGGAACACGCCTACCGCTATTTTCAAAACTGCATCAGGCTACCGCAAGGGTGCTTCCCATTGGCTGCCAGGGCATGGTCCATGGCGGTGACAGTCCGCAGGGGCCAGGTGGTAGGCACCGCCATATGGGTGCCATACAGTGCCTGTAGTGACCGTGAGCTGGGTAGCGGTGCATGCCAACCGCCATATACACATGTAGATATGGCTGAGACTACCGCGATCGTGTCTGGGGTATTGGCGGTGACAGTCCGCAGGGGCCAGGCGGTAGGCACCGCCATATGGGTGCCATACAGTGCCTGTAGTGTCCGTGAGCTGGGTAGCGGTGCATGCCAACCGCCATATACACATGTAGATATGGCTGAGACTACCGCGATCGTGTCTGGGGTATTGGCGGTGACAGTCCGAAGGGGCCAGGCGGTATGCACCGCCATATGGGTGCCATACAGTGCCGGTAGTGACCGTCCGTGGACTTGCGGAGCAGGTTTGCTGCACATATGGAGTCATCCATCTCTATCCATAGCCCAACATGAACAGTGCCCAGTGTCTCCAACATTGAAGGACCCTCATGAGGCCAACATTACGAATGGGACATTTAACTCCATGTCACCTACACATGCCATATATGTGTATGTGATAAATAGCATTGACACATACACACGCACATGTCACATGTGATGTGTAGGGGCATGTAGACTGTACAGTTTTTGTGTTGCATAGCATATGTAGCTAATGGTCAATGTGTGTAGGTGCAATGTAACGCACAATGTTGTCTCATTGTGGGAACTAGGGGCATCATTGACTGTCACATTGTCTACTGCACATGCACACACGTGTTCACCACGCTCAGCCTGTGGTCAGTGTGTACTTGATGTGTGCCATGTGCAACCTGTGTTGGGAGGTGTATAATGGACAGCAGCACGGTGTGCTAGGGTAGTATTGTAGTTTGACACATATGCTGGGGGTAATACTCACAGGTGTGCGCACACATGTGGTGCCATATCCCACTGTGCATGCCAATGAGCAGAAGGTGTGCACAGATCATTGCTGCGGGTAAGGGGACAAGTGTACGAGTAGTGTGCCTGATGTGTACCGACTTGTGCAGTGCTCTGTTGGTTGATGGTGCAGTCTGTAACATTTGGTAATGTGTCTGTAGAAATGTGAAATGTCCTGTACATCTCATGGTGTGTTTCATTGACATATGTGCACTTTCATCTGACCTAGGAGGAGGCCCAATATCCATCGTCCATTCACAGTGCTGGCTGACATGGAGAATGAAGAGATCATCCTCAAATTCAGGCTGGATAGAGTTTCCCTACAAAACCTATGTGCCATGTTGGAGCCCCACCTGCAGCCACGTCGCACATATCCAACAGCTTTCACTGCAACTTCAAAGGTGATGGCGTGCCTGCATTTCTTTGCGACAGGCTCATTCCAGCACACGGTAGCAAGCGCAGGTGGGATGTCACAACCGATGTTCAGCATGGTGCTGAGGGATGCATTGTCAGCTATGATGAACTACAAGGACAGATACATTCAATTCCCCAGGGGGCCAGAGTTGGTGGCTGTGAAGGGAGATTTTTATGCCCTTGGACACATCCCCCATGTTGTTGGTGCCATTGATTGCACACATGTTGGGCTTGTGCCACCACAGGCACGTGATCAAGTTTACAGAAATCGGAAGCATTACCACTCAGTAAATGTTCAAGTGGTGTGCCGGGCGGACATGATCATCTCCCACGTGTGTGCAAGGTATCCCGGGTCAGCCCATGATTCGCACATCATGCGCAGCAGCATCGTCCCGCAGCTGATGGCCAATCTGCTTCCTGAGCGTGCATGGCTTGTGGGTGAGTATGCATAGTGGAGTAGCGTGGTGTGTGTGTGACATGCTGTCCTGTAGCATTGTGGAACATCAAGGTTAATCTGTGTTTCTCACACCCAGGTGACTCTGCATATCCTAACCGTCCGTGGTTGCTGAGCCCACAGCGGAATCCTGTGACAGCAGCTGATGTGCGATATAATGATGCCCATGGGAGGACACGGCGTGTAATAGAGCGTACATTTGGTCTCCTAAAGTCACGATTTCGCTGCCTGGACCGTACCGGAGGTGCCCTGATGTACTCGCCAAGGAAGGTGTGTCAGATAGTCGTGGCATGCTGCATGCTCCACAACCTGGCCATTCGCAAGGCAATACCCCTGATCCTGGATGATGATGAGCAGCCAAGGGCCCCGCCTGCAAACCAACCCGGGGCCAGTGACGAGGACAGTGGAGAGGAGGAAGGTGTCGACATGCGACAACAGCTCATCAACCGCTACTTCACTTGAAGGTGAGTGACGATGTAGGAGGGACACATGGTCTGATGGTGTTGCAGTTGCTGTGAGGGTGTATGTGAGCTTGGTGACTGCAGCCTTGTGTTCACTCATTGCTGGTTGGCAATGTTTGGGGGATAGGGTAGTTTGACACAGATACAGGATGTCTCCATGGCGACTGTTGCTCTGTGTAATGTGTGAAGATTGGAGTACCTTGTTGACAAGTGTTGTGTGATGTGTGTGATGCCACACCAAAACAAGTGACTCTTGTTCTAATATTTTTCCTAGGTCCCTTCAGCCTCTCCTTGCCTACCTACATTCCATTTCCCTGGGACATTTACATCACGGTGAAGGTTGCACATCCTGTATTAAAGACGGAGCAGACACAACAACATGTGTGTAAGGTGTATTTATTTACAATTGTGACATGTGAGGGTCGAGAACATGTACAGGGGGGGGAAATTTGAAGAAATGAGTTGACGGTCATGGTAGATGAGATAATTGAGCAGTCACCACAGTGATGTGGAGACCCAGTCCAACAGACAGATGCCACTCACATGGCAGTGTGGGGCAGGATAGTCCAAAAGGTAAATGCAGTGGTGAAGTGGTCTGCCATCATGGCTGGCTCCGGGACTTGCCTTTGGCAGGTGCTTTGGCACGTGATGCCTCCTGGCCTTTCCTTGGACGGCCCCTTTTGCGCTTGACTGGAGGGGCCTGTGCTGCAGGGGCATCCTCATACGCATGTATGTCACTTGTTGTGCCCTTGCAGCCGTTTTCTCTGCACATTGGGGGAACATTGTAGTTGCAGCCATACCTTTGGCATGTGGTGTACATATCTGTATTTGCACTTCCAGCCATGCTTTCTTTGCTTTCATTTGGTCCTTGCTGGTCTGGACCCCTGCCATTCTCAGATGGCATGCAGTGGTGTGCAGGGTTATGCACTGAGTTACATCTACATGTGGATCTGAATGTCACACTTTGGTTGCTGTCATGGTTTCATTTGCTTAGGTGTGTGCACACTATAGTGGCCAATGCTATCTGGGTGTGCAGTTGTGCAATGTGAGGCCTGGTGTCCTATGCCACCATGCTTGTCGTGAGGCATATCTGGTTGCATGTAGTGGCTGGTGATATGTTCTGTTTGCTGTTTTTGGCTTGTATTTGTAAGACCTCTCTGTGTGTGTGTGAGGAGGCTTCCATCTTGGTCCAGTGTGGGACAAGTCAGCATGATATGTCTACCTACCAGTGATTTGGAAGTGGACATTGCAATGACTGACACATGCATCTTAGTGCGAGGGTGTTATCAGTCTTGGGGGCTGGAGCTCATGTGGGCTTGTGTGAGTTGTTGTGCAAGCTTCCCACCCCCACACACCCCGACCTGTGAGATGTGGTTAGCTACCTGTTAGTTGAGTGGGTGGCATACAATGCCTGCCACATGATTCTGATTGGGGGTGGAGTGGCCCATCCTACTCAGGGGTGGGACAGCATGCATAGTGGGTTTGTGGGACAATTTGCCAACCCCACAACACCGTCTCCATGTGAAGATGGCTACCTACCGGTTGAGGTGAAGGTGAGCAATGACATGGCTATGTGACTTAAGAGTCATTCTTGGGAGGAACGTGCCTGTGGTGAGCAGTAGGTGTGTGTGGGTTTCAGTACCCAAACTTTTCACATCACATTAGGGCATGGGGTGTGGCCCCACCATCACTGTTGTCCCAAATATCTGGGTGTGGGGGGTTCACTTCCCCAACATTTGGAAGGCAAAATAGGGCATGGGGTATATCTACCCCATCACTGTTGTCCCAAGTATCTGGGTGTGGGGTCCACTCCCCCAACATTTGAAGGCACAATAGGGCATATGGTATAGGCTCCTATCACTGTGGTGACATACAGCAGGTTGAACATCTCACCCAGCAAACATTTCCACACTATCATGGTTTCATGGTATTTGTGGACCTGAGAACATGAGCAAAGTACTGGTGATATAGTTGTTCCGGGGCATCTATACACTTACATGTTGTCATCAACAGTGGTGTGTGTGTAAGATACAGTCATCCATGTGCAGACAATGTGTGCTTTTGGGGCCAGACAATACCAGCACTGTTCAGACAGACAGTGTGAGATGTGACCATTGTCAATGCATACACACATTGCTGGTCCCAAGCAGACACATTTGTGCATTTTAGTCAGATAAAGTACTCTAGTTATGCAATTCAGTGCAGCACTGTGGCAGCTGGATCTGTTGCAAGACAGTTGGGATGTGCATAGTTTAGCAGTGTGAGTCCCAGGTCCAGTGGAGTTTTTTGGTAATCTGCACTTCCACTGTTTACATTGCAACCCAGTGGTATGACTTGGGTGATTAGCACATTGACAGCCAACCTGCCAGACACTGCTGCAGGGAAGCATGATAGGTGTTAGTGTTGCAGTGTGTGATGCCTGGCACAGTAGACACGATGTGGGAAATTTTGCAGTGAGACTTGTGCATGCTGAGTACAATACGACTGTTTAGCATAATTTGTGTAGGTGACTGTGGACAAAGTGGTATGGTGTGATGTGCGGGGGAACAAACGTCACATGCCTATGAGTGGGACAAGTGCTCCATCATGCTGATCTGTTGAAGAAGTGGGCCTGTTGTGGGTTGTACTGCAGTGTCACCAATTCCACACACCACTCCCAGTTGAAATGGTTACCTACCAGTAAGTTTGATGAGTCACATTCAATATCTGCCACATGGTTGTGGGGAGTGCTCCATCTTGCGCAGCTGTAGGACAACGGGGACTGGTGGGAGTTGTAGTGCAGACTTCCAAACCACACACACCTCCCTGTGAGGATGGCTACCTACCTGTTAGGTTAAGGTGAGCAATGCAATGGCTGCCACATGGGGGGGGGGTCAGGGCTCCATCTTACGCATCTGTAGGACAAGGGGGCCTGGTGGGAGTTGTAGTGCAGACTTCCAAACCACACACACACCTCCCTGTGAGGATGGCTACCTACCTGTTGGGTTAAGGTGAGCAATGCAATGACTGCCACATGGGGGTGGGGGGTCAGGGCTCCATCTTGCGCATCTGTAGGACAAGGGGGCCTGGGGGGAGTTGTAGTGCAGACTTCCAAACCACACACACACCTCCCTGTGAGGATGGCTACCTACCTGTTAGGTTAAGGTGAGCAATGCAATGGCTGCCACATGGGGGGGGGGGGTCAGGGCTCCATCTTGCGCAGTTGTAGGACAAGGGGGCCTGGTGGGAGTTGTAGTGCTGGCAGCATGTAAACATGTACCCAAGGTGATGTTTGTAGCTACCTTTGAGGTGAACCTGAGGGACTGTTGGATTAATGTGTGAGAGATGTGTTGGTGAGAGTGTGGTGCTCATGACTGCATTTGTACCTGGGAGATATAGCTTAGTAGTGGTGCAAGACAGTACATGTCAGTGTGATGTTAGGCATTTGTTTGTACTTACCAGTAACCCTGGGCATAGTTTGCATAGTAGCACTACACATAGCTACGCGAAGTACATTTTGAACTACACGTAGCTATGAAAATTGCATAGCGCATAGCTGTGTGCTTGACTGTACTGTACAATAATTGCCAAAGGCATCTTGCACAGTGCAAGTTAAGATAAAACAAATATCTCTGTCTTTATATGCTAAAAATGCATATAGTTATTTCACAAAAGTAAAAACAATAAATTAACAAGCAGTGAGAGAGGTGATGATTTTGGGATCCTCCCTAACCTAGGGAGAGAACCAAGCAGACGCCTTGAAAACAAAAAGCACATCTTTTGAACGATTCGGTGGTGGTCCCATCCTCTTAGGACCACCCCAAGCACAGTTATTGGCAAAAATACAATCCCAACCAAAGGCCCTGCAAAGCATTATGAGACGAGATTAGCAGTGGGCAGTGAATATTATAGTATCCAATATCAAAATAATTCTACAAAGAGCTGCAGTTCCACTAGTCGTTACTAGATGTCCCTCACGAGTCAAATGCAAAAGCTTCATGAAAGGGTTTCAATGCTTTTGCATTTGACTCGTGAGGGACATCTAGTAACGACTAGTGGAACTGCAGCTTGATGTATTAATAATTTCAATGCTTTTGCATTTGACTCGTGAGGGACATCTAGTAACGACTAGTTGAACTGCAGCTCTTTGTAGAATTATTTTGATATTGGACACTATAATATTCACTGCCCACTGCTAATCTCGTCCCATAATGCTTTGCAGGGCCTTTGGTTGGGATTGTATTTTTGTCCATAACTGTGCTTGGGGTGGTCCTAGGAGGAAGGGACTAAGCCCGGGCGTAGTTTGCGTAGTAGCACTTCACGTAGCTACGTGAAGTACAGCTTCAACTACACGTAGCTATGCAAATTGCGTAGTGCGTAGCTGTGTGCTTGACTGCACTGTACAATAATTACCAAAAGCAAACTTGTACAGTGCAAGTTAAGATAAAATAAATATCTCTGTCTTTATATGCTAAAAATGCATATAGTCATTTCACTAAAGTGAAAACAAAAAGTTAACAAGCAGTGAGAGAGGTGATGATTTTGGTATCCTCACTAACTTAGGAGAGAACCAACAACCAAGCAGATGTCTTGAAAACAAAAAGCACATCTTATTGAACGATTCCTCCTAGGACCACCCCAAGCACAGTTATGGGCAAAAATACAATCCCAACCAAAGGCCCTGCAAAGCATTATGGGACGAGATTAGCAGTGGGCAGTGAATATTATAGTGTCCAATATCAAAATAATTCTACAAAGAGCTGCAGTTCAACTAGTCGTCACTGGGTGTCGTCCCTCAAGAGTGAAATGCAAAAGTATTGAAAACCTTTCATGAAGCTTTTGCATTTGACTCGTGAGGGACGACACCCAGTGACGACTAGTTGAACTGCAACTCTTTGTAGAATTATTTTGATATTGGACACTATAATATTCACTGCCCACTGCTAATCTCGTCCCATAATGCTTGCAGGCCTTTGGTTGGGATTGTATTTTTGCCCATAACTGTGCTTGGGGTGGTCCTAGGAGGAAGGGACCACCATTGAATCGTTCACATGATATGCTTTTTGTGTTCAAGGCATCTGCTTGGTCCCTCCCCTAGGTTAGGGGGACTCCAAAATCATCACCTCTCTCATTGCTTGATATGTCAAAATTCATTTTTGTGAATTGGTTATATGCTTTTTAGCATAAAAAATTGCTTTATCAAAGCATTTGAAGGAGTTTGTTATTATTATTAAGCCTGGGCGTAGTGCTAGCTGTGTGCTTGACTCACTGCACTGTACAATAATTACCAAAAGCAAACTTGTACAGTGCAAGTTAAGATAAAATAAATATCTCTGTCTTTATATGCTAAAATTGCATATAGTCATTTCACTAAAGTGAAAACAAAAAGCAGTGAGAGAGGTGATGATTTTGGTATCCTCGCTAACTTAGGGAGAGAACCAAGCAGATGTCTTGAAAACAAAAAGCACATCTTATTGAATGATTAGGTGGTGGTCCCATCCTCTTAGGACCACCCCAAGCACAGTTATGGGCAAAAATACAATCCCAACCAAAGGCCCTGCAAAGCATTATGGGACGAGATTAGCAGTGGGCAGTGAATATTATAGTGTCCAATATCAAAATAATTCTACAAAGAGCTGCAGTTCAACTAGTCGTCACTGGGTGTCGTCCCTCACGAGTCAAATGCAAAAGCTTCATGAAAGGTTTTCAATACTTTTGCATTTCACTCTTGAGGGACGACACCCAGTGACACTAGTTGAACTGCAGCTCTTTGTAGAATTATTTTGATATTGGACACTATAATATTCACTGCCCACTGCTAATCTCGTCCCATAATGCTTTGCAGGGCCTTTGGTTGGGATTGTATTTTTGCCCATAACTGTGCTTGGGGTGGTCCTAGGAGGAAGGGACCACCATTGAATCGTTCACATGATATGCTTTTTGTGTTCAAGGCATCTGCTTGGTCCTCCCCCTAGGTTAGGGGGACTCCAAAATCATCACCTCTCTCATTGCTTGATATTTTATTGTCAACATTCATTTTTGTGAATTGGTTATATGCTTTTTAGCATAAAAAATTGCTTTATCAAAGCATTTGAAGGAGTTTATTATACTCCTGCTACGCTACGTTTATTAGTACAGTTATTCACTCTGCTACGTGCAATTTGCGTAGTGCGTAGTAGCACAAACTTTGCATGCTTCGTGAGCGTAGCAAAGTATTATGCCCAGGGTTAGAAGGGACTACCACTGAATCGTTCACATAATATGCTTTTTGTGTTCAAGGCATCTGCTTGGTCCTCCCCCTAGGTTAGGGGGACCCCAAAATCATCACCTCTCTCATTGCTTGATATTTTATTTTCAAAGTTCACTTTTGTGAATTGGTTATGTGCTTTTTAGCATAGAAAATTGCTTTATCAAAGCGTTTGTAGGTGTTTATTTTACTGCTGCTACACTACGTCAATTCACTCTGCTACGTGCAATGTGCGTAGTAGCACAAACTGTGCATGCTCCGTGAGCGTAGCG
This sequence comes from Calotriton arnoldi, assembly GCA_963921515.1. NCBI lineage: Eukaryota > Metazoa > Chordata > Amphibia > Caudata > Salamandridae > Calotriton > Calotriton arnoldi. Next base: position 3,286,790 of record CAWUFW010000123.1, on the reverse strand, counting down.
AAGTATTACGCCCAGGGTTACTTACCAGCCTCCACTACCCCGGGTATTCCTGTAAGTCTCTCTGGATGCAGTATGCCAAGCACCTTCTTCTCTCATTCGGTGAATGTCTTGAGTGGAACGGGAGGGCCACTGCCTGTCCTGTGAGCCAGCTCATGGTTCTTGCCTCTCTTTTTCTTGACCACTGCCTTCAGATCGTGCCAGCGCCTCATAATTTCATTTCTATTGTGTGGCACGGTCCCTACTGCATTTACCTTATCTACTATCCTTCTCCACATTAGCGTTCTTGTGGCTACTGGTGTCTGTTGTACCAGGTTACCAAACAATTGGGGTTCTACCCTGATTATCTCATCTACCAGGACCCTCAACTCACTGTCAGTGAATTTGGGCATTTTCTGTGGTGACATGGTGTGTGATGTGCCAAGGTGTTTGAGGTGCAAGTGTTGAGGTGGTTGTGGTGGTGGTGATGTGTGATGTGCAAAGGGGTTAGATGTGCAGGTGTAGAGGTGGTGGTGGTGATGTGTGTGTGTGTTGTGCAGATTTGCCTCTCCTGTCAGCTGTGGTGTATGTCCCTTCAGTTCTGGAGTTTTGCAAAGGATTGTGGTCTGGTAGGGGGCTGGATTTATACTGGGCTATGTGGGTGTGTCAGGATGGGGTATTGGTTGCAGGTGTGGTGTGTGTGTCGTCCTGGGATTTGTAGTTTTTGAGTTTACCATGGGGGTGTGTCTTTGGGCTGTGTTAGGTGTTTTTGGGTGCATGACTTGTTTGCTTGATGCACTTTGTGGGCATGTTGTGTGTATTTTTTCCGACCGCCATTTTTTTCACGGAGCGTACGCAGCGGTGGCTATGCTACGGCGCTTCCGCGGGCTCTCTCATTCCTCACTATTGTCGACCACGGCAGTCGTAAACAGCGCTCTGCACCGCAGTCATGTCGGGGATATCATAATTTCCATGGCGGTGTCTCTGCTGTGGTTGCGGTGGTTTGGGCTGTTTCCGCAGTGAATCCGAACGTCGCGGACGGGTTTCGGGCTTCTCCGCACACGACGGGCGGTTTCTCGGGTCTCCTTTCCGCCGCGGTTGGATTTTTACCACCTAATCTAGCCATCGGTTTTCCCGCGGTAGCGGCGGGCGGTGAGTTTCCGCTACCATGGCAGTCGGGTTGCTTTTCCGACCGCCATCGTAATGACCCCCTTAGTTAGGGATTGCTCTGGCCTTAGCTCTTGATAGCTTTGTTCTTTTTTGATAGCTTCTATAAGTTTATGTAGGGTTGGTTGTCCTCTTCCTATTGTGGCTTGGGAGGCATTGTGCCATCCTTCCACTGCATTGTTTGTTTTTGTTTTTGAGCTAGAGCACTGTCATATACGTTCCACAAAGGTATTTGGAATTTGGGTTGCCTACGTTGCCCTGACCTATGTAGCCTTCCCAAGTATCTTCAAAGTAGTCTAGGAAGGGAGTTAGTTTAGTTTCATTTGCCTGAGAGACGGGGCTTTCAAGAAGTAGGTTATAATGGTTTGCTACTTCAGTTGTTGGTACATAGGCCAGGGCTATTAATTGTTTTATTTGGTAGGCAAAGTTGCTATTGGTGGCGTAATCTATACTTAAAGTAGATTTTTGTAGGTGCCTCCAGATACTTTGATTAAAGTGGTAGTAGCAACATTGTATTGCAGTGTGTGGGTATATTTTTAAAATTGATTGAATCATTGATTGTTCAAAATCAATGATGATTTTTGTGTGCTAAGTAGTTGTTGCTGTATTGTTTTAATATTGTTAGGAGCTCTATGTATGTGGTGTTTTGTTTATTAGGGAGTAGTGCATATATGAATGGTATGTTAGTATCTTCATATTCGCCGTGGATTGTATATAATTGATAAAAAGGCTTGGGGAAAACTTTGAATGTGCCATCCATCATCCATGTCTCGCAGTTTTTAAGTTTTTGTAAGTTGTTATTTGTTGCAAAGATGAGTATTCATTTTTCATGACTTTTGTTGTCATGGAGAAGGAATTTTTCATCTTTGTGAGTGATGGTATATCCAGGTAATACTTGTATTTCAGCAAAAGTTTGAGGGGTGGGTGGTGTTTGAGCTGTAGCTCTTTTAGTTCGGGAAATTAATCTCTTCATAGTGGGGATAGATGGTAGTTGTCCTGTGACATGCTCAGGTACCCTAGTTAACATGTTTTTAAGTATTTGGGTACTTGTATGTTGTGAGCTGGTACTTGCTTCTCTAATTGTCTCAAGAGCATCTCTAACTTCAATTTCTGTTACATTGGGGGAATGGTTATGTTATTTGACATTTACTACATGGGTTTCTATCGTAGTGGCTCTCCCATAACAAGAGCTTGAGTAATATTTACTGCATTTCCAATGTGTTTTGTTTCCACTCATTTTCTCTTGGGTATAGGTGTAGCCCATGTAGCAGAGAAGTAGTTTCCCCTTTTGTGAAGTAATGAATTTTGCTCCCTCTGCCATTTTTTGGTTAATCTGTGAATATATGTATATATATTTATTAATTATACGATTTTGAACAGTAAACATTTTGTATAATGAATATGCCTGAAAAAAAGTACATGTATTTTGATTTTATTTTCTTGATGGATTTTCTTTCGATTGTTGATGTTTATCCACATGTTTTTTTTCTGTTGGTTTAAAAGCAAATTGTTATTGTTATTAAAGTGTTATATTTTATTGTGTTATTTTATTTATTTAGGGGCCTATTAGCAATAACCGGCGATAATTATCGCTAAGCGCAGTTAGCGCTAGGATAATTATCGCCGGCTATCGCAGGTTTCTATCGCGGAGATAGCGTGCTATCAGCAACGCTTATCTCCAAAGCGATAGAAACCCTGGAGAACAGTGTGAATATCGCTTGAAAACAAGCGATATTCACACTGTGACCAGTGTTAGCTTGGCGATAGGGCGAGGGGGATATAGCCATGTAATCCACCTCCCATTGGATTACATGGCTAAGTCAGGTGTAGACCAGGCGTTAACAAACCAGCGCTAAACGTGTTTAGCGCTGGTTCGTTAATCACCTCCCCTGCCTCGCTAATAGGCGATAGCGACCATAGCGACTGTTTCCAGTCGCTTTTAGGTTGGGAGCGCCTACTTTGCATGCCATTAGCGATGAATATCGCTGGCATGCAAAGCAGCACCCAACCCGGTCGCTATCGCCTAGAAGCTGTCACTAACAGCAGTTAGCGACAGCTTGCTAATAGGGCATTTGAATTATCGCCTCTTTAGCGGGAAAAAGTCCCGCTAAAGCGGCGATAGAGCCCTTGATAATATGCCCCTTAGTTTCTATTTTTATTTAGTTGGGAAAAAAAATACTATTTTTCGTTGATTTTTTTTGATGATTTTGTTGTAGGTTGTAGTTTGTAGAAGCTGCCAAGAGAAAAATATTTGTTAGTTACATTTGATTTTTAATTTATTTTAATTTTGTTAATTAGTTTGTTGTATTTGTTGGTTAATTTATATACTTTTTAATTTGATATTTTTCTGTGAAGTTGTTTTTGTTTGTGTTTTCGAAGTTAATTCTTGCTTTGTTGATTTAAGGTGGACTTTTATTGAAGTGTAATCTGTGAAATATAAAATAAAAAGTTACAATTTTAGTACATTTCTTTATTTAGCTTTTTTAGTCTATATATTTAATTGAAGAAAAAAAAATACTTACTGAATGCAGTTGGTGAAGTTTCTTTTGTTGATGTTGTTTTTTGTTGAATTGTGTAGAAGTTGTTAAGAGAAAAGTATTTGTTAGTAATAAATTGTTTTTTATTCAATTTATCGTTTTTTAATAGTTAGGTCTAATTGTTGGTTATTTTATATACTTAATTACTTTGGGCCCGATTCCGATCTTGTGCAGAAAGCAAACCGGAATGCTTTCAGTACGACTCGCGTCAAGGGAGTCCGACCGAACAAGTACGATGCATTTGAATGCATCCGGATACGAATCGGTTGGAGTCCCATTGACTCCCATTGACAAAAGGGGTGGTTGGGGATCATCGTGCATCCTGTAGCGGGCCCCCCTTGGTGCCTGCCACACTGTGCATGGTCTGAAAGGGGGGACCCATGGGTACCCCCACGGGCACGAATCGGAGGGCCTTGGGTGAAGGGGGGCCTGTTATGGGCCCCCAAAGCCTGATTCCGGCAGCCTTTTTGATCCAGGCAAAAGGAATCGTAAAGGCTGTCCTAATCGTTCATCGTACTTACTCGCTTGGAAAACCTACTCCATAGAGGTGTAGAATTCGGCTCCGGAGGGCTCTATCTCTCCGTATGCCTTCCGGAAACGATTCGGTCAGCGCTAAGGGTTTCCAGGCATCGTACTGGGTCGTTCGGAATTGGGAACGAGTCGGTCGGAAACAAGGGCTCCGGATCGGTTTAGATAAAACCAAATCCGATTCGGAGCCCTTCCGGAATTGGGCCCAATGTATTATATTTTTCTCTTATCTTGATTTTGTATTTTTTTTCGAACTTAGGGGCTGATTACGATGGCAGGCGGAAAAGCATTCCGAAGCAGTGCTAGCGGGAAATTACCGCCCGCAGGTACCGCGGCAAAACCGCTGGCCAGATTAGGATGCACCGCCAGAAACTCCCTACTGCAGTGGTCGGATTCCAGGATTCAGCGGCGGAAAAGCTGAAAATCCGACCGCTGTGGTCGGATTTGCTGCGGAAAGGCCAAAGACCGCTGTTTCCCCAGCGGACAGGAACACATGGAGCTATCCGCAGTATTGCCACCGCCATCCTCGATTGTCCGTATTCTCCGCAGCTGTGTGGTGGGCTGTTTGTGGCATCGTAATACAACCGGCGGTCATAACCGCATTCCGCACGGCTGGCCCTCCCTTTTGGCTCCATCCGCCACCGCTGCAGAAGGGGATTCCTGGCGGTTCCCGAAACACCGCAGCGGACGGGAAATGGGCTATCTTTGCCCATCGTAATACGGCGGACGCAAGGACCGCCGATGGAGTGCGGAAAAGGGCATTTTCCGCCAGCACCGCGGATGTGCTTCCGCCCGCCATCGTAATGAGCCCCTTAATGTTTGTTTTGGGGTTTTTGGGTGGAGTTGATGTGATGTATAATCTGTGAAAAATAAAACATTACATTGTAATTTTAGTTAATTTGATTATTTATATTATTTAGTGTTTATTTATATTTATTTGTAATTAAATAAATATACTTACTCTTTTTAGTTGATGGAGTGTCCTTGGTAGATGTTGTGGTTTTGTCGATTTTTGTAGAAGCTGTTAAAAAAAAAATATTTGTTAGCTATGTTTTGCTATTTTATTAAGTTTAGTACTTTTAAAGAATTTACGTTAGCTATTGGTGAAGTAATATACTTACTTTGTGTTATATTTTATTGTTGTTGTGTACGTAAATCTTTGTGTTGAATTTTCTAGATGCAATTTTAGTGAGGTTGAATCTGTTATATGTAAAGGAAAATATGTTATAATATTTTACCTTTATTGCGGGATGTTTGGAATAGTTTTTGGTGTAGTTATTTTTCGTTTTGTCTTCTCTCGCTCAGGTTCGCTCTTCCTCCATGGTCGTCCGTTATACGGTAAATGTTATGTTAATTATTTAATTGTTTTTATAGGATTTGTTTAATTAGTTGGAGTTTTCTATTGGTTTGTGTTTGTGTGTTTTAAATTGATTGGTTGAGATAGCTGTTTTTGAATTTTTAGCTGTTACATTGTGATTTATTTAATGTTTATTATGTTTATTTATTGTATGTTTTTATTTTGTTTATTGTTATTTAATTTTATATGCAGATAAATGTGTTATATTTTTTATATATTATATATATTTATGTTTGTTTATTTTCGTTCTTTTTTGATATAATTTTTATGTTCTATTGTTTGTTTATTAATTCGTTTTTGTATTTTTTATTTATTTGTTTAAATGAATGTGATTAATTCGTAATTATTTTTATTGTTTTTTAAAAATATTTGATATATGTTATTTTATTGTATTATCGTAAATAGTATTATTTTATGTTTTAATGTTATTTTGGATATACTTTATATGTATTTTATCGATGTTTGTGTTGTCGATATTGTTTGTATCGATATTTTTGATGTGTTTCATTTATTTTAATGTTATCAATATTTTTGTGTTCTATATTTTTGTCGTCGATATTTTTGTGATCGAGATTTATTTGAACGATATTTTTTAATCGATGTTAGTGTCATTTCTATTTTGTGTATTGTGTGTCGATATTTTTGTTTACGATATTATTAACTCGATAATTCTGTAGTTCAATGTTATGAGAGTTGATGTTGTATCAGTGATCCGGTCTCCCCACCATTGTAATCAGCCCCAAAGTTCTGCTTAGCTTCAGCATGCAGGCAGCTTGCACCTTACAGCATCATGAGGCTCTATGAGCTGGCTCTAGCCGATGCAAGACTAGTGCTGGGTAGTGGGGAGGCTACTGACCTGAGTTCAGCCCGTCTTCAGCAGGAGCAGGCTCTGTGGTCCCCCTTCTCATTAAGTCGTGCATTGTTTTGTTTGAGCACACAGTGGGGGCATTGGTGTGTGCATTCAAGGTTCTAGGGTACCCCAGGCTCTACTCTGTGGGGTCTGTGGTCATGCTACTGTTGACAATGCACTTAACTGCTGAAACCACAGAGATTCTCTAAAAAAGATAACCTACAAGAGAGCCTTCTCTGGCATCGCCTAGAGTATTTGGAACTCCCTCTCCCCTGAAACCAGACTGAATCCCTCGACACCATCTTTCAAGAAAGAAGTTACACTACTACTCATAAACAAATTTCTGCCCTAGATCCTTGGAATCTTCTCTCTGAGCTTATCAGGACTCATCAACTACCCTCATGATTACGGCTCACGTGTTATATTATTGTTTTGATCTATCTCTCCTATTATTGAGGTGATCCTGCCCTCATCGGAGATCTGTCATATCCTGTACTGTTTCTTGACTATTATAATATTGATTGTATATGTCTCTGTTTGTTAACATGTGTAAAGCGATCTGATACTCGCGAGGGTCTTGTTTTTGCTATATAAAACCTTCAGATAAATAAATGTGTCAGATTGGGGACTTGCCCCAGCATACCAGCGTCAGTTCCATTTTGCTTTGCCACCATGGTGGGATAATATGAACTGTTATTCCTCCCTTGCATTGGTTTCCCTTTGGATCCAAGCAAGGCAGGTTCTACCTTCAAACACTCATGATCTATACTTGCATACTTTTATCTTCTGCGAATGCAAGTCTCAAGTGGGCTCATAAACTTCCTGTTGGCATACTTGAATTTTAGTTGCAATTTTTGGTCCCAGCTGGGCCAGCTCGGCCAGCTCAGTCTGCCTTCCTTCTAGAGATGGTGTTTCTATCCCTTGACTTAGGTCTGGTATTTCTTATTTTTCCAGAGCTTGAGCCTGGAGGGAGCCTCAGTGGCTTAATGATTAAGACGTCGGACCTTAGCTCTAAGGACAAGGACATCATGTTCTCTCATAGACTTGGCTTCTTCAACGGCCCTTCCTTCTTTCCTAAAGTGTCTTATTAACCTTACATATATGTAAAATCTAGAAGCCCCACATATTTTCTCAATCACTAAGCTTTTGTGGGTAGCCTCAGCTTGGATGGGGAACAACACCCTTTGTGTTTCGTCATGTTGTTATCCTTCTGTATAAGTCATATCACAAGCTGGGACTCCTTCTGGTAGAGTTGCTATTTTTGTTGCCTTGTGCTTTTTAATCTTGGTGCTTAGAGAGTGCAGCACATGTGGTTTGGTATGCTTTCTGTGGTGGTTCTGTGGTCTTTTGTGGTGTGGTATCTGGGCTTGGCCGGTGGAGCTGGCCTCTTGGATTGGTGTAGTTTAGATTGTCCTTCTTTCATGTCCTTTGTCCTAGACGGGTTTGTTCCTTCCTCATCTGCATGTACTAGAAGACACATTTTCAGCTTTGACTGTATCAGGGTTGGCTTCTGCTAATATGGGAGTTTTTTTCTATAGACAGAGCCATAACTTATCCCACAATGGGGTAACCTTCACTTGGGGGTGTAGGGGGCAGGGGGGTTGGTATGCTCCTCATGCTCCTTCACCGCACCTTCTCCATTTGTTTGATTTCTGCCACTTATGGACACACCTGCCTGTCCTGATCCTGGTTAATTTGATGCCCCACTTATGTTTCTTTGGCATTCCAATTTCTATTTTCTTTTGATTCACCTTCTTGTCATTTATGTTGTGGGAGTTGTACGTTTAGTTGTACGTTACTTTCAGGACCACACCGTTTCATTTTTCCAATGGCCTGCAGGGCTCTGGTGGCATCACTGAGGACTGGATTGCTTAATATCTCATGATAATATATGGACTGTGCCAAGGCAAACGGACAAGCAGGTAATAATCTGGTTACGTGGCTTCGTGGCAGCCTTTGGGACCAAGACCACTGGACTGGCCCAAGGGCTGTTAGAGGACTCAATCACCCCTAAGGCAAAAATCTTGGAGACCTCCTCCTTGATGCAAGCTCTCACCCTGTCAGTCACCCGGTAAGTTTTGTGCTTTACAGGAGGACTGTCCCCAGTGTACTCATCATGGACGCACCACTCAGTGACACCGGGAGTCAGGGGGAACAGATCAGGAAACTGTCCCAACTGTTGGCGACAGTCATCCTGCTGCTCAGGGGTCAGGGCGGAAGAGAGGCTTACACCGTCCACTGACCCATCTTGCTCTTTTGCAGACAGGAGGTCAGGAAGAGGCTCAGTCTCCTCCTCCATTCCATCATCTGTTGCTAGGAGCATGCCTACTTCGGACCTCTCCAAGTGGGGCTTCAGGCGGTTTACATGCAGGACCCGCAAAGGGTTCCTACGAGACCGCAAGTCCACCAAGTAGGTGACATCACTCTTGCGCTCCACCACCTCAAATGGTCCGGTCCACTTATCCTGGAGTGCACAAGGCTCCACAGGGGCCATGACCCACACTTTCTGTCCAGGCTGAAACTCGACCAGAGTGGCATTCTGATCAAACCACCGTTTCATCTCCTCCTGGCTGGCTTCCAGATTCGCCTGAGCGAGTTGTCTGAAACGCCGAGTTTGGTTTCTGAAGGCCAGCATGTAGCTATATACATCCTGGGGAGGTTTACTGGGAGCTTTCTCCCAGCCTTCCTTTACCAAACTCAGAGGTCCTCTTACAGTGTGACCATACAGCAGTTCAAAGGGACTGAACCCTAAGGACTTCTGTGGCACCTCTCTGTAAGCAAACAGAAGGCATGGCAAGAGGACGTCCCACTTACGCCTCAGAGGTTCCTCAAGACCCCTAATCATGCCCTTTAGGGTCCGGTTGAATCTCTCAACCAGCCCATTACCTTGGGGGTGGTAAGGAGTGGTGAACTTGTAGGTTACACCGCACTCCTGCCACAGGGACTTCATATACTTAGATATGAAGTTGATCCCACGGTCTGACACCACCTCTCTGGGGAACCCCACATGGGAGAAAATGCCCATCAATCCACGTCCCACCACGGGGGCCGTCACAGTCCTGAGAGGGATGGCTTCCGGGTACCGGGTGGCATAGTCCACCAAGACCAGGATGAACCTGTTGCCCATGGCTGTCTTGGGATCCATAGGCCCCACAATGTCAATGCCCACCCTTTCAAAGGGGGTGCTGACCACAGGGAATGGTTGGAGAGGAGCCTTGTGCGTCCTCCCACTCTTACCACTTGCCTGGCAAGTCTGACAGGTCCTGCAATGAGTATCTGAACTCTTGCGCATTTGGGGCCAATAAAAGTAAGTGACAAGTCATTCAAAGGTCTTGTCTTGCCCCAAATGTCCTGCTAAAGGCACATGTTATGTTATGTTAAGTTATATGCATTTATATCGCGCGCAGCTACTCAGGAGTGTCCCGGCGCGGGACAGACCCAGTAGGAAGGCTCTGAAGGGCTGGGGTACCACCAGCACACGGGCTGACCCAGGCTTAGCAACCTTAGGCTCGCTATACAGGAGACCATTCTCCCAGTAGATCCAATGTGATCCAGACTGATCACCTGCTGCCTGGTTTGTGGCCTGTTGCCGCAAACCCACAAGAGAAGGGCACTTCTTCTGCTCCTCGCAGAACTCTTCCCTGGAGGGTCCTCCTTCCTGCTGCCAATGTGTCAGCTCAGGCAGGTCCCCCAGTTCAGCTACTTGTTCCCCTATAGGTTCCAGGGCATCCCCCTCAAGGTCTGCCTCCTCCTGCACCGTGGGAATTTCGGGGGCTGGTTTCCCGCGCCCCCTGCTTCTTCTCTTTAAGGCAGGCACCTGGGCCACTCTTTCAGGCTCCAGGTCCTCTTGAATACCCTTACTGGCTGCCATGGACCGAGTGGTCACACACGCCCACTCAGGCAGACCCAACATCTCCAAATGAGACCTTCTCTCCACCTTAGCCCAAGGGGAGCTTTCCAAATCATTGCCTAGCAGACAGTCAACAGGCATGGCTGGCCTCACAGCTACTTGAAAGGTACCTGAGACCCCCCCCCACTCAAAGGGAACCTGGGCCACCTTGCAGTGGCTCTCTGAGTTGCCAGCGGCAACTACAGGGTAAAATACATGGGGGATCACCTGCTCTTCAGACACCAGCCGACAACTGACAGCTGTCACACTGGCTCTGGTGTCTCTTAGAGCCTCCACCCTATGGCCATTGATGGTCACCCACCGCCTGTATTTCTTAGTGTTATCAGGCAGCTGGGTCCTAGGGACCATCTCACTGTCTCCTAAAGAGACCAGGGACATCTCTGCAGGACCCCACCCACCTAGGGCACCCAACTCCTCCCCCAGGGCTACATTCGCCATCTGCCGGGGCGGTGCACCAGTGGATGCTGCATTCGCTTTCATGGGACACTTAGGATCCCAGAAGCAGTGGCCCACCTGACCACACGTATAACATTTCCTGGGCCCTTTTGAACAGGCTTATCTGTCGGGGCCCCTGACTTTTTCTCAGAGGGAGGCTGGGAACCCTTCCCTTGGTTCCCTTGGGGATTACTTTGGGGCCCTTTCTGGAACTCCCTCTGTTTACCCTTGTCCCCCCCACTCTTCTGCTGGGGACCCTGCCCACCTTTGGCGAAGTCTCCCACATGACCCTTGTGGACCCGGATACTAACCCAGCGGTCCGCCTCCTCAGCATGCTTCCTAGGGGTAGTCTGCTTACTATCAATCAGGTGCTGATGTATCTCTGGAAAACAATTACTGGACAAGTGCTCCCATGCAATCAAATCATAGAGCGCCTCAAAATCATTCACTTTGCTACCCTTCACCCAACCATCCAATGCTCTGCAAAAAAAGACACATATTCCACCCAAGTACTTGACTCCAGTTTCTTACAATTTCTAAACCTTTGTCTATAAAGCTCTGGGGTCAACCCATACCTGGTCATTAAGGCTTCCTTCATGCGGGCATAGGAATTCTGTTCCTCAGAGGGCAAGTCTAACAAGGTATCCCGCCCCTCACTGAGAAAGCGCCCCCACAACCCCGCTCCCCAATCCTTCTCAGGGACCCGGTGGGAGGACATGGCCACTTCGTAGGCCTTAAACCATTGACCAATATCTTCATGCTTGTGGAACTCCTTAATTACATCTTTGGAGATATATACTCTTGTTTCTACAGGCACTGATGGTGCGCTGCCACCAGAGGGAGTAATCTCTAAGCTCTTCGTTTTCAGCTCCAACTCCCTCAACATTCTTTCATGCTCTAAATGCATTCTCTTTTCTTCCAAGGCTAACTTCTTATTTTCTAATTCCATCTGACCACCCATTTTGAGCTTGGCTAGCTCCAGTTGATGCATTCTATCCCTCTCCCTGTCCTCCAGCTCTCCTGGGGACAGGCCCTTTGAAGAAACACTGCTGCCTGCCCTGGAAGGTACTTTCTCCCCGGTCAGGCCCAACGGCCCCTCTAGCTGCCCATCTGTATTCTCTGCCTCCTCCCTAGGCTCTTCAGGATGCTCAGGAGTATTTCTAGATTCCAACCAGGCCCTCAGCGCCTTTTGGAACTCCTCCTTCTTGGTGAGGCCTTTCATAGAGATTTTAAATTTTCTACAGATGGTTTAAGCTGTGGCACAGTGTAGGTATCAACCCTCTCTTCTTCAGATTGTAGATCCATAGATGCGTTGGATGCTGTTTTGCTCATGGTAACAAGAATTGGCAGTTCTTAGCAAAAATAGAAGTCCCAAGGAAAAACTTCCACCAAAATGTATGTGGTTGCGTAATGGTCTGCACTCACTAGTAGTGTACACCAATCACTGTATATGAGTCACAAATGCAAGTCCAGAATCCCACCGCTGCCACCAATGTTTGAAAGGGGGTCTCTAGTTGGCAGAGGTAGGTACCTTTGACCAAGTAGGGGCCCTTGCTTCTAGTCAGGGTAAGGGGGCTACACTCCTAAAATAACCCCTGCTCACGCCCTTGGTAGCTTGGCACGAGCAGGTAGGCTTATCCCAGAGGCAGTGTGTAAAGCATTTGTGAACACATACAGTAATACAGTAAAAACACTACATATGGACACCACACCAATTTAGAAAAATAAGTAATCTTTATCTAGATTTACAACAAGACCAAACGACAAAAATCCACAATACAGTAAAAAAATATGACTTCCAAATGGTAGAAATAGCTTAGTTCAATGTAGATGGTAAATGCGACACTTTACTCTCAAAGTACCTTGGATGCGTAACGCAATATAAACAAAAGGGTCACAGGGAAGGCGATGCGTCAGTTCCTTGCTTCGGGGGAGGCGGCGCACCTGTTCCTTACTGCAGCGCAGGGGAGGCGATGCGTCTGTTCCTTACCGGAGAGGAGCAAAGCGTCTGTTTCTTACTGCGTTCCAATTACGATGCGACAAGATGGCGCCTCGATGCGATGCGACGATCCGGTGCGATGCGACAAAATGGCGTCTTTGTTGCGATGCGACAACTTGGATGCGATGCGTGCACTCCCGACGGCCGTGCGTCGAAATCGGTGGTTTCTTGAGCTATGACAGGCCCTGCGACGCGCTTCTCCGGTGATGCGACGGCAACCTCTGCGGCGGCGGCACGCTTCTCTGGCGATGCGACGCGCTTCTTCGCTGATGCGACGGCAAACAGCTGCGGCGGCGGCACGCTTCTTTGGCGATGCGACGGCAACAGCTGCGGCGGCGACACGCTTCTTCCTCGTTGCGTCGCGCTTCCAGCTCCCAGCGACACGCAGTCTCTAGAGGCCCCAAAACAACAGCAGGCACCTCTCTGCAGGTAGAATTCCCAGCAAGGAAATTCAGGGGGAGCTGGGGGTGAAGTCTTTGTGTCCCTGAGACTTCAGAACAGGAGGCAAGCTCAGCTTCAAGCCCTTGGAGATCTTCCTCAAGATGATTAAAGTACACACAAAGTTCCTTTTCTCCTTTCCTTGGCAATAAGTAACCACTGCAGGCCAACCCCAAACAGTCACCAGCGCAGGGGCAGTCTCCTCCTTCAGCTTCCTTGGTTTCTCTCCTTGGCAAAGGTTTGTCTTGATTCCCAGAAGTGATCTAAAGTTCTGGGGTCTGGGCCCCAATATTTACACTCCAAAATCCTTTGTTCTCTGAAGGCAGAGAGTGTCTGTACCCAGCCCAAACCAGTTCTGTCCTCCCTGGTGCAGCTTCCTGGCAGGAGGTGGAGACAGCATTGTTGAAAGCAGACCTGGCTCAGGTAGCTGAAAATAAATCTCCTCCCCCTACTCTCTATTCTATGTAGGCTCAGGCAAGTGAAAGGAAATCTCCTCCCCCTACTCTCTATTCAACCCAGGTCCTATTCAGCCCAGCCCTGACTCATCAGACTGCTGGAGCCAAAGCCCTCTCCAGCCCCCTGTCACTCACAAACTAGACATGTAATACACAAACCTAGCAGAGGCATACTGGATGGTTAGGCAAGAAAATACCTACTTTCTAAAAGTGGTATTTTCAAACACAGAATGTAAAAATCACCCACACTAAAAGATGTATTTTAACATGCTGAGTTCAGGCATACTAAACTTTATTTTTCCATCTTGTTCCTAGGGTCAGTTATGCTTATAAGATGTTATAATCAAACTGCCCATTCTGGCCTATGGGAACAGATAGCCTTGCAATAGTGAAAAACGAAATTGGCAGTATTTCACTATCAGGACATGCCACACACACCAGGGCATGTCCTACCTTTCACATACAATGCACCCTGCCCATAGGGTTACCTTGGGCCTACCTTAGGGGTGACTAACATGCAGAAAAGGGAAGGTTTAGGGACTGGCAAGTGGGTGCACTTGCCAAGTCAACATGGCAGTCCCAGACTGCACACAGGCTCTGCAATGGCAGGCCTGAGCCATATTTTACAAGCTGCTTCTGTGGGTGGCACAATCAGTGCTGCAAGCCCACCAGCAGCATTTGATTTACAGGCCCTGGGCACTCATGGTGCACTGTACTAGGGTCTGACAAGTAAATCAAATAAGCCAATCATGGAGTCACTAATCCATTACAACAATTTACAATAGGGAGCACTTGCACTTTGGCACTGAACAGCAGTGGCAAGGTGTCCAAAGCATCTAGACCAGCAAAAACGTAGGAGGCAACAGCGAAAAAATGGAAGGGAGACCCACGCCAATGGTGCCAGGTCTAACACAAATGAAATTTATTAAGCGTACATGCCATCAAAAATTGACATGCACCTCAGAAAGCTATGGAGCCTAATGCAGCAGAAAGTACCTCTTACCCATAATACGGATGCACTTAGTGAAATAGACTGGCATATTCCTAGCATTGAAGCACACGCCATTGTTCCCCTTGTTTATATAGCGTTGCCATGCAAATGTTCATGCAACACGCCTAATTAAACTAGAGAGAGGACTTCCCAATGTATTGCTTTACTGAAGGTCTCCCAGTTCCCTAAAATTCTGCCATCTTGTAATAGAGCAATGTACTCTTTAAACAGTCATATGTATGTAATTATCAATGACTGGCATGCCCTCAACATTTATGACAAATGGCGTCATATGAACAAACTCATTATAAAAATATATAAAACAGTTTTCTGAAAATTACTGTATGAACAGACATGTGTATGTAATTAGGATAGACTGGCATGTTTTCTGACATTAAAACGCATGCTGTCATACAGAGAAATTCATTGTAAAATATATAATGCATAAAAAATCGTATTCATGTTCGATTGCTGTGTAAACGATCATTTATATGTAATTATCATAGACTGGCATGCTCCCAGCGTTTAAACCACACACCATCATATGGCAAAATCATTGTAAAGTGTAAAGTTGTTTTCTAAAAAATGTCTGCAAAACCAATTCCTTTAGTACAAATACTAATTACATTGTGGGGGTTTATCCTCCCTACAGCAGCCATGAAACAGTAACTCAGGTAATTATTTAACTCTTTGTTGGTATTGTGTCCCAATTCAATAATCCGTAATCTTTTTATCCATTTAGTTTCCATCCTCATGAGAAGCAACTCCCTGTTTCCTCCTCCATTTTCACTGTCACCCAGTTGCTCTAAGGCATGAAACCAGACGTTTGTTCTTGCTGCCTTAATGCAGATGCTCATTACAATTAAGGTATTTCCTCCCTACAGCAGTCGTGTAACAGTGACTACTGGAAATGATATAACTCATTATTGATATTGTGCCCCAACTTCACAGCCCGTAATCTACTTATCAATTTAGCATCCATCCTCCTCAGAAGCAACTCCCTATCTCCTCCCTCTCATTCTTACCTACTTGCTCTAGGGAGTTGTACGGATTCTGCTGGTAAAGCAAAACTGTGTGTTAGGATGACAGGACGTTAGAATTTTAGGGACTGAGGGTCTGATTTAGATCTCGGAGGATGGGTTACTCCGTTACAATGGTGACGGATATCCCGTTCGCCGAAATATAAATCACATTGGGTATAATGGGATATATATTTCGGTGGACGGGATATCCATCAACGTTGTGATGGAGTAATCCGTCCGCCGAGATATAAATCAGGCCCTGAGTCTCTCTTCAACGTCAATACCTGTTAGCCCAAATCCTGGCTAGTTCACAGTCCCTCATCGCAACTCCTAACCATCCCAGAGTATCAGGTGATTTTGGCAACCTCAAATATGACCCTCTAGTCGCCAAGGGAACCGTGGAAACAGATCCTACCCTTTCGTAACTCACTCACTCATGCATACCTGTGGTAAATACAAGAAAGACACGAAGAAAGTTTCCAATACATTTATTGAAACTTATCATAGTCTCTTATGAAGCAAATGTGCTGCGATCATTAGGCAGATGCAACTAAACAAAGAAATTAGCATTACTAACAGCGTGTACAGGACAAACACCCCAACCATGGCAAATTGTGTATCTGGCTAAGCCTACCTTTACTGTAAGAGCACAGGGATATATTTGCGATCTCTGGCGTTGGCCTGAGACCTCATACCTTGTGTATGTAGTTAGGTGGTCTGAATCACGAGTGTAATCTTAGTTTATGCAGGGCTGCATGTCAGGCACTGCTATCATTCCAGAACAGTCCTCTCTGACGGAATCCTCCTCTCTAGCCCTCAAGGGAATGGGGCACAGTTTATATGATAAAACTACTTTGTTGGAAAGATGCAGCTGTGCGACCATGTTGTGTCTAACGTTAGGAGCTGTTGCTGAACAAGCAGAGAAAACAGTATACTATGTTGTTATGTATTCGGAGCAACCTTGTACAATATGTGCAAACTAAATCCCAGGAAAAGTCCCAGAATAACAAGCAACATGTACAGCACATTCCCAGACCATTGTCGTGAAAACAAATATATTATATGTGACTATGCAGAGCAGAGGCAGAAAACGCTAAACTAAGGGAGAACCACAGTGGGCCCAGACGGGAAATCACTACAAGGGCATGTAGTAGTCTTAAATCCACCTCAGGCCTCTTTAACCCATTACCGGACACTCTCTGCCCTTTTATCTCACTTGTGCAGTTTCCTTCTTTCTCCCTTTGTGAGGGCTTTTTCATCTTTCTCTTCCTCCATCTTTATGCTTTGTTTAATTTCCCTTGCTTGTTCTCAGTACACGTCTGATGCAGAAAAATAAGTGCGAGTCCCCAAAAATGAGTGTTGGTCGCCCCCACTGGCAAACTCCGGCTCAAATTTAGCACTGCTTATGTGTCTAGCTCGGGTATATACAGCAGTGAGTGAAGCATCTCTGTGCCTGTCTGCTATCCAGGATCAGCTTTTTTTATCCATTCCTTCACATCAGTGTTTTACTTCATGGGGAAATGTGCTGCAAGACCTTGTTTATCTTTGGTTACACTCCTCCTTTTGTGACTGTGACTCCACAGGGACGCTTACCCTGCTTTATCATTTGGTAGTGTGATTCTTTCCGGTGATTGGTGGCGCACCCTTGCAAAGACACTGATGGGCTGATGGGTGGCAGTGTGGTGTCTTTGTGGAGCTCAGCAAGAAACCCTGGCAACTTGACACCCAACAAACCTCTCTGGCTGTCAGAGAGATGACTGAATGCTGCTTGAACACTCAGCTTAATGATCAGCAACAATATGAGCTAAATCTGGGTGAAAATGGGCTCCACTTCTACTGATACAGTGGTACCAAAATATACCAAAGACCAGCAGAAGTCAATCGTTGGGCTCATTTGCATGCGCCAAGACCCTAGTCCAATGCTATTGTCGTGTAGTTACTATATATAACTTATACAGAATCTGCGAGTTCGGATAACATGAACGGTGGGCTTGGTGGCAGACTGACTCTGAACACCCCCACCGAAAATGTTAGCCTGTGTGCATTAGCTAGCTCACACTGCCACTAGTGTCTCCTCTTATCGGGGAGAGAATAGTTTCTGGCAACCTCAGAACATGACAACCCTGATCCCTCAGGATCGTGGAAATAATATACTACTTTTCGCTCAGTCACTCGTGCTCACTTATTCGGTCTCAGAGAATTACACAGAAGAAACAGTCGGGCGTGTTACAATAAGAATTTATTGAACAGTTGTTCTTCTAGTGTAAAATAGATGTGCTGCAATAATTGTTAGACAGTAGCAGATATATATAATCAGCAGTATAGTGAATATAAATGGATTCTACAGTTCTACCATTTTGCAATAATCATAAATGCATACATGGATATAAAATGCATGATAAAAGAGAGCGCGTACTCCTACGATGCCTATCTAGATGTACCTAAGTGTACCTAGCATGTGAGTAGGTGTGAAGCCAAGAATCCCTCTAGGATTTAGTCGAACCCCATTACCTGAAGTGTGAGAATGTAGGAGCCCGTCCTGGTCTCGAGTTGGACACCCCGCAAGGGATGTGTTAGACCACTGTCAGCTGGAGCGTCTGCATGCAGGAGCCTCAGCGTCTCTGGTCAGTGTGTCAGCCTGGAAGTCTTGGTTCCCTCTAACTAACACTAGCAAGATGTACTGTATTTATACAGAAAGTATCTAGGGTTCCTTTGTCCCTTGTTTCTTGTGTTAGCCATTGTTGGATTTGTGGATGACGTACGGGATGAACCTTGTACGTAGATATGGTGGGGTAGGTGGTGTAGCCCCTGCCTGGTTTCCAAGAACCCTTATGAATATTCATTCATACTGTGTGAGTCTATTGATGAAGTTATAGGACACTATTGTTCGGGGAGAAACCCTCCTTCTGCGCCCAGGACTAGAACTAGGTAAAGGTTCAATCCTAAAAGGTTCGTTACTGTGTAGTGTACGGGAGGTAATGTAGGTGAAGGTGTATGATATTACCCGGGCCTATATTAGGGTACCTATATGAAACATAACACTATCTATCTGGCCCAGATTCTCTTCGCTGGAAGATTTGGGAGCGATGCCAAACCCTTCACTTTGAAGTAGGTTGGCATATGTTATCCTGTGGTTACCCTGTGGCACCCCTTGCACTGGCTTTAATTCACCTAGGTCTCAGGGGTTAGGCATACAAGGACAGGAACACACCTGACTCTAAGAGCTGTGTTTACCTTCTGTAGGTCCACTCCTTGCTCTTTAGCTCTTGCCGCTGAACAGCAAACAGGAGGCTTTTGATATGCTAGTGGTGACCCTGCCAGGTCATGGGGGTCAAGGGTGTGTAATATCACCTCCACTACCCCTAGCATTTTAGAAAATTTTGAGTCTAGTGGAAGGAAATTATCTTATATCAGCGCACATTGTCCTTCTCCACCTACCCATATTAATGAGCAAAAATGTGCAATTGGCCACTGTTGGCAGTTTACAGCGGTGGGAATGCTGTGGCCCATTTGGCAATAAGTGCAACGATTTTAAAAGCACCAGAGGACGAAGAAGCTATAGTTATGAAATCTGAAGGAGGAATGGCACATCATTATTTCCTGAAGATCTTTGACAGTTTATTTTTTACTTTTGGTTATACATTATTTTATTCTTTTGATATGCTGCTCACATCACTATTCAGTCCCTTGACAGCACCTTTTCCTGACCCATTATGGAGGTAATGAAATGGTAGGGTGAGGTATCACTCAGAGAGAGTCTGGACCATAAGCACGAAACAGAAAGTGGAATTTAAGACCTATACTTCACAATTTTCTGCTAAATTAAGGAGATGTTTTGTGCCCCAATAGGGGCAATTCAGAAGGGCATTTACAAGTATGTGTAGTAGTATTCCTGTAGCACAATATCACCTATTGAATGCAATGTATACACATACAGGTGTAGATCTATGCCTGTGTCTTTCCTTTCACTTATGTGCAGAGCTCTCTGCCGAATGTGTATCGAAGTCTGCATACCTAGTCCTACATTTTAGGTGCAAATGTGGGAGCAAAAAGGGCGAGCAGCTACAAAACGGTGGAAAAAAACAAAACTTTAAGAGGAGGAAATGGAAAATAAAGACAGGGCACAGAGAAGTGATGCAAATACAAAAACACACTTTAAATAGGAGTGCACCAGTTGTAATTCACAAAAGATGCACACATATCTAGTCATAATCTACCAGAGCTTGGAGTAAGTCACTCACGACACATCCACTCAGGGGTACTGTAAGGGAATCACTTATAAATTAACAAAGGCAAAGAACAGCACAGCCAGCAAAAAGACCATCACCAAAAACAGCCAAAAATAAATGAACGAAAAAATAGTCCTATAACTTTAGACATGCCAGAAACCGATACAAATCACATTGTAAGCATATGAATATACCTTATAGAAATACCTAGTAAATTACTAATATATAAATTGCTGAAGAATTATAAAAAATGTGATTCATCTCGCATCTAACACTGCACTACACACACTCAAAGATATATGACACTTTGCATGTCCCAAACAAACACACACTAGCACACAACAAAGACTGATTGGGACGGAGACAGAGAGACCAGGTAACGAGAGAAATAGCATGGTCGTTTGTGTGAGGAGTGCCCAAGAGACAGCGAGAGAGAGAAAGACAGAGTGAGAGAGGGGGAGACTGGTGAGAGAGAGAGAGAAAGACAGAGTGAGAGAGGGGGAGACTGGTGAGAGAGAAAGACAGAGTGAGAGAGGGGGAGACTGGTGAGAGAGAGAGAGAAAGACAGAGTGAGAGAGGGGAGACTGGTGAGAGAGAGAGAGAGAAAGACAGAGTGAGAGAGGGGGAGACTGGTGAGAGAGAGAGAGAAAGACAGAGTGAGAGAGGGGAGACTGGTGAGAGAGAGAGAGAAAGACAGAGTGAGAGAGGGGAGACTGGTGAGAGAGAGAGAAAGACAGAGTGAGAGAGGGGGAGACTGGTGAGAGAGAGAGAGAAAGACAGAGTGAGAGAGGGGGAGACTGGTGAGAGAGAAAGAGATAGGAAGGGACAGAACACGCACTCCCGTGTAGTGTTGAATCACAAATGGTACGCATAAAAATAAAAATTACTTTCCTGACGTCACAGGGGAATGACGCACCTCACCCAATCAAAAGCCAGGGTAAAGCAGAAATACTTTTGGGGACAGACAAACACAAGCATATGGAGGAAAGCTATTGAGTCACCAGCAGGGAATTAGAATGAACAAGAAAACCATCCATTCATAAGCAAGGCCATGGCAGAAAGCCCACCCTATGGAGTATTGTAAACAATGCTGCCTGTGACAGACAGAGAAAGCTATTTGTAGCGAGACCTAAAAATGACTTTGTATCCCTGTAAAAAGCATGCAACCAGTCTTCCAATTTTACAATGACGTGATTGCTTAATTGTTTAAAAAATATATTCTAACAAATGCTTCTGTCTACGGAGCATGAATTCTAGCTGATACATATATCTGAAACATTTTGCAGCACGTCTGTGACCTCAAACGTATTTCCATTTAGTTTAGTATGCAGGTGACAGAGGAGTGATTTGTGACCACATTGAGCACGCTCTCTGATTCGTGAGCCAAGAAAGGCCAATGATGATAACATAGAAATGCACTGCTCTGCTTCACTCGCATTTAAAGAGAAAAAATGCAGATGTTTATTTTTAAGTCTTTAGTGCACATGGTTTCTTAGGTTTGTTTTATACCAGGTTTACTGAAAATCATTTTTTGCGTCCCTGCTTTTTTTGTGCATGACGGCCCAACTTATTACTAATAAGTTTTTTTGTTTTAAGTGTGAAGCAGATTTATCATGCGATTTGTATAATTTGCAAGACAGCCTTACCGCACCGTACACGGTTTTCATTTTTCCTTGTGGCAGAATGTGCAAGCGCCTTCCACCGTGCATTGCACAAGAACACGTTGCTAAGTGGTGCAGTCCACATAAGGTTTCTTCATACAGAATAACACGTGCGTTCATTTATATAGTGCACACTAAAAATGTGATTGCTTCTTGACTTCTTCATGGGAACAACAGCATGACATTTTTTTCTCAAATCTTTTGCTACAGGCAAAACCGGGTGGTTTCAGGATGTATTCTGGGAAAGTAACTAGTCCAGCTTTCATCACTGACTCACAGCTGTCCGTCCATTGTGGGGCAACCGCCAGGTGAAGGGTGTAGTTGGTCATGAGCCTTTGGGCACTGACCGATCCAGGGGACCTGGATGGGGTCATAGTGCAGGGTGTGAGCCTGTGCTTGATATTGTGGAACATGAAACAGACTAGTGTCATCTTGGTCTCTACTTAGGTGGAGCACAAGACAATCCTACCTGCATGATAAAGGGACCGTGTGCTCTATTCACACTTGCTTAGGGGATAGGAACTTATGCCTGGCACTTTTCCTCCAGCACCCACCCCTACGGTGCTTATTCAAATTGAACCAATCCCTTAGCAGGTCTTAGTAGCATAAGTTATCGCACAAACTTCTCTTTTGGAAGCGTTCTTTTCCAGAGTCCTTTATTCAATTTATTTGTTTGTCATTACAGTAAATTTTATTTTCTCCTTTTCATTAAAACATACAGCCAACACGTGTTTCGGGGCAATTCCCTTTCTCAAGGCTAAAAAACATTTATGTCGATTTAGAATTTAACCATCAATTGTCAATATGTCTCTTCATATCATCATTCCCCACCCACATGGTTTCAGGAGTAGGTGGGGTTCCCCATGTTCGGTCTCTTGAATCAGTAACAGAGTGTGCTCAGTTACACACTAGGGGGCATATTATCAAGGAC